>CM030008.1:52759972-54156403 GCA_017639485.1 Pluvialis apricaria
TTTGTTGTCTGAATAACAACTCCTATGTAGATAAATCAGGTTTTTTTTCAAGTTTAGAAAGATTACAGTTTGGGGCTTAACCCAAGTGTAGGAAGGCTCCGGCAAAATAAAATTCTCAGAGACTTTGAAGAATTATTGCAAAAGGGAAGGGGTGCAATGGAAATAGGGATGTCAGCTTTGCCTCCACAAGAAAGGAGGCTATGATTTATGTAGTTACAGTCACCTGTTGCAAGATACAGTCCTAAGGAAGATGAAGGTATAAAAATTTTATTTTATGTTGTTGGGCTGTTTCTCAAAATCCTACCTTCAGGGTTTGCCTTGAGGTAAGAGATACACAAAGCACCTTGTCTGTATCGAGGTCTTTATGTAAAAAGGCAATGTCGTTTTAAGTAGCCCTACACTCACTGATCCTGTCACTTCCAACAACCCCAGCTTGTGTGCTGGACTTAGTAGGCATTTCTGGAAGTAGAGATAGGAAAGCTAAACTTAATTGCTTCATTTTATTTTCATAAAACTTGGTAATTTTCAGTGAGTGTCTTTATGCAAGCTCTCAAGCCAATTTTTAATTATTTAGCAAAACATTTAAGCACAGGCTTTGAACCATCCTATTTAGCAAGGCACTTAAGCACCTGCTTATGTGCCACTTAAACAGGTTGAAAGAGATGCTTAAGTGTTTGCTGAATAGAGAAAGATTACCGAGTCAGGACCTTAAGAGGGAGGTGCTCGAATATAGTAATCAGAGATACAGGTACCAAAAAAGCGTCCATCCCCGTCCGCATTGTGAAGACCTGAGAGCCGAGTTGATTACACAACAATGTGAATGGCTTCCCCCCTGCCTCCGTTTGGGCAGATTTTGCATGCAGTCTTGAGCTGGTTTTGCCCAGGGATTGATTTTTTTGTGTGCTTATGTGTAATTTCAGTGTCACCAGTCTGGTGTGCCTGACACTGCAGTCTTTTTCAGAAGCAATAAGCCATGCAGTCTGATGCAGAAACAAGTCTCCATGGAGCTAATCGGCTTTGGTTTTTTGCTCTGAGCACTTGCTGGTTTTGTGTTGTTTTTTTTTCTTGCAGTGATATTAGAGCACTGGGTTAACTCTAACAGAACTATTGATTGACAACCTAAAGTCATGATGTTGTCTTATAAACTATACTGTGGGAGTAACTTAAATCTTACTGTGTCAGAGGGGCAAAAGATAAACAAGCTCCGTTAGTGGTTAGAATAATTTTTAGAATCATCGTAGCTTGGCTGTTTCAATGTTTAAACAGTAAATGATTTTAGGAATTTTGGCCCAGGGACTCAGCTGGGGGCATATCAGCTAATCAGCAGCTCAAGCCTGATTTTTTTATGCTGCCCTGGAATACAGTGTGTATTTTTATCAAGTCACTGAGTCGGTTGCAGCAAGTCAAAATAAGCCATGCTAAGGTGATACTGAACTTGCCTAATGCACCTTTTGTGTATGCTATCCTAGCAGCCAAAGCATATCTCCTGAGAGCAGAATAAAACAAAAACATATATGGTTGTTTCTCCATCTTTAGCGTTTTCTTCTTTTTTTCTTGTGATTTCCTTTGGAGAAGCCGGGTGTTGTCTCTGTTGTAATGGCTTTAAAATTCCAGAGAAATGAAGAAACTTTGTCAATCAGAACTGCACTGAGAAAATTCATCTCACTAAGCAAGCCAAGAGGTCAGTGGTATTTTGAACATGTGTATTGCATTGTATATGTTCAGGCAGGAGTTGTGGGGATTTTAATGAGGAGAGGTGCATGTTTTAAAGCACACCAGAGCATCCATACAGACTTGATGAAGAACTAATAATGAAACTTACTTTCAACAGCTTTGTTCACATTAGGAGCAAAATTCCTCAAAATACAAAAAAAAAAAAAAAAAAGGAAAAGAAAAAAGAAAAAAAGATCAGTTTCCAGGATAACAGAGGAGACCTGGCAGTCCGTCAGTAGGACAACTACACCAGCTGACAGGCTAAGAGACTGCTCCAAAATCCCCAGCACACCTGCCTATGTGGAGCCACCTGTCATAGGAGTGAAAAATATATCCTGAGTTGTAGAACTGCAAACTCAGCAACACTTCTGCAAACGATCAGAGGAGTGAAATGGCCCTCGTGTAAGTTTTTGTTGCCAGAAGGTTTCTCACCAAAGGAAAAAAAAATTACTTAGAAAGTAATTTTGTCATTTTTTACAGTATTAGGACTACTAGAATGTGTATTACCATAGTAATGAAAAATGTCCCCACCTAAATGATGACATATAACATATGTATATAAAGTTGGATTGGGTGAGTTAGGTAGAAATGCTCTCGCTTATATACGGCTTTGCATCCAGCTCAGGATAATAAAGGGTGAGATGCAGGGTGGAGGGAATGTGGGACGGGCAAAAGCAAAGCTTGCAGAGGGATCCAGGAAGATTCATTCCATACCCAGTACTCACCGCCAGTAGCAAACACTTTCCAGCTCTCAAACTAATGCCACAAGTATAATATGCTGCAGGAGAAGATCAAGGTCATGATCCAGGGCCTGAACCTGAATGGGAAAGCTGCTGGGTAAAATCCTCAGATGATCTTAGGAAACTGAGGGTACCTCAGTGGATGTGAAAACCATCCTTATTGATCAAGTAATCTGACTGTGGGGAAATTCCTACCTAAGATGATTTCCACCCAATTCCTGAGGCACTGTTTGCCTAAAGGAATTTAGTATAACTGGTGTACCAGCTTATTCAGCCCAACGTTTTCTGTCTAGCTGTGGCACACTCCGGTGCTGCAGTGGGAAGTGAAATAAAAACAGCAGAAACCAGTTGTGGAAGGGGGATTTGCCGGGCAAGTGGTAGAAGGTTCAAACATAATTGCCTGTAAAAATGATGCAAACAAAAGAAGATTGAGTCTCCTCTCAGAGGCTTTCAAGTTATCTGCCCATCAGGTACCAAGGACTCAAATTAGAAGTTTAATTTCTCGTTGCTGGGATTTGTCAAACAGACCCTTCCATAAATTTAGCAATCTCACAACTTCAAACGGCATAAATCCTTTCTCCTGATGACTCTGCTTAGTTGTTCTTAGTCCAAATGGCATAGATCCTTTCTCCTGATGACTCTTCTTAGTCGTTTCATCACTCCCCAAGTGATTGGAAGTTTTCTGTATTCATTTATCTCTAGCATAGTCTTGTTATTATCCGTCAGTTTACACTGTGCTGCCATATTCATATTTACCCCAGTATATTAATAAGGAATCATCACATAATATTTCAACCTTTGGCTAAATTTGACAATTGGCTTGTGTAATTTCATATCAGATATTTTGTTTGATGGCTGTTTCCACAGCCAGGCGTTAGATATTTTCTTTACCGGTTCCAGTGTAAATGTGCTTTTGTAACTGTAGCTGATCATAGCTAATGTCCCCAAAGAAGTCAGCGTACAATTTCATACAGTATTACTTTTGTCCTTAAAAATATATTGCCTTATAAAAATATCCTGCCTTATAAAAATATCATAAAACTACATGGATTTTTTTCACAGACGTATTGTTGTAGCAAATGGTGGGTATTTGCCAGTTACCACAACCACCAGATCTTTGTTTCCTTAAAGCCTCTAGCTGATGAGTCGAGTCCCAGATTTATATCTTGAATCATTTACACTCAAAGTACATTTCAATTTATTCATCCTTGAATGGATAAATGTGTACTTTGGGCTGTTCAGTCCTACCCCTTCACTCTTTTGGTTGTGTTGTGTGCTGGAAGGGAAAGGGTTTGTGATTTTGCTCCCCTTTCTAGTGATGTTTCACAGAAGGGAAATTATTGGAATGAGAAAGATACAGGAAATGGGACACATTTTATTGTTAAATGTTTTACTTATTGAAAGTTACTAGTCTGGGCTAACTGAAACTATTTGTGAACTCACTTATACTTTGCCTCCTGTATCCAACGAACACTCGGAAAAATAATTTAAAGAGCTGGAATGCTTTGTTTAAAAAAAAAAAACCCTTAAATTTCTATTTTGTTTTTAAATATAGTTCTTTTGTTTTGAAAAGAGCAATGCTTCCCTAACTCAGAAACAAAATGGGGTGATTTGAAAATTTTGATGCAACCTCAAAAGTTTGTTTAACAATGTTCTCATTTTCACAAGAAAACCACACATTTTTTCCTTTTGGGTAACCTGAAACCAAACCCAACCAGCAAGTGGAAAACAATGGTATTTGTACAGCTTTAGTTGATATTAAACTGCTCCTATTTCTTGTGGTGATAGCTGTGCAGAAGGTTCATAGAAATCTCACCCCTTGTACCATATGTTTCTTTTTGTAACTCGTTCTTCTCTAAGTAGAAATAAATTTCATTCTTTCTTTGAAATTTCCTGGTTGGTAATTTTCCATGGAAACACAAACGTTTGTCAGAAACTGTAGAATCACTGTATATAAAATGTCCCATCAACTCCTCTCCATTTTTAATCAAGTTCAGCCAGAGCTAAGGCTGCTTTCTACGGGAGTGGCACTTACCTTCCTGCAGTTGCTTAATAGTATAGGATATTATACTTAATCAGACAGTCTCTTTTGGAAAAAAATGCCATGTAAGCCATTACCAACTGCAAGATTTTTTTTTTTATTATTTGTTTCTTTGCTGTTGAGGAGCAAAATGTGGAATATTTCCTATATTTATAAATTCAGAACCCAAGAATCTTGGTAGTTATAAAGAATAAAGATTGTGTGGTAATTTCTTTTTATTTCTTGAACAAAGCAAATCTAGTTTCAGTCCTTGTATGTAACACTGATTTCCAGTGTGACTTTGGTCAACTCAGTAAATCATTCTGAGCTTAGTTCCAGTCAGCTGTAATGCCAAGAGAATAGTGTTTCTTTTCTTCCACCTGTTGTGTAATTTATTACAAACTCTTTGAGGCAGGAACTGATTTTGTTTTCTATGATTTCTTATGATGTTTGGTCCAAACTTTGTGGAAATAATTAATTTTTCAGTTTGTGATCATTCTAAGAACTAAAAAAAGTTGGGGGTGGGAGCTGAAATAAACAACTTTCCCCTCCGAGATATTTTATTGCATTAAAAAAGTAAAAAAGTAAATTTGGGTTGAATGAACTATAACACATTTAAAAAAAAAAATCAAAATTTATATTCAAATAAATTGTAAGGAAAGATAAATATAAACAATATTTGAATTAAATATAGACACTAATCTAAGCCTAAAAGTTAAGTTTGAATTAAAATTAGAAGAAAGTTTTCTGACTAGAGAGAGATTTTCAGGGTTTTTTTTCTGGCACAAATGTCTAACTGAAAGATTACCATTTTAGTTCTCTATAACAACATTTTTCAGGGGGTGGCTTTGGCTGTAAAATTTGATCCAGCTGTCTCCAGCATGTTTAGATCCTCATTTTTGAAGGGAACTGGTGTGTTCTGTAACAGTATGAGGTATTGACCTCACCACTTCTTAACCTCAGCCCTTGCCCATATAGATGTAATAAGGACTCAGAGTCTTTCCTGCTGATGAGGTAAGGGAGTTCAGAAGCCATTTCTTCAGCCTTTTGGAAAATTGCCCATAAATTTGCTAGTGATTTCCTGTGTGTATACATATGCATATCCTGTCATGGCTCAAACTCTGAAATAATAAGCAGATATTGACTTCCACCAAGATGTCTGCTTCACTGAGCAAGTGTTTGTCAATGGATCGATGGGGTATTAGCAAGCATCTGACTCCCTGTTAGGGGCGAGCTGCCTGCTGATAGTGACTTCTCACTGCCAACCGCAGGCATTTCATTGCCAAAGGGATGTCTTTGGGGCAAAGGAGGGGAGCATATGTGATTGTTGGAAATCAGGATGACTTCTGTTTAATTATTTAAATGACATTTTTTAAAAAAAACATCAGTTTTAGCATTTTAGTTAGTTTTGGTGGATTTTGTGCATACTCAGTTTAGGATGTGTTGACTTTTAGCCCATTAATGTATGCCTTTAACTCAGAAATGCAACAACCTATTTGCACTATTAACACCAAAACTAAAGTCAGGAGATGCAAAAGCTAATATTACAGTAGTAACATCATCTCCACTGGCTTACATAAGTCAGTGTGGCCCAAGTTCAGCCAAAGATACGACAAAGCCACTCAGCTTAAAGAGTAAGTATAAGCGCCAATTAAAGTCAAGGGACCATGGCTCCAGCTGCTCTGAATCAGGGTAATTCCACAAAAAAAGTGCTGGCGTTGTGTCAGTTTATACATGTTGACCCCACAGGCTTGGCTCAGTTAAAACCTGCAGTTAAGATATGGAGGCTTTCAGAGAACAGCCCTGCAGCATGCTTGGCAAGTGAGTAGATAGATAATACCCTGATACAGAAATACTTCTTGGACGTGTGCTTACATCGTATTACCAATGAAAGTAATCATGCATTTACATCCATGGGATGCAATCTCTCTTTGAGCCCCCACATTCACTTCTGAGCATGGACTGCAGTTTTATTTAACTTATATTTTATTACTGTTTTGAGGGAGATGTGTTTCAAAACGTGTATTTTCTGTGTTGCTCCTGAGGAGACTCTTATCTGTGCATGTGTATTGCTTGCTCTGAGATGGCATTTCATGGCCTCGTATGACTTTTCCAGTGCATCTGTTAATGGTTGCTGACATACCGCAGCCTCACATGCTTATCTGCTAACAAAATTGTTCAGGGTTTATGTGCAGACACATGTTAGAGAGCAGTGCCTAGCTTCTGATGTGTCAAAAAACCCCAACCCTTCAGAAAGAGTTCAGTGGCAAAGCCACAAGTTAGAATTGTTTATTGTCATCAACAGACTGAACTAACGGCTTTTGCCGTGAGGAATGTTAAGGTTAAATAAGAGGGTGTAGGGGAAGAAGAGTTGTTATTGTTGGGATTACGTGTATGTATAGCAGGTGGGTTAGACAGCATATCTTTTCACAGGGTATGACATCCAGGTATCAGGAATACCTTAAAGTCTTGTTAACATCATTGGTCTGGAGTCTGCAGGAATCAGTGTGCTTGGAAGGGAATGCAGATCTTGCTGAAACACAGCATGATCTAAACTTCTTCAGGATGTTTTAAAAGCAGGGCTCTGATGACATACAGTCAGTAAAGATTTCTGTCCACCTCCTGTAGAAATTGTGTTAGACCATTGGTTCTGGAGAAATCCCAGATGGGTCATTGCATTTCTCAAACTCTTCTGAGTTCTCCTTATTGTTTCATGGGGAAAATCCTGTTTCAGTTACATATGGGATTTTTCAGGCTTATTTTTGGTCTGTCCCATTATGCTGCTGTGTGTTCTTGCGCTGTGGATAAGGTTGTATAGCAGTGATGTGTGACTTGTATAAATTGTTTACTGTATGGGTACGATATGAGAGAAATGTGGACCTCAGAAGAAATAGATCTATTGCAATCCTGTGACTGCATCATTTATCTTTTGCTATTGACTTTTACCTTTCCTGGGATTTATTTCGAAATTTCTTGTTCAACTTTCAGGAGCAGCCAGTCTTGTAATATATGTAACTAAAATTTACCTTCTAGGACTTATATGTATACACATATGCATATATCCTTTGTTTAAAAGCTCCTGAAATACGGCTGTGGTGTTAGGCATGTGCTCCATACTGTTTGCAAGGTGGCATAGCACATGAGCTTTATTGTCCTGTGGTTAGACTAACTTCACCGTTTGTCAGCGGCGCAGCATACCACAACACGTTCAAATGAACGAGATGTTCAGGAGATCCCAGCCTGAATTGTTTTTCTTCTTTCTTCTCCTTTCTTCCTCTGTGCTAGCGTAGGGCTTGAGCATGCTCACGCTGTGGCTCTAGCAGAAGTTCTGCAGCATGCAGTGGGATCCAGTTTGGCTCCCTACTGCGAAGGGAGAAGTCTGTGAGAAGACTGGGAAATGTGACTGGTGGTTTTTTTCATCTTCTGCTGAAATATCCTGTGACTCTGCTGTGATGTATGGGCAGGCAGGAGGAACTTCACTCCTGTCAGCAGCTTGGAGCAAATCCTGCTGGAGCCTTTTTTTCTTTTTCAAAATAAGTGCACATTTTTTGGTGCTTTGTTGATGGCTGGGTTTTTCCAAATCTATTTAAAGCCTTATTGCTTTTTGTGTCTGTTTGAACCTCTTACAAGTACAACAGACACATCTGCCCAAGAGCCAAGTGTATTTTTGACCCATCCATTTACCAAAACACTAAGGAGGAAGGAAGAGTAGTGGTGCTTGACCAATGATTATTCTAGACTCAAAGCCATAAATCAGTGCTGTTGGACTGGTGCTGACACTTCCTTCTAGCAACGGTTGTCAGACCAAGAAGAACTCTATTCAAACTTTGTGTCCTTGTAGATGAAGGGTTTTCACACCCCCCCAAAAAAAGTTGGCAAGACTTAATCTATGCTGTATTGAGTCCTAAGCAGATGAATTGGCTTATGGAAAGCAACAGAACAATTGCTGTGTGGCCTCTCTTCTCTTCTTTCTGCCTTAACCCCCACACTGGTATCCTCCAGAAACCCATATTACTTCTATTATTACTATTCCCCTGGTGCAACTCCTGTGGTTAGAGGAGTGGGGATTTATTTGGGAACACATAAACAGGTTCCAAGGCCATGCTGTCTTCAGACCAGAAATGTTGTTGCTGAATACATGTCCCTCTTATCTTCATGAATAAGGGAAAGAACCAATGGGTTCAGAAATTTGAGATGCCAAGTGAAGCTGCCTGAAACCAGGGTAAAACCAAGAGCAGCACATATCATGAAACAGAGAGGAGTTTGATCCAGTTCTGGGAAAAAAAAATATCAAAGCATCTGTGTCTTGTACTTGACCCTTTATGAAATATTTTGCTGTTATGATTTTTTCCATGGGATGCTGCTGCAATTACTGTTTCTTTTTTAATTTAAATGCAGTAGTTCTTTTTCATTGTGTCCTGTGGAAGCTAAAGGACTGTTGTATTTTCTGTATATCTTCTTTATTACAGCCAGCCAAATTCTTGCTTTAAACTTTAGTTTATAGAGCAACTATAATTCTTGCCATAAACAGAGAAAAATCCTACAGGTTTCTTTTTTTGTGAAACAGTTGAAAGAGAAGCTGGGCCCTGTGGTGGGTCCTTGTCATTTACCACAGGCCATATCCATCTGTGCTTAGTGCATCCTCTGAACAAGTATACCCAGGTGTTGCAACTGTATACACACACAGGACTGGTTTCCAGGCATAAATATCAGAAGCAAAGCAAATGAATGGAGTGAATTTTAAATATAAAGTAGTATTGTCACAACATCTTTTCAGATATAAAGGTGTAACCAGCAAAGTTAATGAGTTGAAGTGATTCTGCCAGTTGATTTAAGTGAGAATTGGATTTACTTGAAGTCTGTATAGAGAATGACTGTGGATTTTGTATTTAGCTATGTTTAGGTTCTTTGAAACTTTGTCATCAGAGTCACGGATGTTCTTAATTGTAATGCTACAAAGGGACAGCATAGCCAGCAGAGGGAGCAAAGGCTTGTTAACAATAAACCTGTTGGCAAGAACTATGTGACCTTACAGGGTGATCAGGAAGGAAGCAAACGTGCTCTGTGCTACTTTTGTCTCCCTCGGGAACGGAAGAAGAGGTGGGAGTTGAAGGGTTTGCAGACTTAGAAGAGACACAGAGTTGTGTGTTACTTTCAGACTTGAATGTAAAGCAGACCATGTTAAAAAAAATTTGAAATCCAGCCCCATAAATGAAAGGGCACTCTTACTGGGGAAAAAAAAAAAAAAGGAAAAATAAGAAAAAGACCCTGCACAAAATTTAGGAACCTAGGACATTATTTTTTGATCTTGGGACATATATTTATTTGTATTGGTTCATGTTTTTAATGCCAGTAACACTATAATCTAATGGCTGTGGAACTTTATGTAATGTATCTCAGCTGGTTTGTGATCAGCTTTCTGAAAACAATAGTCTAGGTAGCATTTAATCCCAGAGAAGTTCATAGTGAATATAGAAGGGAAGGAAACAATGTCAAAGTATTTGTGCTCTATGGGGGAATTATAATTGTTGGCTGTTAAGCATTTTGTGGGGAGTGAAAAGAAGTGAGGAATCTATTGTGGCTTGTTTCTGTCCCCCAGCGAATGCCTCCCTCCGGTTAGCTCTGCTTGGAACAGTTGAAAGCTAAAAACTTTGTAAAGAAATAAAAGCCTTTATATCTGTGTGCATGTAGAGTCATCCTAGGAGTCAAGTGAATACAGATAAACTGTGCGTTCAGTAACCTCTCCAGTTTCCTTGCGCATTTAGTTGTGTTCTGTGTGTGCCATCCCTTGTGTCTGTGGTTTTGGCCACTGACACAAAATTCTGGGCTGTATAATGACAACTTGCAGTTAATTGCTATCTAAAATTGCCAATCATTGTAGTTTCAGTATGGTCTCATTCATAGGTCACCATCAGTCACCTTGGCAAATCCTGAACACTTTTAAAAAAAAAAAAGGGAGGGAGAAAATACTGCTTTTTTTCATGCCCCTTCTCCCTGCCCTTTTTCTTTTTCCCCTTTTACCTACCACCCTCCTGGTTTGCATGTAGATGATGATGGTCTTGTAAATTAAAACAACAGTTTCAGATCTGGCTAGTCCCTGCCTTAAGCCTACCTCATCGTCTCTGGAACAGCTGCAAATTTCTGTTGCTGAGAGGCTGGACCGAAAGCATTGAAGAGTGCATTTGGTGTGCTTTCAAAGGGCTAGGAACACTCATCCCCAACTCAGAGAGCTGGGGAGGAGGGAAGAGGCACAAACATCTTGAGGAAGGAGAAGGCCTGCTGACGTGAATCGGGATTTAATGTGCTGACCACCTGCTTTTGAAATCCTCATCTGCAAGATATTTGAGCCTTTGAATTCAGACATGACACTTACAGGCTTTCACCTAATCTTGCTGTCTGGCAGCACAGTCACAAAGAATGCGACCCCAGGAATAGAGAAGATACCTCCTGGATATCCTGGCAGAGCACGTTAATAAACATTTTAACATCAGCAGCGCCTGCTCACCAGGCTGTAGGTTGGGAGGCATGTAAGATTACTCTTTAGCTCTAATATTTATTAGGAGTGGGAGCACTTAAATTTCAGGTTTTGGGTTCACTTGAATCCTCAGTCTTAGTTGGTAACACGCAGTGTAAGGGAAGAGAGGGAGGTGTGTACCACAACATCTGCAGAATCATGCATGCACGTATGAGTCAGGTTTTTGCAAAGAAAGAGAAAGCTATCAAGGAGTGTCTCCCACTGTTCTGTGTTGACCTTTCTATATTTGTCTTCCTCTAAATCTGTCAAAAGTGAATGGCTGTGCATTCAAGTTAGCTGCGTGCCACAGGGCTTCCTTCTGCCCAACGCTACTTGTGGCGCTCTCATTCTTATGCAACATACTCTCAATTCAAATAACTTAAGAGAAGCTCCAGCTTAAATCAAGTGGCTGTTGTACTTATGGAGCGATGCACCAACTAAGCCTTGCTAGAGAAGCATCCTAGAGTGCCTTGTCCCAACAGGAGAGGTGTTGCTTTGTTCTTGCAGAGGGCTTCACTGTTAGTGTGCTTCCCGCTGTTTTCTTGGTAGAACCCATTGCTATGGAAAGCCTGACTCCATCTGCTCATCTCACCTGCAGAAAATGTTGCTTTTAAGGTCAGGAGAAATGTAAAGTCTTTGTAAGGATGGCTGGAATGCACCATTCAGAGCAAGCTTTGTGTTTTTTCTCACAGCAGAGAAGGTTGTATTTCCTTAGGTACAATTTCCCTTGTTCAGGAATGCGAGTCCTTATTCTTTTTCTTATTACAGAAACTTTACAAATTAAGCTAGAAGCAATTCCATTTTCTGACTGGATGGCAATGCTGGCTGTATGATTTCCTTCCAGGGGCTGATGGCCTTGATCCATTCTTGAATTCTGAACGTTGCAGTGTCAGCAAGCTTTCTTTGTCCATGATATCTGACTGTCTTCTGCATTTGCATCTTCACCTGTTCTTGTGTTGTTCTCAGTTCAAGGGCACACAAATACAGATGTGCCACTAATATGTAACTTCTCCTATTTGTTGCAAGTTAAGGACATAAAGCATTCTGAGAGTAAAACAGGAAGAGATCTCAAACGTGAACAGGGAAAAGAAGTTGACTTTTCAGTTACCCCACAGACACCTTCTGTGACTTGAAATATGTTGCTTGGAACAATATCCTCCATACCATTTAGGTGCCTAAGTTGTGGTTTTCAGAGCCTCACAGGCTACTCTGTGATCTGATGCTATACAGAAACCTCTAAACCTCCATTTTAAAAAGTGGTTAGTTATTTTGCCTTCATTACTATTTAAAAATCTCATAGCTCTGGCGATTGGACACATTCTTCTAATCTCTAATCTAAACCTATTTTGGCAAGTTTATACCTATTAGTTCTTGTACCAGCGTGGTTCTTTTGATTAATTCTTTTCATTCCCTACTGTCCTTTCTCTCACTCCCTGATATATTTATAGGCAGCAATCATATCCCCCTTAGCCTTCCTCTGGCTAGGCTAGCCAAGTTTTTTAGGTTCCTCTTGTAAAAAAGGGTGCCTCATTCCTCTGAACAAGCTAGAAGCCTTTCACTGCACCTGTTCTGGTAATAGATTCATCTTTCTGAGCATGGGTGATCAAGGCAGTATGCAGTGTTTCAGACAAAGTTTCATTAGTTCCCTGTGCAATGATGTTCACCATTTCTGTTGGAAAGCTCTCTCATGATCACATTTCATCTGTTTGCTTAAAATGATGCAAATATAGATATAATACAAAAAATAGAATTTGTATTACTTTTCTACTAGAAATGATCACCAAAACTGTTCCTACTGCATATGAACTTGTGGTGCAGAATGGTTGTTCTAGGCATGTCCAACTTCTCAATAAAACAAGTGAGGGACCCTATCACAGACATGTTTTGTTCCCTTAATGTTTTCCCTACCATTCACTCTGAGTGAAGAGTTCCAGGTGGGAGAGATCATGTAAATACAAGCTATGCCACAGCACATGCACACCAGGGAACTAAATTAACTCCAGCATTTTTGCATGAAGTGTTTTGCAAACATAACGTATTCCTTTAAGCATCATGTAAGGTACTGTAGGCGGAGGTAGTGCCTTGTAAATGTTGGTATGCAGTTGGAACATTTGCTTTACTCATGACTGATGAGCCCATTTACAAAATTATGCAGCTCACCCAAATGAATGTCAATGAGGTCTTGAACGCTCACCATCATACCTCTTCAATACCTCTCTCTGATATATGTCGCTCATTTTGTCTGTCCCACTGAAACACTTTGGTACTAAGACCTCAATTTTACAGTGGCAGGATTGTAGAAGACTAGATTCTAAACCTGGTGATGGTAGATGAGGGAAGACATCTTGTGTGGAAAGCAAAAAGTGTTCATTCTGGTCAAAAAGGAAGGTTGCATTTTTTGCGGATTTGTCTTTGCTTATTTATTCACTCATTTTAAATGTAAGCTGGTTTGTACTGCTCAAAGGCACCAAGTGGTAAAAGAAGTCCAATCTACTCGTTAACCAAATCTAGAAGAGGCCTTTCAAACACCTTTTAAACTTTGAGACAAGCATGGAGAAAAGTTAAGTCACGTCCTCCCATTCTCATTTTACATTACAATTATGTACCTTAACTGACAGCACAGCAGCCCCCTGGGGTAAGCGCCTCAACTTCTGCATGTTGTTTTAGCTCAGCTGATGTCAGTTAAATGGCGGTGATTTATACGATCTGAGGACGAGGCTTCTTGAGTATTGCAGAATATCAGGCCCAAAAGTGTTTTCTGCAGGATTTTTAGTTAAGCTGATGCCTAAAGGTAAACTCTAGGTAATTGAGAAGAGGTTTTGTTATGTGTCTAAGTCCTTTTCCTTGAGAGACTCAGTAAGCAGTGTGTCTTGACTTCAACAGAAATGTGAAAAGATGACACGTGAGTGTTTATTGATTCCACTTACTGTATATAGCAGAGCAGACATATTGGCAATACCAGTCTATGAGTTTGGCTGATGTAATCCTGAGAGCAGAAAAATGTTTTAATAGAAGTAAAGTATAACCTGAGCTTTATTACAGACGTCAAGTTATTGAAGTGTGACACAAAGAAGGTTTTTGGGGTGTTACCGTGTATCCACAATACATGAAACAAAGCCAGAAACAAAGTAAGGCTGTTTTCAGTCCCCTTTGTTTGTCAGATTAGCTGGAAAACGGACTCTTTTCCAAGAAGAAAGGATACTAAAAGCACTAATGGCTTCTTTTATCAAGTGTGTTTAAATTCAGGACATCCATTTGGATAAAATATATTTAAAACGGTGGCTGGTTATTTATGTTCTTTGTTGTTGTGCTTTGGTTGTCGCTTTTTTTTTTTCTTTTAGAAAACAAAGCATGCTTTTTTTTATATATATTTGATTTCTTTGGGATGCAGAAAAACTACCAAGCCTGGAAGCAGGGGACTAGACTTTTAGTTTGATCCACAGCTTTAACTGGAGGTAGGCATGAAATTTAGATCTGGATTCAGATCCCAAATTTCACATTCACATCCAGTGTTTTTCCTCTAATTAGTGTTTATAAAATAACATCAAGTCGATCCAGTAAAATGCAAAGAATGAGGTATATTTTTGCACAGTCTTTTAGCATGTTAGAATAACTGTCCTGCTTGTTGTCATTGGGACAATTAAGAAGGATATTCTGGCAATGACTTAACTTACCTGGAATATAAAAGGATCTTTTTTTCCATTTCAGAGCAAGAAACTAGGCGTTATACCAGTAATCTCAAAATACATGTCTAAACTGCTGATCCCATGGCATGCTGTGATTGTATGAGGTTGTTTAATTGGATATGCTGCTCTGAGTTCACTGTTTACATGCACACAGCTATTGTGGAAAGGGAGCTTGTTAATGAAAGTAGAAGAAAAACTTTAAAGAAAAAGCACGTTTGGCACTTAACTAGCAAAAGATTTGCTTTCCTCATTAAAGTCATTATAACTGAGCTCTGGAATTGCACATGCACCAGGGAATTACTTGAATTAAGTTAATAAAGTTGTACTTTATTAGGTGTGAGGGGCCTGATTATTCCATTAGTAGTGCGATACAGCCCAAATGCAGATCTGTGGATTAGAACAACCAGGTTATGAGGACGGAACTATGAAGTTCCCGTCATGTGCACCTCTTTGCCTGGGTGAAGACGGAGGTGTTTGTTTGGTTTTGGTTTGTTTTTTTGTTGGGTTTTTTTTTTTTTTTTTTGGGACAGTACAAAATAAGTTGGTGCTGCACAGACTAAAACATTAATCAATAGTGTTTGGTTTTAGGAAATTTACAGGAGAGTTATTCAATTAATTGGTAGAAGCTCTACATGCTCCTCAACTCTCTGAACACATCAGGCCTTGGAAATAATGGCAGGGTTTGGGGGGTTATTGCATATTGCTTTCAGTGCAACTGGCTTTTGTTTGTTTTCTTCTTAGTTACTCAGTTCTTGAAGATGCAAAAATTAGTTTTATCTATATAGCTAAAGAACACAGTGGACACTGGTAATGAGCTGCTCTCAAGCATATGATGTTATCCATAGGGTGAAATGTTAAAGAGTACCAGCTACTTGCTATGTAAATATCTCGTTTGATAACACTTGCTAAATAGTCAGGTTACCAGTGCATGCCTTTTTGATCTGGGGAATGCTCTTAAAATGTTGCCATTTTGGGATTAAATTGATCTAATCAGTGACAGAGATGAATGGATCTTGGAGCCTGGTAAGCATTAGTATCACGCAACAGTGAAGAAGTTGCCTGAAGTGTTGGGTCTGGATGATGGAATTGGAAGTGTCCAAATCCTCTTCACGAAAAACTTTGAGAACAGACGTTTAAAATGGTGTTTCTCCATTTAGTGGCAATGGTAGAGGAGTCCAAAGACAGCAAAGTAGGAGTGTTAAGAATGGAGCAGAAAGTGAACCATTTTTTTGTTTTTGAATTACAGAAAACATGAGAAGAGGATTGGCAATGATGCGCTTTGGGTAATGGGTCCCACTTCTGACTGCACCACAATAAAATCGCTACCGTAAACAAGTGCTTCCCCTGCCATTTGTCACTAAACAAGAAACCTACTGGGAGTTGAGCAGATGAGTGCAGGCAGAGCACTGCTCCTGTCTGCTGGGCACTGAGCTGTACTATTAAACATGTTCTGCTGGCTTTCCAGCAGACTTCTGCTTCCTGAATTGTTTTTTGAAGCATGCAGGTTAGAGAGGGCCTTTCCAGCTATGTTCACAATATCAATAAAATGGAAGAAAATGTTAATGTTGTTATTAATATATTTTAATATAGCAAGCTTTTCCCAGTGAGGATAAAATCCACTTGCTATTATACACTACAAAACCATCACATTCCAAAACGTTTTGCTCATATTGAAGATGATGGGCATTTTGTGGCAGAATTGATCCTATGTTCCTTACTGAATGGAGCACAATGGCTTAGCCTGACATGTTGAGGAGTCATCTAAGAAGTTAGCTTATTAGGCGTATTGTCTTTTCTAGAATACACCATTCTTTACCAAATATTCACATTTGTAGGCCAGCAAATAGTTAATAATCAATTGCCACTTAATGAACCTATAATCACCTTATTAAATCCACATTGAATGTGTGCTTAAGTGTACTCAGAGTATTTCAATTTAAAATGTTACCATAAAATCTGCAAGTGGAATTAGTGTAGTGCTTTTGAGATTACATTAGCAGCAAAACAGGGGGTGGATAGTTATTGTTAATTAAACCATACACACAACATCCAGTGGAATCCTAACGGCGTGTAAGATGCATCTATTTATTTAACATCTTAGTTTCATGAATCTCTGCTCTCCAACTGCCTTTTTTTTTTTTTTCCTCCTCTCTTTTAATTACCAGGGGATTTTTTTGGACTGGTTTTGTTACTCGAAGACTGGTGAGATGTAGAAGTGAACCTTCCAGTTGTCTCTGTTGTGGACTTGACATTAATATGGTCCGTGGAGTGATAGAACAATATTATTTCCCTATGAGTTTGTTTATTAAACTATAGAATCATTTAGGTTGGAAAGGACCTTTAAGATCATCAAGGCCAACCATTAACCTAACGCTGCCAAGTCCACCACTAAACCATGTCCCTAAGTGCTACATCTACACGTCTGATTTTTTTCCTTCTTGCATCTAATCAGTCTCTGAAGAAAAATCTTGATTTTATTTCCTCTAATAAAAGCGTCCCCCTTCTTATAACATATTCATCGCCACATGGTCATGAAATTCCATACTTCTTTTGCACTTCCCTGCTTAGGTCAAATACCACAAAGAGCCACCACGTTCCCTGATCATTGTCCTTTCTCTTCCTCCTTCTTACACATCTGCCTTCGCAGTACATGAGACTGAAAACACCATTTGTGTGGGATATTTTGTTTGAGGGGAATTTGCTTTGTGACAGACTCGCTGTTTAATCTGTGCTATAGCAGCCTCTGCCTTTTGAAGTAACAAAAGATCACCTTCAGTATTACACTCACCTCTTAGGCTTGTTTTCAATACCTGCCTAGCACTGAGAAAGGGAATAGTGCTACATACCTGTCATCCTTTAGCTGATATAGTCCATTGTTTGGGTTAAAGACTGCAGGAGTCCCCCAGATCTGCCCCCCCTGGCTGTTGCCTCTGCTGCTGTCATGGGATCAGTGTCCCTGTGCTGTGCAACCCTTCTTTGCCTAAAAGGAAGAACCTTGTCCTAACAAACCTTTGCTGGTATTATAAACTCTGGTAGAGACAAGGTCATGCAGGTTTTACATCTTGTGCCCATGATCTTTTACTGCTGTTACCTGGCACTTAGTGTCTCCCCTGCTTTCCAGCCCTGACACTTCAGTAGTCCTACTCCCTTGCTGGCAGTTTCTGCTTTGACTTTTCTCCTTACGTACGAATGCTTCATCAAGGGCTTATGTGCTTTGTCCCTGCATATTATCTGTCATGGATTGCCCCTTGTCCCCCAAAACCTTTTTCCACAGACAGTGCCTTGCCTATTTCTTGTACATGTATCCCTTGCAAACAGATGAGGGGAGTGCTTATTCCCTTTTACTGCTTTCTTAGACAAAAAAACCTACCCAAATAATAGCGTTTGGAGACAGATTTATTTTTTTTTCCATGTTATCCTTCCTATCCTAGAGGCCAAAACCACACTCTCTTGCTCTCATCCATTGTTGTGGAGAGTTTAATTTAGAACCTCTGCATCACTCAGCATTGTTTTCACTTCTCTGTAAAGGGCCATGCAGCTCCTAGGCACTAGAAAAATATAATACAATAATAATGAACATGAGACTCTGCTTTGGCTGTCAAACAGGCCTTTTTACCCCCAGCTATACAAACTATGTGGTTACTCTTCATTTTGAAAAAAGCAGCTAAGCAAATCTTCTAAGCAAATCCAGTGTACAGTGTGAAGTGTTCCTTCCCAAACACACTTAAGACTACAGTCCACTTTGACTCATTTGTTGCTTTATTTTAATCACATTGATCCAATTTTAGCTCTTTTCCTTCTGTGAAGAAAAGGAATTACAGCTCTGCTTGCTGAAGGTGATAGCCTGGAAACCTGAAAGTTAAGTCAAGCCCCTGACCCCTCTGAAGTTAACAGGACCTCATACATTATTTGGTAATCCTTTCCATTCACTCTCTGTGTGTAGTAGTGCATGCGTGTATGGGCCACAAGTAAGGATTTGCAGAATGGAGACCTCGCTTTGTTTATAATTGAAAACCATTGTTGGAGAAACAATGATTCAATAACCTTTTCTGAGTCTGGCCTAATGTTTCTCTCCAGAGACCATGGTGAGCACAGTGGTAAATTGATTTTAAAGAGACTACAGACAGCATTTCTAACTCTTTATGCAAGACTGACTACAGTTTCAGGCTTCTACTTAATAGCTCCGGATAATGCAGGCCTCCAAGCATCACTGTGGAGTGTGTGTGTGTGTATAGCAGGGGCAGATTGCATTATCATCTTCTTTCTTCAGATTCTTCCTGCTGCAAAAGAAAAAAAATCAATGTTAAGATGAGTGAACAGACCATTTAAATGAAAAAATAAGTGGTAGTAATTTGATTCTCTATTGTACACAATGGTGATATATATAGTCTGGAGGCAGTTACCCTTTTTACATCTCTTGAGGGAGTTTATGTCTTTCCATTTACCTTACTACTAGGCTGGCCAAAGAGGAAGTTGAAGAACCATGGAAAGAACCAAGAAGCTCTTATCTGAGTGGGTACTGGCGGGGGACAGCTTTCCTTCAACTATATATGCAGAACAAAGAAGATCTTTCCTTCATTGAACTAACAGAACTGACACACTGATTTAAACACACATGAACACTCATGTGTCCTTTAATCTCAAAATATGAAAAAAAACCCATGTACTCTGATGGTATAAGATCAGCTGGAGATGAAACTAGCAAGGGTTGTGAAGGGTGACAAGAAATTCTCCCGTACATCAGTACTGAAAGAAAGGCTAAGGAAAATGTGAACCTGCTACTCAATGGGCCAGGGCACATAATGATAAATGACAGGGAAAAGGTCAAGGAACTCAGTCCTTGGCTTGATTTTTCACTGGTAAGATCTGCCCTCTGGCCTTTAAGTTTCTTGGGTTTATTAGCAGGGCCTCAGGGAGCGAAGCATTATCCACATTACGGGAAGGTAAAGTAAGGAGTGCTTACACTAACTGAGCATAAACAAGTCCATCAGATCAGATAAGATGTCACTCAGGCAGCTCACCAATGTCATCTTGACGCCACTCTCTAACACCTTGGAAAGATGATGGCAATTGTGGAAGGTTTAGAGAAAAAAAAAAGAAAGACAAAAAGGCAGGCATCACACCCATCTTCAAGAAGGGCATGATGCAGAAAACTAAAGGCCAGTCAGCCTTATCTTAGTCCTGGGATGGTAATGGAGCAAATTCTTGTGGGAAACCATTTCCAGCCACATGAAAGGGATGGGGATGGCCAGAATGGATTTACAAGTCCAAATTATGCCTGACCAACATGACAGACTTCTATGGTGAAGTGAATGGTTCTTTAGATAAGATGAGAGCCATGGATGCTGTATACCTTGATTGTAGAAGGTCTTTTAACATTGTCTGCTAATCTCCAAATAGGCAAATGGATGACATATAGAGTCATAAGCAGATATAACAAGGTGGGTGGAAAATTGGCTGGATTATCAGGCTCAAAGTGTGGTGATCAGCAGCATAAAGTCCAAGCTGGCAGCTGGTTGTCAGTGGAGTCCCTCAAGGATCAGAACGGGGGCCAATATTATTTAGTGTTTTTATTAATGATGGGAGAGTGGACTCTTATCATGTTTGTGGACAATACCAGATTGGCAGGAGGAGTCAATATTTTGGCAGGGAGAGCTGCTGTTCAGAGGGAACTGGACAGGTTGGAGAAATGAGGTGACAGGAACCACATGAAGTTCAACAGAGGAAAATCCAAAGTCCTGCACCTGGGACAAAATAATTCCATGCCACAGCAGAGGCCAGCTGTATAGGAAATAGCTTTCAAGGAAAAAGGGCGTTCTGGTGGGTGAGCTGAGCCAGAGCCAGCAGTGCACCTTTCCAACCAAGGCGGCCAGACATACACTAGGCTGCATTTGTAAGAGTGCAGCCAGCAGGTCTGGGGAAGTGATTCTGTTCGGTGCAGAGGCAAGTTGGGTACCTTAAGGTAAGTGATCTAAATCTCTTCCACGAGGACTGGCAAAGTCGATCCTGGTACTGACATAGATTGGTGCAATTCAAAATCACAAGTTAAATATAAACAACTTTTTGGGGGTGTTGAGGGTTTTTTTTCAAGAGATTAATTTTCATTTCACAATGTGTCTCATATTTCAGAAAAGCACAGATTGTTGATTGCAGGGTCATTCTCCTCCTTTCCTTGCCAAAGTTGGATCTGTAGCCTGCAGCGTAAATTAGTTAACGTTATGAGAATATAAACATAAATCTCATCTTCTGGTGATCATGCAACAATCGTGATTGCTAAAGGATGGAAGAGAGACAACCTTTGTAAAAAAAAAAAAAAACAACTTTTTTTCCAGTTATATCTACTAAACTAGGAAAACGTGCTTTCAGGTTCAGAAGATGATCTGGCCTGTTTACCTAGAAGCTATTCCTGGTTGAAGTGCAAGTTATATTTACAGCTGGGCAGGCTGGAATTCACCAAGGACGAACAAACCAGACAAGATTGTAATCACCACAGTAGCAAGGGGGGACAACAGTCTCAAGTCAGAAGAAAATCTGAAAGAAGCTTAAAAACTTGTTCAATTTTTCTGTCTCAGTCAGCTGGTCTGTTAAAATAGTTTACCTCTCTTTACAAACCTGGTTTCTTTTAATAATTACAGAGAAGACGGGTCACTTGTCAGCTGGCATTAAAAATGTTTTAGTTCCATTAACTTTGTGAGGTTAAGGCAGCTCATGTCAGCTGAAGATCTTTTGACCACCCCATATATTAAATGTGCCATTCACTGGGCTGTGTTTGCTCCTCCCATGTGGCAACTTCAGTTCAAGCCGAGAATGAGCGACAAAGCAAGGAGGGTGAGGACATCCGTCACTTTTCATGTTTGCTTTTAGAAGTAAGAAAAACACAACCTGCCGGGGAGGTAGGAGGAGGGAATGGGTTCAACCTTGGCAGGAGTTGGTGGGCAGGTGATGGCATTTCTTTGCATTATGTGACTAATAGAGGTCATTCTTAATAGCTTGCAAATCAGCCCATGGCAGTTTTCTCTGGTATGCAAGGACAACATGCAAGATACTGATATGCGCTTTTCTCTCATTTGGAGGTGTTTAGAAAGCAAGTTGATATGCTCCCCCCCCACACACTCCTTTTCTCTTCCTCTGAAGAGATACTTGGGCGGTTATATTTAAACTTTTGTAAATATTGCCAATATATTCAATAGTGCATTTTCAACTCCTGGACTAAACTGTGATTTGGAAGATGTAAATTACAAGAGATCATACCATATTTTTTCTAGTAGCCTGTATTCTCTAACAATTTTAACTGTGTTTTGAAAAAGTGTTCTGCAACAGATATACTCTGATGGTTCAATGAGTCCATTCAGAAGTACTTTCCACTCTGCAAGGGTAATTATCTTTATTAGTCCTGTACCTTGATAGTGTTTCAGCAGAGCATTTAGGAGTGTCAAATTCTATTACGCATAAACAAGCTCATGGAGGAAATAATTTGGAACTGTGTGCAAATGGTGATACTTTAAGAGGTTTAAGTGAGTGTTCCGCTAGGTGGTTTTACCGCTTATCACCAAAAAAAAGAGACAATATAATTTTTAAGGGGGGGGGGGGGGGGGCTCATGTCTTTGGAATGACGGCCTTCCCCTCATAAATAAATGTGGAAAATCTTAAAGCTTCTACATGCAAACAACCGATCAGTAAGATAACAGGCTGCTATTGATTTTCAATCAGCACAGTTCAAACGTGTCATTTTGTTGGTATACTGGATTTTGAATAGTAAAGGAATGCTACATAAACTACGATGCTTTTTGGAAGTGCTTCTTCTTTCCAATAACTGAATTACAGAGATCAGACAGGAAATAAGCACAGCCAGTCCTTGCATGGCTTAGCAATCCAGTAAAAGATGCTTCTAACTCACCCTCTGTCATGTACTGTTTGCGAAAGCTGAAGTAGCTGTGGAGTTTCTGTAGAGCTATACCCACGTGCACTGAGGAGGTCTCTGGGATGATTTCAAAATTATCCGTCTCACCTGAGCTGCAGGAAAAACTGTGGGAGAAAACCAAGGGAAAGTGCTGAGGCCGAGGGAAAGGATTTTGTTAGTGCTAAACAGGAAAATTAAACTCTAGAGGAAGGCTGTGGTGGTGCAAACTGTGTCCTGCTTGATTTCCCTAGACAGCTCAATTTCATTGCATGCCATTAACGCTTACATTCAAGACCGTGCATGTATTAATCGTGCTGGAACTGCTGTCCTCAGCTCTCAGGAAGTTTGACTTCCCTCCTCCACAGACTCTTTAACATCTCCACCTTGCTCTTTCTCTCATTTTGTCACTGGTTGGTATTTGCCCTGTGGTTAAAGGGGAACAATATGGAAAAGACAAATTCTCTATACTAGCAGAAAGGACATACCAGTTATTGTGAGCTCAAGAGTGTTTCCTTTTTCTTGAAGTACTGTCTTTCCCACTGCTCCTCCTAACAATGGTTAGTTACCATTCTGTTTTGGGGCATACACTGATAAGAATCTTAGCAAGCTGTCTATGACAAAGGCAAACTCAGAGTCCTGCAGTGGGGAGGGAATAAGTCCCTGCAGAAGCCCAGGCCAGGGGCCGATCAGCTGGCTGAAAAGCAGCTCTGTCACAAATGACCTGGGGGTCCTGGTGGACCGGACGTAGAGTGTGAGCTAGCAGTGCGTCCTAGCAGTGAGGAGGCGTAACTGCCTACCACACTGCCTCAGCATGGCTGTAGCCAGCATGTTGAAGTGACTATTCGTCTCTATTTGGTGCTTGTGAGGCTGTATCTGGAGCATCGTGTCCAGTTTTGGCCTTCCCCATACTCACAAAAACACTGACAAACTGGTTTTCTAGATACTTAGACAGCTGGACCCTGCCAGAAGACATGGTGCAGTATGCTGAAAGCTACTGCGTTAATAACTGTTGAAAAAGCTTTTAAAGCTTGGTACTTGCTGTCAGTCTACAGCCACCTTACCTTGCTGCAAATTAAGACTCGTGACTACTTCTGAGAAGAGGAATGAAGTTGCAAAATGTAAAAGTACAAAGTGCTCTTGAATATCATATCAGAGAGGAAGACCAGGAGCAAAGCCCCATAAGGAAGCATTTCTGGCTTCAGAGTGTTTGCCGAGGAGTAGTGCTATCTGCCTCAGGGTCAGGCCAAGTGAAATTGTGTGGGGACAAAAAGGCAGATGGATTTGGCCACCAGACAAACAGTAGAGAGCCACAGCTGGCAGAAGCTCTCACCCTCATTGTGGGAGAGGAAAAGACAGGAAGGAAGCAGGTGGAAGAAGGAGATCTGGCTAGGTTCACCAAAGCGGACACATATCTGTAATGTGCCTTTGTAAATAGGTTTCTGTTGCATGCTTTTGTCTGTTCATAATAAGGTAGTTTCTGTGGATGTTTCTTGGACAAACCAGGAACACTTGTGCAACTCTTTGTGTGATTTCATGTCCATTTTTAGCTTCCCCTTGCTTGGCTAGGCTTTGTTCTGGTGTCCTGCTCCAGCTGTTGCTGGCTGTGTGAAGACATTATTCCCTTCAGCCTCCGGTGATTAACCTCCAGTTACTGCTGAGCTCTTCTGGTGTAATTTGATTCAGTCAGGATGACCTGGACTGGAAAAGGCTATTACACCATGGACTGGTAGGTCTGACAAAATTTTCGCTTATCTAACACAGGTCAGTGATAACCCAAGGTAGCCCAGTAGCAGAAGGGAGCTATGTTTTCTTCATCTGAGCACAGCTAGGACAGGACACGGCAAAAATAATGTCAGCATTGTTCTTGTCTCACCGCTTTTTGTCCTTTATCATCCACTTCCTCAGAAGCCTCAACCTGTTTTTCATTTCGTACATTTGTTTTGCCCTGTCTGGCTGTGTGCTTTTCTGGGTCCCATGGGGCTGGTAGAATGGTTTCTGCCCAAAGATTCTTGTCTCTGTTTCCTTGCAGGAGGTTTGTGGAAATGTGCCCTGATCTGCTTTGGGCAAAATCACCTGCACTAACTAAACGGGAAGATTTAAATATTTCAAGTAACCCCCTTGAAGGCTGAATTTGCCTGAAGCAGGCTAAGTATCTTAAAAGCAGACACATAGCAAGTTCTGTCAGATGTCAGGGACTCCCACGCTATCTGGGAGAAGGTAACCTCCAACTGGAGCAAGTACTACTCTGACCAGCCAGCTTGGGTGTGAAAGGGGACATCTGCATATGAACTAATTGACGCAAACTGAAACAATGTGGATCAATTTTAGAAGAGGAGAGTGCATACATTAAGTTTCACTGGTGTGACTGTTTCCATTTAAGCAGTGTAATGTTAGGAAGACCTATTCATGTGTTAATGGAACTGGTCTATCTCACTCTAAAGACACACTTGCTTGACAAAACACTATTGATATTTCATTTGTCTGATGGCAATTCTATTTTGTGCTCTTTTTAGAGTACCCATTTTACAAACTTTTTTTTTTTTCCCCCCTCATGCTTTTGCTTTATGGAGGCACTTAAACTTGTGTCTAACTTCAGGTATGTAAGCAATAATAATGAACGTTAGCAGGATTACTATCATGGTCCATGTATTTAAAATCAACTACTTTTATGGTGCTAGTTACAATTGTTGATTCAGTGAAACCTGAGTTTTGAGCTTGTCTTTTCCGGGAAATTAATCAAGGCTAATTGATGTAAATCAGATTAATTAAACCAGATTAAAGTCATGCAAGGCTTTTCTCTTTTTAAATAAAAGCTGCCTTAATTCAGTTTTGTTGGATTTGCGTCCAAATCAGGGAAACTATTCTGATACAAAATAACTTTATATTCATGTGAGGAGCTGTTTTGCACCAGTACTTCGGTATACTGCCTGTGTAGACAGCCCGTGCTCTTTGTGTATACGTGTGTGTGTGCGTGCTACTGCTGAGGAGCATCAGTTTGTGTAGAACTGGATGGAGACCAGTCTATTGCATTTTTGCAGTTGAACTCCTCTGTCATTTAACTACCATTTTATACCCTTATGGCTGAAGCTTTCTTGTTGGTACCAGCTTTGGGTGCTGAAAGCAAGGAAGACTATCATTCAGGAATTTAATTCTGGGTCAAAGCCAAAAACTTTGTATGAGTTTGTTCCTGTAGTCTGGACCCACCAAACATGGTAGACTCCTCATGTTCTCACAATGCTTTCCAGTGCATAACATCATGAAGAAAAACAGCCTTCCCAACTAGGGCTGAATGCAGAAGGTGGCAGCAGATAATAAAAGCAGGAGTGAAACGGGTAGTTTGCTGAAAATCTAATTTGATAGGTAAATAGCCCTGAATGTCAGGAGTTTGTAAATATGTGCAGGATGGTGCTTTGATGCTTAAGATTTTGTGAAAACTTCATCACTGGAACTTTCTGAACACACTAAAAAATTGGTTTTTTTGGGAATGGCTTAAGTATTGTTGACTCTACCTTGGTATAATCCCATTTTTCTATGATTCATCAGCATTATTTTATTAGACTGAATTTCTTCAGAATCAATAAGAAAGAATCTTTCACATCTTCCAAATGGCTTGATTTATTTGTCCACCTCTACATTTGCAATGGTGACAGAAGGAATTGGGTTAAGCAGAAATAGTGGTTCACTTATGATTTTGTAACAAAATAAATGGTAAATATCCAAAGAAACTTTAGGAATTGTGAAAGCCTATCCTAAATTATTGAAGAATTTTTTGTGACAAGAAAGTTCAAAATAGTTTGAGTAAGAGCAAAATATATATCCAGAAGTACAAAAATTCAGAGGTTAAGTACAAAATTTTATCAGGTGTCAGTTATCCTGATTCAACTAGTGCAGTAAAATGTGGGAAAGCTGTACTGCTGTAAGTAAATAAATAGAATAGGGTTTGAAAATGCTCTTCATATCTCAGAGACTGGACTAATACACAATTTGTAGACAAGAGGACAGCTTTCTGACTTAAGGTAGCATCAAAGTATGTGTTTGAGTTCAGTAGTCAGAGGAATTAAATTTTATTAAGTGGAAAGGTCAGTATTTGTTAGAAATTTGTTCCGTGGGGAGGTTAGTAACTTCAGATTTTGTTTACATTCTTAATAGGTTTTTTTAGAAGCCAAAACAGTACTAAAATAAATGTTGCACAAAGTGTTCAGAAATATTTCATTTAACATGTTAACATTTAACAATTAATTCAACATTGAACCTTGTGTGGTAAGTTACAATCCTGCCTCCTGGGAATGCCATTTCCCATCTCTGGGATGAACCTTCATTGCTAGACTAACCCTTCCTTATCTGTGCTTGCGATTAAAGACCTTTTGTGAAGCACTTCATTATCCTGTCTAGAGCAAAGTGGTCTAAGGAGTGAGTCTGAACTGTAGATAAGGAAAGAGACTTGAGCTTCATGTCAGTTTGCTTTAGTATTTGAATATATGATTCTTAAAATATTTCAGCCAAAGAAAATATTTCCTGGAGAAAATGGGAAAAAAAATATTGCAGAAACTGTTTTGTTTTTTTGTTGTGTTGTGTTTTGTTTTGTTTTGTTTTGTTTTTAATAGGAGAGGACAAGAGGTAACGGGTACAAACTTGAACATAGGAAGTTCCATCTTAACATGAGGAGGAACGTCTTTACTCTGAGGGTGGCAGAGCACTGGCACAGGCTGCCCAGAGAGGCTGTGGAGTCTCCCACACTGGAGACATTCAAAACCCGCCTGGACGCTGTCCTGTGCAACCTGCTGTATGTGTCCCTGCTGTGGCAGGGGCTTGGACTAGATGATCTCCAGAGGTCCCTTTCAACCCTGACCATTCTGTGATTCTGTAAAATTGCTGTCTAGTTAAGCTTATGCTTAAGTGTCTGCTTGAACAGAAATGCCTTTCTGCATCAGGTTGTCAACTGTGTGCAAAAAACTTCATGATTCCTGAGTGGCACCACAAACATGATAGATATCTTTAAATGTCTCTGCTGTGTTAGAAGTTACACAATTTTCTTGTCACTTGAGACAGGTAGAAACCTTAAGATGTTGTACATTTCCCCTTTTCAGTACTGCTCCTTGCCCTATTTCAGTGCTAACTATTATCCCTCTTATCCACTCTCTTTTTTTTTTTTTTTTGAATGATGCCTTGATGAGTCTTGCAAGCCTCATATGCCTGCTCTGGATCAGTGCTATGAAGAAGCCCTTCTCAGCTCCTGACGTTACACTGGTGGGGTCCCATTATTGACAAAAGGAGGTAACACTGCCTGGAAGTAAATTCCTGTAGACTTTTTTTTTAAACTGATTTTGAATGCAGAGTTTGGTGAGGGGATTGAGTGGTTAGTTTTGCTCTTTCTAATTTTGGCAGCTTTATGAAAAAATAAAGATTAATGTCATCTCACCAAGAGTCCTGACAAATTCTCTTAACAAAAAAAAAAAGCACTCAGCTTTGGGTGTCAGAGCTCTCTGTAAATGAGAGAAAGGAACGCACAGAATATTAAGATAAGTGAGACAAATGCCCAACTACCGTGCATGTAAATAGTGAGAAACGCTCTTTTCTTTGAGTGCTTTACAATCAAACTACATGGCTAAAAGCAGAAAAAGGAAAGATTACTATCCCCATTTCACAGATACAGAACTGGTCTATTATCAGCCATGACTGTACTAGACTGGATGTCACAAAACAGTGAAAAGCTGGAGTGGACTACTTAGAAAACTGTTACGGAAGCTGCAAAGGATGGAACAATTCAGGAGAGGCACTGATGAATGATTTGTGTCTCTCTTTTTTTTTTTTTTTTTTCCTAAATTTCTGGAGAAGTTGTTATTTATGTGCTTATTAGTGCAAATTGTCAAAAATCTAATAGAAATGTGAGCTCTTGGGGCAGATATACTTGCTTATGAAAACTACCTGAGTCCCAAATAACAACAGTTACCCTGGTTTTCGGCAGAATATCCTCCAAGGCTGTACCTGCCTGTAGCCAGTGCGAAGATGTTTTTCCCCCCCTCCCCTGCTGCAGTGAGGCATTCAGAACATCTCTCAGACTGCTTTTGTTTTACTTTCCTTTTACGGTACCATTCGATCTGCTTTCCTGGTAATATAATTAACTGTCTTTTAATATTAAAAAAAAAATACTGTAATAGGGGTAATTTATAAACTCAGAGCAAAAAAGATTGATCCTTTCACAGAATTTAGGAAATTATTGCTTTCAAAAATGGATTATAAAACTTCTTTGATTGAGTGACAGTGGTGCATTGTATGGATGAATCTTTTGGAGCCTTGCAGTTGAAAAAAAGCTGTTCAGCAGTTAGAATAATCAGTCTCTATCAGAATTTTAAGCAGGTTTTTTTTTTCAGCTCAACATAAAAGCAATTTACTTTTTTAAATTTTAGTGCATTGCAGTATATAATGCACAAGGAAGCAAGTGAAGGAGAAGCTTGCTCTCTGTACTGTGTTTGCCCTTTATCCAAAAGCAGCTGAGGGGCAAGATCTGTGCAAAATAGTTGTTGATTTTTATTCTTTTTTTTAACATGATGCTTATATGGTGGTTCAAATTAACCTAGCTTATGAAGGCTGTGTAAGGTGCAATGAGTGAAGGACCTGTGTATTGCTATTTTATTCTTGTAAAACGCAGTTTTAGATTAATAAGACGATAACAAAGAACACTGAATAATTAATGGATAGATCCTTCTTCTGACGACATAAAGATCATACCTTTCAGAACAGGAAGCTTACAGCTAAATTCCACTCATTCCTTTCTAACTTTAATTATCCGATCCAGGTGTCCAATTTAGGAGACGAAAGTCCCTGGGGTCCCCTTAAAGAAAAAGGGAAGGGTCCCTTCAGACTAGGGGCCAAACCTGAAATAAATCACACACAAAGAAAAGTGTCCCACTGGTGTTTGTAGCTGTCTCTTTCAGCTGCAGTGTTACTGTATATAGGTGGCTCTTGGAATTTGTCTCAAAGTTAACAGTACGATTATGCCAAAGAGTCTGAAATGCAGGCTCCAGCTTTCCCAATACAGGCTAAGTCTCTGATGATGCACCTTGCCCATCCTCTGTTGAAAGGAGTTGCTTTAGCTTAATAAATGAAGGGTTGACTCAGAGTTGTTCATACTTCACAAAACAAATCATTTAGGCTTCTGAGAATCCCACAAAATAATCAAATATCTACCAATTAATGTTATATATGAACGGTCTTTAGGATTATCAAGTCCTGAAGTAATTATTTCCTCTAGAAGTGGCCCTGCTGGGCTGTTAGTGTTGCTCAGCAAGGGATGGTCAGGGCCTCGTGACAGTGTAAACTCTCTGTCACCCCTTTCAGAAATCCGCATTGCTGTGAAATGGGGGGAGAAAGGAGTTTTGAGGGATTTAGGGACACTGTATCACTTCATGGTTTCCACCTCAAAATTTCTTGCTTGTTGCTATTTTACCACCAGAACAAAACACAGAGCTTTTAAAAATTGTCTGTACTACTGATCTCCTCTTTGCACCGGTTTTCATCCACATAGCTACTCAAAGAAAACAGGTGCATGTACTTGCACTGTAAAGCCTAATAAGGAAATGTATATGCTTATACATGTTTCTTTCCACTGCCTCTTCTGGATTACTCTTGTATTCTACTGTGGCAAGCATAATGCAGATATAATAAAAAGCTTAACCGAAACAGACAGAGAAATGAAAAATCAGGATTTCAGACAATATCTGTCCCTTTCAAATACCATAATAATAAAAGCTCGTGCCCACAGAATAAATATATTTAACCTCCAAAGAGTTAGCAGTGCATTACCTCCCTACCACTCATGAGAAAGAGATTCAACTGGCTCATGAGTTATCTGTCTTTTATGCTCGTGACAGAAAGATAATCATCCTCAGGGGTGATATATGCTAAATACTGCATAACTATGCCAAACTGGCAGCAGCTGCTCCATTCTTTATAGGACTGCCATTTGCTCCCACCCACACCATACAGTCTCTGGACAACTATTGCTTTTCCTTCTGAAACCTATTTCACTGTATTTAAAACTGTCATTAAAAGTTCAGCTCTCTGAAGATTTCTGTAAACTGGGCCACTGTTTGTAAACATGATGATTCAAAATTAGTTCCTTAATTTCCCTGTAGTCTGCTAGAATGTGGGCTGGTTTCTTTTTCCCCCCAAATGCACTGAATGGCATAGCACTACAAAAGCAGCAGCAGCAAAGGAGTAAGTGGGAGGGGCACCAAATGGGGCCAAATATGCCGCAGTCCCTCTGATTGCTGCCACCAGCATTCTTGAAGGGCAGTTTTGGGTCTGTGGGAGTATCTCTAAGGAGCCTTAGGGGTGTGCTAGGATGTTCCCTGAGAGTCTGTGTTTTCCTTTATTTGTGTTCTTAGGCTACAAGCAGAGTTTCTGGAGATAAGTGTCTTTTTATTTCTGTTTTAGTGTCTATCTCCTGGTAATCTGGGTTGGTGAATGGCGCACTCAGTCATCTTGATTGTGTAATTAGTAATTATAAGATTTTGCAGTTGTGTGACATATTCTAGTAGTGTCTAACCAGCAGTAATCCCACACAGAGCAGAGTATTTGCTTTTAGTTGCCTATTGTGAACAGACATATGATTGTTTTGGTTTCTTTATGACAGCTGTCATTTAAGGAAATGAAAGATTATAAATAGTAAAGCAAAGGTACAACGTGAACACATTCATGTGTAATGATAGGGCTGATTCCTCTCAGGCCATTCTTTGGGTGAACTTATCAATGTGCTGCCTTCTCACACTATATTGAACATATTCACCTATTTCTGGCCAAAATCCAACAAGCTTTATTGATGTAGGAAAACACAGAAGTTTTTCATTTTACCAGTTTGTTTTTAAATCTCTTTTAAGGATTCAAAAAATGTATTTCTGATCTTGATACCATCTTAAAAATCCTTGCTGCATCTACAAGTAGCAGCTGGACATAAAGGGAAATGGTGGGAGAGAGGGTAGATTTCTACATGGAGATCTCATCACGAAACTGCTGCTGAGACAGTTTTGCACTTTGGTCAACCCTAGTAGGAGAGTAGAAAATTTTCTGTCACTCCAGTAGCATGATCTTCTTCCTCACTTTGAGAGACACTGCTTCTTCCTTACAAACCCTGGTAATCTGTGCTGGGAACCCAAAGGTAATCAAATACATAACAGATCCTGTGCTGGCTGATAAGAGAGTTTGTAGCCAGCTTTGCGGGCTACCCATCTGTGCTTGTGACAACTTTATGTAACTTGCATTCTTGTTCTCTTCCCTCTGTTTCCTGTACTTGTCCCACCATGGTGTAAGATATGTTGCACTGAATGAGTCAAATTGTTTCACTTTCTTTTCATAAGAGAAATTTTTCATTCTTATGATGACCTTCCTATTCATCCTCCCTCACACACATTCCAGTTTGAATTGATTTCTTAAACATGCTTGGCCAGAGCTGTGTTTCAGATGGTGTTTCAGCAGAACTGTTATTTCCTTAACTCCTGAGGAAATGTCTTGTGTCAGACATCTTAAGGTTGCATTTCTCACAACAGCAGCACATTGGTGGCTTATAGATCATCCTGAAATAAACTGCTACATTTCTTTCTTTCTAGTTTTCATCTTCACAGGATGAACTCCCAAGCCTTAGCTGAAATTATTGATGCTAGTCCTTAAATCTGTGACTTTGCACTTAAAAGTATTTGTTTTTAACCCACATTTACTTAGTCATCCAGCTTTTCCAATGCTAGAGTCCTTACCATTTTGAGATGTTTCTCAGCATTACATCATTATGGGATTTAATCAGTGTGTTCTTACTTATTATGGCTAAGTTAACCACAATGTGAAATATGATTGGCCAAAGACTCATCCTTCCTTACTGGTATTCTTGTCTTCTCTGTAAACAATCTTTTATAGGCCTTACAATATTTTCAGTACTACCGATCTTGTCAAGTTTAATAATTTCCCATTTGTCCCTGTAAGATGCTTTAATTAAGTCAAAATAAATGAGACCTATAGCGTGCCTTTGTGTAGAAAATCAGGTCCATTAGCAAAAGAATAATAGTTCATTGCAGTATACACCCATATACTGTTACCTTTCCTTTTTATTTAGCACATCTTTTAATTGTTTTTACCTTCAGAATTTGTTTCAAAGTCTCTTCTATCTTTGCGGTCAGACTAACTTTTCCCAAACAACTTTTCCCTCATTAACTAAAAAAGCCTATATTTGCTGTTTTCCATCTACTGTAACAAGCTTAGAGAGGCATGAAATATTTGTTGCTGGATCTATAATTTAGGTTCTTAAATTCTAGGATGGCAATTATCTGGTCTGTCCAATTTTAGCTTCATTTTCTAAGTTTTTTTGTGACAGTTTCCACTCCTATAGCGTTTTCATTTCCCTTAATACTCCTCTTCCTGCCTTCTGATAGTCTTGTATTGCTGTAGCCTTGTTTATCTCATTCCTTTTCTGTACACTTAAACTATCCACGAAGATTACAAGTCTCTTCTGTTCTTGTCACCTCTACTCTAAGCTTAACGCTCATCTTATCAGTCATGCTATGCTTGATTCCTAAAGGTTGGATATGCCATATACTCATGGAATTATCCATCTGTCAAAAAGGGTCCTGTGTCTGTGAATACTTTCTAGGGATTGGACATCTGAAATCTTTCTCCTAGTGCCAGTTCTTGAGCCCCATGTTGATCTTCAGTGTCTTGTCCTATTTCATCCTCCTTCTCTAGGGATAAGTTGTAATTGTTCTTGTTAGAAGCTGTTTGCCATGAGAGTGATGCTTGTAATACAAATGTGCTGTTGAGTGGAAGGGATTAGGGCGTCTTGTTTTTTGTCTCCTGTGAAAGAAGTAGGCTGGAAGTCCAGGAGTACTTTCTCGAGGGATGGCTCTTCCACACTCAAAAAGAAGATTGCCACTGAATGGATTTCTTTCAGGTGCTTCTCTGAGTATGTCTGCATATATGAAGTACCAGCAGCTGTATTAGTCAAGAGGTAGCATTTATTTTGAGTCTGAAAGACACACAGGAACATGAAAACTTTAATTTTTTTATATAATTATTAATAGCTATAACCTTCCCTCAATGATGTAGAAGAACACACAATATTTTTGCAACTTTCCCAAAAGTTATCGGCATTTACAATAAATGCATAATTTAGTAGGCAGTAGTTGAAAGCAGTGCTTTTCTTGGCTTTTAGCACTGTGTGGTCTGTGATGTATTAAAAAGCTGGAGGGCAGCTTGCATTACAACAGCAGGATCTTACGGCAGCAAGATAAATCACAACAACTTATTCTACAAAGTGAGGAGAACCTTGAAATTAGTCCTCTTGCATACTAAAGACTCAGCTTTACTTGCTTTTTGTTGACAGAAAAGTACAGATAGGAAAGATATCTTCAGCCCAGTTATGTATTATGTTACCTTAAGGAGGAAGGAATGGTCTTATAAGCAGACCTGTTTCCTCCTTAGACAGTAGGAGGACCCTGTCTGACTAAGTAGCTCCCTAACTTTGAGGTGGTCATGGGAGATAAATTGTAGCCTGTGAATATCAGTAGAACATGTCTTTTTTTTTTTTTTCCTTCTTTTCTGATAGTACAGAAAGAAGGGTGCAGCAAAGTAAATTAAATGATGTTTCAGCATACAAGTGCTAAAAAGAAATGTGGCATCCATTGAGCCTGCAGAACTCAATTATTTGGTCATGAGGCAAAAGGTGCAAGAGAAAGCTAGACACTTACATTAAACAAAAGGACAAACATCACCTGTGGCTACAAATGGTCACTTTGAAAATGTCTACAAAACACTAGCTGTTCTAGCTTAGTGTATAATCTCCCACAGCTAGGGTTTCATTTAGGAATAAACTTCCTTCAAATTTGCCAGAAAAACTGTTCTAGGTTCAACTGACTGAATGTGTATAGCTGATCTAGGCATCCTAGCAGATACGGGCAGACCCCAGATATCTTGGCATTTACTGATCTTATGTCATGCCACTGAATTCCTAAATATGATGTCTTTCAAAACAATGACATATTTCCCTGTTTTTACTGGTTTTTAATGTAGGTCTGCCTGTTCTACCCCATAGAAAAATTCACCCTGGAACTATTGCTATTATGAAAAGCCTTGCTTCGGTAGCATTTAGAAAATAAAAGATACTTTAAACAATAGCTGCTTGAGAATCATTCTCATGTGATATCACTGAGGCCTCCTAAGTGCAATTATAGAGTTAGAATTAACAATTGCCTGTCACACGTAGTTTCTTTTGATGTATAAATTGTCAGCAAAGTTAACCAGCTTCCAGTTCTTGAAGCTACTAGATTATAACTTTAAAACCAATTTCAGGGGGACACAAGGCAGTGTTGCTGTTGATGCTTAATCATTTCAGGTAATGGTCCATTAAATGCTTCATTTACAAAAAAAGCTTTCTTTGACTGGTGGAACCAAGGCACTCTCAGCCCCGGGACCTTGAACTGAACACCTTTCTTTTCCTGGGTGTTGCTTACACTACTTTTACCAACTCAAGGAAATAAAATGACATTTAAAGTGCATGAAATTATGAATATCTAAAAAAAATAAAAATTCCTCTGAACAAAATATCACCCAAAACAGGAAAAAGGAGCTTGGAAAGAGCAAATGCTGAGACTGAGGCAGATATGAAACGACAGTAAGATGGAGAGCTTGAGATTAGTTTTAAGGTGGAGAGTCTGTGTATACTGCAGACAAAAATGGGACTGAGATTCATGGTGCAACTAGCTTTAAGCATGCTACCAATAGTATTGATGGCAGCATAGCTGCAGCAGGTCCAGAGCACGACGTAGACATAACAATTCACATATTTGCCCAGCTTTTGCTGGGTTTCTATAGCCCATGGTGGGCTCAGTGATGTTGCAGCACAGTAAAAACTAACTTTGTTGTGTCAACTTGAGGAAAAGCAGCATCTTAACCACAACACAATTTCTCTGAGAAATTGTGTCTGTGGCCAGGGTTTCTTAGTTCTCGGTATTTAATGGCAGTTTAACATCTGTTATTGTTCATTGGGAAGATGGAGTGGTATGTGGGAAGGGGTTCTTAAGTATTTGGGTTTTGGTTCCTTCCCTTCCCCAAGACATAATGACAGAGATGCTTAACTGGAGAGCTTTCATAAGTCTATCAATTCATATTTTACATTTTAGCGGAATTTGTGCTACCAGGGTCGACCGGGGGCCACCAAATGCGAATGTCCGTCACCTCAGCACTCCTCATGTCTTTCAAATAGCAAAAATACTTTAACACCATGCGTACCGCCCTGCATTATTGTTCTTCTTGGGTTTGTTTAAAAACTTTTGAAAATGCTAATTATGTGGTTAATATTTCAGACCTTTTCATTAGTGAGGCCTACAAATGATCCCTTCTGTTTTGGATCTTGTCTGGTTTTCAATTTCCTTTTACTAGATGGACAGAGAGACTAATGGGAAGGTATGTATTACAGTTCAAAAATAAAGGAAAGGTAAAGTGTGCGTGAGTCACAGTGAACCTCCCAAACTTGCACCAGAAATGCTTTAGTACCTTGCTATTATAGAGAATGCATTTAGTTTCCCTAAAACAGTAATATAGATACTTCCACACTTTTTTATCACAAATGTCACCATTTTTTAATTTCTTTATCAACAAAGAGAAATTGATACCCACATAGATTTTGGTAAGGAAGAGAAAAGCATACAGTTATGGGTTTTTTGAACCATGACTTGTTCTTGCATCTATGTAACATTTGTAATCTGCTGCCTTGGAAAGCTTCAGGGATTCCCACCCACTCTGGATGCTGAACATTAGCTACAGCCCTGGCAGAAAGTGTTGGGAGAACAGCAACCCAGTATTTTCCAACATGTTAGAAGAGGTGCTGCTTCTTCAATAGAATCCAGCAGCAATTGTTAGAAACGGACTGAAGGAAATACCTCTTCTGGTTCGAGATCCTCATCCTTTGTCATGTAGTATAACTCTTGGAAAATTGTAGGTTTGGAGATTTTAAAAAAACAACACACAAGGTATACTAGTACTTATCTTTAACTCAGAGCAGTGTACATTTTTTGTACAAAGAAAAGCCTATGCTATTGGAAAACTGGAATGATGTTGGGTTGTTTGTTTTTACTGTACACAGAGACGCATTGGATGGGAAGGGGGTAGAAAGCAAGTGAACTCTGTGTTTTACTACATTCAGTTTATCTCCATATGTATGACGGCACATTAGTTATCAAAGTAGCATTTTACTGTGTATTTTCTTTGTGCAGGATGAATGTAAGCAAGTAGACAATACACCTCGCTGACTGGGCTTCTGCAGCAAAAAACATCCCAAAGCTGGTGTTGCCATCAGCATTCAGGTGGTAGGAGGATGAGCAGAGATGGGGGCAGCTCAGCAGCAGCTGAGTGGGTGGTGGGCTGCTTTCGGTGGTGAGCTGTGACCTCCTCCACCAGCTCCTTGCTCCTTTGTGTGCCAAGTAAGATACCAAGGCAAGCAGTGTGGCATCTTCCCTTCACAGAGAAGGTCAGAGCAAGTGAGGAAACACCATGCCATATGCGAGCCTGCCACTGACCATTATATCTCCATCAGTAATGTAAAAAACCTCTGCCCAAGTTGGGTCCTAGCTCCTGTGGTGTGTTAGCTGTGGGGCAAATGGCTTTCTTCACTGCCCTGGTGGGACTTCAGCCAGTGTTGAGAGCAGCTGCCTCACATGAGATACTGCCCTGTTTGTCAGTGCACCAACCTGCTAAGAAGGATGGGTTGCTTTCAGCAGACTAAGGCAGCAAAAGGCTTTGTGTTGGCTCCTGTTATGCCTCTCCATACAACTGGAACCACTTCATCCATTATTGAAACATTGCTTTAGACTCGAGCATTAGTTGTCTATTTTAATCCAGTGATGTATATGATAAAAGCACAATTTTCCTAATAAAAACAATGTTAGCTCTGACATACTGTGTTATTAAATTATTATTTTTCCCCTCCCAGTTCCTATCAAATACATCAAACAAACTGTTAAGAACAGTTTGTTGGAGCCAAATGATTCCTAAGCAGTCAGCATCAATCATGAGCAGATCATTCTGTCAAACGCTCGGTGGGATGTGTGCCGACATCCATCAGAGATGATTCAAGTCCTCCATGACACATTGCAGAGGTGGCGGAATGGCAGTGTGTAGCACACGCAGGTACCACTGTTAGGATTCAGGGATGCAGAAAGACAAATAAACTGCCTTTTTTTTCCCCTTTTTTTTTTGTTTTTTTTTTATTTTTGAGGGAACGTGTGCTTGTCAGTTGTTTGTCTCTGCTTATTATGCATCACTTGTGAAGACCCAGATTCCATGTTTCTCAGAAGTCAGAGCTGGACAGAGTTGAGATTTTGCTCATACTGATGATTCTCTCCCTGGAGGATCGTAACCACGTGTCAGGGGACCATTTTTACATGGTAAAGATTTTTCTGACAACATGGGCTCCCAGTGGAAAAACAGATCATTAAATTGATTGTTCACCCCCTCCAAACCCCCCCTAGCCCTGTATAGGAATGTCCTGAAAGTTGCTTGTAAGGAGTTTCTTTCAGATCAAAGTAAGGAGATGGGAAAATTGTGATTGAAGAGGGTAGATGGAAAAGAAAAGAGAGGTCATAGGCGTATGCAGAATAGGCTACATGCTTTTCTACTTTGTGTAAGGAGCTATGCTATTACTGGGACAGGAAATTAGAAACACTTTCCTACATTCTAGGCCAGAGCCACCAGCAGTGGACTGTGGAATAATCTGTTCCACTGGGTATAAATATTCAATGTTTTCTGCAGGGTCAAAGGAGCTCCATTAAGAGAGACAAACAGAGATCAATCACAGAATTGTCAACAGCCTGGTGTTTGGTTTTGATGATGGATTCTTAAATTCAGACCTCCAGTTGGACACTGGAAAAGCAGAGCTTAGGCATATGCCTACATTTGCCTCTGTTTTCATGACAAACTGCGTAAGTGTGTTAGGATTTTTCTGAGGCACTATGAGAACATTTTTCTTTTAATTTTTGAAATTTCAGGGTTTCATGAGTGATGTTTTCCTTTTATTTTAATCAAGGTTGCAGCTGCTTTGTCTTGAAAGAGGACTTTAGAGTTGGTTCTGATATAAGAAAGGAAGGTCACAGTATAGGAAAAGTTGCAACGTGTTGGTTTGTCTATACAGCTCACTTCTCTTGTATTCCAGTGCTTCTGAAATGAAAATACACGTGGAAACATTATGTTCATTTTCTGCTTGCTTTTATGAGATTAAGAGGGCGTACAGTTGGGGTCAATTATAACAGTCCGCAGTGACATCAGCATCTTAGATTTCTGATCAGATTCCCCACAATGTAGTTCCTGTAGAAGAAATGTTTCATAGAGGTCCACCCTGTCGTCTTGGCACATCTTACTAGTTCTTTTCACATGACAGGGAAATGAAAATGTCTTTTCTCTGAAAGAGCTTCATTTAAAACTAACGAACAAGTAATTTGAATTTAGAGAAAACTGGATGAAAAGCTTATCAAAAAGGGGTCAGTGCAGAACTTGTAAGGCCAATGCTGAACTTTTCTTCCAAAGCCTATTTCTCGCTCTTCTACACTATCTTCTCTAGTTCCGTGCAGCCCCCAAAGGATATCGTTGCTTTCTGTGCTCATTTTGAATTGTTAGTGTCTTCTAGATAGAGGCTACTGGCTTATAGACAACTACCTGGGAGTTTTCTCAGGTGGCTCTTAATATAGCCAATGTGTTTTACAGACTGTCAAAACTAATTTTCTATTATGGAGTGAGTCTTCACTTCCAAAAGAATGTATTAATATTATGAACCAAATTCTGCCTCCTGAGTTTGCATCCTTGAGGGCTGTTCTGCCTAGGCTTACATTTTTCAGGGTCATTCCCAATCTTCCTTTCAATGACTTGCTTGCACCAGTGAGTCAGCAGGATTTGTATATCTCTCCCAGGAAGATCAGCACTTGCTTAACACAGTGAGTTCACAGGCAAAAACAGCCATTTGTGTCGTTACGGATTAACCTCAGAAATAGATTCAATTGTGTTGTGCCATAAGTAATTTACTTCCAAGGACAGCCTTTCTGTGTGAGCAGGGGACTCTCTTCAGTTCCCAGTCACATGTGGGCTACAGACAGGTTGCTAGGAGCTAGTGGTGACAGTGCTGGCTGTGGGATAGTGGACAACCATCTCTTCCATGGAGAGATTTGAAGTCCAACTCATGTTCTTTAATATGTGTGAAAACTGGGAATAGGTCAGGACTGAGGAATGAGCTGAGGGTTTTTGCGTATGTCCTGGGAAATGCTTGGAGTAAAGCCTAGGTTTTCTGATACTTGCATGACTCTGAATATTGATCCTGCAATGTTTTGTATTCAAGAATCACTACAGTTTGTTTTAGCTTGAGCAAAGTATACAAGAGCTCTCTTCAGAGTGGAACAGTTATTGCTTTGAAGATTAAATAACCTTTATTTTTTTGGCATTTCAGTCCAGCTAGTTAAGTCTTATGATCTAATTAGCATTTGGTATTTGATAACTTCAGAGACTATCAAAAACCTCTAAATTAAATATTTCAGAAACAAAATGTCCTGTCTGAGAATTAAATAAAATTTGCTAAAACAAAACAAAACAATTTTTCTTCTATTCATCACTGTTTACATTCTAGTTTATTCATTAATGTTTAATGCACAGAATGAAAACTTAATGACCCCAGCATGTAGTGTTTTGCTTCATCCCGAACTGCTCTTTGTCTTTTTTTTCTCTTTCATTTCTTGGGCAAAAGTTGACAATCAGAAAACATCCCCCATTTGCCATTGTCTAAAAACCTTGGAAATGACTGAGCAATAATCCCTGGCAACAAATCATTTTGTGTCTGTCTTAATGAATGTCACTGTAGAGATAATGACCATTGCTCATATATCAGTGGATTGTGTGCCTGAATACTTTGCTGTCTCATGCAATTATTCTATATAAGTATACAGAAGTGCAGGGTAATCAATAGGATTCAAGTTTTATGAGAAAAAACTGTTCACCTCCTTATAGTATCATTTAATAATTTTGCCTGCATCTGACTAGTATGCCAAAGTGGATGGCTACTTGCATACACTATATTATTTCATAATAATTATACATTTTTTAACAGTTTAACACTGGTCCTCAGTCAGCAGGTGAAAAACTACAGAGAGCTCTGTAGTCTATTCAGGACTGAGATTTTAGTTTAGGACTGTTCTTTGCTTTACTTCTCACATATAGTGAGAAAAAATAGATAATAGTCCAGGTAGCAGGAAGCACCTTTTGCATCAGCTTTACAAGAATAGAAGTGAACCAAAAAAAATAGTTATTCATGTATCTCTTCTTTTTACCCCTGTTCCTTTTTGGTGGTGGGGCTTAATTCTCTGTATTCAAGTTGAGGGACTTTGGCCCTGTGGCTTTCTGCTTGAGGAAAAGTGGTAAAAACAGTTTGTTTATGATCATGACAAAGGGAATATACTCTGTGCAGTAGAGCAGCATAATCTGAATGATATAAAAGACATGGAAGGATGGCTGGTGTTTGTACCTCTTCATACAGAAGAACAAATTAGCCCCATGAGACTGGGAACACTTCCTAAAAATCCAAACATATTGGTTAATATTTTTATCAATATTATGTGGAGGTCTCATGTGTGCCTAGGATTTTATCATGCCGTGCAAAATAGACACATAGGTACCCAGAAAAGCTTGTAGCCCAGACAGGAGAGGACAGAGCGATACAGATGGGTGAAGTCCTCCAAATGACAAAGAAAGTCTGAGGTAGAGTCTAAACTAAACTAAACATCATTGTTCAATCCAAATCCATTGCCATAAACTGAAGATGTTTCAACTTTTCTAAACACTTATTAAAAAGAATAGGAAGGTAGTGACACTGTAATAATAACAGCCCGATCCAAGAAATACTGATACCAAAGTGTTTGTTGTGCAGTTTGGGCATCCCTGATAGCCCATATTCCAAAAGATTTATTTCATAGTGAGCCTTTCCAGCCTTTGGATCTATTCATTGAAGAAACTGAGAACAAAACCACCTCATTATGTGATACAGCTCAGGAAAAGAAGTACGGAAAAGTATAGTGGAAGACAGACTTCTTGTATTGCTTTCCTGAGTGCCTGTCTGAAAGGGCTCCTTCCCCATGCTCTGGGTGCTTCAGTGGTGACTGTAGAGATGGGGGAAAGAGTATGTTGTGTATGAAGAAAGGAGTATGAGGAAATTATGTTCAGGTGTGACTATTGCTGAGAGGTCACAACTGGTAACAGGCTATTACTTTCAGGCTCTCAACACCAATAGATAAAATCTCTTTTTTAACTGGATTGAATCTATCGGTTCTCTGATACAGTGAATCGTGCGGTATTCTACTGGGAAACACCTGGTAATGCATTTTTCCCTATTCTTCTCTGAATATTCTTCTTTGTCCAGCAAAGCTTTTCTCTTCAGACTTCCATCAGATTCTGTTTTTGTCCTTCCTTTGCATAGGGTGCCTTTTGAAGAAATTGTTGTACACCTTGTTTAGTGTCTTCAGTTTGCAAATAGCATGTTGATTTATGTCTGCTTTTCTGCAAAAACAAAGGACATAATTTTCCCGTTGAGACGGTATGTGAATGACAAGCTTTTGATAAGGCAGAAATGTTAATGGATGCTGGAGGAACAGAACCCGATCTTACCTGTGTTCAAACTCAGCATCCGTCATTGTTGTGTCTGACTGCCCCTCAAAATTGTAAATGCAGCATCCTCTCTTCCTTCAGGAGAGAATGGACGTTGGTTGTTGCTTTTTACTTTTCAGTGAGGGTATAATGAGAAGGTTGGGTGGGGAAGTGGACTTACATGTTTCTGGGGTTTTCTACATGATCTTCTCTAGTGGTAAATTCCACTTTTACCGTGTAACTTCTGTTTTCTGCTTACCCACGTTTCCTTCTTGAGCTTGACATTCACTTCTGTCACTTAAGTCAGTGTATCTGACTCCAAATGCAACTCAGCAACACATTTACAAGAAAAAAGGAGCCATTTTTACCTCATCTTACTTTGGATACTGTTAAAAATAGTTCCTTATTCCCTTGTGTTATTCCAGCATTGACTCTCAAGAGAATATAGGAGAAAGAAATGATACCATGTTCTTTGATGCCTCCTTGGCTTGAGTGGAAAGGGAAACCTTGAGAGAGGCTTTTCATTTGATTTTTTTTTTTTTTTTTTTTATAGCTAGGTACATGGCCACACAGAATTGTTCATTGCTGGCTATTGCTGATACTACCTGCAAGTGTAGCTGACACAATGCCTGAACTTTTCTAGGTCACAGTTTTTGCTTTTGGTTCCACTCTAATGTCTGAAAAGCAAAAACATAAACCGCAGCAAGAAAGGCTGGTACACAGGTGCAATAGTTGCTATTGAACTGAAAACATGGTGCGGTTTTTGTGGTAGTTGCCATAGCAACAAGATCATTTACAGAACATAATCCCATTAGGAGAAAACATTTTTAAACTGAGCTAATTGTACATGAGTTTATATTGCTTCACAACCTGTTTTTGGAAGATTTCATTTTTAGGATACTAATAAAAGACTGATTAAAAGCATTACACATTGTCCTAAATTGCCTACAGAAAGAGAGGAGATAGGAATTATGTAAATTATTGCAGGTATCCTTAGATTGCACCAGTATGATCAAGTAAATTAATTCACGTGCTCATTTCTATATTAAAAGTCACAAGATAGCAGATGTATCTATATTATAGTATCAGCTTCGTCAAATTCTGGTCTTTTTACAAAAGTATTCCTCAAATGGTCCTTTCCCTTAGAGACCATGTTCATTCCTTTACTGTTACATATGTGTCCATTTTTTCGAAATTTTTGTAAAATTTCCTCTGCGCTGACTTCTACACTAAAAGGTGTAGAAAGTCAGTTGATAATTGACAGAAAGCAAGCTAATGGATTGTAAAAAAGCAGAATGAATAAAACTAGGATGAAATGTATCACCTGTGGGAAGGCAAAGTCAGATTTAGGGGAAAAAAAATGAAAGTAAAAAAGAGTATGGAGACCTGCAGGCGCCATAAGGAACCAGGGATTTCCAGCTAAATATTCTAAGAAGTCATGTTCAAAAGTCTGTCCTTTGTATTTCAGCCTTGCTTCAGAGAAAAGTTGCTGCCACATACCTGTGTAATAGAAATAGAGATGATGTTAATGGTTAAACTGCAGGATTGTACCTATTGAATTATAGCTGATGGGAGTATTCTGCCTAGTAACGCTTCTAGCCATGAGTCACATTTTCATTCAAGAAGTGATCTGTGAAATTCATTGGCACTGCAAGTCAGGGAGGTCAAGAACCCAGAAAGTTTTAAAAGGGATTTGATTATCTGTATAGCGGCTAAAAATACCTGCAGTTACACAATATTGGTGATTTTGCCTCCTCTCCCTTTCCATGCCCTTCTGCTCTTCATGCAGCTATCTTCAATTCAGGCCCTATTTACACCTGAAACAAACAGAATTGATGCTGTGGGAGGCACAATGTGGTCCACATGGACACAAACTCTTATGCAGTACAGCAATCCTATATATCTTGTGAGCAGCAAACCCATAATTCTGGAGGCCAAACTGGGTTTTGGTGTGTAGGTATACAGCTTTATATAAGGATTCACTGATTCCAGTGGGACCTTCTCCAGTTTACGTAGATCCCTAGGAAACTATCTTTTAAAAGCACAATGCAGCTGCAAAATGCATTCACCTTCAGTGTGCAAGGAGGCAGAGAGCACAGAGACAAACCCATCTTGGTCAGGGACACATCAGGGGCTGTTGTCTGGAATTGAAATGTCTATAAGAAGAGGTTGTGGAACAAATTGTCAAAGTAAGAAGTGACAAGGAGCCAAGACCAGGCAGTGACCTGAAAGTGCTAATGGAAGTCAGGCATAAAATAGCAGAATTGTGAGCTTGCAGTATGTAGGCTCGTGTCTAAAACTACCAGAGGCCTGGAAGGTGGTAAATGTGATGCCAGTCTTTAAGAGTTTTTAAGCGCTTTTAACAGGTTCCAGAAGAGATCATGGGAACTACAAGTTGGTAAACATGATGTCTATACCAGGCAAAACAAAAGAAAATATCATAATGAATACAATTAGGAGATCCATGGTTCACTTGAGAGCTGCGAGCTTGTCTTTTCCTTAAAACACAAATAATTAAAAAACAGATCTGTCTCACAAGCTTTCACATCAACAGCCACATGAACAGGGAGCTCGAGCTGATGCACTTCACTTGGAACACACTGGAACATGACCTGGATTTCCAAAAGGCAGTTAACAAGGTCCATTAGCAAAAAAAAAAAAAAAAAAAAAAAAAAAAGAGGAAATTAAGAAGCTGTGAAATAACAGGGAATGTTTTATGTTTTTCCTTTTATATAAATTGCTAAAAGATAGGAAACAGATTAGGTGCAAATTACTGCTGCTTATGGTAGAGAAGTTACCACAGGTTCTGCAGGGAACTGTGCTATTGAGCATATATCTAAATGACTCAGAAAAGGTGCTGAAGTTGCAAGAAATTTTGCTAATTGTACTAAAGCATACAAGGCAGCAAAAAAGAAAGCTTACTGGTAAAAGAATTGCAGGAGGGCCTTATGAAACTGTGACTAGGTTAAAATGGTAGATGGAATTCAATATAAGTGTATAGCGATATATAGAGAAAACACAATCTTAGCCTTACATATAAAATGACTTGTTCTGAGATGATCCTTAGAAATCACAGTGAGATCTTGGGGTTCTGTCTGTAGAGGTTAGAAAGCTAAAGAGAAGAAAATAGAAATTATCTTTAAATGTCTCAAAGCTGGGAGAGTATTCCTGGAGTGTTTCATCTACATGTGCCCCATGCTTTAGAGTCTCCCTTGGGCATCTGTTTTTTGTTGGAGACTGAATGTGGATGAATATGCATCCTTGACCTGTTCCCTATAGCCATCGTTAGTCTAAATTCTGAATGCCCTTTATTCTTGATTTAAAAGTGTATACATACATTATATTTACAAAGTTCTCTTTAGTCTTAAGTTCTTCTTCAGAAGGAATGAATCTTCTTGTGAATGGTTTTCAACTTAGTGAAGTAACTTTACGAAGTTTATTATTCTTTTCTTCCCCCCTCTCACAAAACACCTGGTATACTAGTAGGTGGCAGTATATCCACAAATAGCAAAGAGAATATTTGCTGTACTGATGGGATTCAAATATTTGTCCTCTCTGAGTGGAAAGAGTGGAAAATATAAATAAAGTCAGAAGAGCTTTCTTCTCTTCACAAGAATGTTATGGAAGAGGGAGAGCAGGTAAAAATTAATGTAATACAGCTGAATTTGCAAAAGACTTTACCGGATCCGATAAATAGGTGGTAAGGTTTCTATGTAGTCAATGTGATATAAGCTATTGCAGTGGCACGTGTCTTATTTTTGTCATGATCTACTACAGATTTTGTCAGAAATTCTTCAGCTGTAGGCTTTGTGTTTTAAAAAAAACCCTTTTTTTTTCAGCTGCAACTCTATGAAGAGTAAGTTCTAACAAAATTTTCTTCTTACTTTAAAAACAAACAAAAAACGTTGTTTCTAGGTTGCCGAAGTGTCCCACCTGATATTTTAAAAATTAAAAATGAGATTTGCTCGGTGTCCAAGTGCAGAGCAGTGACGAGTGGCGTTCCTCAGGGGTCGGTACTGGGACCCGTACTGTTCAACATCTTTGTTAGCGACATGGACAGTGGGGTAGAGTGCACCCTCAGCAAGTTTGCTGATGATACCAAGCTGTTTGGCGAGGCAGACACGCTGGAGGGGAGGGATGCCATCCAGAGGGACCTGGACAGGCTGGAGAGGTGGGCCCAAGCCAACCTCATGCAGTTCAACAAGGCCAAGTGCAAGGTCCTACATCTGGGTCGGGGCAATCCCAAGCACAAATACAGGCTCGGCGGGGAATGGCTGGAGAGCAGCCCTGTGGAGAAGGACCTGGGGGTGATGATTGATGAGAAGCTCGACATGAGCAAGCAATGTGCGATCGCAGCCCAGAAGGCCAACTGTATCCTGGGCTGCATCAAAAGAAGTGTGGCCAGCAGGTCAAGGGAGGTGATTCTGCCCCTCTACTCTGCTCTCGTGAGACCCCACCTGGAGTACTGCATCCAGCTCTGGAGTCCCCAACATAAGAAGGACATGGACCTGTTGGAGCGTGTCCAGAGGAGAGCCACGAGGATGATCCGAGGGATGGAGCACCTCTGCTATGAGGAGAGGCTGAGAGAGTTGGGGCTGTTCAGCCTGGAGAAGAGAAGGCTCCGGGGAGATCTTATTGCGGCCTTCCAGTACCTAAAGGGGGCCTACAGGAGAGCTGGGGAAGGACTTTTTACTAGGGCATGTAGTGATAGGACGAGGGGGAACGGCTTTAAGCTGGAAGAGGGCAGGTTTAGATTAAACATTAGGAAGAAGTTTTTCACTTTAAGGGTGGTGAGGCACTGGAACAGGTTGCCCAGAGAAGTTGTTGAAGCCCCGTCCCTGGAGGTGTTCAAGGCCAGGCTGGACGTGGCCTTGGGCAACCTGGTCTAGTGAGAGGTATCCCTGCCTATGGTAGGGGGGTTGGAACTCAGTGATCTTCAAGGTCCCTTCCAACCTAAACCATTCTATGATTCTATGATTCTATGACTGGTCTATGGAAAGGAAGAAGTAGGAGTCTGTAAAACCTTCTGTGTTTAAAATTGTGTTACAATAGAAAACAGCATGTCCAAATGAAAACATGTGAAAGTAGCAAAATGAAATGGTTTAATTGATCCAAAATAAAGGAGAAACACCATTTAAAATATTGGATATTTTCACTCTCCATGGTCTTTGAAATCTTTAAAATTATCACACTTTTGCCTAACTCTACTAGCTAATAAGTAGCATTTTGGACCAAACTGAATGTTTTCATTTCATTGTTCACTGCACATCATTAATCTTGTTCTTTAAGGCAAAAACATAAGTGACTCTCTCTCTTTATTCTTTTTACTTCTCCTTTTCTAAATCAACTAAAATCTCTAAACCCTAAGGGTAGCTATTATGCCTGCAGTAAGAAAAATGCATTGCTTGCAAAACAACTTTGATTCTTGTTTCCATGGGATTTTTTTACTCAGGTTTAACATTTCTGCCAAATCATGTAATGCTGACCTGTATGGTACTCAATTGATTTTACTGGGTCATTAAAAAAAATCTTTAGACAAAATCATTTTAGTTAACAACCTTTCCGGATCATGATGCTCCGTCTGATTGTTGATAACAATAACATTTTACACAGAAATGAATCAAGAATTAGGATGGCAGAGTGGTATTAACCCCTGCACTGCATGTTGCTCAACTCTTAAGAGGATGTGTCAGTGTCAGGGCAATTTTTAAAGTCAGGCTGGGTCTTTGATGTCACTATCTAAATCCAACACACAGTAAAATACATATGAGACTGCTGCCCACCTTCCTCAGAAAGTTATGAATTGGCTATTAGAGAGCCTGGATTTTGGATCCCCAAGTCATCTCAAACACCTGGATTGCTTTAGCTTGCCTAGGGCATGTAGCTGCCCAGGCACAGAAATATACCTCAAGAGGCAGCATGACCTCATGTGAATTTATTAAAACACTTCAGTTTTTACCTTTAGAGCTGTTTCAGGGTGCTATTTTGTTTCCCGCCATGCTTAAGTGATTGCTGTAAAAGTTTACCACTTCAAAGCATTGATGCTGTGAACATTAAAGTTGATGAATTCATCATGTAAATTGTTATTAAGCATGAGGGATCTTCATCTGTACATTAAGGACTGGCCTACATTCCTAAATGCTGAACCGAAGATAAGCTCTTTCTTCAAGGTTATGGTAATTTGTGCTGCTCACTCAGCACCTGCTCTAATGGGGTCTCATTCAAATGCTAAAATAGAAAAAAAAAGGATATTTCATTCATCTTAGCTTTTAGTAATCCATGCCCTTCAGTTGAAGGATTTTGCAGGCGGAGAAGTAGTGCTGAGGTTCTCTCTCTCTCTCTTCATTTTTTCCTTCTCCAATCACAATTGAGCAAAACCCACCAACTCCTTCGGACACAGGGCTCTATCGCTCTGAGACAGGTTGTTTGTGGAGGTGGAGGCAGTGTACCGATCCTTTTCGGTAATTTTGGGGATTGCTTTCTAGACTTCTGATGTTGCTTTTCTCACTGCCAGGAGCCTGCTTCAACCTCGGCGTTGATTCAGGGACCAGAGGGACCTGAGCATCACCGTGTTATTTCAGATGAATCTGGTAACACAAGGTCCAGGAGGCAAAGTCTCCCACTGAGAAGAAACAAACTGGGCTGAACAGCTGCATGTATTTGTTGGGCAACGTTCAGTAGACACGGTTTTGATAGGTTAAAGAGGCTGGTGATACTTTCTCTATAGCCTTTCAGCCCAGCTGCGGTGCCCATCTCTCATTCAAGCAGATTCTAGTATTTCTTCGTTAATTTCCATATCATAGCTGTGGTATTTTCTGTGTCAAGGAACTATTGATCCTTGTAATGCCTGATGCTGACTTATCAGAACTTCATTTTTTTTGTTATTCATGGATAGTTTATGAATTTACAAGGGATCTGAGTTTTCCCATCAGAATTTTATATAGCTCAATAGTATCCTTTTGAAGGAATGTGTTGTCTTTTTTAATTCTATTATACAATATTCTTCATAGTTATTTGGGATTTTTAAGTAAAATATAATCTGTTTTTAAATTGACTCTCTGTAGTACTAGAACTGGGAAGATAAAGTTTACCTGCATGATCCCTGAGTTTTGTTTTTAGAAAAAAGCTGGAAACATATACTTTTCAGATTGTGAAATTGGGTTTTTTTTACATGTTTTCCTCATGCATTTTTCCCTCAGCTTTCTTTACTTGTTTCAGTTGAGATTGGCAGTAGAAGCCTCATAAACTGAGTAGCTTCCCTCAGAAGATTTCCAGTCTAGTTTTGCATTTTGAAGCAAGAAGAGTAAACCTTAAATTTGAATGATTTGAAATTGTCCAAACCAAATCCAAACCCCAAGTCTTATACAGTTTCTGCATGAGTCTGTTATAATATTTTGGTTTCTACATTTTCAGGCACTTGTATGTGGAGCACCTCTAACTAGGAAGTAGAAATAATTCTCAGCTCTGTATTTGGCATTCCTGTTTGGTGCCTCTAAAAATCTGTCTTTTGCTCTTTATTGTGACTTCCTCTCTGTGCTGGATTTTTTCAGACCTGTGTATCATGCAAAGTACTAGATATGGATTCTGATTGATAATAAATTAAATTTCATCCTGTTGCTCTCCATTTTATCGTCCTAATGGTGAACAAAGCAGTCCAGAAGAAGGCAGTGCTTACATGCACAAAGGCTAAGTATGCAAAGACTGCTTGGGTAGCTCTCTTCATTTTGGCTGAGCATCTTCTTCCTGTGCAATGCAGCAAAGTATCCAAACACCTCCATCAGGCCACATCTTTTCGAAGGTCTCTGCAGACAAGGCTTTCCTGCAACACAGTGGGACAGGAGGTACAAGGCGCTGAGACTCCAGTACACTGGGAGGCACAAAGAAGAGGGAGATATAGCAGGCAGATGAAAAAGCAGGTAGTGCAGGAGTGATGTTATGAGGGCTGCGAATGGAGAAACTCTCAGTTGTGAAGTGAGTTAGAAGTGGATAGGAACCCCACGCTTGGAAGTATCTATCTGAATTTAAATTTGATCCTTGTGGGGAGGAAGGGTACTTAGACTCCAGCAGAGTTCAAATACAAGGATAATCTTTTTTTCGTCTTCTCTCATGAGTAGAGACATCTCAATATCTTACTTTTGGTTTTTAAAACTAACAAACACTCCTTTTGCTTCACCCACTGTTCATTAGTTTTCATATGACAGCATTTGCTTTATGTTGATTCTTATGTATACTTATCATGGTAGCCACCATGATTTCCAGGGAAAGGGAGCCTACTAGGTAGGTGCCAGAGTATTACAATTAAATAAAGCTTGTGGGATTAATTGAGTGATATTTTGCAGATAAAAGAAAAGGAAAAAAAGCTAAATTTTGAGGCTATGCTTCACATGCTCCACTTTTCCAGCAAATGACAGGTGTCCCTTTCCTTGCCAGACACTGAATTTTCTCACTTATCCAAAAGAAGTCTAAGAGACTTCAATTGTCCCTAGCTGTTTCTGAAGCAGTAATTTTAAAGAAGATATAACTACTGAGTTCTAATATGACTCATGTTACTCCTGCCAAATGCTGTGGTAGGACCCCCCCTTCAACACTAATGTATAGGATCTGATGTGACATAATTATTCAATCCATGTGTTGTAAATCTGAAGCCTCAGCTCCTTTTCTTCTTTTTCTTAAATTATTGAAAGGATACAAATGATGAAAAAAGGTCTTTCCTCTTTGCTTGAAGTTTGAAAAGCCCCTGTCTGAGCCCCACAGAGCTCCCCTTAATAAGTATTTTTGAAAATATACCAGGAAATAAACTTGTCCTTTGAAGGAGATAGAAAGACTAGAAACTCTAAAGTACATTTTATAGAACAAAAATCTTTCTACAGAACCCACTGTGTACAATAATAAGCTGCAATATGGAGACACCTGAAAAAATAATAAGCAATATTTTCATCAAGGTCAAATCTGTCTGACTTTCTCCTTGTATTTTAAAAAGGTTCTTGTGGGAGGAATTGGTAATGACTTTAAAAATGCTTAAGGAAGTGAATGTCACAACTGAGAATATCCAGTCTAAAGGTAAATGTGTTATACATCGGCATTTGTATGTAGTTCAGTGGGTAAACTATTATAGTAGCAGATTAGGAGAAATGTGTCCAAAGCAAATAGGTCTTTTCCAAACACCCAATAACAACTCCTCTTAAGCAGAATCTTTGGTCTTCTCTGTGTTTAAAGGAAGAATGTTTTGTAAAGTTCCATCTAAGTAATTTTCTTTCTCTTTTGAGTGATAGTTATGTATATATTTTTATAATTGCCTTTTAGAGTTTCGGGCACAGATCAGTATACCCCCGTTTGTGAAGAAAAAGAGAAAAAGGGATGAAAGCAACCTCTGTGTATAACTGTGTCACCCAAACACTGAAAATAATCAAGCTTGTGGTAACCCAGAAACCCAAATGTACTCGCTTATGGCATTCTAAATGAGAGGTTATGTGCCAAACAGTAATGCACTGGGACTCAGAGGGTTATCAGACACGATGAAGGATGCTGGGCAAGGGTATTCTTGGAAAAGAAAGGACAGTGCCATTTGAGAGCAACGTTGAAATAGTCCTCTCTTGCAATAACGAAAAGGAGCAACACAATGTGAAAACTCAGTTAATCAAACTGTCTATCACTAAATATAAGGCTTAGCTGCCTCTGATCTTTGCGATCTGGGCATTTTCACCAAAGCTTCTGTTTAATAACTGCTGTGGTGGTTATATCTTTATTTTTTTGTTAAAGGAACTAAACCTTGCTTCTAATTAAGTAGACCTACCAGTGGCAGCTAACAAAAATCTCTGTGCGTCTGGAAGGAAAACAGGGTGGAAAAGGAAAGAGCTTTGGTGTCTTCCCAAGGGCAGGAAGCTTTTGGCATTTTTGGAGGATGCTTGAGATCATTACAGTCTCTGAATTCTCCAAAACCAGAAAAAAGACACGAAATCAAATAACTTGTTCAGTTTGTCCACTACTATTGCCGTACTAGTGTATGTTGCCTTCAGATCCTGTCTCCAGAGGTTAAGAGACTAAATACAAGTTACTATTTTGGGATTATGCTAGGGAAATATCATTGTCTTGGTTTCTGTATTTTCACCTGCTCATGCGTTACTGGCCAATGTCAGAGAAAGTCAAGGCAGATCTTTCATCTGACTGAAGATGGCTATTCTTTTGTTATAGTTTTGGTTGAAATCAAAATATGCTCCTGAATTTTTGTTATTTTTATTTTATCATAGGCAGCCCTGTCATAATGGAAAGGAAGAAAATAATATGCTTTATAATACGCCAGTGACAGAAACTGTAAGACTAGTTAGTAAAGAATGGACAACTTTATGACTTTGGTTCCTCGATTTTTCAGGCTGTTCTGAGGATCTTTCACAATTAGTTGGTATTTCTGTAGGTTTCTACTGGAGCGCTTAGCTTTGTAGATGACATTTTTGTTTGACCTCTTTGGTAGTCGTAACAAAAATATGCAAAACTGCTAAAGAAGGGATTGACTCTATATATTTATAAGAGTATAAAATGTAATGATTTTTTTTTTCTTTCTTATTTAAGTGGTAAACCATGGGCATAGAATATTTTTAAGTAAGACCACATAAGTAATCCTGTCTATCTTGCAGTGCCTGCTAGACATTTCTAATATGAAATTAATGTGTTAACCACTCCAGAATATTTCTTGAATACAACTTAAGACATATTCTTTGAAAGTTTGGTTCCATTCTGAAAAGTGACAATACTAAAGTGTCACCTTTTAACTTATCAGATCTGCTCCATATGTGTGTTCAGAGTTTTCTCTGCTGACTTCAGTGGCAAAAATATGTCTCTACTGCTTGTCTTACTCTTGTTCATCCTCCCAAAGTGGCACTGCTCCATGAAGAGATCTCGATTCTGCTCCTTCCTGTGTATCTTTATCATTAGAAGTGTTTATTGAGTTTTAATTAAAAGGATACATCAGATAGCCTCAAGAGACTATATCTGAATCAGTGATGTTGCGCTACTTCAATATATACATTGATGACAGCTGAACTACTAAGATATGATAACAGACCTAATTAGTTCTGCACAAACGTTATTTACTGATGGTCATGTAGCAGAGAGGGAGGATCTAGGCTGGCTTCAGATGCACAGTGATTTTTTTAGAATGATACTGGGAGAGGAAATAGGAAGCAAATAGCCCATCTCAAAACCTAATAGATTTGATCTGAAATTTATGAGAGACATCAACTTCTGAACTCCATATTGCCATTGTTACTGGGCTGCTTTTCTTAGAAGAGTTCTTTGGATTCTTTGGACATTCAGATCATTTTAAGGTTTTTCTATTGGCTCTGTCTACCTGAGCAAGGGTAAAGCAATCCTGTTGCTCAAATTTCTGTTCAGAATTTTGCCAAAATGTTATTTTTAGCTTGCTAGTGAGGCTACTTTGTGTGTATGACTCATGTATGCCATGCTGCTGAGTACTTTTATTTATTATTTATACAGCCATGCATATTCCATGAAATGGGCATTTCTCTGTCACCCTCATTGATTTCTGAAGCTCTATGGAGAAAAAAAGCTAGCTCTGAAAAACAACTCCTTACTAAAGATGGACATGAGTTCAAAATACAAGCTTTTCTTTTGCTAGATCCAAGTTACATCAAGGTCCTCAAATTGTCTTATGGGGAGGAACTAAAATTCTGTAATTTACAATGGGTTAATATTTGGAGGCTTGCTCTCTATCTAAATTTCCTGGCTTGAACCCAGCATCAATTTCTCACTAGGAATAAAAAGAAGACACCTAATCATAAACACATGCTTGGAAACTATGGTAATGAATGTTGTATAAACATATAGACAGAAAGCAAAACCTATAACAGGATTAAAATGTAGAAAAGAAGCATTTCAACCTCTTCCCCAAAGCACTTCAACCTCCCACAGTAGTACATTTGGGGTTTTTTAATAAATTAAACAAATAGCAATTACATTGGAAGGTTCATAGGATTATACTTATACAATGTTATTATTCATTTGAATGTAGTTTTAGGAATGAGATGCTACAAGACTTTCATGTTTTCTGCTTGCCTTGCCTTTATGTACCATTTGATTGCAAAGTGTTATCTAGTCCCTGTTAGTAAAGTTTTCACCTAGGAGAGATCTACAGGCTTTCGTGGGTAGCTGTATTCCACCCCCCTGGATGATCACTAATTTTAATGAGAGAAACAGAGTGGGAAAGGCTCTTAGGTGAATTGTTTCTGTCTTGAAATACTTTTCCACATTCATACCACCCTCAATGCAGCAAAAATGAAAAACCTTTCATAATTGCCATGATACGCTGCTTTGCTGGTAATAGCCTGGTAAAAGAAGGAAAAAATAAAATTGAAATGCTAGCTCTTGGGACTGAAAGGCTAATGGAACAGCAAAGGTGGGTGGAGGTGGAGAATCAGGTGAAAACAGTTCAGTGATGTCTAAAGCCAACACCATGCTGAGGAGCAACATGGGTGCGACACCCACAAAAGAAGTTGCCATGTAAATTGTACCCCTGTTGCTCTAAATCCATCATCTCTCGGAAGATTATATGCAACTGATTTGACGTTTGAATAAATAAATGAATGCTGTTTTATTCTTGGCATAGTATACTATTATAAGGCTCATTGCTTCAGGCTGTTGACCAGCTTATTGATGACATTTTTGTCCATGCATTAGAGAAAGGTGAATCAATATTGGTTATTAACAATCCTTTTATTGCTGTGAGCCTCCCGTGCATGTGGGATACGATCACAGGATCAGCTATGCTGTTCCCAACTCTAGTATTGATTCTACGCATGAAAGAGAAATATAAACAGCAGAAGCCTCAAACTGTTTGCCGTCTCATGCTATAAAATAGCATGGACCATTTTCAGGGTCTCTTTTCGGTTCATTGGGAAGAATTTCATTCTTCAGATTAAAAAAAAATCCAGCCATGGGCATTGGCATTGCTTTGGACGTAGTCAGTCATCGGCACCTTCAGATGCCTCTATATTCTGCTTGGCTGCTGTCTCTTCTAAGAAATATTCCTCTTATCTTCTCAAGGTTACACTCTGGATAAACCGGTCATTTCTTCCCAGGGGCATGGGATTTATTTTTCCTGACTTTAGCATTTAAAGCTTAGGGTTTTTTTTCCCAAAAAAGGCTTCTAGGCTTACTGTAGTCAATGGAGAAGACCTCTCAATAGGCATTTGTAGAAGACAGTTGTCTAAGATACTGAAGATAAATTGTCCTCTTGAGCAACTGTTTCCATTGACAACAGAGGCAGTCTAACCAGCTAGCTGTGTGTAGGTGCTTACTTTTTAGACTAAAGAAAGATTAAGCCAATCCTACTGAATATTGTCTTCTGATTTAGCACACTGACCTAGGCAACCATACACAGTATGCTGAAATATATGGATTGCATTCACTCAGACATGTAAAGATAAGCATATAAATATAATTCCTATCTATTTCCTAACTTAATATCTAGAAGGAAATGAATCCAAGGAAAATTTGAGCAATTGGTTCTATTATTTTTCTCTATTTTAGATGCAATGTTGTCTCCTCTACTATAGTATCTGAGGTGGCACATATATTTAATATATATCCTTATGATATCACTCTGAAGGAAGTAAAGGAATATGAGCCCCATTTCACAGATGATAAAGTGTGACAGACCAACTAATGCCTGAATTTAGGCTCCTCTCTCTTTCTAATTTCAGTATCTTTATATGGTGACAAATTGAATAAACTTACAGAGGGACCTATGGTAGCGACTTGGGCTAGTTTCTAAAATATAGCTTCAAGCACCAGATACCCTCCCCTCCTGCTTTTTTATTTTTTTCCTTATGCATTTTCTGTGAAAGCCTGCTGGCTCATCATTCTTAGTTTAGATGGTGTGTATTTTCTTCCTTGGAAGGATTGCACTAACTTATTGGACACAGCAACAGTTATTTACCTACATCTCTAATGCAGCCTGAAAAATCATCCAGTTTTGAGAAGAAAAGTGAATATAAATGACTTGTTATTTTTGAGAGATGGGAGACAGGGATGTTTAAAAAAATATATTGTTCCTTTCTGCAGTTTTTCTTTTCTGGGGTTTTCCCTCTCTTTTTATTTCTGTTCCAATTTTTCTTCTGTGTGTCTTCTGTTTTCCCTCAAACATCAATTTTTAAGGGTTCGGACAGTATATTTTTTCCTTTGATTGTGTCTTCCAGTTTTGATACCACCAAACGTGTGCCAATATCTACTTTTTTGTTTGATTCAGTAAGAAACTTAGTGTGCAAAGTATTCTGGTTGTCATTTTTCTCCCAGTTGACTCGGTGGCTTTGAGGGAAACTTTTTCAGTTGTAGTGTCCTGCTTCAATTTGATTGTTTCTCTTCTCTGACCTGGCATTATCACAATGGCACACTTAACTAGTTTTAGATGGTAAGTATCAGCTAAAGCTTTGGTAGTCAGTGGAGAGTACAATTCAGAGCTTAGAAGGGATGAACCATGCTCTGGAGACTCCTCTCTCCTTCTGTTGACTATGGGAGGGATCCAGCGCTTTGCTGACATGCCAAGAATTAGGTGTGAGGAATCTGGGCCAATGAGTCTCTAGCCAATTAATTAGATGCTAACAAAGAGTTACCTGCTGCAAAGGAATAGTTTAACAAGTAATTCAGGTAAAGGTTACTCTTTTTTAATAACTAGGCACAAAAAAGAAAAGTGCTGTGCATGCAAACACAGACACTGGGAATGCTTTGGTTTCATTCAAAGCCCAAATCAGCACTGGTCTTCCTAAATCTATCCCACTGACGACAAATATGTGTATCCATTGTATATGGGATTAATTATGCTCCTAAGGACATGATCAGAAGATTCACCATTAATTTCAGTGAAGTTTGTGTCAAGTTCTGAGGTACTAGGGACTTAATTTTTCTTTTAGTTGTCAAGAAGTCAAATTTGTTAAGGATTTCATCTGGTTTACCTTCTTTTCTCCTATCCCAGGAATGATGTTCTAGAAATGAGACTGTTTAGCTTGTACAGCCCAAGTTGTGCAATACACATGGGCAAGTAGAAGCAGTTTTGGTGCTTGTCCTTAAGATTTTTGCCAGTTTCTGTTAAGACTTTGGACTTACTAATGCAGTCCTGGCTCAGGACTGACTGACAAGTTTCACTCTGCTGTCCCGTTTGGGAGAGAGAGGAGAATCCCCTTTTCCTTTTCATTTGTCAGCATTTGGCCTTTGGTAGGCATCAACAGGGGAATTCCAGGATACCCTGAAAGGTTTGAAATGTGTCAGCTCCAGAGACTCTCAGCAAGACCCATGATCCCCTAAGACACTGCTAAAAATCTCTCCTGAATGTCCGTTTCTTTTCTCCTAGTGATGGTGGCAGGTTGCTGATCTCTTCAGAGCAGGTCCTGTGGTCAGTAAGGTGCTTGCCTTCCCTCCCCCAGGGATGAATATCTGTCAACAAGGTGCTTCATTGGCATTCTGCTGTGAAGATGGAAGAAATCTGCCTGTAGCGACACAGCAATGGCAAGGTCAGTGAAACCCAGGGAAGAAAAGAGTTTGCAAGGCTTTTGCTGTTAGTGGGGGAAATTAAAGGTGGCTTGTGTTATAAAATATTAAACAGTGATTTAATCAGCAGTGAGATATGTAAGTGAGCTTAATTAGAAATACATATTATTCTTTGACTTTAAAGCACAAAATGAAAAATTAAAGCAATCTTAGAGGATATGTAATCAGCGAGGAATAATATGTTGGAAAATGAGCCTGATGTTGTAATTGGTGTATGCAATTAAAATTAATTAATTTTAGTTAGCATACATGCATGCAAATATGAAATCAACGAATTTCAGATATTAAACTCATAATTATAGTGATACTATTGCCAGAGCTAGTGACAGAGGAATTGACTTTTCAATGGTAAATACTTGCTCTTCAGATTTGAGGTCTGTTCTCTCTGCTATCGTGTCAAGCTGAAATCTAATGATTAAAACTATCTGATCAGCCATGATTAAAAAAAATTTTTAAAATCCCCCTCATCTTGACTTGCACTTCCTAGCTTCTCAGCTGTATCAGTCATGCTCACCTATGGGATAACTGCAAGACATTTTTCCATCAAGAGCAATTTGAGTTTAAGAAGTTCCCACCCACACACTCACTGGTTGATATACTGGTTGATACACCTCTCAGCCCCTAGATTGCTCTCCCTGTCTCTTTGCTAATATAGGCTTGCAGAACTGCGCTGTAAGCCAACTCATTAAATGATCCAGCTTTGTGAAAATAAATCTTCCCTCCGGTTTCTATGTAGATTATTTCATTCTTTAATAACTATTCACCAGACAAAGTTCTTTATTTCACCTACAAATAAAACCCACAATGCCAGCAACAAAATTGCTCTAGTGTACGGAAATTATACAGAGTAGCAGCCCTCTTGGGTCTGGTCAAAATTTGCTTCAGGTCTTTATAGTTCCTTGCTTTGGAGCCTGACATACTGTTACAAAAGCTCCTGCTTTCCCGAAAGTCATTCAAGGTAAAATAGGAGCAATTTTAACACAGAATGATTATATTGCTACTAAAATGAATAAAAAGTCTAAAACATCAGAAGTATGATAACTCTAAAACTACAGCTATTATTAAACGTTAGATAGGGTACATTATGCTCTAACATTTTTTGATCCAGTTTAGCCTAGCAATCAGCACCACATTAATCCCCTTCAGATTATATATGCAATCCAAAGCAGAAAGCAGACCCCTGTTGGCTTGAAGTGTCACTTACAAAAAAAACCCTTTCAAATAGCTTTAAAGTAAGCTTCCCTGTTTTCCCATGGTGTAAACATACATGGAATGAGAATTCAAGGACATTCTCTCAGTGAAACAGAAATGAAAGATGTGCTGATAAGTGAAAGGGAGGGCAGAGCTTCGCTGCTTCCACCCATGCGTACCTGGCACGCTGGACTGCCATGCCTTTGTTTTTCATTTAGTCCCATATTCTCTCCTGTTCTGGCAGCGATCTATTAATTGAAAATGCATTTCCTTACTAAAGCCTCCAGCTGTCTAAAAGCAGCCATTCCTCAAATGGGGTGTCTGTGAAGGCTCGCCCAGGGTAGAGGAGTGAGGTGCATGGGGAGAGTGCGGGAATCTCTGAAAGACAATTAGGGGCGCACCATTGCTGGCTCACCTTTGTGCTCAGTGTCTGTTGACTCAGCGAGGAGAGCTGAAGCTGCTGTTACTTTGGGTTCCTCTGCCTGTTTTAGGTATCCGTAGGTTTTTATTTCGATGTCTCTTCCCCCTTTTTTACACTGCAACCTATTTGTGTGCGCACTGCATATTAGATGCAAACTAATGTATTGAAGTAATGGTAATTCAGTGATGTAGGTAGTCTGTGCAGAAAGATCATGTTTGTGTAAAAATGGAAGCTGAGCAGAGTTACACAATCACCAGGAAAAAGTCTGATTTGTCTAAGCATTACCACTTTTATCCACCGCACGCAATAGCAACAGGAATCAAAGCAGCTAACTTTCCATCATCTCAGGACAAAGGTGCCTGTTTGATTCAGCTTCAAGGGCTGCATGCACAATCAGACCCCTGGAGATACTGAAAGCAGGAATCAGAGAGATGCTTCAACAAAGTTCATAGGGAGGAAGCTGCCTGCATGGAAAGAAAAAGAATGAGAAGGGAAATTAAAAATGGGATGGGACATGAATACGCTCAGAGGTCACAGAAAGGTCTAAAAGGGGAAGAAGATATTCAGGAAGACACTTAGAATGGAAATATGGTTGCTATTAAAACAAAACAGAGTCATTACTTAGGTTTAATGAAGCTGAATTTAATCAAGAAGGAATTGAACAAACTGTTTGATGATTGCACATTGTAAAATAACAACATAGTGTGGCGGAGCTTTGCAAAAACAGTGCAAATACTGCCCCTGCCTCCACACGCACGGAAGTGGAGCAGGCAACCTGCACAGCGGCACAGTTCCTTTCCATGTCAGGAAGGGTCAGGTCTCCAGGGCCCTCTTTCCCTGGTGAGTGCGGATCTCAGGTGCTGGCATGGGAGGGAGGAGAGGAGTGCCTTGGGCACTGTGTAGCAGTCAGCTAGAAGTGTGAAGAGTCAAACAGGGAGCAGCCGGGTGATTAAATCTCCTTTATTCACTGGGCCAGCAGCTTACTCAAAGGATCTCCTGCATGCTTTCTCTGGGAAGTAAGTGGGAGAGCTGAGGTGCACATGTGGAATGTCAAGCATCTTCATCCCAAATTCTGGGTAGAGAACCGTGCCTCTATGCATAGGCTTGCGCTGCACAATCTCTGGTGCTCACAGGGATACAGAGAAGCAGACATCTAACAGGCTGTGTGGCACCCCGGCCACCCTGCTGTCACCCTTCACACCAGAGAGTCACCCTGAGCGAGTGCTTGAAAAATAGAGTAATGCAGAAGTAAATACACAGCTACAGTCTTCTGGGGTCAAAAGTCTGAGTCTGGAGGGATTCTTTGGACTGCTTTGTTGCCTGATAACGATTCTGCAGCTTGCTGTATTTGCGCTTGCTCTAGCAGCTCCACTTCTAACAGCGTGGTTCTTTTTGTGCTGATATAAGGCATTGAAAAAATAGATGCGTCCAGGAAATCCACATGTCCTACCTCCTGCCAGGTTACAGGAGGGTTGGCACATGCCAGGGCAAAGAGAGAGTGGTTTAAGAGGGGGGACAACAATTCAGCCGCACTGACGCTGCAGATCTGCTGTTCTGCCTCTTCGGCGCTGGTTCTCAGTGCAGTGCTCCGTGCCATCTGTGCTCAGCACTGACCAGCATGACACTTTCTTTGGGTTTGCCTTTTGCCAGAATGGCATCTCTCAGAGGAAAACAGAATATCTGAGGAGGTGTGTACTTGCACCATATTTCTGTGGCAGTAGCTTTTATGGATGCAATAGAGATTGGTGAGGCTCCACTGTGTGTGGTTTGGTGGCTGTGAAACTTGAATGAATGGAAGAATAGGTAAAAGTTTCATTTACTGTCTTTGTATTTGGGCAACAGGTGTAAAGAAGTTAGTGATTTTGTTGCCTGTATGATTATACAGTCATCCTGATTTTCTGAAATTTCACTTTCAGTGGCTGAAGGTACGAGTACAGCTAGGTTATGGGTTTTGTTTTCTTTTTTTCTGAGTGAGTGAAGACCAAGGGACTGGTCTCTGCTGCGTTAGGATGTAGACGTATTACTCTCATCAAATTTTACTATCAAAAGTCTGAAGGTAGAGTTTATGGCAGGCCGTTATTCCAGTTTTATGCCCTGGTAACTTTTACATAGTTCTTTAATAAGGAATGCTTTTAAAGTCACCTTATTTTGCCCCCTTTTCCATCAACAACTGTTGTTGGTAGCTGCAGTAAAAACAAATTCTGATGTGTGAAAATAACATGCTTTGTTTGCTTTTCAACATAGAGAGATTAAAGGAAATAGTGTGATAATTATTAATTTTGCTCTTTTAAGTGAATCTGCACGTTTTTCATCTGTCCCCACTCCTCATGTTGCTGCAAAAGATGTTTTCTTTTTTAACTTATGTTCATTTGGTAGCTACAATTTGATGTTGGAAATCCCTGTCCTATTCCTCCAACCAAAGCATAAAATAAATGCAAGAGAAAAAATCTTGAATCCACATAAAGACCTAAGGAAGTAAGAGCAGGTCACTCTGAAACCTCTAACATCATAGCATTTTATGAGAGCAGTACTACAATTTGATCAAGAGAAATAAGCTTTGCTTGTTATTTGTTGAGTCTCCTGATCCCTCAGCCAATACCAATTTTTTTGTTGGGTATTGAAATTAAAGTTATGAACAGGAAGTACTTTATTGTTTGCACTACATTGTGTTGTGACTAGTCATCAGTGAGCTTAATCATCACCTTCTAATATTAGGAAAAAGAGTATTTAAAGGTAGGGCGTGGTGGCATTGGTTCAATGGTATTCTAGGTATCTAGCTGCTTTGCCTCCTGCAGAACTTTAGTGTCTCACCCTTGTGCTTAGACCCTATTGCTGTAAGTGGGAGCGAGGCTTTGGAAGCAGTGGAAGATTGCTTCTGGAGCAAACGTGCCTGGTATGCCAGAGTGAAGTATTGGCAAAACAATATGAGGGAAAGTTACATGGCTGATTGTACACTTATTTTTTGGCTAAGTGAGGAAGCCAGGTGAAATCTGTAAATAGAAGATGGATTTTTGTGTCAGTCAGGGATCGAAAAGGGCCAGTAATTAATCACATTGTAGTGTTACTTCTCAGAACGTGAAACAGATATAGTGACACTTTCCAGGCGTATAGGCTGCAGGAAAAATAGGTTTCATTAAGTACTCTTAAATTTTCCTTTTGACCAGATGTAATAGTGTAGAACAATGGTAATCATGGATGTTGAAAAACTAGGCTCCTGCCACTCATGAGATTTTCAAAAATTGGTTAGGTTAATGTGTTTAAATTAAAACTGAATGGATCATTTAATTGGGTGCCTTCAGGAGCAAAAATAAAATGCCAAGTATTGTGTGACTAGTGAAAAAAACCCTAAATTCCAAGAGTCTCCAGCCTTCATTTACTTAAATTCCTGGAGCTGAATTGCATTTTGGAGAAAGTACTTCCTAAAAGTGATAAGAAGTAAAGACAGAGATGGAGACGAAGGAACACAGGTGGAAAGTATATTGTAAAAGAGCGAACTAAGGATTAGCAGGGGAATTGTATTCTTATTACTGGCTGCCTTTTAAGTGATTTGTAGGCTGGTTAAATAGTCCTGTGGCATTTCTGTGCCAGGATCCTAAATATTTCAAGCTGTTCTGCTAATGCCACCATTGAGGAAAAGATGCATGGTTTCTTGGTAGCTCTACATGTTTGACTTGGAACACGTTTTTCTAGTCCATGCTGCTGGGGACTATGTATGCAGCTTTGCCAGGCCAGGACCAATATAGGCCAGGATATTTTGCTGGTGCTTGAGAGGGTACTTCAGCAGCTAAGGATTTCCAGAGAACAAGGGCCTTTTCTCTGGGGTGGGGGTGCAGCTTTTCACCAGAAGGGCTTTGGGTCTGGGACAGTGCTGGTACCGTACCTAAGAGAGCACCTCAGTATGCTGCTGAGTGTCTTTGCAGGCAGGTAACAGGAGAGATTCAAAGAACCCTTCGAAGCATTTCCACTGGCACAGTGCACCTTAAATCAAAGTTGTAGACAGGGCATTTTCAAGGTGCACACACCAGATCCTCATCTGGGCAGCTGAGAGAGTTGGGGTTGTTCAGCCTGAAGAAAAGAAGGCTCCAGGGAGACCTTATTGCAGCCTTTCAGTACTTAAAGAGGACCTACAGGAAAGGTGGGAACAAAGTTTTTAGCAGGGTCTGTTGCAATAGGACAAGTGGTAATGGCTTTAAGCTAGACTTGATATAAGGAAGACATTTTTTTACAATGAGGGTGGTGAAACACTGGCACAGGTTGCCCAGAGAGGGGGTAGAAGCCCTGTCCCTGGAAACATTCAAGGTCAGGTTGGATGGGGTTCTGAGCAACCTGATCTAGTTGAAGATGTCCCTGCTTATTACAGAGGGTGTTGGACTAGATGACCTTTAAAGTTTCCTTTGAACGCAAACTATTCTATCATTCTGTGATCCTATTTACAGCCTGACCTACCCTAATTTAATTTCACTGCAGTCTTTGGGGCTGAAACTCCAAACTGAGAATCTCACACTTCGTGTTCAAGGGTCTTAAGAGCCTTGGATTGATTTAATATGAACAAAAAGTAGTAATAAATCCCTGGAAAACCAACCAAAGTGTACAAAGGACTTCTGCATCTGTGATGATTTATTTAAAATCTATCATTATCAAACACAAAGATGGCAACTCATCCCTTTTTCCAGTTGCTTGTAATTTTGCCAGACTTCAGCAATTTAGGCAAAATTTCTTCATGCTGGGTGTCTGCCTCATGCTGGTGGTTTGATAATTTTGCTGGTACTTTGTTTCTGCTTTATGTTATTTTAAATAATTTTATATACCTTTTTTCCTTTGATTTCAATGTCTCTATTTCTGCTTAAAGCTGAAAATTTTTTTGACTATTTTTATTTTGTGTAGGAGGAATGGAGGAAAGCCTTTCATTATCACTTGAAGGTTAATTGGGGTGTTCTTTGGGGCATTCATCTTGGGACAGCAATGCCCAGATGACAAAAGAAAAATGTGCTCCTTCCAAGGCATCGACCTGGCAAAACATTGGTCTTTGATTGGGCTGAGAATTTGGTCTGATTTCCCTGCTTCCTTGAAACAAAGGCAGAAGCCTCCAACTGCAATGCAGATTCCTTCTCCCGTGTTAGACCCACCTCAAAGATCACATGCAACTCTGCTCATACCCCTGTGCCCGTTTATCACCGTGGATCTGATCACTGCCAGCACTTGGGGTCTTTAATCTGATAAAACTGACAGAAGATGCTTATGCATACCATTAGGAAGGCAATATTCCATATGCTCTCTAATTGGTTTGAATTTATCCTATTATTTCAACATTTAAATGTTGCTGAATGTAATTTAGATGTGTCAGGCTCATAAAGTGTAGGCTCTGGTGGGAGTTCATTATTGAAAAAAGATACATCCACCAAGGCTTTTTCTGGCACCAGGCCCAAACCCTCAGCATTTTGCTTCTCTCACGTGTGGCTTTTGTCCGCCAGCTATTCTCCTACATCCATGCTGCAGTCATCTCTGACACATTCTTTTTATCACTTCCCTTTTGGTATAATTTTTTTTTTCTTGTGTCACAGGGCGTGTATATAATTTGTTGATTTAAGTAGTTCTGTAGCCTGAACAGTAGCCTGTTCACAATGGAGAGTTGACATAACACAAGTAAACAAAACATTTTTGTGAGGATGCTGAAAGACATGAACAGTACCCTTAGTTTTAGCGACTGCCCAGCTAATACAATGAAACCTGATAGTTACCGTCTTCTAATCTGGGTGTCGTGACCAGTACTAGTATCTAGTTACTGAAACTGGGTAAAGAGGAGCTTGTCACGGGAATCTGTGGACACTACAAACACTGAGAGTTTTTCTTTCTCTTTAGTCAATTTAATCTCTAATGTGACAATTTGGAAGGCAATATAAAGGTTTGGAAGGCAATATAAAGGCTGCATGGTTTTGTGACATATTTCTATAACAGTAAAAGCTGCCCTGAAGAACATCTTGAGCACCATCACAGAAGAGGTGTGAAAGCATGCTAATGCCTTCAACACATATGTACTCACATGGCGTGGTGGGTAATGAATGACTCAAGATGCAAGGAATTTGTTCTTTTTCATCATTCATCTCTGTAAGAAAAGTTTTTATATGATTGTTTTACAAATATTGGTAAGCAGAATTTAATCCGTTGCTGCACTTTAAGGGGCCGAAATGTTTATACCCACACCACTTTATACAGCCTTCTCCTGTTATATGATATAGGCATTCTGTAATGGTTTATGGTCCTGTTTTGATGGTGGCCTTAATCTCAGAAAGAGAAACCAGTTTCTCTGTAGGCACTTTCCCTGATTCCGGTAGCTTTGTGCGGCTTCTTTAGGACATCATGACAAAGCAGGCTGGCAGTAAGGCCAATGATGCCATCTAAGGACAAATAAGTAAGAAAAGGTTCGTGGGTAGAGGTATGACTTTTATTAGACTTGCACCAAAAAAAAAAACCCAGGCAAGCGCATGCCTGACAGCTTGCCTTGCTTATGTTGGCCATCTGATTCAATGAGAAAACGCCTACAAGAGATGTGTTGTAGACACCTACAAAACAGTGACCTTGCAGGCATGCGTGAATTATGACAAATAGGACTTGCAAGCATGTTTCAAGCATTTGGATATGGCCTCACACCTCACACATTTTTCTCACATTTTTCATTGATTTAATCTTGTAATGTGGGAAGGAAAGAACTCTGTCTGGATATTGAGAGGGAATATGTAACATACTTTCTGACTTAACATATACCATGCTGGTGTTGCATTTACAAAGCAAACCACCAATGTTCCACCCCTTTCAACTGTTCCTGAATATGCACTTTGGGGATAGTCCTGAATTTGATTCCCTCACTCCTGGTGAAGTCCCAGGTTGAAATACACTAGGCTGGATTTCTTGAGGGTGAGGCACATGATGGTGTTCTCCATTCCCCAAGATGTCTGCCTGCAACAGTTATATATATATATGTACAGAGTCTGAAAATCCTTGCTCTCCAGGCAAGGTGGGATTAACAAGTAGAGAGAATAGCTGCAAAACACTCCTCTTTTAAATAGCATAGTATATTTTCATTTGTCTGGAGTTAGGAAGCATATATATCAAGGAGTTATAATAATAAAAATCTTTCTGTATATTTCTTCTTTTCTGGAAAGATTTGCTGAATTACCAAGCCTGCTCACCTCCATCTCTGGGATGAATTAAACAGTCTTCCTTGCTGGACCTTTTTTTTCTCTCTTTTCAGCATAACTCACTGCTGTCATTTACATTCTTGTTCGTAATTTACTCTCTTCTCTGGCTTGAGGCTCTATAATAGTTAAATAACTTCTCATCCTGTGCATAGTAGTAGACAACCATTTTCATATCTAGGTAGACAGCTTTTTCCAAGCTGGTGGCCCAGCCAAGTACTTTGAAGATAAACCCTTTGAAGCTGTTCACCTAAGCTGTTTTATCTTTGCCTGTTTATGTTTGTCATTTGTTTCCCAAGGATTTCACTACTTCTGTCCTTTGGTTTAACTCTGGCCACAGAGGTGGGATATCACTAAGATAAACATGTGATATAATTTTCCAAACCAAGTTACTGTAGTTCCTCCAGTGTGGGGAGAAGATGTTTTACCAGTCTCCATAAGAATTCCATATGTATAAATATCTTACTTTTATATAACTAAAAGCATTATGTAATCTCCATTTGAAAATAACTTTTGTTTTGCATGTCTTTTCTTACTGGTTGTATTATTTCCTTATCTTTGACTAATCAATTTAATCTGCCTTATGAAAAATACTTTTTTTTTCCTTTCAGTATATTAGAATGAAGTGCATCACTTTTGAAATTTGTATCACAGAACACCACCATCATCACCATTTGAACACTATTTCTAAAGGGGTTTCTTTCTTGTAGTTCACTAGGATTTATAATCAGGTGAGATTTTTTTATTATTATTGTTGCTTCTGATAGATGGATGTATTGGACAATGCACAGATGCCATCAGTGTAATAGGTAGTATCAGAAATCGCAAAGAAATGCTGGAACAACTCATACTTTCTTCTCACTGGATGAAATTTCATCCTTCTGGAAGCCTCTCTATAAACTTGCAAATAAGTGGTCCTGATGCACGGAAAGTGAATAGTAGTAAAGACTGATTTGTAAACAGTTATATACAGCAGGATTTTAAAATCTGTTTACCTGTGGGATACACCAACTGCTGGCAAATGGACAGAGTTCTTCCTTGGGCATGGGGCATGTCCCATGCTGCAGTTAGCGTGAGCTGAATTTGACACAAGGAAATGGCTGGAGAAACAGACAGCTTCTCTGAATAGCAACAGGTTGATCATAATACTCCAGGCTCAGCAAGGAATTTACAAGTGACTAAGATAATTAATGAGTTTAAATGGGAGGAAAGGGCATTTGGATTTACAAGGAACCACAACTTATTTTTCAGTTTAAATTAATCACTGCTATTGTTTAAATGTCTCAGTGACACTAGGGAAAAAGATGAACTTACTTGTCTTTGGAATTTTAATAGCAATTACAATTCTCCAGAATAAACATAACCAAAATACACTCTCTTGTCAATCAAACTGACTAATGAGATCAGCAAAAGAGTGGATAGCCAGGGAACAATACCCACTTGACTGACAGGTGCCCACAAACTCTTTTGAGTATACAGGCAGAGAAATTCAAATATTTTTCTAATTCTTTAGGGCAAGAATTGTAGGAAATTGTTGGGGTTTTTTTTATATATATATATATAGTAGGATGATGCAAGCAAAGCTCATCTTCGAGTGAAAGGTGAGGGAGCTTTTCCCATGGACCTCCAGACAGTTTGAACTCTTACATATTCCCGGGATGTATTTTTGCACACTTAATCCAAACCATGGCAGAAGAGGCAGCCTCCTAAACAGCACTTACTTTCCCCATCAGCTTTTACCTGTGAGGCTCAATGACAGTAAGATTTGTAGGAGCATGAGTACAAAGGTGAAATACAAAGGACCCCCTAATCTTTTTGAGTGTACTGGCATTCCCAAAGTGACTGTGTGTGTGGCAAAATGCCTTTTCTAAATGTCACAAAATGGCTGTCAGAGCTCTGTGGTCCCGTGAGTGGCTGCACAGCTCTTAGGCAGTGCTGTATATTGCAGTGCTTGTGTCTTTTCAGTAATGCTGTTAAACATGTTAAACCTCATAACGCAGCACAGAGAGAAGTTCACCCAAACTGATGCATTCAGGCAGCTCTGTCTTTGAATAGTTCTAAATCAAAAATAAGATTCCAAGTATTATATTTCGCTTGGTCTCAAGGCAAATCATTTGCAAAATCATCAATACTGCAGAATTTCCACAAGCAGCACAAGTATAGCAAGAACTGATTGAAGTTTTTCTCAAGATTACTCCAATTTCCTAAAAAAAACCCCTACAAAAGCTGACAAATCTGCTATGACCTCTAGGCTTGCAACAAACTGGTTCTGGAGGGTTTGAAGGGTTTAGCTATGTGACATACAGAAAAATCGATAGCACTTGAGCCATGTGGTTCCAATCAAATACTATGTTTTTTAATACATGCAGCTGAAAGACCACAAAGTTAGAAACAAACAAATGTAGACCATATGCACTGAACCAAATCTGTGAAATGTGTACCTCTGATTATGGGCAAAGAGATGCACATTAAGTACAGTGTAATGCCATAGGCAGAAAGATTGAATTTAATGATGATTTGTTTTGTGATAGCACCTCTCAGATTGTATGAGTGCTAGCAACACAGCCTCTGGCCCCAAATATTCATAGTCTTCATAGAAAATGTGTGTACAGTCCTTTGACTGCTGAGAATTGGAGTCATGAGCAGGACTATGGAGGTGATGTTCCCTTTGTTATATAGCATCTGTGAAATTGCTCCCATGATCCAATGCCAGGTTAAAAAATGCAACTCCAATTTTAGTCTCTTCCTATGTACAAAGAGAGCACCAAAAATGTAATTGCGAGTAAAGCACAAAAATGTGACAGTGAAGGTAATTAATCAGTGGGATGGATTACTGAGAAATGCAGTAGACTCTCCATGCTTTAGAAATGTTTCATCAAAGTTACAGACCTTTATTAATGTTATATTCTAGTTTAATTGTGAAACATTGGCCTTGATTACAGGAATTACTGTGTGAAAATCAATATGATGCAGGAGGTCAGACGAGTTGTTCTCAATAGTCCCATCTAGCCTAAAAATCTCTGGGCCTAAGGATTTTCTGCAGCTGTAGTGTGTCCAAACAGATGCAATCTTATTGATATTGCTCCCTGCATTCCTTTCTGCTGCTCATGAATAAGCATCTCCCTCATTGAGGATTTTCCAATGCAACCAAATACGAGTTTATTTCTGAATAACTGCAGATGTGACAGCTACTGTTTGATTCCCATTGGGAAGCTGCGACCACCCCCTTTCTGCCTGAACAGAGGGTCCAGCCCTGGGGCTTGTAAGATATCAGCCCAGTGTATGACTAGATTTGTATCTTCGTGGGAGCAGAATATGGAATTACACAGAGGTGAAGGAAAAATGTGTCTTCGGGAAGTTATTTCATAGCATGTCTTGGTCTCCTGGGAAGTGTGGGTTGGGAAGTGAGAATTAATCCGGAGGCAGATGGATTTATAGCCCGTCAAAGATAAAAGAAAGATGCAATATATAACAGAGTTGAGCTGGCTAATTATACGGCAGCGTGATTATTGAATCTCTCTCGCTCTAGCCAACCATTTGACACGTGTGTACATACACTACCATGCAAGTGCATAATTCTGTATCTATGCTGTTCAGCAGCAGAGTTAATAAACACCGACCTGCATGCCCTCAGATCACTCATTTGTGTTGCACACTCCTTTCAGGGACACTTAAGGACATAATATGACACACAACTTTGGAACAATGTTAGCCTGTAAGAGCTGTGGTATAAAGCATACGGCGAGTGTGAAATTAATTACCTTGCTGGGGCTACCGCCAGACTTAATGTTGGCAAGCTAAACTAGGCCAAGGTGAGCTAGGGACGTGATCATGAAGGGAACACAACTGCTGTTTAACTCAGCAGTAAACCTAATAAGAGTCAAACCGCTGGTGCTGACACAACTGTCAGTATCCCGTTTTCCTAACCACAGAGGAGGAGGATGCGGTAGAGAATGAGATGGCTATAAGTGGACAGATGAATTAAATACGGTCCTGGATTGAAATGGTGGTCTTCCTTTCCTGCAGGTTTAGTTCTTGTTAATAATTTGCCATTTCAAAACTGTCAGGGTTTTGATAAAGGAATGCACACATGTTAATCAGGTTTCCAGAGACTGTTTACTGTACTGAGGAAAGCTCACTGTTTTGTTAACAGGCCTGAGGCCACTCGGAGAACTGGGAGGTAGAAGATTTTTGAAGGAATGTTTTGGAGGATTCAATTTCCTTTTTTCTAAAATAATTATTATTTTTTTTAAATATACGTATCTTTTCCTTTGTGTGCAAGTTCTTACATTTCTGAATTGCAGTTCCAAATGATACAACAGTAATTTTTGAAATAAGCAGTTTCCCTCAAGCTACAGTTTCCAGTTCTTGCCCAGGTCTAGATTTGCAGGATGTCTGTGGGTGAAAGTGAGAATTAAGAGTCGGGAAAGAAGTTTCTGAGAAGTGGGTTATCTAGGGAGGACCATATTGGACTAGCTGAAGTGTGGAAAAAGATTTCAGCAATAAGGATATTTTTGCATGATGATACAAGATGCCTATAAACTCAGTGAGATCTTAACTAAGTGAAGCCTTTTCTCTGAAGGGACAAAATGCTCCTCTACACTCCTCCTACTCTTAAGCAAAACAGTTCAGCTCCTCATTCAAACATTGGATTCAGGTTCCCATCTTTCATACGTTCATGGACTGCTTAAGAACAATGTCACTCCCTTCCACAGTTCTCATCAACTTTGGTGATATGAGGTTATGTCCTTGCACCATGGTGTTGCTTCTTGTCCTGCCTGAAAATCACTTATATAAGCACAAATACGTAACTGTTGTCAGAATAACTGTAATAACTGCTATTCTGAGCTGATTCCTAGCGAACTGTTTGGTTTCTGCATGTCAGGAAAAGAGGATGGATAGCCATCTTTTTGCTTGCAGTGGGTAACAATTTGCTATGTTGCAAAAAGAAATATGACACAGTCCTTCAAAACTGAACATTTGCCTGGAATACTCTAGCATAGAATTAGTTAATGCATAGGTATAGCACACCTGGAATGGAAAATAATTACGTCATCGTTGGGAAATGCTTGTTTTTTAGTTGGTACCTATATATAAATTAAGTCCAATGCAGCATTTTCTGTGGAACCTCTCTTAATCTGAATGTCACTCCTACCCCATGAACAGCACTATGTTGTCATCGGAAAAAGCACCACATCCTTTTGCTTAAACTTTGTAAGCAAAGACAATACCTGCAGTTTGTCCCCCTGTCATAATGAAATGCTAGTATCTGCTTGGACTGCACTGAGTCTAGGGATGTATGCAGGTAAACTGCTTGCAACATAAACACTGGAAAGCTCAGTACTGCTGTCCCCTGAGGGACTTGAAAAATCTTAGCGCTACTTAGGTTAGCAGTCATAAAATTAATGAGGTTTACTTGGCCAAACCTATGCTGAAAGCCTTTTTTTTAATTTTTTTTTACAAAAAAGTATATTTCTACTCATCCAGGCCCATTATTAATTATGTGGATTTGAAGAAATGTGTTCATTGTACAATACTTGATAACACGGCTCTTGTGATATTTCTATATGGGACTGCAAACTAGTACAGCTATAGTAGCTTTTCACTTATATGTCTGATGACCAAAGAAAGCTGCCATTGCCCAGTATTTCGTAACATTTAAAAATAAGGTCCTCTAAATAAAAGAAAGCAGGGGGGAGGTAGGGGGGAGAGGAAGAAAAAGAAACACTGCTGCTCTGTCAGGAGAAAATTTCCTTTGTGTCTAAAGCATTTCCCCAGAACAATGCAGGCTTACTCTGCAGTCACCAGAGCTGTGCTCATGGTTCTGGAAGATAGTCCTCCACACTTGGCATGAATCCCTTCCTCTTGCTCTTTTGCTTGGCAAAGTTGGAATTTTTCTAGTTCCATAAAACTTGAGCCAGGAATCCCTCCCCCCACCCCACCCTGGTTTTGTCTCTGTGCATCACATTATCATTTTTTAAAAAGCACTGTGAAAAACCAAAACATTTGGTTTAGAATGCCATTATATGCAGCATTTCTAACAAAGAGTGTAGTGTACGATAAAGATTTTAAAAAAAAAAAAAAAAAAAGATTTATCTCTAGGACTCATTCTGGGAAGGGGAGATACATAGTCTTTGGATTTATTTATTTATTTATTTAAGAACTCTAAGTCTGTGCTTCTGGTGACTGTGAAAGATGCATGAAGTAGACGTCTCTGTTTTTAGCCAAAACCTTTTTTGGTGCAAATTGCACATATGGTGTCAAAGAAATATCAACTTAATAAGTGCTCCTTTCATCAAGTTACAGGGCAAAATGAAGGGGAAGTGAAGGAGGTGCAGAAGGAGGGTTTGTAGGCCATGTAGCAAAAGAGCCAGGGGAGGTGCAAATTGCTTCGACAGAGTTTATTTTTCACGAGCATAAGCATGGGTATGTCCTGCTTTCAGTAATGCAGACAGGAAACTTCCATTTTTGTATATAGTCATTTCTGTTGCTGTTTTTTGTTCATTAACCTAGTGGTGTTTCACAGGGGAGTAAGAAGGTATGTTCATCTTACACGATGTGATCCCAAACTCAGTGAGTGCCATCCAAGGTTTAACTCAGTGAAGCACTTCAGCTTTGCCTAAATTAAGGCTAATTAGCATTAAAAAAAAACCATAGCCATAAAATTAACCATTATGAACAACTTGGTGTGTATGCCTAGATGGCTCCACATTGCATTATTTCTGCATCTGTAGCTTACACACAGAACACACTTTCACAATGATGGCTTTGTGAGCAGCTACTCATGGGGGTGAATATGTGCACTAAGACTCGTGACCTCTTCTCTGTCAGAGTTTGGGAATGAGCATTTCTTCACGTGGTGTGGAGGTCCGCAGTAAGCAGGTAGGAAAGAGCTGAGGAGAATACAGTTACCTGGTTAAAGAAACAATACTGCCTGTGGTCTCAGCATTCATTCAGTGTGCATTGCAGGTTCCCTGCCAGCATTTCAGAACTGGCTTATGGTTTAAAAGGACTGAATTTTATTTTTTGCAGTCAACAGCAATAACAACTGAAAAACCCACAGTACCAATGTTTGTTTCCCCGTGGCTCGGCTCACGTCACCGAAACACGGAGGGGCATATTTCAGCCAGAAAGACAAAAGCACATGCAGAGAAGCAACCCTTTCCTGATGACATTGGCTACCTGGAAGCTGGCCGGCATGCGGGGTGAGCGGGAGGTCATGTTGGCTCCCTTCAGGCTGGCTGCGGATGGCTTGGCAGGGATTAACTGGCTGCAGTTATGCTGCCACTTCTGGCCTGAGTGACAATTTGGCAGGGCGTTCAGGTGCAAGAAGCAGAGCAGCAATCTGTTCGTTTCCCCAGCCCTCCTGCCCGGAGCAACCTTATTTCTTCTCACTTGAGGCTGGCGCTCCCTCCCTTTGCTTTATTTGTGTGTGCGAGTGCCTGTGCGCCTTTCCCTGCGGTAGTGGTATTTGTAAGGCACCATTGTTTGCTCCATCTGGCTCCTGTATCTATGCTCCTTCTCATAGCAGTGGGAATCCAGGATAGATTTAAAAAGAAATAAAAATGCAGTCACCACTCTTTCATTCAGTTTTATTCTCTGATGTGTGGGTAGCACCAGGGTCACGGTCCTAGCTCCTTCCCTCTAGGACCTGCTTGCGAGGATGTGGCAGTCCATTGAAAATTAGTAAGAAGCCTCACCAAAGTGTTCCCTGGCCAAGCTTCCTGCACCTTTACATCTCTAGTGTCCCAGCCTCTGCCAGGGTGTCGAACCTAGAGCTACGTGGCTACTCACTGTTGTCATAAACCGCCAGTTTGCCAAAAATGAAACCTTTTGCAGAAGTGCAGTTCAGCCCTTCGTTGGCAAGGTGTTTTTCAGCCGCAGAGGGCAGTGAAAGGAGACTGATGAGGGGGCAGACAGGGAGATAAAAGGGCGAGAGACTAGAGGGGCTGGTGTCAGGAGGTCAGATTCCTTCACCTCGCAGTAGCCAGCATGGGATTTCCTCGGGTATGGGAGTGCTTCCTTCAAATCTCTTGTCTGTCTGATTTTCAGTAAACTCTGGGCATACGTGCATTCGGACTAAGGGGGGGTGGGGGTGGGGGAGGGCATGAGAAACAATTTGTGGTTTGGGTTTTTTTTAACAAATATTTTTGAATGATGTCTGTTTTTCTCTGCATCACATTAAAAAATTCTGAAGACTTTCTATATTCCACAACTTTTTTCATATCGTTTCCTTGCCAGCTATCCTATACTCTAATGGTAAATATGACCATTTATACAGTAGGTACTGTGAAGAGAGATCTAGCAGTCAGCAGCTAAAACACATGATGAATAATCAGGAAACAAACATCATCAGTCAAACACTTGGAACTGCACATTTTTGGAGTGCAGGTTTTGCCACTGATATTAATGTAAAAGATGACTGGTTGGTGCCCTATTCTTTGATTAGAAGTTGTGCTGAGATTACATTTCCTAATCTAATTTTTATCACTGAAGAGCATTTGAATTTCAGGTTTTTTTTGTGGAAGAAAATAATTTGGATTTCTTTGCCCTATTACATTCCCACTACTGCTTGATTTCACTGTGATCCAGGCCCTTTGTGCTACACCATTTTCAAAATTAAATTATTCAGGAATGTGCCCGGATTAGACTGCAAAACTGCATTGTGTTACCCATTATGTAATTAATAATTGAAATTTCAGTCTTATTAATATTTTCTGAAATGCATTGCAAAGTTAAAATATAATTAACACATTCACAATCGGTCCTGTCTTCTTCTTTCGTACAAGTCATCAGAGGCATAGTGACACTTCCACTCTAATGACATATCCAGGGAAAAAAATAGGTTTATAGCATTCCAAAAGGACAGACTCTGTAGGTATTAAATGGCTAAAATAATTGGTTAGTGCCATTTTATACGTTGCATTATGCAGGAGAAGTGTGCGTTTGAATGGGATTTGCAATCAGAAAGAGAAAACGAATACTGAGAGAAATACATGTAACAGAATCCTGTGTATTAGAGGATAAAACCTTTTTAGGTCATCTGGCACATCTGTGAGATTAAGATAGTTCTCTGCTGCACCTCTTTTAATGCATTCCCTGCTACACCTTAGGTGTTTCCAGTGAGAGACCTGTAATTCTCTCCTAGGGAATTTATTTCACAACATAATAGATAGCTGGGCTGCTTCTAATAGGCATACTACCTTTTCTGTCTTGTCTTCCTTTTGGTATACTAACGAAAAAGGGAGGTATGCTGATGGAGGTGTAAATAATACTTGAATCAGTGATCTTCGTGAGAAATTGTTTATGCTCCAATTGAAACACTGGATCAAAACATATAAAAATAAGTAATAATATCTTCTTGCTGTGTATTTCTCTGTCAAGGCTTGCTGATGGTCACTGCACAGTGAAGGCCTGGGAAAAAAAGCCATGCGCAATGAAGAAAAAGGAATATGATCATTCCTAAAGATATTTGATAGGGTTTCATTGTTGGAGACTGTTGATGCTGGACGAAGTTTCGGGGAATAGGGTTTCAGCTCCAGGTTTTGCATGCACCTTTGGAGCACAGAGACATTGTTGGAATACCTAAGAATATTTAACATTCCCTCAAGAATGACCTTGCTTTTCTGTGCCATTAACTGAAAAGGAAAAACTGCTAATTTCAAGTGTTCTAGGCCAAGAAAAAAAAATATATTCATACTAAAAGTGACTGTAGCGAGCTTCAAAAATAATTGGCAGTTAATTTGTCCCCTGCTTTTCGTCATCTCGGTGGAGTTCAGGCAGCTGAGGCCAGACCACAGGTAAGAAATTATCTGTGTGGCTTGAAAATGGCAATGCTATTCTGTCAGAGGCTGTATGAGAAACTAGGCACGGACATCCTGTCCAGGGCTCCAGTCCACTTTTTACTAAATAAGTTCCACGTAGAGTAGTTATATGTCTGCCCTGGAAATAAAATGACAGTTGACCTGAGGTGTCAGAAATACTCTTTCAAATGGCTTGAAAACTGCTTTTATTCCTGTCTCACTTCAAATACCACCTAAATGGCAAAGAAAGTCTATAACTAGACTCAGATAAACTCACTTTAGCAGCCTGTGTGTGCATCTTCCCAGTAACTGAAGCTACCTTGTCAGATCGATATGCAATACCTTATTTAATACCTCATTAAGTAAGTCCCACGTTCTTTTACCAGCTCAGTAGGTGATTTCAAGAAGTCTACTACAAGAACCACTGCTTTGGTGTTCCAACTGAGCCTGCATGGAGGCAGTAAGTTGGGACCTCCCAGCTATTTACAGCCCAGTCTTGTTACACAGCATGCAACACACCTCGTATCTTGCCGTCTTTATTCCTCATCTTGCTTTCACAGAATCACAGAATGGTCAGGGTTGGAAAGGACCTCTGGAGATCATCTAGTCCAACCCCCCTGCCACAGCAGGAACACCTACAGCAGGTTGCACACGATGGTGTCCAGGCGGGTTTTGAATATCTCCAGAGTGTGGGAGACTCTACAACGTCTCTGGGCAGCCTGTGCCAGTGCTCTGCCACCCTCAAAGTAAAGAAGTTCCTCCTCATGTTTAGATGGAACTTCCTGTCTTCAAGTTTGTGCCCGTTACCTCTTGTTCTATCACTGGGCACCACTGAAAAAAGATTGTTCCCATCCCCCTGGCACCCTCCCTTTAAGTATTTATAAGTATTGATAAGATCCCCCCTCAGTCGCCTTTTCTCTAGACTAAAAAGACCCAAGTCCCTCAGCTTTTCCTCAAAAGAAAGATGCTCTAATCCCCTCATCATCTTGGTAGCCCTTTGCTGGACCCTCTCCAGCAGTTCCCTGTCCTTCTTGAACCGGGGAGTCCAGAACTGGACACAATACTCCAGATGCGGCCTCACCAGGGCAGAGTAGAGGGGGAGGATGACCTCCCTCGACCTGCTGGCCGCACTCTTCTTGATGCACCCCAGGATGCCATTGGCCTTCTTGGCCACCAGGGCACATTGCTGGCTCATGGTCATCCTGTTGTCCACCAGGACTCCCAGGTCCCTTTCCACAGAGCTGCTCTCCAGCAGGTCAGCCCCCAACCTGTACTGATGCATGGGGTTATTCCTCCCCAGATGCAGTACCCTACACTTGCCCTTGTTGAATTTCATCAGGTTTTTCTCTGCCCAATTCTCCAGCCTGTCCAGGTCACGCTGTATGGCGGCACAGCCTTCCGGCGTGTCAGTCACCCCTCCCAGTTTTGTGTCATCAGCAAACTTGCTGATGGTACACTATCCCTTCATCCAGGTCATTGATGAATATATTGAACAGGACTGGACCCAGAACTGACCCCTGAGGAACAGCCTCAGCAAAGTACACGGAAAAATGGTCACCCAGGTACCAATGAAATGCAAAACCAACCTTGACCACTTTTAGCTTCATCATTCTTCATCATTCTTACTCAGTTTTTCAGTAAAGAAATCTTGTCTAGCAACATGCTTTGGGTTTTGCCAGACCTGTGATTCATCATGTCTCACCATATTTGACATACCTACTACGGCTAATAGTTAAACAAAACATGCTTTGCTCTATAAATAAGCGAGCTAAATGTTGCATCTGATTAACTATTTTGTTTAGTAGCCGGCCATTTTAGAAAAAGACGTTGACAATGAGCATGGCCAGTTTCTTCATTTAGCGTATGGATGGGAGGGCGAAGGTGGCTGAGTGACCTGTGCTTCACAAGGTATTGCTTCTCATATGATGTGTGGCAATGGGTATATTCAGTTACTGATCAGTTGCAGAGTAAAACTGGTCTCTTAAACTGATTGCATATATGCTTTTCACCTGAGCTGTGAAGCAGAACGCCTTATCCCTGGTGTGGTTCACAGCACACTCATTATAGTGGTTTATGTGTCTCAGCTGGTAAGCAAGGGTTCAGCTACTTTCATTCACGTGCAGGCTCTTCCATCTTCCACAGAAAAAGTCTGATCTCTCCCATTTGCAGGTAATATTTCTTCTTATATTGTACTATTTCTTTTGAAGTAGTGGAAGGAATATATTAATATGTATGTATACATATATGCACATGTACATTCACACATAAATATATAAATTTAAATATGTGTATGTACGAAGTGCTAAGTGAATGTGGCATCTGAAAGTATCATGTGCTGGGTCAGGGACTGGAATACTGTATTTGTTGTGCATGCTTCTCTCAGTCTCCCTTCACTAGTATTTCATACTGCTTTAGTCTGTATGTGAATAAAAGCTTAGTTCTCCTGAATTTGATGGATATATGGAATTTTGCCTTCTTTTGTGTGTGGAAGACAAAATATACAGGCAGTAGCAAAGCAGGGATCCTTCCTGGACTTTTAAAATAGGTGTGGCATTGGAGCTTGGCATTATGGATAAGAAGTTCTTATTTCCTGCCTTAGCTACTAAACTTCTTGCAGCTACCTAGTCCTTAAAGAGAAAGTCAGTTTCCAAAACAGTTAATTCCCTGGCTTGTTGTTGCCAGCAAAACATGCTGGAGACTAAATTGATAGAGACATTTTTAAAGACTAGAGAACGATGAGAAATGATGGAATGTTGGGCACCCATTTGGGATTAGGATGCATGATTGCACAGATCCCAAGAACAGAACTCCCACATCTGTTTGTGCAGGTAGGAATGCTGTTTGACAAGGGCACAAGATGACGTTAGTGTCACAGGATTATTGAGTACAGCTTGAACATACTTGGCAGTATCCCATCACCTTCTCTCCTACTCCAGGTTCTCTCATGATAGCAGAACTGTCTCTAAGCCATACGTTAATTTTTCTGATGGCTTCTAAAGTTTCTGGATGGAGGATGTCAGGGAAGATGGCTGAAGAAAAAAGTAAAAGAAATGTGCCCTGAATCTCAGGCAGAAAGTTTCATTCTCCTTCCCTACTCTTATGTGGGCCACTTTAATAGGAACCCAGGGGACTGCTTAAATCTCCTCTTAAATCGTAAAAATGTAAAGCTGATTTCCCATTGACTGGTATATTATGCAGTCACTCACACCAGGATAAAGCAGTTGGAAAGGTGTGGCATTCTGATTTGATACAATTTTTATTTAATTTCTGCTGGCTTTAATGAAATTATGTAAGGTTTGGGACAGTGAAGAACTGGAAACCATGTGTCTGACAATGCCCGTGACTGCCTGCTACCATGCAGAGTAGGTAGGAACACTTTGAAAAGTCACCGTGTATAATTAAAAGCCACCAATGAAGTTCAGGCAGCAGTGGCAGTCTGCTGCTCAAATTGGAAGTTCACATGTGGATAGGGAGGTAAGAATATTATGAATAAAATTTGAAATTAAGAAAAAGACTATTGACTATTGCACATTGTCACTAACTGTTTAATAAGATAAAAATGTTAAAATACCAGAAAATTAAAAGTGACAAATAGAGTTCTGGTGTGACTTGGTGTGCCAAGCTAACAAAGGGTGAGCTGAAGCAATAAGGTTTTTGAGCTTCCACAGAGCTGAAATCTCCAGAGATCAAAAGTAGGAGAATATCTGGTCCAATATGTGCATCTATTTGGATTTAAAAATATCTCGAGGAGGCAACTGAAGTAGAAATGAGAGCTGCAGAAGCTGGAAAGTGGGCACCTGGTGCCCCATGAGGTTTTTTGTAGCTGTTGTTGCTCTTGTTTATTTTATTAATTTATTTTAAATTCAACCAAAAAAACCCCTTTATTTAGCCTGTTCCTCTAGTCTTTGCTTAGGCAAAACCACCAGCAAATTTTCAACGTAGGAAGCAGAGGAGCTCTTAGCAAAAAAGGCTATATGTTGCTATATGTATCCTCACAGTACTCTGTGATAAAGATAGTACAAGGACATCAAATGATGGTTTTACAAAAATAGCTCCTGCCCTCCCTGAATTCCTATGCCTGATTCTGACATCCTTGTTGTAAAGAGCCCTGCTGTAAACTCTGGGATTGTTGATGTAGCAGTCTGTAAGATTTCTCAATATGAAGAGAAAAAGGACAGAAAAATACAGCCTTATAATCTGTAGAACCTTGCCTTGTTTTGTAGGATAACCATAGGATACTATCTGTTCTTTAAATTCCCTTTTTTTCTGATCTAATCTTGTTTCCATTGTTAAATCAACACTTTGTAGGGGATTATCAATGCTCAGAGATTCCACAAAACCTGGAATTCAGATAGTCAGGGAGGAGAATTAAAATCCTGGAAAGCCTGGGAATACATAGGCAAGTCGCATAGATGGGAGGGAAATAAGTCTTTTAAAGAGGATTTCTGTCTATGTGTGTGCCATGTGGAATAATTTTCAGCAGATGCATTGGGCAATGTGTGAAGGAATGGGCTCTTTGGTTCAACTCCAGCCCAAATCAGTAATTGTTGCTATTCTGATAGCAGCTAAGCAGTCTATGGGAAATGGCTTAGTGGTCTCACCCCAGTTTTGTTGTTCATTACATGAAAGCACTAATGAGCTAAGCAAAGAAGAAAATGTTGGAGGGAATTGTGGAGGCTGAACCTCCTTTCACTCTGCATTTCAGGGCTAAGATGTACAGGCAGGGTCAGAGGGACTGTAGAAATTGAGTGGACCAGTGCTACAGCTCTTGTGTGAGTAACTGGGGTATTTTAGCCAAGAGGGCTGACAATTTGGTACATCCTGCAAGTGTAAAAATCATGGGATGATGATGGAAAAGACTGCTTCACCCTGGTGGTGTCTCTAGACCTGGATGTGACCAGCTCTGTGCAAGTCAGGATGGTGCTGCCTTGGCCACCTGCCCCTTGAGTCGTGTACCACTGCCCGTGGCAGGCCAGCAAGCTGACAGCGGGATGCTGCCGGTGTGGGAGTAACATGATGGGGCCAGGCATGTAAAAGCAGGGTGGCTGGGCAAAAAGAGCAATAAATGGAAAAAAATAGAGGAAAATTATGTGAAGCGTGCTCCCTCCTTCACCACGTGCTGCCACCAAGCTACCTGGGCTTGCGCTTGAAAGTCAAGATTTTCAGATGCAGCAGTGCTGGGGTCAGCTCTGGGGGCACCTTTCTCCTAGCTCATTACAGAGCCTCAGACTCTCAGCTTTCCGCTCCTTGCACATCTGAGAAGGGAGAAGGATGAGGGCTGCCTCCCGGCCGAGAGCCCCGGTGCCTTCTGGGGGCAGCAGCAGCAGTGGCTGCTCCTACCTCTGCTCGCACCCCCCCACCCCACCTCCCCAGATGAAATCCTTGCAGAACTTGCTGCGTCTCGTGTCAGTATCTCTTTCTATAGGGACTCGTTTGTGTTGCTTACATCATGTGCTGGATTTAGAAGACCTCCAGGGTTACCATGGCAACAGTTTCTGCTTAAGTATAGGTGAGAATGTAAGTTAGTTTTAAATAAGGTGAAATGGAGGAGGGGGTGAAAAAAGCTCTTGCAAAGGATCTGAAGCCACACTGTCTATCTGTATAATCAGTATTGTAAGAAAGCTTCTAAAGTTAATTTAGCCTCCCTGAGGTTACATCCTCCTCATTTAAAAAAAAAAAAAAAAAAAAAGGTGGTTCAGGACCAGTTTCTTTGGACTGTCGCTGTTAGTGGTGGTGGCAGACCTGAGAAGCCTTCATCTCCGTCTCCTCTCCATGTTCCTCACGTATGCGTTGCCAAATACTCTGCGTGCGGCAGGGTCAGAAGATGAATAAGACCTAGAAACAACACATCTAGTAGGATGCTCTGAGGATTCATGGAGTGAGGGATTAATGCAATTTTGCTGCTGCTGCTGGTTGTTAGCAGGAGAAGCCAATATACTGTCCTTCAGATTGTGGCCCGAACTCTGCCCTCAGTGGTATCCTTAAAACCTGAAGCCTATATATAAAAAGATAATGTATGTGTACGTATCTGGGTGTGTATTTGTATTTATTGTGTTCTAGCATTGAAATTAACAAAAGAAAAAATACAATGTCAAAAATAGAAATGTTCTGTTTATAATAAAATTACCTAGGGAAGAAAAAGAAATTTGTGTTTAATAAAGCACTGGTATGAGGAGTGCTGCTCACAGAAGCATTATAGGATTTCCCTTTTTTTGCTTGTTACCAACCCAATTGGAGCACTCTTTCTCTCTCAGCTCCATAATTGGCACTTATCACCATTGTGTGTGAGCGTCTAGTCCATTAAATAAATATCAAGGTATCAGTAAGAGATCCAGAAGCCCACTTAAACATTCACCTAGTCATTTAATGCTCTGTGATCCATGCTTTGTAAGAGTTACCTTCATAATATATACAATTTACAGCTTAAGAGCGGGCAACTTCAGAAGAAGTGAAGGGTTGTTAATGAGAACCCGTTTACGACACCAGTCACGCTTGTGGTGGAAGACTCACTATCTCCTGAGTGACCTGACAACAGCAGTGGGGACTGACTCTTCTGTTCTCAAATCTGAGTACCAAGAGGATGCTGTTTAGATTTTTGTCATAAATTGTTGCTTGGTAACCAGCTTTTGTGAATCTTTTGGCGGCACCGGTAGCACAAATATCTGTGCCCAGGTGTTTGTCCCTTCCATTTACCTGGAAGTGACAGTTGCACAAGCAGAAATAAGAGCGCTACTGCATACTGACCCATTCACGGCCAACCATTTACTAAGTGGTAAGACGCAAGAGACTGAGGTAAAATTATGGTGCCGATTAATAAACAGTGTAACCTTTTAGAAATTTCCTTTATTTGCCCTGATTTTCAGAACTGCTTTTTCACTTCTTATCTCTGTTTCATTTGTTTGTTTTGCCATGAGTCACTTCCCTGCTGCTGCTTAGTGCAAGAAAAAAACATCTCTTTTTCTGGAGTCTGAAAGAGCAAATTGCTAGCATATAAGCTCTCCAATACTACAGAGGAGCTGTGTAATGTTATGAGTCACTTGTAAAGATGTTTCCAACTTTCTACTCTGAATTTCTTCAGTTATGTTTGGTGAACCGATGTAGGGTTTTATTTATGTTGGTGATGAGATCTTATATGTCTATGCAGGTATGTGACGTATGCAGAAGACTTCATTAGAGTATCACATGGCTTCAAGCCAGTCACAGTTAAAATCACAAGATAAGAAAGGAGATGGCTGCTGACATAATGATTATTAGATTGCCAAAACCATCTGGATTACACGGTGCATTCATGTGGGTCGGGCTGCCCTGAGCGTGCAGCCCGAATCTGAACTGCTGATCTGCAGGGGGTAAATAGCTTATTCTATGTCTCACAGAGTCGCTCCTCAGCATTATATTCATGTGGTATGTGTTTTAGCAGGTATTCTTACAGCCTAAGCAGTGAAGACATAACTGAAATATTAGAGGTCCTAATGGAAAGAGGTTCTTTGTGTAGCTAATGTGTTATAAAAAATGATCTGAAGGAAGGAAAGTAAAGCAATGGTGGGACAAATCAAGTAGATGCCCTAAACGCAAAGACTGGTGTGAAAGAATAACAGGATAAACTGAGGGGATGGAGAGCTCTGTGGGTCAAACAGAAAGGAGAAACGATGATGATGTGTTCATGGAAATGCAAATGGCATCCTGTTTACAGAGAGCTCTACTACATGGCACTGACAATGTGAAGGATGTTGGTGGTGATGCCTGAAATGTGTCTCACCTAGGAAAGACAATATGGGGGTTATTTTGTGCTATGTCCAGAATATTTCCTTCCACTTATGGCATTTCCTGAATGGGTACGTCCAGATGCAGGGCTGCTACAGCTATACCACAACAGTTGTCCTCCAAATCACAGCAGGAGAAGAGGAAGTCACCTAAGTGTGATGGAGGCCATCTGAAGTTTGCCAGTCAGACAAATGGGCAAGTTCCCTATAGGAAACAATCTGGAGTTTCTTCTTTACCTGTGCCTAATGCGTGACAGAAAAGAAAGGCATCAGTGAGGGTTTTGTGTGGATCTTTGGTGGCATCTGCCAATTACTTCCAAATGGTTGGCAAGGGGGTACTAAGAAAAGCAAGCCTGCCTGTAGACTCAGACTCTGTACCCAGTAGTCTACTGCTATGACAGAAAATCTGTCTACTTAAAGCTGCTAACATCTGCTGTATTTATTGCTACCCCCAAAAGACCCCAAAGGGACTTTTTATTATGTTCATGACTGCTTGTATTTAACAGTGCTTCCACTATTAGTCACCCTTACCATTTCTTATACACAAAATCTACCTTTTAAGGGATATGTAACTGCCTTAGGTAATTTCTCTCACAGTGTTGGTGTATACCTCTCCTCTAAGCAAAGGCTGCGTAAGCTGGAAAGAAGTCGAAGTCCTCGATTTTTGCTTGCTATTACTGGTAACTCGTATAATAATACAGTGTAAACTGAAACCATATCTTTCTCTCCAAAGATGGCTATCAAACTACAGAAAGCTAGTCTGTCTATAGATCATGTTTGGGATAGAGTAAAATTAATGGGAAAAACAAATCACCTGGTGAGCGAGCTTGGTGGCCTCCAGCTCAGGCAAGAAACACAGGCAAGAATGGTAGTTGGGAAGAAATAAAGAATAGCTGTTCTTAAGGGTGAGGGATGAATATCTGGGTTAGGAAGAAATTGGAATAGAAACTACCATCTGAAGTAATAAGTGGAGAATAGAATGGTTTTGGAATGAAGACCACATAAAGAAAGGCTCCAGCATCATTGAGTGATGTATTTTTGGTCTAGAAAGCACTGAAAAAAGGAAACTAAAGAGGAACACCAAACCTGCTGGTCAGGCTAGCAAAAAGAGAGACAAAATACCCTAATTGAAAGCCTGCCTCTCTAATAGGTTGTCTCACTCGATGGCAGGGGAAGAGAAGATGTCTTAATGTAAGTTTTGCTATTTGCTGGAATGAGCTATTCAAAAGTGTTTTCATAGTGTCAGACTATAGATAGTCTTGGTACATGTGGTGCCTTTCCTCTGCAGTAATTTATTCAACCTGTAGGATTTTGGAAGGATACAGGAGCTCATTGAATAATTTCCACACCACCTCTTTCATTATAGCGTGAAGAGATGGAGGGCAGAGATCATCTTGAATCTGTAGGATGTGTCTGTATGCTAAAACTAGTCACAGAGTATGGAGCAAAACATCTACTATAATATTAATGAATTGGGGGAGATGTAGTTTACCAAGAAAGTAAATTGACAGGAGCGCACGAAGCCAGGAACTGCAGTGCTTGTGAGCAGTATGGTTGCCGCTCATGGATGCAAAGTAGAATATTGATCCAAACTAATAGATTCTGTTCAGATAATTCTCAGGATGTAATGGTGCAGAAAAATATAAGTAAATTCTCATATGGCGTTCCAAGCAGGACAGCATTAGTATTTATGCCAAATTACACCATATAGGATTTTTACAATTGAAAGTCCACCTAGAGAAAATGTTTTCCCATGGAAAAGGTCTGTTTCACTTTCTGATGACATGTCTTCATTTTATTCTTGTTTGGCAGTCACAAAGAGTCCAGTTTCATCACAGCTTTGTGCTATGCAGGAGTTTAATGCCTCAGATATCCTTTTTTTAAAGATTTTCCGTAATATTCTGCAGGAACACTAATTCATATCCAGGATTTCCTTTAATTCTGGTATAATATCCTTCTGAGCCTATTATATATTTTGTCTCCTGCAGAAGAATTTCACATCATACCGGAGAGGCAAACCAGGTCTCAGCCTGTTGGAAAAGGCAGTTTGGGAATAGTGGCTGGAGTCTACCCTTCCGATGAGTCCCTGTTGCACTGGGCAGAGTGAAATTATTTGCCCTGTTTCACTGGATGCTCCTGCCCTTCTCAGCTATAAGATCATGAGGAAATCCACACATACTACTCCAATACTGAGCTGTTTTCAACGTATCTGTGCAACAACTCCCTTGCATGTTTTAGATGTGCTTCTTATTAAAGAACCTGTTGTAAGAACGCATGTTGCTTGTGGGACTGCTGACAGAGGTTTAAAAACCTGGAGTAATTGTAAGCCTCCTTTGTAATATTTCCGTCTGTAGCTTTCTTTTCATGCTGGTGGAATTAGCAAATGTCTCTCTATGAATCAGAGAAATTATTCACCAACTTTAAGTAGGGTTATAATTCTTTTGAACAGAAGGACAGAAAAAGTGCTTGCCCCTTTGCACAAGATTAAAGATCCTGCCTTCCTTGCTCTGTGTTGCTGAGCTGTTCCTCTCAGTGGGGTTAACAGTGACTGATCTGGACTTGCACAACTTTTGTAGAGGACTTCAGCTTCATTTCCTTCTCACTGATTTTTAGATCACCCACTCCCTTCAATTGAGCCTTTCTTTTTACTGAGCACCCCTGGCTCCTTTACCTCATGCTTTCACTCTGTTTGCCTCTCTAAATCCAAGGTGCAGGAAAAGGTTTTGATTTTTTTTGTGTGTTATTTCTTGGAGTAGTTCAGACTACAGTAATTGCATACTTACTCCCCATGACTCACCTTTGGTTTGCGGTGCTCTGTGAGAGATAACACTGCTGCCAGCATCATTCTAGCTTTTCTGCAGTGTTTGCTGCACAATTCCTTATTCAGGGCCCCAAAGATACTTGTCCTTCCAACTTGCAGCCTTTTATTGTATATTTTCCTTTGTCTGAGACCCTCTTTGGCTTCAAAGAACGTACCTGTATGACCTGGAAAGCAAGAGGGGAGTTGAAGAATAGCTTGCCAAACAGAGAGACTGGAAAGGCATTTATTCTCTGTCCTCGCTTGCTGACATCTGAGTCCTGCAGGACCAGGGGCAGGTGTCTTGAAGAATCAAAACCCAAGGAGTTCAAATTACTGTCTGAATGATACGGTAGATTGGATACTAAATAAGGCTGTCTCCTTCTGCCAGTGGCACCAGTCCTGCCACTCTATCTGCAGCAACATACCAAAGTATCTAGTGAAGCAGGTCAGCTTTCTTTTCTCTTGGCTTGTTCCTTCCTTACCAGAGACCAAGAGCAGGGAGGACTTTAAATACCAAAGATCTGACAGTAAAATAAAAGTCTGAGTAAAAATGCCTATGTTCTATTGAAAGTTATAGCCATGGGTTGATCAAAGACTGGCATCAATATGAAACCAAAATTGGTGAGCCTGGGCAAGCCTTCACTGATTCCTTACTACAGCGTGGTCCCAGCTGCTTTTCGTATTCCCCTCTGCCTTTCCTGTCATTGTCAGCAAGGATAGCTAGGATGTCAAAAAGAAATGAAACCTACAGTGTTGAAAAGTCTGCCAAATCTCAGGCGCGTGGCATTGGGCTTGACGATGTGTGACATGTTCCAAACGAGGAACTCGACTGAAAACTGTTAGAGAAAAATGCAGAATTATGCGAGGGTCTCTTTCATGCCATAGCATCTCTATGATACCATTTTAAGAAGAGATGCGTGGGAACTGGTTGTCTTTGGATTCGTATACATTTGGATATAATGTTTTTGGGCTTGTTTTTGTCTTTTCCCCTTTAAATGCCCAGAGGGAATGAATGCAAAAAGTTGTGAGAAGCTAAAGAAAGGAAATTTCAGAAGTAGAACTGGGTAGGAAGAGGCTTGGGCACAATGTTTTTCCCTGATTTTTTTATGTTTTCACATGATGTATCAAATAAAATAGAAGAACTTGAGATGAAAATTGGGTTTGAAAATGGATAATCAAAACTACGCATTCCCAGAAAGCATCAAAACAAAATGTTCTTAAAATCAACACAGTTATGTGCTATATTTAGCTGTCTACAAATTGGCATTTCCTGCTTAAAAAAAAAAAAAGAAAATTACATTGTGGCTCATTCCATGTTTCCATGAGATTCCCAAAGATGCTGGGTGAATTATCCAGCTGTCAAGTTCATGTTTGTGTTCCAATTTTGTGTTAGCATGGCACCTTGAAGACAGCACACAACCATTTTCCCTTCCCAGTGCCCTTGATCCCCAGTTTCCATGGGAGGTGACTAAGACAGGTGAATCAGAAGAGAGCTAAGGCATGGCAACAGCCAGATCCCTGATGTGATGTGGAGTGTGTCTATCCCACAGTGTAAGAGATGTAACAATAAGTTCCATACTTCAGTGCTTTTATTATCAGAAGCTGCAGATTTCAAATTACAGTACCGAGCTGAACAATTAAAATAATGAGGGAACGTAAATTTCGGTGGTAAACGAGCACTAAAACTTGTGACATCCAATTGAAATAGAAATATTTGTGTGCCATGAGATGGAAGGCAACAGAGCAAGCAGGCGTCTTCTGGACCCAGACAGGACAGAAGGAGAAGGAGCACCTCCAGCCCCCAATCTCACAGAAAGAAGAGCCCACACCTGCCTTCCTTTTGTCATCATAGCCTCTTTGCAAATAATGTGTGGGATCAGTGGGCTTAAAGCTTATTTTACTTCAGAGCTAACTCAAATTATAACTCAAGCACTGTCACTCACTAAAGACCTATGCACATCAAAAAGCCACACAAATAACCCTTCATTTGAGTGCTGAGGAATTTTTAATACAAGCCTCAGCTAAAGCTTAGCAGATCATAATATGTTTATACTCTCTAAACAAATTTGAGCTTTTTGTGTGGTCATCTGGTTGCCTTGTGCTGCTCAAGATTTAGGTCATGTGTGTCTGCCTTCACCTTGATATACGCTAACTCGTGTGAATTAACTCAACAATGAAGACCTATCTTTTGGCTTTAAAATTATGGTGGGGAAAGACTAAACCAGACTACAGAAAATGCTAGAGAATCTAAAACTAAGCATTCAGTTTTTACTCCAGATGCTTCTAGGTAAGGGATAAGGATTAAAACAAAAATGGCAGTAATTCCTGTAAATGCAGGAAACTAAGAAGGCCAGGCTGAGCACACAGACAGAGCACTCATTACCTGCCCCAGTCTCCACATTTGCTCTCTCCATTATTTCTCTGCTGACCTCTGGGACATCAAAGAATGGAAATTTTTTGTTCAACTCCTCAAGAAGGAAAAGCCCAATGGCAGGTCACATCGCACGTTTCGCTGACCAAAACAGTTGTTTGTTGATTTGTTTTTTTTTAACTTTTCCCAAGGATTACCTAACTCCCCAGCCTCAAGCTTCAACTTGGAAGTTAAGCTAAAAATACCTCCAGGAATAGCTTTTAATAGTCAGCAGAAACTGATTGAAAACAGAAGTGACATTCATTTATTGTACAAAAAAAATTGGAAAATTAACTCATATCGTATTATTTTCCCATCTAAATTTTAGACATCAGAGAGGACTTGCTGGCAGGAGCAAGGGTAAAAGATTACAGGTCTTCATAAATGGTGGTTGCTGTGTTTCCTTTCATTAATATTGGGTGAAATCCTGATCCTCTTAACGAAACTTTTTCTACTGACCTCAGTGGGGCCAAGGATTCCGTTCTAAAACCTGGTGACCTGTTACTTGTTGTTTCAGTTCTTCCATTGTTGTTGTTACTATTTCTAAATATAATCTGTTCATTATCACTTAGACCTATCAAATTCTAATTTTTTTTCTATAGTCCTGATCTTGATGTCCCTTATGTAAATTTGCATGATATATCCCACTCAAATTAAACATTTTCTTTTAATTCCATGTTTTCAGACATTGAGGTTGGTAGCGTGAGCTGTGCACATGGTACAACTCTTTGTGCTTTTTGCAGGGTAAATGCTCCAGTAGGATCTTCCATGATGATTCAGCTGGTTGTTCTGCACTGTCTTAAATACAGTGGATATTTCAATTAAAATGTTGTAGCCAGGAAGCTCTGTGACCTCACTTCTGAGTATGTCACGTCAGATTTGTTTGACAGAACCAATTTGGCATTGCATTCATTCTAGTGTGCATGGGAATGCAATTACGTGTCAAACTCTCTGAAACCTTCAGGGAACTCAGGGCAATCTGTATTAGTCAGGCACTATACTGTTTTGTCCTCCAGATTTTTATCCAGGCAGGCACACCAAGGGTTTTTTCAATTTTCACTGTGTCAATTAAATGTAGTTTAAAAGTTTTGATGAGAAATTTTGGAGGTAGCTTACTATTCAGAGAAAATTCATTTGAAGACATTTCTCCCTGATAATACAATCTGAAATAAAGGATGCCAAAAATATCTGTTAAAAATATATTGAAAGCAACTTTTACAGCTTCCATATATATGGCTGAGTTACATCAGTGAATAAGCTCCACGTAGTATTAGAAGTCTATTATCCTTTTCAAAAATCAAACCTGTTTCTTGAGAGGAGGTGTCAGGATATATTTTAAAGGGGATCTAGATGGTCATTTCACTTGCTTACTTGAAAAATCACAAACCTTACAGAAAATGGTGTGGTATTCTTTCTTTTAAAACTTGATGATCCCTAAACATCCTTTCGATATTATTAAGGAAATTCAGAGTAACCGAGACCTTTACTTTCACACATTTTCCCAATTAACATTTCACATACATGTTTGTGCTTTTTGAAAAAAAAATAATATTAATCATCTTATAGTGGAAAAAGTAAAAATGCAATTGCTAAATATATATTTCCTATTTAGTATAAAAAACAGGAATAAATTATATTTTAAAATACCTTCAAAACAGAGCCTGATAATTTCTCATTTTTTTGTTGGCATTTTAGTATATCTCTATGTCATTGTGGTATACAGAATTCTTACATCTGAGGCTATGTTCTGCTAGGCAGTACCACGCTTCTTACGTGGTGATCTTCTGCCCTAAAAAGGTTGCCAAAGGACTTCAAGGCCAGGGTGGTGAGGCAGAGATTTCAAATTACTTTTCTGGACATAAAAGTTGAATCCTGACTCTGATACAGTGCTTATGGATAAGAACTAATTTTCCCCTTGCTTCACTTAATTTCTGTAATTATTACTTTTGCAGAGCAATGTTTTACAGAGCTGGGTGATACTACAAGTAATTAACCTACTGGAATTACAGAATGATTCCTTAGTTATTCTAGTCCTTTTTTTTTTTTTGTGATTTACTAACTTCTTGGCATTTTCATATCGGTTTTGTCTAGAGAAAAGGATGCAGTACAATAGAGTACAGTAGATGGATGCTGAATGGTTTACAGATCACTTGCCCAAGTTTAGCTACTCATTTGTAATTATAATGGCATTTGTAGCTATTTTTCACATATCTGAGTGTTGTAGGTAGACACTTTGTGGCACCCTACTGGTCAAAAAAAGGTTGAAATCGCAGGTAATAACAAGAAAAGATTTTGTTGTGCTTATTTCCGATCTTCAGTATCTTTTAAGACTGTTACAGTTTAAGACTGCATCTAGTATTTTGGTCAGTGAAAAAGGCACAGAAGCATCTCTAGTAGCTCAGGATATCCATCTAACTATCATTGGGTTTTTTTTCCCTTCATCATGCCCTGGCCCTTTCAAGTGCTGCACTCCAGCGCTGCTGCTCTGATTTCAAAGGAGCTATGCCAAGCAGCACTGAAGGAAGGCTTCACCTTATTCTCTGTGCTTTCTTTCCTTTTCAGTTTGTCGTTATATTTCTTCTTTCAACTCTTTCAAGAGACAGAGAAGCCTACACCTGATAGATGGGTTCCTTTTTTTCTCTTAATCTTTTTTGAAAATTCCCATTCATAAGAAGTAGATTATGGTCACAACACTTGTTCTGCACTGCTGGATTTGAGCTACTGAGAACTAATGTAAGTGGTAAGCAGATGCCTTCTGCCTGCGTGCAATCAAAGTCAGTACAAATTCCTAAATTCAAAGGAGGATTTGCATGCTCAGATATACACTTGTTCTCACTGTAATCTATGAAATGTGTTGCTAGCTTCAGTAAGTCTGTTCATTTTAGGGAAAGTGGTTCATTTCAGGGAGATGAGAATCTGTCCCTGAGTGTTTGATTGCTTCCCGTGTGTTGCAGTTTATAGGGAGGCACGTTCTATCACTTCAGCGTTTTACAGAACCAGCACAGCTCGCTTTTCTGACAAAGAAATCTCTCCACCTGCCATTTGAAATATGCTGATAATATGGACTGTGGCAAACCCACTCCACAATTGGGTGTGATTGGCAGTCTCTGCTCAGAGGCTGCGAGTGCAGGGATGTGGGAGGTCAACGGCGCTGCATTAGTGGAGCCGCGTGAGGAAGTTGACAGGCTCCCTCCTCGCTCAGGGCAGGAATCCTCCTCCCTTCGCTGGGCTGGAGAGCGAGGAGAGCTGAGGAGCTGTGAACAAACAGATTGAGCATGTTCTTAACCTCCATGGTGCTTCACCAGACTCTCATAAAAGACATTCACCCTCCCACTAAATGAGTAAATGAGAGGTTGATTGATGACTCAGAAGTCTATTCATTCAAACTTTTATTTATCTGTAGCTACACAACTTTCTGAACTTACAGGAAATCAAGCAATTCAGTTCCCCATAGTCACAAAAGCACGAGATGGCAATGCACATGTTGAAATGTGCTTATCCCCTCTAAAAGTATAAAAGAGCTTCATGGTTTAAGTTTCATTACTGATGGAGTCTACAGTGATTTCCCTCATGAATGATTATTGCTTTTCTGTACTAGGGCATGTGGTGGCATGTATTCTCCAACTAGCTGCATGTCTCACTCGATTTTTTTCTTTTTTTTTTTTTTTTTTAATCTTGGCTTTAACAAAACAAAGCAAGCAGACCCCTGCTTGCTTTGTTTTGTTAAAGCCAAGATAAAAAACCAAAACCCCAAAAACAAAACTGTGTCTAAGTAGATTTGGGTTTTGTATTCAGCCTGAAAGGAAACATGGTCCCTGTATATCTGCTCAGCTGTTTATTGGGGAAATGTAGATCAACTCCCTGAGAAATATTTATGTATTTTCTTTACATTAGCAGCATTAGTTCCTGTTACTTTTCTTGTATTAACGGTGACACGGAAATTGCTAGATCATTTTAGTTTAAAGAAAAACTTTGATGTAAATAAATTGCTGAAGTACAGCTGTTTATAAGCTACACAGCTTATAAACACAGAGCTTCATCTTACATAGAAACTGCAATATACTCTTAGGTGCAAACTTAAGATATGTGTGTGTGCATGCACGCGTGCATTTATGATATACATTTCTGTTGCCAGTTACAGCTGAAGTAAGCATCAGCTGGCATGTACTGCTTTTTTTCTGCCATATAAATACCTTTTTAGTACTTCAGATTTTCATATCTTTGAGAAATATGGGCAGTGGTTAAACATAATTTGTATTTACAGATATTTCTGATATGACTCTCAAAAAGGTTCCACATTAAAAAAAAACAAACCAGAGTATTTGGGATTTTGTAGTCCTGACATGTATTTTAATATATGCAGATTGGACTGGTAGATAGAAATTGTCATTTACATTTTTTACAAAACAAACCTATCTACCTGTCCTTTGGAGGATACCCCCATTGCAGCTGTGGAAGGACAAAAAGGTGGTCCTTAGTGCTCTGTGCATTCTCTTTTGCTCAGTTTTTCCTTTCCTGCTACTGTGTCTGTGGGTGTTGACTACTATAATTTTGATTCAGCAATGTTAATACAGATGCTTAGAAAGCTATTAAAATGTCTTACTTATGTGTGCTTTAAAGTGCTTGACATGGGTGAGGTTGGATGGCTCACTGTCCTGGAGAGCTAACTCTGGACCACCATATTCCTCACAGACCTCCAAGATGGGACATTCCTCATGCAGAAGATCTGGCTTTGTTGCTAGTTGGTCCATAATAGGGTTGTCTTGTTACTCTTCTGCTAGTTGTGTGGTCCTAAAATAAACCATCAACAAATCTATCAGCACCTCTGTAAATATTCTCCCCACGTATCTCTTCATGCTGGCATGCATGATCTCTGTAGGAAAGGTTGTCTCTGTTTTCTCGTATTAGCCAGCCACTGGAGAAATAGTCACTATGAATCTTCCTTCCCTCTCTCTATTCCTTGCTCTGAGAGTTATGCTAATAACTGCTTTACTTCATTGGTCTGGACTGTAACTGCACCTTCCGACCAAAACACAAGCACGGGATAGAAACCTGAAATGTGTTCACTTGGAAGTGTTTTGTGTAAATGAACTGTTAGTTCAAGGTCATTTTTGCCCATTAGCGCAAACAAGGCAATTAAGTTCTCCTACAACAGGCTAGGAAAGGATTTATATAAGGTAGCTCATGTCACTGCAGCACTACGTTCTGCAATGTCTGCCCCAAAAGTCCTAGTGGACAAGTCAGTGCAGCACACCAAAAGTCAGTTCAGCATCTATGAATGGCATTGCACAGTGATCTCGGTAAAGCTAGACTGTCCCAGCTTGGATGCTGAACCCATGAGAAAAAAAGTGGAGTCAATTTAATAGTTTAGAGAGCTCATGCACAGGCAACATTAGCTCCTTTTGTTTTGTAGCAGTTACAATAGCATTATCTTCAGACTCGCAGTGCAGATGCTGTGATTAAGCAGAAGAGACAGAAAAGATTTTTTTTTTTTTTAAGACTTCTTTCCTCCTCAGAGGAAAGAAGAGGACAGTGCAATAAGTGAGATAGTAAATCAAAATGTTTTAAGTTTGATGGAGAAGGCATGGTCCTATGAGTCGACAGGAGTTTTGTCATGGACTTTAGTGGGAGCCAGGGTTTCAGCATGAGGCAGACCAGTGCTCACCCAGTCATCTTACACATGACAGGTGACTGAAACAGGATGAGAACAGAAATCCAAGAGCTTAAGATTCTTTGGCATCTGGTGTAAGACAGTTGATTGCTCAAGTAGGTCAATGTCTTAGTCATGTTATTGCTAAGTATAGGTCGTTTTTCTTGCTAAGTATAGGTCGTTGTTCTTTGGGTAAGTGAACTAGTTGTTTATTAACTGGTTCTCACTAACAAATCACTGTAGACAGGCTGTGTAGCAACCTTATCCCTGAGTCTATCTATGAGTATTCATGGTCATCCTCAGGTTTCAGTAGGAATGGCATCTTGGAATCCAGGATCTAAAAACATCCCCAGGGTTCCTCTGATCTCCTGAAGTCCTGGGATCCCATAATGAACCCTTTCATCAGTCTGATCCCCTAATACTCAGTAACTATATCCTCAGCTGCTTCAGAGTGCTCACTCACACAGCTTTCTTCTTCACTCACTCTCCCTTTCCCTCTGTCTCTTTTTTTTCTCTTTCTATTTTTTTTTTTAATAGTAAGAGGTCAACAAGTGGGATAATCTTGTGTGGTCTCTGAATAGCGCGTGAACATTTCTTAAAATACAGCTCAGCAGTTGTCAGCTGTTTCACTATAGGGATACTTCCTATTAATCTCCAGGGTTTTTAACTTCACTTTTGCATCCTTGGAAAAAGGAATCTTTGGACATACTATGAATATATGGAGACCCCAAATCTCTGTATTTTGGATTTTAAAAAGCATTCTCCATGTGGGAAACCTTCTCTGTCTTTTTGTATGTCTACTATATCCTGTCTGTCTTCTCTATATAACTACTGTAGACTTTGAGTTAGTACCAACTGTCTAGTGCAGAATACACTTGATGCCAAATTAATATCAATAGTTTGAAGGTAAACTCTCCCTCTCCCCACACCCGCAAATCATATGTATTTAATAACTCACTGTGCTGTGAAGCCAAAGCGTGCTACCATTCGACCTGCTCAGAGCTGTGCTGAGTGTCCTTTCAGGCTAAACTGATTTGTTGCTCCATCTCTTTCAAGAGATGATGTCAGCCTTTAAACAGAGAGCCAAATTGGCATCAGGCTGTAGGTGCATAGCCAATCTGCTTTCCATATTGTTCTCTTGGCTTCAATACATCATGAATAATCTTTTCAAGACAGTCTGAAAACCTCAGTGCAAGCAAGATGCACTTTGTATCCCTAAAGTCGCTTTTCACATTTGCATAGGCCTTGTGCCCAGTGAGGAGCCTGTATGCGTGAGAGGGAGAAAAGAAAGAGAGAGAGATCTCACAGAAAACAGTTCTGTGATTTTATTTATTTATATGATATTTCTCGAAACCATGACTGAAGACTGTGATTTTTCCACTGACATATGCATGCTATTTTTCCTGAGATGCAGGAACTGAATCTGTCAGCCTCCTGATGAGCATTACGGAGAGAAAGACACCCAGGATAATTTAATTAGACCCCAAGAAATAACCCAAACTGAAGGACATTTTCTGGTTGTCAGGGACTAAATTCATCTTTATAACAGGCAAAACCACCACCCTGGTTCAGATACTCCCCTGCTCTCTGATCACCTCTGAATTGCATTTCCTCTGCGATGCTGAGAGTTCCTGACCCTTCCTAGAGATTTGCTTCAGGACCCTCAGCTGTCAGATCCATAGTACACCTATGGAAGTGAGGAAAAAAGTGACCTTGTGCTACAGTCTTAGGTGCTATAAAGAATGACTGAGGTCCAAAGGGTAATTTAGAGCAGCTTCAAGATGTCTAAATTACCCTGACCTGCATTAACCATTGAGGAATGGATGCGATAATAAATGGTGACATAGTTACTTGGGAATGGCTGATTCTTTCTCATTTTCTATATAGTTCCCAGCTCTGGAAGAAGGTGTAATGCTGCTTTGGTAAGTTATGGATTATTTGCAGACTTTCACCTTGCTTGGTTTTTGCCCCCCCCCCCCACCCCCGGCCAGAGGCTGAGTCTAGTACAGGGGGGAAAATGCACAGCAGTCTGTCTTGGACAAAGTAGAGTTGAAGGAAGGGAAAGGTAGAGGAAAGAATAAAAATGGGTGGGGAAAAAAGTGGACAGATGTATCTTCCTCCCTTATCACGGTTGAGCTGTCATTGTTGTAAGCCAGGACTGATGGTCTGTGACCCTGAAGGTTTCTCATTATGGCTTGATACTGTGTTGCATTGCTTGAGAGACCTGTGCTGCTGGGCACGGATGCCGGCTGAGCTGAGGAATACAGGGTCTGTTCTTAGCTCTGCTAATGATTCCCAGTCTGACCTTTGCCAAACTTCTGCTGCCTCTAAAGCGCAACTTTCTCATCTGAGAATGACAGATACAAGACCTCTCTTAAATATTTTTATATCTTCAAATACAAAGCTGTTGTAGATGCAACAAACTGGCATTTGCTACCTTTATGAGATTCTTTCTCTTCTGAATAAAGCAAGAGCTTTGCATGACCAGGGCTGAATGTGCCCCTTTACTGAGCACATAAGTTATGCAACTTGCCTACTCAGAATCTAATAGTTACCATTATTAATAATTATAACAGTTCATGAAGCCTCCCTTTTACAAAAACTAATATATTAACGAACTAAAAATTATGTTCAATGACCCATCTGCTAATTGCCAAAATCAGAAATCACTCTCCATCTGCTCAGAAACATATACAAAACAAGGCACTTAATCATCAAAGAATAACTGATCCAAACAATAATGATACGCATAGCTTTGTAAACTGCTCTGGTTTATCACGAGTAGTAGAATCATATCAAATATATGTTGTTAATTTGTGCCAGGAAAACTTGATACACAAAATGTTTCAGATATTGTTCTTATTGTAAGCATCTTTTTCATCTCTGAAAGTGATTTACATTTTATGTTATGCTGGTTTTGTAATTTAAAAATTGAAGCTATCTTAGTCCTATATTTTCAGGATTCCATTGATGGCACTGCAATTTGGAGATCTGGTATCTGATATTTGGTATAAATATAGTGTATGGAATAAGTCAACCTATTATTCATCTGTGCAGTATAAGCATAAATGGCATGCATAATGTAGTATACACTCAATCTTTTATGTGTAGATTTGCCTCAAAGTGTTGAACTTGAGTTTATGGAAGCTAGGAGAGAGCTTTGAAAATGGATTTACTGATAGATTTAGCAGTGAATATTTTTTAAAAGTTTAGTAGGTAACGTAAAAGGAGGCGTTGGATCTATTTCACTATTTGGTGAAGGAACTGAGCAGTGGCTGCAGAGGATGGAGTGGAATGCACAGTGGTTCAAAGCTTATGGTATTTAGCATGATTTTTAGAGCTGGATGCCCTTTATGCAGTGTAGAGGGGGGTTCGTCTGGGAGGAAAGAGCCCAAAATTAAACTTCTGGGTTTTAGGAGTAAAGAAAAAAAATTGCCTAAAACTTTATGCTAACAATTTTCTTGGAAATGGAAATAGCAGGTTTTTATCTTTTCATATATGTCACTTCTTCAGATCCTTTTCAGGGATGTACACTTCACGTGGCTATTAATGCTTATTGAGAGTGAGCAGAAGTCTGCTGTGTGTTGAATGTACCATGTAGAAGCTGCAAGGTGACTCCTCAGCAGCTTGCAGGCATTGACGGACTGTGGTTTTTAACTTCTTGAGTCAAAATTTTGAAAGTGATTGGCATGTGTGAAATTAAATCAGCAAAAGCTTACAAGCTTATTGAATCATGGCACAAGCAACAGCAAAATGATCTTCTGCAAGTCTGATGTTTTGACAACAATTAATATCTATTCATATTCTACTGAAAGTGGGGAAAAGAAAGAGGCTTTCTTCTAAACAAATAGAGCCCAGCTATAGGTGAGGGTCTGAATTAGATCTAGCTCAAAGATCAATCAGAAATAGAAAACAAAATAATATCCTTGAAGGGTAGACACATTTTCATCATTTTTTTCCCTTGCGAAATACCTATACTTAACCTTTCTATGGGAGATATCGTAGCTTATATGACACAAAATAGTTTGCCCCTGTCTGTGCATACTGGTCATTTTTGCTTGGCGCTGGTGTATTTCTGAGTCAGAGCCATTGTTTGGACACATCAGAGAAATAGATTGGGATAGAATTGAAGGAAATAAATATGATAGAAGTTGGAGACAAGTTCATGGGCACTTCAAGTGAACATATGATCTCAATTTTTTAGGTTAAATTAACATTCATCAACAATAAACAGAGTAATTAATTCTTCAAACTTTAAACAGGATTACTTGTGATTAATTTTAATATAATTTTTGTAATAATCTCAAAAGGACAAATTTATATGAACAACAAAAGGGAGCTAGTAAACAATGGAGAAGGCTATTTATTATTTCTACACGACTCATGCTGTACATATGTGTTTATAATGTAGAAGATGCCGCACATCTGCTAAAAATCCTTGGAAACGTAATTCATATTCTCAGGGGTATTTCAGAAGTACATAAAAATTATTTTTATTTGAAGACTTCATTAATGACTAAAGATTAAGTATACTTTTACCACAGTAATTTCTAGTTGTTTATTTAATGGACTTGGATATAACTAAGGCAAAGGCCATACTTCAGAATGAAAACTTCAAGACAGGACAGTGAAAATCTTTCCTTCGCTTCTGTAATGTGATCTTTCAAAAACGTTAGTTCAAGAAAAATTACTTTTAAATATTGTTTTGATGACAGCATAACTAAACTAGCTACTATTTATTTTAATAAAATTTTATTAAAATATATAGTTCTTTTGGACTTGTTCAGCTGGATTCATGCTCTTTCCACTAATTAACCTTAATCACAAAGAGTTTCCCTGTCTTTGACGCAGCTCTATCTGCTAACAACATCAAACTTTAAATGTAAAATGGCAGGCTGAATGAAATCTCAAGAAAATATTACTTTTGCCAGGAAAAATCTCTCATTATTTTAAACTGAGATGGTGCTTAATAGAAACAAAAAATGCAAACGTGCAAAAATGTAGGTCTCAGGTTTTGAAGACTAAGTGGAATGAAATGAAAATTGTGTGGCTCACTTGGGAAAAAAATTTCCATATGTATTTAATGGTAGGTGACTTTTTCCTGTCCTAGTTCAGTAAGCCAGGCTATACCCCAGTTTGCACCAAGTGCAAATCTAACCTGGTGATTCTAATGTACCTAGTTCATCTAGTGTGTCCATCCTCCTGCTTCTGGGCGCCATCTGTATATGACCAATTTTGCTGTGCTCTCTGCACTACTGGGGCTAGGCCTGGCACAGACTTAGAGGTGATTCCATACCCACACCATTGAACTTCTGTGATTTTTTGCTCAATCTTAACATGCTGTCATGCTGTCATGACATTGTTAGAAGATAGCCAGTGAACTACTTTTCTTCTACATTTGCTTGCTCATCTCCTTGCAGTATAAGAGAAACAGAAAACACGTCTATTCTCGTACAGAGGAGTTTATTTTCATTGATTTTTTTTTCCTTATCTATATATGAGAATATTTTATCCTACAGCTTAATTGATAGCTGACCTTTTCTCCATCTGCTCTAAACCAGGGAAGTACAGTGTTTCTCTTGTAATTACATTTCTGCCACAAGGTATTTTTCTTCTTTTAGGAGATCAAAACCATTATTGACAGCAGGATGCAGCCTTTTCAATATTTTAATCAAGAAGCTCACTATGTTTTCTGATGCTTTAGCTTGCCAACAGGAGTTTAATAGTCTACTGGAGCATTAACAGCAACTGATCATTGTTCAGAAGATCTAACTAGCCTTAGGTTATAGCAACCTGACAGACAGGACATTAGCTGAGGGCAGCAACTCTTCATTAATTGTTTATGCAGATGACCCTGTGGTGGAAAGGTGGACATTTTCTGATTTGCCTTGGGCAGTGTAAACCAGCCTGAGAAAACCATTGCAATTACAGGATGTTAATGAGAAAGCAAAGAGAGAGCGGGTGGCATGGAGAGCACTACTGCAAGCCCAGAAACAGCAAGGGTTTCTTCTTGTTCCCACTGCCGCCAATGGTCAAATCCCTCTTGATTTAAAGAGGAGAGAGAGTCGCACTCCTGGCTGAGATCCAGCACGATAGCTTCCTGTATCTCATATAAGCTGCTGTTGGGGCATGATGGAATGATGTTCTGTCCTGCATGGGGCTGACATAGTGAATGACTGTTCTTTCTCTAATTGCTTTTGCTACAGACATTTGGATCGCTGAAGATGCAAGGACAAGCAGAGTGTTTCTCTGCCCTGTAGCCTTTACTCAGAGAGTTGAGAACTGAGAATATCAGCTAGTTCATAGGTTGTAAGTTGCAAAGGCTGAGAGCAGTAATCGGGTTTTTTTTTTGCCTTCTGGTGGAGATGGCATATACTATTACACTTGAAATCCTCTAATAACCACAGTCAGAGTGGCCAGATAGCCTGAAGGGAGTGCTTCAGCACTTACTGTAGCAAGCTGAGCGGACTGAGACATCTGAATCTCACCATCATGGAGTTGTTTTAAGGAAGAGTGAGGAGGATTATCAGGAAGAAAACAGATAGATCAAGAATAAAATCACCATGGCATCAGGGTGACATCCCTGTTGGCAGAACTGAAATCAGTGTAAAAACTACTTTCTGTGTTGTGAAAAATGAGTGCTTAATTGCTCTAGTTTCATTTTATCGGATCAGAAAAGCAAAGAGCTACTGCCTGTTCTGAGCTGTTTGGGTTAAAGGTGACAACAACAGTTAACTTTTGCTCTGTTAAGTAGTGTAAATCTAACAGTATTCCTTTCTGAAAGCAAAATCAAATTTGTTTATGTCAGAGTCTGTTTTGGCACTGGAAAAGTTGATACCATGCAATTCTGAGAACATGTTATCAGGAAGCAAATAAATGGAGCCAGCTTAAACTCCTGTCAGGAAGAGTCTGGGGAATGAGATTGCTAACTACATATTATTTATTTTTAATGTGTAAAATTATAAAACTCTTCCAGGTAGCTTAGCTTCAATTTTTAAAAGATTTTTTTCTCTGTTCCTGAAAGATTTCAGATTGATAGCCATGGAGATTAAAGTTTCCTAGGAAAATCACTGGCAACTCCCTGTTGCGGTCTTGTCTTAATACACATTGTGCTACGTCCAGAAGGGCCACCCATGCAGGAGAATTTTGTGCCCTTGCAGTTCTTCCCTTCTTTGACAGGACTTTGAAATGTGATGATGCATGACCCTACTTCATCTATTTATATAGGAGGTTCCTTTCCTGGATCCAAATAAGCAGTCCTGAACACTTGCACTCCCTTCAGTGTGTCAGCTGTCTTGTGTACCTGCAGAGTCTGGATCTCCAACCTGGGGGAGGAGACTTCATTTTGGCAATAAAATGTGGGTTTTGCTAGGGACAGTTTCGTTGGGTTTGGATGAACTGGCTGTTAAAATCAAAACTGGGGGCTGAACTAGCTGCTAAATGTCACCTCTAGCAAATAGTTTGCTTTTCTCAGGAGCCTTGTTACTTATGCTCTGTCCTTAGGTGGTGAATCCTTCCTTGGCAAGAGGGCAATCCCCTTTGGCCCATCCCCAGGCCCTGCCCTGTGCTCTCCAGCACTGCCACTGGAACCAGCCAGCATTCAGTGGACAGTACACTGACAGATAAAATAATGGTACATTTAAGAGAAAACATAGATAACCAGTAAGACAGGCACTGAACACTCATTGTACAACGGCTGAAACTAGAACAAGACAAAGTATTTAATGGGTGAACAGGGCCTTGCTGTTGAGGATGTAATGTAGGTAGCTCTTCTCATCCTTCAGAAAAGGACATTTTCCTGCCGCAAAAGGCATCTTCCCCATTTCCCCTCAAAAACATTTATTCGACTGAAATTTTATTGATTAAAACCAAACATTTGTCTTAACAGCTGCCTACCAAGAGCAGATCTCTACATTACTGAAGCTGGGATAAGACTTTCCTTTGGTTTTCTTTTTTGATTCTGCACTGAACCTATAAAGTGACAACTGGCTCCATTGCGTCTTGGGTTGCTTATCCAAAAAACAGGCTGAAAAGGAAGGCAAATTCCCTGTGCATAATCCAGAAATACCAAAGTGAGACGCTCAACCTGCTCATATTATTTCTTCTGTCTGCACTCAGCTGGAAGCACAGCTAATCTGGTACAGGGTAGGCAAGGGGAGGTGGCTAATAATTGCCAGCTAGCCTGTACCTTCCGTAAATTACTGTCAGACAAGAGCAATGAGAAGGCACAGGGGAATGGTGACTCAGCCATGTGTGTCTGAGTCACAACGCCTCCTGGGTCTGCTCTGCCAGCATCGTTTTAGTGCAGACTTTTAGGGTGGGTTTTTTTCCGAGCACTTTTTCAGACCTGTGCCTAAAGTCATACACTAGCTCTAGTGCAAGTTGCCTCCTAACACTTTATTTTATCTGCTTTATAAATGAGTGAGCTGTGCAAGGAGAGGAGAAGAGGTTTTTCCTTAGCTCGGCAGTAGTAATACAACCGATTTAGATATGACTGCTTTATACTGTAGACTGAGGTTAAGCGCAGTTGACTGATTCAATCAGAGATGCAGGAATTAATATAAAGGGGCATGATAAATTGGACATGTCCTAATCTGTCATCTTTAAGGAGATAGTACCTATGAGATCTATTCTCTGCCACAATAGCCTTGGTCCTTAGAGAGCTGGGAAGTGGGCTGAGATTCATCAGACCAAAATTCCAGGTATGTTTCTGTGCCAAGTGTTTATTATTTCCTGCAGCTTGAAAAGCTTGAATGAGATGGCGGCAAACACTGTGCGCAGAGTATGAGTAGGATGTAGGCCTATCAGAGCTTGACCGTGGTTCTGGCTTTTCTTTTTTTCTGGTTGTATTTCTAGTCCAACCTCTTCTAATCAAGAAAGTACCTAGGTGGTTATAAAAAGCATCTGGAAACAGGAAGGATCCTGTGTATCTTTATTCACCTATGGCTATTGCAGAAAAGGAGAAAACTATAGATGCTGCTAGTGACACAATTAAAATACCTGCAAAATTCTTACATTTTCTCTGTCTACACTGGTAACAGAATACTGCACAATCGTGTGTGTGTGGATAGGGTGTCTTTTGTCAGGTAATGAGGAAAGGTGTTATAGCCCATTTGTGTTAATTCTTGCACATCCTTTGACTTTTTACATATACAGCCCCCTCCAGCATCATTAGCAGTGTGGACAATGCAGCCTGTACACTTTCCTGTGACTGGCACATGATTGTGTGGCACATGAAATACAGATTTGAGGATACCAGGAGTGACTATGTTATAATGCCTATTTCTTCATACTTCAAATTTCAATCACAATACATAGATATTGAACTCTATAACATATCTGGAAGGCTTGGACAGAGTTAGGATGATAAGGAATGTAATCATTCTTGCCCATGTCCTCAGTTTCCATAGCCAGCATTTTTGCATAGGCTTGTCTGTTGAGATGGGATGATGAAATAGTGGTATGATGTGGGCAAGGCAAGAATCTAGAACAAACTCCTGATCTCCTGATTTCATTTCATTATAAATTCTTTACGCTTCTGCTGTCTGGGCTAAGGCAACAGCTTCTGCGGTTGCTTCTTACGTGGGCTTGACTTACGTGACTGAAGAGGCTGTAAAGCTGGCAACTGTCAGAATAATCTTTCCATTAAACTGATGGTCCTTTTTAATGTAGTCTGTTTTCTTTTAATGGTAGATAGTATAGCAGTGCAATGGAAAGCAAATTATTTTTTCTTTTTAGTTTAATCTTCTTAGGGAAAGAGGTAATCCTCTGCTAATTTCCTCCATCAGAGCAAGCATATGTCTCAATCACATTTGTAGCTGGAGCAGAACAGCACTCAGCACTCAAATTATGCTAATAACCATTTAGATTACTTCTTCTCTGGCATTTATTCATATTGGGGATCCAGCAAGTCTTTCCACTATGTGAATTTATGTGTTAAATCCACATTATTTTCATTAATACCTCTGCAAGCTTTGGCATGCAACTGTCTAGCTGCTTGGCTTCTCGTCAAGTAAATGTGAAGCAGTGCTGCAGTCCTACCTCAATGCATCTGAACTCTTACTTCTTACTCTTTCCTACTTTGACGTGGCAGAGACAGGTATGAGAGCGACTGCCAAGTGTTGCCTCAAGCAGGGAGTATATTTTATTAAAAATGTTGCGCAGGTAGATGAGGTTCAAATCATGTGGTTGTGGCATTCATGTGAGAAAATATAGTTATGTTATTCAACCTGATAAAATAGTACTAAGGATGGACTACACTATATATACACTATGTGTATAGATGCATATAGAAAGGCAGAAGAAACCTTGTAAGACATGAGTTATAATCTGTGGTCTATAGTATTGATTCCCATGTATGTTGAATACTAGTTTTGGAGCACTATGCTTTTATACAATACAAACTTCTACAATTTCATTTGTTCTGTATCTAAACTGAAAATATATCTGTTCTGCTTGGTTTTCTTATCACATCAAAGTACAAACACTATTGGATGCATGTATGTATAATACAGTATTTTAAGAGTGATTGAGGCTAAGTCAATAGGATTGTCACTCATGTTTTGATGTATCGTTCCCTTTCTTGTCAACTTTCCCCTCTGAGCAATTCTTGATGGATTTGTTCTGCTGCTGATAAGCAAAGCTGAGTAGTAGCTGTGAGAGTGACACTAAATACAAATTTCTCTGCAGCATCTCTTTAACAATGCAGAACAACAGATATCAGTCATTTGTAATTATGCTCTTTGGATGAAAGACCTCCTTTTGCATCAAGGTTCACATGAATTGCTGAACTTGGATACAATGGTTGTAAGGATCAGTTGTCACAATCCAGACATTTTATTTTTTAGAAACTGATGGATATTGAAAAACCTGACCTGAGTGTTTCATGCAACTGTGTACACCTCAGAAAGGGGTGACTGGAATTTAGGGAGTATTTTCCTTTACTCGGACTAGGCTTCTGAAAGGTACACTGAAGCCTTTTACAAGCTCTCTGTGGAATGAAAAGTACCTCAGTGTAGATCTGTTTTTAGAGCTAAGTTTAGGTCTATATTTGTGCATGTATACTTCAGGCCCTCAGCGTTTATGCTTACAATAGACAAGCTTCTTTGGACGGAAGCTGGAGACTAGCTGTGACCAGAAAAAAACATGAAATAATGATACATTACCGCCAAAGTTAATAGGAGGGTTGCCTGTGAAAGCAAGACAAGAATAAGTCTTTGCAAATATATTTTTTTTAGTCTGTTTCATCTTTACTAACTCATTTTTTTTTCAGAATCAAACATTTGAAATCTTAATTGAATAACAGTTCGATGCCTTCTTTTCACGCTTAAATTTGAAGCTAATTGAAACAGTTGAAAATAGTTGGGTTACTATTCTGCAAATACTCATTGCTTAGCCTTCTGTTTCCCACATAATATTCAAAGTCGAATCTTCAGCAACATTAGGAAGTATTTTCTTAATTATGCTATGAAGAAAGCATTTGATATACTTTGTTGTTAGTGTGGCTAAGCTGTGAAACCATTATGTATTTCCTACCATTGGAGCAAAGCTTCCTCTAACACCCAAGATCAACAAAACACTTAAGCAGCTGCTTATGAGATGAAATTCCATCCCAAGGCAATTTTTAAAATACCACTTTTAATCATCTTCTCCAGGATTGTCCGTTACTGTTTTATTTGGGCTGCTTGGGAATGAAGGAAAACAGAGAAAACTTTGTTGACAATGTTGTTCACAGATGGGAAAAATCCCTGAGGAGAAGCACACCAATAGTCTTCAGTTTCATTCCAGTGCTGCAAGGTTTAGATGAATGGATGTTGAAACACAGAGATAATTTACTGTACCAATTACTCTATTCATTTTATTATTTTTTCCAAATGTGCCATTGAGCCAGTCCACTAATAATTTCATCAATGGTGTTCTCTGTCTCTCAGTCACTAACCTAATTCTTCAAAAATTTGTTTTTACAATAGAAGAATTTGGATGAGGGATGCATTGTGAGAGCTGATTTATGTTGCTTTGGTATTGATTCAGAGTTCTTAGATATTCAGCAGAAATTACCTTTCTCTTTCACTTGCATAGTACACAAGGAATCACCTTCTCACATTTTTGTGTGTTAACAAATTGTATCCATTATTTTTATTAATGTTGTTACCAAGATAGCTGAAGGCTCTGTATAATAGGAGGGGTAGTGAGAGAGGACTGCGGTTCTGAAGAACTTTTAAGATATACTGGCAAGAAGTGGGTAGGGAAGTAAATTAGAGAAATGGCTTGTCTAAAATCACGGGTAACCAGCTGAATTCAGGTTCCTGACTCACGGTGTCTTCTCAGAGCCCCATCTATTTTGGACAGACAGGTATTTGCATCTGCATACACGCTCAATCTATGTTAATGTGCAATCCTGTTCTTACAAATTGTTCTCTTTTTGAATATTATAAGGATTATCACATCCTTAAGAGGATGACTGAAATACCCAATGATCTGTTAGGGGGTGCCAATTAAAGTTTTAATGCTGTAACAGCTGTTGCCTTCTTGTAAATGATTTCTCCTAATTTTGGGATTTTCTGTTAGCACATAAAATGCTTTGTTAATAAATGTGAAAGTCCCCAAGGAATTCTGTGCATTAAACTTTAATAATAGAAGAGTGCAGAGGAATAGCTGAAATAAAAATGACTGCATTATGGAGCAACTTTTAAAATGTGCCATGTCTACTAGAGATATCATAAAATCCCATCTCTTTTGTTGTTTTTTGTTTTTTTTTTTTCTTCTGGAGCGATCATCTCTCAAATCCCTGAAACAAGTTAGCTAGGATAGGTTCTTTGGAAAATTTAAGTTCCCCTTAAAATCCCTGTGTCTAATAAGACATTACGTTACCTTCCAGTACAGGCCTACTAGCTTCAGCAAAACTACAGCTCTTTACATCATCTGAAAACTTGGCCCACTGTATGCATAAGGCTATCTATTATGTACGATTCAACTGGTGTCTTAAGCAGTTTCCTTTCAAGTCTTCTTTTCCCCACTCCTTAAACTCCTCACATCAAGTCAAATTTGACACAGTGCTGGAAAATATAGCCTAGGCGAGTGAGTAGCCTGTAGATGATATGAAATATCCAACGATGAGGATTACTGGAGGTAAAAAATTTCCATGTTGTAAGCTACACATAAGGAAGATTAAAAAGCTCAAATTTACCAATGATTCAGGTGATCAGCTTTACCTGAAAGTGTTCTTACAGTAGACATTTTGTCAACTTCAATATTTGCAGGAGCTATAGGGCTAAATGTTAAATGATAATGATAATTACAGTAGTAATAATGGTAGTAATAATAATTAACAATATATGCTACCATAAGTAACATAACCAGAACAACAGCAACAAGGTATTAAAAGAAGTAACATAACCAAATGTAATAAATGAAATCCTGCATATTCCAGGCTAGTGTTACCTGCAGCCAGCACAGGACTTCTCGGGGACTAATCACTGTATGAGCAGACACCAGCCTCATCCTATAATACTGCTGTTCTCTTTGGGTCTTGCTAGCAAGACTGGCCATGATATTTTGTTTCTCACAAGTTTGTTCACCTTGTATTTCAGAGAAGTTAGCAGCAGTAGCTGTTGCAGTAGATCATGCACCTCTGGGTTGTTGCCGAGGGAGCTCAGTATATTGCGTGTTCAGCAGTGGCTTCAGTGTGATTTTAATGTAGATGAGTCGAACTGGTGCATATCTTTTCCACTACAGTACTTATTTGTATACCACATCATCTCTGTTTCTACGCTAGTCACATACATTATGCATATAGTACATGCTGTCAAATCATTGCAAGGCCCAGGGGTAACCTCTCTCAGATTCACTAGCAGATTTAAAACCGTCTGTGCTGGCTCACGAGCGGTTTCTTTGTCAGGATCGGTGCCTGAGTGGATCTCCATCCATAGCCCCGGACAGCTTTGCCCGCACCAGGGCTCTCAGGAGAAGCACCCTGGCATTCCCCAACCAACAGGGGCAATGGTGTGGGGCACTGCTGTTTTCCCTTTCTGCTCCCTCAGCAGAAAGCAGCTCAGCAGATCTGCTGCTGCACTGCCCAAAGACGTGGTGCGTGATTGTGGCTCCAGCCCACCACGGCTCACACTTCTCTCTTGTCAAAAACAGGCGTTTGAGAAGATGCACTGGCAGAGGTCATCCAGAGCAGTGGCTTTCCACTGAAACACGTGGGGAATTTCACCTCTTCAGAAGCAGTGTTTCAGGCTTTGCAAAATTCAGTTGCATGCCAGGTTTCCAATTTTGCCTGAGAAGCACATGTTTAGGAGTGGACTTTCTTGTAGGGGGTTACACAGAGGAAAGAGAGGTGTCACCTAGAGCGCAATGCCTTGTAAAGATAGCCCAGTCCGAATTGAGCAGACATCCATAGTTTCTTAATGTGATATAGGGGATATTTGTGTGGGCTGATCTCTTCGGTTTGAGCAATAATATTCCTTCCTTTTTCAAATGGCATTTAATTGCACACTTCAAAAGCTTTTACTTTGAAAAAAATGTTAAAAAAATAACTTGAGGAATTAGGATTTATTGGACTTCTTTTTTATAATTAGAACAAAAACAAATCAGCACAACAGTGTAATTATGAGTTAATTATTCTAATAACTTTCACTTTCATTTTTATTTTCAATCTTGATTTCTTTTTCTGTGCTGAAGAATAGGAGACAATCCAAACAATGAATTAATTAATTACTCTAAGCTCCTTGATCTCTTCCTTGTTCTTTCCACCCCCTCTTTTCAGATCATTAGAACTATGAGATAATCAGGGCAAGATTTAATTTGCTAACTCCTTCCTTTCTCCCAAATTCTCCAAAATATTCTTTCTTCTAAATCTCATTTTATCTCCCTCTTTTATGCGCAGCTTATCTATTTTCCTATTTTTCTGTGTGTGTATTATTTAAGTTACTTCTACAGCAGGAAGAAAAGGAAGGGGAGTAAAAAAGACCCTTATCCATTATTAGTTTCTCAGTGGGTGAATTTCTGCTGGTTTTGCTGTAGCCTATTGAAGTCAATGGAGCTCTACTGAAATGTTCTTGGGGATCTCCTGTCTCCATTAGAGTTGTCAGACACACGACTGTGCTTTGCCATTTGGAGCTGCTGCATAGCCAATATGATGTTTTGTTAGTACTGAGTGAAAAAAAATCCATGCCCCCCACATGGTTCATAATTAGCAGCACTCCTCCTTCCTACCTGCTGCAGCTTTCACCCTTCCACTCCCTGGGGACCAGGGACTTCCACTCCCTGGAAGCTGGGAATTAAGTCTGGTGATGGAGAGGGAGTTAACTGCTGCCTGCAGCTTTGCAGTGCACGTTTATTCAGACGCATCAGATTAAAATTTCCCGTTCCCGAGAGACAGCAGTCGGGAATTGTTGCTGGTGCTGTGCAGGACTGAGGGGTCCAAAAAGGATCTGGAATGAGAGAGAGGGTTGTGGTGATGAAGATCTCTCAGTGCAAGTAAACCAGACTAGTGAAGAGTGGCAGAAGAAAAAGACAGAAGGCTACATTCACATTGCCTTTTACAGACAGACATAAGCATAATCTGCTTGGGCTCCAAGTGGACTAGAAGACAATATATTTTATGTTTCAACAGACCTTTGACGCTTGCAGGGCTGACTGTTGCTACATGCTTCTGTTTCATAAATAGCTTACAGTCAGCGGCTTGGAGTTGCTTGGGCAGAGCAAGCTCATGCCTGTCTCCACAGTGGGGACCTGAACACCAGGGAGGCTTGAAGATATCCATTCCTCGAGGTAGTAGCAGCATCAGGGCTAGTGTCTGAGCTCTTCTGATGGACGATTCAGTTATCTTGTTTCTGTCATGAACATCATAAATAGGTACTGAAGTTCCTTATTCACTGTTTTGATGTGCTATTGTCTACTGGTACTTGTACCCCGAGACCACTTGAAAAAAACACGGGTCCTGATCCCTCTGCCATCACAGTTTCACAAACACTTTAAGCTGGAACAAGCCATAATTTCCACTAAAGGAAGACATACTTTCCTTTCATAGGTGGACATTCATTCCTGACTCCATGTTTCTTCCTCCCTTCAGCAGCACATTTAGGCAGCAAGTTGAATGAGACAATCCATTCACATTAGAAACCGTCGAGCAGAAATGGTTAGGTTGACTTCTGTTGGCAGCAGCACTCATGCCATCTGAAAGTGTGCATGAAAATATGGTTATAGTTTGCTAACTAGGACAATGATTAAAGATCCAATAAGTCTTGCGTTTCCTTTTAGCCTGTGCCCTTTTACTTGGTGCATTGGAATATATGTCTTCAGTGTAACAAGTTATACTCCCGTAAGCTACTTAATACATGTAGTAGTACCTAATGATGCAGAAATTCTGAGCCCATTACAGTCAAAGACACTTTTGGCATTAACTTCAATGAAGCTTGGATTTCACATGGAATTTCAGTGTTAATGAAAAACAGATGAGAATAATAACTATAAATTCTGCTAGTAAATGGTGAAATCTGCAAGTCTTACTCAGCATTTACTGAAATATATTTTTTGCCTGAGTAAGATTTGCAAGATTTGACTCAAAAGAAATGCATATTAGTTTGCAGTGTTATTGTTTTGATGTATTTTCATGGTCTTACAAAGCTGTCATTATATAACTGTGTTTTTTTTCAGCTCTTTAACTTGCTCTTAGCATCTTTCTCATCTTTCCCCTTTGAGACTATGGGAATATTCTTTCTCTCTTTTCTTTCTCTGCTCTTTTCTCCTTTTTCCACTCTTCCTTATCTTCACCGTCTCCCTATTCTTCTCCCCTCCCCTCTTGTCCAGCTACTCAGAGAACAGGTATAACTGTTCAGGTATAACAGGTATAACAGGCTAAACCCACTGCCATTTCCAATATCTGAATAACTGTATTAACTCCGAGAGGTGTGCTTTTAAGGTACAGTTCTGATGTGTTCTGTGAACAGCTACACCTATACAAATCACACTGACATATGTACTCTTTAAACATTGACTTACCAATGTATCTGTCTATTGATAATTATAGGTTCAGTCCTGCAAAGGGCTGAGCATCTCCTCCCAGTTGCTGAGCATTACCATTGGTGTTGAAGAAGAGACACAGAATACCTGAAAGGCACCTAAAACCCCCTTCCACTCCTAATCAGGCTGGTGTATGAAATGGTATGCTTGTCAACACTAGTAGGTCTGTCACATTTAAATTATAATGCATCTGTAGGTGGCTTTGTATTTATTTGTTTTAAAAATTAGTCTATGAACTTTGGGGTAATATTAAAATGGCAGGTGATTTTTGGATACGTTTGACTTCAGTCTAAAAGTACGGGTTGAACAATGAGGTGCATGTTTTCATCTCCACTTCTGCTTTACATTCTTCCAACGTACTTCACTGGCATACTTCATTTTCCCAGTCTGGCTCTATGGTCAGTAAACAGCGAGCAATAAACATTGAAAGAAGGCTGTGATTGCTGCTCACACAAATTACATCCAACCAAAGATTGATTTTAAAGTGAGAAAGAGTCTGCTAAGATGACAGATAACTACAGCTTGGCTTCTGAGCCCTTGAGTGCTTCCCAGTGCTTTGTGGCAGATTTGGAAGTGAAACAAGGCTGTGAAATGGTGTCGATAGCATCATGGGGACAAGAGGGTCAAGGGACTAAGGGTCACGCTTTGTGGGTGGGAAAGGGGATGCAGGGACGTTGGAATATCATAGCTGGATTAACATTATGGAAGGCAAAGTCTTAGGGTTAGAAACTTTTGTCCACCGTTTGGGGAAATTAACAAACCGTTTTAGCAGTTTTCTAAAAATACTGCTTTTTAGGAAGTTTTTAGGATGTTTTGAGTCTTGAAAATCAGAAAATGATGCACATTAATGCTGAAATCAAGCTATTTCATCTGTGTCCTGTCAAATTAAACATAAGGTGATATTTTTCATTTTTGGATCTTGACAAATTGGTATTTTTGTGGAACAAAAAATATGTAGCATAATAAATCTCTTTCTAGAATCTTTGAGCTTATTACAATAAATGGGTATCTAAATTTTGGATGGTTGTCAGGAAAAGTAAGTCAATATTTGTTTCTGAAGTGGTGGTTATATTTCAGCTTAGATTTTCTACTATTATTCTGAAACACTGACTTTTTTCTATAAAAAGTGATTAGAGAGTTTGCTTTCATAAGCAGCATTTTGGTGGACTTACACAAAAAGTCAATAATTATGGATTCCAACAACTTCAAGAATTTCTTTCTCATTTTTGATTCAACATCAGATCAACAAAAGGAAGTGCGACGTCCTGCAGCTGTGGGGGAACAACCCCAGACATCGGTGTATTGGGGCTGACCAGCTGGAAAGCAGCTCTGCAGAAAAGGACCTTGGGGGTCTCGGTGGACACCAAGTTGAACAGGAACCAGCAACGTTACATTGCAGAAAAGGTGGAAAATAGTGTCCTGGGCTGCATTAGGAGGAGTGTTGCCAGCAGGTTGAGGGAGGTGATCCTTCCCCTCTATTCAATACTGGTGAGGCCACACCTGGAGCACCGTGTTGTTTTGGGCTCCCCAGCACAAGGGAGAGATGGAAACACTGGAGAGAGTCCAGCAAAGGGTCACAAAAATGATTAAGGGTCTGCAGCATCACTCCTGTGAGAAAAGGCTGAGAGAGCTGGGACTGTTTAGGCTGAAGAAGAGAAGGGCGCTCTCTTCAATGTGTATAAAGATCTGAGGGGAGAATGCAAAGACAACAGAGAGAGGCTCTTTTCAGTGGTAGCCAGTGACAGGACCAGAGGCAATGGGCACAAACTGAGACACGGGAGGTTCCCTCTGAACATCAGGAAACATGTTTTTACTGTGAGGGTATCTCCATCTGATATTCAAAAGCCGCCTGGACTTGGTCCTGAGCAACAAGCTCCAGACAACCCTGCTTAAGCATGACAAGATGACTTCCAGAGGTCCTTTTCAACCTCAACCATTTTGTGATTCTGTGAATGTGGATTTCCCATAGGCTTCAAATCATAGAATCATAGAATGGTTTGGGTTGGAAGGGACCTTAAAGATCATCTAGTTCCAACCCCCGTGTTGTGGGCACTGGGCCGGGTAGCTCAAAGCTTCACCCAATGTGGCCTTGAACACCTCCAGGGATGGGGTATCCACAACTTCTCTGGGCAACCTGACTCAGTGTGTCACTGCCCTCAGAGTAAAGAATTTCTTCTTAAATCTACCCTCTTTCAGTTTAAAACCATTAGTCCTTGTACTATCACTACACTCCCTGATAAAGGGTCCCTCCCCATCTTTCCTTTGGGCCTCCTTTATGTACTGGACGGCTGCTATAAGGTGTCCTTGGAGTCTTCTCTTCTCCAGGCTGAACAACCCCAACTCTCTCAGCCTGTCTTCATAGGAGAGGTGCTCCAGCCCTCTGATCATCTTCGTGACCCTCCTGTGGACTTGCTCCAACAGGTCCATGTCCTTCTTATGTTGGGGGCCCTGGAGCGGGATGTGGGTCTCACAAGAGTAGAGTAGAGGGGCTGGCCACACTTCTTTTGATGCAGCCCAGGATACATTCGGCTTTCTGGGCTGCAAGTGCACATTGCGAGCTCATGTTGAGCTTCTCATCCACCAACATCCCCAAGTCCTTCTCAGGGCTGGTCTCCATCTGTTCTCTGCCCAGCCTGTATTTGTGCTTGGGATTGCCCTGACCCACGTGCAGGACCTTGCACTTGGCCTTGTTGAACTTCATTAGGTTTGCATGGACCCACCTTTCAGGCCTGTCCAGGTCCCTCTGGATGGCATCCCTTCCCTCCAGCGTGTTGACTGCATCACACAGCTTGGTGCCATTGTCAAACTTGCTGAGGGTGTGCTCAATCCCACTGTCCATGTCACTGACAAAGATGTTAAACAACACCAGTCTCAATACCGACCCCTGAGGAATGTCACTTGTCCCTAGTCTCCACTTGGACATTGAACTGTTGACAACAATTCTTTGAGTATGACCATCCAGCCAATTCCTTATCCACCAAGTGGTCCATCAGGCAAATCCATGTTTCTCCAATTTAGAGACAAGGATGTCATGCAGGACAGTGTCAGATGCTTTGCAGCTGTCCAGATAGATGATGTCAGTTGCTCTTCCCTTATTCACCAACTCTGTAACGCCATCGTAGAGGGCCACCAAATTTGTAAGGCACGATTTGCCCTTAGTGAAGCCATATTGGCTGTCACTGATCACCTCCTTATTTTGCACGTGCCTTAGCATAGTTTCCAGGAGGATCTGCTCCATGATCTTGCCGAGCACAGAGGTGAGAAAAACTGGCCTGTGGTTAGGCATTATATCATTGTATTGGACCTTGGCAAGTGAGAGAAGAGCATGATCTAGTTAAGACATTCATATTCCCTTATTCATTTCTGATACGTTTGCAAGTTTTTGGAGAGAGATATCTAAAACTTGGGAGTAGCTAAAGTAAATCACCATATAATGCTTGAAAAATAAGGTTGCTCGGCCTTCTTTACCCTTCTCTCTTTTTTTTTTCAATTTGTTTTACTGTTGTTTTTCTGAATTCTCTTGTTATATCCTATTTACAGCTGAATTGTGAACCCTTGAGGGCCTAGGATGCATTTTCTCTTCTTGCTGGCAGCTAGTAGGAACTTTTCAAAGTGGTCCATCACATCACACTACACTTGGGAAAAACTGCCAGCAGTGGAGAAGCAGCAGTAACATTTACTGTGAGTCCCACCAGTTTTAGTGGAATCTTCTATCTGAATATGAACGATTCTCTTGTCAAGGTCGAGGGCTGGCTGCAGTTATCTTCACCAGGGAAAGACCTGTCCTATCCTTTGCTTCTTACTTTCTGTCTGACTAAAGACAAGTCACATGGTTTCTGTTCCCCAGGTGAAAAATGAAGAGCATAAGCCTCTCTACCCCACAGGTGGATCAGGAAGATCATAATATGAGATGCTTAGTGATACACAACATATAAATACATTCAAATTAACATTCTGTTTATCTGTATCGTGGAAACATCTGTGAACTGCAACTGACATCAGAGTCCCATCCTGTTGAACACATCCATTGAGGGAGTCAGTCCCTAGGAACTGAAGCCACTAATCCTGATTCTTGGTCTTAACCCCTGGCAATGCTGTATTCTGCCTTGGCAAAATGACAAAAATTGCAAGTGCTTGGACTTAGACCAGTTCCTCCTGGGATGTCTCTTAATGAAAATGACTTCGTAGATATAATCAAAAGGGTAAAACAAATCAACCAGCCATCCAGGTATTCAGAGAAAGGATAGAAAATACATCTTTCTCTTCAATTTTTGGATGTTTACGTTGCTTTGCTATAACGATGCTACCTGCTTCCTTTTAGGTGAATAATGGTCTTTTATTTGCAAAGGTTTTTCTTGAACATATTCCAGTTCAGGAAGAACATGTTCTTACGCTTCTGGTAAAAAAATTCTCAAACCCAAGACTTACGTATGTGGGCAATCTGTCTGTCAATATGCACCAGATGTGTTGACCATAAAGTTGATTTAGTATTCTGCACCCATATTTTCTCATGAGGAGGACTAATGAGAAAGGAAAATAGATAAGGGAAATGTCAAGGAGAATTGCAGTGAAAATTTAGATTGTTTTGCAGGCAGGTAAATAGAAACAGGGATAAAAAGCAGGAACTTTCATTCTGCCACAATTGTTTCTGCTGTACAATACCAGACATTTTCAAAAACAGAATCTGGGAAGGAAAAAACCTTTCGTTATAGAAACCTGGCTGCCTCCATCAAATCTGCAGCTAAACACATTCTTACACTATGCCTGATGGGAGAGGTAATCACAAACATGACTTGTAGCAAATATATGTTATTATCAAGTATCTTCTAGTTCATTTATGGTGGGCATCTGTGAGAACTTGCACAGTTTTAAAGAATCTGTTGTTGGAGCAAAATTCCGTATTGCTGAAACACCAGCATTGTAGGAAATAGCGCCATCTTCAATGATGGAAAAAATAAATATTAGTGTTGCAGGGTCCTGAATGCTGACTGATGCCCAAGTTCCTTTATCAATCATCATTCAAATGAAATTATGTGCTGATGAAATTATCCAATGTAATCAATCACTTTATTCTTTCTGAGTAACTCTCTTCTTTTCTTACTGGTTTCAAACTAGTTATTTGAAATAATGTATTTCAACCTTTTATTATAGGAAGATAGTGTAGAGCAAAGGAGAGAGACATGAACTAGAATGCAGGAGAACTGGTATTTACATTAAGCTGTTCCATTGATCTGGTGACTGATCTTGACCAAGTCAGGTGGTCTTTTTTTCTCTTTTTTCTGTTTCCAACCTGGTGATAATGATACCGGCCTCCTTCAGTAAAGTGCCTTGATATCTACTTGCTGAAAATGTGCATCATGTGAAAGTCAGGCATTTCACCAGCTATGCAAGGCAAACAGTCAGCTCCTGCTGTACTCAGTCCCTGCTCCCTTTGACTTGAGTTTATAAAGTTAGATAAAAATAAGTGACAGTAGCAGATAACCAGTTGCTTTCTTCATGCATAGATACATAGATAATCTCAATCAGATGGGAACAAAGAACAGATGTTCCCTAAACATATGTGCAAACAAAACATTGCAAGTGTGAATGTTCATGAGCAATGAATAAAACAGGGGAAATGAACAAAGTATGATTTCAGGATGTAAGCAAATATTTGTGAGGCATGATTTAGAAATTTTCAGCTAGCTCTAAGACAGGCACATTTAAGAAAATTAAAAGATTTAGGGATTTATTTATTTTTAACTCTGGGCCATGAGGACATTTATCTAAGCGCCTTCAGTCTTTTCTGAACAAGGGTAAGATGGATAAATGGACATTGTGCCAGGACATGCATCTGTTTGCATCTAGGCTTCTCTCCACATGGTTGAATTTGTAATGTAGACAAAGAATTAACTTTCCTTTCCAGATTCTTTCAGTGCTAAATTAATTTTCTCGTGCTTCAGTTTCAATCATCTTACAGTCTTCCAGGACTTTCATTTTTCTCAAAGTGAGTATTAAAATGACTTATTAAAGACTCAACTGTTCTACTACCGTTATATTTTCCTTCCTTCAAAAGATCTGGCTACATTTGACTCAAATGTTCTCTTACCCCACTTTCAAATTATTACATCATAATGCCATTGATTTCATGGCAGATCTACAACATCCTGCAGAAGAAAATTAGGTTGAAGTAAAGTCTCTAATTGTAAAGATATTTTTCTACTACCTGACAGGGTACTCATTAGCAATATTAAAAGTAGGAGATAAGTTGTTAAGCTTGGATTAAATGTCTTAAATCACATGCTACCTTCTTTTGTTGTTGAACAGGAGGAAAAAACTGTGAGCTTTCCTAAGATAGAAAGAAGATACAAGGTATAAAATAAATATAAGGTCAAGAAAGGTATTTCTCTGTCAACACAATTGTGTTTTCACTGTTAAGATGTTGATCTTAATCATGCTTCTGAAATTTCAGAAATTTCGGTGTGTTTTTGTTCTAAATATGCAAAAAAAAATCGTGGAAGATGATGTTTTCTCTCGGAATATAAACTTATAAAATGTCATGAAAATATGACTCTTACTTTTCAACAGATTTGGGGGGCATGTGTGAGAGGTGTATGTTAAAATGTCAGTGAGAAAAGAAAGACTAGGGAAAATGTAGGCCCTCTCCGGAAGGAAACGCAAGAACTGGTTACCCGGGACAGCAACAGAGCTGAGGTACTCAATGACTTTTTTGCCTCAGTCTTCACAGACAAGGACAGCAGCCGCACTGCCCAAGATGCAGATTGCAAAGGAGAGGATTGGGAAAACGGAGCACCGCCCACTGTAGAGGAAGATAAAGTGAGAGACCACCTGAGGAACCTGAAGGTGCACAAGTCCATGGGACCTGATGAGATACATCCGCGGGTCCTGAGGGAACTGGCAGATCAAGTCGCGAAGCCACTAGCCATCATATTTGAGAAGTCGTGGCAGTCTGGCGAGGTTCCTGCCGACTGGAAAAGGGGAAACATAACCCCTATTTTCCAAAAGGGAAACAAGGAAGACCCGGGGAAACTACAGGCCAGTCAGTCTCACCTCTGTGCCTGGCAAGATCATGGAGCAGATCCTCCTGGAAACTCTGCTGAGGCACATAGAAAACAATTAGGTGATTGGCGACAGCCAACATGGCTTCACCAGGGCAAGTCATGCCTGACAAATTTGGTGGCCTTCTACGAAGGGGTTACAGCGGCAGTGGACAAGGGAAGATCTACTGATGTCATCTACCTGGACTTGTGCAAAGCGTTTGACACTGTCCCACACGATATCCTGGTCTCTAAATTGAAGAGACATGGATTCGATAAATGGACCACTCGGTGGATAAAGAACTGGCTGGATGGTCGCACTCAAAGGGTTGCGGTCAACGGCTCGGTGTCCAAGTGGAGAGCAGTGACGAGTGGCGTTCCTCAGGGGTCGGTACTGGGACCCGTACTGTTCAACATCTTTGTTAGCGACATGGACAGTGGGGTAGAGTGCACCCTCAGCAAGTTTGCTGATGATACCAAGCTGTTTGGCGAAGCAGACACGCTGGAGGGGAGGGATGCCATCCAGAGGGACCTGGACAGGCTGGAGAGGTGGGCCCAAGCCAACCTCATGCAGTTCAACAAGGCCAAGTGCAAGGTCCTACATCTGGGTCGGGGCAATCCCAAGCACAAATACAGGCTCGGCGGGGAATGGCTGGAGAGCAGCCCTGTGGAGAAGGACCTGGGGGTGATGGTTGATGAGAAGCTCGACATGAGCAAGCAGTGTGCGATCGCAGCCCAGAAGGCCAACCGTATCCTGGGCTGCATCAAAAGAAGTGTGGCCAGCAGGTCAAGGGAGGTGATTCTGCCCCTCTACTCTGCTCTCGTGAGACCCCACCTGGAGTACTGCATCCAGCTGTGGAGTCCCCAACATAAGAAGGACATGGACCTGCTCGAGCGTGTCCAGAGGAGAGCCATGAGGATGATCAGAGGGATGGAGCACCTCTGCTATGAGGACAGGCTGAGAGAGTTGGGGCTGTTCAGCCTGGAGAAGAGAAGGCTCCGGGGAGATCTTATTGCGGCCTTCCAGTACCTAAAGGGGGCCTACAGGAGAGCTGGGGAAGGACTTTTTACTAGGGCATGTAGTGATAGGACGAGGGGGAATGGCTTTAAGCTGGAAGAGGGCAGGTTTAGATTAAACATTAGGAAGAAGTTTTTCACTTTAAGGGTGGTGAGGCACTGGAACAGGTTGCCCAGAGAAATTGTTGAAGCCCCGTCCCTGGAGGTGTTCAAGGCCAGGCTGGACGTGGCCTTGGGCAGCCTGGTCTAGTGAGAGGTGTCCCTGCCTATGGCAGGGGGGTTGGAACTCGATGATCTTCAAGGTTCCTTCCAACCTAAACCATTCTATGATTCTATGAAAATACATGTAGTTCTCCACATCCTTTCATGCAATTATACTTTTTCTGTTTGGTTGAAGAAATCCCAGATACCATGCAAAACAGGAATATTTACAAGGGTTTTTCTTCCATGTACACAGAATTAAAAGATATTTCACCCTTGAGGAAATACCCACATGATATATTTTGTAACGCATCAGTAGCAAATTCATCTTAGTGAAAATTATTCTCTCTACTTAGAAATCTTCACATTTATATACTAAGGCTGCTTATAAGGTCAAAGATATCAGTTTTCTTTTTCACCCTAACTTGAGCAAAGCAAAGGTGAAAGCTGTAAAATATCTGCAAGCTTGCATGGCACCTGATCAGCTCTGATTTACAAGGATGTTCACATTACTGTTATTGAATTAATATATTTGCACTAGCCTGCTTTAATTTAGATGTGTTCTAGACCAGTTAACTGGAAGAGCTAAATAGGTGTTTAGTATTTAATAGATATTATTATTAGTTTTATTTAACTTATTAGTAGAGCTGCATAGAAAATGGTTTTCCTTAGCCTCTAAAGTTTTTGACATTTAAGAATGTTCCTATGCCACATGAGGAAAAGATTATATAGTCTGTTGGGGTTTTTAACGTATGCATGTGTGTCCACACAGACACACAGTCCTTGTAAGAAAAGAAGGTAAAATTCTTGCTGCGTAGCCTGCTGGTGAGGGTGCTTAATGAGAAATGCAAGCCCAGAGCCAAAGGGCTGAATTTAGGTGATTTTTATGTCGGCAATACCAAGTACTGTGGGACTGGTTGTTTCTCTCCTGTCTGCTCAGGCGGTCTGCGCTGTACCTGAGGGCCGCTACCTGAGAAATGCTCAGTCATAGTCATGCTGTGAAAAGTTTCATTTCTGTGAATCAGTGAATCACAGAGAAAGCATTTGGTTGAAAAGTTCCCAATCGTTTCCATTTAGTCATTAATTTTGGTGATAGTTTTTTCTTGTGTCTTCCCTTCTTTATCCCCTCTTTTCTCAGAGCATATTTTGCAAAAATGGTTGCTTTCAGATAAATCTGTTGAAATTTTAACCACAGTGATTCTTCAAACATCTGGTGCAACATCTGGGCTTGTAGTCCTGAGAATAACTAGCAACCTCCCTCTTGTCCTCCTCATTCATACTTAAAAGTTAAAATGGGTATCTAGTGTTTTTTCTGCTACCTCTGATAGTACATAACACATGAGAGACTCCACAGGAAAGGAGCCCTCTTAGAGAAGGTGAGCACACAGGTCTCAAAGGTGCACAGTGCAGTCAGCCAGCAGGGCCTGGCATATTGGGTGCTGCTTCTGCCTCTGCAGTAGCTGAGTTTTCTGCCCTCACTTGTCTTACCTCTTGCTTTTTCTTGTTCCAGCTGCTTTTTCCTGTCCCCACAATTGAAGTTGGCTTGTGTGTTCAGATTCAGCTGCTTTTTCAACACCAAGCTGCCTCTGATTCTTTAAAATGGCTTCAAGCTCCTGTTTCTCCGTGTTTTCTTCCATCTTGTCATGCTGTGCAGCTACAGGACATGGACAGGAAGGGCCAGGTTGCCAGATGTGTCCAAAGCAGAGTTTGTCCCAACAGACTCTTTTTCTGGTTGAGCTGAACTAGCTATGCTTTTTGTTTCTAGCCACATCAGCTCTTCTGCTTTGGCAGGGTTTTGCATGGTGTGCTTTAATGAACTTACTGAAAGCTTCAGGCTGGTTCATCATATCTAATTTAGCTACCTTTGCAGTCATTACTCCTCAGCAGACAGTGCCATGCTGACCTAAAGTGATGATGGCTGCTTTTCCAGGCCAAACATTCAAATCTACTTGGATGAACCAAGCAAAATTCATCTCTAAACAGCTTTATTGTTCAGATTATGTCTTCCAAATAAGGCACATGCTTAAGTGAAAGAATACTGTTCTTATTTTCTGCAACTAAATTTCTTTATCTGAAATAAACAATCACAAGGAATTCCAGTATGTTTCCAAAACTTTGGTGGATAAATAAATAAAAAAAAAAAAAAAGAAATGGAATATGAGTTTGATGAGGAGGCAAAGAACAACACAAATAGAGCAGACTGCATTGCTCTCACAAACTTGAGTGCTGATGCTTCAGGTTCAGCACACACTCTTCTTCCTAATCTAACCAAGCCATGAATCTTACCTCCCTAACAAATGTTACGAGACAATACTTGCATATAGCTTGTGCATTACCAGCTTGCGCAACTTAATGGAGGGGCACACTTTTGTTTGTGTGTTTTCTTGCTCTAATCTGCACTGGTTATATCTGAGAACAGGTATTTGGATGCTGATCACCAGGAAAAAGCTTGAGCATCTTAGTTTTATAGACCACCCTGGTGTAGAAGCTGAAGTCTATGCTGTTAGGCTAGCTGTCTTGAAACCACCCTTAAATCACTTTAAGGAAAAGCTGGTAGAGGTATGTATTTATTCAGTGGGTGAAAGAGGCTCTAAAGTTACTGAGGTTCCTAAAGGCACAAAAGATTCAAACAATTTTTATTTTTTTTTTTTTTTTTAAGAAGAGCTCTAACATTTCATCCCGCACTCAACTGACAAAACATTAGATGTTTACAAGATCCTGGTCAAGGATTTTGTTCTTAAGAACCTTTACTGCTTTCATGGGAGAAGTGTTTCAGTTGAGGACACGTGCTTATTTCTGACCTTCTCCTTCTCGATTGTTAACCCCCCTCCCTTGTTTGGAAATGTTAAAGGCAAAGCAAGGGCAGTCATGGCATGCACTTAGCTAAATTATTAGCAAGCAGTACCTTACTGAGGGATAAAGCAGCCTTGTCTGCCTGGTGAAGCAATGAACAAGTCCCAGTGAGGAGCCTTTCCACACCTTGAATGTTGTATTTCACATCAGCCTGGGAACAGACAGCCAGCTTCGGCGCTTTTGTACAAGGCTCACTCATACTCGTGGTATCACTACACTGCCCATTTGACATATTTGTGGATAAACAGTGTCATACTTTCTCCACTATACACGGCAAGGGCAAAATTCAGAAGGTTTCTATGCAGATCTTTTAAAAAAGTATATCTTTTGAAAACATCTCAGTTGTGGTATCTACAAAAACTTTGATAGTAGTTAGGCACTGGTGTCTTCTGGCCACTGCTTATTCCAGTGTTCATTGCTCCCTTGTGCTTTCACCATCTGTTTGACATTTGCTTGTAGACTGTTAAGTTTAATGCTAGGCTCTTTTTGGGGATGGCAACATTTTCACTGCTGTTTTTGCATGGTTCGTAGCCACAGCGGGACTCTAGGTGCTAATGCAGGGATACGTAGGGACATATTTTTTCCTGACACTGCAGATCTAGACAGAGGCCCCCACTTATTTTATTATGTTCCAGTTCTCTCCTGCTGCCATCTACACTGAAATCAGTGATTTAAAGGTTTAAGATTTCAATGCTTTTTAGATATCTTGCCCACCTGCCCCCAACAGCCCCAAGTCCCATATTTTTTTGAAGCCGCTTCGTCTCTTTCAATGAGTATGTCATCACTCGGTGGAGATACAGTGTGTAGATTAAACACATTAACATAACATCTGCCATCAATAGCTGACACATCGAGCTGCTGTAGGATGGATCGCAGTGCGTACGGCTGGTATTTATCGCTGAATAAATAGGAGGAAAAAAAGGGATGAATGGACAGAAAATTGTGAGCTCTCCAGCTCTCAAAACCAGAGATTTTAAAATCAGTAATTCTACTGTCTCTGTCTTCTCAAACGCCTACAGACAACAACAGTGAAAAAAGTATATACAGACTGGCATTGTTAATAAAGCTGCATTCATGCATGTATTATGAAAATGAGTAAGGGAGCTGCCTTAGTTAACCTAGCAGACGTGTGAATCAAATGCTGTTCTCTCTTGACCTCCTGTAGTCCCCTTGCCTCTGTGCTTTAAATATCCAAGGACCTTTCGGTATTGCACATTGTACTTTAACAAGTAAGTTTTGTGTTGGGCTTTGTCAGGCCAAAAGCTACAGCCAATGCCAGGCCCTCTTGTTCAGCCTGCGCCCCACAAGGCTTGTTTTTCTCCTCCTTGGAAGGACCAGAAACGACCTGTGGTGTTTTGTTTTTTCTTAGTTATGCCATGCCCACCCGCTCTGCCACCACTTTCTTTGGTGCCACCAGCATGCTGCAGTGTGGTAGCTTTGCCCTGGGGCTTGGCAACATCTCCAATTGTACACTGCTCGGGCCCAGGGCCAGTTCCTGCCTTGTGGCACATATGTTTGGTGGCTGCTGGTGGTATCAGCATGTGCACTTCACATGTGCATCCCTCAGTCATGGGTACAGTCTTTTCCTTCATGATCTGCCTCACTGATGCGAGCCAGCTTGCTTCATGCCTCAAAGTCTGCAGTCCTCATACAGCTCTTCCGAAGTAGTCCTAAATGCAAAAAGCACAGCCTCCACAACTGACCCTTCATATAGTATTTTCAAGGTCTTTGGGAAAACATAACAGCCAAGTGTTGCCTGTTGCCACTGTTGCTGTTTTAGCCATGTGTTCTTTTAATGGCCTCTAATAATGATCAATAAGTGCTAGCTATTCCTAAGAGAGAAGCAGCATGAAGAAAGGGGTGAAGATACCATTATTTGCTAGCACAGACTTGTTCATCACTGGAACTGTAAACATGGATTGATTATTTCTCTTTTTATTTAATGTGAAGATACTTCAAGTTTTCTAGCTGATGGGTTGTATTTCCTTTCGTCTTGGCTGCATATAGTGCCTGCTGGTCTTAAGCATCCTTAAGAAAAACTTACTTTTGTTTAGCTTATTATATCTATCTTATGAGGATGTAGTCACCATGTACTTATTAACATTTAAAAGGAATACCCAGAGAAATACCAAATAGCGTAGATATCCTTAACACATGCCTTAACTCATTTCCAATAATGTTGTTTTCAGAGCATTTGAGACATAGCTTCAAAAAATATAAGTAGTCTAACAAAGGAATAATAAACAAGTCAAATATTTTACTGGGAATATCCCAGTATATGATGACCTACGTTCTAGAGGGACCTGGTCCTAATGATGAGTCCATCAGAATCAGTAGAAATGACTAACCAGTTCGGTCACGTTTTTCTCTTGTCTAGGAAAGTCGCCATATCAGGACAAAGCTGACTATGTGGAGAAACTCTCCCAGACTGGAGCTGAAATCAGTCAGCCTGCACTTTACTGGGGCTTTGGCCACTCACTGCCAACCTATCGGAGTTTCTGCATGTTTGAAGAGGAGACGTTGAGGTGACTGTGCAAAGGATAGACAGCAGCAAAGAGCAGAATGAGGTGAGGAGACAAAGCGAGACATCAGGTGGGGATGTTGGAGGTATCGTTTCACATCCAGCTCTACAGGGATCTTCAGGCAACTAAACTTAAACCTTCTTAAAGGCTTTGCTGAAATGGGTCAAGGAGAAAATTGGTGGCGAATGTGTTAAAAGAGAAAGGAAATGCCTGGGCAATGGAGTATGGCCATGACAGAGCACTGTTGCTGGGTCAGGAGGGTGCCTACCTGAAATTTCCTATTGTAGATAGCCAGGCTGGAATGAAGTTTTTGTTGTAAATTACGCTTTCAAACCAGTTTAACCCTGACTGAAGCACTCTCATACACATTATGATTAGTGTGAAGAGTCGTCTTGTAATGCCTCCAGTTTAGGCAACATACAAAAAGGCAAGTTGGTTTCCATGCTATTATTCTATTATTTTTAAGCTAGTATTGACAATATTGACTCACAGATTTGCAGCCGTAAGGATTGCTAGTGCTGAGTAAGAGACCTTCTGCCTTAAAAGCACATGTATGGAACTAATCAGGTAGGAAACAATATGCACAAGCTGCGTTCTGTGCTCCTGGCAGAAACCAAAGAGGATGTCTTCAAAGTGCAATTAGCACAGCATGTACATTGTGCCTCCTGGACTATTAAATACTGTATTCCATAAAAGCCAGACCAAGCATATACACTATTGTTGTTACAGTAAAACTGATCTCTCTGTGTCTGGATGCTGAAGAAATTTGAAGTTTAGACGTTATTAATGCTGGTTTTATCCATTTTTTTCTTTCTGTAGGATTGTAATATGATCTTCATGTAGCATTTTGTATTCATTCTGTGTAGAACATCAGATCAGTCCGTCCCATAAATTGTGTTTCCTAGACTATTTAAGTGGCATTTCTTTTCTCATAGACAGTATACCATATATTAATAGGGCATAGCACTAAGTCTTTTTAGTGCAACATACAGCTATTTAATCAGCACTGGAATTTTACATCTTTATAGATGCAAACCCAATTCTTTTCTTAATTAGGTTTCCTCTGGATACTTAGAAGGGCTTTTAATAGAGGCTGTATCTTTTGGGGCCTTTGATCTCCAGTCCATTTTTCATGTTACTATTTCACCTGTGGAGGGGACATCATCTTGGCTAAAACATTGCAAGGATGTCTGAGGTATTTCCAGGGAAACATTCTGAGAAAGTCAGAGCTGTTGAAAAGAAATCTAAAGCAAATGGATAACAGAACAGAAGCAAATGGGTTGAAAGGAACAGAGTCAAAAAAGGAGATAGGAGTAGGATAAAAGACAGTTTGGAAGATCACTGAAATACTTTGAAAGACTGAGGATAAAACTGAACAAACAAAAATTTAGAGGGAAAATAGAAAAAATGTAAAACATTAAGCAATAAAGAAAAAATGAGCAAAATAAAAAAAAGATTAAAACTGGAAAAGAGGAATGAATGAAAGATGGGAAGGAAAGCATATGAATGGATTGATGGCAAAGGAAAAAGAGGAAAAGAAGTGGATGGATATGTAGATTAATTTAGAGAGAGATTGTGTCCTTAATATTGTCATATGGGCATTACATGAGTTTTGCTGACAACTTTAAGGTGAGCAAGGAAAAATAAAGGAAGAGAAGATCTATACTTTGGACAGCAAAGATCTATGAATATTCAGGAGTCATAAACTACAGGTAAATCTTGGTGGTTCGGCACTGACAACACCACATTTTGGAAATAGGCTTGTGAGATATTGTTTGCATCTGAAGTAGAAAACAGATATACTGTGACTGGTGCCAGAACCTAGTGTTTTATTTTGGTGGAGAGAATTCACATCTCGTGCTGCTCTACTAATAAGTCAATGTTTATAGTCTCAGTTTGGTCTTTCTTTAATAAATTCTATAAAGGGAATGAAATTAAAAATCAGTATTGTTTTTGAGTTTGAGAAGATTTGTATTTCTTCAAAGGTGTACCTTATGGTTAAGTAATCCAGGCCTTACCTAGACTCTGAACCCTCAAAATTAAGCTGGAAAGATTCTTTGAAGACTGAGATCAATGTATTTGGCTGAAAATTCTCAAGCCAATGTTAGGGTAGCAACTCTGAAATGCAAGATTGGGGTTGGAGAATATCTCAAGGCATTCATATTTTCTGTACCATTCTTCAGCTGCTCTGAATGCCAGTTTGACACAGCCCAGTGTATGACCTTCCTTTCAACACAGGACAGTGATATTTTTCCCAAAAAAGTTATGGCACAAACCTAAGGGTGAGTCTAGCAAAGATATGCAACTACTAAGAAAAAAGAGGTTCTTTCCTGAGGAAGAAAATACTGACATTTTGAAAGTTGGAGCTCAGTGTTAAACTTTTGAAGGTATCTTGACTTAGAAATGATGAATTGCCTGTTGTATTTCTTGATTTGAAACGGCTTATTCTTAAATCACTCAGTTTATTTGCATGTTTTAATGTGTCTAAGATCTGAACTTTAGTCTTCTGCTGTTTAAAATTTAGGACCAAATTTATTACCAGGTCTACAGAATTTACTCTTGGTATATAAAATCATATGAAAAACCATACAGTATTTATTTTTTAAACAGGTAATTGAGACAAACCTAGCCATGCTTGTCTAGTAAACAAAAACTGTTATCCCTTTTTAGAAAAGTCAGATTTGGAGTTCTGCTGGTTGGTAGTGGACAAAAGATGTAAAAATATTTATTTTAAAAAAATGCAGAAAATCCTATTTTTCTAAACATATGAAGAATGGAATAGGGCATATTTCTTTGCCAACATCTTTTAGATGTAATTCTGCCAAGGTGGTACTCTTTCTAGACTGTTCTTCAGAGCTACACTCCTTTTTCAGTCCATTACTTTCATTTTGTTTCTAGTTTGTGCTTTCCTGTGACTTTTGCTGCTCACGTAAGCACCTCTACTAAAAATAATTGCCCTAGAACCCTTTTGTGCATGTGCCTAGTATGTATTCCTCTTTTAGCCAGAACCTCGTGAGTTGGAAGCTGCAAATTGTTCCCATCTTATTGCTCCACGAAAGAATTTCTTCTGTTTGTTCCTTTCCAAATGAAGAACACTTGTTAAATCATTAACTTTCAATAGCATTTTAGCAAATCTTGACAGTACAATGAAGATTGCTGTTATGCATTACTTGGTCATTTTGAAATGTATTTCTCTACAAATGCTTGTTACCAGTTTTCCAATAGCTTCTCTCAAGTCTTTCTAGTAAAAGAATGAGAAAGGAAGGGCTGAGCTTTACGCTAAAGTCATGACTGAACTCTGAATAAAACACTGGTCTGGTTGCAAGCAGCATCAGATCAAGAATCGCTTCCTATATGTCTCTAAGCAATTTGCTGAATTCTTTAATACTTCAGTTCACAAGATAAAAATGCAAACAATCATTTTCTCTTGTATTTACATTGGGCTTTTAAACAGTTTACTCTTTCCCATAAATATTTGGTCAGGGCAAGCCCTGATTTATCTTTGGTTATCTGGTACCCAAGCATATTTATCACACATATTTCAAGGCCATTCTTTTCCTGCTACTGTAATAGAATGATGCAGTAGTTTTCATCTTCTCAGGAAAATATTAGGGCAGTGACAGATGAAATTTGGATGTTTCCGGATTTAAGCTCAGAGAAGTTCAGATGCATAGAGGAGTCTCCTGAGATTATTTTATCTACCTGCAGTTTACTTAGGAACAGGCTCCCTCCTGAGGTAATCTCTCCTGCTTCAGACCTAGGTACAAATGCCACAAAACCAGCCTGTCACTAATATGTGATGATTTCAGTTGTACCAGTGGGATTCAGTGGGAATGTTTAAATGCAATAAAATAAATAAATCATTAATTTAACTTAATTCAATGTTCTTCTCTCTCTACCTGCCTTGGGATAGGGTTAATACCAGGACTGCAGTGCATTTTACTTAATGTTGGGAACACTTCTGCAGCAAACGTGTACTTTGTGGCCACCTAAACTTTAATGTTTTTATGCTTTTACTTCTATTACAGATTCGCTGTTCTTATTAGGAAATGGAAAAGAGCTCTATAATATACCTATACAAAGTAATCAGTTTATATGGACTTCAAAATTGTTTTCTCTACATTTCTGCAGTTTTTTATATGCCTCCACATGCTGCTGTACAAGCAACACATTTTTTTCTTAAACAGACCTTAACAGTTCATCATGCTTTTGAATAACAAGTGGTTGATCATGTACCTTAATTACAAGAGCAAATTGAAGGCAGTTGTACTATTCATCAAAATAAATCGCATATTAGTTAACTAATGAAAAAGTCAACAAACAGAAGAATAATACCACAGCAGTACTAGTAAACACAGGGGCAAAATTCTTAGCTGCTGTAAATCAGTGTGGCCTTGATGTCTTCAACTGAATTGTGCTGGAAGATACCAGGTAATGATCTGACCTTTTTTGGGTAAACGTGTGAAGAATTATGTGCACTAATACTCCTTTGGGAAATTAGGGAACAATATTCATTGATGCTTGATATTTAGATGTTGCTTTTTATCTGTCCTTTCAGATAAAACAAAGAATTATGTTGCTCATATAAAGGGAGACTTTGACTTCTATTCTGGAGAATGTGATTTGCAATTCCCATTTTCCAAGACAGTTTGATATGCTTACGTACAGAGATTAAATGTCTGGGATCAGGAAGTTCAGCCGTTAGGTGAAGTAAAGAACTGTGATGCTGCAGATATAACACTGTGAGATCTAGCTAGATAAAAGATTAAAGGCCAAAGCTTTTCAGTGTACAAGAGGAAACACATTTCACACATAAGGATAATGATTTTCTTTTAAGGGAGGAGTGCAATAGCTGTTCTTGGTGCAGTGCTGGCTTACATAAAGTGGAATGTTTTCTCAAAACACTACTTGGGTCTCTTGTTTTTATTGTTTTGTTTGTTGAGAATCCCTCCAGTGCTGTAGGTGCTTTCCAGATGTACCAAGTTCTGGTCCCTCCAAACCTAATCAGTAAACAGAGGTCAGAGGAAGGAAGTAACAACATGGATTTTCTATAGCAATCAATACATTTTGCTATGAAGACAGCAGGGCAGAAAATGGATTTTGAAGCAGGGAGAAAGAACAGAGGGCAGAGGCAGCTTCAAGATAAATTAGTAAAGGTCAGCCAATACAGAGAGGGACTGCAGAAGGATACCACAAGGTGACTCTTCAGGGGTGTGGTAAAAGGACAGAAAAAGCTCAGAAGTGGGGCAGAATAGAGGTAATGGGAAGGGCAAATCTCCTCTTGAAGTGCAGTATCTACATGACTTTTAAAAGACCTTCAATGCATTTGGCTATAAGAGTATATACCAGCACTTGCTATAAGAGCATTATTTGGAGGAAAGAAAAAAAAAAAAAGGCTAAATGCTAGAGAACTGGGAAATGCCAGATTTCTTGGAGCTGTGTTGCTTTGAGTCTGTTCCCATGTGCTCTCATGCTGACTATGATATAATGTAAGGGCCCTGTAAAAAAAAAAGGAAAAAAAAATCGTGAAATATTTAAAGAAAGCAATACAGTACATATAGTGGTGGATGGACATTTTCAGCAAAAGGAAGTACCCTAAACCACCCTTACATGGGGAAATACAGAGTGAACAAAAAGAATTACTTTAGGTGTCATGCTAAGGGTTTGTTTGACCCAGGATTCTGTCTCCATACATACTAATGTATAGAATAATCCCTTCCCCAGCATATTCTTCCAGTTTCTATCAATCTGCATGATAAAGTGGGCAAAACATGTACTAGATCCTTTTTTTTTCAACTAAAATGTACACAAGTGTAGCTACTTTATAAGAGTTAACAAGAGGGAAGACTGAGGAAGAACAGGCTGAAGTACTTTCCATTCAGCTTTCAGATCATATATATATGACCTTGAGTTTAAGCAACGGACTTCTTTACAAAAGATATACTTGGCTGCTTTGTCCACTCTTTCTCAAGAGCTTCTGATTTCAGTGCATTCCATTGTCAGTGACTAGCTGTCAATACCTGGTGAACAAATATGTTCAAGTAATTTTCAGTTTATTGATAGATGATTTGTGAACATAAAAAGTAGGTGACATTATCAAGTTGTTTATGATGAAAATCATCTATGAAAGAACATGAATTTAAGGCAGCTTATCAGCTCAGCAAAATCATTGACCAAGTCTCAAAGACATTTCCTTTGAAGATCTCCTGCATGACAAATTATTTTTCTCTATTTGCAAATGACTATTCAAATAATTTCAAAGTTTGTTCCTGGATGAGTGCTGCATAATCATGAAAGTTTGTGTAGGGGAAAGCTAGCTGATTCATTTAATTATTCTTTTCCCCTTGCTTTGTATATCAGAAGGCTTTGCTTTGTTTATATCATTTTTTCTTCCGCACAAAGGGGAAATGTTTTAGACACTCGTAATAACTGATGTTTGTGTGAAGAGTAGCCCTGATGGTGTTTCGCCATCTTGAAAGCTCCTTTTGGTTGTAGGGCTTCTCCAATTCCGGAGCAGAAACAATACCCTGGGACTTAGACAATCAATCACACAGCATGAATAATGAGCAAACACTCAAAGCAACAGTCACATTTGCATAAACCATTCATTCATTTCATTTGAATAACCAACAAATTAATGAAAATCAAAAGGAATCTATGGATCATTTGCCAACAGGAAGGAGAGTTAAAACCATTGAATAGATTGCTTGCTGAAAAAAAGGTACATGGCTCTGTCTTTCCAGGAGGAAAAAGAGGTGGCTGGTCGGAGTGAAAATTACCAGGAGATGCGCCTCTTCTTACCCACCCCGACCAGGTTTCTTTCTGTGTAGTTCGTCTGCATCACTGTATATCTTCTTGTAAGTGTTGTTTTTAAGGAAAAAAAAATAATCTAGGAACCCCACTTTTCAACAATGTAGGAAAAAAAGTAAGTAGGTAAAAACATGAGTTTAATTGAAATTTGCAGGTGGAGGACCAGATGTAAACATTATCGAGAAATATTGGTTTCCAGAGATGCTTGCAATAATCAGGTTGGGTTTTCTTTTTTTTTTAATGGTACACTTCATGCCTGGCAAAATCAGTTTTGAAAGAAACTCAGAAAGATGCATACTTTCATTTTGTCTGTTCAGTTTCTCTTATTTTTCTCCTCCTTGTTTGAGAAGGTGCTGACAATCCTCTGCCAGGAGTCTATATTCAGTTTCAAGAAAGTAAACTCTTCCAGCTGTCACACCTGAAGGCAAAACCTAAAATCAACAAACAGCTTATCAGGAGGTGCTTTTCACTTTGCTGCTCCTGCCACTGCTCAGGCTTCTCATTTCTTGGAAGTCCTTTTTTTTTTTTTACCCCCAGAAAAAAAAAAAAAAGAACCAATGCATCATTCAAATGTGGATGCAATTAATTTCATTAGGAAATTCTGTAATCCTGACATAAGAACAATGCCGTATAGGATAGAAAACCAAATAATGGGTGTCTCTGTCAATATTTAAATTAAACAAACCAGTCTCTGGCTAGTTACTGATCGTTGCACTCTATTTTGTATGAAAATCCTTCCACCTTTTCTTCATACCTTGACAATATGATATCAACAGAGATTTTATGCATGCCAAAATAATTACCAAACTAAAAGATATGTATTTATTGCTTTGGTAACTCCATAAGCAAGGAGAGAGCACGACCTACTTCAGAGAAGCCAATCCCTATTAGAAATGGCTCTAGCAGACAGGCTGGTGGACTATGCCTCTGTACAGTTCTTCAGCCTCAGCGCTTCCAAAATGTCAGTATTTGACACTCTTCCTCGCTTAGACCAAATGCTGATACTACTTTCAGAAGATTCTCCTGCAGCACAGGCATGGTCCATGGGCTGTTCAGAGTCTTCCAGAGAGACCTTATAACTTAAGGCTTGTGTCAGCAAGTTAAACTGTTCTTTGGTTCAGCAACCAACATCTCGTATAGCACTCCTTTTGAAGACACTAAGTATGACAGCTGACAAAATCTGGAGAGCTGCCAGTTCAACAGGGAATGCCATTTTGGGGGAGATGGGAATGGAGAACCTCGCTCAGGAAGCGGCTTGCTCACTCCTAGAGCAATCCAACGTGCTTCATGCTTTTAGATCGCCAGGTCGTCTTCTCCATTGCTTCTGGGGTTCTTCTGGCAGCTGTTGCGTTTGGTTTTATTTATTAAGGATTACAGATGGAGATACAACATACTTTTTATGGAGTTTATCCTACAGGGTTTGGAATATGGGCACAGTGTTACTTGAATGAACTGGTTCTGTCCCTTTACATGCTCACAGTAAGGGCCTTACATTCAGAGGTGTCACCAGTCTCCCTAGCTTGTATGGTTACTCTTCCTTCTGCACCTAAATCTCTGCAGGGTAAGCTCCCAAAACCAGGAACTCCTCTTTCCAAGAAAAAAATATGGAAGCGAAAACCACCTTTTGATATGTTTTATGTATTATTTTAATAATAGCCATCTGATGTAATGTTCAGTTCCAGCACCCCAGAAAGGAAATAGCATAAAATGTTGTGCAGATTTGTCATTTTCAGCTTGAACCACACAGATTACTTTTGCTTTCTCTGTAGGCAAATCAAAGGTGCAGTGATCTAACTGATCCTTCTCTTGCCTTATTTCCTTCACATTTGGAGAGCAAAACTTGTGCCATCTAAATACCAAATGCTAATGACTACTTTTTGGGAAAAGTGTGTCTTAAATTAGTCCCTATGAAAATCAGTTGAATTATATATTAAAAGTAACACAGTCATATAAAAAAAGCTGTTCATAGATATAAAGCAGGTGAGTTTCATGGCTTAAGTTGCTAGAAACATAAAGTTATTGACATCTGGAAATTTCATTGTTATTATGCTTTTTATATGTTAAACTAGATCACAAATGAGCTATTTATTTATGTTTCTTTGCTGTTTGTTCTGGAAAAATACTTGCTGCGATACATACCAGATGTCTGTCTCACTCCCGTATGACTTTATTTCTCATACCTGCATTTGTCATGGCTTATTGCTTGCCTGACTGCTACTTCCTGTTGATTTCTTGTGTAGTTTTAGACTTTTTTGTCATATTCTTTGTTCTCACAGCTGCTCCTCAGTCATCTCAAAAGATATGAGTTCTAGGTGCTGCCTCTCTTTATGTTCATGTCCTATGCCTCTGATAGCAGGAAGACAGTAGAGGCTTTGCCCATGTGCCACAGATATGCAGGCATGTCCAAAGCTGTTCTGACTGCAAAGTGTTAGGTCACCATAAGTGAGCAGTCATTATCATGTATATTTCTTCCTTGTCTACACCAGAGGATCTCATCAGTACATCTTTTGTCATCTCAAACTGCCAAGTGTTTTAAATTAGCAAAGCACAAATGAGAACAGTATGGCAGAACTCAACAGGAGAGCTAGAAGAGGAGTACTGGTAAAACAAATAAACATAAATGAGTGCCAAGGGGAATGGCAGCTCCAGGGAAGATTCCAGTTACCTGAGGTCATACTTGCTTTGTCCGCACAAAGTCTCCCTCCCTGCTGCAGAAGGTTGGATTCACAGGTCTGCTCTGTCTTCTTTCCACTAGCTTGGTATAGTTGTCAATGTCCTCCTGACCTCTCTCATCATATTCTTGATGCCTATCCAGCAGACCTTAATTAATACTGGCTTTCTTGCCTACTTGTTAAACTGCGGTACCCCTGCTGTCTTTTCCTTTTAGGAACCAGCACTTTTCTTTACTATCCAGATTTGTTTTCATTTCCTAATATATCCATCAGCTGTGCTTTATGTTTTCCCAGTATAACATGCCCTGACACTCTAGTGCTTCTGAGGGAACCAGATGGATTTGGCGGGGAACCCCCAGATTCCTCAGTGTCTTACTCTGCTTCTGGAGGTCAGGCAAACTCAGCCTCCAACTTCCCTATCAGACCTATCATTTACCTTTTAATGGGAATCTTTCACCACTGGTAACTTGCCTGATTTAACCTTCTCAGATTTAATATTCATGCTGAGAGAAATAAAATGCTTTTGGTTTTCAAGCTAATGCATTATATAATAATGTACGTAGTAAAATACATTGCTATGTCAGACTATAGTCTTCGACTTTTAGCCTCCCATATACTCCTCACATTTTAAATTAAGTTCTAACGCTGTAAGTTTCTGTGAGAAAGTTTGATGTCCATATGAAAATTCAAAGAACCCATACTGGTATTAAGGCTCTGTTGAACAGCATGTAGCACCAAAGCTGTATGGCACCAGGATTGTCAAGAAAGGACTGTCATACTACTTAATATAGAAAATAAGTGGAGTCAGAATAGTGTGAAGAATTTGTCAGAAATCCAGAAAAATGTGAAGAATTTCAACGCTTTTCCAGGTTGTTTTGAGAGGAAGCGTGCTCCACACCATGCCTGCTCTTATTCCAACCTCCCAGCTCTTTCTTTTGACCAGTTCAGTGCATTTCTCTGTATTCCTGGATGCTGCACAGTAGATAAAATCACCCAGCTGTATTTGCTCTCTCCCTGGTTAGATACTTGTCTGAATCTTTTACAACAATCTGCTACCTTCTCAGCTATGTAACAGAGCAGAACATCAGCAAAAATCAAATATCTGAGCTACAGATTTCAGCTTTATTCTAAGCTCAATGAATAGTTTTATAATTAGTGATTTTTTCAGTTTAACACCATGAGAGCTGAAGGGCATGATATCATGTAAACTTCATTCCCCCATGAAAAGTGGCAGGACTTCTAAATATTCATGACATCATTATACAGTTTATCGAATCCAAAGGTATTGCCAGCTTTTAATTTAGAGCACAGCTTTGTCATATTTCACTTGTAGCTAGAAGTGGGTTTTATTTCTTTTAACATTTGAATCCAAAGTATGCAGAATGGGTAGACTGTGAATTTTTAGCTTCTCTTGTCTCTCCTCAGATTCTTTCATTTGCGTTATTTTGTTTTTATTTCTTAAATGGATTGTGCTTTTGAGCAACCAATCAATGCAATTCAACAAGATATAATAGGAAAGCAGTTCCCGACTGTTACTTCCCATTTTTCACATCTGTAGTTAGGTTCATCAGAATAAAATCTCCAGGCTTGAATGATAGGCTATTTAGGGCATGAAATAGGTACTTACCAATGAAAACTCAACCTACTCTAGTTTAATCAAGAAAAACAGTTGTTTGCTCCAGTTAGACTACAGCAAGGAGAAAATGAAACTTAGCCAAAACCAAAGAGAAAAATATCTTTATAGCTTACTAGCACTCAAACTATTGTGAATTCTTGCAACTCTACAGTCCAGAATCAGAGATGGGGATCTACTTACTGCTCCTTCTGTTCCTGTATGCATTTCTTTTTTATTTCCAAGAAGCTGGAAGGTACCGTTAGGTTAGGTATGTTGGCATAGGTGGATAGCAGCTGTTGAATGTTGTCATCTGAACATAGGCAACCATGGGAGCCCCGTGATTATTTTCACTGTAACCACAACAGCAGAGCTGTTATAAGCATCTGGAGGATAGGAATACACTTTTCATACCCCGTGGAATTCATCTAACTTCTTCCTACTTTATTTTTCCTAAATAGCCTGGGAATGTGAGAAGTAGGGACTTTCCAAGCAGAAGACAATGATGGATTAAGTAGAGGTTTAATAATCTTGAGGTTTCATGCTCTGTTTCACTTTGGGGCACAACAGGAGCATTATGTTTTGGCTCTGTTTTGGTAGGTAGAGGAAGGGTAAGCACACTGTTTTGAGGAGATGTATGGTGGTACTGTTATTTGTCTGCTTGCCTAATTTTACATCAGTATCACTTGAATGTCTTCATCTGAAATCAGGTGCTTTGACTGAACAGAGCAAAGGATGTCCACTGTCCATTTGTCGAAATGCACAAAGCAGAAAAATTACATTAGAAAAGATACCATGATCACATCCATATTATAGATGAAGAATTAAGGTGTAGCAGTTGTTATGTTGACAAAAGGCCACCCATGACATGACTACACTGACAGGTCAACTACATGAGAAGCAGCAGCAAAGAGAGACATTACATATATAACAAAACAGGGAGTAGTAGCTTAACAGAACTGCTGACCAAGATTGAAATTACTATAACACTACCACATCACAAATATCAGATAAGAGTGTAAAATCAGCAAAACTGGGCCCATGGAAAAGAGTAATGCTATTTATTAGGGAGGGGTTGAGGGTGATAATGGAGAACTTGGGAAGGAGCAAAAATGTAAAAAGATAATGTAAGGGTAGCACATCATGTGTTTAGAGGTGACTGGGGTACAATTCAAACAGTTTTAGTGCTTATGACTATTAGATATTTGTGATTAGTCAGATTTTGATGTGATTGGTCACTAATCCTTGGTTTCTGTGACAGCAACTGTGGCTATTCTGCAAATACAGACAAGTCTGCATTGTGTCAAATCATCAGCACTGCCTCAGACTGCATTTTACCTGGAGAAAGTTTATTTCTGAATCCTCTAGGATCTTCTTAAAAAGGTTAAGCTGTTGCATATTGTTCTCTGTATTATTTTTGAGGGCTTTTACTTTCTGTAGGTCTGACATTAGGAATTGCAATGATTTTTGTACAGCAGAGCAGTGACTTCAGAAATATGCTTCAGGGTGCATTTTCCAGTTAGAGAAAGAATGGTCCATCCTACTACGTCAGTCCCTTTTAGGCTTTCTGAGGTTTAGCATGTACTCTTGATGTTGAGCGTGACCTTTCTTTGGCACAGACACTTTGTCTCCACTCTTTAAAGACGATTGTCTGTTCTTTTGGAAGTGGCTGCTGTGCAGTGCAAAGACCTCTGAAGTCCCTTTGCAATCCATTGGTTTATTTACTGTCTGCTATTGATTATTACTTAATCTTAGACTTCTTCCCTCAAGGAAAAAGAAATAATCTTTATGGAGTTTCTGGTTTGTTCTGTGGCCAGAGAGAACAAAAAGCTGTGATGTGGCTGACTGAAGAGGCTGCTCAGCGTTGAATCAAAGTGCATTTGTTTTCATTTTTTAGCTGAGTTAACATCCCAAAAAGATTTATTTTGAGCTAAAGTGTAGTGAAGATTGACAGGCTGATGTCCCTAGGACAAATTTCCCTGTTTACCTCTGTAGGACAGGTGCAACCAAGGGAGATCTGGCACATGATGTTCCTCAGATCTCCTTCCTTGTTTGAAAGAAGAGCTTTCTGGTTGTAAAGCATGCTTGAGCACCCATAGTCTGTTTAGGCAATCAGAGAAATGACCACTAAAAGCTGTTGTTGAGTGTTCTCCGTTGAAATCAATGTGGTTCCCACACTGCTATTGCTTGAACAATTTTGGTTGCTGCTGATGGTAGGGTAGATGTAAGCAATGTGGTCTACTGGGCAATGTACAAAAGCAACCATTTCATTTTGCTTCTCCCACTGTGCTGAACAGCCACCGAATGGCAAAGATGTAGGCCAGCTCCATGCTGGACTAAACCTGCACTACTGATTTAGGGAGGAATAGGAGCCCCTGGATAGGACAGAAATTTCTTTTTACAGGAGTGGGAAAAAACAAACAACAAAGGTTACTTCATAAGGAGCAAAACTGAGGATGACAACTTTTCTGTGCTTTTGTATACTAACCCACCGCAGGGGCTCCTTGCAGGCTTCTCATGGCCCTGCTCTCTCTTGGTTTGCTCACATGTCCCCTGACCACCTGGGGAGTGAGAAGTTGTATGTACTGGGGACAGAGCTGAGAAACACATATGGTGCCGAGTTGCTGAGCAGGTAAACTGCTGGCAGGTCAAGCACAACAGATGAGGCTTAAGTTCATGCTGCAGCCCTTTTCCTCCCAGGACGAACTCATTTGGGTCTCTTCTTAATCCAGCCAGCCATCAATTCATACTAAACTTTCTGGAACATAATTATCTTTAAGATTTCTGCTACTCTGTCAAATTTGCTTCAAGTTAGCTAAGAGGTCCAAAGGTTCAGAAGAAGAAAACAGAGTGATGAGCAGACAGAGACTGCTGAAGTTTTTTTTTCCTTAAAAACAGGCTTTCAAAAAAAAAGAGAGAAGAGGGGAAACTAACAGTACAGATTTAATTACTGGTAATTTTCTTGTCCAAAATTATTTTTTGAGCTGCACTTTGTATTTAATTATGACAAGAAATTAGTGAAAAGAAATAATTTTCAATATTTCCTGTAGATTTTGTGCAAAGATTGTGATCAAACCATATATTCTATGGCCTGAGAAAGATAAAAGCAAATCTGAACAGCTTGATGCAGTATTTTAATCTCATAAATGTGAAAAACAAATCATTACCCATAATTATGAAGTACAATAAAGAATAACAAATATTTCTATTTCTATAGTCAGGGTTTTGCTTTTCGTTGTGTGTTGCGGGGTTTTGTTTTTGTTTTTTTACATAAGTGGTGGTTTTAAAGGGTTGTTAATTACACACTTGTAATGTACACGAAGAAAGCTGGCAGCTTCCTTACATCTAGCAGCATCCCACATATAGCTGCAAAGTTTTAAAGGAGCTTTTATTTCGTCCCTTGCCCCCTTCCTCCCTTCTGATTGTCTTCAAGAGCCTAATTTGGTAGACCTTCTGTCTGACATTCCTGGAGGCTTAAATCCTTTATTTCCTGATAGAGAAGCAAATTATCCCATCTCTTCTTACCCCCATGTCCCACCTCTCACCTGAGCAGATGGAAATCTCAGAAGAGCTCGGTGCTGTCCCAGCTCTGCTCCCTCCCACAGCTAACAAGGCCTGCTGATGACAAAGGCTGCAGCTGAACTGGACAGTCTTGAAAACCCCATCCATTAACATCAGCCCTGCACTACCCATATGTGTACGTTAGGAAGCAGTGCAAGTTTTCTGACCAGAAGCTTTAAGACTATACAACAGCAAAATAGCCCCTACGGATAGAGTTCAGAATATTTCCCCAATCCTGACTAAGGCCTTAATGTCCACTGGTTTTGTTTCAGTTTTATATCCCTGAGGTAACAGGATTCTGCCACTGTAAAGCAGAAGGGAATTGGCCCTGTAGCTCTCACTGGCAGGTAAAGTATAAAATGCGCTGTTGATCAAGGTGTACAAGCAGTAAAGATACCCATTTCTGCTTTAGCCCACTTACTTATTAATACTTAATTCTCTTTCAGTATAGAATATTAATAAGCAAAAAGCCTCAAGACATTTGCTTAGGAAAATTCTTCCAAAACCCAAATCTGCTTTTCTCTGCAAGGATATTAAACTTAACTTTCAGCAAAAGATTGACAGTGATTCTTTTGGGCAGAATTTACAATTCCTCTCTATTAACTAGACACTATTACATTACATCTAGCAGGTTGCTGTGCTTGTGCAGTGGTGGCTGGGACCAGCAGGGTTCTTCTCATGCAGTCAGTGAAACCTTCTGCGACATCATGAATTAAGTGCCCATCTGTGAGTTAGGAGTGTATGTACTGCAATGGAACACAGAGCTGAAGACAGCCCTTTCCAGGTAGTGTTTTTTGCTGGAGTGCATGAACTGTGGATAACGTGCTAGAAAAAGAACCACCTGGCTGTTCAGCCCATTCCTTTCTCTTTCTTTCCTCTCACCATCCACAGCACCTGTGCTTCCAGCTGTGTGAGTGAGAAATTGTGCCAGCCAGCCCTGCTAGGATTTTGCATAGGTCAGCATTACCTGTGTTGTTATTGTTGCATCTCTCTCTTTTTTTGTTTGTTTGGGTTTTTTTTGCGGGGGAGGGGAGAAGGACTGTTTTGTGCGCTTGCTTTACAAGTCTTCACTTTTTTTGCAGCAGAGAAGTTTCCAAGCAGATCTTTATGGACAGAATCATTTCACTCAGTAGTTTAGGAAGACATTTTCACAACCATCTCTTCAGCAATGGCCCCATGTAACCATGGATGTGCCTGAACTCTCCAAGCTCTTTGTGTTTAATGTGAAAGTTCCCAGGCTGTGGCTGTGACCAAACATTGATTTGGGATGTCTAGCCAGGCTGCAGGATCATAGGGAGCTTGATGTGGGATGCAGCCCCCGAGTGCATAATGAGTTAAAGCTGGTCCCACAGGGCAGCTGGAGCTGTGTGTGCACAGCTAATCTTTTAGGAGAAAGGATGAGCCCTGCAGCTATAAGGCTGCAACCACATGGCATAGTGATGGAGGATGTTGTGTGTCCCTCCTTGACTTACAGCTAGGAAATCTGACAGGAATGCAAGCACCTACTCCGTGAGCCTGGCAGCCAAGTTAGTCCCAGGCAAATATGCTATACTGCAGCTTATTAATATGCAAACATAGAGGTTAAAGCCTGATTTAACTACTTGTGATGCTTCTGTTCTGTCCTGTACTCAACTTTTCTTCTTGGGGTGCTATTTAATATCTCTCTGTGCAGTTTGTGTGCTTTTGAATCTTATTGCTAGATATTTAATTCACTCTGTGTAATGAACAAGGAGGTGGGGGAGAGGGAAAATCAGGAGTGCAAGTATAGCTGGACTTGTGGACTACCTTAAGGCACCTAAAATAACACTATTGCTTAAAGTATCTTGCTTGGCACAGGTTACAGGTATGGGTGCTACACAAGCCTAGAGATGTCTGAAATGATGGTAGATGCTTATATCTAGACACGTGGATCCCACTGTGGAGGTTTGTCTTTCTGTTCTGGATTTCACTTCAGAGGTCTAAAGTTACATACTATGGGATCGGTGGGCAAGTCTGCATGCCTTTCTTGGATGTAGCCTTTACTACTAAGGTACTGCTGTTAATAAGAGTAGCATATCCCTCAAGTTCATTGGGTATACTCCAGAGAAGCACCTATTGCTCAAAGTGATGGACTTTCTCATTCAATAAAAATATCCAACTATCAGCCCAAAAAAAACCTGATTAAAATATTCTGCCTTAGTGCCTCCAGCAGATATTTGCTTCATGATCTCGTTTATGTCTCTATTCAAGTTTCCCTATTAGAACTATTTCTATCATGAGGTTCTTGGAGGAAAAAAAGGTGGGTTTTTTTTTCCCTCTGTGGGGGCCCCTAAACCCAGGAGGAGCTGCTGCGTTAGGAAGAGGAGTTTTTAACAACTGCTATGAGAAGCACAGTGACTAGACAAAGAAAAATATTCAACATGCTGGGGAAAGCAAACAGAGTTCATACAAACTTTGAAGTCAATAGAAAATTAGAAGGTGTGATTAAAGACCTTTTTTTAAAAAAAACAACTTATTCCATATGTATCACTGATTTATTTTAAAAAAAGTTCTAAGAAACAAATTTTCAGGGGTTGTGAATAACAAGTGAATTAGGGGTTTTTATTCAAGCAAATGTTTGTAGTGCTGCTTTATTGTGTGGATACTGCTGCATCTAAGCATTACCTTTCAATTTAATTTTAGTATAAATTAACTTATCTTCATGCAAGTGGCTTTAAAGCTAATAATCCTAAAAGAATTAAGATTAGAAAGTAATGCTGTCAGTGACAAAGCTCATTAATGGCTTTTTATCACTGCAAACTGGTGAACTATAACCAGGATAATTGGTGTAAATTGAATATACTGGTTCTTCAGCCAGGTATCCTTTACTCTACTTTACATTAATTACTTCAAGGTTTTGTTCTGGTCAAATAAAATTTGGATGGCTTGTCCACCTCTTTTCTGAAAGGCTGAGCAAATGTCAGATGTGCTGCTTTGAGAAGTCAGAAAGGGTAAATCTGCAGCAGGCAAGATAAGGACAGGCAGAGGAGGTAAAGACAGAGACTGGAACAATTGCCACTGCTGATCGTTTTCAGCTGGCTGCAGGGAGATTCAGGTAGGATATTCCCACAGAAAAAGGAACTTGTTTTTTTCCAGAAGGAAAAGATGCTTGTGTTGGAAATTATACTTGCATTTTGTAGTGGATCAGCTTAGATTTGCTGGGGGAATAGGGATTTTTTTTTTTTTTTTTAAACCCTTCATAAGCTGTATGTTACTATTTTAAAGTTGTTTGAAAGTCCAGTGAAGGCTGGTCTGCTCCAGGCTTTTCTGAGAAAGCACCAGAACAAAACGGATGTTTTTTGATTGTGGACCTTAAAAGACCTTACCAGAGGGATAGCCTTCTCTAGTAATTTCACATACAGAAATGAAAGTATAACATGCATCAGCATGCTTTGATACCCTTATTAAAGGCCTTAAGAGCCCTTCTCAAGGGCCTATAAGCACTAGATGAAGACCCTTGGCCTAAAAAAAGAAGGAATATTCAAGTAAGAGATCTCTGGTCTCTCTCTGCTGGGAAATACTTGTTTATAACACACAGACAGAGGCAGGTTTCTGGACTGCACCCCACTGTTTTTCTGCCAGCTCATGTTGAAATTGCTCAGTTATAGCTCAGGGTGCAGCAAAGCTGCCTCCTGTAATAGTTGCTGCATTGTCTTCCATTTCTTTATGTTATCCATCTTCATGAGGCAAGAAGAGCTCGTCCTTTTTGTCCAGTTAGTTGAAATGATGGTTGTTGGTATCTGGAAAATGGGACTGCATTCAAAAGGGAGCAAACCAAAGCAACCTTTTCTTCCCTCCTCTGCCTCTCCAGTCCGGATTAGTTGAGGTAAAGCAAACTACTTGGCCATCTTCCCTCCTTGTTTTGTGCCCCACTGGACAAGCAAGAAGGATGCTATGAGGTTTAGGTTTTGAAGGCATAAGAATCAATGGTCATATACTACTGCTCTATGGCAAGAAGTAGGAGAAAGGAGATTTTAATGGTTTGAGAGGCTGGTACAATACACTTATTTCTTCTTCCTTTTGACCCGCTATAAAAAAAAAAAAGAAGAAAAATTAAGCTGGGGGTGGGAGGGGAAGTTCTGTCTGATAAATCATAGAATGGTTTAGGTTGGAAGGGACCTTGAAGATCATCGAGTTCCAACCCCCCTGCCATAGGCAGGGACACCTCTCACTAGACCAGGTTGCCCAAGGCCACGTCCAGCCTGGCCTTGAACACCTCCAGGGACGGAGCTTCAACAACTTCTCTGGGCAACCTGTTCCAGTGCCTTACCACCCTTAAAGTGAAAAACTTCTTCCTAATGTTTAATCTAAACCTGCCCTCTTCCAGCTTAAAGCCGTTCCCCCTCGTCCTATCACTACATGCCCTAGTAAAAAGTCCTTCCCCAGCTCTCCTGTAGGCCCCCTTTAGGTACTGGAAGGCCGCAATAAGATCTCCCCGGAGCCTTCTCTTCTCCAGGCTGAACAGCCCCAACTCTCTCAGCCTCTCCTCATAGGAGAGGTGCTCCATCCCTCGGATCATCCTCGTGGCTCTCCTCTGGACACGCTCCAACAGGTCCATGTCCTTCTTATGTTGGGGACTCCAGAGCTGAATGCAGTACTCCAGGTGGGGTCTCACGAGAGCGGAGTAGAGAGGCAGAATCACCTCCCTTGACCTGCTGGCCACACTTCTTTTGATGCAGCCCAGGATACAGTTGGCCTTCTGGGCTGCGATCGCACATTGCTTGCTCATGTCGAGCTTCTCATCAATCATCACCCCCAGGTCCTTCTCCACAGGGCTGCTCTCCAGCCATTCTCCACCGAGCCTGTATTTGTGCTTGGGATTGCCCCGACCCAGATGTAGGACCTTGCACTTGGCCTTGTTGAACTGCATGAGGTTGGCTTGGGCCCACCTCTCCAGCCTGTCCAGGTCCCTCTGGATGGCATCCCTCCCCTCCAGCGTGTCTGCTTCGCCAAACAGCTTGGTATCATCAGCAAACTTGCTGAGGGTGCACTCTACCCCACTGTCCATGTCTCCGACAAAGATGTTGAATAGTACAGGTCCCAGTACCGACCCCTGAGGAACGCCACTCGTCACTGCTCTCCACTTGGACACCGAGCCATTGACCACAACCCTTTGAGTGCAACCATCCAGCCAGTTCTTTATCCACCGAGTGGTCCATTTATCGAATCCATGTCTCTTCAATTTAGAGACCAGGATATCGTGTGGGACAGTGTCAAACGCTTTGCACAAGTCCAGGTAGATGACATCAGTAGATCTCCCCTTGTCCACTGCCACTGTAACCCCTTCGTAGAACGCCACCAAATTTGTCAGGCATGACTTGCCCTTGGTGAAGTCATGTTGGCTCTCGCCAATCACCTCCTTGTTTTCTGTGTGCCTCAGCAGAGTTTCCAGGAGGCTCTGCCCCATGATCTTGCCAGGCACAGAGGTGAGACTGACTGGCCTGTAGTTTCCCCGGGTCTTCCTTGTTTCCCTTTTGGAAAATAGGGGTTATGTTTCCCCTTTTCCAGTCGGCAGGAACCTCGCCAGACTGCCATGACTTCTCAAATATGATGGCTAGTGGCTTCGCGACTTGATCTGCCAGTTCCCTCAGGACCCGCGGATGTATCTCATCAGGTCCCATGGACTTGTGCACCTTCAGGTTCCTCAGGTGGTCTCACTTTATCTTCCTCTACAGTGGGCGGTGCTCCGTTTTCCCAATCCTCTCCTTTGCAATCTGCGTCTTGGGCAGTGCGGCTGCTGTCCTTGTCTGTGAAGACTGAGGCAAAAAAGTCATTGAGTACCTCAGCTCTGTCGCTGTCCCGGGTAACCAGTTCTTGCGTTTCCTTCCGGAGAGGGCCTACATTTTCCCTCGTCTTTCTTTTCTCGCTTACATACCTATAGAAGGATTTTTTGTTTGTCTTAATGTCCCTGGCCAGATTTAGTTCTAAGTCTAAATGTCTTCTGAAAGAGAGCACAAGCTTTCCCTCTCTTCTTTCCTGCCCCCCTCTTTTTTTTTTCTTCCCCAGTTTATCTGGGGGAAAAAAATGTTTGCAGAGGTCAGGGCATAGTACATTCATCCAAGTTCAGCCAGCTTTTACTTAGTATTCTTGTGGAATTTCTGATGGGCAATAACTCGAAGGGTCTATTTCTGCCCTGTCCTGCACCTCATTCACTGAGCAGTACCTGCTACTGGCAGACAAATAAATTTTAAACCAACAGATTTCGGGGAGGTTTGATGCCCCGACCTATATATTTTTCAGCAATTCAAATGGAAAGAGCTCCTTTGCCCATCCTAAAAGTTTGCTGCATTAGTGCAGTACCTCAGTGAGCACTCTGGTACTCAGGACATGTGCAACTAAATGGAATGAAATAGGTACTTAAAGATTCATATAATGCATTAACCATTTTCATAACTTAATTCAAGGCATGATATATACAGCTGACATCAAAAGCCTTTCATAGCTGTTCTTTAATTTCAGTTTCAGTAATGAATATAGATCCAATTAGAAGAGAGCTGATACACGTTGAAAAGAATTAACAATACCCCTAATTTCCATGTTGAAGTAATGGCTGCTATTATAGACTTCTTGATTTTAATCAGATATTCTCAAAAATGACAGCGGATGGGGATTCATAATGCTCAGCTGATGCTACAAGGGATCACACTGTCTCTCTCTGTCTTTTAAAAAAATAAATTAAATCTTACAAGCATAGAACAAAAGCTTATTCCATGTGCTACGTGTTTTTCTGGCACAGTAATGTTTACCCAAGCAGCCAAGAAGCAGATCGCAAACAGCGTATCTGCTGTCTGGGGGGGTTTGCAGTAGCTGACCCTGAGCTCCAGCTATGTTAGGCAAAAGTTTAGTTGGGCTTATTTTGAGCCTGTTTGAAACGGTTTATGAGGGGTGGGTGGCACTGTCTCCAGACCTGGTCTGAGGCTCTTGGCTCAAAGCATTTTGTCTTCATGGTATTGAAAGGGATGTTGGAGCAGTTGTCACAACTTAAACTGGATAAACTTTTTTGATATTTATGTCACTAACTGCAGTGGCTGTGGGGAAGAATGCCCCTCTGAATTGACTCTTTCTGTAAGTGGTAATGTACCTAGTTCCAGAAATATGGTAAACTAAACTGGATGAGGGCCTGACAGTGATGCAGGATTGCTTTATGCCCTCGACATAAGGCTGCATGCTAGAAATTCATCTGTCTTCACTGTTGATCTAATTTCCATGGCTTATGCTAGTTTAAGAGGGAAGAAAGAATGGTGTGTAGATGCAACACACAGGGAATGAATGCACTTATGCAGGTTTTCCTCTCATCTATCTACCCTTATGGTAAAGTCTGAGTATGCTGCTTCTGCTGTGTCTGTATGACTGTCTTTTACCTGTAGCCTTATATAGCCATTAAGATTTAGTATCACAGGAAAGCATATGCCATATGAGTACTTGCACGTGAATAGGCTTACCTTTTTGATATGGGCAATAGCTAAGGCTGTGATGTGAGGTCTCTTCCGTTTGACTTGCTTTTCTGACATTTTTGAGTTGGTCTGTATGCCAGCTTCAGTATGTGTGGGAGAAGGTGGGGTACAGGGCATCTCAGGCAGAGACACTGGAGAATATTACGTTTTCTGAAGCAATAAAGCCAGGCAGCTTAACGGGACAAATAAACCTATTTGGAGAAATTGAAAGTGTACTGTTGTGTTGTCACTGAAGAAAAATTCCCTAAAGTGTCTCACCTTTTAATAAGTGCTTGACTGACGCACAAGCTCAAAATGAGAGCTATTGATAGTGTCTGGCTACAACATCTGTAATGCAATATGGGATAAATCTATCTGAGTCTGTATTGGAGGATACCTTGCATACAGCTGAGCTGTTAATCTAAAGCATATATTAGTCACAGAATTTTAATCAAGTAGCTTGAATTAGAAAATTTCATCAACAGGGGGTGCGATTCTTAAATTGAAAGCGATATTGTGTGGTGCTGAATGGATGTTCAGATTTGGCTCCATTTACAAATAGCTTTTAGATATGCTGCATTTACCCCAGTGATGGAGCTTATGTGGGTTCTCTCTGGCATGTGCTTACTTTGGCTCAGCAGGTGTTGTACCCCATAATTAATGCTGCCTACCCCAGTGCACGGAGTATTCTTGCTTCTTTCTCTTGCCATGTTGTTGCACGAGGAACTAAGATGAAGGAAGCCTTCATTTATTTTATGAGAGATGGCCTGGCTTGTGTCTTTGTCAAGAGCCAGCCCTGAAGTTGTATTAAACATGAGTAGAACAGAGGGTAGTAGATATACATGGATATAGTGTCAGTAGGAAACAAAGTTGGGAAAGTGGCAGCTGGATTCTGCAGTAGTGTTAGGAAATAAAGTATTAAAACTTTGATTTCATTTAATAATACTAATGCATGATCCTATGTCTCCAGTACTTGGCAGTGATGATATTTCTATACGTAATATGTTTGCTGTACAAGACATATGTAACTTGAACATATCCAGTGTTGCATCAGACACGTATGAGGAGAGAGAACATATTAAGCTAAGTATTTTTTGAGCAGGTTTGTTGTTTGTTTGGGGTTTTTTTCATACCAAGCAGTGTGAATATGCTTGAAAGCAAAATTTCTGAAGGAAGAGAAACAGTTGATATGGGCTGCTATCAGCCTGCAATGGAAACTCTTAATTCCTTAATATGCTTCGTTCCTCAGTGTCCCTTATTTCATGCTGCATTGTGCACAGCATCAATTCAACTGTATTTCAGTAAATTTCTACTTAACTGTTTCTCAGCTCTTACAAATTCAAAACTTTTTCTTTCTTTCCAGGAGCTATTTTACACTTCAAAACAGCTTCATTGTTACTTAAACCATTTATATAGAATATATTAAAATTAAATCTGGGTGGGGTTTTTTTGCAAATCTTTGAAGAAGCAAGAACGTTTGAGTGTTAATATCCTTGCGGGTTTTATTTGGCTTTCTGGCAAATTCTTTTAATTTGTATTCCAATACCCTATTTAAAAATGTAATAATCAGTACTGGTTTGGAGATGCTTCTTTATGCTAAACAAATATTTGAAAAGAGTTAATAAATTATTAATTCATGTTTAGATGCATGAAAACTTAATTGTTGTTGTTAAACGTTTGCATCTCGGGTTCTGTTTATAGCATGACTTATAAATGTCTGTTCAGAATAAGCACCAGTGATCTCCTGTCCCTCCTGATACTGTGACTGTAATGTGTGGGTATATCATCTGTTACAACTGTATAAACTATTTAAAACATGCCCTACGTATAAGGTGAGATTCTTTAGCCATCAAACTTTAGTAATTGTTCCTGTTCAACATCAGTCCTTCCATCCCCACCATATTAATATTTGCAGTGACCCAAGGCTGCAGGAGGAAAAAAAAGTCACAGATGAAAAGCCAAGATCACAGATGAAAATGCAGCATTAAAATTTTGGCTGAGCTAGGAAGGCTGGGAAAACTGGAGAGAAAAGTCTGGCTGTGGATCTACCAAAATTGGTTCTACCTGCAGAATTAAAGAACATTAACCTCTGTTATCAATCTGTTTCATGCCTAAGTTCCTTTCTTGGGCATCTTCTGTAGTGTTGAGCTATGAGAGGCATTGCCTGTACATCCCTTTTCATATTGACTGTATCTACCAAAATCTCACATACAAAGTTTGCCAGACTCACCAGAGACAAAACCTATGTTTACTAAAAGTTGAAGTCACAGTTTACAGCAAAATTCAAGGCTAGGCTTTCAAGGCTGGAAATGAAAGATAGTAGGTAACATGATGAATCTTCATCTTAGTCCAACTCTTCAGCTGCATGCCTTTCTAGTTGCATAGCCTCTCAGGTTTCATTTAGATGGACTCATGCTATGCCACTGTCTAAGAAACTCTGTTACCTTCATGTTTCCACCATTGAATGATGCATCTCTTCTGTCAGGTCTCTACCTAATGTACATGTAAGAAAATAGCTTCAGTCATGTAAGATATTGCCACTTTTCTGTCTGGCCTTTCAGTGAAAGCACCCTTATGTCGAACCAGCAGAGGGGAACAAACTGCACCTCAGCCACTGCAATTCAGTCTGGTGTTGCAGACCAAACCCACCTTTGTTGGGGGTTTAAGCTGGTGTAGTGAACTGAATCACTGTTCACAGGGGCAGAACACATGGCCTTTCCCATAGCTGTCACTATGGGTCTTCTCCTTTCTGAGAAGCTGGCTGGGTCACAGACTACTGTAGATAGATTTCCCAAGCCCTCAGGTCAAGACATAGCCTTCCCAGCTGAGCCCAAGTGTCGTATCATCTGAAGCTCCAGCAGACATACAGTGTACGTGGACAGAAGGATTATATTAAGCCTGCTCTCTGTATTCACTTGGGGCAAACTCCTTGGTTCAAAAATTTTGCAGTAGGCATTTTCTCAAAAATCCAGGTTTGGATATAAGCAGAAGGAAACGTGAATGCACATGCTTAAATAGTTGCACTGGAAACCAGACTCTAGAAGCTGCAGGTGGCTGTCATTTGTACACAAATACCTGGATTCAGGTTAACTTTAGGTGTTTAACTTCAGGACTCATGCAAGAAGTCTCATTGTCCTGGCCTCTCTCCAGACAAAGAAAGGGAACTGAGACAAATACGGGATGAGTCCAGACCTACCAGATCTATTAGGTTAATCTATGCCAACCTATTCAGCTTGAAAATATCTTGATCACTAGACTGTTAATATTTGTGCAATTGATCTGGTGATAATGTCATCTTTTCCTCCTCTGATGGAGAAAAAAGCAAGACCTTTGTCAGAGAAGTTTTCCAATGAATTTTTTTTCTTCCCTTCTCTCCTCTGCTCAGCAGATAGAGTGGAGACTGTAGATGGCGTTTGATTCAGAACTGTGCCTTCAAAATGATGATACATGGTTTAATTTTACTATTATGCAAAGTCTCATTGAATCCCAGAGATTACTCATGGTAGGGAAGTGCAGGACAATAAATGCTTGCAGGATCAGGGGCTGGCTCTGTTCTTTGGTCTGAAGCATTGTCATCACATTGTCCATCACTGATAATTGCTCTGCTTCAAAAGTTTTTCTCCTGCTTTTTACATATTGTGTTTTTCTCTGCCAGTGCATGGGAGTCCTGGACATAAAGTCATGCTGTATTAAATGCTCTAACCAACCAAATCTGCATTCTGATGGTGTTGCGGAATAAGCAATTAAGCCTTGCTGCTGGGCCCAAGCAGGCAGCTCAATTTAAACCTAGCAGGCTCCATGCTTTCCTGGAGCAAGGGCTCCCTGCAAGTGGTCTAGTGCAAGTTCCCCTCCTATAGCTGCTGGGCAAACTATATCATTCATTAACTACTCTTGTCAGCTTTCTTGGTCTCTGCCATATATTGTTTATCTATACGGTGTCCTACCTCACTCAGGCACTGTCAGGCAAAGTATCTTCAAGGTGGAAAGAGGATGTTTTTCCCAAGTGGAAAGTCTCTGCTCTTTCCTCAATAAAGAGAAATGAGGGTCAGCTTTAAATATGAGTACTAAAATGTGCCTTCTCAGATTTAGTTCTGTGTTTAAAGGCAATGAAAAAAGACATGGTCAGACGGTCTCTAAAGAGGGGAAATACTAAACTGCCAGGAGGCACATTATGTCAAATGATGATAATCAACAGGCTGGGAGGTAAAAAGACTGATTTCTTTTGGGTGTAGTGATATTAGGTATTACAGCAGCAATAACATTTTTTCATTTGTTTGTGTTTTTTTGTTGTGTGTGTGGTTTTTCGTGTTGGTTTTTTTTTTTTTTTTTTAATGAGTACTCTTAAATTTATCCCCTCTCTAAATCAAACGCATCTAGGTGCAGATTTTTACTGTTTCAGCTCAGATTACGGTAATGAGAATGCAGTTTTACTGTTCTTTATTTATATGAAATTTTGAAGGGGGAAAACACTTTGGGCAAGAAGTGGTTCAGAATCCGTGGATCTTGGTGACTTCCTCTAAAGATCTTTGTTTAGAGTGGGTTTTCTTGTTTTGTGTTCTTTTGGTTTTAGTTTTGTTTTTTGGTTTTGTGTTTTGGTTTTGGTTGGGTTTTTTTGTAGATTAGCTTTGGAATGTGCTTCCTTTACTGTTAGTGGTACTCTATTGGATATATGGCACAATTATTGAAATATCCTATAGATAAAAGAGAATAATTTCACAGAGCCAAGAAAGCAGTAATTGCTCACGCAGATGAATTGCCAGCTAAGAATTTCTTATGAGTATTTTTAATTTTTAATGTTATGTAAATTATTCCGACGCTAACATAAACAGGAAAGCAGGCTATGATTTTCAGACCCTTTTGAATAACATTTGTTCACATTTCTTTCACTCATTCCGCATTTTTATTGTACCACCCAATAACAGTTTCCCTCCCTTTACCACCCCATTCATCCATTAACTCATAGATAATGACCTCATTGCGTTGCTGTGAAATACACTTATCGCCGGGATTCATTATTCTGACATGGCAAGGCTATTTTTAGCCCAGACTCCAGCTGGCAACTGAGAAGAAACATAGGAAAGGAAATTGCCTCAGGTGCTATTAGTGCTATCTGGTTGCCTGTAGTGTCTACCGTTTAATGTGAAGTGCCCTGGAGTGCATGGCTCCAAAAATAATTTTATTTTATTTCTTTAGCCTAAGAAGCAATATGCCAGTTGGAGGGTGGGGTGGTCAAAATAAAAAATGAATATACAGCTCTGCTTTGAGGGGAAGCACTTCAAAGCTGATCAATAAGGGCAGGTAGAAAAACGTATAGCAGCCAGAGTTATGATCAAATTTGTTCCCTTTGTGTTATGCACCTTGAGCCTTAACTGTGCTGGGCACAAACTCGCCTCAAATTGGCATCTCCAGATGGCTGGGAGATGTTTATCTAGACACTTGTGCTTGGGATTGCCAGCTAAATTTTACATTTTGGCTTTTGCATAGCACTCAAATTTGGGTTGTTTGGTTTTTTGGGTTTTTTTAAGGACTTGCCTGAACAAAAACCTCCTCTGGAGGTTTTCATGCTGATTTCATTGACTTACTAATATTTTTCATGTTGTGTTCTATCTGTGGAAAAGAATTTGGAGAAATTTTCTACCTTGGAATAAGTGTAAGGTTTCAAATGGGCCCATTGTTGTTGTTGTTGTACTGTTTCCCTAACAAAAGATTTCAAGAGGTACTATCTCTTGGAGTAGAAAACTTGCAGCTGTGACCTGCCTTTAGTCAGGAGAGAGTGAAACTAGTTGCCCTGTGCCTGGCAGCCTTGCCTTAGGAATGGGAGTTTAAAGGCCACAATTTGGCTCACAGTGCATAGATTTATGCAACAAAATTTACCAGTTTTGTTAGAGAAGCTTAATGAGTATGAAACGCGAACTACACTGGAGAGATCTCGCTTGAATTTAGGCAAATATTTTGGAGTCTGGACAAGCTTTCATTGCTCCAGCGTGCAGGCTGGCTCACCTCAGCTCCTTCTCTTCTGGGAGCAGACTTGAATGTTTAAGGTGCTCAAATTGAGAATTTAAGGTTTTTATTCTGATTCTTTACATTGCTAAAAACAATAAAATTGAGTTTCAGACAAATTTAAAATCCCCATTAGAAGTACTTAATCTCCCCCCACATCAACCTGTGGTGTATAGTTTCTCTGCGGAATACTCATTAAAACTCATGATTTTACTACAATCCAAAGACCCTTTATGAAAGTAAGCTTTAAATGGAAAATATATGTTGGAAACCTTTTATAGTAAGGCTGTGCATATCAAAACTAATTCCCCTTTTAGCCTCGGTAGAGCTTGAGGTGTGTGGGGAAGGCAGGAACTGTATAACAGGAGAACAAGCTTGGACAAAACACCCACGTGCAAACCTGTCACCAGGACCTGCAAACCTATGCTGATGCCAGCCAGGGACTGCAACTTGATAGTGGCCATACCCTTATTTCAGTTTCTGCATATTGCAGCATGGTCTGACACAGTTATGTCTTGTGGCTGAGTAACAACCCCACCCTGGTCTTCCTCAACACCAGACTGAGGTGGTGAGAGCTCTTTCTCTTGAAAACCCATAAAACTGCAGTGAGTTTTCATGGAAATTAGCTGGTTGATTCCTGGATGAAATTCACCTCTAGCTCTTCTTGATTTAGCTTAAGTGGCTATCACACTTCTGTGATCCACATGACTAACTTGGTAGATGCGGAATACAACCTGCAATAGGAGTTATGTACCTCTGGGAAGCAAACTTTCTACTGACAAAGTTATTTCAAGGCATGCTGTTTAATAAGGGAGAAAGAGAAGCTTTTACAAAATGCAACTTTGTGCTGCTGAGAGGCATGGCACCCAAGAAATTAAAAAGTACGTTTATTAGGGAAAGGAAGAAAAGGAACTGCAAATTATTTCTGAAAATTGGGATAGCAGTAGGGTCCATTTGTAAAGACCGTTGCCAACACTTGAACATTGAGTTAAATAGAACTCCACACTTTGCCTCAGGCATCATTACTTTCAAACTACTCTAAAATGACTATAATATTCTCCATTATATCCTTAATTAAGCATCACAGGACAAAGAAGCTTTGCAAACAAAGAACGTTTCTGTTCAATTGTTGTGGAGAAGGGAATTGTTGTGCATGGCATCTCTTCATTGTTCTGGTAAAGCATGATGGAAAAAAACCTTCTTTCAATATTTTTGTAATACCTTTAATCAAATTATGTGTTATGAACCTGTGACTGGATAATGGCTTGACAGTGACTGTTGAACACTAAGGCAATTCTGAAAATACAAAGTTTAAGGAGATAAATATAGAATGATCGCTATATGTATAAATCCATTGTCATTATTCCAGGGATACTAAATAATCAGATTTAAACAATAGGCATTAAAATATTGTTGAACCAACAGCCTGTTTCTAGATTTTTTTAAGCAACTAGAAATCTCATTTGGCAGCCGTTGGAGAGAGGGACAAATTAATTTTAAACTTTAGAGCATTTAAGAATGGCAAAATACTAACCCAGCAAAGAAAATATGAATTCAAGTGATGAACAGAAATATTCTTGCTGGCTTGGAAAATAAACTTTTTCTTTCAGACGCTTGGAAACTAGCATATTCATTTAAAAAAAAAAATCCAATTAAGCTAAAAATATCATAGAATGGTTTAAGTTGGAAGGGACCTTAAAGACCATCTAGTTCCAACCCCCTGCCATGGGCAGGGACACCTCCTACTAGACCAGGTTGCTCAAAGTCCCGTCCAGCCTGGCCTTGAACATTTCCAGGAATGGGACACCCACAGCTTCTCTGGGCAACCTGTTCCAGTGCCCCACCACCCTCAGAGTAAAGAATTTCTTTCTAATATCTAATCTAAATCTACCCTTTTTCAGTTTAAAATCGTTAACCCTCATCCTATCACTACACTCACTGGTAAAGAGTCCCTCCCCATCTTTCTTGTAGGCCTCCTTTAGGCCTTTATCAAGGCCACTTGATTTCCACGTATCTGGAATGGGTTAGTTTCCAGGTAGCTAAAATGTCACCATATTCTCTGTGATCTTCAGAAGTTCTCCTCTAAATGAGACTGTACTTCTGTATCCATGCACATGTGGGTGGTGGATGTGGCAACAACACCTCGAGGTGCCAGCCGAATTGGTTCCTTGGTGTGTCAGGCAAGAGGCTCGTGCCCAAGAGGAGAGGCAGCTTGCGCGGAAGAGCTTGTGGAGTAATGGGACTGGAGAGGCAAGGGACTGAGAAATGCATATGAATGTATGAGAAAGTATAAAGGCAAAGGGGAAAGAGAAGCAGTTCCTTAACCTACAGTGGATGAAACTCATCCAGAAATAGAAAAACATCTTATTTTGCAACTGTGATCCTGGAGTCTAAAGGACCCCTGACATAGGAGCTGCTAGGATATTTCTAGAATGACTCAGGAGCTAGCTAAACAAATAGAGGCTGCTAAAAAACAGTGGAAACTCAGTAAACCCCAGAGCAATTCCTCCTTCATTTGGAGGTTCAAATATTTTTTAGAAATTTAAATAGGAGGGAGAAAAACAGCTGCACAGTGCTTGAGGGATTATATGCTAGTCATTAAGAAAACATTCAGTGGCCTTTGCTAATTCAGAGCAGAGATATATTATTGAAAAACGTTGTGACAAAAAAAGTAATTGCAGCTAATAGACAGTTATGTTTAACTGTTAGATTTCAACTAGATGAGTGGAATATTACTGATCAAAATGCAACATTTCTCAGGTGGTTTTTTTTCTCAAAGAGGATTAGAGCTGCTTTACACTGTTTCTTTGGTTTAAAGCAGGTAAATTGAGGTATTTGAAGACTGTGGTGCATGTAAACACTTGAGGTGAAGGCTGTATGGCCTTGGGGCACAGCTGATGAGAGGGACTGGGGTGCACAGGGTACCTGTATTCATCCCCGGCTTGCCATAAAGTGGTTGTCAAGAGCAGAAGAGGCAGAATGACTTTGGGGCCATTCCATGTGCTTTTATGAGAGGAAAAACTAGCTGACTTATTCATGAAAACTGGGGAACAGTTTAACTTATATATAGTGTGAAGTCCAGGCTGGTTGCAAATACAGAGATGACCAAATTAATGAAGCTAGACTCAGTGAAAATTAATCTTGTATCCTGTTTTGACTCAAGAATTAAGCTAGAAATGGCCATACCTCATTGATGGTTTTCTAGGTCGTTTTAGTCCTGGTTTTACAATAGCACGATTGGGCTTTTCCTGAACCTTTTTGCTAATTTTCCCTGACTTTATTAAAGGCATGGATGTCTCAAAAATATAGATTCCTATGTATTGAGTGAAACTTGATGGTAAGGGAGGAGAAAAGGTCTTATTAGTGCATAATAAAGGGGACAAAAAAACCCCCAAACCATTATGCCTGCCACCCACAAACAAAGCCCTAATCTGGTCATAACACAATACATTGACGCCTAATCAATAGTTGAGGGATGTAGGAGAGATCAGGGAAACAAAAGAGGGATTGGAGGACATGCAAGAGGGGAAGGAGGAATGGCAATGTAGCCCAGGAGCAGGAGACACTGAAGACAAGTTACAACTGTTAAGATAAGTATGGCAGCAGTACATGCAAATGTATGGCACAAACCCTTAAGAAAAGGGGCATCGTTAATTCTGAGGCATGCAGAATAACTACTTCTGCATCACATTTCTAGCATTTGCAGCTGGTATCTTTAATATAAATGAGGTCTTTTGCACTGTGATGATCTGCAGTTTATATTATGATGGTTAGCTCCAACTGGACTTGTGTGGCACATGATGCTTTTTCTGTCTCAAATCAGATGAAAATAACTCTCTGCCTGCGAGCTTGTCCCAGAGTGATCTTCCTGTGGTGTCTGCTTAAATGCATCCCAATTGAGTTTTCTCCAGTGTTTGCTTAAAGTGATTAGCAAGCAGGTTTTCAGAATTAATATATTTGCTGGCATCACTGGGAAAAATGAATGCAACATGCAGCTACAATGAACTACTTCTCTTGTTTCAGTGACTGTTCTGTGCATAAGTATTTTTTCCAAATATTCAGAGTATGCAGTGTAGCTGTCGTACTCGTTTAATTTCATCACCTAGCAGTTTGTACAGTATGTCCATGTTTCAGGAAACCAGTAACTCAGATCACAAAGAATAAACACAATTTTTTTTCCTCCTCCATTTTTCATTTTCCTCCAGTTGATTGGAAAGCTCCTGTATGTGAATCTCCCCAATTTTTTTTTTTTTTTTTTTCCCCCCTCATTGCAGCAAATATCAGATGAGCAAGTCATTGTCTGCTTTTCTTTCCAGGCATTTCTAGCATTTCCTTTCTTCCCCTTTTTTGAATTATATCCTCAGGTGTTATAACTGAATTTTTAATATCTAATTATTTCCTTTAGAAAGTTGTCCACAACAACTTGTCTTGAGTTAGAATTTATTTAGGCCATTATATTTGAGGGCAGGCTAGGACTGAAAGGACAGAGTTCAGCAGAAGTCATGCTGCAGACACATCTGCTCATTTCAAAGTATTTCTAGTATACTTAAGTGTAGTGTATAAGTCTTGTCCCCTTAATAAACCCTCTGCTAATTTTTTTTTTCTTTTGTCTTACCATTGCTTTTCAAATTGCCTAAATTTGTCACACTGAATTGTAATGATGACACAGCATTTACTGGAAGGGTGGAACTTCTTGTTTTGGGATTGTTTGGGTTTTTTTTTCATCATGGTTAAAATATTTGAAAGTACTACCAAATGTGGAAAAAAAAAAAAAAAAGGAAAGAAAATACCTACCTCCATAATATTAAATTTTGCAAATCTTAGTGATGAGTGAGGTTACTTATTGTTGTGTGCAACTGTGGGATGAGGAGAACTGTCATATCAGTGCCTAATGTACTGAATAATGGGCCTTCTACATAAAGTGCATTTGCTTTGTTCCTATAGTGACAGATGCAAGGAATTAATTTCTCTTAGCAAGAAATGTTCATTGAAGATAAGGCCTGAAATAAACACTGACACACAACTGTGAAACGCCCTGAAACTGTTTCTTGGTGACAAATTACTGCTGAGGTGTATAGACCCTTCCACAAAAGTGACACCTATTGAATTTATTAGACAGATTATATAGAGAGGACTGAATCATTTTTTGTCCTGTTTGTAGAGCTGACATTTACCAGCTTCTAATGAATTGGATATAGGCTGCTGAAAACAAAAGTCAGATGGGTATGAAATCTCTTGGACCAACCGCCATGGATCATGCAGCTCCCGACAGTGTTTGTGCAGTGGCAGTTTTGTGTGGAAGTAGACAGACCCTGAGTTTGAGTCTCAAGTCATTCATCTTTGCATGGGAAACTGTGCAAGAGCTGCAATCAGAGCTGTGAAGCCTCAGTGAATACAGTGAAGCATGCAAACGGTTTGTACGTTGCACAAGCTAAGGCTGGATGCGCTGACTGGGTTGCAGCAAAGGAGGAACCTGAGGAGTTGAAAATCATCCGTTGGAGCTAGTGGGAAATTTGATTTTCACCAAGTGAAGGAGCCAATGCAGCCAGCGAAGTGTAAGCAAACATTTAAAAGTCAGCTTTTTGTAGAGGAATATATGCTGCCATAAATTTCATTTTGTGGGTGTTTATCTCTGGAGATATTTGTTAAAACACTACCTTTGGTCACAAGTCACCCTGAATGTGGGCTAATCTTAAATTCTGTCTCTTATTTACACGTAGTTAGAAATGACTTTACATGGAACTTCTTATCAGTACTTTGCAAAGGAGATTAATATCACGAGTTCCAGTTTACAAAGAGGGAAACTGAGATGCAGAAAAGTGACTGAGTTAGTCATTTCCCCCCTCCCCAGCCTGTTGACAGAATGAGCAACAAAACCAAATCTGTTGGTCACAACCCTGTATTGCTTTCTGCAGTCCAGTTTGTATAGCTGCAGCTCGGTTTAGTCCCCTAATCTTGTTACTTTGGGATTTGAGTCTAGGTTGGTGTCTGTCATGGGGAACAAAGGCTGTATTTCCTGTATCAGTCACTCAAAAATTCAGGTGTGTGGCAGACCATGTGGCTTAGTGTGCAAAGGCACCAGTTCACTGAGTTGGTATGCATTTAATCCTGTACTTAAAATGCAAGCAAGCAAGCTCCTAATTAAAAGACTTTTTTTATAATTTGCAAAAGCAAGAAGCATAAAGAATTTCCCTGTTGCACCTCCATCCAAATTGTTATCAAAAATCTTTTTAAAAGGTAAACAGAGAAGTAATCCTCCCTCAAGGTGTTCTGAATGAGAGGAGAATAAAGTATCCTTCAGCAGCTTAGCATCAAAGCATCCATGAGACAACCAACTTCTGGTAAAGGCAGATTTGTGAAGGTATCTCTGCTCTATCCTCAGCAACTTTGTGGTTTTTCTTCCCTCACTTCATATTCGCCTTCCCTATAACAAGCCTGCTGGAAAGTATCATATTGACAGCCAGGCATGAATGCTACGTGGAACAAACACCAAAAACTGATCCTGCTACTGAACATATACTACAGGTATCTCATGACACAGCTCATAGTAAGTGTTTCACAAGGGTTAAACTGACCCTTCCCCACAATGCTGTATAAATCCAATGCGCTGCTTTGATCCTGCTCCCCTCCTAGTTTTGTTAGACCCGAATATATGGGTGACTTTGCCCCCAGGGTAGGCATGGAAGGAGATGCAGTGAATAAAACATCACAAAGAAGTATCAAACAGCACTTTGTTTCTGTTTACCTAACATAGGGCCACCTCTGCAAATAAATAATCTGCTGACGTTCGTTCAGCTTGCTAGCATTGAAAGATTTGTCTCACTTGCAGGCTTCTTCACAAGTTCTCCACAACGCATAAATGGAGCAAATATATAAGTAGCAGGTCCCAGAGTCTTTGGGTCTGTTTGGCCTGATGTATTTGGAGACAACCCAAGCCTATCCGGTTTCCACAGTGAATTGTTAAAAGAAGCCCTTCATCATGTTAACCAAAGAAGAGAAAAACATAATTCTGATCTCTGTTTTATTCCCCCCCCAATCTTCCCTTCTCTAGCATCAGGGATCAGCTAGAATTTGGAGATCTCTGCCAGTCCTCTCTTTCTTTTTGCCTACTCTGAAGTATATCACCTGTATCAGGGAGTGGCAGAAACCTTTCTCCTTCTGGCATAAAAGTTTTCTGAACCTCAGACCTCTCTGCCTCAGAGGGACTATGGGGCTGCAGTAAATCTAACCGATGCAATCCATACCATTGCACTTGAGCAAGATTGTGCACACATGATGCAATGTGAAAAAGAAAATTTCAGCCTTGCAATAACAAGCCCCTAAATGCTCTGGATCTTGGAAAAGATTGTTTTGATTTTCTGCCGTATGTGTAATTTTAGGGTTTTTTTTTTCTCCCCAGTGATTTAAATTAATTTGAATCAAATCATTAAGCCCCAGACTGGTACTGAACATAATGACTCATCCCTAAATTAATATTGTCTACCCTGAACTACTCCTGTCTAAATCACTGGAAGATTCACACTCCTTAGAAAATCAGCTACATTCAAATGAGTTCTGCAACAGTTCATTAGGTAATGATGTGATTTATACATCTGGGTCAGCAAATGTTTTCCTGCTCTGACTTAAAATGGACAAAATGTGGGTAACTAAACAGGAGTTTTGTAAACTTTTGACATTCCCATGAGTGGGGAAAAAAGAGGGAGAGGGGGAAAAAAAAAAGTAGGTAGAGCTTGAATCGGGAGAAAAGGCAGCATACCATACTGCAGGAATTTCCAGCTCCAGCCTCACTACTTCTTTTTACGGTGTGGTATTATATAATAAACCTGCCTCTCTTTCAGCAAATTCTGTCTTATAAATGATGTGCTTGACATCAGCACTTGAGAGGGGCTATACTGAAGGAATCTGTTAGCATGAAGAATAAATGCACATAATTAGACTGAGTTCAGTGGTCTAGGTGAAATCGTTGTACAACCGAAGTCAGTCATTTTAGATGCTTGCTGTACATTAGACCTCTTGCATTGCTACATCACTGTGCCACACGCTGTATTTCAATCACAGCTATGAGAGAAGAGAGACTGGCAACAACACAGCAAGAGCTTCCTGCAAATGCGTTTTTGCAGCTGTAGAGCCCACATACTAAACAGTCTGCAAGCTATGCATGAGGCAATTTATCTTCTGAAGGTCTTAAATAGTATAGCCCCCATGAAACAAATGGAGAATTATTAACTTTTTATCAGCTGAACTTCAAACCTTTTTGATTGGTTTTAATTTTTATTAATTATTTTTAATTTTTTTTCTGATTATCGACTTTAGACAGTGGCTATTTTTCTGTATTACTAAGCCTGTCAGTAAATGAGCTTCTCTCCTGTACACCTGTGTTGACAGGGTATGGCATTTTAGACTTAAGTAATCTTGGCCTCCTTAGGGGAAGAAGCTGTCAGTTTGTACCCTATAATGAATGGTAGGTTTATGGTATGAGGCACTGCATGTAGTATTAAGCAGCAAAGAAAGCATGGCTGTCCTAGATTGTAAAGTGCTGGCTTCTGGTTATGGTAGCTGCGATAATGAATAACTGAATGATACGACTTGACAACTGCTCCATTTTATAAAATATGACACTATTTTTTCTTAATTTCTATGTTTTTGTGAATGGCTAGAACTTCTTATCTTCCTTCCACAAATAAGAGAGAAGAAGTGGTGACAGAAAAAGAAAGAATATAATTATTTCCTTCTCTCTTCCCTTTGCTGGAATAAGGTGATTACCTAGCTATTGAATCCTTTAGTACAGGTTTCTTCCAAAGCAATCTTGAGGTGAATTTATATGACCGGCCTCACTGGCATCAGTTACTTTTGTAACCTGAATATACTGGATGCAGCACATTTATTTCATTGTGGTGTTCCGTTTGGAGGAAGTAAAGGAATAATGCTAAAAATGAGTGTCTGAGCTGACGGAAGTGACATTCGAGGTGGCAGTTTGGAGGGGCTCAGAATAATTCAAGTATAATGAATGTGAATCATACCTATATCAGCAGATTTGATATCTGGAAGCCAGTTTACCGAAACTCTTATTGAGTTGTGTTTCTGTAGCTTCTGGGTTGCTGGCAATTGCCCAGGGTGTCTGGGGATGGGCTTATGGACCGCTTTTCATCTGGCTGCTCTTCTCTAACTGCTCACCATCAGTGGTCCCATCTTGCTGCCATCTTTTTCAGGGTATTGAAGCATAGGAATTTCTTACCATACCAAGGCACAGTACTGGGTCTATTAGTAATATTTATTTTTATAATAGATGAAATCTTCAAGGATCCTAAATCCTGCAAAAATATTCAAAGTAGTTTTTACACTTTTGTTCTACTTGTTCCTCAGGATTCCTCCATTTGCTTCTTGTTTCTGGGCTAAAACACTGTATGGGATGGGTCTTGTGTTTTTTTCCCAGATCAGATGTATTACAGAATTCAAAATGATCAGAGAAAAGTTAAAGTAATATTTTAAAATATTCAGTAAGAGGTTGCTAGGCCTAGAAAATGAGAAATTACTTTTTTTGTTTTCCCATTTATTCTTTGTTTAACAAGAATTTCTAAACTATATGTGGTTGGACAAATTGTTGGGTATTTCAGAATAAACTCATGAATTAAATTTTTAAACAAAACTAAACAAATTCATTAGTGAAATATTTTACTTCGATTCTATAAAAGCTGTTGTTCAATCATGTAATTTTCTCCTTTGGCAGATTTTCAAAGTTTTCAAAATATCAATTGTTCTGCAATTTTAGTCCCCACAGCTGTGGCATAGAGTTAATTTCCTTATGAGTGAAGCCAATCTGCATAATCGAGATCTGAAACAATGGTATTTTTTCTGCTTTTCCTGCTGAATGTCTGCCTAAAGTAATTCTTGTGCTATCACAAAGTACTTGCAGGAATATAGAGCATAATGTGCAACAGAGAAGTTTCACATAAAAAATAATATAGTGAATGATTTAATGTTCCTGCCAACTGATTGTATGCATAAATGTATGCACTTCTAGTACCACTGAATAAATAGTTTCTAGCGTTCCCATTTCCCACAGCACTGTTCCTTACACGTAGACTTCTCTGCTGCTTGAAATCCCTTGCACCCTTCATTTCCCACAGATGGCCCAAGGAAGACTGCCACTTTCCCAGAGGTGAGGAAAGAATTGTATTTATCCAGATCCCCACATAAAGTCTCTCTTAGAATATGTCAAAAAAATGACAGGCCAGAAAGCTGACAGGTGCATGCTGCAGTGAGCCTCTGTGAGGTCTCGAACACCTCAGCTGCTGAAAGCAAAGTAGTAACTGGGCAAGAAAAAACAGTGACAATAAAAGAACTTGGATAATAAATATTTCTGCATACACGAGTTGCTGTGCAACATCAGTGGGGACCAGCAAGATGCAAAGGGATGAAAAAGCTAGAGTGAGTTTCTGGAGTGCTGCTGATTGCCAGGCAGTCTCTTCTGCAACAGAGATCCGGGACTCAAATGGCTTCCCATGCTTAAGCCAATGGGTTTTGCTTACTTAAAGATTTCATGCCAAGGCTGTCTTTCTTTTGCAAGGACCTAATTGCTGCCATGCAAGGAGCTCACCACCAGTTCAATGTCGGTTCCTTTTCAGTGTAAAGCAAGAAGATACTTTGCAGATAGGGTCTTTGTCCACCATTTCCCCTATGGTCAAAATTGAGATCTGTGCCTGAGAGGCACTGAATTTAGGAACGGAACATCTCTCAGGTCTTAAAAAACAGACGAATAAGCTTCCTCTCATGTATATGTCTGTCTAGCGTCACACATGACCTCCACAAGGATGACTGGAGTTACTCAGCTGTATTCTCAACCACCACTTTGTTGAATAGCTCCCTGTACCCTTTTGTTTTCCCTTTGAATACTGGAGGTATTTAATAGAAAAGATATTTCAGTTTCTCTTTCAGGCTGAGATTTGCCTGGCAGTACTTAGGACAGAATGTATTTGTTATAACCTGTGTCAGGGAGCAGCTGCTCTGCGAGGGCCGGTTGCCCATCGTGCCTTTCATTACTGCCAAGTGGGTCCTGGTTTTTTGGATAGTCATGAACAGAGGCGTTCATCACAGGTTCCACTTAGCCATGTTTTAAAGGACCTCTATGACCTATTCACCCTTTCCTGAATACCACTATTAAGAATTCTAGTTTAGACAGTATATGAATGGTGGTAGATATACACACTTCTATGTCTGTGTACGCATACATATATTCATATATACATGAAAGCCTTGACAGATGTGAGCAGTAGGTGTTATAGATGGTTGTAGCACATCGAAGAGATAGCATTACAAGTTGTGATAAGCCACGTGGCTGATCTGCATTTTGATTCCACAACAAGCTGCAGCAGTCAAACTGCCGTTTTCAAAGCTGTGGTTAAGAGGAGCAAACTGCATCTAATTCGCACCACACATGGCAAGCTAAATCTCCAAAGCAAAAGAGGACCAAAAAACTGGTTCCTATAAGGAAAAGTTACTGGCTTTTTCAGGGGGGAAAAAAAAAATTACTTGAAAAATATGAGTAATCTCTGTTTACGAAATACAAGTCAGAGGTAGCTTGCAGCCTGGTTACCTGAGCAGAGGATGCTTGAAAACAAAACTGAATACGAGCTCACACTGGTATTTCAGAGCCCAGTGCTACTCTTCTGACATGCAACAGCTTCCACTTTTTTTATGTGTTCATAAGCCTGAGCACTTTACAGAATGAAAGTTTTATCTTTCCTACTGTGCAGCTGAGGAAACTGAGGCACAAAGAGTATTCCCTATTTAAGGTCACACAAGGAGTCTGTGATAGAGCCAAGAGTAGAATTCAGCTCCTTCCTTATCATGAGGCTTTACACTCTGGATTATCAATTCCCAAGATACAATTTTGGGAACAAGTACACCCTGGCCTAGTTTCTTCCATTTGCTGTTAATTGTTGAATTATTTTAACTAAGAAACACTTATGTTTAATTTGTTTTCTCTTTCACAAAGATTGAGACATGCTTATTTAAGAAACCAAGCAAAACAATCTTCTAACTCTTACCACCTTTTTTAAATAGACATTAAATCCCAGGATCTCTTTTTAGTTTTCAATTGTGTGTGTTTTCCTTAGTCTAACCTCACTGTGGGATATTCTGTTTACTTTTATTAAAGTTTAGACTTTTGCTTGTTGAAGCTGTGCTGCTTCCTTTTCAAGTTATTTTAATATATTGTTTTAATTTTCCTAAATATTTGAATTGTTTTGTACATAGAAATACCATTTCATTGTTTCATTTCTGTGATTATTTTTTTTAATTTCTGTCGTAACTAAGATGCAGAAGCAACTAGATAAAACAGTGCTAGTTACACATGATAAAAGTTGAAGTCTGTCTCTTCTTTCCAAGCCTAACGTGGTTGCAGCAGTACTCATTAATTTCAGATGGCTGGTGAATTTAAATATTGACCATCATTATTTTACCCATGTCTCCTGCTGCTCTCTGCTGTCCCACTTCTTGAGAGAGCAACAGGAATCTGATAGTGCCAACATCTTCAGGGACATGATGTGTTTCACTCAGTGAGACACCTTAGCTGTTCCTGTGAACAAACAAGCAAACAAATGCAGCTAAAGGACTTGGGAATGACTCTGCCACTCAGGAAAACGTTCTTTATCCTCCTTATGCTGTTTTTTTCAAAGCTGAACTCTAAATGATCTTTCAAGGTTCTCTTTCTCTTATCATCACTTTGTGATTATATTGACTGTATCTGTCACATTCACAGGCAACACTAAAGGGCTTAGCATCTCCTGAAGGGCCAGGAAACCTTCTGGAGGCTTTAATTCTGAGGGAGAATTGATGTTGAAATACAATGCTTGGAATAGAAAGCAAAGCCCATTTTGTCGTAAGAGTAAGGAGGGGACTGCTGTCCACTCTCTTTCGTAAGAAATGCCATTTGATGAGATCATGGTTCATGTCATGATTGTTGCCTGCTGCACTAACCCTCTGACACAGGCACGGGAGTCACATGACAGTGTCTTTAACCTCATCTGCAGAAACATATGCCTTCACTGAATGTCTATATATCTTCTGGTCTTTATATGTGGTTTCTTAGTATAGGTATACATGAGAAAAAATTACTGATATATACACGTTATGTTAACACTTAAGGGTGAATTTTTGAAGCCTGAATGAGTGTGTGTGTGGAAGACTATGGGGATGGAGAGGGACACAGACCCTTACTGATGTCACCGAGCAGTCTTGGCATGTGGGGAAAGGAGGTAAGCAGTGATGGGACCCATTCGGTCAACCAGGAAAACTGAGCTTAGCTGTGATTCTTAAATTGATACTCACGAGTTTTTAAGGCTAAACAGATTTGCCACTGCATAGGGCATTGCTGATTTAAAAGAAGAGTATGGCAAAGCTTTAGACCTATCTAGCTAAAGGTTGCCCCTCAGCACTGTTTCTTGGCATGTATGAGCAGCATGCTTTTTGGAAGTGAGGTGCTCCAGACATCACTGGTGATTCTGCACATCTAGGAAGGAGAGTGCACCAGGGCACATCTGCCCTGTCAGCCCTGGAGCAGGCTTTTGTCTTCAGAGTGTAATCTCAAAGGCTGTAGAGAATCTTAGGCTACAGAGATTGTTACAATAAGCTGTTAAATGGGGATTGTACAGTAGGTTGTAGTGCCGTATTAATTTCCCTAAACATGAGTCCCCATGCGGACAGGTCCTCAGCTCAAGAGCTCGTTCCCTGTCGAAGAACCTGCCCTAGGGCTCACCAAGTCACAGGACCTCCTCCTGCATCTCCTCCTGGCCCTGCTTACACTGGCCATCCATGGCACCAGGAGGAGGCAGCCTGAGAGGGAGACCCCAAGCACCTTGAGCCCTGCTTTTGCTCCCTCCTCACCCCATGCCCCAGGCAGAGCACCACTGGGCAGGGTCCACTGGCTTCCTGGAGACCAGCATAGGACATGCCAGGGTGTTTTCCTCACTATCATCCATGTGAGCCCTCTCCATCCTTTTTTCAACCCTAGATACTTTCCCTTTGCATATTAGTTCTCCAGTCTGTTTTCCCCTAGCCTTTTCTCATCCCAGGAGGGCTTAGGGGTTGGTTAGGAGGGAGTGAGACCCTTGAAGGGCCATGGTAAAGGGTCTCTGCAGATTGCCAGAATGTAAAGCCTTTGGTCTCATGAAAATCACAGCTAAATAAGAAGAGTGCCTTCTGTGTGAGAATGAATTTTCCTTCTTTTCTCCTTTCCCACCCCCTACCTGTGATACGGGATGCTCTGCTTTTCAGTGCTGCTGTAGGACCGTCAGGACTTTTTATTATCCATAACCTTCTCCCTGCCCCAATCCACACATCCCGGGGAGCCTCAGACCACCGCTATACCACTGCAGCTTTGAGTTGTGCTGTTTCCTTCATCCCCTGCTGCCTGACTGGCTGAGAAGGCATATTAACGACTCCCTCAGCCTCCGGGTGCACCAGGATGGGCAGAGCTACTGGCGGAGTTTGCTTTCAGCTCTCAGGGCTGAAGTGGTTGACAGATGTTTGGAGGATTTCTTGTCTCTGGACCAGCGCTTTGTCTGTTCCGAGTTATTCAAAACACAAACAGTGGGTTGGCAGGAGTGAAATAGGCTCAGAACCGGGATGTCAAAACAGAAATATATTTTTTAAAAAGACAAGTGTCAAAAAGTTAAAAAAAAAAAAAAAAAAAAAGGTGTTCATGCAGTTTATAGGAAGATGTATTTAAATAGTTGAGATTTTCTTCTTTTAACCCTTTGGGCTCCCAGCTGACATGCTATTCTGCTATATCTACAGGGGTTTTCATGCTTAAATGTTATCAAGGTCATTTTGGGTCCTGAGTCCCTGTTCTGCTGACTGATGGATTTGGCCACATTTCCAAGGTGTTTGGAGTACTTGCTAACAACATTAATTTTGCCTATTCTCTGAAGTGTAGTGTTGTAAAACTGTAGTGAGATCCTGCAAATGCAGCGAGTGATAATGTTGAACAGAGTTGTGGAGGGGGTGTTTAGGGAGAAATAAAATTATTCAAAAAAACAGAGAGGAGTTGAGGAGAGATAGGGAGTAGAGGATGGCAGAAGTAAAAGAAGGCTTGGACTTAAAGGAGAAGAGAGGCAGTTCTCCATATTTCAAAATCATAACCAGTATAGGAAGAAGAGTTTTTAGGGTCCTGTAGCAGATACAGCTTGCCTGCAGCCTCCTTTAGCTCCATGTGCATAGTAAGGCAGGGGTGGTAGCGATACCAAAGTGAATCAGCACCAGAGCCCTCTGAAAAGGGCTGTGCTCCTGTGGCTGAATTATTGCCAGCGGGCTGGGTGTTAGTAACTCTAGTGGCAGGTAGAAGAATAAGTATTCCTCTATGAGGTCTTTGGAAAATAATCCTAATAACATTCAAGAGAAAACATAGGCAGCAAGTGTTTAAATAAACAATGGAAACAAAGTCCAAAAACAGAGGATAAAAGTGAAATTATTCCAATTATATTTATGCTTGCTCTTTTTTTTTTTCAGTGTGATGATTATTTGGAAAAACAAAAGACCAACATTCCGAGAATGTTGAAAGTTGTCATGTCCTATTCAAATGTTATTTGGTCAGCATAAGAGCTGTTTCTACTAGAATAAGCGTAGCATAGGATAAGTATATAGTCCCATTATTGCTCTGCAGTAATAAAACAACAGAATGCTGCTTTGCTGGCTTTCATCAGTTGCAGAAATAATTATTTCTTCAGCTATTGATGCTGTTCACGTGGGTATCATCCACATCATTGTCTGTTCCCGTTATAATCCTTGTCATCAGGACAAAGGCATGCAGTGATATTACCTGATCTCATGATAGTCTTTGACCTGCAAATTAATCTGTTGCTATGCTTTATTTTGAAAACACTTTTTGGTGACAGTGGATTCTTGCTGTGTTGTCACTGCTCATCGTCATGACAATGTGCTTAGTAGGAACACTTAATGTTTTAGAAGCTTTCTGTTCTCATGGCAGGTAGTACTGATGCTCTGGCATTTTCCATTTTTGTTGAGATCTGATGTGAAACTGAAGGCTCCAAATGTTTCCAAATGCATGGTGGATTTATGAATTCTGGTTTTGAGCTTGCAGTCCTTTTATTACCTTTATAACAGTATGGACCATGACTGAGTGCCTGCTCCTTTTTCTTTCCAATAGATGGATTGCTATGCGAGCAGGGCCCAAGTTAAAAACGATGGGACTGCTTTTCTTTTTACATTAGCTTAACTCAGCTGACTTCAGCCCAGGTGAATTTGACTGATATTAATGTCAATGAAGAATTGAGCAAAATCTGCCTGCATTCAGTGAATGTTACTTCTTTTACATCTTTTTTTTTTTTTTAATGTTAATGTAAGCAGATTTTATGAATTCTTACCATCCATAAAGAGAGCACGTAGCCAGGAAAGATACTGCACTTTTTTTTTTCTGAAATGAAAGTGGTGATATTTACTCATGTTATCTTCATAATGAATGTCAGTTTTGATCTGTTTGTGTGCATTTGAGGGTGGACAATACTTAAACATTCATACTAAAGCATTAGAACACTTTGCAAACTATTGTAGCCAAGGGCACAGCTACGCCTACCCAGCTAGTGTAAGAATCAGTGAGTGGGTGTGGAGAGGGAAAGGACAGAAAAAGATAAAAAAGCAAACCTGGGAGATCTGTATTTCACATAATTGGATCCAAGCAATGATACGCCTTTATTGTCACTCACCCCCAGGTTTAAGGTATAATTGCTTTCTGTCATTGGAGGCATTTTGGCTTGGGGTGTTGTCAACCCGATGGAGAGACGGTCTGTAACTGGCCATGTTGCCAGTCTGCTGGGTGATCCTAGAGGCATCCCGCTGCCTCTGGTCATTCCTGCCTGTGTCGCTGAACAGCCCAGCAGGCTGCAGCCTTGATCTGTGTCCGAGTATGGAATATCAACCCATAATGTTGGGCACGGACTTTTAACATGGGAAGTTAGAAGACATGTTTACTGTGAGAAGATCTTTAGGAAAGCCCAGGTACATACCCCTGCTCTGCTACAGAGCTGGACAAAGAGGGTACTTTTAATTTCTATCTTGGTGGCCAGCAGGACCCAGCTGAAATGTCACGGTCCACACTTAAAGAGCATTCTGATTTTTCTGTTCCCTCTTCATTCATCTTTCTTTTGGGAACAATTTATTTTAAATTGATTTTTTTATTAGTGGACCTGCTCAGAGGCAGTGCACCTGTTACATATATTGAGAATCTGACTCCTGACTTTAGTGTGAGCAAGTGACAATGTTTTAAATTAAGCTGTCCTCCCTGCAACTATCCTTCTTCCCTTTATCTCCCCACCCAGCCATAAATAACCGGGCAGCAGAAGGCAGGTAGCGTTATAAATTGTCAGGCTACACAATTGCCTCATTTTCTGCATTCTTTTCCCTTTCCCCATTATCATCCATTTTAAACTAAAAGTTCATCCATTTGTGGTTCTGCCATGAGAGGATGTCAAATAAATTGATATTGTAGTGTTTAAAAAGTATTAAAGAATACAAATACACACCAATACATTGATAATGCTCAGCAACCAAAAAGCCTACTACTAACTGGACAGTAGTGCTTTATTATTGTCATTTAAAGACCAAGGGGAGAGAAGTATAATATTGGGAAGAGTGATTATCACTCATAGTCTCTCATTTAAAAAGATGACTGCTGGTTTCACTCGTCATAGGGCCCATGATCTATTACCCCTCTGTTTCCCTTATGCAGTAGGTGTTCCTCTAATAAAGAGCTCACTATTTACTTCTAAAATGTCAGTGTATCATCCGTCCCAGGTCTTCATGGTGGTTCTACTAAACAATTGCAGGCAGGAATTGTAATGAGTTATGGACCTCTTGCTTTCCTAAACTCTCAGCTAGAAACACATGGCACAGTATCTGCCAGGCAGTCGAGGCGGCTGGCAGGGACGTCATCCTTAGCCAGCCCTATCTTGCTTTGGGTTCATGTTCCCTCTCCATTTTTTATCATGGCATTTCAGACTGCCTCACTCTATTCCACTCCCCCTTGGCCACTGCATTGCTGTATTTCCAGAGGTGCTATAACAAGCATAACCTGTTTTGCACTGCAGTTACTTTCTTAAACACGGCTTCACTGTCATGTAACGTATGTGCATTAGGTCTAAGCTACAGAAATGTGTTTGCGCTAGTACCTAGAGCTTGTTCGCTACACCGGGGCTGTGAGGTGAGTGTGACCTCCCAGGGAGACTGCTCCCCACACCACTCCAGGCTGCCACATGCACGTAAAAAGGACAATCCCAGTTGCTCATGCCAACCCTAGCTTTCATCTTCATTTATTAAAAAATGTGAGGCTGTACTTCAGTTCAACTCACGGACTTCTTGACAGAGAGGGACCCCTGTCAGAAAAGTTTCCACACTTTTACTGTCTGGACTATGACTGGTATCTTTCATTCATGTCTCAATAAATGTAAGAAGGAAAAAAAGGGGGTCAGAACCTGCTGTCAGCTGTCCACTGTTTGCCCTAAACAGTCCCTTTCCCTGACACAGCAAATATAAAGGTGAGCCAGCTTGTAGGGGAATGGGACTTAAAAGTGGGGAGGGTAAGTTTTTGGGGTTGTGGTTTTGTGTTTTTTTTTTTTTTTCTTTAATCACTTGCAGCTTCTAAAATGTCTACTCATGCATTAGGAAACAAAAACTTCTTAACTGTGCTGCCAGTTTCCTTGTAGATTTGTCTGAATGTTTCCCATTTTGGATAACCTTCAGGCATTATGCAGAACCCCACAGACCATATCCTGTTATCAGTTTTAGAGCTGAACTCCCCTCCCATTGCCATTGAAATTTAGACAGAGGGAGGCGGTTTGCATAAAAAGCAATGATACAATATGGTCCATGATCTTGTTTTAACAAATCAGGCTGACTTGCCAGATGGGTTTCTACTGCCGAGAGCAGACAATACAACATTTGTTGTGTCTGATATTTGGAACTCTGGGGATGGAGAACAAAACTGCTGTCATTGAAAGTAGTCCGGCATTGGTCAACTTCCCTCGCCTTTTCACTCTTCTGAAAATCTTTAGAACCCTGTTTTTGACAGCGAGTATTTGTGCATAAATATTTTGTTATGCAAACTTGAGAATGCAAAAAAAGAAGGGAAAAAAATCTGCTTCTACATACTTGAGCCAAGCTTTCAGGATATCTTTCATGCAACGCTTTTTGTGCAGTGCCAATCTCAAAAAAATTACACAGAGCTGTTGAGAAAGAAAGCTGTAACACAGTTCTGCTGCTCTACAAACTAATAACATCTGAGAGAGAGCATGATCAGTTGGGCAGCATGATACTCTTCATGTTTCTCCTTTTCCTTATTATTTCAGTGGTTAAATCACAACCTCCAGAAGTTACTTTCACAGAAATAGTCACTAATAAAATCAGCTTCAGCAGGAGGATGACAATAAACTGTATTATATTTGTGCTGCCAAATTCCAGGACAACACAGGACTATTTAAATAGATGGTCTGATTCCATGTAAGGAATCACTGGCCATGAGATATGAATACCAGAATGACAGCAATGATGTATTCCAGGCTGAAGACTAATCAGGAGATTAATATGTGTTTGTCCAGTTCAGTGTTAGTCTTGTTAGTTAAGCTGACTAGTGACAGCTATAGATGGGGACAGGGCAACGATTTGTTATCCACTATAACAAATCAATCTATAAATAAACATGTGATAGAATGAGCACCATGAATTGGAGAAACTCCAATTTATTTTTTTTTTAGAGAGACAAGGATGTCTTATTCTATCCAAAACTGGAGGCAGTCATGCTAACGAGTGGGAGATGATTGTGATAGATCAGAAACAGGAATTGGAGTTAGTAATAATCTTTGTTTGCTCTGTTTCTTGCTTGCAAGTAGGAAGCTTTCTAAGAGGGGAACTCAACAGTAAAATGTGCGAGCCCTGGTAAGTGATGCTAAGGGTGGATCTGGCAGCAGCATGGGATGAGCCTCACACATAATTTGCGGGTGGAAGGGGAGCTGTGAGTGAAATATAATTATGGCTTGCCTGGCTGGTAATGCTGCCTTGAAGTTGCTCTCCTCCCTGTATTGTGAAGACATTTTCAGTGCAGCTGGAAATGCTGTTGCTAACCAACACGCAAATGTGAACACTAATAATATAAAACCACTGGCATTTTTAAAGAGAAAATGTAAAAGCTCTTCATCTGGAAGATATTTGCACTTGCTAATAGCTTCTGACAGTGATAAACTTGTGGGTAGAGCATTTCACAAATGAGGGGTTAAAACTTCCAAAGGATTCCTCCAAACATGAACCCGCAATGTTTTTAAGGTTCCTGGCAGTGAGAGGTCTAGCCCAGCCTTCCTTGCCATCCAAAGATGGACTTGTACATTTCATTGCAGATCTTCCTTTTCTGCTGGTTAGAAATGAGGAGGGGAAAAAAAAAAAAAAAAGATTGGAAGCAGTATATTTGAGAAAAATACATCTTGCTTATAAATAGAGGAATTGCAGTACTAGCCATAATGATGCATCTAGTCAGGCATCCTTAATAAGCTCCTGACGCTCTGCTTCATTTGTGCCAGACGGCAGCCCAACACAGGCACTGGAAATGAAAGTTGCCCGTCAAAGCTGGACCTCTGATGACTAGCGCTTAACCTGCGTGTTCTGCCAAATCATCATGCTGTGCAGGGGCCCACCTCTGCAGAGGAACTGACTTCTTGTTACCCTGCTAGATCTCATTGTCATCTCTCCCCTCATTGAGTTATGGAAACTCATTCTGTGTTACCAAAAGAGGAATGAAGGAGGAGATTATTGCAGTATATGGATGCCTGAAGAGCAATTGGAGAGATATGTATTCCTTTTTTTAGTGTTGTTTTCAAGTCCACATTCTTTTAAGAAGAGAAGGAAAAAAGTCTCAAGGTTCCGCCAAATTATCCTTGAAACCACGCGAACATGTTTTTCTGAGACTGAGAATTAACCATGATTGAACTAGATTTGGCTTGTAGTATTTTTTTCCCCAGTCATTCAGAACAGCTTCTTTTTGCATGTGTTCCCTTGCATAAAGCAGGGCAATGTATACGTAAAAGCAACCAGAACACAAAAAAAGTGTACTCATATAACAACGATAAAACCCTGTTTCCCACCAAGCATATTTCAGATGTACCTTTTCTTGTTAATCTCTAATCAATAGTGCCTCATCCTTTGGCCCTTTGGCTTTGGTGACAGCTTGTATCGGTCAAGCGTTGAGGCCAGCATCTCACATTGAGCTCCTGTGCCATGCTTGTGCTTCCTACTCCCTCTGCTCGTCTCTGATGCCTCTCCTCTTCTTCAGTTGGCACAGTTCAACATGCTGCTTCCTCCTCCTGGCAGGACTGCCAGTGCAGAGCAGGCAGGTTGGATGGGAGCATCCCATGGGCTGCAGGGGAACATGGGAATGGCCGCTTGGCACCTGCGAGGGGTCTATGTGTGCCCTGGTTTCTGCTCATTAGGACTTCTTAATTCTCCCTCTTGCTTCAGCTGGGGTCTTGCATCATTCAAGGGCATTTTTAAGTACCATGCCGAGCTGCCATCTGATATTTTTTTTGTTATTTTCCTTTTAATTTTTACTTTTTGGGAGCAATCTTTTCTGTTTGGGGTGAAAACAAGCTGTGCTTGAGCACTGCTTCACGTCTCTAAAAATAAAAGTTGGCTTTCTGAGTACACAGCACACTCCCTCTCTTTCTTCCTCTCCATCTACACCCCACCCCCCCCCCCCCACCCTTCCCTCTCTCTGCTTCTTTCTGCTGGAGAAATGGCGGGGGGGGGGGGCATTCTTGGCAACTACCGAAGATGGATCCTAAGTGGTGCACAAGCGCACACATAGCAATTTGGCACACAGCAGGGGCTGGGGGCGGGAGGCATTTTTGGATTTGTCAGCTCATCGGCACAGCTAGGTTCCTGTCAAACAGCAGAAGTTGCACAAGTCCCTGGTGGCTACGATGCAATCGACGAAGCTGTGTTGGTCTGGAAAAGCAGAGATGTGAGGCTGCAGGATTGTTTCTTCCCCTATGCTGCATCACAGTTTACAAATCGGGTCACAATCCGGTGTTACTTCCTCAACACTCATTCTCTTTCTTGTCTTGTGTGCCCCAAATATTTGTGTCAGTTTTGAGATCTATTCTCTGCCTGCATATCTTCATTTCCCTGGCTTCACATATCAGCAGTTCTATTAATCGTGATTCTGCGATATTAATTGCCAGGAAATTTTAGAGCTTATTGTGGTCAGCATAAGTTTGTGCCTGGGAGAGGTTTGTCAAGCACAGGGATACCCAAAAGGTGATACGTGTACCACAGGAGTTACATGAGCCACTCTAAAGCAGTACCCAATACAGGGCTCACCCAGGAGTTGCTGCTGCCATTGATGAAGCATCAATGACCTGTCAAAAAATATATAAAAATTAAAAGTGTATTGCATTCCTGGTCTAGGATCTGAATATACTCTGCATAGCGTGATATGAATTTTGTCTGATGAGATGCCTTACACCTTCCTAAACTCCTTTTTTGATTTAAAATATTTTTTCACTGTTTTTTTGTGTGACTTGGAGACACCTTTTCTATTTGGGCTTGCAAGCAAAAGCATTGGAGCTTTTTACCTCTGTGCTGCCTGGGAGATGTGCTTTCATCTGCAGGTAAAACATGCAGAATAGTTTTGAGTATGCTTGTCTGCCCTCCATGACTCTGTCAGTTGCTTCAATTCATGCTATATAAATTTATTTAAGATATCTCTCAGTAACAGGCCCATGTAATTGTATGATTAGGTTCTTGCCTTGACCTCTGCTGTTGTAGGAGATGTTGAATCCTAATGAAGTGAGCATGAGGATGCTGACAGATCCCTGCTTTTGCGTGTTCACAACTGCTACCCCCGGCGCTCTGTGGTATAGTGAGGGGCTGCTTCTCTGAGAGCTGGTGCAGCAAAGTCCCGAGGAGTTATTTTAGAAACCATTAAGCCAATCTGTCGCATAAAGCTTGGCCTGGAATTAATTTTGTGCTAACCTGATGATCAATCCAGCCTTCCCCAGAGTGGCAGAGACGGCATAATTACAGACTTCTGTAGGAATGGAGCTAGGATGTTCTGGAAATCTTGCTTCAGGACTCAAGCAGTTCAGAGAAGCTACTGCTCATCCTTATCTCCCACAACACAGCCCTGCACATCACACACCCCATTCTGCACACTGGATGGAGAACTGCATGTATTGCTATTTTTCAGATGGACTGATACACTTAAAAGACTGAAACAGAACAAAAACTTGATTATTAGTAACTAAAGATGAGAATAGATCCACATGCATCAAAACATTCACGTTTTTGTTTGGGTAATTAAAGGGTGGCTGACAGAGTTCAAAAATAAACCTCTACTGTAGTGATTAAGGCATTCTGCCAAGTTAAATTCCTGTTGTGGAAATATATGAATATTCCCTTGTATATACAGACTGGCTGGAAACTTGCGTATTACTTTTGTCTTATTCATAAGAATTTATTCTACCTATCTACTAAAATAGCAACAGTTTGAAATTGCAGACGTCTTCCTTGGGATGCTTTGTGACTGTAACTTAGTCAGTAGGGCCTTTTGCTGGGTTCAGTTCCCTTCAGACAGGGAAGGGAACCTAACTTAATTGTTCATATACTGGGTCACAGATCTAACCACCGGGTGTTTTGGCAAAAGCAAAAAAGAGGAGAGACACAAGCTGTGCCTAATCTTTGATATAAACTACAGTCGCAGCTCTTTAGTACTCCTGATGAAGTCCAGTCGAGTACACCCAGTTACAGATATTTGGACCAGCCATAGTGAAAACTGGAGGCACCTCCAGAACAAGACAAAAGCCAAATGTGGCTTTTGAGTGTCCATCTCTTGTGGATCTGAGCATATCTATTTTTGACCTCTTGTATCCTTGAGTGTACGTTTCAAGGTACAGGGATGGGAGGGGCTGGACTAAAAAGTGCTTTTCCTCTCAGTATTGTAATATTAATTCTTGCGATAGTGCATAGCAAACTAGGTTGACAACATCATGGTAGACCATACAGTCATTAGAAAATCTGGGATACCATAAAAAAAAATCAACATATACCTGAGAAAACTTAACAGTAGGGTAAAACTTCTTGTGGAAATTGCATGCAGGCATATCCAGGTCCAACATTAGCCTCATGCCAGAGTCTGAGCAGCTTGTTTCATGTCGTAAGTGCTTGCGCAATATTGAGTGACAATACCAGCTGTGCTCAGGTTCTTCATTACAGCTAGATGGTGGCCATAAGGGGACACACCAAGCCTGCAGGAATAGTTGGCTTGCTGCTAGACCGAAAAGCAGAGGGCTGAAAGCTGAGACTGAAAAATAAATAAGTAGTTTCCTGAATCTCTCTATTATTTATTATAACTCTTGCAGAATATGCCTTCGCAGGTCGAATATTTGTTCTGATATGCTTACCTTCTAATGGCATACGCTGGCATATTGTCCCACGTATAACACAATTTTGAAGCAGATGCTCAGAGGTGAGGTAGTCTCTTACCTGCACTCAAGCTTCGCAGCTAGATTTGGTCTTCACTTGATCTTGAATTATTTGTGATGAGAAGTCTAGCTAAGGACACGCGTTTCCTGAAATGGATATGCAACCCATGCCTCAGCCACAAACATATCCCTCACTAAACTGATGTCTGGTGCTTTCCTCTTTTAAGGAAAGCTGTAATTCTCTTCCTCAGTAAGCTTAATGCGTTTGACAGAAAGTGAATAAAGCAAAGAACAATTAAAGTTATTTGTTTATGTAAGTGGCTGCACATGGTCACTTAACAGATTGTGTCACGTCAGGACAAAGCAGGCTTCCCATGTTCCAGTTTGGTATGTATTATAAGGGCTAGAAGAAGCAGATCTGAATCCACATTCCTTAAGAGAAATGTTCCTTTCTCTAGTGGGCTGGATTATGTAGCTTTCATCACCCGACATCTTTTCTCTGAAAGGCTGTAAAATAAGAGGAGAATTTTCCAAATCTACAAATAATGCTATTTGAAAGATTTAAGTGTTAAATATTTGTTTAAAGATGTAGTCTAAAGATAGATGTTCTGGCTAAACCGAAACCTTTTTTTTAAAACTGAGTGACTCAAATGGTTAGTCAGGGAATGAGTGGAGAATATTTGGCTATTGCAGTCTTCCGAGCCCATCTTGATTTGGCTGGGTAAACAAACAATATAGCTATCAGGGAAGGAGAGAACCTGCCACATCTTGGCCTGATCTATATATTACTTTCAAAAGAGAGACTTGGCTGTGAAAATTAATCAAGTTTCTTTTCCCCAGGGATGAAAGAGGTTACTCAGAGGAAGAAAGGGGAATGTAGGGATTCAGCTGTGTCACATTTTCTCTCTAATTTAGCTGTCTAGGGAGCCTCCCACATTTTGCAGAAGTGGAAACATCCAGTTTCATTTTGTCTTTCTCAGACTGCAGCAGCTTTCTTCTTCAAAACCCAAGGCATCTCTATGTTTACTTTTGGTGTTCGTCCCTTTAATTCTCCTACAGTTTCACAAATGCTTCTGGTGTATTTTTAAATTTTAGCTTATAATCACATTTTTTTAAAAGGCACCATCTGGTCCCTGACATGGTTTAAAATAACCATCCCACCAGCATGAAGCCAGCAGCAAGACTTTACACCTTTCAGAACCTGGTATGAGAGTTTCCCCACCTATATTTCTCCACAAACACTGCCTCCATTGGGTCCCATTCCGTCTAGGTAAGTCTCGCAGAAAGCAGGCCTTGTAGCTCTTGCTTTCCATCCCTTTCATCTTGAACATAGTCGTTTTATGGAAGCAAAATGGATGCATCAAAGAAGCTTACAGCTAGGACTCTGGAAGATCTGCGGTAAACTGCTTGGTCAGAGAATCTGTAGTTGGAGCTCATGTTCGTATTTAAGCTGCCCTATGGTGCTTATCACTTCTCCAGTGCGTGCCTTCATCGCATCCCCCGGTGCTTGGAGACCCCTGCAATATCCAGACAGCAGCAGAAGTCAAGCACTGCAAAAAATCTTTGGGGGGGGGGGGTGGGGCGGAAAGTGGCCCAATTCTGTGGGTATTTTATTTTTAGCAGGATGTTAACATGCTATGCTATCATTGCAGGTTATGCTGGGTGAGAAGGTTTTCTTGCTTTTGTTTTTTTGAGTCACTTATAGCACTAGCTTATTTTACCTTCTTGCTGTATGCAACAGCGCTGTCTGTCATGGTGCTTTCCCAGTAGCCACAAATCAAAGCATACCACTAAGTCATGCAACCATGCGACCGTCACCCTTGGCACAGCTGAGGCTCAGCCTGCCGTTTCTCTTCTGCCTTTTGGAGGACCTGAGGTTGTTGGTGCCGAGGTAGCAGACACAGTAAATACAAATACATCCTTTCCTATTTGCGGTCAGCAATTTTGAAAGGACCAAAACCACTGCTGGAGAGAGAAGCAAGCTAATGTGATGAATGGGAAAGGACCGTGGGGGGTTCTGGGACTTCCGTGTAGGTTATCCGTCTGGTGGGATATTCATTCTTTTTGTTTGTTTGTTTGTTTTCCTTTTAACTAAAGGCCGAGCTGGACAATTATTTCCTTACAAGCTGTTATATGCCTGGATCATGCTTCCCTGGTGCCGGCGGCGCGGGTGGTTAATATTAGCTGCGCAGCTGATTGTCCCGGTTGGTGCCCTGCGACAGGTGCGGGACGGCCGCCGCGCTGGAATCCCGCCCGGACCGATGCCGGCGCTGGCACCGGCCTTCCCATTATATCAGGAAGGGCCGTGTCCCGTCACCACGATGCCCCGGCCCCCTGGGCTGGTCCCAGCTGTCTGCGGGACGTGGAGCGGGGCAGTGGGCGCCCAGGGAGGCTGCTGCAGGGAGAAGCAAACTGTGACTCCTCCAGAGCAGAAACACGGGAAGCTCCTGGATTTGGGACTGCTCCTGCTGTGTCGATGGGGTAAGGAGAAGGTCTTAGCAGAACTCTGGGCTGGTGGTTTTGCAGGGCTACTCTTAGAGGAGGGAAACACACACAAAAAAATTACTAAAAATCAAGTATCGGCACCGTGAAATTAGCAGATCTGGGTTGCGTTAGCTCATCTGTTGGCCGTGCTTTCTTTACAGCACAGCACTTTGGGTTTGCATTAATTTTAATCGGTGTTCTCTAATTTTAGAATGCTCCTGTGCAAAGTTACTTTCAATTCCAGTGGTGATTAGATGGTGATGACGTGTTTTAATAATAAACATGGGAGAGATATAGAAAAAGAAATCAAATGTGCTGACTGCACTTGGGGGGAGGGGAGAAGTGCTATTGCTCTGCTCTAAAAGTATATGATCTCTCTGCTCCAGGGTAATATTTTAAGGTCTCCCCATCTCCTGTTTTTCTTTCTTCATCTTTTTTTTTTTTTTTAAAAAGCCATAATAGCTTCTTTTGATAAAAACAACACAATGCCTAGGTGGTGTTTACTTAGCATAGAGGCTGGAGAGAGGAAGGGGGAACCAAAAGGCTTGTAATGCTTCACACGTTCATTTCTAGTGTCCTGTTCCCTTTACGTGACCCCCCCTCTCTGTTGACCGTGTGAGGAGAGGCAGGGCCGTCAGGCAGATCAGAAGAGATCCGTGTGCCGCAGTGTGACTTCTGCTGAACAACGTGCGCGTGTGCCTGCGTGGTGCCTACGTGCAGGCTCACGGATGGAGCAAGGCAGGTTTGCTTAGGGAGTCGAGCAGGCTTTGTCTGTGGTGTGACAGTCTGCTGTGTGCTGGAAGCCAGCTCCTGCTGCTGCTTCCAAAATAAAGAAAAAAAAGCAAAAATAATAATAATAAAAAAAGACGCGTCTCCGTAATTCAGCAATTTCTAGTCTGAATTGGTGAGCTACAAAGGGCAGAAGGTCAGCCTCAGCAGTGCTCCTGGAGAGTTAGATTGATGAAAAAGACACTAAAATCAGTAGGAATCTTTCCCTTGACTGGGGTAGGCTTTGGATCAGCACCATCCTCACTATTTCCATCTACGGGTAGTGGTGAAACAAGTTTTGGGGAGCTGTGGAATAAATAAGCACTATCTGGCCCAAATAAATAAAATATGGAACTGATGAGGAACGTCCAGCTTCATAAGTGTCAGATGTCTCTAGGTGCAGTATAGGTCTACCATCTTTCTTCCAGGAGAGGTTTTTGGTTGAAAACATTAATATTTGAACGTGGTCTTGACCAGAAAGATAGAAAATGCCTTTCCTCAGTGCTACATGTGACAATTGCATGTGTGGTCATGTCTCAAAGTGCACCGGAGGCTCTTTGCTGCAGGAACCTTAACATCTTGGGGGGGGGGGGGGGGTTGCGAGATCCTTCCTGGGCTGGTACCTCTGACTGAGGACACTGTGCTACTGTAACACTATTACTGTCCTGCTGGTCCTGACGTCTCCACAGCCAGCACTGCGCTGGGGACTTGACGTGGTTGGTTGGCAATGAGGACACTATGTAAACTATGGTAATCCCATACATCTTGTAATGCCCTGACTCATGCTTCCAGCCAAACCTTTCTCCAGCTCCCTCTCTACTTCCCACCACGCACCCACCCCAGTTTCCATTCCTCTTATTTTGACACATGAGCCAGAATTTGCTGCACCTCAAACCAGTGCTTCAGCCATGCCTGAGCAGGAGCTCCCACGCAGGGATGGGCCAGTGCTGAGGGCTGGTGTTTTGCTGAAGGGAGACGTGCCAAGGCACAGTAAAAATACATGGCCGTCTCCCTTTGAAAGTCATTAATTTGCAACTTTGAAAGTGCCTCTCTAAGCAGCTCACAGAGAAGCCACTTGCAAATTTGATGCCAGTTTTTAAATACAAGATGAAAGCCGATTTCGCTGCCGCTAAACTCAGCAGCTAAGACTCCCGCAGGAGAGGTGCAGTGATCTGTGTCCCTGAAGACCCAGATCTGTCGCCTTGCAAAGGATCTTGCGTCCAGGTAGGAAAGCATAAATGATCATGTGGATCTCCAGCGGTACTGGGGACAGGACAGCATGTTAATAAAAAGTTTTATTTATTCATTTAACCGTTATGAGAAAATGTTCAGAGTTACAAAAGTTTGAGAAGAATTAAATGTTTCTCCCACTTTGTACACAAATCACTGATCTTGCATAGAAGTTAGAGGGCATATCCTAATAAGTTTTACAATTGACCTTTCATAACTAAGCAGGTCATGCACTCATTGCTATATCTACACTGTATTTTCTTTTTAATTAGAATTATGTATCAGTTTCATAAGAAACTGACATTATAGGTTTATAGGCTCCTGTATTAAATTATGAAGTACGTCATACTCATAACTTACCCTCCCATCATCTAGTAATTTCATGGGCATTTAGCTTGTAATGTCACTGTAACATATTATGAGAAAATCCAGTTACATTTCTAAGCAGTATGGGAATCCCCACCATTACTTTAAACACATTACCTGGTCAGAGTTATTTTAATTTGGTGTTAAGGAAATAGGAGAATATACTCTAATGAGATACACCTCTTGCTAGTGAGGAAGACAATCCCTTTTGCTTCTTCAGCTATTACAAACATCTGCCTTTTTCTGTGCCCTAGGACTACATATACATGTATGCATTTGAGAATATGATTTCTGTAACATTCAAAAGCATGGGCTAGCTACTCACAAAATCAACCCTGTTAGGATCCTGACACCACTGCTGGTGAAGCTGATGCTAACCAAGCATGCAAGCGAGGCATCCCTCAGTCGTATATCAACAATCCTACGCTTCTGTGAATTTGTAAAGGAACACTTCTTTCCCTTTCTGGCACAGAAAATGTGATGATGGCCTGTTCCCTTCCCACCAAGGTCTAGAGACAAAGAGCAAGGGAGAACGGCTGTTTGGCAGAGAGACTGGGAAGAGAAGACTGGGACAGATTTTCTACCAGATGCTCCCCAGAGCAAAGGCAATTTCCAGACAAGTTTGTTTACAGCTGCAGTTGTGTATTGTTTACAAACTCTCACCTCCTAAAAACCAAAAGGGGGGTGGTGGTGATTGTTTGAAACACAGAAAAAGAATGCATGAACAATCTTACCAGAAGCTATAGAGGTACTTAAGAGGGAACTACATGACCCATCCTTTGAGGAGGTCTGAGGAGGATGTACCCACGTGGAGCTGTGTGTTCCTGTCCAGGTGGCTCCTGTTCTTGCCTCACTTGTTATTGAAAAACTTCACTGGCAAATGTTAACACGTTCTCAGTATAAATGATTGCATTTAGATGTCTTTGTCCTGAATCTAGATCTGTCTTAGATCTATCTAATGCTGGGTTTCCCTTGTTACTTTCCCGGCAAGTTCAGCCACCTCTCCCTTACCGCTACAATGGCAACTGCACCTTTGCTTACACTCCCACCTCTTCCCTGCAGTGATTAAGAAAGGTTAGGTAAAAATCTATAGCCATCTCTATGTGCGTGGGAAGGCAGCACGATTATTCCCAGGGAAGGAAACCTCCATCTGTTTCTTCTTAAAGGAAGAAGGAAGTGAGGTGTTCACAAAACAGGCAGGTTGACATCTCCTATGTTAAGGGGATGTTGGGATGGAGGGCTCATAAAGAAGGTGCCCCCTTGAACCTTTAGCAACACATTGGCAGCTCCAGGCAGGTAGTGGAAGAGTGACGAAACGGAAAACAGCAGCAGCCCAGGCCCCTGGTGTCCACACTGGTGGATTCCTGTGCAGTGCAAAGACCTGGAACAGGAGCAGGGTAGGTGACTACCAGTGATGGATGATGTTGAGACCTCAGAGAGAAATGATATAATAAATGGTTGGTCTGACACAGTAGGAAATGTTTGCGTAGAAGTGACGGGTAATAAATAAGATCATGTTGCCATAGATCCTCCAGGCAGTGCTGGAACAAAAATACTTTCTGATTTTCTTTCTCTAAGGAAAAAAGGTAGGGAAGCAGGGACTCTTATTTGTAATAGGCAGGCATGAATAAAACTGTGGTTGCTGCATACAGTCGGTGCAATCTAAGGCTGATCCAGATCCAAGTCAAGTACTGCTGCAGCTGTAGGTTCTCAGTTGTCACAGCTAAGGTTACAAAACAACTTGTCTAATGTCACTGTCTGGAGCTGAGGCCCCACTGCTGTATCCATGCTTAAAACACCGTCTTTTCTTGCACTTGTTATCAGGGCTGCCACAAAGATGGGGACAGTCAGACAGTTTGCCCCAGGCATTGACTCATTATATGTGATACATGGTAATACATAGAGGGCCACAGACTCAGCTTCTGCCCTAGAGTTTCCAAGTGTTCCTGTTTATCATTTTTTTATAGCATTTTACCTTTTTTCCCCCCGTTTTTGTACGAATTTTCCTCTCCTGCTCTTTTTTATTTGAATACCAGAAAACAGACCTCTATTGCTACTGTTGCAAAGGTCAATTAGGTAAGTGCTCCATGAGAGTTTTTGCTGGGTAGATAAATATTACGTGGATGTAGCATTACAAAATTAATACAGACTTTGATTAAGAAATCTATTAATTGATTTAGCAATCTGGAAGGGATTGTTCAAGAAACAGGTTAGCACCTCTTGTTTTAAAAAACAAAAAAGGAGTGGGGAGAATGCACTGGCTATATTTTTAACATTTTGAGGTAACTTCAGAAGTCTTACCCACAACTCCCTGAAATCAGTGAAACAATGTCCCTTCCTTTTTATTTTCCTTATAAGCACCTAAGGAATGCATAAGAAATTTCATACTGAAAACCTTTTTTTCAGCATGTGTCTGAGGGTTAGCGAGCAGCCAGGGAATGAGAGTACTAAAATGATCTATCTAGCCTCAATGTTTAAGGTCTTGTACAATGTATTTCAGAATGCTTTCTGCGAGGTTTTTTTGGTGGCTTTTTCCCCCTTGAGAATCCCACTCCATGTAATGACAGCTATCCAGCTGTCCACGTTTAAAGGACAACTATCCTGCAGAAAAACAAAAAACCAAACCAAAACAACAACAACCAAAAAAAGAAAAAAAAAACCCAAACCAAACCTCTTATACAATCAAGCTCTAGTTTCCAAAGATTCCACTGCTAAAACTGTGAGATTTTGTGAGCCACTGGTAATTAGGATGGATGATGTTAGTGAATAAGGGAGGGACCAGAAAAGGATTTAATGTCCCCTCCCAGATGGAGTGCTGGTGTCTCCGGTGGGACTATTAGGACTGTCCAAGACAGTTGGTGTTCATAAAATCAGCATCGAAGTTAAATGGTATAGCACACTTGTAATTTTAGCAGCTTTGTCATATCAATGCCTTCTTGTGCACCTGATTGCGTATCTCCTATTTTCTTATCCGTCCTAAGGGTTTCTGGGACTTAGGACTTGGCAGGGAGGGAGGATTATTTTGGAATAGGCATGTAGTGACCTATCATTTGACTTACAATATTAGGCAATGGCCTAACAGTTGCTATATAGACCTACTGAGTACTAGCATTTGGAAAGTGAGTTCTGCAAAACAAAATAAAGCATTTTTTCCTGAATATGTCCCGTAACTATGGTAGTTCAATGTGACTGGATAGATTCTTGCTACTTTCTGTGCTCCTGCAGTACGCTAAGCCTAAACTAACTGGATTTTAGGATTACTTGCTGTTCAGTACATCATTGGCATCACAGGATTATAATGCAGGACTTTCCAAGCATGGGAGTATACAATATTAAATTCTGCTATATAGCTTCCATAGTATTGCATTACTTTCCCTTCTCATGAGTCCATTGTTCCCTAAGCCCTGTATTTTTAATGATCAAATAATTGTTCTGTTACAGATAGCCCTAATAGGACTAAATCTAGTTGGTAAGCAAGACTACCAAGTTTCATATAGAATCAAAAATGGGGGTGAAGGAAATATGGGAAGGGGGAAATAGATAATTATATACAACATATATTTATTTTAATTATAAAAATCTGAGAGATAAAGAAAGTTTCCCTAGAAGACAGATGACTGATAGTAGTGGGGTATCTGGTTTGCTACCGTTCCTCTTTGTAGGTTTTATATGCTTTACAGAGTGGTTGTGAATACAGTTATCCCCACTTTACAGATGACAGATCCAATTTCTTGAAGATCAGAGAAAAAGTTAGAGGGGGGCACCAGGTCTGCTGCCACCCATACCATGTCCTCTTTGACTTGCCAAAGAACATTTTTACAGCCACCCATAACACAGCTCCCCATTGCAGGCTCCAAGCAGCGCACACGTACCTAGGGGTTGAATTTCAGCCCTACTGCTCTCCTTTTGCTGACGGCGCAGTAATGAGCTGAAACAACAACACGCTATTCCCAGGGCTGCGTGGACATTGCTAATGCCAATGAATAAGTAAAGCTTATTTGTCGTGACAAGGTGATACTGGTATATTATGCCAGATCTTATGCTGTTAAACAAGAAAATCTCTGCTGATTTTCATTTCACTTTAGGAAAAAAAAATACTGAGGAGGGAAAAAATCAATGTTTTCAAACTGGGAACGTATGTTTATCAGGTTTCTAAGAGAGACTGGAGGCTAAATACAAAGCCTTACATAACAATTAGGTTTGAGGAACTTTACCTTGAAATTAAAATCCTTTCCCTTTTCACAGTTCTAGATAGCAGGGGCATACGAGCAGTGTTAAGGTAATAAGTTGGGGAACAGCAGTGAGCTGAGCTGGTTATTGCCCTCCAAACTGTTTGTCAAGCCCTCAACAACACCATGAATTTAAATCTCCGCTGGTTGTGCGAGAAGACATGTGGAGGGGCAAGAGCAAGAGCACTTGCTTTGGTTGGCACTGGTTATTTGTGGTGGTGGTGTTGGCAGGAGACAAGGCCAAGTTTCAGGCCCCAGCTTGCTGAGATGAGTGAACAGAGGTGAAGACCATCATTGGCTTTAGCGTGGCCCAGGCAATACAATCCCTTGGTAAGCCAGACTGCCAAAAGGCGGGAAGTCTAGCTAAGATGTTTTTTTAGAGAAGGATGTAAGCTTGTACTAGAAGTCGTCTGTCAGGAAAACTCAGGCTCCCTCTGTGGAGGTTTGGGCTGTGTTTGGTTACAGGAGAGAGGATGCCTTGATGTGGACCCTTCTCCTTTGCTAGCCTGGGGCATAAACGAAGGGCCTGAGAAACTGCAGTATTTCAACCATGTGCTGTTAGAGCCTGAACTGAAATCCCAGGATCTTATAGCATATTTGAATTATTAATATGTCTATTACTATTTTTACTTTTGTAGCTGTATTTATTTCAGTGGGTCCATACGCTTGACAATTTGCAGAAGAGTTTGGTACGTCCATTTTACAGGATGGGGAAACAGGGAGGGCTCCTGCTGGTCACCAAGGCAGCCTGCTAAAAGTCTTGCTCTGACTCCTCTTCATAATTGCAAGGAACCTTCAGTGAACATCACTGCTGAGATGGGTATGGTTTTAGGTGGCAGGTTATGGGACAAAATCTTCCAGTCAGTGCTTTCATGAGCAACACTAGCCAGAATAGACATCCTCATGTCTGGCCCCTGGAAGGGGAGATAAATCAGTCTTAAATGAGCAATTTTATTAACAAATAACTCAGTCTGTGATGCGTGAAAGATCTGGTGCTTTTCACTGAGTGAAAACTGATCTGTGCCACAGTAGCCAGATGATTCAACACACAGAAAAAATCAGAATCAGAAAATGTCTTGTGACAACTGGTCAAATGCAGCACAGGGCTGATCCCATTGGTGTTCTGGGTGTTCTCCTCCTGGCCATCAACTAGGGTCAGAGACATCTCTGCACTGCTCAGATTCGGAGCCATCAGCTCCACAGTTCATCCCAATTTTTTTGTTTGTTATGCACAGTGAGGAGGTGGAAGACTATGTGTTCCATCTAGCTTGGGAGCCTGGGGAACAGCAGGGACTCTGGGAAAGAAATTGGACATAAGTACAAAAAACTCCTCTCTGTGCTACAGCTCCTTGCCTTCAGGCATTGAGAGGTTTAGGAGGGGCTTCCTGAACGGTGTGGCATCCCAACCATCCTGTTGATTAGACATGTCCCTCATGAATTTGTCTTGTCCTCTTTTAGGTTTATTTTATACTTTTTGGCCTCTGCAGCATCCTGTGGCTGTGAGTCACAACTTAATTGCACCTTGTGCGAATAGGTTCAATGCTGCACTGGAACCGGCAATTAGTACTTGCAGTGGTGATGCAAAGAGACATTTTCCGTGTGAAATGTACTTTTCATCAGCGCTACCCCATGAGGGGAGCTGCCTGTTGAAGCTTGCAGGAGATAACAGTTTAGCGGGGGGAAGGGGCCAGTGCCAAGCCATCACGTCGCCGATGAGCAAGAGGAGATAGTTAGGTACTATCAGTGTGGTGCCACACACCTCGTGTCACCTGGCACTGGAACAATTAAAAAAACCACGTTGCTCGCTGAACCCCAACTGCTTATTTGGTTTGCTGTGGCCATGGAAACACCTGACCTATTTACACCTTCAGCGAAGTGAGTGGCGGTCGGTGGAAGCGAGGTGGGAAAAGGGGGAATGCTTTGCATTTGGATTTTGGAGACTTTTCATTAAGATGATGTATGTGAATGAGTGTGTGTCTGTGCTTACAAGGGAGAGTCAGAGGATCACAGCCTGAGCAGGCCAGGGGTTCCTTCATCAGTGCAACTGCAGCACTGGGTGCTCCTTGAACAAACATGATTTGCCCAGAGCCTGTGTTTTGCATACATAAAATAGCATTTACCTTCTTGCCCACCATTTGCAAAGGTTTGTCCATGTTTTTCTCAGGCATTATGGGAATTCATTCTCCTTTCGCTTCGACAACAAACTACTTCACACTCTCTCTGAAGTGTCCATCCCTGAAAAGGCTCTTGTACACGGGAATCAGCTTGCTCTTCCCAGGAAGGAATGGAGAGAAGTCTTATTCTGCACAAGTGGTGTCCGTGCACCCTACAACTCTGAGCTGCTCCTTATCCATCTCTCAGTACAGCTGGGAAGATGGGAATGACAATATGAAGTCATTTGGCCACATCAAATGGAGCAGGAGATTTCACTCAATTGCAGCTGGGGCTTTTACTTAGGCTTGCAGATTCCTGTGACAGGATAACACCATGTAAGTTGGTGGAGCATGGGCACAGCAGATGTGAGGCTGAGCTTCCAAATTCTGTTCTTCTGAGGGCATGTATTAATATAAATGGGCAAATTAGGTTTTAGAATAGCAGTAACCTGAAATGGAGCCCTAGCTAAAAGAAGAGGAGATCTGCTGGAGAGGGGAAGATATTAAACTCTGGGTGTAAAGGAGAACTCTGCAGATATAAGATAATCATGGTGCGTATTAAGAATGAAAGGAACTCCAAGGCTTTAAAGATCTGTTGGGAAATCTTGAGGAAGAAAGGATATTCGCATTTGATATTAGTGAGAGAGAGTCTTTAATACCTCCAAAGCATCTGATTAATAACCATAGCATCAGACCTCAGGAATGCAAATTTCATAGCTCTTTAAGATGAAAGCTCCCCCTCACATGCTTTTTAAAATTTTGGGGTTTTTTTTTTGATTGTGTGTTTCAAAACCATTCATGTTCTGGCAGGTAACAGTTTTTTATCCTGAAAGTAAGGGTTGACTGAGGAACAAACTGTGCAAATTCTGTTCTCAAACACCAAAATTAGAGAGAAAATACCATCTGTCTCCTCTCCAGCCTGCTCTCCATGGTCCCAGTAATGCCTTCTAGTGGAAAAACAGTCGTGAAGCTACTAACACGACACACAGCAATGCACCATAACTCAATGGTTTGTGTTTGTGGAGGGACTGCTGCTCCTCCCCAGAGGAGGCAGGTGGAAGCCCTGTTCCCAGCTGGATGGGGAAGATGTTCACGCTGCCCTGTGCTGCTGGGCCCCTGCCCGGGCTTGGTGGGATGACTCTTCCACAGCAAAGGCTTTCAGGTGGCATTCCTGAGAGCTTTCTCCTCGCCCTGCTACAGCAATCAAATTGATGGAGCTTTGACAGCAGCTGTGACTCATTTCAGGAAGAAATCCACTTGAGTGCTCATTATCACTTCAGCATCATTTACATTTTTCCCAGTCAGGGTGAATATTTTGTCGTGACAGGGCACAGACTGTTTCCTTTGCCCTGGGAAGGCCGTGCAAACAGATTTTCTACCTGGAAGATCCTGCCAGAAGCTTTGCACCTGGCTGTCTTTTGTTTCTGGCTTCTTTTTTTTCTACTTCTTGTTCTTAATGGCTGTCTGGGTTTTGGAAACTAGTTACACAACACTGTTTTTTCCCTCCTCCAGCATCACTGAGCAAATTTCAAGGCTGGGGAGGAGGGGGAGGAGAGACTGATGTGCTGAGCCACCTTTGCCCATCCACTTGTGACTGGGGTATAATAGGTACAGTTGATTTGAGACTGCCAAGAATTTGCTGCCAAATTGAATTTTTCATAAACTGATTATTGCAAAGTGCTCTTGGCAGAGGAAACTTTAACACCTTTCTAACAAGCTCAGCTCAGCCCAGCTAGTAAGAGGGATACTGTAATACTAATCCCCTTCTGGATCCTTGGCCAGGATTTTGGATTTACTGAGAAACTGTTTCCACCCCCATTCCCTCACCCATGAGTAAACCCACTTAAGGTTTTTTCATAGCTATTATTGGTGCAGGCATAGGAAGACTTCTCTGCTGGTGTAAAGCAGCCTAACTCCTCCATTGATTTCATTGCCCTGCGTTACTTTAGTACTGTGGGGGTGATCATATGATTCAGACACAGTTGATAAAGTTGATGGTAATCTAACCTCAATAACTTAGTGTTTTCCTCCAAAGAGAGCTATGTAGCCAGGGAAAGGGGCTGGCTGAACTACTCAAACAATTTATCTGACGATTTCTGCCTTCTGTTTTCTGTTTGCAAAATACTCATCCAAAAAGTTTTTGGTTTATAAGGCCTTTCTTCTTCATTTTCTGTCAGTGGTTATAAAATAGGTAGGTAAATTTGGCTCCTCAAAATGCAATGTTGTCCTTGTTGCCTGATGACTGTCACCCTACAAGCAGAGAGAGACCTCTTCCAAGGAAGCAGGACAACCTCCTACCTACAGGCAAGCACCTTTGCTCATTCAGACACACGTGCTAAGTGAATAAAGTCCCCACAATATACTTAACTTGCATGAGTGTTCAGGAAAGGAAAAACAGAAAACAGATTGCAGTTGAAGCAAAGCTGCTATCTGCAATTAGCCCAAATCACATTTAGAGCTCAAAAAAAATACACACCAAGAGTATTATTTTGGACAAACTGCATGCCTTCAGTTTAGCTATTGGAGGCTGTGCCAACTCAGAAACTGTGGAGGACCCTGTTTGCGGTGGTGCCTTGATGTGAACTCCAGCCAGATAGTCCAGGGGATGGGCAGGGATCCCATGGTGCAAACACATCTGCTTGGCAAACCTGGCCGAACAGATGCTGGGTTTATGTGATGCTTTAAAAGAATAATAATTCATCATTTTAAACCACCCACCCCTCAGATCACCTTTCTAGCAGGCGCTCCTAACTTAAAATAAATAGTACCTTAGCAGTAGCAACAGGGGGAGAGCATGTTCTTATTTATTATTCTGTTTGCTTTGTCTTTCCTTAACATTTATACCATTAAAATATGGCAGGGCTTCACACATGCTGGTGACATAGATGCAACAGAAAGCCCACATGAGCTCCAAAGGGGAGACATTTATGGAAGCTTCAAGGAGCAGAACAAAGGCATAACGTGCCGCTGGGTCCGCCACCAGTGAGCGCTTCTGAGGAATAATCCGTACAGTATATGGGACACACATGGACAATGCGGTCACAATTTAAAACGATGCCATCTGCTTAGGAAATCTGAATGTTTTTGATCTGCCCCTGAAACGAAAAAAGAAGTAGGAGTACTGGGGCTTTGATACTCTTTGGTGGTGCAAACAAGCAAGACGTTTCCAAATGTCCAAGCAGATCCTCGTCTGCTTGGGAGAGCTCCTCGTGGAGCAGGCAGGGGAACTGTTCTCACATGTACAAGAACTACAAATTAATTAAGGCAATGTTGATATTTAAAATTCAGATGTTTCCACTATAGTTTTTTACAAAGATTGAATAAGTTGAAAATTTTTGTGGCCCAAAAATCTACAAAAGCTAGGTGGAAAAAAAATGCTTGAGGTCAAGTCAGGGATTCTTTTTGTTTTCATTTTAATCCAGGAAAATTTCTTTTTGCTGTTCATTAGCATCCATTTTGAAATGAAAGGTGATTTTGATTTGAAAAATGAACCTTTCTAACTAAAAGTGAATTTCAGTGAGATATTTTAAATGATGCGGGATGTTCACTGAAAATGACCTAAAATGAATGCCAAATCTTCTCAAAAAATGCTTCATCAAGTACTTTTAGCCAGCTCTTCTCAGCACATAGATGTTATCTATAGCAGTAGGAGTTCTGGTGTTAAAACAGAAAGCACATATCATGAAAAATTGTCGTTTCAGTCAGATAATTCATAAATATTAAGGATAGTTGTTTGACATGATAAATGATATTGAAAATCACTATGTGGTAGGAGAGGAAAAATGGCATCTGCAAATGTGCTATAGTTAAGTGGCCAAAGACTTTGGTAGTAAGAAGTTATGTATTTGTTGTTTTAACAAGAAAAACTATGTTTTGTTCTGTTTTTAACATTTCAGACATTGAATAATACATCAGTAATGAAGAGTTTTAAACAAACAAGAAAGCCAGAATAATTAACCATGTTACCATGTTTTTCTGTCATTTGTCATTCCAGGGCCTAAAATATCAGCAAAGATGGGTGAATGTAGGTTTCCTCTTCGGGGGGGAAGACAAGCAAGGTCGGTTTTTTTACAAAAACATGAAAAAGTTCAGTTTATTCTGGAAAACAATTTTGGACTTTTAAAAAAATTTTCTCTTATAATCAACTAGGGAGGAGAGGGAGAGAGAAGCTGCAGTTGCAAAGTTTGACAGTTTCATTAAAAAAAAAATTAAAAAAGCCGCTTTCATGTCTCCAAAAAATCTAAACTACTCCTAAACAGCAGTATATGAAGATGGCCCAGAATAACCAAGCCTTCTGTTGCTTCTTTGCAAAAACACTTGCATCTGCAATGTAGCTTTAGAGAGATGCGTCTGTTCATCTACCTCTGAATCGTGAGTCTGTTTCTTTTGGTGAGAGCTGGGTGAGGAAAATTACAGCATGTTTCACTTCCCTCCCTCCCTCATAACCCTTTCATTCATATATATATATATATAAAATGCATTTTGAATTGGCCTCCAGAAAGAGGGCGACTTTTAAGACACAGATGTCAGGATCTGCCCTGCCTGGTACCTACACGCCATGCAGCTCTCGCATGGAAGGAGAAGGTAACATCAAAGACTAAGATGATCTTTCTCTTCATCCGCAAACCTCCTTACAATGAGTGCACTGCTGGAGCGGAGGAAAACACGTTTGTGAAAGGGAGTGCAACTGCAGGAGTTTCCATAATGCATTTTTCATCCTCACTGTTTTCTTCTAGCCCTCTCACTGTCCCCAGCAGGACTGCGGACATGGTCCCCATCCAGACTCACGCAGGCACAGGTCAGGTGAAGCAGGGACCATAACATTTTGGGTTTTCCGACTCTGCTTCCACTAGGTCTGGGAGAAAAGAAAGAGGGGGATTTGGTTCTTCAGGTTCATTCTGGTCTTTTTGCTTTTGTTAACACAGATACCAGATTTGGGGGGAAAAAAAAGCTCCACATTTATTTCAGAGAAAAAAGCTGAAGTGTTGTTTTCATTCTGAACTGGGAACAAAAATGCTCTTGACTTTCTCAAGGCACAGAATTCTAAAAATTCACTTAACGTCCTATTTTACTGGCTTTTCAGTTCTGAATTTCTTTTCTGTATTCTCCTCTGGTATGTCAATAGCACAGAGTGCTGGTTTTCATCTTTCATTTGGTCTTTTTTGCAATAGCTGAAATACTTATTTTAATCGATTCTTTTTTTAAACCTTAAGAGCAGCTGTTACTTGGTGTTGACTAGCACATCTTAACATTGCTTGTAGATCACAGAGTTTCTTTTTTACATTATAGCTGAAAGTGGTTTCCACTTAGCTTAATCTTTTCTATAGGTATCTATTTAGATACCATTCATTTGGATTTACAGAAAAAATGAAGCAGGCTCTCTATTTTAATTTGTGTAGTGTTATTCTGTTAGACCATATAATCCAGCATCAAACATTTCTTTAGACACATGCCTTGCCTAACTTCATTCAAAGCATTCCTCTGCTTGGAGGCATCAGGCAGATCCCTTGGGCAATTTGTTTCCAGTCGAGAGATATTAATGTTTCTGTGTGATAAAGCATTGGGTTTTTTCTTCAGTTTCATCTTTCTGTGGCATTAAAATTGTAAACGCAACAAGTGTTGATGAACGAGATGCTTGCAGAGCCAAACGGCAAACCCACATCAGTGAAAGCAATGACACGACGTAGAGACAAGAGTCATCTCTTGATCCATTAATATATGCTTTGTGTGTACATACAGGTTGCTGTACAGTGCAGTCTCGTTTACTAGCTGGTGTATGACAAATGTGGTGCCTGTGTCATCTCTGGCCTGTGCCTATGGAAAATGAACTTTTAAAGCCATGATCTTTTATATATACTGCCTAGTTTGCTGCCAGAGGATGTTGCATATATGTATGGTAATGTCACCTGGTAGACAAATTGTTTTTCCAGTTTGGCCAGCATCATTAGTTAATTAGACCCTGGCTGTTTAGGCACCTGGAACAAGCAGTGGGAATTTAAATTCTTCTGATAAAAGGATTTATTTATAATGAGTCTCGCCACATAATGAGTTCCAACTGGGGGAGACTGACCATTAGTGGATGACTCACAGCATTACCATAAAGATCAGAGTCACATATTCAATTTTATATGGCTTACATACAGTTGGTGAGAGCACAGATTCTAGAAACAAATCTTTTGGCTCCAGTTTTTCCCCCATGTTAAATTTGATACAGTCCTCCTATGCCTGAGAGTAAACAGGCTGGACACAGCAGACTATTTATTTTATTTCATTTTTTTATTGCTCTTCCTCTGTACAGTTTCAAGAGGAAAAGAAGCTGAGGTTTTAATATTGTGAGAATGCTCAGCTCTTTTCAGCTGGGAGATGTCAGAAGCAGCTGCAGACCTAAATGAAAGGAGCTCATCTCTGAAAATTTGCTATGCTGTAATAAATGCAGGGTTCTGCTGGTGAGCTGCTGATGGCCCTTTAATGTCTTTATACTTTAGCAGTACTCAGAGGCACTGCGGTTCCTCCCCCTCCCTCCCCAGCAGCTCCTCTCTCCCTCCCTGCCCACCCAGGCTCAGGATTTCATCATGTGAAGACGAGAGTTCACCATAACATTCAAGGGCTGTGCTGAGTTTGAAGAAAAGGGCCATGCCTGCTTTTATCATCCAGACAGCAGCTTCCCTTCAGCTCAGATTGATGTTCTCCTTTACTGGCATATTTGCTTTAAACAGTTGGCTCTCTGAGTCACGTTCATATACTGTGTGTTGTTGGTATGCAACATGGGTGTTGTTATCTATTTATTTTATTTAAGAAGCATATGCTATGCAAGGAAGAATACATTTTCCCTGTATCCTTGTGACGTATTTTCCCAATTAGAGTTATGCAGCACGTTAGGATGAAACCCAAGAACTACCTTCCAGCATCCAGGTCTCTGCTCTTTTTGTGCTAATCTGTGAGCATTGGCATCTGTCAGTCTAGAGACTGGCAAAGTGTTAAGAGCACGACAGATTCCCAAAAAACACATTTACAGCTGAGGAGGTGAGGACAGCGTATGCGGAGCTCGGTAAAAGGATCTCGGAGTTTGACGGAGGCTCTGGGAAACTGTCTTGATGTAGTGTAACCTGCAGTTTAGAAACCTTAGAAAGCCTTTTCTCCTTTAAGTTTTAGAGACATTGAGTCTAGTCATGTTGCAATTCATCGCTGGGTACATGAGGTATAGTACTGTGGATTGATGGGTGAGACCCCAAGGAAAGGGGGGGACCATGACTGATGGCCGCCAAAACACTGCCTGGAGCTGCACTGAGTACTGTGGAAGAGCTTGGGCTACCAGAAACTCATAATGGGCAAGAGAATCACTTTGAGGCAAATGGGCATATGCAGACAGATGATAAAACCACGGGATAGTTTGGATTATTTGGAGATTATCACAGCTGAAAGGCAAGAGTACTGTTCACTGCTGGGCAGCAATGGGACTAAACACAGCATAAACCCTAAAAATCTCTCTGGCAGAGGAGGAAAGAGACCAATTGTTGGGATCCTTCTCAGCCTAACATCATACTGGGATGTTTCTATGTATTGATGAAAATATGGTTAGAAAAAGAGTCATATGTGGTTTATGAGACTGTAACGAATGTGGCACTTGGAGCCCTGCGGGAGGCACTGAAGCTGGCAGGGCTGCGGTCATGAGCTGTCACCATATTTGCTAAAGTTCAGTGGTTAAAGGCAACAGTCCCAGCTGTCGTTTGGAAAAGCCACAGTTTCGGGGACAGCAAAGGATATGGTACCAAAAGCAACTGTAGATTTACAGCAGTCTCCATCAGTTGACCTGACTCCAGAGGGCATGAGTGAGAACGTTCATGGTGAGAAGGAGTCCCACGTGAAGTCCTGTGGGCTACAATAAAAAGGAAGCATCAGATGACCCGATGGTGATAAAATCCATTTCCCTAAGGCAAGTAATGCTCTCGTAATCTCTGACCCTGCAGAGCCCATACCTGCATGTGAGACCAAGCAACAACCACTGAAGAAAGAGGCAGTCTCCAGAGTTTGGAGGAAAGGACAGAAGTGGTGGGAAGACTGCCCATGTCCCCATAGTCAGCAGGTGTAAGGCAGTCTCTACCTCATGGAAAAAGATCTGATAAAAAGCTCATTTTGTTTTGCAAGCTTGGAGTCCTCACCTGAGCTTACCCAGCACTCAGCTGGCAGGTGTAGTGCTATAAAGAAAAGAATCGGCAATCATCATTATAATGAAACTTCAGTTTTTCCATAGCTTGGAATATTGCAGTAAAATACCACCAAAAAGCCAGTTGCTTTGACTGACATGATAAGTATTAACATTGGGAAGTCATTTTCTTTCTTAAATTCCCCTCACTTTTTTTTTATTTCAGATGCTGTTTTTACATCAGTTTGATTTTTTCAGACATAAATGGGCCCTTATATAAGATTTTAGCTGTCCATTTTCTTCTGAAGTTGCTCATTTGTTCTTCTTCTATTGTAGGAAACCTGTTTGTAGCTAGGATAGGCCAAGAAAATAAAATGGTCCTTTTGCTCCTTTTTCCCAGCATGTTATCCAGCTGTCCCAAAATCTCACTGCTCTTTAATACTGAAGACTTCAAGGCAGAGAGAGATAAATAGAAAGAGACTGAAAGTACCTTTATATGGGGCAGTTTGCCATTTGGTACAAGCCTCAGTCTGAGTCAATGTTTAACTGTGTTTGCTGATCATAGTTCTGGCCTGGATATTTTAAAATAGATGTTATCTATTTAAAAAAAAAAAGGAAGAGGGGAAAACAGAGGAATATCCACACTGCAAGGTGCCTGAATGCTTTTAAAATTTTATTTTCCCTTTTAAAATAAAAAGCCTGGGAAATTGAAAGCATCCACATTGTTTTAAATGCAAGTAGAGACTTTGGAGTGCCAGTTTACCAAATATGTGCAAAATCCAGATGTAATTCATTCCTGATGTTGCAGCCGGGATGAATTTATTCCAAGGTCTATACAGAAATCTTTAATTCCCCGGTTTGACAAAGAATGGCAAACAGCCAGGTTGTATTAGATGTGCCAAGCATTGTAGGCTGTGGTTACTTTTTGCCTAAAGTGCCCTCAGTGACCTCATTGTTGTCAAGTATTTTCTGTGGTATTGTACACATGAGCAGCCAACGTAGTTCATTCAGCCTAAAATGTAATAGCCATTAGCTAATGGTGACATGTTGTGGGGTTGTTTTGGTTTGGTTTGGGGTTTTTTTTTTCTGTTTGCTTCAGGGTTTTTTGTACTCCCTTAGCCTGTGATCCTGCAATGTGAAATTCCCCTGCTAACCATGTTGTGAGAATGGGGTATATGTCTGTAAATTGGAAGCTGAGCTATAGAAAAAAGAAAGCTTTCTGGGAGCTCTTTCTCTATACAGCTTATTAAAGGAGTAGTGTAGCATTACTCCACCTGGATGGAAAGCAGCCCGTGAGTGAAGAACTACAGTGGAGTGCAGGAGAAGAAGGAGCGCAGGCTTGGAGGCTGATGCTCCCACCTCCGCACTGCCTGGAAAGACGGTACAACTCTCCCGAAAGTTTGGCAGGCGCAGCATGGCTCCCAGCAGCCCAAAGTGTCTTACTGGAGCGGTTTTTCTGCTCCCTCATCAGGGGTCCCGTGCAGGTGTATCGCACTGGAGTAGAACAAGAATCCAGCCCCTTGCGGCGGAACTCTTTCCAAGTGCAGGTGGTGAACTTCACATTTGGCTCCTCATGCTCCGCCTTCCCCAGAGCACCCTGCAGCAGCTGTGGCAACACTGACAAAAAAATAATAATGACAGTTTAAAAAACCCCAAAACTAAATTGTCTGTTTTCTGTAACTTGTTTTCTTTTAGAATTAATGACGGTTGTAAAAAAAAAAAAAAAAAAAAAAAAAGCCCCCCCAAACCCCACCCCACTCACCATTGCGAATTTGGCATGGAGTTTGGCATGGTTGTGGGCAGGGAGGGGGGCAGAACATCAGGCTCCATATTGTGTGCGTGGGTTTGATAGGACAGCTTTTCCCTGTGAGAGTGATTCCCAGTTTTGTTTTCTTCTTTTCAAACTTAGTCTCCAAAGGAAGTATGAGAAATAGAATAGACTGCTTATAAAATATCCAGGTGGAGTGTTGCTGGTTTAGGTCTTAAATTGACAAGAACGTTGTGAGTTTTTATAAAACCTGAAGGATATATCTGCGTTCCTCCGGCAGCGCAATAATAAAATCAGCAAAGGCTGATGCTACTGCGCGGATACATCACTCACAATAAACATTTGAAAGGCATTACATCTCCACAGTAAATGAGGCTGTCAAAGAAGGCCACTTTCAACAAATCCTACTAAATTATGGCATGTGAAAAGTATTGCAGATTAGCTACTCTTAGTTCATTCAGCACTTAATGGCCATTCTTGAATGGCAGGCAAGAAGAGGAAAGCTGGTGGTATTCAGCGATGTATTAGCTATGTAAATACAGGGGAGATGTCGTGAACCCAATTCTGCTGCTGCCTGCCCTGCATCTTGGAAATGTAAGGGAGCTTCAACGCGTCTCCAAGGAGGTTGGCAGCAAGTGCTGGAGCCACTCACGGTGGCTGCGGCACATTGTGCTAACTCGCTGCGCTCTCTCTTTGTGGAGACATGTTGAGCGTTTTCTTTTTCCCTGATCTCACCGAAGCCATTCAGGCTGCAAACGTGTTTCGCTCTTTGTGTATCACTGCGACAACCAGCATAAGTGTCTCGTCACTCTTGGCACTCACAGCAGAGTAGCAGCCATCCATCCCTGGTCGCGCTGCCTGTCTCTGCCCCCTCCCCACTCTGCCACCAGCTCTCCTTGCAGCCTTGGTCAAATCGGGTCCCTCTCTCTGCTTTCAACACATACCAAATGGAGCTCCCAACACTTGTTTCCATTTGTGTGTAGATTGCACGGATGAAAACCTCAATAGAAAGGCTATATTAGTATTTATAGCCCCTCTGGCAAACGCTGTCTTTTTAAAGGAAGTGCCAATGATTAGTTATGGTGTTTTAATTAAAGAGAGCAATCTGTAATTAACAAAGGGACACTGTATTTTATATCTGATTTTTATTATTTTTATTAATCAGCAGTACTTCACAGATGTTATATTTTAAGTTACTTGTAATGCTCTTTTGCATATTTTTTCCACTTCAAGGTGGAATAATTGAGTGAAATATTTTTATCACGTTTTAAGACACAGTCAACCTGAGGGGGTGACTCTGTTCGTGTCATATCGCTGGTTGGGGCAGTGCTGTACAAGTTATTTTGGATGTTTTTGAGAGGAAGTAAATTTCCGTTCTTGTTCTTTAAGGTTCAGTGCTTTTCTGCTTCTGCGGTGTAAGTCACTCACTGAACTTAAAGCATATAGGTTATATAGAAACGTAGGTTACTATCCAATTTATTCTCATCTAAGTGGTTGTTTCTATTAACTGAGTGTTTAGACACCATTGTGCAATCATCAGTCTGATCAAAATACCTCATGTGTAATTGACCACAGAATAAATATTATTCTGTTGTTATTTTTATTTCCTTTCTGATAAAAAAATCACCTAAAATTTAGTTTTGTAACACTGATGAACTTAGATATTCTTCACGATGGCAACCGTATATCCCAAATGACTAGTTTGAATGTGAAATATATTTTGTTCTGGTAAATGGTTGTTCTTCATATTAGGCTGGATAGCTGAAATTGGTATTAAAACCTGGTAACGACCCAGTGATGATACGTGAGCAATGTTGAAAGAGCCTATATTTTTCTGTACTCTGCTTCGGAGACATATGTATTCAATTGCTAGCGTCTAGCTCGGAATGACCACGGACATTAATTTCATACAAGATGTGCATTCAGCTGTTTGTGTGTACTTTGCAGGCAGCAGGGGACACAGTCTTGAGGATCGTATGCTTCTTAAATAGGTTTCATTGCTGCAAAAGCTGGCAGAAAAATTCCTGAACCGCTTCACACTGTTGGCATTAGCAGTTAACACCCTTCTTGTATATGACAGGGCATGTGAAAGAGGTGTATGGCCACCTAAGCTTACTGTGAAAAGCAGGGTAAAATGGTTCAGAGCTGTCAGTACTACAAGATTTATATTCGTTTCTTGCTGTTATGTCCTGCACGCACCGTGCAACCTCTGAGCTGATAGCCCCCGGATTTTAATTTTCAGGCTAAGTCCCTCAACACTTTTGCAATCCTCACAGCTTTGGTGGTAGAGTCGTTCCTGCGAAGTGAAGCCTGATGGAGAGGTGGTAGCTGCAGATTTAGTCTGAATGTTAATGGGACATGGAATTGATATAGATGGGAAGGGGAAGGAAGATATTTTCCTTCCAACCAGAGATGCTTCTAGCCAGGTGAAATTGGTGTGATCCCACCAGTATCCTGCTTAAAAGGCTCCTGCTGGGGCTGGCAGAAACAGTGACGTGGCATCTGCCTTGGACTGAGAGGCACACATGTATGAACTGTGTATCCATTCAGGCTTCGCAGTGGGGGCCAAAAAGCCTTGAGCTTTTTTCTCCTCTCTCTCCCTCCTCTTCTGCCTTTCCTCCCTCCCACAACTCTACATCTGGATGTAATTGCTAATGTTTGTTTTGAAATCATTTGGGAAACTTTTAAAATAAAAAAGAGGTTAGCATATCACTATTTTGCATTAGCTGTAATTTCCTTATTTATCCTTAAAGATATCTTTTGAAAAAGCAGCCAGGATTTAGGATACCCACATCGACTATAAGCTGAACCTTCTTAGATATTGTTGTCACTTTCCCTCCTACCTCCCCTCCTACCTAGTGATTCAAAATAAGAGAGACCTTCCTTGAGGGGAGTGCTTACCTGTGCTTAATTAGAGATTTAACTGTAGCCTTAAATACTTTCCCAAATAGGAATCATCAAGTGAATCACAGCCTTGAAAATCCCTGGCAGGGAAATGTTAGTTCTGAGACTTCCAGATGGTTAACCATGCCCTTGTTTTGAGCTTCGCTGAAGAGTGCATGAAAAGACTCACAGCTAGAAATACTAGCGCTTGTGCTTATGTATTTATTTTTTTATTTTATTTTGGCTGTACTCCTGTACACGCAGGTTCATGATTCTCACGAAATGAGAGTTAGTGAATGCGCTGGCATTTACTAAAAAGGAAATGCTTTATTGTGTCAATGTGTATATAAGCTAATGCAGATTTCTCGGGTAGTGGAGGGAAGGTCCTGGAGGTCCCTCTTACTTATTGTTGCTGAAGGGAAGAATGGAAAGGTAGAGGGAAGAGAGCAACAGATAGAAGGAGAAAAAAAAAGAAAGAATTAAGAAGCTAATAACGGCGAAAGCTCACTGCCCAGGCTACGTCTCTTGCTGTGTTTGAATGATTTTTCTTTGTAGACAGCTTTGCATGGCACTATTTTTAGAATCTCTTTAATAATTGAGCTGTAGCGATTGTGCTCAGCAGTTAGAACAGGCAGGGAAAATAGCATCTCAAAGAAACTGTGCACCAGGGTAATAATTTAAATCAAACCACATTATACTGCGCTCCCCTTTTCCCCCTCCCCCGGAAAGGTGAAATGCTGCAGAACACTGAACACAGGGGGAAAATGAAAATTGGGCAAGTTTACAGCATGTAATAAAATCCATCAAGAGGGTTTATGTTTTAGAGGTGGAGCGCAGGAAGAGGAGATCTGGTCAGCTGTTAACGAATTACCCTTACTAGGTGGTTTACGAGGGCAGCGCCTCAACTTCCCACTGCTCGCAGTGAATTAGGAGAGAGCCTGCCTGCCTCCACCTTGCAATGAGAGAAATTGTCACAGAGGAAAAACATTTGTCAAGCCAGGCCGAAACAAGCACAAAGCAGCAGTCCAGCGAAATACAGGAAGCTCCGGTGGTACCGTTGCTGTTTGATGTGTTTGGCTGTTGCCTGGATGTACAACCAAGTCCATGGCAGTCACCAGCACAGAGCTGTGTGCCCACTCTGCTCCTACCAACTGCACCGTACAGTCAGGTTTGCCCATACCGATTGCAACGTATTGTCCCTAACATCTCTCCTTTCGAGCAGCAAACTTGGGGCTTTCACAAACAAACGGCTGAGGTGTGGACAGTAAATCCAGGATAAGTGAATCACTGTTTAACATCTCTTGAAAATACAAGGACAGTAGCTACTGTGGCAATTTATTGCTTAATACCACTCTATTTTGATTTTTAGTGAACTCTTGCAGTTCCAGGTTGGTTGTCTTGTCTTATATTAACATGCTTCATTAATATACAGACTGAAAATACTTTGAAACAGAAAAAGAATATAAAGTATTATGATTAGCACTAAGTAGTGGCTGGCTTTAAAGATATAAAAATAGGAAAATTTCAGTTATCATCTCACAAGGTACAACACACAAATAATTTGAATTCATTTCTGAAGAAAACTGGGAACTTGTAACAAATTCAGAATTTCAAAAATGAAAATTTTACAAGCTCCTATTCTATAGAATTTTCTTTTAAGATAAAAATCATTCTCTTAAGCAGACTGAAACGAAGATATTGAGAATTTTTTATCAACCAAAAAGTCTGAGTGTTGTCCTGAGCTGCTCAGGATGCCTGAAAACTGGGCATAAGCTTAAAAATGCACAATAGTCCACTGGATTTTGGGAGTAGGACCTTTATAGATGATGACTATACAGAAGCTGTACTTGTCTGTTCAGAAGTTTGATTTTCCTATCAGCACATGGAAGATTTCCCTCAGCATTCCTTTGTCCAAGCATTTTACAGTTACTGGAATTTATTCTTTTAATATTTGAACTCAGATTTTTCTCTCATAACACCATCTTCTTCCACTTCTTTTTTTGTATAAAATAGTAATATTGACATTGTGATATGAGAAATATCCCTATGATAAGAAGCTGATGTCGAAGTTAATGTCTTCCCATCAAGTTTCAGCAACTTGTCTGTCAGAGTGAAAAGGATCTTTTTCAAAAACAATTTTAATAGCCTAAGTCATAAAGGTCCACTAAAAGTATTAGAAATATAATTATACGGCATTAGCCTTCTCTCCTGTTCTGACCTAATTTGGAAAGGAGTCCCTTCTTTGAAATTCAAGAATAATATTAAAATGAATTAACTTCTATGTGTTGCCTTTGTTAGTTGGCTTTTATTTCCTTTTTAAAAATAGTGTGCACTTTTTGCCTTGCTTGTAATAAGACTGATTTTTTAAAGATATTCAGTTGCAACTAAATTTTAAGCTCCTGGTTTTTGACAAAATTGGAGTTGTTGTATCCTAGTTCATGAATTCTATGTTGACCTGATTCCCAGAATATATAGTTAAATTTGGTAGCTGTCAAGAAAAACAAAAAAGAAGGAAGAGTAAGTCTCAGGATAAATTGCTCCTCAGTAAACATGCAGATAGCATCCAAATTGTTAGTGCTGAAGTATCTATTGCCTGTCTGCAGGCAAACTAATTTGAAAATTAAAAGTGAGAATATCACATTCATAAATAATAAAGTAATCCTAGCAGGCTTGTGGAAGGGCTCGTGTCAAGAACTGGTAGTTTGGAGACTAGGCTGAGACTGTGATCACTCGATCCAACTAGCCTTGCCTGGGCTATCACAAGGCAGGAGGAGGCAATGAAGTAAGACCGATGTATACTTGAAGACAGATTGCATGTTTTTCAGATATCTGTAACTGTCTGGTTGCTTTGAGACTGTGATGTGACGGAAGGACTCTCTGTTAAGCCTGTGACCCATAGTCTTTCGTCATGTCACCACGGGAAGATTAGCCTGAGAAACCCCGAGTCCTGCACCCTGGAAGTTTCTGGAGATTAGATGTGAGCAAGGTCACATGCAGAAGACGTCTAGGATGTACCTGCTGCAGTCTAGAGGATCCACACAGAGAAAGGCCAAGAGGGGTGTGGGCTGTACTTGACAGATGTCCAAGAGGTCTAGACCCAGGGCAGAGACCCATGATGTGTGACTGCAGACATGGTGGAACAGCACGGGGGAAAGACAGAAGTGCATGAGGCTGGTACTTTCATCTCCTTCCCGAGAAGTGATCAGGGTTTGACTATAGCATGTCAGGCCCTTGCAAAATATGAACTACTTTCTATTTTTTTTTTAATTTAATGCTTTTTAATTTAAGCTTTCCAACAGCACCTGTGCTAACTCAGAAATAGAAAGATTGAGCCTGTTGGTATTGCAGCAAATTCATTAGTCTCTGAAGAGCAGAATGGCTTTGCTCTGGATTTCTCCTTTTTTCCTCTGTCTGCTCACCTCATCCCCAAAGTACCCTGTCCGTCCTCTCTGGTGCTCTCGGCAGGTAAGGAGGAGATGTGTTTGGGGCTAGCTGGGAGCATTGCATGCACTGCTCGGCTGTTTGGCCGCTACCCGAAAAACGGGACAGCAGTTGACTTTTACCTGTGTTTTCCTCAATATGACCAGTGGGTTTGGCTCTACCTACTTGCCCTTGTCTATGAAACTTGTAGGACCCTGAAAGTTTGAGAGCTCTGTCCCAGTGGCCAGGAGGAACTTGTCAGTTCTGTTGGGAGCAGAGGGAAGAAAGGGAATGACACTAGGCAGCGTGCAGGCAACACAATCGCATCATCAAATTGGTCTCAAAAGTACCCTGAAAGATAAATTTGGCCTTCAGTTTTAAAAGAAAACTTTTTAATGTCATGTATAACAGAATATTTATAGCACTCTCTAAATGCTAAGCAGAGAGAAGTATCATTGCCAGACAGTGGGCTTTTATATGAAGAAAAAAATGTTCAACTTTTCTTTGGAGACATATCAGCTGATAAGGAAAAGTTACCAATGTAGTAACTGATGGATAGAGGAGTATGAATAGGCAATAAAATATTAATTGTATTGTTTTCTTTTCAGCCTCATTTTTTATTTTATGCTTACTGAATGTTGGCTTCTATTTATTGTGGAGCATAAGTGCTGGAGTTATATCTAAATATAAAATATATATTTAAAAAAAAAACAGTAGCATGAATTCCTTGGCACAAAAAATTCATTGTTTATGGTTTACAGGTTGGCTGATATGCAAAGAATATGTGAGTAACATCTCTCTGCAGAAAGATAGAAATATACATATATCATTATACTTGCAGGCATTCAGCAGAATGGCAATTTTCAACTTCACAGACTTTCCTAAAGCTCAGCTGCGTGAGCCAATTGGACCCATGAAATTGGAAATGAGCTCACATTGGTTTGGAGGGATTAGAGCTACAAAGAGCATCCACAGAATGGTGAACTTGGCCTCTCTGAATTATCTGAATCCAACCTCAGAAATTCTAGTTGGAAATTTCATTTGATGGAATTTGCAGCGTGCTGGAGAGAGTCAAGTGGACCTGTGGTCCCAGAGACGGCTTTGTGGCTTAAATGTTGTGAGCTCTCAGCTCAAGCCTGACTCCTCTGAAGCTTGAACAGATCTACTTAGTATTTGGGGGTATTTAGGTGGATTATATGTCAGCTGGAAAGCCCATGAGTCCTAACTGCTCATGTAAGCTTGTAACTCTGCTTCTGTTCCTCTTAACCCTCTTTTTCTCAATTATGAGTGATGGGAATTAGTGTTTCATTTATTAATTTTGTTTTCAGTGGAGGAAGAAAAGGAGGAATTTAACATTTAATTTCTCCTAACTTTTTTTTTTTTAAAAAAAGAAAGAAACAAAGCTAGTAGTCAAATATCTGGAAAATCCTTCAGGTTTGACCTTGTTAGCAACTCCAGTGTTATCTGTGTAAATACAAAGACATCTTCCAGTGTAAATTTCTAAAATAGCAACAATAATTCCTGGTTTTGCTATGTCACAATGTCCCAGCTTTACGGAAATTAAAGTGAGAAAATATCTTCAGTAAGAAATATGGTGGCTGAAATACCTCTGTCTTGGTGACAGAAATAAAAGCTATGTGCTGTTGGGAAGGCGCCTGTTACCTTTTACAGCATATGACATTCTCATCTTTTCAGTGTTCAGTCATTAAGGTGTAATGAACTTCTTAATGTCCATTTGTTTATGGAGACCACTGACAGAGGGATCATTTAATCTGGTCTTAAGTGTATTTTTTCAAAAGTGAAGGCTTACCACTCTTCCTACTGAGATCTTTTCTTTGTGCAACTAGCAATGGCTACTGTCCCAGAGAGAAAAAGAGCTTTTACAGATTTTAGGATCACTTGATGCACTAGTTAGTTTTTAAATTGTGACTGCCAGCAATCATATCAAAGCAGAACTCTAGTCACAGCCTCATTGCACCATCTGTGCATTTGATAAAAGACATGTTCATTTAAGGATATGTTAAAAGGGAGATAGGTAAGAAATTAAAGACTCCTGTATTCATGAACACTAGACTGCAGTACAGTGCAATGGTGTCTTTGTACATAATTTCTGCACTAAATCTTGTCATCAGTAGTTTTATTTTTAAACAAAGATTAAGAATTAACAACAAAATATATAATAATCTTTTTCACACGTAGCTGAATATCTGTCTTTCTGCAGAGGCTGTTGCCTTTTTTTTTTCCCTCTGGAAGCTTGAGAGAAGCTCCTGTTTTCATAACAGCATCTTTCTGCCATTGTTTTTAATCAGACTGTCCTTAGCTAACATGCAATCATTATCCTCTCTTAAGATACCCATTACAAAATGACCGTTGCTTTCTGTGTCAATGTAGACAGACTGAAATTATTGTTAGTCTGATTTTCAGTAGTCCCATAGTGAAAAATAAACCTTTAGAAATGGAGAGTAATGGAAAGGAAATGACCGTTTCATTCTAGCCAGGTAGACACAGCAGAATGCATCTGTGTTAATTATATAGGAAACACAAAGTCTATTCATTGTTATATTATCAAAATCGCTTGGGACAAAGCAACAGGCCATTGTCAGATGCTAAGTTTACTGAAGGATCCATTTCAAATTATATTTTAATTTAGAAACTAATTAACAAATTTACTTGTAAACACATGGAAATATCGATTATGTTCTAAAAGTGTCAGTGCATCAATATTAGGAGCCTAAGCAGTGTTATTCATACACAGCAAGGTAGTTAAATCCAGCTTGAAGTGCAAAAGTCAGTTCAAACTTATCAAGGGGACATATACGTAATCTATACATATAAATATATATTTGCAGTGTTTATACAAATGGATATTCTGGTGCTTTATATGTATTCATTCCTCTATTCTAAAATGTTTCTTTGAAATAAGAGGGTTTTATCAGACTAGTAAGTAATTTAAGACTTTGTATTACATTTGGGCAAATATGTTCTTCTTGCTAATCTATTTTCATTAGATACTCAGATGTATAAATGCACTTACAGCAAACTTACTTAGCTCTCAGGAAGCAAAAATTGCCTCATGTTGAAGAAATTTTATGGTGCCATTAAGGCTGACCCTAGATAACTGGTTAGGAAGGTTTTATGCTATCACTGCACCATTCAAGGTAAAGTGCTAACCTGGCATTGTTACGGCTTCTGAAGTTAAATGGAGTTCCTGATAGGTCTTTGCAGTTATTTTAGTTATTCATTCATATGTAATGGTCAGATCTTGTATGCTTTACTATCGTTACTTCAAACAGGAACAAAAATAAGGGATCTAAGAGCACTATAAATATCCAGCACTTGACATATTACAGTGCTAATACACTGTGAGCCAAATCTTCAAAAATATGTGACATTCAGGCTAAATTCTCAAATGAACTAGGTCCCAGTTCTGCGCTTCAGTCAGACAGCAAAGCTGCAGGGAAAGATCTTACTCCAGTGACTATTTTGATGAGAAAACCTGGTAGTTTGACTGGAGCCAGCATGCCGCCCCAGTGCAGTGACCAGCAACATCACCTTCCAGCCTGGGGAGGAAGGAGGAACACGCGATCATGTAGCACAAAGGCTGCTGATGTTTCTTCATTCTGCTAAGATTAGATGCCCCTGCTTACAGCCTTCAAGGTTGAAGAGTGAGGCTGGATTATTAAGTATTAAATCTACTATTAAGGAGCAATTACTTCCTAATTCAGCAAATCCCTGTTTGCAGAACTATAAGGCTTTAGACCTAACTGGCTTTTGAAACAAATAGATCTTTAGACAGTGCTTGAGATGGATCCATATATAGATGCAGATCATGAATACAGAAGGAAGGAAGCACGGTTTGTAGAAAGATCTCTAGATCCCTACACTAGATTGTTGTCTATACACATATTCATGGAATATAAAGGGTGTACGTGCTTATATGTGCTTATATTTGCATCATTTTTACCTGATGACTAACAGAAAAAGAAAGCAGAAATCAAACTTTTAATATCTGCAACACCTTCTCTAGTACAACCCTCAAAACACCAGCCTAAAACTGTCACAGCATTTCTTCAGAAACTGTATTTCTTGTACCATGGGGAGGACAGCCCTGAAAGTTGATGCGTAGCCACTGTCATCTACACACATACTGCTCTAGGTGGAGCAGGTGGCGCAGCCAGACACTACCCTTTAAAAAACACCACCACCTAAATAAATCCCTCTCTTATTTCAGTTATTAATAGATCTGCCTAACCCTCTGCCATTCTCTGGATAGGAATGGTCCAAAGTGTATGCTTTGGGCTAAATTTCATTGAACATTCATCCAATGCCAGCTGGCTGTTTCTAAGAACAAAGCTAAGCAAAAAGATGGCTGTTTTTCTCTTACTAAAACCAAGCAAATAGAAGATCCACCCTGACAGACTTTCCTGAAAAACTTCATTTCCCCAAAGACCTGAATCCGATCTTTGAAAATAGCAGTTGTTTTGGAGATGTGCATTTTTGCTCTTCCCATGAGCATCCCCTAAAATTACAAGTTTTGTAACTACTGCTCAGACACGTGCAGTAGAGATTTTTTTAAATTCTAGTAGCTAATTTTCCTCATGCTTTCCCAACATTTTGTAAACTAAATCCTCTAAATAATTTAGCTGTCCAAAGCCGCAGCTATACAGTGAGTTTAAGCAGCCAGTCTTGGTACTGCTGTGGATCTGTTAAGGAAATACCAATGGACTCTTGATTTTTCTGCCCCCTTAGTCTTTTTTTGGGTCATAATGTGCTGCACAGAGGTTTTGGCTCACACTGTTAATATCTGAAACTATCTGACATGCACAGATCATATATGCCACATTTCTCGTGAGGGCCTTTTATAAGTCATGGCCTTCTCAAGAACATGATATGTGTGTTTTATCAGGTCTTTAGCATGTGTTGCTGCCTATAACATGTTTAATTATCTGCACAGATTTTCAGTTGGTCTTCATTTCCTTGAAATGGTTGATCAGTCAAGTCACTGACAACCGAACAGCTGTGTTTACTTCTGTTGGTACTTTGTTTGACCAATTTGCTTTGATCCCTCTAACAAAGAGAAAGCCATTTTGATTCTGGTTTTGGCTCAGAAAAATTGAGTTTAGTGGATACAGGCCTCTATCCTAACTGGAGCTCTGTCCTCCAAGCATATTTCAAATGATGAGGAAGAAGGATCTCAGTCCCCATCCCACTCAAAAAGGTGTTACAGGAGCTGAGTGGGACTCTGTGGATCACTAGCAATGACAGAAGGGCAGCCAGTGGGGGTACCGTCTGGGTTACTAGAAACCAGTCTGCAGGAAAAGCTGAAAAAGAGATCTGGAGAGAAAGGAAAAGCTGTGATTAGCTATGCGGGGAGAATGACCATGGGACGAGGAGTCCAGCTGGACAAGAAGCAAGTCAAGGTTACAATCGGGAGCTTTCAACAAAGCAGCACAATTGAATCCATGCAAATGCACTATTTCCAGAACCTGAAGTGGTTCTTCAAGGACCTTGGATGCAAGCTTTACTTTTAGAAACTTCTGTGAAGTTCCCCCCACCCCAGCAAAGTATGTGTTTAATTCCCTTTTAGTGTTGTTGCGTCTGAACAACACTAACCTACTAGATCTCCACTAGGAAATGGCAGAATTAGTTTTGCCTGTGTCACTTTAATTAGCCCCTCTCTGCTCTGCACATAAATAATTTACGGTTTGCAAAATAGGCTTTAACTGCATGATTAAATTTTTCCCTCTGGACTCATGCTGCTTTCATTGCAAAGAATAGCTCTGATACAGGGACAAATAAACACTGTGCAGCAAAGGATGCTGTTTATCTACAGATCCCCTGCCTCACCTGTTGCAGAAATTAGGGATTGTATGGAGAAGCTGAAAACGGAGAAAGAAAATTATCATAGCAAAATGCTTTCCTGAAGGCTTTTTTTCTTGCTTCTGCCATGTTGTTTGGATGCAATATTTATTAAAACAAGACAAAGGCAGAGAAGCTTTTACAAGTCCCGTTTGAATAGTTCCACAAACTGTTGCCTTAAAACAGAAAATGTTGTCCCCTTAACTGAGACTCAGTCACTGGCCATGTGAAAGCTACAGTACTGTTTCACTGATTGCTTCTGTAATGGATCCAATGAGCTTTTTCTACCTTACACTGAATAGGAGCCATAGTACTCATGTGGTCACCTCCTCTTCCTCCTCAGCTGAAGGCATAGTAACTTCCATGTAAGCTGCAGTAACTGGGAGCTGAGAGGCTGTTACATCAGAAGACTTTCAAATTCAACTGCAGCAGCCCCTCACTGAAACCAGGCTTTCAATTGGGAGTGAAAGGTCTTCATTTTAACAGAAACCCGAGGGGCTCCTCTCTATGAGCATTTGAGGACTCACAGAATCAAATGAAATCAATGGGAGATGTGCTTTGGACATAAAAGATGCCATTGAATGCTAAGTACGTTTAAACTCTCTAAGCAAGTTGAATGCCTCTTTAGCCTCTGTTTTTAAAACCTAAGCCTCGATTCCTGTAATGTAAAATGGAGTTAGTACCATATCTTAATCCCACAGACTTTTGAAAAGAAAAATCAGTATTTCCAAAACTGCATGAATGCTATAGTGGTATGTGCCAAAGAAAAGTCTGTAAGCAAACTGTTATATTTAGAGCAAGGAGTAAAGTACAAAGCCAAACCGCTAACACTGATGAGAAACGAAATACTGAACAGCTTTTCCTAAAGTGAGTACCATCCGTCCAGTGTGTTGTATGGTACAAGGAATCTGCAAAGCAGTAGTATGTGACCATGTGATTAAAAACTCTTTGCTAATACCTTCTCATAAAGGGAGTAAACTGAAGATGCACAGGCCATTTGAAGCTGCTCAAAAAAGCAGGAGGTTAGGAGTAGCCTTGAGATTGAAGTAATCAATAAGGTACAGGTAAGCATGCTATTTATAATACTCTGCAGTTTATCACATGGCTGTCATCACTGCACAGGCAGACTTACCTGTAATTGCAGAAAACTTTTCCATAAGATCAAGTTTCTTTCCTTATAAGAATGACTGCAATTTGTCTTGTTCATTGTTTTTTGCTAATTGTGACTGTTTATGGAGAGTTTTTAATATGTGCTTCTTCTCAGCATCACTCAAAATAACTGTTCTAAATTAAATTCACTGCTATGTTTGGAAAAGAAAAAAAGTAGCATAAATCTACCCTTTATTCTAAGTGCAAATACTAGAACCCGCTCCATCTCTGCTGTAGGCTGTTTTGTAATAAACTGTTTTAATTACAAGTAGTCTTGCTGTCCATGATAAAATTGCATAGTTGTGCAGCATTGCGAGCTGTGACTGATACCTCTGCCTCTTTCTTTCCCTTTTTCCTTCCCTGAGCCATGCTTTTGGCAAACATCATATACTTGCATTTAGTCACTTGGATATGCTGAGCAGCTAGTGCTAATGATTAGCAATAGTGAACCAGTTTATCCAGTAAGTGGGTTTCTTCATGTGATTTTGGAGTTCAGTTTGTGGGGTAACACAAAGGAATGTGAGGTATGTGAGGGGAAAGAAAATCTCATGACATCAAATAAAAGCATAAAAAGGAGCAGATGTGCAAAAGTGGAGGTTCTCCCTTACCTCCTGCATCAAGTCAGAGTTAAGGAGACAGTCTTGAATGGTCTGTTACTGGCTGGAGTACAGCAGAAAAGATTAATAAATTTATGAAGCGCTTAAACTTGCCTCGCAGCCTAAGCTCAAAATCTTGTTTAGCTCCTTTGAACTATGAAGGGCCTTCTACTTTTATTAAACAGCAGAAAGCATATTGGTACTCATAATGTTGGGTTCTTATAACCAGATGTGTCCAGACCACTCAATTTATTGAGTAATCTAAAGTTTTTGGTTTTTCAGGGAAACAATAATCCAAATACAATATAAAACAGCAAACAAAGTTATTCTGCATTTTTTGTGGAGTTTCTGAATGCTCTTTTCCTTTTACACAGCTCTAATTTCTTTTGTGGGAATGTGTCAGAGCTTAATAAAAAGGCTAGGAGCAGAACAATTTTGTTTGTGATCTAGGGAGACAAGCAAAGTAGGGGCTGATATGCCAGGAGTGATAATGGTCTGTCCCTTTCTGTGAAAGAGCCTTGAGTAATATTGTCCTGCAGGTGAGATACAAGTTTGTTTTAATTCCCAGTCAGGATCATCTGAGTATTTTCTGCTACTGGGTCTATCGATAACAGCGAAAAATAAACAAGGCAACAAGAAACAACAGACACTATACAACTATCATTGGTAAGCCAAAGCTTACCAAAGCTAGGTGTTTCTTTTCCCCACTAATAACTGTCTTTTCTCATGGTACAGAAAGCCATCTCTGGTCATATGAAGTATGTTTGAGAAGCCGAATCAAAGAAAAGCAGGGCCAGAGTTTTACAATGAAATTTGTTGACAACTGAAAACACTTAAGAGAAAAAAGGGTCTCACAAGGAATATATAAAAAAAGTAGGGTTTTTTTATTAAACTGTTTTCTTTTCAGTTAGGTCCTCTTCTGAGAAACTGTTTCTTTGCATAAGACCTGATAGTGTAGAAGGCTTAGGTATCTGACGTGCTCTCTGGTGGTCTAGTATTGCCCACAGTAAAATTGTTCATAAATAAGGTTGCATTTTAATTATGTTTTAAGAGTTCACTGTAATCATAGGATCATAGAATCGTGCAATATCTCAAGTTGGAAGACACCCAGAAGGATCATTGAGTCCTACTTCCTGCTCCTTGCAGGACTACCTAAAACTAAACCATATGATAAAGAGCGTCATCTAGATGCTCCTTGAACTCTGTAGTACATATTTACCTTGGGACTAAGGAAGAATGCATGCAAAAGACTGGAAGTGACCAGTTTACAAGATACACTAAACTTTCTTTGTTTCTTTCTAGGGAATTTTTCTATCTTAATGATGTTAAGATTAGTAAAGTAAAAAAAAAACCAAAAAACAAACAAACAAACCCAACCAACCAAACCACAGTTATTTTCCTGTTATAGAAAAATCTCTGAACAATTTGGACAACAAGACCTAGTTTCATTTAATCTGAATTGTTCAACATCATAACAAGATCCAGCATTTCTTATCATGGGTTGTACAATTTCATAAGCAAGCTTAATCTGAATATGGTCTTCCACCCCTTCTATGAGAGGCTCCACATGTGATGGAAGCAGTGCTGTTTAACAGTGAGAATCACGTAAAGCAAAGGATGTAATAGTATTTGAGTTTTCCATTAAAGATCTTAAAAAACTGGCTGTTAGCAATGCGTCTTTACCACAGCCTCAGGAGACTGTAGGATCTCTCATTTCTCTGACTTCACAGCTCTACAGATTGCTATCAACAGCAGAACACAAAATTTGGGTCATTCCTGCTCCTTTTGAGTTGACCAACTCTTTTTAGTCAGCCCCAGATTAGACTTCTGTATGGCAGTACTTAGGGACTCCACTGGAAAATCTAACCTGTATACAACACAGCTTTGGCTGCCCTATTAGCATGAGACAGAATGAGGAATAAGGATCTACCACTGAGTTTCTGTAAGGCTTCCTTGGAAATTGCAGATTGTATTTAGGCAGTCAATGGTATTCTGCAATGCATGGGACCATTTTAGATCCAGAACTTATGTGAAACCACTTTTCACCCTTTATTTTGTCACAGTTCAACTAATCTGTAAGTTTCTTGGACACCTTGTGTCACTTGGCAGTGTAATGTGTAGCAGGCTTTTTTTCTGCTCTTCTTTTCTGCTGGAACAGCATTCAGGGAGGCTGTTCTTCTGTCCCAGGGCATCTCTAAGGCTTCGTGTCTATTGGTATCAATACTCCTTTCCCTTGGGACTTACTTCTCTTGGCAAGGCTGGTGAGCTGCATCAAGTAAACTTCAGATCACCATTCAAGGCACATTGTTTGCTGTCTCTTTTTGTTTGGGGTTTTGGAAACAACATACGTAATTCATGTAGCAGGTGCAATTTTTTGTCGTTATTTTCCTACAATATGGTGTGTAGTAGTAATCAGTGAATTAAAAAAAAACACATTGGAAATTAAAAGGCCATGGTGGGAAGTCAAAATATGTGGATATTCTTAGTAGGTAAGCTGGAAATGCAATGCTACAGTTGTATGCTACTACTGCCATTCACGTTTCGCTACTTATTTTTCCTGTGTGTCATGCCTTGAGGGCCACCTCCATCAATTAGGAGTTTAACTGGAACTGGAAGGATCATTTAATAGAGTTGCAAGCTTAAGTTAGCCACAAATGTAGAGACATATGCTTAAAAGTAAGAACAAGAAAGTAAAAAAATGGATCACAGCTTAAGATGCTTTTCAGTTGCTCAGGGAGGCAAACTAGTTTTACAGTATTAATTAACATTTTAGGGCATGCTATATCTAAATAGCAGGAGACTGTATGTGTGTAGGAGGTGTCATTTCACCACAGAAAGATAGAAATAAATAAAAAAGCAGTCATTTTCTAAAAGTAAGATTTTACTTATGTGGTACAATAAAAAGGTGAAAAGCATGTTTTTACTATCAAACGAAGAATTTGGGTATTTTGGCAAATGGCATTAGAAAAGTGCAGCACTAAAACCGTCGAGGAAGAAGATGCGGTGTATGTGCATGTAGATCTCTCCTTCTGTTAATTGCCTCTCCATGTCTCTGGCAATCAAGCTCTCCCTCCTCCATTTCATATGCAACGAAAATGCCAAGAAAAGTTGCCTGGCCCTTTCCTCTTCACTCACAGATACAAACAGTGACGCCCACAGTGGGGCTCCTCCTTCAGCACAGCGATTTAGGATTCTCAGTGAAGCCTCCCTCCCGCAGATCTTTATTGCCCTGTTCATCACTGGCCTCTTTCGCACATCGCTCCCTCGCATCCCAACCTCATGGCCACGGATGCCAACCTCAGCCCTTCCATGCTGAGATTCCTCTTTCCAGCGCCTCCCCCGACACATGGCACCTACATATCAGTGAGGTTCACACAACTGCTCCCGTCTTCCCAGTGTCTTGCTTCGTAGGTCTCTTCGAGATACAACATTTATTTTCTGGGAAGGCTGTGGATAGATGGAGTATGTCCGTGATGGAAAAATACCATTAAATCTTTAAAGTACTTGATTACCATTTAATGTACAGTTACCATCTCACCACATTTGTTTGCATGTATCTTTTCTCTGTGCGTGTGTGTGTGCTTTTGAGCCTTACACTTGCTTTTCACTGTGCCAGGATAGTGATTTACAACATAATAAATATTTTGTAGGTGTTCTTAATGGAGGGGGTTGATATTTTAGCATCTGGACATTGTAATGATCCCACTTAGGCAAATAAAAGGAATTTGGCATTAACTGAAAAAAAAAGCTGTGACTAAGAAAACATCAGCAGCAATGAGCAATTGAAAGCAGTGGATTGTAAACACCAGGGAGGAAATTTGTCTTGCTGTAAAAAAGAAAAAAAAAAAAAAAAAAGGAGCTAACTTTCCAAGGAGATTTAGGTAAATAATAAAACTAAATGGTGGACAGAATAAGTACTAAATAAAATGCCTGAAGAGAAATCTTGATATCAGCAGCAATTACAGATTTTAATATGTTATTTGTAAGATAATGGAGATGATTAGGACAGGTGTCCAATTATATATTCTGTTTATAATTAAGCCTTTATTTGATATCATTTTAAAGCCAGACAATAACAGAAATTGAAGAACATGGCAGCAGGTTTTTTTTGCAGAAGTCTCTTCTTTGTGAATCTCTGTGGCCAACTGTGTATTGATATCTACAGTTTTGTTAAAGAAATCGTCAATCAGTCATTATGATACAACGCTGGATGTACTTCAGCCTTACATTCTCATGTGTTACAGAAGTTAACTGACAATTCAATAACTCAGCACCCTCCTTGAATATAGCGTCTTTATATTGTCTTGCTCTTGTGGAGCAAAATGAAAGGAGAAAAACCCAACTGAGATGCACAGTTCCAGATAGCTTTCCTGCATTTTTCAGGAAATATCCCAGTGAAGTGTGTTAGAAAGTTAAACAATAGAATATCTCATCAACTCACGGTCTTGGCTCTGCCATTTTTTGTGGCAGATTTGGGTATAAAATGAATCTTCCAGCTTCTTAAAATTCCGAAAAAGAAAAAAAAAAAGAAATAAATACTTTTAATGTAACTGAAAATGTATGCGTACGGCTATCTAGTATATATCTCTGTGTTGAACAGATTATGAAAAAATAGAAGTTTCAAGTCAGATTGTATATTTCAAATTCAGAAATCTGAACTTATTTTAATTCTGGAAAGTACAAGAAGTGTTTTTGAGCAAAGATTGCTTAAAGACAAAGCAGTTAATTTAAAATATATAAAAATTGTTATAATTATCTTTAACATTCCTGATTTGTTGTACTTCTTAAGACTGATGAAAGCTAAAGTAAATTTTTCACAAATGGTGAATTTTTTTCTTTAAAAGATATATAATAAAAGAGGTGCCTATTAAAAAGCAGGTCCAGAGCTACACCCCAACAGTATGACTCATGCTCCTAAAACTCATTCTGTGCCTGATACATCAACATTTGCTACTCTACATAAGCCTGTAGCTTGCTTTCTATTGAAAGGGGAAATAAGACTTGTAAAGCAAGAGATAGGAGACCACACTTTTGCAACACACATATGGCAAGACCTCCAGCTGATAGCATTAGCAAAGATTTACTGAGAGTTTAGGGGGACTGCTGCCTGCCTGTTAGCACCGCTAAGCGCTGTGTATTTCTTGAGCACTGTGTGTTTCTCATCTCAGAGACGACATTGCACAGTCGCGTGCTAGAAGCACCAGCCATGAATAGTAATCCCAGTTCTGTGCTTACTGTGCTCCGGGATCCACAGAACGGGGGCTTCTGTCTGGTTGGAAAAGATAACGTAGGGAGGCAGCTGTGCTGTAGGGCCAAACGTCTGCATGATGCCTGGGATGATATGATGAAGCAAGAAAAAGAAGGGGAGTTTCTAACTTGTGTTAGTGGATGCGTAGTCACACACATATGTATACATAAGCCTTCAAATGCACTCCTGTGCCAAAAGGTTTGAAAATCAGAAAGTAAACAAAGATGCATTCTTTTGTCTGAAACATCATGAGGTTGTTCGAAATACTCTCATTTTGGATCTCTGAACATCTCTTTAGGAGGCTGCAGCCTTCAGACATATCCATAAGCACTCCACTGAGTTGCTACTTGTATTACTAACTGCCTTTCGTGAAGACTATGTTTCTGTAAATCATAAAAAGGATAAAATAAATGAGTACAGATTCATGCCAGGTTTTTTTTCCTAAGCTGTTTCACATGTTCCTCCAGCCTTAAATGAAGGTTACCTAATACATGCACCATGATTATACACACAAGATTTTAAAATGTCATTTAGCAATAATTAGTTTTCATGAAACAATTGAAAGCTAGCAGAGTTTTCTCAATACCTCTCTCCGGAGACAATCAACTGCTTCACTAGAGCTCAGTCTTTGCTGTGAGTTCATTTTCCTTTCATCTTTTGCTGCACGGAATGAAACAAAAAATTGAAAAATACAGAAAAATTACAAAACTGTAATGTGAAAAATTTACAAAGTGAACACAGCATACAATCAGATTATATGAAAGGGTATTGGCTTTATGTTAAGAATGTCACTGATTTCTAATTATCCAAAACAAACTGTTTTAAGACAAGGCCATTTTGATTATTTCACTTAAAATTGTGTTTTGTATTAAGGTTAAACTCAAATCTTACTGCATTATCAGCCTCCCTATATTCAATATTAATGTATATACACGAGTATATAGACAAAGAAAACATTTGTTCCAAATATTTGGGTTGAAATTACAATACACGCCGCATAATAAAATAGCAGGAGGTCTGCAAAAGGATCTAAACAACTGTTCTTGCAAAAGAAAGTTGCACCTCAATGATCTGTTAGTCTTTATCACAGGAGAGAGAGAGGAAGTTGGATGGCTTTGCTTGATTCAGGCTATGACCCTCTACTGCTGAGCTACTGGTGGCTTTATGATCACTGGGAGACCGTGAAGAGCCTAAGGAGAGCATTCAAGCTTTTGTGCGTGGCTTGTGCGCACTTGCTCTCATGTTTTTTCCTTGAAATATTTGAGACCCTTGCTCTGAAGTGGAATGTTGAAATCTTGGCGATCTTTCAAAAAAATGTCTCTTGTTTGCTAGCCGGCCCTCACAGGATTTTTGCATTAACAGTAGTAAGACGGGAAAATGGACATCAAACTGCAGGCTTATTGGCAATGTGCATTTGTGGCTAAAAATATTAATTAGGAATGTAATGAATTAGGAGCCATTAGGAAAGTGATTGGGAACAGTAAGGATAAATGTTGATGTGTTGTTACGTGACTCATAAATACATTTTCACTTGGAGTAACCTGTATAGAACAGGTCAATTTATCATAGAGAGGATTCTGCGGGGTTAAAGGATATTTCAGAAAAGAACGACAACAATGAATAAAGCTCTCATATGAAGTGAAAAACTTGATTACGTTAGAAATAAGAAGACTAAGAGGTGACATAGAAGTACATACAGCAGTGAATGGTCGTAAACAGGTAGATGAGGAACCTCTGTATTGCAACACTGGTGAAATTTGTAAACGGGAATGTTAAACATTAGAAAAGAAATACTCTTTGCCATGATATCAAAGTTCTACAGGGTATTGTTAGCAAAATTCATACACTTGAATCTTGGTCATTTATACAGACAAAGAAAAATATCTCAAGTTTAGGGCTAGGAAAGAGCTTGGGAAGAGTTATGTAAGTATTTCTTTTAGTTCACTTCAGGATCAGAGGAAGGATACCGGTAGGATCAGATCCACTATGGTGATTTCTATGCGTGTGTATGTGTGCACATCTCACAAATGCCCCTTCCTTTAGAGCAAATATAAGTGCAGTAAAACCAAAACAATCTCCCTCAGCTCCGCCCCCCCCCCCCCCCCCCGCCAAGCCTAGCATAGTAAACCCCAGGAGACACCTTATTTTGGGGGGCTTTTACCTAGAGGGAGAAGACCTTTCTCAGTTGAAATTGTTCCTGAAACTAGGATGCTATAGCATGCTATAGGGACTGAGGTTATTTGCTGGCTGTAGAAGAGTTTGGACAAGAAGTCCAGTATAACATACTTCACTTACGTAATCATTTAATCCTCCTGAGTTGGTAGACCTTGGAAGTGTGACTGATTGCATCTACATAACACATAGAACTTGGTTTGAATACTCATAGACCTTCTACGGCACCTCTGTGGGCTTTTTTTTTTTTTTTTTGGAGCTAGAATGGATAATCTGAAATGGCTAAAATAACAAGAAGGCAAAGTCACAGCTAACCAGAAAGGTGATTTTATGGCTTGATGCTGTGTGTGCACAGTGTGCCCTGGCAAGTGGCATGACGGTATGATGAGTCTGTGGAGCACAAGAACAGCTGAGACAGTTTTGGAGCTTTTCACTAGGCAAATTCAGTGCAGTGTATGTTCATGTGCTCTGTCTGGAGCAGGCACAGGCTCTGACATGGATCCCGTAAAGGGAACCCATAGCTGAGTTTTGTCCTGGAGGGAAGGAGTTAATTCACTCCAGGATAAAGCTATCCTTTCTTCCAGCGGTCAGAGAAGGCTTTTCTGGTTTTAGTGGTAGAAATGGAGTATGTTTCCTTCTATTTCACAGTCCCTTTGGACACAACAATAGAGAGAAAAAAAAAGGAGATGAAAGTTCATAGCAGGCCCTTTGCTAAAATGAACAGATGGGGGAAAACTTTCTTATGGCAACTGATATCAAATAATAACAACAAACACTTTCAGGAAGGCCTGAGATGCATGAGGAAAATTAACCCGTTTGCCTTCTCAATGACAACTTATAGACTGTATTATATGTCATGAATATTATGACCCTCTTAGAATATGAGAAAGGGGAAAGTGAGACACAAGGAACTAAACGTTTCTTTTTCTGTGGAATTACGTAGAAAATGCTAGGATTTCCCACAAGCAGCAACAACAAAAAAAAAAATCTTTTTTTTTCTTTGGTGCATTAATTGCATGGACTGTATTTATATTGTCTGCATGACATTCCAGCACATTCTTCTTTTTTGTTCTCAAATTGATTTGTTTTCTCAGCAAAGCTTGGACTGTTAACAGTGACTTGTCATTCATCTGAAAGTCCTTTCTAACTTAGTGACTGATCTTGTCTGCCTTTGATTAAATTGTATTTTACAACATAATTTCACTTGGACTTTTGCAATTTTTCCAGCTGCTGTTTCTCATCTCACCAGCTTGCTGAGGCTATTTCAAATGTTTTTACTGGAAAATAATTCTCTCGAGACATATCATATAGCTAAAAAGCAAAACAAAAGAGTATCTAATTTACCTGAGGGAATAATCCTAGAAGAACACCTACTGCTGAGTATCAAATGATAGCTTAGTAGTACTCCAGAACAACAAATGAATGTATTTCTCTGTTCCTGGGACTCCTACATGCAGGACATCACTGGGAGAGCTGGATCTTGAAGTTTCTGATTCCATTAGAAACTGGGGCTTGTTTGCAAAATAGATAGTTCCTCTATCGCAAAAATAATATCACCTTCTATTCCAGGTGCAACAAAAGCACTTGCGTACTGACATGAAAACGTTAGTTATTGTGCCTCCAAGGCAAGCTGCTATAAACAAACATTTTTCCCTCACAGTCCACCTTTGTGGACATAGTGTTTTACCGTTGGAATTAAGCAATTGTTTTGGCCTGTATTCCATTGCTTTTCTTTCTTTTATTTTTCCTTCCGGCTCTCAAGGAGGCCAGCAGTAACATCTGTTAGAGTTAAGATACACTGCAATGACTTTTCTGATACTGGAGCCCTGTAGCATATTGGCTATGCAGAAGCAAGGAGATAGGCTTTTCTGTCTACATGATCTATAATGCTATGCTGCTAATTCAAGAAGAGTGAACTATTTTTAGAGGTTACCAAATGACTCAGAATAAAGAAGCAATTGTATAACAGATGCGAAACTGAACATTCAGATTATCTGGCTGCTAAAAAACTGAAAGAAATCAACCTAATTTCAGTTCAGCTGGAGGGAGTAGGCTTCTTTAACAGCACCCCAAGTTAATTTAAAGTGTGTTCCTGAATATAGAACCTTTGCTATCGTGAGCTACATATACTTTAAAAAACGAACAACCCCTTTCCCCCCCGCTTCTGATGACAAATATGAATTTTAGTGCAAGAGATTTATGCCAGTGTTTGATGTTGACTGCATTGCACCTAGAGCTTTAAATCCCATTAGAAACTGCTTGTCTTACTAAATGAGGAGTTTAATAGCATGCTTGGATAGTCGACAGCCAAAACAAGATCAGCAGTGTTTTCACAGAGTAGGAAAAGTGATAAAAATGATGATGACTGAGTACGTACTAAGTGTCAGCGCTGTCAGGATCATAGGCTTGAGATTTAAGTTTTAATATAATATTTCTCAAGCCTTATTGATTGTCGCTACTTAAAATTCACAGGTTCCCCTCATAATGCTTCAGGAACATTGAAAATGTCACTACAAACTCAACACCTGGAAAGTTTTGCATTTGAGTTAAAAAAATAAAAATTACTGCAGTGTTTACTCTTAAAAACTGAGACAACCTAATAGCCTTAATATTTCAGCAGTTTTGCATGGCAGTTTATTAGGTGCACTGCATGAGGTTAAGATAGAAGTTTTTCATTACATAACAGGAAATAAGCAATTTCTAAAACTTAGCCAGTATTGTATAACGCTCCTGTAAAGATGGGTGGTAAAAAATAGGCTCAGGTGAAATCAGTGGCATGAATTCAGCAGGGCTTTAATTTCACCCGAGCTGCTAAAATTCTACTTTCTTCTAGCATATGCTGGCTTTAGAGCAAACATGGGTAGCGGAGTGACTCTGTACTGTAAGATAGGGTAACCTGATGTGAGCACGCTAAGGTGGAACCACGGGATGGAGTCAGCAGTGGTTACCTTTGCATATTCAGCTTGGGGAAGAAACCCCCACATATACAGAATGAACTAGAAACACTGGCAGACTGAAGGAGGGTGTACCCTATTTTGGCTGAGATGAGGGCTGACAGCAAATTCACGCTGGTTGAGTAAAGAGGTGGAAATATTCCTGCTGTGCTGGATTTTTCAGGTTAATATGGCGGAGCTCCTTACGGCTTCTGTGCTAGAGGCTAGGTGTTAGAGAAGATAAAGCTTTCAGGGCTGTGGGGAAGGAACAGAGCTGTGACAGTTACTGGAGCTGATCTTGGTATGTGTTCCTCGTATTTGTGATACCTAAGTACAGAGAAACCTCTGCTAGTGAAAGGGAAACAAATGCAGTTCCACTGTGTTTTTTCTACTTGGCTTTCCAACTCTAATGAATGAAAACTCATCTGGAGAAACACTAATTGGGTTTGACACCACAAACACAGCAGTAATGGAAGCAGGTTTCTCAGCTAGGGAATCTGATGATCTAACAAGCTGTCTCAATAAGATTAGCTAGTTTAAGGTCTTGTGACATTATTCATTAGTTTTCTAACACACTAATCTTTACAGTACACTTCCCAATTTGATGTTGTATCTCCTTCTTTAGCTATGGGCTCTGTTCTTTTATACCCAAGATAATGCTTCCTGTTAATCCATTGACAATCAGCAGCAAAAAACCAGCACTCCCTGGCATTTTCCCCTTGTCACAATATCTCTGAGGTTCACATCGATGTCATTTTATCATCAGTGGCAAGGTGACTAGGTGAGTGATCAGGAAGGTGTCAGTAAGTATTTATAAATGGATATCTGGGAAATTTGTTGATGCTGAAATTAGTTTTATGCAAGAGAATTGGTCGAATATTATTGTATTTTCAGGAATGGTCAAACTGCAGGAGTGTAATAGCTGATTGCCCAGAGGAAGTACCAAAATTCTGTGATTAGCAAATTCTTTGTTCATGCCAGCACAGGAATTTGAAAAGGCAAAAGGGTCAGAGTGTCTGTAATTCCATGCGGTATACATGAGCGTGGCAAGAAAAGAATGACAGAACTAACGCATGTGTCTGTAAATAATACGGGACATGTTTAGGCGTCATCAGGATTGCAGCAAAGCATCCTCTACATATAGTCAGACTTTAAAATCATCTACAATTCTCCTTGTGATTACTCTTACTGCTTTTTGTGATAATTCCTGATCAGCATGAAAAATTCTTATTATTCAAAGTAAGTATGTTGCTTTCACATCAATCTAAAATAAAACTTAGTTGCTATAATAGAATAACTGCATTGAACTGAAGGGAAATATTACCTTCAGTTGCAAGGACACAAGTTACAGAGAAAATTTGCTGTGCTAATCCCTTTGCTCATAACAAAATTGTAATGTGGAAGTAGAAGTGTTTCATGTGCATAAATAAAAATCAACAAATGAAATGCATCTAACAGTATTTGTTTGTCTTGGCAGTTTCACACATTTCTTCTTTTATAGTGAATCATAATATGAGTGTAAATATCAATTCCCATCTTTCAAGAATTAGAAAGTTTCAACCACTATTTTTTTGTCATTCACTGTGCAAATGAACACTTTGAGGATCATAGGAAAAGCTGTTCACAAATGGGGCATTTCTCAGTTTGGAAATACTTTGTCCTATACTGTTTTATTTAGGCTATACCTATAAATAGAAATCAGCTGCTAAGAAATGAGTTTACTGTGCTAAATCATACTGTTTTATTTTGCTACTGAGCTAATCCTGGTCACGCTAAAAAATGGTTAATAGACAATCTGTAAGATCTTATAAAATGACATTTGGAAATCCTGCAGTCATATTAGTCATTAGCCATGGCAATATTCTGCCATAAGGCAATGAGTCAGACGATTGATTAGAGAACCTCATCATGGTATACCCTCCGGCATGAATATGGAGAGAGGGAAAAGGAAAAGGAGAAAGGAAAGTGCATGGGACACAGGACAGAACACGGAGGAACGGAAGGGCAAAGAAAGTCTGAAAGAGCTTATTTTTTAGAGTTAAAGGGTAATGGAAGCAATGGAGAAGAGGCAGACAGCATATATTGTGGCTCTTGAGGACCAACAAGGTGTGCTACCCTCACGCTTTGTGAGTGAAGTCCAATATCACTGGAAAATCTATTCTTTCTTGCACTCTTAGCATGGCCTCTTGCTCTAGACATGAGGCAGCTGTTGGCCACCTTTCCCACAGGTGTTCGATAAAAGCTGTGGAGAAGACTGGCATTGAAACATTGTCTGTTTTTAATTCTGCCCGTTTCCTCAAATGGATGTGTGGATATGTATGGCTTTACCAGCTATCATCATGTTTGCTGAGGGGCATCAGCGAAACAACCAAGAGTGCACAGAAGCTGACAAAAAGGCCTACGGGGGACACCAGAGAGATGCTTGCCCTTGAAAATATTGCTGGGCACTGCAATTAAAAGGAAAGAGCTCTGCTGTTTAGGGGTTTGTGATGCTTTTACTGGTGGCTATGCTATGACTCCCCTGCTGCTGTTTTGGAAATAAGCACACAGCTTTTGGCTGTGATGCTCAGGGATGCAAGGCTGGGTGCCTGCCCCATCCCTGCAGTCAGTCTTAAAAGCTGCCAGCTCCTGGTAGGAGAAAGGCAGGACACAGAAAATACAAGTATTGTAAAAATAGTAAGAGTGATAGACACAAGAAGAAATCACTTGTACAGCTAAGATTTTACTGCAGCACCTACATTTTTTCAGAATTTATCTCCCTGATGTGTGCTTTTCTCCATAGCAGGTATGATGACTTAAGGACCTTATTTGCAGCATATCCAAAAGTCTGGGTATATCTTGATTTATCCTGAATTGAATTCATCCAAGTCCCCAAGTGATGCACAGTTCTATCAAAAATTGGTGATCTTTCTAATTTTACTCCTGCAGATTTAGTACCATTTGTTCAGTATACTTGTATTCTAAACAGTCAGAGGTGCTTGTGCCTTTAATGCCAGGGAGTTATTACTAAGATATTCTCCATGAAGGCACTATCTTTTATGGGGTTCACTGGCTTTCTTGGTCTGCAAGGCTCATCTCTTCAGGAAAGAAGTTCCCAGTTTTGTTTATGTTTATAGAAAATTGATTGCTGTTATAACACAGGGAAAAGCTGATCTGTTGGGGGGGTTTTGGCTTATTTTCTAAGTATTCTGATTTGTATGAAAATACTCTGCCTGTGACAAACATGTATACTGTATAAATCAAAATGAATAATTTACTGTTTGTGCTTTTGAAAACTGTGTTAATCAATACCAAACATTTCAAAAGAATACATACAGATGATATTATTGGCAAATGAGATTGCTGCTGAGATCAATGCAAAATTCCCATCGTCTTCAATGAGACTATTTTCAGACTAGGATGTAGGATGTTACATTTTTACAGACTGCCATTATGTAAGCTCGTAATGATGGAGAGTCCTTTCCCAAGAATTACAATAGCCGCAAGAAAGATCAGAAGAAACAGGTGTGAAGAATAAACAAAGGCACTGGGAGATGAGGTGAATTGCTCAAAGTTCTCCATTAAACAAAAGGTAGAATCAGGATCAGAGCCCTGATATTTGAAGTCAAGACCTGGCTCCTGCTTAATGATGCTGCTTCACATGCAGCTTTCTCAGGTGATGCATAGCTCATCTTTCTTGGGCTGTGGAGATCTCATATAGTGTGTAACAACAAAATCAATTGTAAGAACAAGCTTCAGCAGATTACTCCCCACCGTCACTAATTACTTTTCATAGTGGCATCTCGCCTTTCTCTCTGCCCTATCCCCATGCATATGAAGCACTGTCCCTTTCTGTCATTTACTTCTGTGAGCCACGAAGCTCTCCTGACACTGGCAGAAAAGGCAAGATAGAAAGAAGGCTTCGTGCCTCACGTGCTCGTATAAGCCGTGGATCACAGGACCATATAATACAGTTGCAGATTGAAACAAGGCTCCTGTTCACCATGCTTATCTCACTTTCAAATTGTTTAATAAATCTTTTCTTCTTCATAAGGAATCTCAGAGGGCCTGTGTCTAACTCCTTTTTGGGGGAATGCAGTGATACAAACATATTTAATTATTTTAAACAAATAGAATTTCATAATATAAATATTACAATAAACAAAATATTGTTGAAAGCTACGTAGCATAAGGATAATTCCATATGTCATTAAAATACATTTATCTTTTAATTGTCATATTAATCAGTTTATCCTGTGGGCTGTAAACTTTATCACAAGTTTGGACTGCATTAGGAATGAGCCATAAAATTGTAAATGCAAACTCTCATGACACTTACTAAACTGTGACTAATTTTACCTGTTCTGACATAATTATCAACCTTCTCCAGTTGTTTTAGTATCTTTGTATAAAGATTAGCTTGACTGTTTTATTATGTTTGTGTCTTGCTCTGTGATGTCTCATTTCTTTTGTGCAAGTGCTATTACTAATAGTCAAGTACCTGAAGAAGTCCAAGGACTACACCATTTTCTTTAGGGTACAATTATTCCCGGATAACATTGGAAAATGCATAGGCTTTCCAGATGAATGTGTCTAAAGATAGAAACTATTTTACATGGAAACAATCATCAAGATTAATGGCTACTGTGGTTCATTATTCACTGTGTTTTAAGGAAGATTATCTACAACATAAACCATCAACAAATAAAAGAGAGGTTATGGTCCAACCTTTCAAGAGCATGTAGGACACCTCTTACGCTTTTCAAAGGATGTTTTGTGTGAGTGCATTCAACTGACTCTCAACAGGATTGTTCCGAAATTTCTTGATGTGCATGTAAATGTGGCGAGGAGTATAATCTGGCCCCTTGTGAAAGCCTGATACTCTCTGCCCAAAATGTCAGGAGGCTTTGAATGTGAACTTACATATCCTATAGATATCTTAGTCCAGTGCTCTTGACCCTCGAGTCAGCAAAAAAATATGAACAACTCAACTGCAATAGCCACAGAAAGCAGATGAATCCTGAGAAAAATGGGTTTTAGGAGCACTTTATCTATTTACACGGAGCAATTATACAATATCTAAGGGCAAATGGCAAATCCCTGAATCACATGTTGATTGAAGCTGGAATAGCACAGAAGTTGCCAGTTTTTTGAATGCTGAGCAAAGGAACTTTATTAGAATCAGAAAAGTAATGTTATTCTGAGACCTACTGTCTTTCAGCATCTCTCTCTCTTTCTTCCATCTCTGCTATCTGTTAAATTTCTGCCAAGAGCCTGCCTGCCCTCTAAAGCCTGGCTTCTAGCTACAGATTTAAAAAAATAATAGAAGTGTTTTATACTTTCTTCTTCATAATGTACTCCTAATAACATTTTGTAAGATACATGGCATGCAAGACAACATTAAAGAGATGGAGGGACCAATTTTTGATTCCTTCAAGTTGTTTTTTTGATTTTTTGGTCTCTGATGTTAGGGTGTTTCATAATTCACATAACTGAAATGCTGATCAGTAGCAGCCTTGGAATGAGACCTTAACTGAAGACAATAGGATGATCATATAGTTTACTCTGTGGGCCTTGGATCAGGCCCTAAGAAATTTTTTTGTTTGGTTTGTAGGACCACATGGTTGCCACACTCATCAAGAGGTGTTCAACAGCAGACCAAAGTATGGTTATCATCTCTCAGGATTTTCACAAGGCAGGAACTACACTGTATTGTTGTGTTGTACTGAACTTTCAGGGAATTATTTCATTAATATGCCTCTGGGGTTTTCCATAACACTGGAAACTGATTAGAAATTTAAAGCATAGAGTATTAAAAAGAAAACAAACCAAATTTGAAAGAGAAAAGGTTCTTCTCACGACAAAGCCAATTTTCTTATCTGTTCCACCAGCAGATCAGCAGTAGGAGTTAATATAAAGGCAACATATAGGTAAATGGCCCTGGCAAATGAATCTCATCTTTCTACATGTCCCATGCTTGATTTAAGCAACTATGTCATTCATAGCTGGCTATCCAGTGATTCAGTCATGACAGGATGTGCTTTTGTCCCATTTGAGACTATATCCCTATTTGGAGTATGTATATATTTGCATAGATATTGTCTCCTGCTTTACTAACAGGGGAGAGTCATAAAAGGGAACTTCCCTTGGAATGGCAGGAAATAAATTTTTTATATGCACAGGTTCCCCGTAATCTTAAGGTCAAGTTTACTAGCCAGCAAATGGGGTAAGAGTAGCCATACTTTTTAATTAACCCATTTTTTTCCCTGTGGCTGTCAGTAAATTTACATTTGGCTGCGAGAATCCAATTTCTGTTGGCAGCACAGGCATGGAGACATGTACAGCTTGTGTAGATTGCAGCCTGTATCAGTGCTTAAATACTGAGCTCTGAATTTCATCGCTAGGCTGTTCAGTGCCCCCACAATGTCTTTCAAAGTCTTCTAGGCTCTGGTTTATTGTATTACCTTTGTCAGTCTGAAGTGCAGTAATTTATATTTGTCACGACTGCCCTTCATCTGGTGTGGTGCAACCTTGGGCTTTTTTGTCTTGTCTTTTTTATCAGTGGAGGAGTCCGGTATTTTGAATAATTAAAACCACATAAATAGTTGATCTTAGTGATACAGCATACAACACTAAGATGTCTTATGTAAAAGCCATGTGTTTTTACTTCTACTGTCTCATTTGCTTGAACTAGATTAAAAAATTGTTGTCATGAAAAATTAAAGATGATAATAATAGGCATTATTATCCTGTTTACTACATGCTGCTAATAGAGAGAGATTTAGATTTCTCCTGAGGAATGGTTTGATGTATATTTGTTTTCAATTAAATTTGCATATGCCGCTTTAAAGAGAAAGATACTCTATTTATCTCTCTATTTGTTTTCACTGAGGAGGGGATAAAAGTTCCATACTTCTCCCCCTTTGCTGCATCACTGCAGGAGAGCCCTGTATTGTGTATCATAAAGAGATTGGGAAGCTGGGTAATTAATCATGAGCTTTTATGTAATAGAAAGTTTAAAATTCATTAGCTTTATATCAGAGTGAGTGTTATGAGGGAGAACATGTTGTGAATGAGAGGGAGAGCCTTATAATTAAGGAAGTGTGTAAATAATAATGAAAGTCATTAGTGCCATTCAGTTTGTAAGAATGTCATAATGTAATTGGAGCATTAAAGTGAAATTTGCGATGACAAACATTAACGATACAAAAGAGAGAAAATGTGGTTATCTTTAGTTTGACAGATAATGTCAGCTTTCTTGCAGGGCCCAGATGGTGCACAGGAAAATGTTATGAACAGTTTTATTTTAATATTTTTATGATGTGATATTTGGGAATACAATGTCACAAACACACACGGAGGTTTGCATTTGTGAACCAATAGTGCTTTGCAGAGTACAGAGTCCAATGCTGAGTGACCGAAGCAAGAGATAGGGAAAGTCTTGTCATTGATGCAAGATCGTTGTTGCAATAAGGGTGAGGTGTGGTGTAGCATGGTATTAGGAGGCTGTTAAGTTTTCTGTCTCTCTCTCTGGATATGCACTTTGAATCTTTCTTTCCTTTACAAAAAAAAAAAAAAAAAACGACGAAGAAGAGAGGGGGAGGGAGAAAAGGAAGAAAATGATTTAACAATTATGCGGGAAATTATATGATGCTAAAATTGTACCATGTTCTGCTCTTTCAATGAAGGGACTTTCTACAGTATTGCGCATTGCAAAGGCTATAATTTTAGGGCGTGAAAAAATGTAGATTCCAAACAAAGGAAAATTTAAATATGTCTAGTGGATAAGGCAAGGGGAAACAAAAAGAAGGCAGCTGGAGAAAATTTGGGGGAACTGTATTATTTTAAGGGCAGTGACTGAGAAATAACTATACTTAAGAATTTAAGACCTGAAAGGTCCAAGACCTCTAAGTGTTGGAAGCTTAAGTATCTGTGTTTGCATTCTGTCTTTGAAGTACAGCATTATGGGGTTTCGTACAGCCCCCATCACTTCGTGTTGAATAGACCTAATTTTTACATAAGCAGTCATTCATTCTTTACTGTCTCTTTTCTGCAGCCCACTAGCCAACACAAGAGTTGATTCCAAAGTGTTCAAGAGAAACACTGCAAATTGCTAAATTGATCCTAATCAAACTTATATTCTGTGAAGAGTCTTAGGAAACGAGCAGTGGTCCCCAATGAGTGAAACTGGAGAGGTGAGGGTGTGCTGGAAAGCAGCGTGCTCTGCTCACAGGTACAGGACATGTGCTAAGGTTGCAATGGCAGTCAGACGGGGGAATAAAGAGCCCATTGGGCCAGAGCAACATAGCAATCCCCACACCTTATCAAATGATTACCTCAGTAGGATTTTAACCCAAAGCTCCCTGAAAAACCTCTGAGACTCCTCAATCGCATGACAAAGGCCACATTTTTGCTGGTTTTATCACCACTGACAGAACTTGAGAGGGTTTTCAAATGACACATAACAAGAATTATTCTCCGCTTACTGTAGGGCTGCCACTACTGTTGGGGTTTTTGGGTAGGACAGTCTAAAGTAGAGTCACAGTGACTATGCTAAATTATTATTATGTCTGTGCCTTTTCTGGTCATTGTTATTGAGCATAAACAAAACTAAGATGATGATACATAAACTGTAAAAAGAGGCTGTCAGATATATTGCCTCCTGTACTTTGTAAAGGGCTGTTTTTGGAAAGCATGATTTAGCACAGATTGGGGATTTTTGCTTTGTTTTGTTTCGGTTTTCTTCAGGTTGCTCCTGTTCTTTGGCACATCTGCACACTGTTTTTGCACATAAAGCACAATGTGGCCTTAAAGGGAGCAACTACTTCATCTCACATGGGTTGTGAGGGGAACTGATCTGCCAGCAAATTATGTCACACTCTTAACACCCTCTATTGTAGAGGGTCTCCTCATCTCCTCTTGAGCAGCGCTGATGACCAATGTTTGTTGTTTGCCGCTTCTCTATCTGAGAACATGTTACTAAAGCTTGAGGTTGGATGGGGAGGGGGTAAGCACAGACGGTCACAGTTTTACAGAATGAGAACCAGCCTTTCTTTTCTTTACCTTTAGTGCAATTTGAACCTTTATACCCCAATTTGTGTATAGATTACAGATTTTGAGAATTAGTCTGTGATCTGGCACGTTCATCCCTGTTCAGGTAAGACACTTTTTGTAGGCTTGTCTTTTAACTATTCCCAGTACAACAGTGTTTTAAGATGTGACTATCCACAGTACTGGCAGCCATATCTCGAAGCCATTATACTGTTTTTACCCTGTTTAGACTCAGACAATATCCCTATTAACTTGAGTGGGAGTGACCTTAGCAAAAATAAAGCCCAACCTTCTTCTGCAAATAGACTTTGGATTGGGGATCCTACAGGAGCAATAATTTCCGAGCCTCTTTATAGTGTACTGAACTCCATCACTTCACGTTTCTAGTCCTGAGCTACCAACCCAGCCTTGCAGTCGCATCTACAGGAGGTCTGAGGTGGGAGCAGCTGTATAGAAGTCAAGGCCAGCGCCACTCGCTCTGGGAGGTCCTCATTGGCTTCCTCTATATTATCGTTCAAACACAAGTCAACATTTAGGCATTGTGGGCAGCATGAAAGCTTGAAGTCCCAGGGTTAACATATGTGTGTGTTGTGCTTATTGGAGGCCAGTGTTGTGGCTTCCCTGGCCAGTGTAAGCCCCAGAGCATACTGCAGTGAGGTAGGGTGGGCTACAGGAAAGCAACGTATCCGACTTACACAGGTGCTGTGGCCAGGATCCCTTCTAGAGATTCTGATGTGAGAAGTTACACATTAATCTTAAAAAAAAATAAAGGAAAACTGAAAAATGGTATGTGGTTGAAGAATATCAACATACTAGTATGGTATCAAGTTATTTGTAAAAAATAGCTGAAAGGTAGATATGGGCCTGATGTCAATGGAAGTCGTCTCTTAATCTGTTACGTTCAAAGCATGGATTTTGGAGAAGACTACGTGTTTCTAGAAGCAGAAGTTAAGAGGGCAACATGTTCACAGGAATTTCAAAGGGAGAATTTGGCAGTTGGTGAGTACCCTGGGTTACAGGGGCCGATTGGCAGGTCTTCTTTTCTCCAAATCAGTTACCAACTTCAGTCTCTAAGTTTTCATATGGTATCTGATCTACATAGTGGCACTGCTTCTTTAACAGGCAATGCATTGAGTTGCATCTATGTGCCCTGACTGAAACACAGAATGGAGACGTGCTAAACATTACCAAGACCCAGACTCCTCACTACACAAAATAAATAGCTGAATTGAAATACCTCACAGTCTGTATGATTGTTCTCTGCCTACTTACAACTGGGATGATGGTCTTCTCTAAAATATTATAGGCTTGCTTTTGAGTGTTAAACAAAGCCTACAACTCCATAACAATGGTTTACTGCTATTCTTAATATTGCTATGACAGTATTTCTAGAAGGTAAATGGGGATTCCTCTTGACATTGTTTTTTTTTCTTTTTTCCCCTCTCTATCATTTCCTAGATTCACTTGCTCACCCGAGAAGTGGGCTAGTCCCCTAGCTTCCCCTCTGCCAGGGCACCTTAAGGACACGTGTAGGTCTAGTGATGGTTTAGCAGAGAGGCACCATGTACTTTTGAAAGCCTGTACTACCCACATCTTATTGTGGAAGCTGAAAATTGTCACCAAAGCTTGTCTGCTCTCTAGGTGTGCTAGGAAGAAAGCTATGCTTTTATATGTTGCTTTAGACAAAGGGCTGCAATAAAGGCTTTTCTTGGTGAGATCTTGACAGGAAACTGCTTTGTGTTAGTGAAGTTGTTTGTGATTCTTATGGCTCCTGTGTCGAGGACTGTAACTAGCCTCCTGCAGATGCTGTGTTTGTCATATGTCTCCTTAGAGCCACTCATACTTGTGAGCAAAGCAGTTCCTGGGCTCTTAGGTGACCCTGAGCCATTGGATTATTAAAGCTCATAAATCCTATTGAAAGACTTTAGAATTTCCTCTGCCTGATTTCTTCCCTACAGTACTCTAATATGTGTAGGTAGGGGCACATTCCCTGCAATGAATCACAGATCTCAAGATAACCAACTCATTGCATTCACTGCCTGGGACTCTCCCTCCTCCTCTTTTTCTCACCATTTTCTCTCTGGCCCACCCTAACACCACAGCTTACAACATTCTTGCTGACTCTCTTTTCTTACTGCTCTTTCTCTTACTCATCACTCCTTGTGTTGTTTCTCTGCCCTAATGTGCATGCCGCACGTATATATTATAAAAACCACCATGATGCTAAGTTCCTACATCAGAGATGTGCTTCTGTCTAGAGCAACTGAGAGCTGCCCACTGCCTGAATTTCTCAACGTCTCATAGCTCTTTGAATGTTGTCTGCAACATGACTTGAGTCAGAAGGGGATTGGGATGAGCACTCTGTGAGGCATTTGGCTTACTTTGGATAATCCTTTTTGAGCTGCCAGCCACCCTTTAGCCCATGAAACCATCCCCTCCAACGCTGTAACCCGAAAGTCCCCTTGTCCTCCTGCCTATAAACATAAATTAAGGAAAAGGCTTCAACAGGAGAGACCATTTGCATCAATGCTAGCTGTCAAAGCTGTATTTCAAATTCCTGCTCATTTTCTTTTGAGAGTCACAGCTGAGCAGGAACTGCAGTTTCTGGTCTTAGGGGGGACCGGATGACTTTTTTTTGTGGGGTGAGGAACTCCACACTGGAATATCCTTTTCAAGATACACAGATATGGCACATCAAACACTTTGGGATTTCTAAAAGAAGCTAAGAGGGGATTTGAAATGTCAAACACAAAGAAATGATGCTTTGCTTTTAGTGGGAAAAAAATACCTTCCTCAGCCCCTCTAGCAACAGATTATATTTTTAAAGGGTTGTTCATTGATCTTCCTCCAAAGGCAGAGTCTTAGATGCAGGTACCTGATATTAATCCTAATGAAGTCCATTGCAAAATTCTCACTGACTTCAGTGGGAATAGCATAAAGCTCCATATTTTATCAAATCTGAGCTACCAGTACAAGCTGTACGCAAATTGCTTGGCTAATTTTCCTTTACTGGTGATGTTATAGCTGGAATAAATATTTCAGCTCTTCATGAGAAGTGTTTGAAACTAGAGCAGTTTGGGTATATTTACATAATGTAAAATGCCATTTTAAATAGAAGTGCAGTATTTTTAAGTCCATCTGCAAATTATGCATGATTAATTTGTTTGTAACACGTAGGACAAAAATGGAAAAAAAATAAAAAAAATAAAAAAACACTCTAAGACTGATCTCTTTTACAGAAGATTATGATAAAATACATCAACAGTTAGCTTATCACACTGTTGTGCCTCAATCTGAATCATTCCATAACTCCAAAACACAATAGACTTTATACACTAGCTTTGTTTCACTGAAAAATGACTAGAGGCAGAAGAAATGTGCAACCAGTCATGCAAGCTTTTACTAATATATTAAGTAACACTGCAGGCCTTCTATTACAGGTATCTCCTGTGATTGCAGAACTGCACGAAGCTCTGTATGTTTGTCTGACATCACGTACTTGCAACCTGATGTCAGTTTTTTGAGAGCCCGCTAAGGTTTTCTTGATTTCAAGTGAAATTGAGATAACACCGTTAGAAAGTGTGCTTGCAGTGAACAAGTAATATAGCCTCTTGTCATGCTTCGAAAATACCTTGAGCTCAGGAGTTCGGTGCTGCCTATTGGGATGTTGTGTACATATAGCACATGGATTCCTTCACCGCTGTAAGGTGGTCCTACTGCACAAAGGCACTTTGCAAGACCAGAGTCCTAGAAAGCATGTGCTGGGGGTTAATTAAATGCTTTATGCAAGAAAGTACTTGGAGAAGTAGGTCTTGTGTCTTTTTTTTTTTTCCCGATTACCCCCAAAGTCTGGCTACGCAACAGACGGAAAAAGGTGTCAGAGGTCTGAAGAGTTTATCAAATTCTACCTCTGCTTAAACACACAGCTGCCTTCCGCGAGGCTTAAATGGACAGTTTTCCTTGTGCATAGTTACAAATCAGCACAGGCGGCAGCAAACCATTGTCATGGTTCCTCACCTCTTAGGTAGATTGTGAATGTGCAATGATTGTGATTTTTCTTTCTGCAAAGAAAAGTCCTGAAGAGGGGATGTGGGATGCATATTCTGTTAGATTCGTACCTGACCGAGAAGGTCTGAGATGACTTCTCAACAAAGGGAGGCAATTTCACCTCTTTGCGCGTGCTGTGTTTGATGCTGCTCGCCATTCTGAGCTGAAATACTAGCTTGCATGATAGTGGGGTGAATATTTCCTTTGTTGCTGCTGTAGCTGGCACCTTTTAGCATTTGGTGACTTGCCCCAAGCACATCCTGCCGCACAGGAGAGAGTGGAGCGAACTGCCAGGACTACAGCTTGGATGAATTTTTATCTACTTAACAGATCTGACGTATAGCTTTGATGCTTCCCACTCCGGAGACGCTCCAGTATCCCAACGGTGGGAGACAAGCTGTGGACACAAGCTGTGGACACGTGGCTGTTTTACATGTTCATTGTGTCTAGTGACCAGTGTAAGGTTTTGAAACATTCACTCCCCTCACCCCCTTTCCTGCTCAGGAAGGTGAGCTGCAAGCTGTCTAGCGAAGGCATGAGTGAGTACTGCTTCAATGTCCCCACGCAGCCTGCGTTCTCTCCCTCAGCTGGCAAGCCTGCTTGGTTGGGAAGGGGTGATGTGCAGCAGCCAGGTGAGGTCCGGGGCATTTCAGCGCATGTTCAAAATAGTTTTGATAGCCATTTTGGAAAATGAACTTTGGTCCACAGCGGAGATGGCTGAAAGAAACACTTCAAAAGCAAAGAACCGGTCCTTCCGCCGTCGCCAGCTGTAGCACGCTTCAGTGTAGTGCCATTTATAGCCTTTCTGCCAGTCCTTTTGCTTTCCGTTGCAACTTGTAGCACACAGTGTGGGGATATGTTAAGTAATGAAATTAAAAGTCGATGGAGCCCCATGCGACCATGCTAGGAGTAAGCCACATCAGGAGGTGCATTAGCAGAGCAGGTTTTGGTGTGCCGGGCTGAATGCCTCTGATCACTTGAGGCGTGCACCAGGAGCCTGCTAATGCGCACCCCGTTGTGGTTCGTTGCTCGCTGTATTCTTCCAGTCTGATTCCAGTCAGCAGTCCCTGGTAAAAGCAGGTGTTCGCTTCTGAGGGGAAAGAGGGATTCCAGGGGTGCCAGGATAATACCTGCTAAAGCAAATGTTCCCCCCCTGCCCCAGCCTTCTGTATGTTTGTCTGTGTTTGACTGGTACATGATTTCTTCTGCATTCGTTAGTCCTGGCAAACCGTCTTTTGTAAGGAGGACTTTCTGAAAGCGCGTAGTGAAAGGAGCGCATTTCTGACTGTATATTTTAAATAAGAATTGTCTGTCTGTGGGAGTTGGGTTATTTGTATCGCTGTAGACAGAAATGATCACTATATTTCATAGGACCTCGCTGCTTTGTGCTTATTGACTGTTTATTTTTCATCTATAGGATTACTAATTGCAGCTAGTACCAGACGCTTCTGTCTCCTTTCAGGTTATTGTAGCAGAGGGCATTGTACCAGATGCATGGTTATTCACAAAAGCATGCATTTCCAGCAGCTGAATTGCTGGATCTGCTCTAAATGATCTATGGCAATTACGTTTGGCGTTGTACAGCTATAATTTTACTGCATATTAATAGCCACCTAGCAAAGAGGTAAATGCCCTTTTCTCGGCTGGGTGCAGAATGAATGCCTGGATGTATTCAACCGGGTAAAACGAGGCTCGGTTTTTACGTGGATAGCAGGGGTTTTATGTATTGGAAACGCGCGTGCTGGTGAAATGCCTGTTTCCCTCCGCCGTGATGGTGCGCAGCGAGGCTCCTGGAGAAATACCATCGAGCCAGATCCTAGATGGAGACATGCCGGGGAGGGGGAGGGAAGGGGAAGGGGATCGGGATCATGTGCCCCGTTTTGTGGCTCATCTGCTACCACCCAAAATCTGCTGCAGCCTGCTTTTTTACTCCTTTCAGCAGCCCGGCTGATCAGTGCGGATGCTGTCGGGTTTCATCAGCAAAAATAATAATTAAACCCACCCTCTCCATACCTTCCCTGAAGCCGTCTGGAGTCAAGGGCCCATTTTTTTCCCCCCTTTTTTTTTTTGGGGGGGGGGGGGGGGGATGGGGAGTGGGTGGAAGCAAGTAACAAGGAATCTGAGGAGATTAACGAGCTTTCTCCTCATTAGCGCTGCTCGGATGCTTTGTCTCCGCTCCGGGCTGAGGATGGGCTGACGGGGAAAGGCTTGGGGGGGTGGGGTGGGGGGGGTGGGGGCGACAGAGTGTGACTGGAGGGGCCGGCGTGCGGGAAGCCACGCACACGGACGGACGGACAGACATACCCACCCCACAGACAGACAGACAGCCCGTCCGGGCAGCTCCTCGCCCCGGCCCGGCCGCGCAGCCAGCGGGCGGCGCGTCTCTGTGTGAGGTGGAGGGGGCGGTAAGGGGTGGGGGTTTGTGTTGGGGGGGGGGGGGGGGGGGGGGGGCGGGGGGACGGGACACGGACGTTGGGCGCGCGCAATGGCGGCGGAGCCAACGGCTCCTGTGAGGCGGCCGTTGGCGCGGCCGAGGCAGCGCGAGCCGGAGCGGCGGCGCTGAGCGCAGCGAGCGCGGAGCCGGCGGAGGAGCGAGACGAAAGCGCGGCGCTGCCTGCGGTCCGCGGCGCACCACGCTGCGTGGGCGGGGAGAGAGAGAGAGAGAGAGAAAGGGAGAGAGAGAGACTGGCAGACAGGCAGTACAGCCGGGGAGCGCGGCAGATAAAGGACAGAGGACAGGCAGAGAGAGAGAGAGAGAGAAAGAGGAGCGAGCGAGAGGGTATCCAGTCAGGCACCGAGGGAGACCCAGGGAGAGAGGACAGGCAGCGCCAAGAGGCAGGACAGGCGACGGCAGCCCGGCGGCGGACCAGGGCGACGCGAGCGAGGCGAGGCGAGGCGGCCCGAGGCGGGAGGCGGCCGGCGGGTCGGGCGGCGCCGCCGCGGCGGCCACGGCGGCCGGCCACCGGCGCGGCGCGGCGGATCTCATCTCCTCCCGCGGAGGAGGCGGAGGCGGAGGAAGGAGACCATGTCTTGCAGGAAGACAGGCACTGTACTGTAACAGGCAGCGTATCTGCAGCAAAATAAACAAACCAGCCAACCAAAAATACCAAACAAACAAACAAACAAAAAAATTAACCCAAGCCACCAAGACGCTGGGGGCAGATCCCGTTTTCAGGCAAGGTAAAAAAAAAAAAAGGAAAAAAAAACAAACAACAAAACAAAAAAGCCAAAGCAGAATCTGTAGACATTTGTGTGGCGTGATGGTCTTTGTTGTTGGCGATATTTTATTTTATTTTTTTTTCCTTCCAGCATGTGTCTTCTGTCATTTTGTTGGAGTCATTCGCCCCCATCCTCCCTCCCTCCTTCCCCTCCCCTCCCGTCCTCCCCCCCCCCCCGTGATCTTTTAATTTTCGAGGTCAGGGCGGCTGGAGCATGTGAAGCGGCGGGAGAAGGGGGGGAAATAGGAGATGTGCATGGAGCTGGGGCTTTGCGTTTTATTACATGCGATGTGCATTTATTTATAGCAACTGCAGGATTCCGGCTCTAAGATGTGGTATTTACCAGAGGGGGAAGGGAAAAAGAACAACAACAACAACAACAAAAAAAAAGGCAAAGGCGGCGCGGGGGTGTGTGTATGTGTGCGAGGAAAGGATATCATTCATAGTCTGGTGGGGCAGGATGATACCGGTGCCGGAGCCTCGCACGGGATCTCGGAGCGGCAGGGTAGAGGTGGTGCAAGCCAGGTACGGCGTGGAGGGGGTGCCGTGCCGGGGCCACCTCACCCGGCGGAGGGCGGCGGCCGGTGCCTTCGGAAAGTTCCCGCCGCCAGCCGGTAACCACCAGAGGCGGTTCTGGCGGGAGAGCCCCGCCGCCTCGCCCCCACCCCTCTTCCCGCCCCCGCGGCCCTCAGCGCGGAGGGGCGGCGGTGGGTCGGGCGCGGAGGCGGAGGTGAGGCGGACGGAGCTCGGTGTGGCGGCGGGGGGGGGGGGGGGGGGGGGGGGAGAACGGACGGGACGGCGGGGCTCCAGCCTCGGGAGCCGGTGTCCGGGAGCCGGGTTAAGGCTGGAGACGAGCGGTGAGAAAGGGAGCTGCGGGAGGAGATCTCCCTCCTCCCAGCGGTCGTTTTAGCTAAAACGTATCAAACTGTAAAAAAAAAAAAAACAACCAAAAACAACAAAACCCCGCCAACTTTCACTCGCTGATTTGTGAACAACATCGAGGGATACGCTTTAAAAAGCCGTGCTTTGCTAGAGGGAAAGCCTGGGCTGCTTTGATTGACTGGCATTGTTCTTAAGGGTGGCGATTTGAGGGTAACAGATTTACTTGATGCTTCCTTAGAATGTGTGTGTTTTTTTTTTTTTTTTTTTTTTTTGCATGCAGTGAAGGAGGATCACAGTCCAGGAGTTACAGTCATACTGTTAGGTATCCTAGCAGTCTGTTTTCATAAAAAAAAAATAGTTAATGTTACTCCGCTAAGCGTAATTTTGCTTACTTGTCTGTGCGTTTCAACGGTATCTCTTGTAGATCTAACCAAGACCCGCTCATCCAACTGCAGCCATTGCGTAGCCTTGTTTAATTGTTGGTTTGGTTTTGGTTGTTTGTTTTGTTTTTGTTTTTTTTTTTTTTTTGTGGTTTTTTTTTTTTTTTTTTTTGCATTCATTTACCGTTTCAGCCAGCGGGGGGAACACGCTCAAAATTTTGGGTGCGTTTGTCTGTGCTAAGGTGTGTCTTTGCGCCTCCGCTCTCCCTCCCGTCTGTGCGCTGCCAGGTTTGTGCGGTTTTTGCTTAAATTCATCCCGCTGCCGTGTGACATTGCTGTAAATGTGCCGAGAGGGGAAACAAAGGCGTTAAAGAGCAGCACGAGCGGTTGTTGCTCACCTGTTTGACTTCTCGACCATTGCGCCTGAGCTAGGTGCATGGCCGGTGTGCATTCTTCTAAACGGCATATGTAAATTTTAGGCAAGTACAAAGCAATTGAAGCTGAGGGTGATGGGGAGGGGAAAAGAAAAATACTGTAAACTGACCTGCAACTTTTCAGTCGCTTAATTTAACTGCACGCTGATTTTTGTTTTAGCAGTCTTCGTCACGGATCGAGGCAAGTTTGTGTGCACAATTAGGCTTGCAAATTGCTAATCTCGCACTGACTTTGCCTCTCGGTTCCCAGCTGGGCATGGTTACCTTGAGAGCTGTGGTATCAGCACTGTCAGAGCATGCTCCGGTGGGGAGATCGGGTGTGTTCTATTTTTAATACTATTTAATGAAGATGCTTCTCACTCTGCAATATACGAAGCATAATGGAAGAGCAGAGCGATGATTGGTTATGGATACTGAAAAAGGAAAAATGCAAAGGTAAAAAGGGAAATCCCTCAAATATTTCTATTAGATTAATGAAAAAAAAATGTAGCTGTACAGAAAGGTGATTGATTTGCTGGTTTTAAGTCGAAGTGTTTTGTAGTGTCTAAGATGATTTTTAAAAAATATTTAAAAAATTTGTATGAAACAAACTAGATAGGAAATGATTTTGTGCTGTTGATGAATCTGATTGTATGTGGGTATGCTTAAGTTGAAGAGGAATGTTCCATTTTAATTCTTTTTTTAATGTTGGAATGTCTTATGATGGAGTAGCGCTGAGGAACATCTTAAAAATATTTTTTTTTCTTGTGCTAAACAGTTTTAATGATTAATTATTCTTATTGGTTGTCTCCTGAAGCAGGAGTTTTGAGTTTTTATTCCTTCTGGTTAAAAGTTAATTCAGTTGGTACTAAAAATCATTTTTGCGTGTAATGCTCACAGAATGCAAGCAGCTGTAAACCTCTCGCAATATATGTGTAAAGGAAAATGCCTGTAGGTAACTACAGCATATGCCATTATGCAAGATACGTGTAGATACTTTTGAAAAAATGCCTTGTTCAGTTTCATGTATCTCTAGTCAGAAATACATTTATTAGCTATTTGCAGCAATCCCTGCGCTCAGAATCACATGGAGAAACTCCCTGTGATTAAAGATGTCTTCTATAAAACAACTGTATTTTCTCTCTATTGCTTACAATTTTACAGGATGGTGGTCTAAGAAATGGCTGAGTACCCCTCCTGCAAAATCCTTTTTCATGCATTTATTTCTTTCTGCTGTATGCTATTCCTTTCGACTGCCCCAGGGCTAAGTGTGCACGTGAAGGTTGCTCAGATGAGTGTTGTGCTGCATCGTATCCTTGGAGGAAAAATTATATAAGGAATGTGTAAGGGTGATAGAGGAAACATAATGAGATTTTTAACACAGGTGTAATGATAGATCTTGGAAAGAGATAAGAGCAGTGCAACAGTCACTTTTTGAAACTTTGTCCTGCTGGAGTAAAACTGTGGGCCAAATCATGTTTCTGATGGTGCTGCATTTCCTGTGGGCTTTACTGGGGTTATTTGCGTGAATACAGTAAACTGGACTTGGCCTGATAAATCACTGTTATTAAACAGAATTTTTGGGAATACATAAAAGAAAACTAAGAAGTTTTAAAATGCGCTATGCTCTTGGCTTCCTCCCAGGTTATGATTTTAACAACTAACTTTAAACTTCAAATGAATGGGGGGAGAAAAAAGTGCACTAATTCTAGGATGGCTTACTTGGAGTCTCCCTTTCCTCCTGTAGGCATCGCTCTCACTACAGTCAATGGGAGCTTTAAATTTGGAAGTGTGTCCAGGGTTTGGTTCAGTGGTTTTATCAGTGTTAAAGACAGACACAGGGACAAATCTTCAGCAGCTGTAAATTGATGTAGTTCCATTGGTTTTAAGAACCGTATAGATTTACACCAGCTGATGATATGCCCCTCTACTTGTAACATACAGGATCTGTAACTTGCATTGAGTGGTATTATCAATTTTGATGGCATTAATTTCAGAGTAGGAAAATGATTTTGGCAGATTGGCAAATCCTTGTTTACAGGGACTACTCACAAGTGAATGTGAATGAATCCAGTGAGTGCTCCCAGCTCAATTTATTTGCCCAGTTGTAAAGGTAATTTGTAACTTACATGATTATTTAAAGAAAATGCTTTTTGTGTTAAGTAATCTATTTTCCAAAATATCATTAAAGATTGGCCAGTTGAGAAGAAATGTAACTACCGTGCAATAAACTTGCAAAATCCGTTTGTCCCCTGCTCATTCATTTATTAGATTTGAAGTTCTGTATTAATGTTCTCAGCAGGTAGTCAGTCAAGCAAATGGGTCACTTTTTCTTCTAGAAGATTGAAAGATTCATCAAACAAGTAATACATGGCAAAGACTCTGTACGTTCCAGTGGAGAGCATTTGATTCTGAAGACTTGAAAGTACTGTGTATGAGCATCTTTGTATCTGTATGGTAACATGCATTTCTAGGGCGCGTTCTGTTTTGATGACAAACTGCAATCCAGGTAAGTAGGCTTTTCCCCATTTTGAGGCTGGGTAAATTGAATTGCAGATAAATTATGCAAACCATGTGAGGTCACACATCTGGTTTTTGACAGCCATCAAATAAGACCTATTCCAGTCTCCCGTGTTATGCGGGTCACTGCTGGAGCATAAGGCTCCCTGATTCATTGCTGGTTTTTGTTTTGTTTTCTAATTTTTCCGCTTCGTACATGAAATAGTGACTTTCAGAAACATGCAGATATAAATAAATTTACGTGTTTGTTTATAACTATTACAAATACTTCATTTTTACATAATAATTTAATAATAAACTCTTCTAGCAAGGAAATACTTTCAGAACAAGTGCAAGGAATGACTCGTGTCTGGTCCTGGTTTCTTTTGGAAATATATTAAACATGCCTAAAAATTTAGGTAGACATACTGGTTACTGTTTGTGGACAGGATATGTTTTTCTTGGGTTCTTGTTTAAGAAGGAGACTTAAATCATAATAACAGCCACTGTGGTTTGCATGAGTATGCCAGTGCGTGCGCACACACAATTTATTAGGAAAAAAAATAAAAGACATTACACTATAAAACTACAATACTTCTTGTTTTAATTAAGACTCATTTCTTGAATAATGACATCTGTGACGGGTTCTTGCCAAGTAAGTCCTCACTTGCCAGTGAAGGTCCAAACCATTTAGTTATAGGATGTAAGAGGTAAACTGCTCATCACTTTCTTAGATGTCTGAAGTAACTCTAGTTCTAGACTCTGAGTTATCTCATGGTGGTTTTACAGTAGGTAAACTTGATGATGCATTGCCAGTGACCCTATGTAAGAGTGCTCCCTATGTGGAGGTATCTTAATGTTTTTCCTTAGCTTTCTTCATTTATAAGAATACGTAAATGATCTATATTAATACTTAATGTGTGACATATGCAATCCAAAATTATGAATTGCATTAGTTCCAGGGGAAGAGTACTGGAGCTCTCACCTTCAGGGGGAAAAAAACCCAAACAAAACCTTGCTCAAGTTTGAGCGTTTGCTCAACGCTTTCATACTGTCCTACTGCAATTGCCCTCTTCCACCTGTTAATAACATTTCCAGTTTTTAGTACCACTTCCTTTTTCACTGTTGTGGTTTGCAGGCTTGCAGGTCATCTATCATCAGTACACTTCTTTATGGTTCCTTGGAAAAAGGAGTTGTGGAAAAGGCCTCCTTTCATTGAAATGTATCGGGTTTTAATCGCATGGTGAGATCTTTAAACTGTGTTAGATCATTCCAGATTCCTAAATAAGTAATAAGCTGGTGTTTGAAAATGTTACATCACTGTTTTACTCCCCCCCTGCTCCTCCCCTCCCAACCCCCCCAATTCCCTCTTACTGAGAGGAAGAAGTGGACTAAATGTGGGGAGAAATATAGAGAAACAAGGAGTAAACAAAAGAACATATTTTACAGGAATGAGTTCATAAGGGCTATTTAGATAAAGTAATTGCTAGTGTGATAAATATGGTGAAAAATAATAGACAGTCCACAGGTTTTTATGTTAATGTTGAAGCTATGAAGTGTGAGAGAGTGATAATGTCATACAGCATGACTCTGCTGAAATGCAGAAGGCGTAGTTAGGGAGTGACAGCTGGGAATTTGAAATTTATGATTTGGATATCCAATGACTTTCTGAAGCAAGGGGATTTAGAGTAGTTCTTTTTTTTTTTAGTCGCTGGCAATATATGGAGGCAGTAACCACATAAGACTGTTCTCAGGGCAGACATGTTCACGTAGCATATGTTGAAGTATGTAAGGTGAGAAGTGCGTTTTTATAAGTGAAAGAAAATGTTATTCACTGAGAAACTGGGACACTTTAATGCTTCCTTCTCCGAATCAGATGTCTGCTCTTGATCTTTTCAGGCCAAGAGTCACAGTTAACAAGAGTACCATGAGAAAGCAAAGTCCTATGAAAAGTGTTCTTGTAATTTAATGCTTTCTAGTATATTTCTCATTTAGTCTTAGGCAATGCTATGATTTATTTATGAGCTGTTTATACAGTGCCTGTGTTAAAATTATAGAAGCTTAGTAACATCTTCCAACTGATAAAACTGTCTTTTTCCTAAATTGGATAGTTTCAAGCTTTTGAGTCAAATGAAAGCTGAAATGGTCAGCAGGATGGTGTTAAAAAATAATCAGCAGTTAAACAAAAAACCCCAAACAACACCCACCGCCCTGCCCCTTCCCCCACTCTTAAATACTCTGCTTTTTATTTCTCAAAGTTTTTGTCTTCTGTTTGCAATCTGTGCTATAACATAAAAATCAAATATATATGAATCAACTACTTCCAGGCTTCTGTCTCATCCCAATTTTCATGGTCACGCAGCAGGGATTTTTACTGGATTCATAAAGTCATCAGAGCTAGTTTTATATTCTAGGAATTGAATTCTGTCTTCAAAAGCATGCCTGAACAACTAATAATTTTGTCATTAATTAATCCTGTTGCAGTATTTGTACGTTTATTTCCTCATGAGTTGAAGCGTCCCTGTGCCTTCAATACATAAAGCACTTTGTAAATTTTCATTATATCATCAAATATGAGAGTCAGATCGTGGTGCTTTTCTTCTCAGGGACTGCATGCATCTTCGTTTTGGTGACTTGCAGAGCTTCTAATGGTGTAATGCTTTATTTACTGTGAAGAAAGTTATCACAATTTGTTCCTGAGTAAAGAGGGATGGCAAGGCTTTTCGGTTGAATGAAGCTAATGCAGATAAACGGCAGTGATTAGAAGTGTGCGATAAGTACAATTAAACTGTTGTATAGTTAAACGCTCCATGCTAATTAATATTGAATTCAATGGGAAGTTTTACTGGGGAGCAGACTTTGGTGTCGATGTGTGAAATAGGTACAGAGTGGTGCACTTCTGGAGAATATGCCTATTTTGTGCTTTTTGGGGTGTTTGTGCCATTGAACTTAATTTGAAATGCTTTGCTTTCAGTTGTACAAAAGTAAATAGTAAATTGTGGTGGTTCAAACTAAACTTTAAGGTTTTTCCATGTTCAGGTGATGATTCCATTTCCAAATACATTGCCATTGGCATAACAGTTAGGATTGTTTGAATGAGCTTGCTTAATGTATTATAAAGTATTTGTCATGGAGTCAGAAATGTTTATGGTGTCATAAAAGCTTTAGGAGAAACACATCAAATAAACTGGTCCATTCTAAAGGCTCACTACAGATTTTAATGTAAGTGCGGGAAATGTCTGATAGCTTTATAATTTGTGTAATTTATAAGCCATGAAATCTGAAGTGAGGAGGTCTGACTTTCATGCTTTTGGTTTTTGTTCCTTTAAGAAAAATTCAGAGCTTTCTGCTACCAAGAAAAAAAAAAAAAAAGAAAATTGTGAACAGATCTAAAAGGAAAGCATAATGAGTAACTTAGGGCATCTTAAAGTGCTGTACTTAGTAACACATAATATCATGAAGAAAATGATAACAAAACCATTTTTTGATTCAACTATGATTTTTGGGGAAGCTTTAATTTGTAGAAAACAAGTCTAACTAAATTGGAAAATGCATTGTATTTACCAGCGTTATGTATTCCAATATGCTTTTCCACTACGATATAGCAATCTGTTCTGCATCTGAGCAGCAAAATGGAGGGGTCTCTAGTGACAAGAACTCTGGCAAGCAGCATAAGAATTTTGTTAGCTACGGAAGACTATGAATTATTACTGATGGACAATGTAACTTTTGTTTAATCTGTGTACTGATGAAAATGACAGCACCTGAAACAAGTGCTTGAATGACCCGCTTCTTGAAGTAACCGTCTCAAAATCAGAGGCTGAGATAAAGGAGTGGTGGGGTAAGGGGCGCAATGGAGGATTAGCGGCAGTAGTACTGCTTGTAATGTGAAATTAGGTTATGGGGCATCAGAATTAGAAGGACGGCAAAGGAAAGGACTACTTTCAGGAGATGTTCCCTGAACATGAAGTAACTGGAGTTTTGGATCACCCGGAGAAAATATATAGATGTGTAGCCTCTTTTCAGTATAATTTGTTTTTTTCTGATTTAAAAATAATGATAAATAAAATAATAATAAAAAAATCCTTGTACACGCGATGTGTCTTTGCATGGAGGATCAGGACAAAGCGAGTACTCCACTGCAGTTGCACTTGATCTCCTCAAATCTGAGGTACGGGAATTGTAAATGATTTATGCCTTCTGAAATTTACTGTTGGTGAATTGCTTCTCTCTGCCACCTACGTGGCAGACCAGAAAGGAAGATAACAGAATTGTTGCCACGGTCTGAGGGCGGCTGCACGGCAGCATGCACTAGGATGATGCTTCTTAGCCTGGCTTAATGTCAGTGCATGAAGCTGGTGGGTGAGTCCTGGGGTGGCGTGCAAGATCGTGGGCTCTGTAGTCTGTAGCCAGCTCTTCTGTGAGAATAAATGGGTTTCTGTCTTAATAGCTCTTGTCTTGGCATGCCAGTAACCTCGTAAATTAGTCAGGTATTTACTGAAATAGCCTAATGTGCCCTGTGACTACATAAATTCACACCTTTCTGTAAAGGGCTTTGTATTGATGGAGAAGAATTGGTAGAAAAGAGCAGGTTATGAGACACTAATCTTGATGCAGCATTTTTGGCTGCTTGTGGTTATGCTACCGGTAACCATGTAGCCATAGTCGTGGGGCTGTGGTTTTTGCAGACACCCTGTCCACTCATTTTTTTCTTCGTGATCATTTCCGCAATGCGGGAGGAAGATGCGGCAAGCACCTACCTCTTTCAAAGCCCACATATTTCTTTGATGTGTTTGTTACTCCTCAGGGTTTTTTTTTTTTTTTTCCAGGAAGGAGAACAGAGAACATAATTTGTACTCACGAAGGCTAATTATAATTCTTCCTCTACAGATCGTTTCTTAGAGAGCTGTATGTTCAAAGAATTGCTAACTCTTTTCTACATTAGTTATGTTCAATGTCCAGGCAATGAAAGTCAAATTGTAGATTCTTTTGGCACCTATTCCTGTTTGTGTTTATTTAATAACATACATTTGTGTCATGTCTTTATTAGTGTTGTCAGGCACTTCAAAGCCATGTGTAATAAAACTGCATCAGTATAAAAGTGTGTCAGAAAACAAGGCAGTAAAATATCGGCACTTCTTAATGAAACATTCTATTGATTAAACAGCAGAATTTCAATATGTGGAAAAATGAAATCAGTTCTGATTACTTCAGTACTTTGAGAGCAACTGCAGTAATACCTGATTCTTTGACTTGCCTAAAAAATGACAGCCGACTGAGCAATTTGGTTGTGTATTACGAGCAAATTCTATGGTATGGGAATGTGCCTGCTAGATTTGCATTGACTCGAGATCATACCAAAGGAGGAACATACATGAGCCAAGTACTTCTGATGCATAGTTAAATGTTCCCCTGGAATGTATCATTTATTACCTATATTCAATAGTTGGAATGAGGCTGGCAGATGATGGTGTAACATACCAGTGCTCCTCAGAACGTCAGCTGTATGTACAAGCAGTTTCAATGTCCATTCACTGCCAGACAGAGGATTTTAATAAAAGGAATACAGAAGCTCCATTTTTGACCTCTAATGGTTTATTTTGGGGACAGTAACTTGAGGTGCTGTTACTATTAAGTGTTGGAAAATGGAGATAATTTCAAGTAGCCTTACAACCTCAGCAGAGAAAATAGCATTAGGTCCCTGCCATATTTTTTAAATTCTTCTGGCAACAGCAGAGTGTGTGAGGTAAAGCATGCTGGGGCTGTGAGACTTACTGCATCCTTGGGTGTAGCCTACAAGCAAGGCATCTTCCTTAAAACCAGTCCGTAGCCTTGACTTAAAGGGTGCTGAAAGCGCAGGAAGTTAAATATTGGAGGAATTCACTGCAGTCCTAATATAAACTCTTCTTTTGTTTTGTTTCTTCTTGTATGTATTTCAAGCGGTTTCATGCATTTATGTCTCCGCCTCTTTCCTGGCTGTTTCCACGCATGCATCAGTTGTCTCTGTTCTGCTCCTTGCATCATCTGACCATTCTTCATACTAGGCCTTTGCTTTTGTAAGTTGTACCCCTGGTGTGAACTTCCCTTTGTTAAACTGACCCTTCTGACTTTCTTTTTTTTTTCATCATTTGTTCACATTTCCCAGCTTTTTTTTTCTTGACTCTGTCTACCTGAGTTGCTTTCTCCTGTTGGAAAGGGCTGAAAACTTCAATTTATTCATCATATAGTCTGCTTATGTTAAAACGTGTTGTATAAAGCATACTATCAGTATTTGAAATATGCCAGTTCCCAGATCTCTTGGACTTTGTTTTGGTATCTCTTAAGGAGGGAATACCAAAACAGCTCGGATTGCATCCATGAAACAAAGGTTTTGTGGTGGAATCTAGAAGACTTTGTGCTTCTGAGCTTCTTAATGTATGCAGCTCATGTTAGTGTACCTGGGTCCCTTTGGGGACTGCGTTCAAATTCAGTAGCTCCATAGAATCATGTGCATGTTTGCTTCTGGAGAATGTTGTGTCCTGAACTCTCTATTTATGTAGATCACTTTTTTCTTGGATTAGTAATATTTGCAATAATTTTTCACATTTATCAGTTGCTGGGAAACTAAAGTGTAAGGGAAATGACACAAAATTAAATGCCTTTGGCAGTGTTTGTTGTCAAAGACTTTTTACGTGTTGGCACTCTGACCTTTCTGATGGACTGCTGTCTCTGGTATGAGCAGGAGATCCCAACAGCTAGCTTAGCTTCCAATGCGTTACCTTAGGTGCAGTTTACTATGTTACTGCATTGTGCAATGAAAAGAGGAAAAATGGGTGGATTTCTTATATGGAGAATTATTTCATATTTCATGTCTGTACACTTGTTGAATAAGCTTGGAAACTGCACCGAAAGCTCAAGGTTACATATTCTTCTCATAACTTTGATTATAACAATTCCTTAGCCACAGATCCTGGTCAAAAGTGGAGGAGACTGATTGTAAAGATAGTTACTAAGACAGCTAGCTGTCTACGTTTTGAAGACCCGTATTAAATACATAATCCATTCCTGAGAAATACATGTATAGAAGCTCCTTGTAAAGACAGGGAAGTAAAGGAACTCTTGGCTGAAATTTCTCACCGAAGTGGAAGACTGATGTGTTTGAAGGAGCATGGTTTGCTGCCGTCATCTGAAAGTTGAAATTTATTTTTCCTGGAAATCTAATCTTTTTTTCTACATTTCATTTGTTTGGGGTTTTTTTTACCTCTTTTCATTCATTGTTGCTGAGATATAGCAGGAGAAGCGCCTGTATTCGGCTGCCAGTTACGGATTTAATTCAGTTATTTGTTTTTCAGTAATCTGATTGCCTAGTTCACTAATTCCTAGTTCACTAATTGCCCGCTGTATTTTGTCAGTTTATTACCACAGTACCATTCCGAGTATTCTGAAACCTAATAAAGAAATGATGGCAGCTGTCTGAATAGACGATGCACAGTAGTTATGGACTGATTTATTTTTTTTTAATGGGTTAATCTCCAGAGTGATGGACAGTCATCTCAGTTATCTCTCAGGCAGCATTGGATTGAAGAAATCTCTTACCCGTTAAAGACACAATTCTGTGTTGTGTGGAGTCATTCCATGTTTTAAAGGGATGTCATACTAACAAGTCATTTATTCCACAAATGATGGTGCCAATACTCTCTTCAATGTACCCAGTGATAATTGAATTCTTGAGTTCAGTTGTTTGCTAAGGAGATGATTCGTGATTTTTCAAAGCATGTGTGTAAAACTCTGTAGTAGCACAGACTTGGAATGCAGTGAGATGGGCTTGTTTTTTCACGTAGCCTAGGTTTAAGTTGACTGAAGGAAAGCTCTTGCTTTTATTGACTTAATTCTCTAGTCTTAATCCTTGCAAATAAAGGCATGACAATGTTAGTCCATATAACCCTGTTGCCGCAACTCAGAGAACTATGTAACTGGATTCTGTTTCTGTAGCGGGAAGCTGGTATGGCTGGAAGATCCTTTCAAAAAGTGCACTGACATATTTTGTGGTCTCTTAAGATACAGCACTTGTATTTCTGAGTAAAGCTAAGTTGGGGTGTTTCCCAAATGATTGTTACTGGTCTGCTGCTAACCTGCCTTTCCAATGCAGTGGGTAGGAGAGAAACTAGATTGCACTTGGAAGATAGACAGGCAAAACACTTGTTTTCAGCTTTCTCCTAAATTCAGAAATTGGAACAGCTGAATTCCTGTTATGTGGTAAGGGAAGCTTTGTGATCTTCAGCCCACCAGAATGACTGTAGATACAAACTGCAGGCTTGACAATCCCACTCTTGTGCACACTAATGTCAGATAAATGAAAAGAAACTTTATTGTTGAAAACTTTTTTTTTTTTTTGGCTGGCATTCCAGTGAAGTCAAGATGTGGGGAAAAAAAACCCCCAAGCTTAAGATGAGAAGGATGACACTGGGCTAATATGGATACTGTGAATGAGAGTACATGGCTTTGTAGGAGAGCTGTTTCCACTGATGCCTCACTGTGAAGTGTGCATATGGGGAAAAAGTCCAGCAGTGGTAATGGGCCAGTGGAGACCTGTTCCTCCCTGCCCTGCACCGGCTATGGGTGATTGGTGTGATAGTCATAAAATGCCTGTTTGCTTCAGGAAACAGAAGGAGACTCTCTTATAAATTGGCTAACTAGTCTGCTAAGAGAGTGGATGCGTTTGCTGAGTCACTAGTGGAAAAACAGGGCTGCTGCCTTTTAAAAGAGTATGTTGTGGTACAGACAGTGAAATACCATGACAGGTTTTGTTTTTTTCAGGAAGGGGGTCAGATTTCCAGTACTTCCAAATGCCTGTCTGAGATTATTTGCATAATTTGGGGTTATTCTTTTCCAGTGCGGGCTTTAAAAAAAATATTTATGCCGTAAAAAGGGGCCTTTCTGACAGTGGGAATAGCTACAAATTTGAATGCTACAGATAGTATCAGTTGGCAAGCTGTATGCCGTACCAATATCCTCACAAAAAACCAACTTTCCCATAAAATGCATTTCCCAAAAAGCAAAGACAGAGAAATGGGTGTGTTATGAGCGAGTAACATGAAACAGTTTCAAGAGAGGAATGGTCTACCATGAGACAGTAACTCGGAGAAAGATATTCGAACAATAGAAATCCCTATTGTTCGTGTTTGTTTTGTTTTGTTTTGTTTTTGTTTTTTTTTTTTTTTTTGGTCTTCCTAACATTGTCGAGCACTGAATTTCCCTTCCTTACGCTCAGCTTTAAGAAGCGTGGGTGTCCCCTGGGAAGGAGAGTAAGCAGCCAGCCATCTCTCATCAGTGTGAAACTTTTTAACAAATATTCATTTGGGGAGCGAATAGAGGAAGAAAAGAAAACAAAAGGAATTGTTTTTTAACACAAAAAAAAATGCACTTTTGGCATCATTTGCACTCCCCAATGAGAATTAAGCTGTCCAACAGCTAACTGTGGTGATCTGAAGTACGTCTGTACAATATGTTGGCAGTTGTACTACGTGGTAGACAGTGAGGATAAAACCTGTGGTATAAATGAGTATTCCCAGTAAGACTTTGAAAAGCACCGGGAGCGAGTTCGAACTCAGGTAATGAAAGCAGACTTGAAGTGAAATTGAGCTGATTGTCCTTACTGATTGCCTTGTTCAGTTTGCGTTGATACTCTATAGTGTACTTTAATGGGCGTGCAGCTGATGTACTCAAGCCTCAAGATACCCCAGATACTCCTGTGTAAGTGAAAGATGAAAAGACGATTTGAGAAGTGTAGGCACTGCTAATGAGGCTAGTAGAAGAAATATGAAGAATAGCAGTCCACTTTCAAAACTGCATTTGTTGTAAGTAACTAAAACGGCATCACTTTAGTATTTAGAGGCTGGTATGACTACCTGTTTTTTCCCATGTTTATTGTCAGTGTTACGATGCAGGCTTGCGCACTGCTTCTTTCTTTCATTCCTCTTAGGAATTGAATCTGAGCTATTATTATAAATTACTTGTAAGTACTATTTCAGTCTAATTAGATTTATAACAAAATGGATCCTGTAGACAGAATTTTGCATAAATAAAAGCATTTCTCTCACTCTTTCACTTTCCTGCCTACTGTATTGTAGTAGTAGTTCCCAGAACACTTTGATTCGGAGGCTGCAGTTAACTGTAATGTGCTTAGGAGGTTGTACAAAAGAAGCATGGAAGGTTTTTCCCAGTTATTATTACTCTTGTTAAAAATGCGGAACTTCCAGATTTCTTGTTACAGGCCATATATCTTCATGTATAGAGAAAAAATATTTTAAAATATGCTTACGCTTTTGTTAGTGACCCCTTCTCATACACACACATTCACGACCTGCCACAGAAGTGTCTGGATTTAAAGGGAGCACTGGAGAGTGGAAGATGCTGGAGAATGATGGCCGTGTACGTGGGGAAGGGGATGCTGGCTATCCTTCTAGCTCTTGTTTTGACCAACTTCATTACTCATTTAACCTCTGTATTCCTCAGTGTCCTCATCTGGAAGGCACTACTCATTTTTTTTTGTACTTACATGCCCTGAATGTGTGTTTTCTCCTTAATCACAGATTGTGGTATTTCAGAATCTTTTATGATAAAGAGGTACTATAGTATATACTTTGCCTCTTTTGTGCTAATATTGGCAGATGCAATCAAGTTATGGTACCTTCACTAGTTAGCTCAGTCACGGTTATTATTTGTGTGTAGTCCTTCAATCCACAGCAAATACGAATGCGCTCCCTTTCCTGTTGCTGCTGTTAGTCTCTGCTGGCATTGTTGGGTATTACTGCCTTTATTTAGTGATTCTCTTTCAGACGAATCGTGCAATAACGTGTTTCTGGTAGTTTTAGCAGGTGATAATGTTGAAGAATTTGAACAGGTGCAAGATAAACAGAATTTGAAAAATAAAGTCACCACACGTTTAAAAAAAGAAAAAGTCACAACCATGTTAAAATTTGAGAGTTTTAGTACCAGAAGCAAAGCTTGAAAGAATTGATAAGTTTATTTCAGCTGGTTTATTTTATATTCTAAGTCTAGAAATATGTGCTCATGTATAGCATGTATTCAGGGTTAGCTCTTGCCATCATAGTTTTTCAAACAATCATGTTTTTTTTGTGGTGTTTTTTTTTTTTTTAAACCTGATATGTACAAGTAAAAAGAATGCAGCCACAAGTGCCAGATTTAAGTGTTGCACACAGATGTCACTTAAGTAGGTAGATTTTTATTTTGCAGGTCAAAGTTGAATAGAAAAAAACACTTTGAAGGGGAAGGTTTTGGAAAAAGTTACAAAATAGGCATGACCTGTTCTGTTATAGGCATGTAAACTCCCCTCTTGTGCTTTTGTCTTCACTTTGTGTAGAATATTTATAAAAGGTCATCCCTCTCTAATAAACAATAATTATTTATCATTCCCTATGGTAAGTGCTATTCAGTGTTTCAAAAATACTAGTTTTTCTGATACGACTGTGATTATCAAATAATTACTATTTAAAATGAATGCCTTATATGTTTTATTGTTAGAATATAAATATTTTTCTAAACAGCTTTTTAAGTGTATGATGAAAATGTATGATACTGTAATGATTGTGTAGGTATACCTAAGAATTTAGTTGCTTTTTACATCTCTGTTTAGACCTTGTAAGTTTTGTCTTGAGACTCGTACTTTGTGTTAGAATCTGCTATTTCTCACTTAACAGGATTTTTCTGGAGCCTGGCATACGGAAGTGACTTAAAACCATTCTTTGGTTCGCTGGGCTCTATGTGCGAGAGGTTCTGGCTTTTACATTTAAAGCTTCCACTGACTTCTGTGGCATCACAATTTCACTCTAGAATGTGGCCTTGACATCACTGAAGCTTGTGTACCGAGATAACCAGTTCTCTGTCACTGGCTTGTACGTGTAGGTGCTGCTTAAATCAGCGGCTTTTGGATAAAAATATAATTTTGCTTTCTTCTTATTAAAGTGCTTACTAGCTCTCGTATAACTGCTCCATGCCATTCATTTTAGGCTTTTTTACGGTCTCTTTTTGTGCTGTTGTAGGCTCATTTTAAGGACTAATTTTGACTGCTGTGCAGTGGTTGCCCTCCTTTGTGCATCCCCTGTTTCCCTGCTTATCCAAGGAGGTACCAGCCATAGATGAGTGGCTGGGACAAGTATGTTAATTGCTTTTCCAATTTTTTTCTCAACATAAAAGAAGGGTTTAATTTAAAACAGAAGTTATCCTTTTTCTTTTCCAGCTGCCCTGGAGCATTGTACCTCTCCTGATCTCCAAGTTTTTTCTTACTACTGGAAATTTTAGTTTTCTGCTTGCTGCAGCTAGCTCCAGACAGTCTTTCTCTTATTGTTTTTAGTAACATACTGTTTCTCTAACCTTGAGTTCCTCATTTTTTGGTATTTCTGATATCATTAGGTTACCCATTTTGCACACCTCTGTGAACCAGGGAATACCCCTACGCCTGTTCTGTTTTCCCTGCCTGTGCAAGAGCAGTTTCCCTGTTCTACAGAGTTCTTTGTTTGCTTCTTTAATAGTTTCTTATGTTGTTGAAAATGTGTAATGCGTTTTAAATTTTGCAAAAAACAGATGGCTGGAGGCATAACATCCAAAGCCAGATTTGGTAATAAAATAAGCCTGTGGCAGCAGTAAAACATTAATGTATTTAGCATTAATTTGCTATTTGAAAGGTAAGATTGCCTGATAAAACCTTTTATATTGGCCAGTAGAGATGAAAGACAATGTTTTCCAACTATGGTGTAGTACAGATTGAGTTACAGACCGTTGTGTTGGTTTTCTGATGGTCTGATGAGAACATATATCCATTTTCTGAGCAATTAAAAGTACCCTTGCATTCAGTAAATTTATACATAGAGTGAGTGAGTCAGAAGCATAAATTGTCTTTCGTGTGTCACTATTTAGTCTGGATGTGTGTTTCTTTAGGATTTAACGCTGCAAAAACCTTAGGTCTGATCTGCTAAAACAGTTGTGAATGTTTTAGTGTTAAATTACGTGTGTGTCAGTGGTTACAGGATGTCACTACCCATTTGTCCCCAGTAGGATGATGCTCAGCTGACATTAGCTTCCACAGAACCATGTGAAAATAGATATGACTGCAGTCACTGTTCGGTGACTTGTTTTGGTTATGCCCAGATTTCTTGTATTTTTACATATATATACACAATGCTCAGCTGTACTTCACTGTGACTAAATTTCTGCATTCACTTTGGTCATGAGCAGTGAAATAGAGCTAAGATGGAAGGAAGGAATAAAAATTATTAGGTTAAATTTAACCAAGTAAACTGATGGCAGTTCTGCTTCTTAGAAGTCACATGTACATACCGGTTACATACATGGGTCATTGCCAAGAAAAGAAAACAAAAGATCAGTATTGTAATATCAGTTTTCATTTAAAAAAAAAAAAAAAAGGCCCTAATTGGGTTCTTGTTTCTATATTTTCTAAAGATAGTCAAAGGCTCTGAAGTATCACATGAGTACTCAGTGATTTTACCAAACTGGGGCAGTAAGAAGTGTCCACAAGCGTGCATTTCGGGAGAGAAAGAGGTCTGTAAGTTTTATGGTACATCCTTGAGATCAGACTTCCCCAAGAGACAGTCCACAGATGAAAAGCAAATTGACTCCCTTCAGTTCCTATGGAATCTCCTAAAGGACTAAGAAAACAAAAATGTGGTAGTTGTAAGGCTTTTTACCATCCCCAGTTCACATCTGGAACCAATAATCTATAATATAGGAGCAAACCCAGGAACAAGGAAAGAAAGCTCCAACCTGAGATACTCTCCTGGGAGGTAATTTTGAGTTTGGAACATACTCAGAGAAGTGCTTGGCAGAGGAACTAAAGACCATTGAAAGAAGTTTTATGTTGTGTCTCTTGAAACAGAAATAAATTTAATGTACTTAAATTATCCCTTCAGACCTCAGGCTCTACAGTACTATGTAATTATTTTCTTTTGTTTTTTTGTTTTCTCTTTTTTTTCTCCCTGTCTGAATTGCCAGAGATTCCAGCTAGGTATATGAAATTCGTTCTTGTACGGTACTGGTTCACATACTTGGATTGATATAAATATTTAACATACTAAGTCAACAAGCCTTTTCTATAGGACATTGTAAAAACTGAAGAAGTGGATGTAAGAGAAAATTATGTGGACATTTTTACTTTCAGAGAATTTGAAAAAGTTGTTTAAATGCTTTGCCATATTTTGGTTAGTTTTGTCAGGTTGCTCCTGCACACTGTTTAATGTTTGGACTTAAATGAGAAGAGCTTTGATTTCAGTAGAAGGTGGCAGAGTATTTTCAGTATAGAAGAAGGTAAGCTGATCTGAAGGCCCCTAATAGGGTGTATAATACATGGGTGGAATTCTAGCCAGCAGCCACACAGGACTGTGGTGTGGGAGGGTTGGAACAGTAGCTTTGCCAATCACAGCTTCAGCTGAAATACTGCTAATTCTGCTGTGGGAAGGAGTCAGTGCAGTCTCATATTTGAATCAATTGTTACAAGATATTAAATGTTCGCATATTGAGAAAATTACTTCCACTGAAATTGAAACAGGTTTCTGCTATTGCGTTTGAACCTCTGGCAACCCAAATAAAGTGTCTATCCAGAAGTTAAACACTTGAGAGCTCTTTCTTACAGTGTAGAGGATAATAGTAAGGCATCTGATAATGAAGGGAAGGGAAGAGAAAGAATATCCTCTAGAGGAGGTCTTCTAGTAGTGCATGCACTACCAGTGGTATGCAAGCCATCTCACAATGCTCTATGAATGACGCTTGGACAGCCATGTGTTTTGTCCTTCTCCAGGAAGGTGTTACCCACCAAAAATATGGGAACTGCCTTTCTAAATTATCCCTGTCTGAGACTTGCTGCTTCAGGAGTTTCTGTATTGAGAAGCCCTTTGAGGAGGAGAAAGGTCTTACAGATTGTTTTAAAAGGCTGATTCTAGCCTCCCTAATTGAGTATCTGTAAGAGTTGTATTTTGCAGATGTTTCTAGAGCTTACAGTCAAGATCAAAGGCTTATTAAACTCTTCCCTTTTTAGTTCCACACATTGAAAAAAAGGGTCCTTTGCATTGAACAGGCATAGGTGGGAGACAGATGGAGAAATAGAGGCAGAGCTCTATGTTCATGCAGCGAAACAGAGCATGGAGGGTAGATGCATTTGTAGCATCAGGGGTTTTTGTGAAGGTAAGTTGCATTCTTCCTTAACAGTGAATGAGAAAGCATTTCCCAATGAATGTGTGTCTTCAAATTTGTACCTTTATTATGATATTAATGAACCTAAACTTAGTTAATTTGTGGAAAGTTACAGGAGTAACAACACATTGAAACTTGTTTTACTTTGTGTTTTCTTTTCTGGTTTGGTTTTTAATACTGCCCAGTATTCTTGTCAACAATCTTACTTCTGTATATCATAAGATGACAATAGTCTTTGTAGCCAGCCATGTAAACTGCAAACCAACATGTCCCATTTATTCATGTGCAATGTACTGAAAGGTCAGATACTTCATTTCTTAGGCTGTCCTAAGTATGAAAATGACTATATGCCAGAGCCTCCAGAACAATAAGATTCCTGTCATGCTCTGGTTGTAGGCAGAACATGAGAGATGCAAGATTTTTGAGTATAAGACGATAGACCAAGGGCTGATGCTGGTAGGTATGAAAACTCTCACCATGGCACTCTAGTCTCACCAGCTTTAAGCAGCATGGATCAAAATTGCACATGGTAGACAGAATATTTACAAGTGTTGGACTTCTCCTTCACTGTTGGTTTTAAAACCATCATTGGAAAGATGCATTGTTGTCTGTCTTCTGCCATGGCTATCCTTTCTTTGATTTTATAAAATTGGTGACACGCCACTTGCAGTGAAAGAAGCTTGATTCTGTAGTTGTTTGTGGATAGGTAGGCAAATATTTTGGGACATGTTGGTTTTCTAAAAGTAGAAGTTTTGTGGGTCAAAGCAAGTATGTTTGAGAGATGTTGGTTTTGGTAGAGTAGTATGACTAGAACAGGTTTCATTTATTTGACACTCCAACAAGTCCTGCCTTGTTTCGTTCCGAGTCAAGAACCGGTAGGGATGCTGGAAGCTGGTTAGTCTGTCTGAGAATTTTTCTACTCTGTCAGTGCCTTGGTATTTTGATTTTTGTGAGGTCTAAATGTTTCCCAGAATGAATGTTTCTGACAAAGGAGAAGGACCCTTTGTTGAACCTGACAGTTGAAATTTTGGCAGTTCTGTCAGATAATATCTTTTAGGAGACCATTAATCTTTCAAATTCTAACCTTTGGTTGAATAATGAAAAATGCAACATTAGGCATAAATTAACATGCTAGCAATTACGTTTGGCAGCCTTTGCACCTGTCTTTGGCTACAGTCATATACAAACATAAAGAGCTTCAGACCTTTTATTCTTAGATCTCCATTTAGACTGGAGGCAGGCTAAAACTTGTCTGGATTTAAGATGGTAACGATGCGGATAAAGATGGGGAAAAGTCAGATGAAGAAAGAAAATGAAAAAGAGCAGTAAACTCCCTCTACTCCTTGTTCTTCAAAGACACTTCTGAAAGAAAATGAGGTCTTTCTTCGCCTTTTGTGGCTTTGAAATTTGAAGTTTCAGAAGGCAATGGTGTGTTTGGGTCCTTTTTTGTAGAAGACAGACAAGGGAAGAATCTTCCAGTGGCTAGAACTTTCCTCTCTTTAATAATTGTGGTGTGTGTACATGGGTGGGAAACTTGGGGTTGGGAGACAAACTGCAAAACTTAAATATAAAGGCAAAGCTCTCTGAGCAAGAGATGGTGGGGTTTTGGGGAGGATATTTTTTGGTGTGGTTTTTTTTTTTTTTTTTTGAGAATGATCCCCATCGCTAGAAATGATAACGATTAGCATTCAGAATTCTTGTGGTACTACTTAAAGAGTTGGTCAGGTCCCACTGATTTAACCATTGTGCAGTCTCATAGGCTTTGTCTATACTGAGAAGATGAAAAACGAATGGGAAAGCAATAAATATGCAAACTGAATAAACAACATATAGCAGCAAAGGTTGTAAGCGTTACAAAATGACATCTTTTCATATGGCCTATGTGGATGGGTTAGGCCATAGACCTTGTGTCTGTCTCGTGGGGATAAGGAAAGAGGGAACATTGCTTCCCTTTAGATTGAATTTGTCCATCTTCAGAACTCATTGTCACTTAACATTATTTTTGCTATCATTATTGTAGACTGAAGAATTTCCCTTCGGCCAGAAAAGATCTTACTGTGACCTGTTAATGGAAAATGTAAGATCTTTAAGTTGACTGAGACATAGGTCTTTTCTTGGCTAGCTGCATTGTAACTGGGAACATGATAAAGGGGATCTAGCTGCGTTAGTGTTAATGTGCATTGGACTTGTCATAGCAAAATGATGTATAAAATGGATAGGGGTTTGCCTCCATGGTGTTTTAAACATGAATTAATGTAAGTACTGGTTTTCCTAATACTTGGCACTCTCAGCTCTTTTTAAATACCAAGTTCACCGTGGACTAAAATAATCAGAACATATAGAAATGACAATAATCCTCCTCCTTTTGTTGCCCTATTTCCCTGTATCTTTTCCTTTCTTTTCCTACCTCATTTTTGAAACAAACAAGTACCAAAACTCCATTAGTACAACATTGCAGTTGAGAATGAAATTGTCAGGATGGCTGCTTATGGTTCCCACAACAATCATAACTAGGCTAAATTGCACTTATGTATTAAGATATAAAACATAGAATATAGCAATACAGGATATTCCTTATAACACATTATGCGTGCTGTGGGAGCCATCACTTTGAAAATCTTGACTTCTATGTTTTTAAAATCTCTTTTGAAATGTAACATTAATGTACTTTTTTTCCTTTTGCATGTAAATTTTTTTCTGTGCCCACTGGTGATAAAAATCAGGTCATGAATGCCATCTTGGTATCTCTGTGAACTCTGCATAGCAACCAGTCCTCCTTCATTTAACATTTTTGCAGTGAAAACTGGTACAAGAAGAAATAAATAACAGCATGCAGTGAAATGAAAAGGGTAAAACAGTGAGCTCCCATTACGGCTACATTACATCTCAGTAAGTTCCAAATGATCTCTGATAAATGTTTTTCTAAAACGGACTGAAATATTACTTTCTTGGCTTACAGACACCCGTAAAGGGATACTTAAACTACATTTCTGTTCTGCTGGCTGGTAAGTGTTGTGTCATTTTGGAATCTAGCCAGCCTTTGGTTCTTGTACTGATGCACATGGAACTGTTAATTGTACTACACCATGTAGATGTCAAGGGCTTACTAAAACCCTGAACTAGTAGGATGTAAACTCGCACTGATGGCTGAAACTAACAGCACCAAGCTACCGTGGGGCATAGCAAGCCTTGGTCTGTCCTCTAGCCCAGTGGTGGAACTCGTGGCCTGTCATCATCTCCTTCTAGCCTACTTCCAGTCTCATCTGTCCTTTATCCTATTTGATTTGGGTCTGATGTTTGAATATTTTAGCTGTCAACCAAATGAAGACTTTCATATGAAACTTGCAGAACCAGGAAGATTGACCTGAAACTGGTCATGTAAGGGTCTGATTATTTCTGCTCAGTTGAAGAAGATAGCTCCATTTTCAGTGCCAGCGTTACTGTCATGCTTCAGGCTTCCTATCATCATCCTCCTCTTATGACTCCCATTGAAATCAAGCAGAGTTTATATGGAGCAGCAGGATAGTTTGTAATCAACAGCAGGGTATTGCATTTACGATGATTTTGTTTAATTTACTATAATTGGATTTGAAGTGCAGAAATCCTGTTTAGTTGTATCTTACTATGATAAGAAGGTGGAATTTTCATAAGGGTCTGTGATATTTTGGTGTCCAGCTTTCCTTGGAGGTTAATGAATGTTTAAGAGCCTTTATTGTCCTGCATTTTGAGCAACTGCAGTTTAACATTGCTTAACAGAATGCTGATAGGACTTTTACAGTTTCAACAGAGATTTGGTTTTGTCCCGAAACATACATACCAGATTCTTGTCTCATATTAGCTGGTGGACTTGTTTCCTGTATTATGGTAGCTCCAAGCTACTCCTGTCCTGCATCCTGTGGAGGGTGCTGGATAAACACAGATTAAAGCTTTTCCTTCATCAAACGGGATGTAATCCATTTCATTTTGTAATTCTAGCTAAAATGACAAATTAGACTTTAAAATCATGGTGTTATCTGAAATATTTGAAAAGTTGCTACAGCTTTTCTTGATTTCAGAGAGGTTATCTTTGAAGCTGCTGATAATCTTGCATTGGTTTTGGAAGATATACTGTGAGACAGTAGCTCTGACAGCCATAACTTCAAGGCTCCTTGCTTATAGGTCAAGATGAGGTTGACTGTTAATAAAACCAGATATTTTTATGGTCATATACTAGCAGGGAGATCCCAGCTTGTATGTTTGTTTTCCATGAGTTGGCTGTCTAACTCAACAGCTCTCTTCAGGAGAACCAAGAATCAGAAGAGGGGCAGACAGAAGAGAGAAATACTAACACTGTTCTTTGGGATTTTGTCTATTTAGTTGTTCTCTGATGCAAAAAAAGTATCCCTTAGATGTAACACTTGCTGAGATCACAGGCACGAAGTGAGTTCAGATCCCTATGTATGCAGGAGTTTCTGAGTATCAGGGCTTTTCTGGCATGATTCTCAACTCAAAACAAACCTAGTTTTGCTGGTGATGTTTAATTGAGCCATTAATACATGGGACTGTGTGGTGCTGTTACATGAGTTTCTGATAGGCCAGTTCTTGATCCTTCCTAAATTGTGGAAATTTCCTAAAGATAAGGTACTTCAATATTTAGAGGACAACCTATACCCTGCCCACAAGTTTTCTGCTTCCACAGCTGTGGACCTACTTAAAAGTAAGTTACAGCACCAAACTTCCTGCTATATACTGTATGTTTTGAGGTATGAAACAGTTTTATGAATGTTTTTCTGTTGCACTCTTAGGGGAAGAAAATGAAACTTGTTGGGTTGTTCTGTATGTATTATACATTCACATAAAAGCCAATGCTCATCTGTAAGAGCTGTGAAAAATTGCCTATGCAGCATAGAAACCTGGGCAGCAGCAAAAGGGAAAAAACCTGCAGCCCAGTCAGTCCTGTGCAGCAGAAAGACTTCCTGGAATGCTGGTTGGATTTCTGAATTTTAAGGAGAATAAACATTGCTCAGAGATACAACTCTAAGTGTTTTGGAAAATAAGTGAAGTCTCTAAGGCAGCTGAAACCAACTTCAAAGACATTTTGTTATATTTTTTTTTTCCAAGTCCTCCCTTAAATTTGTTATATTACCATAACTTTAATGCTGTCAAGTGATTACTTATTTAGTTACAAAGATAAATTTCTTACAGTAAGAAAAGTTTTGGTATTTTAGACTGGGATTTTTTTATTTCTATAATAGGGTGAAAGATTTCACTCAGCCATACAGATTTGTTTGGAAGTCATGCATTGTTGAAAGTCCAGTGACTGTCCAGCAGAGTTGTTAGTATGTGATTATTTACACTTGCTCCTGCTGATATCTGCTAAAACTTGGAATATCTGTAAGCTTGCTTATAGTTGGCATAACAGGTCCCTGGGTGTTGTAACCGCATTTTGAAATGGAGTGTATTTATTAGGGATTTTGTGGTTTGCTTGATTTTCAATTAGTACTTATAACCCAAATTTCAGAATTGTTTTGTGTGATTTTGAGATATTGTAACACTTACAATATCGTGGAATAGTTCCTTTGCTTTGTTCTTCTGTATGAAACTCTGATTCTCTCCTCTTTCCCTCTTCTCGGTGTTTCAAATTGTACAGTAGATACAGGTTTTTAAGCAATATTTGATCAGAAGATTTGTTTTCCTGTAGAGTGTGTCATAAATTAAGCAAAACCTACAGTAAGCTCCTTTTACTTCTTTTATTGTCTTTTGCAGAAAGTTCTTAGGCAGATAACTTTTAATATTGGAAGAGAAGACAAGGGCATAAATTTTTGCCATTGCACTTTGACATGTTACAATAAAACATGCGAAGGCTTAGGTATTTTTTTATTAGGAAGGTTGATTTGCAAGAAGGGTCGCAGTTCCTCAGAACTGGACTTACAGTGACAGGAGTGGTTATTAACTTGCCCTCTCTTATGGTTGTTTCATGTTTCATCAGCCTTTGAAAATCTTGAAGGTATCACAATAAATCCTGAGGCTCAAATAGCCTCATATTAAGAAGTATTGACCAAACAGATTTTGTGTTTTACACAAAAAAGATGGTTTCAGTTCTTGCAAGGGGAAGGTCAGCCTAGACTCAAAATATGATTAAATAGGTGAAAAACACTTCATTCACAGATGGACTTTTTAAAATGTTTAGAGGAAAAAAACCAAATATTACTGGATTATGTGGTTGGATACCACGAAAAGGCTCATAACTAGTCAAAACGAAATATCAGTTAAAGAATTTAGGGCAGCTGAAGTTCCAAAGTACTTACTAAATTCTGAAGTCTTAGAGGTACCTTCTTGAATTTTTATGAAAGCCCTTTGTTTTCCCAAAGACTTTTAAATGAAGGTCCCATTTAAGAGTCTTGTTTAAGGTCCAGGCTGGGACCCAAGCCTGAAAATACATCTGTACATTAAAGGATCTGTGGCATAGAGCTGTCCTTGATATACATCAATTTGTCACAGTCGGTACTAAGTCGCACCACCTTCATTTTTCTTCTTCAAATTTCATGAAATATATTATCCTCTACCATTTCAGTGTTGTGCTTTATAATCATATTTTTGTTTACTCTTTGGTACTGAGCACAGCAATGAAAAAATGTGATGATATGGCCATTCTGCAATGGAAATTGAATATATTGCAGGCTATAGAACTTAAGTCCTGCACTTCTCTCCTGTAATTTAAATCTCAGTATTTTTAGATCATTGATGTAGTTAGTGGTTTCTAGTGCCAAGTAAGACAGATTGTTTCACAGCAGGTAAACACAATTTTGGATATTATAGAAGTTTTCTTAAAGTCGTATTTGAACTTGTGGAGACTTCAATCTGTATAACAAGATTTAAAGTACTCAAAACCTCACTGCTTTTCTGATTGTTTTTGAATATCCTTTTTTATTAAATATAGTTTTTTCTAGTTTAAATTTAATAGGACATATTCCTTGGAGACATTGGCTAGAATATTTGATTTCTGCTGTGTATTCATTTCTCTCTTTTATTAGTTCATGTGTCATGGAGCTTTCTGGCTAGGCATATGTGGGGTGGCCAATTATATTTTTAACAAAACTGCTTAGATCTCTCATACATGTGTCATAATTTCTTCCCTGAAAAACACAAACAGACATAGAAACACATTTTCTGCCTTTTCTTTTGTTCACAATATCGCATGGAGCCTGGAATTAACCACTGGAAAAGGCCAACATAATGCAGAAACCACAGGGTTTCTGGCAAGGTATTTTCAGAAGGCAAAGCTGCAGATCTGTGAACTGGCACTGCCGGTTCTGTAAACCTGAGGTTCTGCCTTTTCTCTCGACTATTGTAACTGCTTTTGAAGAGGATTTCTTCCTCTCGCTGGCCATTAGGGTGACAGTATAAAATACCTGATTGGTATTTTATATTTGGATTTTTTTGTTTGTTTCTTCAGGAATTGATTGCAATGTCTAGTACAGATCTGCTGATGAGGAAATGTGATGTATGGCAGTACGCATCTTAAGATGGGCTTTAATGTAGGAGGAGAATCTATTTTTAGAGATGGTAAGGGAATTGACAAAAAATACAAACGTTGATTTCTTCTTTATTTCTACAAGTGAGCATAAGCTGAGGATATCTGGCACTTAAGTGTTTGGAGCATTGCACAGGAAGTGTGTAATGGTTTCATTGGCTTTTATAACATGTATTTAATCATTTAGCATTTTAACTTCTAATTTAGACTTATAATTGGCATTTTTCTTCATTTTCTTTTGAAACCATGACAATATAGAGTGTTGAATACAATGCATGACATACTTAAGGCTGCTTTTTGTAATGTGTGGTATTTACTACTTAACTGCAGCCAGCAGTTAAGAGACCAGCCAAAATGCGACGGACAAAATGGGATTAGTGTGTTTACATAAAATACAAATTTGCATATATTAAAATGTAAAGATATAGAAATTAAATACATAAAATGTACAATTTTTATGTATATTTATATCTGTTATGCGTTTATAGTTTCTCTACAGCAAGATAAATTCTCTGCCTTAATTTTCTTCAGAAAGGCCTCAAACAATGAGAAAATAGGGGGATGTGGATCTAACAAGAAAAAGTGATCATTCTCAGGAGGTTCAAAGTTTAAAAACAAGGGGCATCTCCAGATTTGATTGAAAACTGCCAAAATCTTGTCTATATCTCTTGCAAGATTTTAGACGGAATAGTGGTGTCTATCAAAGTAAGCTTAATTGATGAGACTTAGTCTGCATAAACTGTTCTCGCTGGATGTTGCTCTCCTCAGTCTATTAATATCCAAAAGCAGCCATCAACTAAGCATTTGTATTCCAATATATTTTGTGATAAACACAACGAAGAAGAAATGTTAGGAGCATTCCTATAATGATAAAGATAAATTAATAAAATAATATATTGAAATAATAATCTTGTATTGGGAACTCGCAAAGGGTCTAGTCTTTGTTGCCTTTGATAGAGGGGACTTGAGCTATAACTATACAAATTGGTTGGAATATGAGCTTGGAAAACTAACTCTGCATTAAATCATACTTGATCCCAATTGTCTTTGAATATGGAGGGTATAATTGCACAGTTTCCAAGCAGCAAAGTTAAATGGGGGGGAAATATAATATCTCATAATGTGTGGTGGGATTTTTTTTGTTGCTAAATCTTGTATAGATTTATCGCTTTCCTCTTTTTATTTTTTTTTTCCCCTTCCTATAAAGAGGAATTTTTCTGTAGCTGCAGGCTAGTTTTGTTTCGAAAAATGGTATTAGGAAAAATAGGAATAGTTACTATGTTTAATCCCTGTAATTGAAAGAGACTTTTTGGGGGAAATCATGTATTTCTTTTCTTTCAGTTCTTATGTGGAAGCTTTTTGCTGTTTTGCAGTCAGTGTTTGTCTGCTAAGGCAATTCTAGTGGTTAAGCGCAGGTCCGTTTCATCAGCATAATGCTGCTTTGCTGTTAGCAATTATTTTCTTTCAGGGTTTGCCAATTAAGCTAGCGCTAGTGAAAATGCACCTAATTTGTCAAGAAATGGCAGGATGAAATATAGGGGCCATTATATAAATTGGGAAAGAATAAAATCAGGAAAAGCATATGTGAGACTTGGTGGTATTTGGTCCGTTCTTGCGGCATTTTCATTCTGGTTATGCTTCCATCCACTGGTGATGTTGTAAGAAGTATAAAGCAATGAGTCATAAGTTATGGGTCATCCATATCCTGAGTATTGTGTATTTAAAAAAAAAAAAAAAAAAATTTGTTTTGGGAGAAGCTGCCCAGAAAGTTTTGTGCAAAGACTATGTTAGTAGTGTACAAAATTGTTTTCTTTGTTTTGTTTAGGTTTGGGTTGGTTTTTTTCCTCCTTGGACTCAACTGGTTTGTGTTTGGCACAATTGGTTATTAATGAATGAGGCATGATGGCTCAGTTGGGCACTCGTTTATTACCTGCAGTCTGCATAGACCGATTTCTTCAAAGGCACGTATGCTCAAAATGTAGACTTGCAGTGCTCGGGTTTTCTAGTAAAGTCCTTAAGCTGTAGGAGGAACTGAATAAAGAAATAGGTTAAGTTGAGCTTAAAGTTCCTGTGTGTAAAGCAAAATGCACTTAATCTGTGGTTACCTGAGAGGATAGAAATGTCAAAGCAAAGGCATCAAAGGAAGAAAGAGTAGGGATAGCTTGACTTAGAGAAACAAAAAATGTTTCAAGAACTCCTGCATTACGCTAAATATATATATGTATATTTCAAATTAAAATGAACATAAGCTATGGATTATTTCACATTTCATTATGTATAACAGCGTATCATGGCATTCCACAAACAGCTTGAATTTTCTCACCTAGATAGTGCTGGATACCTGTAGTCCCACCACTTCAGTCTGTGACAGCTTCCAGGCTCTGCAGTAGCTCTGATTGCCCTCAGCACTGCTGAGATCCCTCTGTGGGGAACTCACGCTCATTTATGCTGTGGTATTCATCAGCATTTCATACTGAAAAGGTAGTATTCCTTCTGGGATATCCTTATGATATTCACCATCTTTCAACTGGTTTTAGTGTTTGTGAAAACAGAGCTCCTCCAGTACATTCACCACTGTGCATCAATGGGTGGAAGAACGTCTGTCTGCACAGAGTGTAGTCCTGGTGGAGGAAGACCACGAGAGAGACAGAAATGTTGAAGCCAACCATCAACTGATAAAAGTTAGACTAGATGTAGATAGTAATGAAAATGGCATCTATCTGTTTAACTGGCGATTAAAAGGAATTGGCTTCCTTAAACCTAACAGCAAATAATGAGATGGCATGCAGTTATTTCATAGAATCATAGAATGCTTTAGGTTGGAAGGGACCTTGAAGATCATCGAGTTCCAACCCCCCTGCCACAGGCAGGGATACCTCTCACTAGACCAGGTTGCCCAAGGCCACGTCCAGCCTGGCCTTGAACACCTCCAGGGATGGGGCTTCAACAACCTCTCTGGGCAACCTGTTCCAGTGCCTCACCACCCTTAAAGTGAAAAACTTCTTCCTGATGTTTAATCTAAACCTGCCCTCTTCCAGCTTAAAGCCGTTCCCCCTCGTCCTATCACTCCATGCCCTTGTAAAAAGTCCTTCCCCAGCTCTCCTGTAGGCCCCCCTTTAGGTACTGGAAGGCCGCAATAAGATCTCCCCGGAGCCTTCTCTTCTCCAGGCTGAACAGCCCCAACTCTCTCAGCCTCTCCTCATAGGAGAGGTGCTCCAGCCCTCGGATCATCCTTGTGGCTCTCCTCTGGACGCGCTCCAGCAGGTCCATGTCCTTCTTATGTTTGGGACTCCACAGCTGGATGCAGTACTCCAGGTGGGGTCTCACGAGAGCGGAGTAGAGGGGCAGAATCACCTCCCTTGACCTGCTGGCCACACTTCTTTTGATGCAGCCCAGGATACGGTTGGCCTTCTGGGCTGCGATCGCACACTGCTTGCTCATGTCGAGCTTCTCATCAATCATCACCCCCAGGTCCTTCTCCACAGGGCTGCTCTCCAGCCATTCCCCGCCCAGACTGTATTTGTGCTTGGGATTGCCCCGACCCAGATGTAGGACCTTGCACTTGGCCTTGTTGAACTGCATGAGGTTGGCTTGGGCCCACCTCTCCAGCCTGTCCAGGTCCCTCTGGATGGCATCCCTCCCCTCCAGCATGTCTGCCTCGCCAAACAGCTTGGTATCATCAGCAAACTTGCTGAGGGTGCACTCCACCCCACTGTCCATGTCGCTAACAAAGATGTTGAACAGTACGGGTCCCAGTACCGACCCCTGAGGAACGCCACTCGTCACTGCTCTCCACTTGGACACCGAGCCGTTGACCGCAACCCTTTGAGTGCGACCGTCCAGCCAGTTCTTTATCCACCGAGTGGTCCATTTATCGAATCCATGTCTCTTCAATTTAGAGACCAGGATATCGTGTGGGACAGTGTCAAACGCTTTGCACAAGTCCAGGTAGATGACATCAGTAGATCTTCCCTTGTCCACTGCCACTGTAACCCCTTCGTAGAAGGCCACCAAATTTGTCAGGCATGACTTGCCCTTGGTGAAGCCATGTTGGCTCTCGCCAATCACCTCCTTGTTTTCTGTGTGCCTCAGCAGAGTTTCCAGGAGGATCTGCTCCATGATCTTGCCAGGCACAGAGGTGAGACTGACTGGCCTGTAGTTTCCCCGGGTCTTCCTTGTTTCCCTTTTGGAAAATAGGGGTTATGTTTCCCCTTTTCCAGTCGGCAGGAACCTCGCCAGACTGCCACGACTTCTCAAATATGATGGCTAGTGGCTTCGCGACTTGATCTGCCAGTTCCCTCAGGACCCGCGGATGTATCTCATCAGGTCCCATGGACTTGTGCACCTTCAGGTTCCTCAGGTGGTCTCTCACTTTATCTTCTTCTACAGTGGGCGGTGCTCCGTTTTCCCAATCCTCTCCTTTGCAATCTGCATCTTGGGCAGTGCGGCTGCTGTCCTTGTCTGTGAAGACTGAGGCAAAAAAGTCATTGAGTACCTCAGCTCTGTCGCTGTCCCGGGTGACCAGTTTTTTTCCCACAGGAAGAGAGAACTATTGAGAAATCGGGACAGCTATTTAAAATAAAGAAAAGCTATTGGCATAAGAAGAAAAGTGTACAAAGTATTTGATGTATACAGTGGGGTAATGGAGAAGGTGTCCTGGTAAGGCAGTGAGGTTCTTGAACATCCTTACAGTAAGATTACTAGAGCATCTTCCCCAGACTCCTTCTGATCTTAAAATAAAGCTATTGGTCTCTAAGGAGGGCTTTGTGATACAATTATCTTTGATAGCTGAGAAATAGGCCTGATTATCTGGGAAGATGAGTTTCAGTCCCCGTTTCCCTTTGAATGGTGTATTTTCCTATGCTGGCTATTGTTTTCATTACAGGATTTGAGCAAAATTACTTTTGTGTGTTGCGAGGAGGCTTGTGTGCGTTAAAAGGATGGCTGGGAACCACCATATCCCTGTGTCACAGGAGCTATGCTGTTTTCCACCACCTAAGTCAGACCAGTGAGTTTAATGACTTTAGGGAAATTCGTCAGGTTTATGTTTGGGAACGAGATACAAATTGGCGTATGTGTTTGAAATGCGCAAGGCTGTTTTTTTGAAGGCTGGGGTAAAGCAAACGACTCATTCCAAGGGTGCCGATTTGTACACCAGATTAGCTTGTTAAAAGTTTGGGTGTTACTCTGTTCCTAGTAAACTTGCGTGATTGACGTTTATTAGCCAGATCACTCAAAGCTTCACATCTTTTCATGCTGATCCTGGAAGACTTCAAATGGTCATTGTGACAGATAAAAGAGCTTTTTTTTTTTTTTTGAGCCTTTTCTTAAGTATTAAAACAAAACAGGCTCTCCCTATAGGCCATCTATATTTATTTTCCTGGGTGAAGCTTCTAGCTTTGCAGAAATATAACAAGCTAGAGGGAACATCATCATTATTACTCGGCTGAAGATGATGACATTGACATGAAGCCTTCTGACAGGGGATTAAAGTGGAAAATATTGGTGGCAATCTGTTAGGAACAAGAGGATCCCTTTGAAAAAAAAAAATCAAGTGTAAACCACAAAAAATTGCTTTGTTTCTGTTTTTTGGTTTTTTTGGTTGTTAGACTGTTCTTATCCCTGCTGTAATTTGTAAATACTGGATTTCATGTGCAGGTTGGGAGGAAAGCCAGTGCTATTCCAAGATAGAGGCTTCAGCTGGGGTGCTGCTCCTCATATCATCCAGTCTCCTCCTTTAAAAGGCAACTGGTGTCTGTGTAGAATCTGAAACCTGATTCAATGTATTTCACTCCGCCCCGTTTTCACCAAATTTGACCACTGATGATTGTTTGCTGGCCTGCTTAATGTGGGTCGGTGGCCTCTGCGCTGTTGCGTGTACACAGATGCACATGTTTCTGTAAGTTCGGGGGGGGGGGGGGGCGGGGGGGAATTGCATCTGCTGACAGTGTCTATTAAAGTGCCAACAGTAAATGAGTCTAAATAACCTTTTACCTGCAAAGGTCTGTGGCACATAGGAGCAGAAAACATAGGCAATCAGTATATCTGTTTTTGTGGTGATGATGGGGAGGGGACAAAGTGAAGACGAAAGGAGTTGGGAAATAAAATAAGGCTTCAAACGCTTCCTTTGAAAGCATTTTTTGCCCTTGTTTTTAAGGATTAGTCTTCAGTCTTTTAATAACCAGTGAACTTGTAGGATTCCACACACTTCACAGCCTTGATTTTTATGTTATTTTTAAATTTGTTTTTCATACTAAAGCATTTAGGTGTGAGAGAGAGCATGGATTATTATCCTGCTATGTCAATAAGCAACAGCAAACTTGGCTTCTAAGTGCATATGTGTATTTCTGTGGGAAATGTGGGAAAACAGTGAGAAGGAACAGAGAGTACCACCTGTCTAATGATGTAGGTCTTGATGACTAGGGCTGACAACTGAGTAGTAGGGTGTTCAAACTAAAACTCTAGGATTTATTTTACTTGCCTTTTTTGGGTTTGGTGGTTGGGTGTGTTTTTTGTTTGGTGTGGTGGTTTTTTTGATGTTTTTTTGGTTTTTTTTCTTAACAACAGGTTTTATATCTTGACGCTTTTCTTTGAAGCCACCACAGAGAGTTGAAGCTTTTGTTTTCAGTGTGAAACCTGAGATTTTTGTAGATTTGCTTGATGGTAGGAATTGGAATTTTTAAGTAAATGTCAAGTAGCGGGAAGTTCATGCTTTAAACCATGAGAGTTCGCCAACATTCAGGGTGGTGTGTACTGATAAGAAAATGCTGTAGTCCATTTCCAGTGGTTTCTAGGAATCTGATGAGTTAGATAGCAATAATGAGTCAAAGCTATCTTTATACATATGGGTGAGGTATATATCACATAGTGGAAATCATGACTGACATCTCTGCTTCCAGCTCATGGGCTCATACCTGTGAGCCATTCATGCAAGTGTAGAATCACTATAGGATGAGAAGGATCCTGACGTCTAAGTACCGCCAACATCAGCCAGTTTTTAGTTACAGGAGCTGTTCAGGCTCAAATGATTTTACGTCTATGCTTAGCAGCTTTATTTGGAAAAAAACACCCTGGGTTTCACTCTGGCAGGGTTCAATCCTGCCTGCTGCTGCTGCTGCCTGCTCTTGGTTAAGATTATACTGTTGGCCTTAAAGCCTGCTCATCTTCCCTTCTGAGAGAGGACATGATGATAATTACTGGGAGCATGAAGATCTCAAAATTCTTGCTTCAGTATGTGATACCTTTGAGACCATCAAAACGATTCCTGATACATAATACAAGAAAGGGCTTACTCTCCTATGGTGGTCTCTTAGGGCTTTGTCAGATGTCTCTCTGTTTAATTTCAGTTGATGGTCAGCTGTCAGATGTTCGTTGAGGAGGGCTTTCTTGATGTCTTTGCTCATTTTTCTGGCCTGTGCTTTTTTGACAGCTCTTCTTCTGGGTATAGTTTTTAAACTCTTGCATTAAATTAAGCGTATTCCTTCCCACAGACTTTACTTGGAATCTGCATGGTGTGTGTTGCACAAACGTTTGTGACCATACGTGCCTTCTTCCATCCCATTCTCTTTGAGCTCTGGCAGTAGCTGCTCAAGCTCAGTAGTACCCTCAGCTTCTAAAGTGAGAATCCTGTTAATAAAGAAAGCAGTTTAAGGAAAAAAAAAAACTTATACTGTGGGATGGAAACGCTTTTTTTTGTCAGCTGTTTTTATAATTTCTGTACAAACAGATTATATTTCCATTAAAGTGGTTCTACAAATGGCTTGGTGGGCACCTGTATTGTGTGCAATACTCAAGTTGCTTTAAGGAATTAGGCTGAAATTGTGCCGCAAGCTCTTCTAGACCGCTGCTAAGATTCCAACACCCCTATGAAATTTTGCTCACTTGCAAATAAAGAAGATGGTTTTTGCCTAGCAACGAGCTTTGCGGTTTCTACCTGAGGATCAAAAATACAAGTGCATTTGTTCAGCCTTTTGCGTCACTTCGGTACTGAAGGTTTTGACAGTCAAATCATCGCTGACATTTCTGTTGGTGTGCAAGAAAGAGAATAATCCAGTATGTTTTTCCATAGCAGTGCTGTCACTGCAGGACTGAGAGTAGTAAAAAGTGCATTCATCACTGAATAACCAGATATCCTAGAAACGCGCAAGAAACAGAGACGTATTTTCAATCAAAATGTCTCACTCTTAATGGCTATTTTCTACTTTTTGGCGGTTTCCTTTTTGCTATTTATACCCTCCCTGAAGGGTTTTATAGAAACCTCAGTCCCTTTGAAAACCCACCCAAACAACCAGAACTGTATTTTACGTATTGTAGTATGTAAATGATTAGTCATCACTTGTAAATTGCTTAATGGAGGAGGAGGAGGAAATTTATATCGAGGAAGGTGAAGAGCTCAACTGTGACTGCTATGCATTTCAGTTCTTCCTGCCTTTTTTTTTTTTTCCCCAGAAGATAATTATGAAGGATTTTTTTAAAAGAATCATCCTAAGAACCATTGTCAGTGCGGGTTTGAAAAATGATAGCTACACACTGTAAGCTTATTTTCCACTTGCTTATGTTTTCTTGGGAAAATTTATGGGGGTTTTTGTTGTTTTAATTTAAGATTCTATGGTCGTCTTGTACATCGCCAGTGAAAAATGATGTTGGCATCAGATCATAAGTGTAACAATGTGGGGAACTCAGTTTATGAAGAAACATGTCTTTGGTAAAGCATGATAAGATTATGTTGAGCATCTGTGGCAGAAGACCAGAAACACTGTTTATTGGAGTCTTGGCAGATCTCTTCACTTGCTGGATATGATACCCTTTGTTTGGTTGGTTTGTTGTCTGGTTTTTGTTTTGCTCTGTTTGTTTGTCATATGAATAGTTAATTCACAACACATGGTAATACTGAAGAATCCTGAAATTATTTTTTTGTGTCCTGATATTGGTACAGCAATCTATTTTTTAGTTAGTTTTGGTGGGTTTTGATTGCAGCAGTCGGTCCCCTGGCTGGCTGTTTTCCAGGTGAAACTGTAATGCACTGTATTTCCTTGTTTTTTTTGCTTTGTGGTTGGTTTCAGTTGATACTTTTTTTTTTCTCTCTCTCTTTTGGAAGTTTGAGGGAAAGGGTTAATGGAAGGGTTAAAAGTTTTTAAGCTAGTGGTTTATTCACTCTTGCTTGAGTGCTTAGACGTAATTTTCCATATTGTTCCTTTGCCACTTCCATCATGATCCTATGTTTGTCAGTGAGAGAAAATTTCTGAAAATGTCCTGCGAGAAATATTAAAAAGCAAGTGGGAAGACTTGCTTTGTATTCCTCTGTACAGGCATACTTTGTATTACTCCGTACAAATTAAGTGGCTTGAGGAAGAGAAATATTGTTATGTATATAAATTTGCAGGCTGTCAGTGGTAGTTTGTGGAACTGCCTGCTGGTCTCCTCTGTGTGCCTGAGCTCCCAGAGAGAGCAGGACTTGATTTTTGTGAAAGGCTAAATTCCATTTCTGGTGCATGAAATTCAGCTCTTTTATCGTGGTGAGTTCCAGCGTGCTGCCACATACTGTATAGCAATTGCAACCATGGGCGGTTTAAAACGTGCTTCAGAAACAAGGAGTCTAATATTAGAGTGAGATGACTTTCAGTTTTGGTGTGGGGTTTTTTATTTTTTCCTCCAAGTGAAATGATACGTTTCCTTCTATTTGCTGTTTTTGTGTATTTGCACTAATTGCTTCAACTGTGATTCACATGCAAGCCTTGAGAAGAAGGTGCCTGTTGTATCAAGACGATTCGGCACACAGCCATGGCTTTGTAAATCGGTTCGATTCATCCCAAAATGCTCCTTTTCTGTCAGATCAGCTATTCAGCTGGCAAACACAATCCTGATGAAGAGTAGAAATTGCATTGCTGAGGCAATTCATTCTTCGGGTTTATTTTCCAAACCGTAACCTGGAGATCTCCTTTTCCCTCCTCACACAGCGCCTGAAAAGAAAGTTTTTCTGGTGGTCGTTTTTCGGAGAATAGGATTTCTTCCTTCTCCTCCTTCCATTCTTGATCATTTCAACTTTTATTCAGTTTATTAAATGAACATCTCCATTCACTACCCTGGCAAAGCAGGTCACTTTCTAAAAGCACCTAAAAGCTCTTTTTTCAATCGTGTTTGACTATTGAAATTTTAATTGGAGCTGAAGCCGTAGTTAAAAAGCAGGCAAGTCCTTTTTCCTCATACCCTCATTGATTTCTGTTGAAGCAAACAGATGAGCTTATATATAAATATGTATATATGCTTTTTTTTTTAATGAAAAGTGCTGGAATTCACTAAAAAAGGTTAAAATTGAAATGAGTAATCTTCAGTGCATAATGCAATTGTTAATTTTAGCTCCTTGCGTAGGAGCTGTTATGACTTGAACAGCCGGCTCTAGCCTTCATTAGAGAAGAAGCAGGCAGTTTTGAGACAGGTGGAGCTGGATCAAGCTGTGAAAGTGATTTGCTCGAAGCTGGTCATTAGTGTTAGAAATCTGGTCCTATCTATTGCATCCTTACCTTGTACCATGATCGTTACCCTTGTTATTATTTACTTTTCGTCTTTTTCCAGGTTGACTATGATCCGTCACGCTCTCTGAAGGACCAGCATGGAGATTGGCACTCTGAACTGTTAATGGGGACATGGGACTCACGTTGTCGTTGATCATTTGTGTGGACTTAACCAGCGAAGAGCAACAGAAGACGCTAGAAAGACAGTGGAAATTATAGCAGTTTTTCAGGTAAATGGCTTCTTTGGTGAAGCTGATAAAGTATGAGTGTCACTGTTTTTGTGAACACTGTGTAAGCATGCAGATGAGCTGCGGGGGTAATATGCCTATAAAGAACTTGTGCATGCGTGCGGATTTCTTGATGTAAATCCTTAACAAGTTGAGGGTTATCTAACAGACCAGTTTCAGGTCTTGCCATTCCGTCGTGTTTTGAATTTTCAGCAAAGCACTCCAAGTTTCAGTTGTAGCTGCAGAATGGCCAATACTGTGGGACTTCCTGGGGAGGGCGGTGGGAGGAAGGAGAACAACTCGAAGCTTGAACTGGCGTAATGCGAGCTAATTTTTGAGCTTCATATTCCAGTCGGTTCATTTAGGAACCGTGTAGCTTCATTTCTTGTGAAATCCACAATCCTTCTTAAATGGGAAGATTATGTGGGAAAGGTTTTATTATTTTATTCGCTTACAGCATCAAAACTAAAGCAAAAATTGGAAGAAGTAAGTTTTTAAAACTCAGTAGGTCTTATTTTTTTCTACTTAAAACATAACTTAAAAAAATAAAGGTAAGTGATGTCAGGTCTGTTGAACGTTCAATTACAAGCTGTAAAAAGAAACATGGCAAAGTGTGGTTTTGCTTAATAGCCAGTGTTTCATTGTTTGAGAAGTGGCAACGTATTGCAAAAGACCCTTTCTGAAATAACTCCGTTTCTCAACCGCAGTTGTTTTTCCTGAAGATACGTCTTAAGCCAAATGGATGGGGAAAGAAAAGTTAAATTATTCATGAGTCTCATTTGACAATTGATCAGTGGGGGAGGCTTCAAGAGGGAGCTGGGGGGAGAGGGAGAGAAAGAGAGAGAAAATAATAATAGGCTTTAACTTTGAAAAGCCTTTAAAGCTTCTGTACAACAACCCATTGTGAGCTGAGACTAAATGCAGTTCAGTTAAGATATCTTCATTAGAAATACCTGCCAGGGGCTTCCTGTAGGATTTTCACAGTGCTGGAGAGTGACATGGGGTTTGGGAAGAGGCTTAGGATTTTAATAATGGAGCTGTCAGTTTGATGCCTGAAAATGCTGACCGTGAAACCTTTATTGCTAAATTTAGATTTCATATTTGTATTGAATTATTACCTATTCAAATACATATATATATTATTTTTTTTAAAGTGATAGTGAGCACCATGGGCTGCTGCTATGTACAAAACCCATGGTTGAGTGCTAAAAACAGTGTTGTTGCTCACGCTTGCTTTTTATTTCGGTTTGTTTTGTTTGCTTGGCTATTCTTTTTTTATTTAAAAAAAAAAAGGGGGGGGGGGGGGGATCGAGAGGAGGGGAGCACTGAGATGACAGAGACCTGGAATTCTGAGTGGGTCCTTCCTGCCTGGTGTGGCTGAGCTCTTACAGCAGAGAGTCCCTCACCATCCCTGCCTGCACCTCTGCAGTCCCGGGGCTGGGTTGGGAGAGACAGGGCCGGGGAGTTGCAGCACCTTACCTTAAATCTGCCATCCAAGACTGATTAGATCGGAGTTCTGCTTGTTTAACGTGATGCTCTTCTGCTATTATCCCATATTGTCAATTCAGTACCTGTCTTCAGCTGGGACATACATAGCTTTCCACTCCTGAGCTGCGTGTTTTCGTTTGTCTAGCAAAAGAAATTAAATGACTGACTTGGGAATTAAAAAAAATAAAAAAAATTCACCCCTAGTGTTTTTTTGTATGTGTCTGTTTGTGTTGTGATATCTTGACCTTTCAGGTCACCAAATCTTGTTATTTTAATTTCTGTCTGGAAGAATGTCTGAGCAAGGTAAATTGAACCAGGAGACAGCAGAGGAAGCGGCGAAAGAGCAGGAGACTGCCATCTCCGAAGGGAACCCGGACAACTGTATCCTTAATAAATCTGAAAGCTCGGAAGTAGAGGAGAAGGAGGAGAAGCTCAGCGATGCCAAGACAGAGCTGCAGGTAAGAGGAGTAGTGAATGGGTGCGTTAAATGTCAATGTGTTACCATTGCCTTTCCATTTCTATGATCTCTTTCATTGCCTACGCTTTCCATATTTTTCCTCTCATAATTTTGAGACTGTCTCTTTTTTCTTTTTTTTTTTAAATTTAACTTATTTTTTTTATTTTAAAAAATAAATGCTTTTATTTGTTATACCTTTCAAGCTCTTTAGGCTGCTGTCCATGTTATTAATTTTTCTGAGAAGTTAATTCCTAGACGTCTGTGTTAAACCTTGGTGAAATATTTGACTGTTTTCCCTCTTTGGGGATTTAGAAAACTACCTTGATCTCATGAATTTACAGGTAATACTAATGAATAATTACTTAATGTGTGGTTTGGTTTGTAGGTGTTACTGCCAACAAAAAGTTGTTATGCAAAGCCTAAGAAGGTAATTTGATAAGAAGACTTGATCGGATGAGGGGGTTTTAAGCCTTTTTGCTCAATCGAATATAAAAATAAAGGGGGACACTACAATTTAAGAGGAATTTGGAGAGGGGGAGCATTTACTTAAGTATGCCTTTTCTTACATTTTTATTATATTCAAAATTACAGAAAACTGCACAGTGTGTTTTTGTTGTTTTTTATACCTGTTCTTAAAATGAATAAAGTGAGCAGAGATGATTCTTGGTTTTCCCTGCTTTCCAGACTGGGTTTGGGGAAGTTGTTTTTGCAGTCAGCAACTGTTTAAAATATCGTTTAGGAGTGATTTAGTCTCTTTGTTTATTGGTAATGCTCTTGTCCTGCACATTCTCCATTGAAGTGATAACTGCTTCTCTTTTTTGCTGTACCCAGAAACGAGGTGCAAATCAGAACCAGCAGAAAAAGAGATCCAAGGTAAGGGTCCATCTCTGTTTGGAATTGCATGCCATGGTAGGATAAAGAATTTCAATCAAATGTCTGTATGCAATTGAAATACTGGCATTTCATCACTTGTGTGGTGGTTGGTTTTTGGTGTGTGATTTTTTTTGGTTTTTTTTGTGGTGTGTGTTTTTTCCTCCCCTTTAGCCCATAATCTTGTTGCACAAAGGCAGAAGACTTCATCTAGATAAAATGTGTCAGGCTCCCCTTTATTTATCCATCATACTTTTATGCTGCTGGGCTCGTGGTGTGCTTGTGTTAGGTAGCGTGTGTGCCACTGGGGAAGGGAAAAGCTCGTTCCTTTTACTTTAGTAATTAAAATTTTTGTTTGAATTTTATTTTAATGGACTAATCTTGACATAAAGAAGCAGAGACTGACTAGCTCCCTAAGGGGAAGGGGGAGGAAGGAGCTTCTAGGAACAAAAAAAAAACAACCCCAAAACCTTCTTTTAATTTTTCAAGTGCAGACCCATAAAACTTTCACATTTTACAGTCCGTGTTCCTTGGATATAATACTACTAGGAGAAGGGCGGAGGGGGGGGGGGGAGCCCACAAAACAAACAAACAAACAAACAAACAAAAAAACCTCAAACCAAATGACAGAAGGAACCTTTGAGTTTAACTTCGTGTTAAATTATGTTCAGTATTGGATTATCTATTCTTTGCTGTTCTGATTTTTGGTGGAAGTGAGCGAACTGTAGCAGAAATAACTAAAAGCAGAAGGAAACCTATCACCTCCCCAGTGTGGCAAATGGTTCGTTGCTTAGAATCATCTTCTATCTGCGTGGAAGGCAGATATAATTTTGGTGGGTGGGTGGGTAGTAGTTACTTGGGATATTTAGGGACAGCAGATAGGCACAGCTTATGTGACTTGGGGTCAGTAGTAGTGTTCTCTGTTTTGTTTTCTCTCTCTTACTCAGTCAGGAGCTAAGGGCAAACTCGTCCGGAGTCTTGCTGTGTGTGAAGAATCATCCCCTCGCCCGGGAGCGGAAAATATTCATGATAATCAGGTACACTTGCAGTCATTGCTGTTAGCTGCATGGTTGACCTCCATGTTCAGTTGCATGATTATGTTACTTAATTGGGCATTTAACAATGCCTTTCTTGGGGGAAAAATTACATCCGACAATGAACACGTTTTTATGAAGTTATCTGGTTTAGCGTGAACTTTATTTTGAAATATTAGTTTTATACTATATCACAGGGTGTTGTTTGCTTTTTTTTCCAGACCCCCTGAAAATTTCAGCAAATGGAAAAGAATTCAAAAGAATTCAGATTTTAAAATTAAAAAAAAATAGTAACAATCAAAAAGAATATTAATATATGTTCTTTTCTCTAAGGCTCTCTCTTTCGAGGCTGCACCAGATACAGTTATGAGTATGCTCTGGTTTCTGGTTCCTCTGAGACTCCAGTTCATATCAGTGTCCCCCTTCACATAAAATTCACAGGTCTTTCGCTCTCTAAAATACCTTGGTAGAGCCAAAGATGCCTCCTACTGAGTGCCATTTGTTTTCTAAACTCTTGGTGTAGATTTTCCAGTATCAAAAAGCGTGTATTTGACTTTATCTGTACTGGTAGTGTTGTATTCCCAGCAGCTGGTAGAGTTCTGTCCCCCGCACCCCTCACCCTGAACAGTAACACTGGTGGCAGTCTTTGTAGGCTAACTTCAGAAAATACCCCAAAACGCAAAAGTAAAAACCTCAAATGCTCTTCTTTGCTCGCCTGATAAGAGCAAGGCTTTAAAAAATAAAAACAACAACAAAACCAAAATATCATGAGCACTGCCTATAATTTATGAGATGTTTATGTGCGAATGAGATCAGCCATCGAGGGAGCTTGAGCAAGTGACTTCTTGTGAGCTTAGCACAAAAACAAAAAATCACATTTAAGTGTACTTTCTCACCGTTTCCTCTATTGACTTGAAACAAAACAAATCCAGCTCTCCTCTTAGCTCATAAGTATGGAGAGTTTTTTTCTATTTTTTTAGCTTTTTTTGAAAGACCAAAACCCAGGTTGTTTAGCAGGGGGACGTCTACATGTTCTACTGCTCTACAATGATGCTTTATGCAGTAGACGGGCAGGTTATTTTATCAGTTGTTCTGTTGTAGGTATATGCTTTCCGCTTAACTTGCGTTACTCAAGATGCGTGGCTTTTGTTCTGCTTTCATTTGTATTTTCTATTGTTTAATGGAGAATGAAAAGGAGAATAATATAAAGAGATTGTATTAAGCATTGCATGGTAGTTTATAATGTACTGCACAGGACCTGTATTAAACATCAGAGAGACTGGCAGGTTTTGAGGTCAAATCCCTGTCCAGATTGCACCCTGACGCCAGGCAGAGGAGGGGTTCTTGTTACACGCAGTATCTGGTCTTACCGGACTTGCCCACCCGTGGCAAAGATTTCTTTGACCACATAGAAACATTTACGGCAGTTAAAAATGCCTCCCTGGACCCCAGCATTCATTTCCTAAAGACACAATTGGCTTGCTGTAATTAATTAGATAGGAATTGTGCTTTTGCTGTCGCAGACCTTTTACTAATGAATGCGGCTCAGCTTCGCTATGGGAAGCTGGACCTGCAGGCTCCTCCTTGGACTGGCTGAAGGATACAGGAAGTTTTGTGCCAACCAAATTGCTTTGCTTTCACTTCAGAAGAGAAAAAGCTTATTTTCGGTTTGGATTTTTTTTTTATAAATTATTATTTTATCTTAATGGTTTACAAATCACAGGCAATTAATTACCAGAGAATGTACGGTACATTGCCAGAACTACTGAGTATGGATTGTACTGCAGACTTGATGTTTGTATTTATATTTGAATACTTGCCTTCATTTTCCTGTATAGGGAAAAAACTTGTTTACCTGTATTACTTGATCTTGAACGCTTACCTGATGGTTCACTATGTCCTTACTTAAAAGGAATGTTGCCTTTAATGTTATACTATTGACCAAGAAGTGTATTATTGCAATTTGAACATTTATTTTGTTGTTCACTATACTTACCTTGTATCAATGTATTTATTAACATTGTATTTTATTATTGAGAAAAATCAATAAAAATCTAACAAAATATACAGTAGCTTGCTTTCACGACTCTACAGCCCTTTTGTGTGTTTCTTAGTGCAAATATATAAGTATTATGTTACATGTAAGACAGTATCTACTGTATGTTCATATGTGTGCTTACGTGTAAAGTCTGTCACTTTTCTTTTCGTAAGTGCATTTTAACAACCGCCGTGAAGGTTAGCATTAATGTCCAGGGAACAGCATGGCCAGTTACATTTTTCTCCTGTTCTGAAAAGCTGGCGGCACAGTCGCTCTGCTCTGGGCAGTGCAGGGAATCAGAGTTATCCTTCAGGGTCTTTTGGCAGTGGTTGATCCAACATTTGTTTGAATGAGAAATCGAACTGCCATTTGAAATGAAAGCAAGCAGGCATAATGTCAGTCCTCTGAGTGCAACTGAACAGGTTAGCAAACATTTTTCTATGTATCCTTATCTCAAATGACCAGGAGTTCCCACTCTTTCCCTCTGTATGCTTAGTTTTTCGCCAATACTCTCAGCCAAAACTAACAGAAGTAGGGATTAAGAACAGTAGTTCAGGTTAAATTTTGGCTCCAGTGCTTTGTTTCTCTTTTACAGTGCTTTTCATCTCAAGTCCTTTGTGCCACATTTGAACTTCACAAAAAGTTGATAATGATTAAACTGAAAAATTACCGAACTTCTGTCTTACTGTGGCATGTTTATGCTGATATCTTGTTCTGTTAGGATCTTGTCTTTCATGTGTTGTGGTGGCTGATTTGTAGTTCTTTAAAAGATTCAGAAACCTAAAATTTGTAATAATTATTGAAAGCATCTTTTGAATTCATAATGGTCTGGTTGCTTAAAAAACACCCCCCTTACTTTAAAGCTTTGTAATGATCTTTTGGTATGCTAGTATTCTTTGAAAAATTGTGAAGGAAGGGAATTTACTAGCATTCAGGAAACTTTGATTTTTCTCCAGTATTGGTGAATTTGGTTTTCATTAACATTATGCCAAAAAAAATTATCAGGCATGCAGGACTCTCTTCTATTAAAGAAAACCGCATTACCAGGGAGTTTTGTGACAGATTAATTCAAATGTGCATTTTTACACTACTTAAGCGTATAGTATTATATTGGCCATTTTTTCTTCAAAAAAACATAAACAGAGAAGTATGCTTCCTTCAATTTTGTCCAAACAGATGGGGATTTCTTGAAATATATAAATTATGACATGGTAACTTCAAAAGAAAACAGTTTGGTTTTTGTTAAAACAAAGCCAATATAGAGTAATGTTGTAAATGGGGAAATAACCAGTTTGTTAAAGCAAATCAGAAAATGGAAACCAGCTTGAATTCTCAGTTTTAATTGAAGTTTTTAAAGCTGAAGCATGCTTTTCAAGGGATTCATAGTCTCTGAAATACTGAATTTTTGAGGATAAAACTGGTGATGCCTTGGAGAGGTTCACTTACTGCAACTTGTTCTATGATTCTATGAAAATTGCAGTGTGTGTTTCACCCCTTTTGCTAAAGGCATATTTGCATATGTCTGTAAATATAAAGTACCTGATGAGTTAATAAGCCCTCTTGTATACAACTGAGTTTATAGTTTGCTGGCAGTCTTCTACTGTCAGAGCCTGAAAGCTCAGTCTAGCTGATACTGCGCTTACGTGTGCGAAACAGTACACATGAACCTGCAGGATTTTTTAGTGAGGGGGAAAAAAGTTACATTTTTCAGACATCTGTCCATCGATCATCATTTAACATGTGTAGTATTGATTAAATTATAGAATTAATTAAGAAAATCCATATAAAATGTATTTCACTGTTCTAATAAGTCTTAAGTGAGAAGTACTAAAGTGTAGAATAATATAGTGCCTTTAATATAGGTAGACTAAAAGTTTATAGTATTCAAATATTAGGGAAGAAATACACTTACCGCTACAATTTGGCCTCTAGTATGCCATTATTCTCCTGGGAAAAAAATAGTTTTTTCAAATAGGAAAGAAATGTATCTGGCTTCAGCTTTTCTAGTTACACATAGTTTAACGCAAATCTCTGTAGGTTGGAAGCCATGGGAAGCTTGCTGAATCTGGCCCTAAATTCATCTTTTCTTTTTTTCCCAACAGGACTCAATCCAACTACAGCTTTCAAGTTTTCCTAGCTTGCAAGAAGAAGATAAATCTAGTAAAGATGACTCCGAGAAAGAAAAAGAGAAGGATAAAAATAAAGAAAAAGATAAAAACAGTGAAAAAACCAAGATCAGAATGTTATCAAAAGGTGAACTTAAAAATATTTAAATTTCTATAATTACTGTTATAAAAAGGATTGTGTGTTTTTGTAAGCATGCATTTCTTTATTTGTGTATAAGTACACAGTAGAAGTGTTGTCATACATTGAGAAAATTCAGAACCTGCAATGTCTGTGCATTAGAGTGTTTTTCATGCAAACTCAGGCTTTGAAAGTGAAGAAACCTTCCAGACTCTGAGGTTTGGTATTGGAGGTTATTAATTTTCTTTAATGTAAAATAATTCTTCTGATTACTTAACCATGTTGGTATAAACACACATATATGTAAATATATGTGTGTTTATATAATAAGGTAAGTGTAAGACTATTACACTTTTTCCCCCATTAATGATAATATATTGGCATGTCATTTGTGCAATGTAGGCAGTAGAGAGTAATCCTCTTCACTATTGCTCCTGTCTCTTGGAGAATTTCTCTTAAATGCTGTAAGGAAATCCATCCATGACCTTTAACCTGCATTGCAATCTACTGTTAGCACCTACTAAGGCTTCTTCAGAAAAGATTTTTGTATCTAAATATAGTATTTTTAAAAAAATCTTTTTATTAATCCATGGTACAAAGCTGCAGTATAATCTCTTAAAAATAATCATTGCCTACCTGGGTGTGGATCCGCAGCTGGTGTGAATTGTCAGTTGGCTTCAATGGAGCTCTCACATTTCACGCCAGCTTGAGGATCTGTGTGTACTTTTGAGTGAGGTGATATAGCAATGCTGAAAAATGAATTCTGACTAATGTCACGCATCCCTATTACCTGCCCACTCTCAGGCGTCACTGGATTTCAGTCTGTTAATGCAAATAGAATTCCCACTGGCACGATGCCTCATTTTCTGGGTGTACAGCATTTATTAAGTGATGCAAAGAGACATTGATGAATAAAACTTCTTTTTGTTTCATTTTAAAAAAAAATTATTTAGTAGTTTGACGGAAGAAATTGGCAGGGTCTTGAGTGGCATTGAAGGTTTCCTGTGATCTTCAAATAACCAGCACTTACTCTCAGTGCCTAGTTTTTGTGTTGCATTCTCAGTAAAATGGTACAGAGGAACTGTGAACGTCCACCCAAAGCTTCCGAGCGTAGATCTTTGTTGGCTGAACTCTGAATGAATGTTTTCTTTCAGAACATACGCTTTCAGATTGTTGCTGGAAAATGGATTTTGATTTACAGCATAGCTTAATTGTAACTGTTGAAATGAAATAAATGAGGGGGGTGGTGGTGTTTGTTTTTATTTTTCAGATTGCAGTCAAGAGTATACAGACTCAACAGGCATAGATTTGCATGAGTTTCTCATTAACACATTAAAGAATAACCCCAGGTAGGTATTTTCTGCGTTAGAGCTGTCACTCCTGAAATTATAGCTGGCAGTCTCTGAGTTCCCGTAACTGTACACTGTGTTTTATTAGTTCCAGAGATGGGAAAATGTAAAGGAGGCAGGTTGTTAACTGAGCAAAAAGCTATGAGAAGTCATCAACTTCTACTTCCCTCGTCTAGTCAGCCATTGCTTAATTTCACTTTCGGTGACATCTGGTCTTTGTCCTTTCCTTCTTGCATATAGCTCATGATTTTAGCAGTAATATATTATAACCGTTGCAGTTGGAGATTTGTGTATGAATATAAAGTAGCTTGCTTTCAGCAATGCTGTACACAATTAAAATCCTGTGCGCAATGTCAAATTCTGCTCTCAATATTCCCATAGTTTTCACTTGGAGCAGTGAGCTCATCTCAACATTAAATTTGCCTCTGAATGCCTAAGGAAGGGTCTATAGCATTTTTATATGTTGTGATTTTTAACATTCATTTCAATTGAATCCATTAAATAGGTACCATGTAATTCTGCAATTATAGGAGAACTAGGAATAGTAGGGTACTTAACAGCTTGCATAATCTCTTGTATAGATGACATAAGGTCCTTGAATTGGTTTATCTGCGCAAGGTGAGAAAGTTCAAAAGAGCTAACGAGTGATGGACTCTGTCAAGCTTAGAAAGAATGTGTGTGTGGGAATGTGCTGGGGAAATTTTTTAATGTGTTTGGCTTGGGGGGCGAGGGGGAGGAGGAACATCTGAGATGTTCCAGTTGAAGACAGAGCGTTTTGACTGAGAAATGCAGCATTGCCTCCTGGGAGCCATAGCTCAAAGGCATTGTTCTCCATTGTGCTCTTTCTAACTAGATAAGATGTACCCAGTCTTCCTGCCTGCAGATCAGTGCCTTATGGAAGATATGTCTCAGACAAAATGTTGAAAATTTCTCTGGTAGCAGCTCTCTTCATGGAAGAGCTAGCCTAGGTTAGCTGGAAATCTCATTTTCCATCAAAAAAGGGTGAAAAGAGACCAAAGCTATCCATAGCAATCAGAATCTTCGTGTCCAAGGTGTTGATCACAGCCTGGTGTGGCTGGAAGCCCTCTCAGACCATACTTGAGCTCAAGGAAGAGCTAAATCTGTCATGTGTATCAGCAAAGGTGCAGCAAAGCAGGCTGCAATCTTCTCCAGATGCGCCAGGGCACAGCATGTTTCATTTTTAATCAAGATGGCTGACAACACTTGCAAAATTGCCTTACAAACATTGACATATTCAGTTTTTTAATCCAAAATGTCTGGTAGTTGATGCTACAAATCCTTGAATTTCTTTTTGACAGGGACAGAATGATACTCTTGAAAATGGAACAAGAAATTATTGATTTTATTAGTGACAACAAGTAAGTCGAGTTCCCCACTTCGTTATTAAGTCACGTGTGCGTGTAGCAATGCGAGCTGTGCGAGGGATCTGCTCATATGGACCACAGTGCTCCTGAGCACTGTTGCTGGCACACTGCAAGATCAGGCTTTTATTTTCTGACGCATGGTGGTACTGCTTTAAATACAGTAGATGTAAATGAAAACCTTTTTGCTTTTCATTACGTTGTAATTTCTCAGTGGCTTCCTCTGGCTCCGCTCGCTTAGGTCCAAAAATATAAGTAAAGCTTTCAGTGCAGAGGACGATCAAATACACTACCTCATGGGTTTCCCTGGGTGGTATGTAATTCTAATGCATTGGAAAATAAAACTGAACTTGGGTGGAAGGGATTCTTGCTGCCACATGCTCTTTGTAATAAAATGTTTCTACAGCTTTAAAAAATAGACAGTCGGGATAGGAGCAGAGGAAGAAATTACGCTGATGGGAAATAAACATTTTTGTCAGTAAGAGAGTAAAAAGGAGGATTTGGCAACCTAGATCCTTCCAGCATTGCCCTGCATCTGACCTTTGGGAGGAAGGCAGAAAGGTGTTACCAGCATCTCTGCAAATCTGCAGGATGGTTTGTGCAAGGAGCGTGAGTGTGTGTGTCGGGTTGGGGGACAAGTTCTTCCCAATATACAGAATACTGGGTTGATACCATGAGGCATGAGCTTTTTTGTCCCAATGTAGTGCATGGAAATACGCTGCTTCAAAACTCAAAATATAATTCTCTTCTCTTGTCTGCTTTTTTGTAGCAAACGTTTATATGTAAATGCACAAAGGAGATTTTTTCAGTTAGATTTCTGTCCACCGAATTATCAAATGCATTGTTATTTTCATTTAATTATAGCTCAGAGGGAAATGTAATTATCAATGCGACTTGTTTTCGTTTTTCCAGTAATCACTATAAAAAGTTCCCTCAGATGTCATCGTATCAGAGGATGTTAGTGCACAGAGTGGCAGCTTACTTTGGAATGGATCACAATGTGGATCAGACTGGAAAATCTGTAATTATCAACAAGACCAGCAATACAAGAATGTAAGTAGCGACGCTGTTGTGTTTTCCCTTGTTCCCTTTCACAAAAGCTGGTTTGTACCATGACTGCGTGCCGTACTTTTTTTTCATAGCGAGAGTGAGTGCTCTTTATTGCTTTCTAGGGTGGGAGGGGAGGACAGGGCTAGTACTATGAGGTTATTTAAGGATATAAAGATGTTTAAGGAGAAATCAACCCAATTTGTCCCTTGCAAGAAACTTAACACAGTATGTTGGAATGTTACTTTCCCTGACTCCTTAGTGCCACCACTTTGCTACAGAAATGAGCTTGTTGCTTTACATGTCACCTGATACCATACGGCTATATTCCTAAATAACCCCAACATATTTGGAAGATTGTCTCTTCCCTTGTTCTGGCTGTCCCTGCTTCAAAAGTCATTTTCTGCCCAACCTAATTACTTAGGATTTAGTTCCTCTCCACCACCTGCCACCATTCATTCCCTTTTTCTTCTCTTTTCCCTTCCTGGTTCCACTGTATTTTCTCTTCAAATCTCATCGTTTGACCACAGAGTTTTTCTGGGGTATAAATTCCTTCTGATGGTTCAAATACATTGCAAAATTCCTGGCAGGTTAAACTTGTGCTGGCATGCTTTATACTCTCCTCCATGAACCTGTATGAAGCTGGCAAAAGCTCAATATGAAGTTCCCTGGCTAATTCAGCAAAGATGCAGTCATGTGTCCTTGCCTAATCAACATCACTTGTTCTGCCAAGTGCCACATGTATATTAACCATCATGGAACCGTAGCCTTCCTCTCCCTCTTAACCTATAAACTACATAATGAAGAGGAAGTAATTACAACTGGGTAATGAAGTTTTGGTATCTGGTATTGAAACAGGAAAGCCCTATTTGAAAATTGTGTACTTCCTGTATTCAATTAGTAGGAGAAATAAAAACATTTATTTCACTTACATATCCAGTAGTTAGGTGATTTACTTAAATGCAGTTGCAGAGAGTATTTTTTTTTTTAAAATGTTATTAGCTTCTCCTGTAGAAGGCTAGAGAGACAACCTAATTTTGCAAGATCGAGATCTGAGCCAAGCTCATTGGTATTTGTTATTTCACTGAGCCCTAAAAATCTTCCATGCGTGTGAAGTAAACTTAAGATCATGGACAACTTATTTTAGATCCTTTTCATGGGCTATCCGTGAGATGCTCAGACATCTGTAAAGCAACACATGGACATGAATGTTTTTAAAGGTTTAAATAAAACATGCACTAACAGTCTGACTTTCAGAAGTCAAGAGAATTAGAGCAGCTCAATAAAACTGACACTCAGTAAGGCTCAGGGTCTGGTAATACTTGCCCCTGTGCAAGAGCTATGTTTGGGTATGAACAAGAAAAAGCTGAGTGTGCAGCAAACTAGTGTTCATTTTTGAGCTGTAAATGAGGGAAAAATGAAAAAAAAAATAGTCTCCTCTTAAAACATGATCATATTTGAATGCTTTTTAGGCATTCCTGTACCTTTACAGTTCTCCCTTCTTCCTTCACATCTGTGTCACCTCTGTAGCGCACCAACTGCTACAGGTCTTTCCTCACAGCATTGCCTTCTCCTGGTTGGCTTGATAATGTGATAATATCACGTTAATATCTGGTAATGCCTTGCTCGGTTGTGTGGCTGTGCATCGCAGAGGTGGGTAGCACTGGAAGCGCTGTTAGAAATGCTTGCACAGCGCTTCTGGAGAGGACACTGAAATCGCCTTCAACAGTCAAAACTTTATCTGAGAGCTGTGGTGAAGCTGTGGCTTTTTGCGTGGTGGGAATGAGCAAGCAAGGCTGCTTCCCAGGCGTGAACGGGCATCCTTGTGGGCAAGCTCAGCGGGCGGGACGTTGCAGGGGTATAACGGATCGAATGACCCTTTCAGCTGTGGTCTTGCAAGCTGGAGGTGAGGCACGGAGCCAGAGAAATTGTTTCTGACACCATTCCTGTGTAGGTCTTCCAGAAATAAACACAGGGCTTTGCCCCTCTGTTGACTGGGAGTACAGCTGTTTTGTAAGCACCACACAAACTGCAGATTTTTTCCCCTTCTGCAGTGATTTGGTGGTAGGTAACTGGATTGTATGAAGCTTGTATTGCATCATGGTGCTTCCAGTGTGTTATTTACGTTATTTTGATACTGCTGTAAAATAAAGCTTTGTAGAAGTAGCTCTTTTTTTTCATAACTGGAGGAGATGGCATGTTTTTAAAATGTCACTGGCTCTGACAGAAAATAGATTGTTATTATCCAGCATGAATAAGGGCTGATGAGATTTTATTATCCGCAGCAAATACTGTGTAAGTTCCACATCTGAAAGCATCCAATGTGATTTCATGTGTTCTGCATTTCAGTACTCTCAGAGGAGATAATTTTGTGCGGTTCAGAATCAACACCAAATACTGGGAATGTGTTGACTCTATTAATTACTACTTGGAAAGTGTCCAGAATACTGGAGAATCTGGAGAGCGGCTGAAACGCTGTTCAACGTGGTTATGCTGTGCTGTGAGCCTGAGCCTTGATAGTTTTATGTGAATTTATGGAGAGGCCCCATAGACAGATGTTGTGAAGATTTGCATTTTGACAATAAATTATCTCTTTATGGCATATGGTTTCCGAAGTACTTTAGCTGCATACTGTGGAGAGGGAAAAATATTCTTGCATACTCAAGAATTCATAAATTCTGCACTGGCTGTGACTTCTGTCTGCGTGTGCCTGTTTGGGAAGAGCATATGACTCTTCAGAGTCACCGTGTGGGCTTGAGTAAGTACCATGTGGCTTATTTCTGTGGCCAAGTGAGGGTTCATGTCCCATCTCTGCTCACACTTGCAGGCGATGAGTTGTTCCCTGGCTCCAGGCAGTGAGTTGCATTTATTTGGTTCAGCAGAGACCTCCCGTGCGCGATGCCCGCAGTTGCTTGGAGGCACAAGTGTCAGGAGAGTTAATGGCTTTGAGATGGATGGGCTGGTTGGGAAAATGTGGTAACAACGCTACCTTAGAGGTGCTGCAGTACCGAGTAGGGTCTGTCAAACAGGGGACTAGGGTATGAATGGAGTGGATGTGGGTGTTTCATTTCTTTCATCAATTGGCCATCTTAGGGCAACATATATCCACTTCTGTGTACCTGTGCCTATAAAAAATACCTGCTTTTTGAGGGCTTGGAATTTGAGAAGGTGTTTATTGAAGAGGTTGCACAGCTGGAAGGAGGGCTGTGGCTTGTTTGGTCAACCATTCTGCTTTACAGACAGGCAAAGATGATGGTAAAGTGCACCGGGACTTGAACCTCCCTGAGATTGGAGTCCTGGAGCTTTAGTGAACTCTGAAATGTCTCTTAAAAATACTGTCAGACCAAAATGGCAGTTTTGCAGTCTGAAGGCTGTTTATGATGAAGAGCTTAATCTAAGGTGCCTATTTTTTAAAAATTTTATAGAAATGTGAACAAGTCATACTGTTTTTGAAGCTTTTTTTATGAAATGAAATTTTAAAACACAGAGGTGATCTCAACTACCAAAATGTTTGTTAACCTTTATAATATTAAGTCTCTGTACCATAGCTCTCGTTACAGAAGAGTGGATTTCAAAAACAAACTATCTTTCCATGCAATTTTTCAAATGAAAAGTCATTTTTCATGGTCTCATATCTTACAAAGTCCTGACTAACTAGATTGTCCAACTTCTAAAAATCTTATTCTCAGCAGTATACATGAGAAAAGTTGGTCAGGAAATGAGGGAGGTTTTTCTTGTTGTTTTGATTTTATGCTCAAAGAGTTCAAATACTACTTAAAATGGGAAGTCTGCTTTGTTCAGTATGAAACTGCTCTTGTGTCACCATTGTAGTGTGTGTTTGTGTGTCATCTGTGTCTGCCTGTCATCTATCTAAAGATATACTGAAATGTATGGGGAACTTAAGGCAGTGAAATATGATATAAACAGAAGTTTCGAATTAAGGCAATACGTTAGGGCATCCCAAACTGGAGCAAAAAACGTGTATGTGCCACCTTCTCTTCCATGTATTCCTCATAATTCCTATCAAGCAACTGGAAGTACTTCAGAGCCTTTTGCAGAACTGTTCCTATTGTTACACGTATCAGTTCAATCAGTTTCATTCATTTGGTTATCTGTAGGTAGGTGGAGAAATGTAGGGGAAGTGTGTTTGGTGTGATTGGTAAATGAAAAGGGTTTTCATGTGGTTGAGATCATCACTCATGTGACAAGTATGTCTGTACCACAGCCCACACATCCATTCATGTACATTTTTATATAAGCATGAGTGGCAGGGCTCATCAGAATTGAGAAGGTGGAATGCTTAGAATATATAATGGTTGTATTTAGACATTTTCATACATTCTGAGGGTGTAGCATACCTATTACAAACTTTATACCAATACTCACATCTTCAGTTATGACTAATTTTTTTTCAAGGGCATCATGAGTTATGATCCTTCTAATAATTTGGTTTTCTTCTTACTCTGTTAATATGGAAATGTTAATATAATATTGGCCCAGTCGGAAGGTTTTTTGGTGCCTTTGAGATGTGTGAAAAACTTTGGGCAATACTAAGATGTTATGTGTGTTACAGGGGTCCCTTATTATCTAGGGTTGAACTGTATCAGCAGAAGGAGATATGTACAGTATGTACTTTTAATAACCTACAAGACCTTCATAGTTATGACATACAATCTGTGTTATTCTGTCTCGTCTGTGTAAGGGTGGTTTGAATCACAAGCAGAGAAGAAAAGTTCTCATTAGATTTCTATTGTGTATACCCTGAGTGATCTTGTTGTAGATAACACCTATGCTAGTAAAGGTGGGCTGTGCCAATTTCACTATCTTAAGATAACAATCTGAACTTTGGTACAGGATCCTACGGGCATATCAGAAAAATGGCATTCACTGAACATTGGCAATTTCAATGAGGAATAGTTTCTAGAAATTTTTTTTTACCCTAGGCAGGAGTGCCAAGAAGACTTCCTTGAGATGCCAAATGTTACAGCCTTTGGAGCATGCAGAAAAGTATGCCTTTCCCCTTGACTGAATAAAGTATTCAGTGTATGTAAATGACTTTAATTTCTTCAAGCAGTTGTTTGCTGATGGGAAAGATGGGGCATTTTCCACATGCGATTGGTAATGGCTCTTTTTCAGTTAGGTATATGGTAGTAGTTACAACTGTGTACCTGAACGCATATATCTTATTTTTTGTAAAATCTCAATCAAAGCAATTCAATGTTTGCCAGAGAGTGTGAAGCACAGTTTGGGATTTTTCCCGCCTGTCGTAATACGAAATGGTTATCTGGCAAATGGTTTGCTGTATGGTATTGCATCTGCATTTAAGCACCTTATGCTATCCTTGATTATCATATATGTGCACAAAGTAAGGATCTTATAAGAGTAGAATCACTTTTATGAGCCACGTGATGCAGGAGAACATATGTGAACACCATTATTTCTGGGTTTATTTTTTTTTTCCTTGGAGTCTTGCATTACTTTTCTTCAAGGGACTATGGAGTCCACTCCATTTCTGTTTCCTATCTCTTTCCCATCTTCACTACAGAATAGTTGCTCCTTGACTACTAAGAAATAAGCAGAAACTGGGGATATCTATATTTTTCCCTCTCGCTTACAATTGCTGTTGCCCTATCAGTATACGTGTCATATGTTACAAATATGTGGAGAAATACAAGGGTGTGTAGTAGATGTATGCAGCTAAAATGGGAAACAACCTGTACAACTGGAAAATAACACTGTAATTGTCTGAGACACGACATTTTGTTCCAGTTTAAGCTGAACTAATACATTATGCAGCTAAGAATTTAGTAGGAACATAATAAACCAATAACGTATAATAATAACTATGACCTGATGTAGCTACATAGTAACATACATAGCTTTGAATAACAAATTATGTTGGTTTTCCTGGATTTTATTTCTTGAGATTTTCATACAAAAATAACCTGTTTATTTCAATCTGGGATTAAATTAGGAACACGATTAGAAAAAACTTTTTTCAATGCAATAGTAATCATATTTAGGATGCCAGAGCCCCGTGCCCCAGTAGTCATTGCTGCGATGCTTAGGTTTTAGCCTTTAGCTCCTTTCTGGACTTTCCCACTGCAGGCCAGGGCTGGCCAGCGCATCCTTGCATGCCAAGCAGGGGAAGACTTTCACATCTGGAAAGGAATGGGGAACTTCCCAAAAAATGTTTCAGAAAAGCATTAAGGGGAATTAGATGTTTTGTATTGAGGTGCAGGAAATGTTTGCCTCCAGCAGTGCCTGAGCCTCCTCGAGTACCTCAATGCCTCGGCTTTTTATTGCAGGAGAGAGCCACCTGACATGGAGGAATTGCTTTTCTTTTATCCATTCACATGGCAATTGGAGAAGTAATTCAGGGTGTATGTACGTTAATAACTGCTAGGCATTTTAGCAATATCTTAGTATTACACTGCAGGCATTAGTTTCAGATGTAAAGTTGCCACTGTTCCGCTAAATGCATTATTTGAGTTTGCGCACATTCATCATTTCACTGCTTGATGCTCATCTGGAAGAGAATGAGCTTTTTTCCTCCCAGTCATGGGTTATTTTTTGGTTTATTTGTTTGTTTTTTAATTTGTCTGTTCTTTATTTTAATGATACTTGAATTAGGACAGTCTTTTTTTCTAAGCAGGCATTCTCTCATTTTAATCACATGCCTGATTTACACAAAAGATACAGAAGGAAAAAAAATACTTGGTACACTTGAGGTTGAGCTGAATATGACCCTTAAATACTGGCTTCATTCGTACTTCGATCAGTGTAAGGCATATACTGGGCCCATGGAAATTACTTACTTTGTAAATGAGATGTTAGGGTTAATGAACCAGTTCTAATAGCTCCAATATTAAATTTTCATCTAATGTAATTTATCAAAACTAAATTGTTTATAATTAAGGTGGACATGTACTTTACAGCTGTTCTATACTCTAATGAAATGTTAGTTAAACATTAATCAGAGGACATCGATGGTATTTCTCTTTTTCTATTTTTTTTTTTTTTTTAATTCTTGCAATCGCACCACTGAATAGCTTAAGTTTTGATAAACACAGAGGGTTATCATCACCTGGTCTGTGTGGGGAAATGGGAGGTTACCCAGGAAGAGGGAACTATGGAACAGCAAGTAGGTAATTTGGCTGAGAGAAGCTCTTCCTTGCATGAGTAATTAACCAATGTCTTTACATGCTTGTCAGAGCTGTAATGGGAAAGTGCCCGTTAATCAAGTTGTTGTTTGGTCATTTATACCTGGTCAAATCACTGGAGGCAGATCTGGAAATCTGAAATGGCCCCTGTGCTTTCCTCAGAGGTAACTGTATGTCAGTAGTAGGTGAAATAACATCTTTAAATCTGGGCATTTCAGAAATGAGGTGCTAATATATGAGCAAGTAAATTATAGAGGTGTTCCAAGTTATTTTTGGCAATTGCCTTTTACACTTCTGTGGCCTGCCTTGTGTTTAATGTAGGAAATATGACATGATCACTACAAATGAAAAAAGTATTGTGAATTTTGAGAAATTTGTGTTTTTATAAGCAAAGTCAGTTGCTTCTGTTCGCTGTTTCCAAGGTAGCCTTGCGAGGCTGTCTCTGACACGTTATTAAAAACTGGCTCTGCTCTTCAGGCCGGTGATTGTTCATGGGATGACCTCTGATCTGTGAGTCTTCCTCTTGGAGATGGGAAAAATGTTCATGGCCTGAAGTAGAAGTAAGCACAAGAATTTATTATGATATTAATTGGTATGCTGGGGGCATTTAAAGAAGACTAATGGTTTCTTCATTACACGGTCGGCTTTTGGAGAACCGTTTTGCCTTCATTTGTAGTGTTCAAATCTTGAGTTTGCTTCCTTTTTCTTTTTCTCTTCCTTGTTAATTTTTGAACTTCTAAGGTAGAAAAATGTAATTTTAAATAGATTGCAGCAGTTATGCAACACTGATTTTCAGCCACTTACAGAGTATGCCACATCTTTAAAATCAAATATTAATGAATTCTGTAATAAACTATGCTACCACTTACGAACCTCTACTAGCTGGAAATAAATTGGTGCTGGGCAAAATGTTCAGTCTCGACAGCCATCCTGAATATCAAGAACTAAATCCAATCCAGGGGAGTGGAGCAGGAGAAGCAGTTCCCTCAGGCACAGAAATATTATTTGTTTGATCACAGGAGGACAGTGGAACATTTTGAAGCTCTGAAAATGGTCTCTGTCTGAGACAGGACTTTGCACTTCAGCCCCCGTGCAGCAGAAGAGCTGGTATTTCAGTGTGCCCTTGCCCTGCCCGCGTCTGCGTGAGTTCAGAGCTGGATTCCTGTGTTCTGGCCCCAAAATACTGGGTTGAATATTGAAGCCTGTACTTAGGCAGTCTCTCAGGGAGTCAAGATGTACTATGTTTTTGCATCCATAAATTAAAGCAGGATGACTTTCTGCACTTAAGCATTAGGAAAGCTTGTGAGGCTCATAAGTTGTGTTATGGTACCTCAACATTAGACCTGGTTCTTTAAATACCATATACTTTGGAAGCCTTCAGGATCTGGCCTTCTACTTGGTCCTCACACAGAATAACTTGGCATGGAACAGATTCGGTGTACGTCATCTCTGTCCATCCTGCAGCCGGCAGCTTCACCATCGTTTTCATAATGGGAAACGCTACTGGTGCCAGTCCCACTGAAATCGTGCGGCTGGGGTATCGGGACTGAGCATCTTGAAGGAGTGGGCAAAAGTGACAGAGTGAACCTCACTCTCTCTGAACGAAAAGCCCAGGGGATGTCGATTCCATGTACCATTACCGGCTCTTCCTTTCAGTCCTGCCAGACTTATCTGCAACCCCAATGAGAGGAGAGCATGCCTGTCAAAATAATTTGTGACTTTTCACATCCTTGTTGTTAAATACAGAACATGTTTAGAGTCCAGATGCAGTTCTGAAAAAAACGTTAAAGAATATAGAGTCTTTAACCAGGAAGAAGGTAGCATTTGGTATTTGAGGGTTGTTTTTTTTTTTCCCCTGTGCTACAGAGAAAGCAGCACCTTGAAGGAGCTGTCTTGTATGGGGTTAAATTTTTTTTTTTCTGGTGCCTTTCAGTGTGCTTTTATCATCATAACAGAAGTTGTTAGTGACTCATACCATAAAAGCAGCAATCTGTTAATGAGGCATTTACCTTTAAATGCTTGAAATGCCATCTTGAGTGGTTTTAAGTATTAAGTTGTGATAATGTAACTGCACTGTACTTTAACAATTATCTGTATTTAAATTCTGACTCTGACTTTTTGAAACTCTGTTTTAGCATCCATCAGCCCCTAAATACATGAAGGCTGTAATTCTGGGCTCTCGTTCTTGAAAAAGTGGTGTTCTGAGAGAATTTAATCAAATAATTTAACCTGTAGGGCTGAAATTCTGCCTATTGTCATTAAGTTGGGGCCTTTTGACAATGATGATATTTACTTCCAAATTCTGTAAATTCTCGAATTCTCAGAGTGTATTCCCATGTCTCCATGATCAAAACAGTCATTTTTTACTGCAGATTGTAGAGTTTTGGCCCGCAAGGTAAAGCAAAGAAACAGTAATGCTTAGGTAGTTTTGCTGTAGTGGTAATGCAGAGCCCTAGGAGAGCCTCCAGCATAAAACCAAAAAAAAAAAAAAAGCACGGCAGGCAGGTGTAGTAGATATTCACAAACTAGCAAAGCGAGAAAGGCCACCATACTGTGTCACAGCATGCCCTCAAAATAGAGGCCAACGTGATGTTGGACTGAGCAGTCAGTTTAATTAAAGACAAGTGCAAATAATGAGAAAACATTGTTAGACCATCAGAACACCTGCATAAGAGTACCTTAAATCTTCCTAACTTCTCTGAATCCTGCTGGCAGCAGCGCTTCTACCCTGCTCTCACCATCCCATTGCTCTCCTGATGGCATCCTTGTGTAAGAACGTTTTGTCGGTTATTCATTTTGTTTGCCATATGATGATCCTGTGGGTACCCATAGGTGATGTTTTACCCGTTCCTAGCCCCATTACCCTACCTATCTTTCACTTTGTGTTGCTGTTCATTTGGAAAAGGAATATTAACATGCATTAAATGAACATCACATTGCAAATGCAGAAGTTCATTGTTTTTAGGCTCTTGCACACTGCAGCGATCTCCACTTTTGAACTCGCTTTTCCTATATTGCATTCCTACAGACAGCTGCTTCGCTATTACCTGGGAGGCTTTTGCAGATGACTTGCGCTACGGCACTTGCTAGATTTTTAGCTACATCAGGCGCTGTACTGGCAAACCCATCTTTTCCACACATGGTGAGGTTGTTGCTTCTTTTGAAAAGCATCTTGCGACAGCCTGTGCGCTGTGGTGCTGTCAGAAACATATGCCTCATAATAAAGATTTATGTGCTGTATATAAGGCGGCCCTGACAATCCTAGACTGTTTGTGTGCTCTGCTCATACAGTGACTCAGTCTTCAGAACCGTAATGCTCAAAGCTCATGCTTGTCTCTTTCCATTTGTCCTTTTGGTGTGGTATCTGTGTTTCCTGTTTCTTAGCCAGTTATTTCAGAGCTAATTAACTTATTTTAAACGAGTGCAGATTCCACCCACCTCACCCCCCCCCAGTGTTTAATTTCTAATCTCCCCTGCAAATAGAGATCTATGAAACTGCATTAGTTTGCTTCTAAACATGGCAGATGCAAGGAAATGCCCTGTGACTTCCTTAGTCCGTGTATCCTGATAGCAATTTAGCAACTCTGCAGTATGTTTTTAAAATCTGTAATTTGATTAAATAGTGAATACCTGGTTAAGGGACTTAGGGTTTGGGGGGGGTTTGCATTACTACTTACAATGGTTAACTCGGAATGAGAAACATTAAATGAGCATGTAAGGAGGAATTCTCCTTAAAGAGTCCATGTAAAAAAATTATGCCTGAGGTACGAACTCTGTTTTCTGTCATACTGAGATAAATTGAGAGGAACTCTACTGCTCACGTTAAAATTGGCATAATGATACTAGAAAAAAAAATAAAATCCTATAATGGATGTTGCTATCAAAATCTTAATGCAGAAATGTTTTGCTGCTTATTCCAGCTTTACCATTGCTAAAGCATAGGCTTCGTTGCAAGGAATGAGTCCAGAAAAGTGTCTTTTGTTGGGCCCTTGCTTAAGTAATGTATAAGTAACTATAAAATAACAATAGTAAATTATAATGACCAAGTTGCAAAACAAAAAACATACACGAAAACATCTAAAAGAGGTAATGATGGAGCTTTATTCTGCTATAGATTTGTTACTATATATCTGACCTAGTGTTTCACAAAAGGACAGCGTTGTTGAGATTGGAAGGGGCTTCTGGAGGTCATCTTGTCCAACTCCCTGCTCAAGCAGTGCTATGTAGAGCCAATTGCCCAGGACAACATCCAGATGGCTTTTGAGTATCTCCAAGAATGGAGACTCCACCCCTTCTATGGGCAACCTGTGCCAGTGCTCAGTCACCCTCACAGTGAAAGTATTCCAGGCACAGAAATAAGAAACTTGACCCATATCTTCACATGACTGTTACAATGATCTCCCAACACAAAAATGAGGCTGAAGGAGTTGAAATGATCATTGGATGCATAAGAAAGGAGCAGAGCCAGTAGACATGGGAAAGCAGTACTGCCCTGAGGTTTTGCCTGAATATTCTCCGCAAGTCTGGAGCTGATACTGCAGTGAAGTATGCAGAAGTACTTGTGAACCAGGGAGAACCACTGGGTTTAGGCGGGGCTTAATGATATCTGTTACATGCTGCATCTGGCAATTGAGCAAGCTAATCACTTCCCAAAAAGCTGATTTGTAATCCATCCTTTCCCCTTTTTTCACTATGAAAGAAAATGGAATAGAACAAAGGTTACCCAAGAGTTTGAGTGACATGATCAGACTTTGCAGAAGTCTGCAGAGGCTCAGAGATTTTCGGGAAGCTTTTCACGGCAAAAGGTTTGGGTGCTGCAGGACACCTCCTGAAGCTGATTCCCCCACAGGTATCCTGGTGGCACCTACCTGAATAGCGTGGTGCTACCTTGCTAGGCAGGATGGAGAAGAGTCTTGGCTGAAAGGGCCTAGGCTCTCTGCTAGATCTGGGGTGAGGGAGGGGCTCCACAGCTGCCCAAGGATGTGCGGTAAAGAGCACTGACTTACTTTGAGATCCAATTTCTCTTAAACATTCGTAGCACCTGATCAAAAGCTTTACAGGGAAGGAGGGAACGCGCTGTGTGTTTTGTTCTGAAACACGTTGCCAGAAAGATGACTAACGGAGCTACCTGACAACTTTTAGGAAATATTAAATGAGTTCATATGCAATTGTGCTTTTGTGAAGCTTCATTTTTAGGGCACAGATGTTTTGCTTCCACCCATACTGTCAAGCGATAAAAATTTGGATGATCAAAAGCTTATATTAAATAAACACAAAACAAACAAAAACCCACCCCAAACTTTTTTTTTTTAGCCTGTGTGACTTCCCCCTCCCCATGTGTTGGTTTCTGAGTCTTTAAGGTATAATTGGGTCATACTTTCCGGTTTTCTCAATACAGTCCTCAAACTGCAAAAATCCTGTTGGCTTAAAAGGGAATTAGTGTTTCTTCCTTAAGCTTTTTTGGAGTAATGGGGTTTGAGGTTCTCAGGTGATCTGCTGATAGAGGAACTAAATGAAATAATGAATATCATATATGTGGGCAGCACTCTTTGTAAGCCTGCATTTGTGTCTCTTCTTACAGACTGTTTTTAGCATGTAGATGGGTGTACTGTGTGGCCACGAATATAGTATAGGTATTGTATGTTGTTTTGGGTTTTTTTTTGTGGTGGTGTTTTGTTTTGTTTTTTTTTTTTTCCAGAAGATCCCTAAATAGAATACTGGAGTTAGTGGTAAGGTCTTTAGAAGTACTCAATGCCTCTTTAAAAAGACTATGCAAATCCCATTTTTACCACTTAAAATTAAACTGAGGTGTGTTTAGGGCTTGAAGGTGTAAATTAGGTAACCAGATAGTAAATAGTTCCTGATTTTCTGTGGGTTTGTAGTAGTAATTGTTAACCCTGCTTTGACTTGAGTAAGATCTTCATTTATGCTAGTGTTGAAAATAAGCTTGATAAATTCACTCCCTTACATGCATGAATGCAATTTGGTATATTGTACAGACTTTACTACTGACAGCATCAGGGCTAAAAAAGCTTTGAAGAAAAGTAAATGTGATTGTTATTCATTTAGGACTCACGTGAGATGAATTCACTCTCTGCTGTATTACTGTAATTATATACTGTATTAGTATATTGATGGTGTACTTCATCTTGCTCAAAATTTCGTATTATTTTCTTCCATTTTCAAGTAGTTGATTCACCCGCAAATTCATAAACTAATGCAACAGATTTCCCCAGAATAAACACAGTGGTTCTACTTCCTTTCAACAAATGTATTATACAATTATTAGGGGACTGTAAAGCTGTGAATGTGCAACTTGCACTGACTTCCATCAGAGGACCAGACCCCAGACCTTGCAGAATCAACCTCTTCTCTACCCAAATTATTAGACCATTTGGTTCCACTTACTGGTTTTAAGCTTAGTTTGCCATCTGTATCCTACTAACAGTATGGTTTTGCAATAGAAGTTAAAAAAAAATAAAAATGCAGTAAACAGTATTGACAAAAACTACCCCAAACTCTGTATGCAAATATTGCTGGATTCTGATATCTTCTTTAAAATAGCCCTTAGTTTCCATTTCTCTCAACTAATTGTCCTTCTCTGAGTTTGAATATTTGAGCACTTACTGAGGGAGGCCTGTAGGTTGGCGTGCCTGAAGACATTTGTTGCTGTGGTATCCTATTTCTCACTTGACAGACTTCCCTCAGGCTTTGCATCCTTATAAACAGAGCTGGTCGTGCAGTTTGCAACCTCACTGGTAACGGTGACCTGGAGTTGCAGTGACAACTGGCAGGGAAGGATCTTCTCATGGTGCTCGTAGTACTGCGGCGCTCCGTAATGCTCTGCATGTTCACCCAGGCAAACTTCTTTTCACAGCTGTGGAGATTAATCACCTACTGGGCTTGTAGATTAATTTTATTAACAGGCACATACCGGATCATTAGTTCAGGCTCATGGCTTGATCTCACGCTTCTCCTATTCTCTTCTGACAAGTGGAACCATTTTATAAATAGCAAATGAAGTGAAAATGGGATTGAAAAATGAAAATAATGCTACGAAGTATGAAAACCATGTTGTTGTTTAAATAAGTTAGTAGTTAGAGGAGACGTTTTACCAAATTGCTTTTTCAGGTGTTTTTTTTCCTCTAATTTTTGATTACATTTTTTTTCCTCTGCATTTTAAAACCCCAGTGATTTATTGTGGTCTGTATATACTTTATTAGATCCTGAACAGATAGTTTACAACTATACATTTTACACTGATAGTATAATTGCAGAAGCTTTGTTTGTGCGTTAGGATGTAAAACCAGAAAAATAACATTCCTCAGCTGTTCCTGTCAAAGCAGAATACTTGAGGGAATGAATCTTCTTTTCTGGCTGTGCAGCCACAGTGCTCCTTAATGGGAGCAAAGGGAGAACAACCCACCTAGCAATCCATTAAGGGGGCTTTGTAGCCTTTCTCTTTATGAGGAAACATCACTAACGACCCATTAGGTTAGAAACCTATGCAGAGAGCCATGCTCCTCTGGACTGCCAAAAAGAAGCCTGGTAGGGCATCCAGAGAGTCTGCTGGCTTTCATCTGTTGGGCCCTGTATCTGCTAGCACTTACAGCTCATGGACAAAGGTTTCTTGAATTCTCAAAAGCTGTGCAAATCAGGCTAGCCTGTTTTGTTGCTTTGTCACAAAAATGCTTATTATGAGCAGAAGTGGGAGTTCTTCAAATTCACACAGAAAGCGAGGCAGGAGGGCTGCTCTCTCTTAATATTGTATTTCTAACAGTTAATTACAAATGTTTCCTGCACATCTGACAATGAATTGTAATGGACTGTAATTATGGCATGAATATGTGCTGTATTTTGATTTGAAATACATTGCTAATTAGTTAAGTGCAAATCTGAATGCTATAACAACAAAATGGTGGCTGATTTACGCATCTGGTTTGATTTTCTATTCTGAGACAAGATGAAGCTGAGATTTTTGTTTTGGAGTTTACAGTGAACTTTCAAAAACTATTTACGCAGTCACAGACTTCTGTAAATTCTATCTTTTGACTTCTTCAGAGCTGGTCCGTTACTGTCAGTGGAAGCTTTGTGTCTCATTTATGTAGGTCTCTATGTAGGCACGAGCATCTCCTACGTTTACGGCTGTTAGGAGCTCAGTACAGAGCGCAAGGTTTGTGTCCCCTGATGGAACCCTCATGGCGTGACACAGCGTATTACTGGTTCTATAAACCAGCTTGTGCGTTAGCAATGCCTCGGTTGGGTGATAGCAGCGTGTGAATCCCAGCTCAGTTCTCCGGGCCGCTGGTCGCCCTATTGACATCTGTGGGGCTTAAAACATTATGGGTTTGGGTTCCGGAGTGGTGCAGGCTGGAGTGTTATTTATTGACAGCCACAAGGTGTTGGCAGTGACCAGCTCGGTGATATGAGATGCTCCTTAAAATCTGCTTCTTGTGCAAGGTGGGAATGTGGAATAGCATCCTCCCAGCTTATAGACCTGAAAACGTTGAGTTTTTAATCAGTGGGGTTTGGCTTTTAAAAATAAATAAATAGATGCCTGGGTGAGTTTAAATTGCTGAACTAATTTGATACTCTGTGATTGTTGTATTTTCCCCATTTAGTGTTGATGAAATAATACTTTGTTTAAGCAAAACGCCATCAGTCCCTCGAATTACCGGTTTTGTTTATTAGGAGTGAGGAAACTCTTGGGTTTGGTTTTTAAGATTTCTGTCCGTTTTTCCTTACTTTTAAAGGTGAATAGGCTTCCCTAAGCGGCAGTGTTGCCGGAGGTCCCAGCTGCTGAAGGAAGCAAATTAACATACAGTATGTTAATTTGTTTTCCCTGTCCTTCAGTCACAGTGAGGAGAGTCTAAATATTTCAGTGACTGAGACTTTGGATTCCTGCTCCTTGCTACACAACAACAACAACAACAAAAGCTATTTATAGCAATAACAGTTAGCAGCGATACAGCAGCCTCAGACAGCTATAGGCAGCGTCTCACCACGAGCACAAATGTTAACTGCTTTTGCACTGAATGCCTCTATGAAAACAAAGAGCACTGAGAAATAAAGATCAAAGCAAAACCAAAAGAAAGATTTTTTTATTGCTATGTTTTACTTTGCTGGCAGACCAGAGCAAAGGTTTTCTGAACATTTAAAAGATGAAAAAGGTGAAGAATCCCAGAAGCGATTTATCTTGAAGCGAGATAACTCTAGTATTGATAAAGAAGACAATCAGGTTGGTTCTCGGTTCGAGAGTTGCTGAAATTTGTTCTGTTTTTGAAGGTGGGCTGACTGATGTTATTGTTGTTCTTTTGTTGTTGCTCTCCTCCTCCTCCTCCTCCTTCTCCTCCCGTGCCCTCCCGCCCCCCTCCCCGCCTCCTCTGGCGTACGTACCACCGTGGGTAGCATCCAGCCCCGGCGTGGCCGCTTCAGCCGTGGCAGTGTGTGGGGTTTGCATGGGTGGTTTGCTTGGCGCAGGACTTGCTGCATGCCCATGGGAGGGGGAATGCCGACGGCTCCGGGCTGCCTGGAAGGCTGTGTCAGTCGCATTTCTCAATGTCTCGCCTAACTATGGCAGTTGTTCCGCTCCCTTACAGCTTCTTCCTTCCGTTGTGCCCATTCAGAGTTGGATTTCAGTATGGACTGGTGATAAACTGATGTAGCCCAAAAAGGAGAGAGGAAAAAACCCCCAAATTTTTTTTTAAAAAAATGCCCCAAACACATGATGGTGAGGCCAGGTTGATTTTTATTTTTTTAAATTATTTTTTCTTAAACCATCCCAAATTAAATTTTGACCAAAAAGAAATCAGTTTCATCTTTTAGTTCCCTCCCTCCTCCTGGTCCCTCACCACCTTTTAGTGTCTGTGTAACTTACTTGCTTGATGTGCATGTACTGTGGCAGACGTTCCCCCTCTGTGTTGCCTGTGCCATAACACTACCTTACCTTAGGTGAGCCCGATGAGTAGGGGAGCGCCAGGGAAATGTGTGTGTTTGTGCTGCCTTTAAAAACGGGTGTTGTGCTGTTTCAATCCAGTGCAAGCTGTGTATGTGGAATATATTAACACAAAAAAAAAATAATTCAAATTGGGTTCTGACATGAATTGCTTGTATGAGAAAGTTCTCACAGGTAAGAAGACAGCGTATGTTTTCTTTGCTTAGGTTATATTTGTGGAGGGACCTGCCAGTGAGTCTCTCATTGCGGCTCTCCTTTATGTTTTCGGTAAAAGACTGATTTTTCCTGTCTTTTTTTCTCCCCCTTTCCTTTTTTCCCTTTTTCTTTGACTTTGAGTTGTTCATAGCAGCCTTGCCAGTTACGCTGCAGCTGAGTTGGCTTCGAAAGCAAACCCCAAACATTTTCAGGGTATGATGAACATGGGGATCAGCCAAAGGAAAACATCATGAGCTGTCTCACCAGGTGTTGGGGTGTAGGGGGAGAAGGAGTAGTGCTTGAAACCCAATTGCCAATGAAATAGTTCTTGCTGGGGATCCTCTTCTCCTCTTCTCCCTACCATGGCACTGCCATTTCCCGCACTGTGGTTTACCGAGAGGCACAAATAGCCATTCTTTTCCCAGCAAAACTGAAGTTGAGGGTTCCTTTATGGTGTGGAAATGGTTAAAGCTGTCGTGCTGGATATTTGGGACTTCTCCTCCTTGTACACATAGACTTTGGTGGGTTTCTTCTAGGGTTTGCAGCTTAGCTCTTACCGCCTAGTTTCCCTCTTCCTCAATTTCGTAGGTAGTACAGCGCTGCCTGCCCTCCTGCTCCTCACAGCCTGTAGGAGAGTTGAGAAATCTTAGCAGTCGAGAGCAATGGCGCTTAGGCTTGGGGTGAGAACACCCGATTTTAGGATGGCGGGTCCACAAAAGCCATGCAGAAAGCCTCCTTTCGGCTACTCGCTCTATGAACCCGCGTGCAGTATCTACCTGGAAGCTCTGGGGTGCCCAGCCTCGCAGGGTGCTCCGTGCAGGAACGACAGCTATCGTTTTCATGCTTCATTTGTTTAAGTGAACATTTATTATTCTCAGCTGACAGTTACTTAACGGCAGTTTTTAACAGCTCAACTTATATAACCCTCCTGGTTTTCTTTCTGCTCAGCAAAACAGAATTCTTCCATTTAGAGATGACAGACGAAGTAAATCAATTGAAGAGAGAGAAGAGGAGTATCAGAGAGTGAGGGAGAGAATATTTGCACAAGATGTGAGTAGTTGTTTTAATTGCCTCTTTAGTGCCATACCTTCGCCGGTAGTCAGACAGTCTTGCCCCCCTCTGATATGGAACACCACAGCTGGGCTTGCCCCGTGGAGCTGGAGGCGACAGGGAAGGGCGATTGGCGCAGAGGGTCCGAGAGGAGCTGGAGAGGTGCAGAGGTTGGTTTCTGGAGAAGGAGGTGATGAGAGTTGCAGGGAAGAAGGGTAGAGGAGAGATCAGGCCCAGCATGTTGTCTGGGGAGTGCTTATCCTGTGTCTTTGAATGTTCATGTTCGTGTGGTCTAGGTTTCCTTCTTTTTTGCCCCCTTTCTTTTGCCAGCAGTGATTTAAATGGACACTCTCAATAATTTCAAATAACTGTGTTATTTCGTATTTGTTTCGAGCTGGATCAAATTTTGTAAGTGTCCTTCTGCAGAGCCTCCTCATGCTTTTGTTTCTTTGGACCAGGGCTATAGCGCTAAGACACTAAGAACAAAGAAAAGCCAGAGGTTAAACATGGAGTTGCATGGGTTTTTTGAAATGACTGATTAAGGAACCTTCTGCCATCAGAGTCGGTCACATTGTTGATGATTGTATTCTGAAAGGAATAAAATGAAATAGGCATTATAATTCCTGCCTTTACCAAAAAATCAGAACTTGCGCAACAAGCTATGTTGCTAGAGGAAAACATTTAAATATGAAACATCTGTGAGCAGTACCTCATGTTCCCGAAAAAGGAATAAAATCATAATTCGCTGTAATACTGTAATGACAGGGTCCTAAAAGGAAAAAAAAAAAAGGCAACATTTTATTGTTTTATCTCACATTTCAGTGGGAGCTCTGCCACTAAGAGGTATATAGGAATAAATCCAATTAAAACTATTACTGAAAATCATATTTGGCAGTGTCCTTTTAAATTACAACTGTTCGTATGTTGTAGGGCTAATAGTATAGATACCCTTTTGTTTAGCTCTGGTTTTGGAGTTGCACACATCTGAGTTATTTTTCTTTAGCAGAATACATTGTATAGTTTTAAGGTGTGTGTTGTCTCACTTGTGATAAGTAATTTTGTTTTTTAGTAAGGAGCTTGCCACATCTAAATGTTTTTAGCCTCGCTTTTTCTTTCTTGACTGAGACAATTCCAGTAACAGCAGAGGCCCTTTGGTTTGTGTTTTGTTTTTGGCACGTGGGTCTGATGTAAATACTGTCACAGTATATACGGTAGAGTTACTGAGTCATTCAAGGGCTGTAAAAGCCTCTTTGCAACCTATTCCGTATATGAAAGTTGTTTCTGGCTTATTACAGAGGAGCTTGTGCAAAACCAAAAAATCTTTGGGTTTTGAAGCAGACTTCAAATGAGACAAAATGCTGCTTAAAAGGACTATGTGGAAAGTTGTTGCCAAAATAATGCAGTTTCTATCACAAGCCAGCAGCTAGAAATGTCAGGCTGGGAAACAGAGGTGACTGGAAAAGCGTGCTGAAACTTGTTCCGCAATGTGCTGCTGTTTTTGTCTTTAGGTACTTGAGTTTTAAAGACAGGCAAGCAGTGAGCGTTTTAATTGCCCGCAGCAGGAGGTTGTTGTGGTCCTTTGGGTTAGCATCTCCAAGTGGCAGGACCCTAAGTAACTGTGTGGTTTGTGGCAGGCATTTTAAATGGATTGGGAGTGAGCATTTTTAAAGATCAGAAATGTTAGGGATCTCTCCCTCTCTCTCTCATATCCACTCATTTGCTCTCTCTCCCTGCTATTGCAGGTGTTCGCGAGCATCATAGTGCAGTGAATTTCAGCAAGCTGTACTAATAATATTAACAGGAATGTATGTCTTAGCTGAGCTTTTTCGAGTGGAGCGCTCCTCACAGATAGGAGGTGTTTTTAGGATGATGTCAGTGGTTGTTGTGGTGGACAATGTCATTTTTTTTCAATTTTAGGAAAGAGAGCAATGGCTTCCTGTTATAGGTAGCCCCTTACTGCATGTAAGACTTCATAGTTTTAAAGCCCTCTGCAATCGTTAATTAATCCAGTTCTCCCCAGGTTTCTCTGAGGTAGGTACCCAAGCCTTGTCATCCTGCAAATTATAGATGTAGAGAGACAGGGAGGGATTAATCATGTGGTATTTTTATTATCTCTATAGTGTTTACACTGCTGTAGTCAAGCCTTTATCAGTGCCTTGCTTATGAACCTTAGCAAATGGATTATAGGTTCTTCACTTCTAATTAGAGTATGCATGAAAAGAGCTTGCATGAGAGGTCTCCAAAGGGCAGCCATGAAGGTCAAGAGTACTGCCGTAACTTGTTGCACCTAGCACCCCCTCTCTAAACGTGTTTGAGGTACCCAAAACTCTTTAGATAACAGATCAGCCCAAGAGTCAGAACTTGGAACAAAATTTAGGAGGAAAAGGCAGTCTGGTGACAGGGGCAAAAAATCCTGTGCATGTTTCAAGTGCTGTGAAAACTGTCTTAACCTGGACCCCCCGTACCAGCCACTAGAAAGCTTCCTTGTCCTTCCTTGGGTTTTGCAGCACTCTGGTGCACCAGATATCTTCGTTTCCAAGTGGGAAGGTTTTAACAAAATAAATATGTTCATGAATAATGCCATCATTATGATAGTCCTTATGATGATTAGTCTGATATTAGTCAGTTTAAATTATACTTCCTGGCAAGTTTTCCATCTGCTGTGTTGGCTATCATAAATTTTGACAAGGGGAGCTGGAGGTTTTAATGACTCCTGTCATGTGTAGAGTCATAGCGAGTGGCAGGAATTGAGAAGCATGTTAATGTGATATCTTAATAAAACGATTGGTGAAGAAATAAATAGTTAATAAATGTGGTCGTTCCAGCTCACTGAAATAAGAACTACAAAGTGCACCTCAAACTTTTGAGGCTGCTAACAGTAAAACAGCGCTGCATGAGCTCTGTGGTGCTCAAAGCTATTGTCAAGGTTATTTTTTAATTGCAAAGCCTACAACCTTCCTTTTTAAAACATGTTTTTGTTGGAACCATAGTTTTACAACAATTTGTGAATTTTACAACCAAGTTCACTGGAGCAGAGGACCTGGAGTATCTGGGTCTTGCGAAGAAGTTTCTTGTCCAAACTGCTTTAGTTGCTTTTAGCAGATTGAAAAGGAATTGTCCAAGAAAGACAAAAATATAAAAAAAAATTTAAAAAGGGTATGTTTTCTTTCCCTGTGCATTAATTCAAATTGTAGATTTAACTGAGAATACCAAATGCGTGCATAAATGGTACACTACGTTTGGCTTTTAAGCATGCAGAAAATTGATTCTGAAGACTAGCAATCAAATTACGTGGGGGAAATTTCATTCTTCAAGGTTAACGCAATGTATAACCTCATGAGCCAGAATCACATAAGGACCATCCATTGTTCATAAATGTATTCTCTAGTATTCATTTTGTATTCACTGAAAAATGTAGATGTTTTATTACTTACACAAGCGCTAGAATTGCCCATGGTACACATGGAACTTATTAAAGCAAATACACCACAATTTTTATTTTTTTGTTGTTAATCATAATGGCTATTTTTGACTGACTATATTTTGAAGAGCCAGATACTTTAGATAAAATAAATCATGACTCCTCTACTTAAGAAACCACTAGGGATCTTTATCACTCTCTGATTAAAGAGAGTTATGAAAGAAATATTTGAAAAGGTGGCTTCAGCCTGTCCTATCCTCCTAGTAGGAAAAGATTAGGAAAAAGAGGGTTTAAAATTAATAAAAACAAAACAAAGACACACCTTGTGTTGGCTACCATAAGCCTGTAGGTACTAAAACTCCCATACTGCTGTACAGAGCCTTTGTTTATGGCTGCAGATCAAGCAATAAGCATTAGTTAGAAGCCTGAGATTTATCATGTCTTGTTAACTGACGTGAAAATGATTACCTGATGGTATCCACTGCAGGATACTGCTGCATGTTAATAGTTATCTATGTTGGCTAATGTAATTAAAAAACAAGAGCAGCAACCCCCAGTATACCTAGTGCACTGGCAGAGCTGATGAACGTTTTCCAGTTGAGACTTTAAAAGGCTCTGTGAAATTGGAAGAGTGAAATACTCGTTTCATAAATGTCAATTAGTCATACAGAGCACCCTAATGGAAATCTTGCATGCAGAGGTCTCCGAGGAGGCGAATTTGTAGGTAATCTTACATAACTTTTTACCTTTTGTAGGTTTGTTGTCAGCGTCTTTAAGTATATCAAGAGCCGAGTGTTTTAAGAATGTTTTTGACAGCAGCTGTGCTGTGTACTTAAGCTTTCCCAGTGCTTTAAATTGAGCATTATTGATGCTACAGATCAGGAAGCAAGTCCTGACCTTGTAGTAGCTAAATTGCTATCCAACTGGAATTATTACAGACTCTGTCTTTAAGTCTGTAATGCAGTTGATAGCAGTTCTCTCCACGTTTGATAAAATATAAATCCCAGATATTTATTCTGCTTTATGCCCCAGTCTCTTTAAAAACTTGAAAAAAAATTGGAATTTTTTTAAAAATCCTAACAGGTACATGCCCCTTTCCTTTTGTAACTTTGTGGGGACACAGACCAGTACTCTGGTCTAAGCAAAGGTTTTTACTTGCTTGTTCTGGAAGAGTAGCTGTAACACTGCTTTGGAAATGTGGCTGCAGCAAAGTCAATGCACAAATGCCTATCATGAACCTCAAACCGAAGACACAGCGCCACAGTTGAGGTTGTACAAGCCCATGAGGTGATTTCACCATGCTCGTAGGTAGTTAGAATTATGCTGAAGTCTGCACCGCCACATTTGTTAATGAAACCTTGTGAGTAAGGTACGTAAAATGAGAGAAGAGGCAGTGTCGTAGCCGTACAAAGGATCCCCGTGGGAACAGTTTGTGTCTCTTCTTGGGCTGGTGTGAAACCCTCGGTCTCCTATAGCTGGTGGGAATTTGGTCCCTGGCAATGGAGAACTTGCTCTTGACATCCTGAGGCTGTGTGCTAAGGAGAGATGTGCTTGCCACCAATGCAGCCCAGGGCCTTGCGTGTTTAGTTGGAGTGCAGGGTGGGAGCTCACCTGGGAAGCCCACAGAACTGTCAGATGTTCCCTGATGTGGATGCTGCCTGGGTGAATTACAGCTTTAATGAGAAATCGCATTGCCTTCTCAGGGCTAAATTATTTCCTTGTGTAAATTGATGGGATGGCACTGGCTGCAGTGCCAAGGGAAAACTTTGCCCAGGTATCTGCGGGAGCACTGGGAATCAGCAGGGTGTTGCTTCTGGTGTTGGCCAGTGCTCTTTGAGTAGGTCATTAGCTCATTCTTTTCAAAACAGAAACATCCCAAATCTGTGCATATCCCATACCATTAAAATCTGACATGGCTAATGATGGCATTGCATTATTCTTTGAGCTGAGTCCTGTTGTTACAGAAGTAATGGGCATGATCTCTGGTGCCCTCCTCACTTTGCCTGCCTTTTGTTTAAATTCAGTGCAAGTACTGACTGTCCTTTCTTCTGTACCTCATGGAGATATAATCCAATGACAGCTACAAGGCACTTTGTGTAGTGAACATGAAATAGGAGGGAAATGAAGAAATCAAAGAGGGAGAATTATTCATGGGAAATTGAGCACAGCTTCATTTCTCTGCATAAAAAATTAAGTAATGCTAAAAGAATTATACAGTTGCCCATAGGATTTATTTCTTCTGAGCCCTTCACCTTTCTTGGGATCTAAGTCCTCCAGCAGAGAACCTTTTTGCACTAGACTATTATTGTTGTTAATATTATTAAGATGATTATCATCATTTTATATCTCAATGTGGGTATGACTGTTTCCTTTCCAACCGTAAAATGTGAAGTCACACAGTATTTTTAAGTACTGCAGTATCTTCTCTCCCTTTGAAGAACTTTGTCAATTCTGCATGCTTTCCTCCTGTTTGTCCTTCCTACCTGCAGCTCTGTGCTCTTCTGCAATCTTATGTTGAGGTGGTAGGGCAGACCAGTGGAACTTTATGTAGGAAAAATGTTTTTTCCCTTCGAATTGCCAGTATTTTGCACATATCGCCGCCTTCTGATCTCAGGACTGAAAAGTTTCAGTTTGTTTCCAAACTGAGACCCTTTGTTGGCAGTGTGTTGTAATGCATGGAATTTATTTTACTGGCCTGACCTTATTCTTGACCTTTTTTCCCCTCTTGTCTTCTGCAAATGCAAATGATGCATGAATTGAAATCCCCTTAAGCCTGAACAGGGGAGATAATTCTAAAATCAAGGAAGGAATTGGAACAGCAGAGCGTATCTAGAACGTCTGATACAATGCCTTTTTTATTTTTCAGTCAGTTTGCTCCCAGGAAAACCTTTTTGTGGAAAACAGGTAAAAAATAGCTTTTTTTTTTTTTTGGTGTTGAACTTAGCTGTTTCTCTTATTATTTTGTCTATCATAGTTCTGTAGTTGTTTATCCTAATGCTACGACTGTTGAGCAAATTTGTAATCCATATTATCTGCAGTGTTTTTGTGCTTTAAGAAGGGGGGGAAAGAGATTGCCTTGCAGTACTGTACATGAGCAGATAAGGCGTTACTGCTGCTTTCCCAAGACTTTGCATTTCAGTTTAAAAAGCAGATTGTAGGAGGGAGGGGGAGCCCACCTAAGGCTTCATTTCAAATAACCGGTCTGTCTCTGGAGTGCCTTTAGAATTTAACTTATTGATCTTTAAAAAGCACTCTAGCAGTGGCTGGATGACGGTATTTATGAAACACCACGCTTGTGTTTCTGTTGTTTAACCTGCTCTCCTGTGGGGCTGAGCAGCAGCGCTGACTTCACTTGTCACTTGTAAAGGCTCACAAGTCCCCCAGACCAGACCTGCTTTACTGCTGCATTGTAGTCATGAAATCGTGATACCTGAGCCAATTGTTACTTTGCATTACTGTGTGATGGTTCTCATGGATGTTCTTTTTATTATAATAAATCCACTTAAAGAGAAGAAGAAACTGTGTTTAAGATCTACAAAATACAAAGTGTTAGCTCTATAGCAGCCATAAATTAGCTTAACTGTGTTGCAAATCTTAGAAATTGTGCACCTTTATGGCAGATAAGGATTTTAACAAAAAACTCTGGGAATTTCACTGGTGAGTGTTTGAGCAGTGCTAGCCCAAGTCTGTCCTGTGCAGGTTTTAAAACTGTTTATCATCCCCTTGAAGAAGGGGAGGTTATCTTTCACAGTATTTCTGTCTCTGTCCATCCTTACATCTGTCAGATGCATTTATGGGTAAGGCTGTTCCCATAGAAAATGACTCTACGGTGATGGTGCAAACCAGCTTTTCAGATGAACAGTCCTGTAAGTGGGATGAGGGAAGGCCCTCAGGAGGTAATGGCCACTGTCATCTAACCACCTGGTATTCTGACAGCCAAGGATACTTCCTCAGCTGCTGCTTCTGTATCGTGACTATGGAGATACGTTTTATCAAAATAAATCAAAATTTCAACAGAGGAACCCAAAAAGCAGAAAGCAGATGCTCCCATAAGCCTACTACTTGTCCCTCTCTGGAGAGATTGGGACAATAAATATGACCTAGTTGTTCACCTTCCCAAGTCAGTATGGAAAGCGCTCAGGCACTGCGCTGCTGAGGGTAGGATGGGGACCTTTATGGGATAAACCACAAACTTTGCAGCCAGGCCTCCATTGGTTTATGGATTCAATCCCCCACCTGCATGCAGGAGAATGTGGCCAGTTCTGGTGTTTGCAATTGGTGCGCTTTGCTCGAACCTGTGAGCTGGCTGACCAGCTTTCCTGGTGTGAGGATGCATGCCCAAGTGGAGACCAGAACAAGGCCAGGTTGGAAATTAGGGTTCAGTTTACTGCCTGCACTGTTGTTGTCAGGAGGAAAGACATCAGCTGTGTTCCTCAGAACACTGCCTCTTCTCGCTGCATGCCTTACGTCCTTTGATCAGGTGAAGCACTTCAACTCGTGCTTAGCTCTGTGCACATGAGCGATTTTGTTGATTTGCTGTGTTGAAAGTTAGGTATGTGTTTAAGTGCTTTGCCTTCCTTTTTCGTCAGAGAACCTGAGCGTTTCTGAGCTGCAGAGTTTTCCAAGTGACTTAGCAAGTGCTTAAAATTATATATGCAGTATTTTGCTGGCTTGCATTTTTTATGTTCTTATTGGGTAATACTTTTATGAATTTTCTTTTGGATGTAGATGTATGGTTCCTTGGCTTCTGAGAATTACCTTGCTTGGTAACAGGAAACATTAAATGGCCTTCGGCCTCCCTGGCTGATATTTCTTACGTTCGGTTGACTGTGCACAGTTATGGGGCGGGGGGAGAATTTTAGCCTTGTTTTTTTAGAACTATTAATCTAGTGCAAGTTGGAGGATGTTGCTAGAAATTAAATATAGCTTTACAGATCAGATAAATCTGAATTACCATGTCTGTTACCACAATCTTTCTTTTCATTTTTCAGTAGGCTGTTGGAAGACAGTAGCATATGCAATGATACCCATAAGAAAAGACAGCTGTTTAGGTTTGTATCACCTTATTTAATAATTGTTTCCCAGTAACCCTCACTCATGATTCTATCTGTGTCCTCGCCGAGGAAGACCTTGATGGGTGTGGGTACGTCATTTTTCTGGTTGGAAAGGAGCATGGAGAACAGAGTTCTTACCCCGCTCATCCCACGCTCTGAATGGGGAGGTCCCAGTGGGACCATTTCCTTTGGTTTTATGGATCATTGGCTCAGGAACTGTATGAGATTTTTCAGCTGCCTGTCCGGCTGCTCGGGCTGCCACAATTTGGGGGTGACTGTGACTGATGGAAGTTCATTTTGCTCTAGTATGTACAACAGACACGTTTCACAGACTAATGCCCAGACTGACCTTTTTTCCTTTTGTTGTTTTATTAAAAGCTGGAGTAAAAGTATAATGAGGTGAAAGTGATTGAAGTCCCTTATTTAGAGCAACAATGTTTTGAAACTTTTTTCTCTGTGAACTTTGTCTTCTAAATTCCAGTTTCTTCTGCCCAGAGAACATTCAGATATACCACACATCCCAGATCACATCCCAGGCCACGGGGAATTAGTAGGAGTCAGTCCATATATTCATGAAGAACTTTTTTAATCAGTTGACACACTGGATCAGTGGAAGACCCAACCTGGTGGTGACAGTGTTCCTCTGAGTGCCTAAGAAAGGCTCTCTTCCCACACTGTGACCTCCCACAGGTTCAGTTCAAATCAACCAGAGTTTGAGCATGCCAAGCTGCTTTTAAAGTCAGTCAGCTACCACAAGTCTTAAGCAGAGCGGGCAGAAGTAATGGGTGCTTTCACAAGCATATCCTTCATCCAGTAAGGCATGTGGCATAGCTAGGCAGAAGTTGGGTCTGTATGCACTGGGGTTTGTATATGCAGCAGTGATAGTTTGTGTCACTTCAAACCTGTATCCATCTCTATTACATAAATTTTCATTATGAGGAGAAAAGGATGCGGGATTGTTTGATGTATCGTTGCTGACTCTGCATGTCAGCACAGCAGCCGCAGAGGAGATGGCGAGACTGCTCCAGGTAAGGAGCAGTGCTGGAGGATCTGGAGCTGTATCCCATGGCCACAGGCAGCAGGCAGAAAAACTTATCTCTATGCTTTGGGCTACGCTTGATGATCTGACAGTCTTGGATTGGGCATACAGGAGTAAGGAGGCATCTTATACCCAGACACTCTTAATAACTAATAGCTCTTCAGGTTTGGGGAACAAAAAGGAATCTTGTGTCGCCCAAACCCACAGATAACTGGGTTATAAAAGGATTCTGTTCTTCTTCCTCTTTCCACTAGAATATAAATATAAGAGAATTGTTAATTTCTAAGCACAAGAATGCAAGAGTCTGTAAATTAATATAGTTTGGTTTTTTGTTTCCAATTAAATCTTAAGGACAGTTTCTTCTCAAAATCTTTTTCCTTGTTTTATGTTGTTGCTTCTGTGCTGTTTCTCTTCATGCTTTCCCACTGTCTGGGTCTAGCAAAAGTCAACAGGTTAATACTGCTGATCACATCTGTGAGAGGCTCTGATCACAGGCAAGGAACGCACCGGCCTGATCCCGTCTTTGACACGCTGCTCCTTCACGTCCCGAGTGACACAGCTTGGCAGGTTCTCCAAATAAAAAGCAGGAGCCATGTTCACAAGGAGAAAGGGGACAAAGAAAAATAGATACAGTCCCACCCTTTTGATTTGTAGAAAGAGCTTTGAGCCTGCAAGGTATTATACTGTAAAACAAGACAGAGGGGCGGAAAATACCTTCTAAAAGCCTTCCAAAAGCCAGTGTTGTTAGCATCACTTGCGATAATGATCGTGGTGCACTAAGCTGTGGTAGGCATGCTGGTTTTGTCATTTTATTAGCACATTGTAAGCAGTTCACTATAAAAAAGCCAAATTCTCCTCCAGATTCTGCTCACGCATGACTGTGTTGCAGTACCCTGGGTGTTCTGTAGCTGCTCAAGGACAGATGGTCTCTACCCAGAAATTTTTGCAATTACTGTATGTAGAGAGGGGGAGAAAACCCGACCCAACTGGTGGGTCTGTAAGTGGAGTGTTAGCACTGAAGAGTTTGGGCACACACTGGGAGGGCACACATTTAGGGGAACACTTTGGATGACTTTACAGGGCGGATGATGAGTGGGGACAAGGTGCAATAAAAGTAAGGAGGATGGATATGAAGACAAAGGTATAGGGCAGGTGAAGTTAGTGAGAAAAACATTACAGGTGATGGACAGCAAAGGGAGAAGTAGCGAGGGTTCTGCTGAGGGAAGAGACCGGTCAACAGGCAACAGAAACACTACGTCAGTGCTGCGTAATGTTGCTACGTCAGTCCCGTCTGGTGAAGTGCTCTTATAGGATATTTGCGAAAGGGGAGCAGCGGTAAGTGCCGTGCATGTAAAAGGGTATAGCAGTGTTCATTTGCTGCAGGCAGATGAGTATGGGAGTCAAATCCCCTGTTTCAGGCATGCTTTTGTAAATGCAGAGTATTTCCTTTATTATATTTTTTCTTTATTAGGCTTACTGCAGGGTACCCAAAGATAGACTCTGCCCTGACATGGTTTTGTTTGTGTGTAAGTCTTTGTTTCCTGATGTCCGTAGGGGTAACAGAGACAGCACAGGGAAGGCATCTGGCAGTAGACAGAGCAGCACAGAGAACGAATTGAAGTGGACAGACCACCAGAGGCCATGGAGCAGCACAGACTCGGACAGCTCAAATCGAAATTTGAAGCCAGCCATTACAAAGACAGCCAGTTTTGGTGGCATAACCGTCCTGACAAGAGGAGACAGCTCATCGAGTAACAGAAGTACCGGGAAACTGTCTAAAACAGGTAGCTAGTACTGTATTGGGTTCACAGTACTTCTTGTTGTGCGGTGATAAATGACTGTACTGGTGCTTGCCCGAGTACAGCACATCACAGAATGGTTTGGGTTGGAAGGGACCTTCAGAGATCATCTAGTCCGACCCCCATGGTTAGACTAGAAGGTGAATGACATGAATGGTTCTATTTCCTGTGCATAGCAGATGTGTATGTCTGTTTATGTATGCCAGTATCTGGGTACATGGTATTGAGTTTTTAGGAATCAAGAAGAAAACCTGGTGCCTGAGGTTTGCAAATCAGGTGAGGTAGGCTTTTCCTGGAGTAGTGTGTGTGCACGTCTTAACTGAACACTGGTTGCACTTGCAGCCTGAAAAGGTGGTGCTCCTTTCAGACAAAGCATAGATTTTACCTTTTTATTAATCTTAATCTTTTTGAATCGTGAAGATTTAAATGTCGTATATCTGATGAGAAATGCAAGAACATTTTGTTGGTGGTGCTAAAATGCAGACCGTCTGTATCTTGAAGTACAGCCTCTCCCTTGCTGCTGGCAGATGAGGCAGTGTGCTGTGGTGGAAGCAGGCAGAAGTGCTGGATTCACAGAGATCCCACAGTCTCTCCATTTTCTTGTTTAGTTCCCACTAAAATGAAAGCACCGTTTAAGGAGACTACAAACCTGGTGGGATTTCTGCATGTATTTGTATTAACTTCACGGATACATTAACATATGAGTGAGTCACAGGGTCTGGATCTAAGTAATTTCAAGCCATGCCATTAAGCTGCTCTTTTATATTTTTGTGTAAAAGTGCATAATAAATAATGAGCCCATCAAATGATTCCATCAGTTTGGTTCATTTGATAAATATAGTACAGGACAAGTGGTAATCGATACTTAGCACTTAGTGCTCTTTCAGCTTGAGAGTGTTTTATGGACAATACTTAATGTAAACCCAGTTTCTCAAACCTGGGTTGGTCAGATTTCACTCCTATTCCCAAAATTGTATGGTAGTCTTTGCGGTGATTCAGGATATTGAGGAATGGAGTTTTCAGAATAAATAGAGAAACCCTTTGACTTGGTAACTACATCCTGGACCTCCAGATCTTGAACGTAGTTTGAAATGTTGTTATATTTCACAGCTGTAAAGGAACCTGGCTGGTTGGAAAGCTGCTCTTTCAAACCCTGCTGGTCATAAAGCTGCTGTGAGCTTTTGGAATATCCTGCCTCTTCTTCTTAATGCTTCTATTTTATGTTTCTTTTGAGACCCTAGACAAATAGTTGGTTTATTATCTTAAGATTCATCGAATATCTCAAGTTGGAAGGGACGCAGAAGGATCCTTTTCAAAGTTAAAATTTTCCTTCAGTCTTATTCCATCCTTAAGTATGTGAAATCCTGTAGAATTAACACATGAATTTGACTTTGAAAATTAGTATAGTTGTTTACCTCTGGCTTGTTCCTGAGCGTAAGCATATGCAACATAGCAAAACTAGGGTGTTATGTAGTTTTGAAACTACACTCCTGTATTTTTCATTCGTATAAAGGCTGAACAGGCCATACAGTGGGGCCTGAAGTATGCAGTAGACCATGTTTTTACCTCTTGATTTCTTTGCCTTCCATGAATCTTTCCATTGCCTCAGAATTCAATTTGATATGCATGAACTGGGAGAAGGCGCAGGTTCCTGCAATAGTTTTTCGTATCGTTCACCTTCAGTAGAGTGGCAGGTAACTGTATTTCTCTGCAGCATCGTATTGCAGAGGTGCAGAGCATTTAAAATGGTACCAAGGAAATCCAGTTTGGAGGGTTGAGACATCTAATTGCAGAAGAGTAATACTTTTAAGTAGCCATTTTAGTGTTAAAATCAAGCATATTAGAGGGTGCAGTTAGAAAATGTATTAGGGATCTCTGAAGCGTGCCAGTGCTTGTAAATGCTTCTGCACTCTGTGTGCACCAAACCCAAAATTGCTTCCAATGAAAGCTCTTATAATACATTTTTAAAACATCAGTGATATTAAAATTCCATGTTCTTTGCAGAGCAATTACATATTGCAAGTGCTTTGACTTTTTTTTTAAGCAAAATGTTTAAATTGGAAAACTAGTTGAGGCACAGAAAGAGTGGGGAAAAAAAGAAACAAAATCGAAGGAAGAGGTGGGGAAAAAGAGCAAGGCTGGATGTCATAACAAACTTAAACCTTCAAAGCCAGGACACAAAGTCAAACTGTCAGTCAGCCTGAGGAAAATCATAGGAAATAATATCTGAATCGCTATTTCTGTCCTTTTCTCTGAAAATGTTTTTGAATGGCATTAAAGCAGAAAAGAATGACTGTTCAAAAAATAATGGGGAAATATGCCTTGATAAAGTGTTCTCCCTTCACCAAAAAATGCTGAGTGCATTCATACAGCTGTCAGAACCCCCACGTGCTATTTGCATATGTTTTCCAAGATACGTGAAGGTACCAAGTGACTCTTCGTTGTGCATGTTTTGCATTAGATCTTCATCACTCTGTACTCCAGTCATACGCCATGCTGGGTGTTCCGTAGCTCAGTACACATTTAAAGTTTGATCATGTTTTTTATTTTGGGGGATTTTGTTTGTTTTCTGTTGTCTTTACTACGCTGATTGAAATAGGATTACAAAGGTGTAGCTACAAACATCAGGCACGCTGCCCTGGTAGTGTGGCAGAGCCTGGTAGGCACCGATTCTGTCCTGGTTCTCCTCTGCAGAAAGGACCAGTCTATCCTCTAAAGTGCCTTATGATTCCCAGTGATAAATTCAAAACATTTTTCTTTTGCGTATGTTATGTATGAAATCAGCCTAAGTCGTTAGTTGGTCAAAATGTTCTTCATTGGCTAAATGATGGAAAATGTTTCTGACCGTTTTAAATGTGAAAATTATTCTACATGTTTGATGGTCATCCAGGAGCATTGTCAAATGCCCTTCTTGATCATGGGAATATCAAAATTTTCAGGATTTTCACAGATGGCTCACAGCTGCCTTTGAGAATATATACAGTGAAGCAATATTAGCATTGTAGCCTTTCTGGATCATTTTTAATGTTGTCACCAAAATTAAATGTTCTGCCCTTAACCTTAACTTCTGATAAATGAGTAATTAATGGTACATAGCAGACAAACAGAAACTGAAGCACAGAAAGATGTTAGCCTACCCTTAGGCAAAGACAAATCATAGAACGTGCTGTTTTCTGCGGTAGAGTCCAGTAGCGTCAATTAGTCTTAGACTTTAATTGCATTCAGCTGCATGGGAATTAGAGCTTAGCAAAGGAATTATGTTACTTCATTCTTGCAAACTTCACAAGAGGGGCTGTTTGAAACCCATTACATGGTTGTCTTACTGGTTCTGATGGTTATTTTCACACACCTGTTGATTTTTTAGAAAGCCCTGTTCCACTGGAAAGCACAGATTGTATATTGCAAATAAAATTCTCTTCTCTGTTATTCTAAGCCTAGTAGATATGTAGAGATGTGTTAAGCTATAATTCAGTATTGAGTGGGGAGTTAATAATTTAACAAATTGCAATCAGATTGCATTCCTACAACTTAGGACATCATGCAAAACGTTGATTAGTTTAGATTTCCAGTAATATAGTGGACTTTCCAGGGTTGACTAAGCATGCAGAGTGGTAAATGAAATAGATGTCCCTGTAGGTATCAAAGATGTACCTGTTCAGTCTCTAACACACCCATGAAGAGCAAGCTCATCAACTACCCTATTATTTTCACTGTCACATTACAACAGTTTTTAATATACGTTATTAGGAGGGAAGACAAGATGTGTTTCAAAGAACTGTCCTCTGTGTATCTACATATGTATTTAAATAATTGTTGGAAGAATTAGAAGATATAACTATTGCATCTTTAGCTTCTCTTAATGCATTTTCTGTTCAGTGGAATGCACATCTGCTAAAGTGTGTTTCTTTCCCCCACCCCATTTATGAAAAGCTGGCTGCACTGGGGTATCAGCTGTGTTGATACAGATCTGTAGGGATCGTTAACTTCCTTGGCGGGGCTCCAAGTAATCAGAGCCACAGTCTAATCTCTCCTGTTAGGTGTTCATTGCCGCTGCTGCTGTTGGGGAAAGACAATTATACTGCAGGCATTTCAATACATTAACTTTTTTTTTAATTTATTTATTTTTAATAAAGTTTCCTGTAAATTATAGTTTTGTCTCTGAGTTTTGGAACTGGATTTCTACTTCTTTATGATTTCCTTTAATCGGGCATTAGCCTGATGAATCTTGTGAGTCCAAGAGAAACTGTAGGAATGTTGATGCATGGATAATAAATCACGAGCCAACTGCTTCCAGTCATACTCTTCCCGCCAACCAGCTGTGCTGAAACATCAGTCTTATTTGTAGAAGTGCGACTTGCAGAGAAATAATTGTGTTCACATGAGCACGTACCATTATCATAAAAAAAAAACCCCTAATACATTGTAATATACAGAAATGCAAGTGACTTACAAAAGTGGCAAATATTCCTAAACCAAGAAGCTATATCCAAGACAAAAATACTTCCAGAGGTAATCAGCTCTCTACTATTCCTGAAAAATTGGCTGTCCAGAGCAAGTAGTGAGTAGATCTTGAGAGTCCAGTTGATAAGAAAGGAAAAATTTACCTCGGGCTTGGAAGGTGGGATGAACAGAGATGTTCAAAGTGATCAGATACTGAATGCTGACCCCAAAAAAATACAGCAAGACACGTGGCATCACTCACTAGCACTCAGAATATTGGAAAATTAATGGTACCTCCATGTTCTCCTTCCACAAACCCTCTAAGCTATTAAGACTTTGTGGTGATTTTTCTGTCTCTTCCTTTTACCACTCTTTGAACTACTGTATCTCTCAGAATACTTTAAAAATATATAAATGGAAAGTCATGAGAATATGAAGGTTATCATTGTGTCAACTGTGAAGCAGCAAGAAAATTACAGAAGAATCTAGAAGAAGTAGCCATCATTACATATTGAAAAAAAAAAAGAGGTTGGATTGTGTAATGGGGGCAAAAATCTCATTTAGTCAAAGTTCCTTTCAGAAGTCTTTAGCAAGACATCTCTTAATGTGAATCTGAATAAAGTCAGATAGTTCTTTTTTTTTATTCATTTCCTACAGTACTGAATTCATTATGTAGTGATTTCTTATTCCAAATTTAAACACCGTGAAAACAGCTAATCAGAGCTACAAAGACAAGATTAATTGGTGTTAATTTCCAAACATTAGTGTTGGAATTTACTTGGCTTAATGTGTCTAGACTTGAAACGATAGGAAATAAGTTGTAGTGATGGAAAAACATAGATCATTCTTATACAGGATAAATTGGGGGAAAATTGGTTAAGTAGTAATTTCTGGGATTATTTTTTTTAAATATTCAGAAAATTGCTAAAATGGTTTTGTGTCTTATTTGTGTTGTTTCAAAATCACCAACTTGCTCTACTGACAAAGGAGAGCAGATCTCTGATCTTTTAAAGCAGACATTTCAAAGCTATCATCTTGGCCAATGTGGGGTGATAGTTCCAGAGGTTTTTCCACTGCTTCTGCTTACCATTTGAGGAGTACATCTGAATTCATTGCAGTCCTTTGGCTTTTAATATTCAGAAGCTGGTAAAGATCAATCTATGATTCTGCCATAAAAACAGCTGAAAAGGGGGAAAAGAAAAAAAAAAAACACCACAATTGAATGTCAGAGTTGCAATCATCTTTTACGCTAATGGCGTTTCTTCAGAATAGCCCAAAATGGGAAGAGAGAAGTCTGAACTCAGGCTTGATACTACTTACACGCTTAGAAATAATGGGAGGTTTATGAAATCTCATCACCACTCCTGCATCTAAAGGTAGCTTTCGAACCTGTTGAATTCAATAGGTGATGGAAAAGAGGAGAAAGTAAAGCAAGAACTCGAAGCAACATGAAGCGCATGTAGAAGAGCGAAGGAAATGCAGGAAAGGACCTGGTAACTGCTGTAGAAGGAAAATTAAATTCCAGGGGTTGCAAGGAAGATACCAAATACTGCTTGCAGCTTGATGAGGATGACTTCCAGGAATATCTCTGCAATTTGTAGAAATGCTGAAATCTGAAATGATCCAATAAATAAAACTAGCCCTGCAGGAATAATCTTTCTAAATTTCCAACCTCAGTCTACAAGGAGGGGAAAAAATATAGCAACTAATACAACTTTAAAGTGTATTTATAGAAACAAAAAATTTCTTCTGAAATCTCTTATTACTTTCTTGGTTAGGTACCAGAGAAGCAGATTTAGGGGCCTGCTGATGGCAAATAGTGCACAGCTCAGAGAGGACTGTCTCTGTAGTAGCTGCCGTATGAATATGAAGTTTGAAGAAAATAGATAAAAATGTGTTTTACAGAGCAATCTGCAGTAATCTGTGGAAAGACCTTCAGTTAAGTAACAGGATGCTGGTGTGATTTCTTCAGAGGAAAGCTGTTTTGCTCTAATTGTGAGACAATAAACAAATTCTGATACGGATTGGACTGAAAACTAATCCAAGGCTCTAATTGGTCTACTGCAAGGTCCTCCTGTAGTATCCCAAATATGAAGGGATGTAATTTACCCTGTAAGAAAGAAGTTTGCTAAAGCCCGAGTTCTGTGTTTTCTTTTAGTCTATACCTGCAAGAGGGCACTAAGGAGGTTAGTAATTAACGTAAGATGCGTAGACATACACAAATGTGAAATAAAAGGATTTGCAAATACAATATATTTTACTTTGGGGAGGAAGCATCCATATAGACATTTGCTTTCACACCTCGCTTGTATTTGCCTTAGCATCCTGCTTTAAGGAAGCCATCATCTGAGCCTGACACTCTTAGAGATTTTTGTCATTTGTTATGTGAAGCAAACTGAAATCTAATGAAGTGAAATCTCTGAAGTTCGGAAATTATATTTGGTTTTTAAAATAATGCATCTCCCCATCCTTCCAGGCGCAAAATGTGTTTTAGCACATTTGATTTGTCTTGATTGACCAACTTTAACGGGCTCGGTGCTGAAAAACCAAAGTGGCAAAAGTCTTGGGTAGCATCTTAGGCAGCTTTAAGTTAATACACGTATGGCATAGCTACTTTGTTACTTGACTGACAACTCACTTGCTGGAGGTTTTTTTTCTTACAGAAAATGTTTGGTGTTTTTTTGTGTTGTGTGGGGGTTTTGTTTCTTTTTCATTTACAAACCCCGTGTTTTGTTTTTATACCTTACAAACCAGTACTTTGGCATTATAAATGCATGCTGAGTGTTTTGTGTTCTGTTTGATAAAGCTATTTACTGGCTGAGGGGAGGCAGATGTTGCGGGAGGAAGGTGGTCTTTTTGAATTGTAGAAATACCACTGGATACTGAGCTGGGTAGGGAGTGAAAACCTCACTCCTAGCATGGGCTGGTGCTTGCCTTTGCAGCCTGTGAAGGCTGTCCTTGCGTACGCGCCATGTCTGATGGGGACTGGGGTAACCCCCCCTGCTGCGGTTGTGTCTCTCTGTTAGGCTCAGAGTCTTCCAGCAGCGCTGGCTCCTCAGGATCACTGTCACGAATACATCAGCCTCTCCAAAGTGCATCGCTTGTCCCCGGGGTGACGGCCAGCTCTTCAGGCAGCGTGTCCTACCCTGAGAATGGGATGAGTGGCCAGGTGGCCCCCAGCAACACCAGCTATATCATTCTTCCACTTGAAGCTGCAGGGATACCGCCTGGCAGTATCCTTCTCAACCCACACACAGGTCAGTACGATGCTCTCCTGCCTGGTGCTGCCCTTCAGTGTTTCTGATGTCATCTGGGGAATTGGCAAATGTCATGTATCTACAGATATTGTCCTTGAGGCACTTTATGAGGAAGCAAGCAGCAAATATACGTAGAAATGATACTTGGCAGGTTGTTTTTTTCGAATACTGCAGGCAAGACTGGATTGGCTTTCTGAGGCTGTGGTGGCATAGCTGGTGGGAAGTGATGCAAAACACACTCTTGCAGTCCCAGACAGGATATTCATCTTGTAAAGTCCTGGCACTCCCTGGCTGTGAATCCTCTGAGATCCCATTAGCTTCACTAAGGACAGATGCTCTTCCGTATTGAGCTGAGATATGGTGCAACTGAAATACGATGCTCAAAGTTTTAGAGATTGTGCTTAATGTCAGAAGAATTTCAAAAGGCTTAGAGGCTGCATTTGAATTAGCACTTCAGAGTTAATTTCCTTATGTAATTAGCAATTGTACTTAAATGGAAGTTTTGTGATAAGAGAAAGTTGTAATGTCTTCAACTCTGCGTCATGGCCCAGGCAGTTAGCAGCACTGCAGGGCCTGAACAAGGCATTCACAGTCACCCAAGCACTGTGGACACTTCAGAAACCACTCAGCTTGAACTTGAGTGCTCGCTGAAAGTTAAAGGCACTTTATTATCTCCTTGGTCTAGATGAAGTCCAGATAAGGTTACACAATTACTCCCCACAGTGTTGTACTGACAGCATCAAAAAGGTTCAGGGAGGTTGAGACTGTGATGCTTGTTCAGTGATTTGGGCTGTTTCAGTCACCATGACTAGCTGTGCTGTCAACCTTAGCTGAGTTATGCTGGGTTTAAAATAACAAAGCCTACAGTGCAATGTATTTTCCATTATATTGGGAGCTGAGAGTTGAATTCCAAAATAGTTTTTCAAAGTCCTTAATAGAGCATTCAGGAGTTTTTTATTTGGGGATTTTTGTTTATAACCGGTATTTTATGTATATTACACCCTTGTGTTCCAATATTTTGGTGCAAATGTGTAAAGCTTACTTGTGAGTCCACTGCTAAAAAAATACTTTCTTAGAATGCAGTCAAGAAAAACTGGAAGTTGCAGCGTTTGAGAAAAACACAGCTGTGACAAAACTATTAAACCAAACTTTCCACAGACATTTAGAGAGTAGTATCTGGGGCTGATCAATATATATTAGCATATCTAAAATCAGGGAGGAGTTCTTGTTTATTTAGATACAAATGTGGTAAGTGCTTTCAGGAGAGGTGATTTAGAAAAGACACGTTTGTGCAAATTACTAAAGACTTCATTATTTATGTGTACTTTTTTTAAAAGCTGTTACATTATTGATATGAGAGCCTAATACTGTCAGCCTAAGTCAGGATTTTATTCATTTCTTAAAATGACTCAGGAGAGAAGACAGAACAGGAGGTGGGCATCAGACAAACCCCATCATTATTAATTTACTCATTTCTTTTTTTCTGGTAGTTGATAGTTCTGTCTGTAACACTCGAATTTCTTGGTCAATACAAAAGAAGGCGTTTTGTGTGCTATGTGGTCCACTCCCATACAAAACTCATCAGGTCTAGGCAGAAGTCCATCGATAATTCAGGTGAAAGGATCTAGAGAAACAAATGAAAGGAATTGCTGCTGCTTGGAGCCCACCAACAGCTGAGAGGTTGTGCGCGTTCCTGGCTGTGGCAAGGACAGAGGCTGCAGCTCACCACGCTTGCAAGCCGGAAGAGCTGTTTTAAGAGGAGCGCCTCCTACATCTGTTTTGTCAATTTGGGAATTCGCAGCAGCTAGCTTATATTTTTCCCTGATACCTAGGGACTCTTTGTCTGCCATAGGTATAATGCCTTTCATATTGTCACTAGACCAGAGTACCTGGTCTTCCCTCCTAGCGTGCCTCATTGTCTGCAGTGGTGTAATTGAGAGCTCCATGTGTGTTAGTATGTTTAGTATTCAGGGAGGAAGTGTTCTTGTGTACATATAATCTTGCCTTTCTTTCAAACTGCATGTTTTGTTTCTGTAGCTCCCTTGTAAATACATACATAATAAAGAAAATGGAGGGAGCAGATTCGTCTAAAGACTGAAATTCTTGTCTCAGGTGTATAGGTTCATGCTGCTACCTGTGCTGGAAATCAGGCTATACTGTAGCGTCTGCTCTGGTTTTAGCATGCAGCAAAATACATGCTGCAAATTTGCCACTCTTCGGGCTCAGAATCTTTGCATCTTATTAGGGTAATGTTACAAAAGAAGCTCCATAGGGAGGAGACTTAGATTGATGGATGCTGTGATCGACTATCAAAGTGATGGATGCTGTCAGAAACATAGATGAGGAGAAGACAGTTTAAAGAAAAGGAAAAAGGAGCTTTGTTTCCTGTAATGAATAGATTTTCTTTCCCTGTGTAACACCATTCTTTAGCTCTTTCTTCTTCTCTTGCAGAGTGGCTACTTCCAATCTTTTTCTCTCTTTTGATCATAACACCGTGTCCTTTAAAGATCTTTGCTTCCTTTCACACTCCATAGTCACTGACTGCACAAGCCTCAAATGGCATCCACAGATGCTGTCAGTATCTCGCTGCTCTGATATTACCTCTCAGCTTCTTCTCCGGCGTTGGCAATCCCCACTTTCTTTTCCATAGCTGCAGTTTCCTTTGTTTCCTTTCCTCTGCTTTACCCTTCTTCCCCAGATAGAGAAGCTTCTTGCTTTCTTTGGGAAAGGACCATTTATGTGGCTATGCTGTTTTACTCTCTGTTTCACCCACTTCACCAGTCTGTTTTACCCTGTAAAGGATTCATCTTGACACGTTCTCTGACTTAACCCCTTTGACAATTTACGACCATTTACATTTCATTCTTACTCCTTTAAATGACATGGCAATCTTTGCCCTTCTATCAGGGCCGCAGTTCGTAACTTACAAATGTCTTCCCTGTTACCATCTGATCTCTCCTTTTCATTTCTTATTTCAAGATTTCTTTGTGAAAGGTCTGTTTTTTCATCTTTTAAAGGCATTGCTGGACCTTTTCTCTTTCAGTTCTGTCATCCTTCACTGGGCCACGGGAAATGCTCTTTACGGCTTCTCTCGAGCATCTGGCACGGGCTTCGGGGGCCTGTTATCCCACTTACCCAGTCAGGCTTCCCCAGTCTCCTAAAGTACTTCTGGAGGCTGAGACTCACAAATGTGGGGGAGTCTGTTCTATTGTCACCCAGTGTGTTCACAGCAAGAAGCAGGAAATCAGCCAGTGGACAGAACTGCCCCGTGCTTCTCTTCCAGTCACTCTCATCCTGACCTTTCTCACCGTGACTGTGAGACACACCCAGTAATAATGTGGCAACTTCATCCAGAAAGTCTTCGTGCTTAAGAGAGTTAAGGCAAGTTTTCTTTATCTGGTGCTCCTCATACATTCCTGACCATGATAAATAAGAGGGAGGAACTGAAAGGCTGAGGAGTAGATAGAACAGGTAGAAACGCTTGTAGCATACTAATAAGAAATTCATTATTTCACTATTGTTCTCATTCACCAAATTCCTCCAGATTTCCCTTCTTATCCCAGATATTCATACTTCAGTTACCTATTTTAAATGTTATCACTTCATTGCTAAAATTCCTTTTTTTTTCTCACAGAAACATCTGTAATTCCTTTGATTTATGAATTTATGATAGAACTGGAGAGAGAACTGAGTTCATGGAAAACATTTTCCCTACAGAGACATACTATTTCTTTTTTGCTTATAAGACAATGACTTGGGTAAACTTTTTTTTTTTTTTAAACAAACACTGCTGTTGCAATGTTACTTCCCCCCAGCTAAAATATCTGAAACAAAAAGAGTTTGGCAACTTAGTAGAACTTTGGACAGAATTTGTCTTGTATATAAGAAATTTTTAAAGACATCTTAAGTGTTTCTTCTTGATGACTTCCAGTGCTGCCTTCTATAATTACATAGGGCACAGCTCTCAAAAGTACAGCACTATGTTATTAGAATGTGTAAATAAATTAGTAACATGGGTGGGTTTGTGTTTTATTTCTTTTCCATACAAAATACAATGTGTCAGGAGTAGTTGTGTACACTTGACTGCTGTTCTGTGGCAATAAAAGGTACATGAATATTCTCTACCTCCAGTGTTTGCTCCAGAGTTCACTTTTAGTACTAATTGATTCATCATTGAATGACTTCAAGTAACCATAGCATCTGAATCATCTTATAGCCATGGTAACCTTCCACCCATTCCTTGGAAAATCATACTGCCAAAACAAATATCTGCTCTCTGCCTTGCTTGTGAAAATCACCCCAGATGGCTGATATTGTAATGAGGCATTGAGAGTGATGAGCACTTCACTGTTGTAGCAGGTCAGCTAAAGAGCAACCAGTTAAAGCAAGGTTGTATGATTTTGTACAGAAAATGGTACATTCTTAAAAGTGTTCAGCAAAGGCAGGGTGCTTTGTTTCAGGTCAACCGTTTGTAAATCCTGATGGGACACCGGCAATATACAATCCTCCCAGTGGCCAGCAGACGATGAGGAGCCAGATGGTGGGACAGTCTCAGCAGCAGCCTTCATCCCAGCAGCCTCAACAGGTTCAACAGCCACAGCAGCAAATGGCAAGTCACCTTGTCACACAGGTAGGTGTGGTGGCTGTTGAAAAAAAGAGAAGCAGCTCTCAGGGATACGAAAGATGACCTAAAGGGTAGGAGGGAAGGATGCACCTAGGCAAAATATCAGGATGTTCTTTTCTTTTGAAACAAATGGGGCCCGTGATCTGTATTTTGAACATGGATGAAACAGATGAAGAGGGAAGGATTCCTTTTTCAATTCCATCTAAAGGATGGTTTCATTTTGAAAAGGACTGTTAAGTGAGTTGGTGTATGTCTGCATAAATGCATTTTGCAAAAATCACCCGTAATTGAAAGCCGAAGCGTTCATTCTCAAACTAGTGTAGTCTGTAATTCTCCCCAAAGAGCCAGAGACCTTTCCCTGTCCTTTTTGACAGCAGTGGGGTTGAGTCAAAGAATCAAGTCCAACACAAGGCTCTACAATCTCTTCCATGTCTGGTTACATGGGGCCCGAGCTGTGGGTTAGCCTGCTGTCCGACCACCCCTGCCCCAAAGCGTGGTTCTTCTGCCTGCGCCCCATGTTCTGGCCATGACCTTGCTCTGAGCTCTGGAGCCTACAGCAGGAGAAGGGAAGAGCAGTGTAATGTGGGCACAGTGCCATGGTATATTGGCTCTCTGGCCCCTGGCCTGGCTGTGGCGTGCAGCCAAACGTGGCTGAGCATGGGCAGCAGGGTTTGGGTCTGGTTCAGACTTAATTTTGTGGATTGTGTGCTTGCTGTCCCAGAGCAGAGCAGGCGGAGGAAACTACTCAAGCAAGAACACTACATCCTGCTTACTCGGGGAGCAGCCAAGATCTACTGTGGTTCTTGTGCGGCTTTATAATTTGGCATGGTTTCATCCCAGGTTACTCAGAAATGCAGTGTTTAAATTCAGTGAGGTTACTTTGATTTTACTTGGATTCATGTGTTTGTGGCTCTTATTTCTTGATTTGGTCTTGGAAGATGGAGGTAGCACCAAACCTGTTTAAGACTCAAGTTAAATGAGAGATTTAAATGAAAGGAATAGTAAAGCTATTGCAAGGCAATAGTGCTGTAGAAAATTGTTCTTTCACATAGATAAACATCTGCTCCAAGCTGACAGGCCTGTCTCTGTTGTTAATTTGCAGCCTGTTCTTTGTCAATTTACTTTTTTAGCTATTGTGTTCTGCCAAAGGAGCTTTAAAATCATTATTCCTTTGCCTATGACACACTCGGAGTTAAATCAGTCATTATCAGCAAAATTCAAATATACACTTACACTGTGCTGCTCTTCCATTTTATCTCTGTAAATTAAATGTAGAATCATAACTTGGCTTTGCCTCATATCAGTAATAAGAAGTTGTAGCTGTGGCTTTATTTAATCTAACAGCCATCAAATATATGAAAATAGGCATATATATAGGCATATATATAAATACAGAAAAAACTGTAATAAAGAATTGTTTGGTATAAGACTAAGATGAAGACTAAAATTGCAGTACCTGACCTCTTGTATTTGGGCTGGTGATGAGTCACCTGCATTTTCAGAACTGTGTTTGTGATCTTTGTTCTCAGTAACAAGAGGTGGTGGTTGTTGTTGTTATCTGTCTCTAAGTAGCTTGTATTTATTGTCTTTCACTGTGTTTACTTTGCAGCCTGTTCAGGCCATGCAGCCATCTTCTCAGTCAGTCCAATATCCAGCAGTTTCTTATCCTCCCCAGCATCTCCTGCCAGTCTCTCCAACACAGCAGTTTTCTGTGGTACTAAAGATTTATCTTTTCTTTTTTTTTTTACCTTTGCTTGAATTTGGGTGTGTGAGCATGAGTGTGCCAGCGAGCCTCTGGGGAGCACTGAGAATGGTGTCCCACATGAAAGCCCCATCTAAATCCCCTTTTGCCTTAACACTTTTGGTACTGACAAGCATTTTGTAAGAGCGTTCCTACTAATTCTGGTTATCTAACCTGGAGGATGATGTTTGGAGCAGGGCTCTACCTGATCAGCAGAGCCTCCAGAAAAATGTTTTGTTGTGATAGGAGCTTGTGTCTTCCCACTTTATGTCAAGGGGGCTTAAATTGCTAACTTGGGCATTTCAGATTTGGGTTATCCTCCTTTTCATGTCCACAAAGACTGAAGAAGAGACCTCTAGAAATAATTATTTTTTATTTTATATTATTTTATCAGTATACTAAATCCACTGTCTGCATTTATTCCCTGATGGTACCAGAGCACTTGGAAAACAGAGTAGCGGTGAACCAGCTGCAAAAGGTGTGGTACGCTATGCATCATGACAAAGCACCAATGGGCGTGTATAATAAAAATAAATAGAGTGCTCTTCTGGAGTCTGAATCTGGCTTGGTGCTTACAGGGCTAAGATTATACTGTTGTAAAATGAAGCTGACATTTTAAGAGGCACTACAAGATGGTGGGGTTTTTTTCTGTTATTTTTCTCTCTTGCTCTAGTAATCTTGTTTATGACTGATTTTTTTCCTAAGGCAGAGATGTCACGTAGTTACAGTAAGAGATGGAAACAAAGCTGAACGGATCCTTGCAGCTAAAATAGTGTTACTAATGCCTGGTAGATGAGCAGTACCGTTTAAAGGACAATAAAAAATGTTCTGTGCTGAACAGAAGTTGCATATCTCAGTGCTAATTCTCTTGAAAAGTGTCTTGCAGGCATCTCAGGTTGTTCTAGTGCTAGTCATAGGAAGGCTGATATTTTTGTGGCTAATTTAATAGTTAAACTTCGCATGAATTAATGTCTTCAAAGTACATTGCATTATACACACAATGTATAAACTAGAGGGTTTTGAAGCTTTTGGTCTCTATTGTGTGAATCCGGAGACATTCCAGGCTCAGTGAAGTTTCTCATAGAATCTGTTTGCCGTCATTCGCCATCCAGGTAACAAATATCCTAGCTTTCTAAAGAAACAACTTCAGACAGACAACTTATGTGCCTGAATATGGATGTAGGATGACGGTAAAGTTAAGAGCGTTGCTTTCTTACACTACCTGAAGATCTGCCAGGAGTGTTTAAAAATGTTGGCCCATAGTATCTGCTCTCAGAATGGGAGGGTGACTCTGTGAGTCTGTGCAGTCTCTGGCAGTGCTTTCCACAAACTTACTTTTTTTTTTTTGTGTGTGTGTCTATTTTGAAGTTTCCTGCCAATAAATACATTGTGCAGGATGGTTTTGGAGAGTGAATACCACAGGGATGTGAACAAAATCGAAGAGGCTCCTTATAAAAAATAGCATGGATGTTCTAAGTGAAAAGCACTTTTATAGTGCTTATTCCCTATCCATGAGGGGATATAAGGAAAAGACCGTAATCTGCGTATTAGCAGACGATGGAGTTTTATGCTGGATTTACTGCCATATAGAGTACGTTTTAATGTTGAATATTTAAGAGTCTTATGGTATGGACACAAACGAAGAGGCATAGAACCAAATTTGTAGATTTTCGACCTTCACAGAATAAACTTGAGAGCATTGATTAGTATGGATCTTTTTGCAAGGCTGTACAGATACTGTCTAGAATCCTTGTATCATTACTAGCATGTAATGAGACTTAGGTCCATTGACTTTATTTGGTACGTTCATCTTACCATAGATTTATTTCCCCCCCTCCAGTCAAATAAAGTACTTGTTTCTTTCCAACACTGAATAAAAACCCTTGAAATAGCAACTGAAGGCTTAGCTTTTTTTACCTTCTCTATGTTTACAACCTTGGATTTTCAAAACAGTCCAAAAAGGAAAAGGTCTGCACCTGAATCCTACTGGATTCTTCTTGGGATCATTTTGAAACATAGGTGAAATCACCAGCATGTGTTTGGCTGAGGTTTTCTGTGTTTGGGGGAAGAGTTATTCATAATGTTATTTTCATGCCCTTTATGTTTAAAATGTCTTCTTTTGGACACTGTGAAGTTCACTTGTCATTTTGGAATAAAAAGGGGAGGGGGGCAGGGTGAAAGCCAAAATAATTGGCTTTTATGCCAAGCGATGCCATTCACCTTGCAGTCTGGAAGCCTTAGTCAAAGCATTTATAGCGATTTTCATTTTAATTGCCTCCATTTTTGTAGATACCCATGCAAAGTTTGGCACGTATTTGAGCTGAGTGATTCCTTTCTCCCTCCGTGCGCTGTTTGAACCTATTTGGTTTTGCTAATTCACGTGTCTACCGCAGACATTGCATCTACATCATTTTCTACTGCCTTTTTGCCCTGCAGCGAGATGACATGACAACACAGTTTAACCAGATGAGCTTGAGTCGTCAATCATCAGGAGACAACCCCGAATCGCCTTCTGGTCCTGTCTACCCGTCGCCTATCTTGCAGCAACCTGCCCAGCAGACGGGTTACATTATGGCTTCCCCAAGTCAGCAGCTTCCCCCGGGAGGCTTTACAGGTTCGGGTCCACCAGTATCCCAGCAGGTGCTGCAGCCGCCACCACCGCCCCAGGGCTTTGTGCAACAACCACCGCCACCTGCTCAGGTAGGCAAAACCTTCACTGCCAGCTTGGCATGGTGCTCCTTACAACCGCAGAAAGAGAATATAAAAAAATTATCCAGATTCTAGATTATTTGGGTTTTTTTTTCCCCCCTGGTAAAAGCTTAGCAGATTATTAGGCAGCAGGAAACTTGCAAAGCCTCTGTCGTTTCCTGGTTTTCAGCAATTCCTTCTCTATCCTCAAACCATTTTCCAAACATATGTTCGTACTCCGGGACACATCTGCACATGAATATGAAGGAGGAGAGTGAGTAAATATCCATAGTCCTTTTTCCCTGTATGTGTACCAAAAGAGCAACATGCACATCAGCCCAGGTAGTCGTTAATCATACTTAATTGACTTGAACATGTGAGATGTCACAGATCAGTAATTTTAACTGTCTTCCTGAAGACTGATTATGTTTTACTGTTCACTACCAAACATCTCTACTTGTCTCCTGGGTACCTTTACAGAATATTGAAAGTGATTACTGTCAAGAAGTAAAATGCACAGATGACTTTCTGGACCATTTTCAAGGCATACACTTTAAAAAGCCAAATTTCTTTATCCAGATATAGACAACTTCATTTAAACTCTACTTTAAAATGGTATTAATAGTATTTCTCCTGTTTTGATTTTATCCTTTGGAAGAAAGTATATAAAAAAATAAATTTTTAAAAAATTCTCCGTTTCTTTTAATGTAAAAGTAGTGTAAAACCTACTGGGTTTTGTGTTTGCCACTTCTTCCTGAAAATCTCCAATTGCGTTTGTTAATGGGATTCTGTATTGCCACAGTAATGAAGAATTTATACTGTTATAATGTTTTAAGTGGGCTAGAGATCTAGTTAATTAGATCACTAATTAACAATAAAAGAAATCTGAAGACTGCTGGATGCTCACATCTCATAGAGGCCTGTGACATCCATAGTTTCTCTAGTTAGAAACTATGCAGCCGTTGTTTCTGAGAGAAGGCTTGCGAAAAAATAATTTTTAAGGAGCTGAAGTTCAATACAGTGTGATTTAATTTATTTTAATTGAAAATATGATGAGAAAAAGATTTCACTGTTTACCAAATGTAGCATTTTAAAAAAAATTTTGGGAGGGAAAAAATGACCTGAAGACCAGAATTCCCTAATGAATTTGTCTCCCTATCTAGACTGTGTCTCCTAAGTGAGTAAGTAGAGGCTGTTCAGGCTTCTCCTCTCATGTACAACCACCCCCGGTGCCCTCAGTGTTTTCAAGCATCATTTAATCAAACCTTACGACACTGCTAGTGAACCAGATAAACGCGGGCACCTCCATTTTACAAGCTGTCACGGCAGCAGGCGAAGTGATGCATTTCCCAGCCCTGCCAGCCGAGGTTTGCGGCAGGGCCTGCAGCATCGTGCTGCCTACCGTGGCGGGGGGGCCCCCACGCCGCCTCCTCTCCCCGCCTTGGGTAAGACCAGGTTTGCAGCCCACCCTGGGGTCTCTGCTAGACCTGCCCCGTCCCCCCTCGGTTGACTCCGCAGAGGTTGCTTCTGCGGGTTTGCCCGCAGCTCCTGCCTGCCTGTGGCTCAGCCTTCATCACCTGGGGTGGGAGCGTTGGATGTCACCCTTGCGGGTGCGGCAGGGTGTGAAGGGTTTTCGCTCAGTGTGGCGTAGTGTTACTTTGTGAAGGTGTTTTCCCTCATTAATACTTGCTCTGCTGCTACCGGAGAGACAGATCAACTTCTTCAGAGGACAAGTGATGAGGAGGTGTCTTTTCATACATAGGCTGCTGTATGACCAGTATCCTACTGGTGAGTCTGATGACCACTGTGTCTCTGTCCCTACCCCAAATATGGTATGTACAGGTGCTTTCCTCCTAAGTTTTAACAAAGTGGAAAGTTACCAAGGGCAGAAAAATATCTTTTGGGGTTTGAGCAACCTCAGTTGCTCACTGGGGAATGGTTTGTCCTTGGGAGAGGGGGGTGTAGAAAAGTGAGAAATTCAGCACTGTCAGCTTCCTCTGCATCCACTGCCCTGCACGCACCGTTCATCTCCAGCTTGTCACTATCCCAAAAAATCCTTGTCAGATACCTGTGTGGAAGAGGGTGCGAGGAGGGGGTCAGTCCCTGCTTCCCGTGTCCCTGTGCCATGAAAGCGCAGTGGCCTTGGTCTGCTGGGAGGGAGAGGGGGCAGCGGCTCTCTGCATCCGCATGCACAGATGGGAACTTGTGATGGACGTTTCAAGTTCTAATTTATTCTCTTCAGCCCTAGAATGTGGCATGGTGCTTTGGATACTACTTGTAGCATGTGTAACATGGCAAATAGGAGGATCCCTCTTCTAAAAAGATGAGCAAAGCCTTGGGGAAATAGTAGTTCCTCTGCCCTAACAGCTCAGCTGTCTGAGCAGGGCAGCTAGACCCCAACTCCCTGTCCTGCCCATAGGAAAACTTCACTGTGGCAGCGGCTGTTGGCAATCTGAATCACCTGTTACTCTTTTGGGCTTACATGCAATAGTAAGGCTGCTCTCAGATACCACAGCAGGTGGATCTGAGGCAGGCTTCAAAAAAAAAAAAAAAAAAAAAGGGGGGGGGCAATAAAGGACAATAAAAATGGTAATCCATGCAAAACATTATGTGATGCATTAATCACTGCAATCAATGTAAAAGCACTTTTATATCTTAAATGTTGCTATTGAATTTATTCCGGTAAAAAAAGAGGCTTGGCTTTAATGGCGAATTACTTCCTGTAAATGCATTGCTGGTCAGGTTCTAGTGGGTTGGCTGCGGGGCCCTTTATGCTGTCGGAAAATATCAGAGCAAGAAGAACTTTGGGTGGAGGTCCTGTAAGTATGATCCTTTCCTTTGGGAAAGGAGGAGAAAGAAATACTCTCCAAGCCTACAAACCCAAAGGTACTGCATTTAAATTATTAGCTTTTGTATTAAAGTTCAATTAGACGTGGCTCTACAGCTGCTCTCCAAAATTTTCTCTTCCAGTCTGTATCAAAGCAGAAGCAGACTGAGTTTGAAATAGTGTGCCTAAGAAGTGGTGAGAGGACCCCTTGCATTTCTTTTACCGCTTTTTTCATCACAGCTGTTCCCCAGTTTGACATCAGTCATGATTTAATAACCTGAAAATAATGATCTTCAGACAATTGACAAAAAAATCCCCAAAACACACAAACCAAAAAACAAAACAAAACCAAAACCCAACCGTTACTCTGGGTTTGCTGAAAGGGACTTTTAGCAGCAAATTCCTGTTTGTTTTCTGTATCATGAATGGCAAACATACATCTTTACTTTCTCTGTTTTCTTCTATTTTCAATTTTCTTCTCTTTCTGATGGTTCTTCTATAGCACTTATGGGACCAGGCACTTCAACATGGGTCCACATTCGGGTTTTGCAGCACTCTGTCATTGGTGCTTGTCATTGCTCTGCCTCTGCAAATGAAGAACTGGGAAAACTGCGAGTACTGTGCCAATGGGAAAGCATACACTCCCTTTAAAGTGATTTTCATCTTTGACTCATTATTTATGGAAGCTGTACTGGCAAAATGATGTCCAGAAATAAGATGGCGTGAATTCTTGGAGGGTTGGGGAGAAGTAATACACGTGTTAAGGGATTTTTCACCTGAATTAATTTTGTGTCATCATTGATTTTAGTTGTCTCTTTGTAGAAGCCCTGTCCTAGAGAGTCCATAGCTACCCTAAGACACAAAATCTTTATTCATAGCGTGTCTCCTCTAGGAAACTTGTTATGAAAAAGGCTGGGGAGTGACTGCAAGTGAGTGGGTCTTTCCTTGATGATCTCGGAAGATGATATTGGAGGACATGCCTGTAGTTGTATACAGGCCATTATTTTTTGTTACTGTTGTTATAATTATTATGGAGGATGGGGTGTAGAGGAGAGAGAAAAATCTTGAAGGATGACTCATCCCAGTCAGTTAGATACTGGAAAGTAACAGTATCTCCATGTGTCCCATACATCAATGTAGTTTCTGTTGTCTTCACTCCCATTTATGCAACTGTAGCTGCAATTAGCAATAGTGTCAGCATCACTAATCATCTGGATGAAGGTAAACTTAACTGGTTTTCAGTGATGTTAAGTGAAGGTGGAATACCTGTCTGTTGGCAGATCAAGCTGTAAGTCAGTAGGGAGATAGGTTAGAAAAGTAAAATCAGCCTGAAGGATTTATGGAATCTTATCCATACCATGAGGAAATAACATAGCTGTGAATTTAAGGGATGCTCCGAGAGAGCAGTCTAAGGGAGACCCACTCTGGCAATAGGTTTCAAAATGTACGCGGACAGAACAAAGCAGAAAGCCAATGCTGTATTGGGTCTTTGTCCATCATCTAGAGAAAAAACACATCAGGAGGAGGAAAAAATAATCCCTGTTAGTGTTGGTCCGTGAGTGTCTCTGAAGTGATGTGCCTAGTCCTGTTACAGTTTAAGTTAAATAAAGAAAGCGATGTATGTGAAAGAAAAAAATAGAGATGTGTTGGAATGGTCAGCCTACAAACAAGGAGGGTCTCCACCTTCAAAAGAAGAATATCCAAGGGTTGAGGATCATCTGTCAACTATTTCCATGGTGATTATTAAACGGGGGGAGAAGGGGGGTTGGATTTTTCACAGTGTCAAGGATTAAGATCAAGGAACTATGCTTTTAGACTAAAGAAGACAGCGTTTATTTATGTTATGGTCTTAGAAGTACGTATGTTTTAAATATTTATTTATTTATTTTTAGGGTAACCATATTGGCATGCTTGTCAGTTTAGTGGAAACTTCCTCATTCTGTAAACGAAATATGTTATGCAAGCAAAAGGTCCAAGGTTAGACTGTGCGTTCACATGGGAAAGCAATTCAAGTATAATCTGGCATGTCAGTAGGCTGATACAGAAATGTGGTGTTTTTTATTGAAGAGCACATAAGCAGAGGTGTTAGTAACACTGACGTAATGAGAAACTAAAAAATTCAAGAGGGTCAGAGTAGATGATGTAAGTGATACTTGTTATCTCTGATCCCTCTAATTCTGCTGTTCACTGAAGTAATATCAGAAAGGACAAATAATATGTTTCAACTACTGACGTAGAGATATAGTCAAGATAAATGACAATGGATCCTTCCTAACACCTCAACCACAAAAGACCTATTTTATCCATGTCTATATTTTACACCAAGCCCTTCTTTTAATGTCTGATCTCTTAAAAAAAATACCCCAAACAAAACAAAAAGCAAACCCCAAACCAAACCTCTTCTTTGCAAGTCATGTGTGCGTGATTACTAGCAAATTGATCCATTAATCTTTCTAAATGAAATGATTTTTTTTTTACCTGATGCTCCTACTACTAACATTTTTCAGGCTGATAGATTGCACTCTGATAAGCTTCTAAGTGGGTATATAACAAATGTATTCTAATGAATTGAGAAAATGAGAGAAAAGGAGAAAACCCTTTGACTAACTCTGAGGTGTTATCTGTGTGGTAAAAATAAATACCTGTTTCCAAATAACTCTCAACACTTTGGTGTACGTATATGTTTTTGTGCTAAGCATGTTCACTTCAAAACCTATACTCTTTAAATTATGTTTTGAAGTTAATACCTACAGAATCTTTCCACAAGAGATAATTCACATTGTTTTCATATGCTTACGTATTTTCAAATATCTAGGGGCTTGTCTGCACAAGGAAAATGAGGAAGTTGGGGGTAAATCAAATAACTTTAAATCCTTTAAGTGAGATTAAGCTGCAGCCAGGAAAAGTGAGAGTATTTCCACAGGGGTTTAATATTCTTTAATTTTTAGAATACGGTAATAGAAATTAAAGAATGTTTGCGAGGATGTTTACGCTGTTCCCCTCCTCCAAGGCAGGATCAGCTATTTGCATTAACTTTATTTAGGCTGAGTCTTACCACTTCTTTCAAGTCTCCTATTGTAGAGGTTTCCACAAGATGAGTTCATCACACTAAATTGCCTGATCCCTTATTTACACTGCTATGGTGTTTAAAGAGTGATTTTTTGCACCTGAAATATCTGGGCCAACTTTCCCATACCTTGTGGCTTTTCTTTGCAGAGAAACAGATTCATCATGATTTTGTCCATTTTACAAAGGCGTTTTGCTTTTATTACTTTAGTCTTTAACAAAACAAATTACTTGAAGGCAGGCTGTAACCATTAGGTGTCACTTGGTATTGTCTGGAGGGAGGATAGCTTACAACATTTTCCAGTTGAAACGTATCTTGTCTTTCTGGCATATGCTTGAATCTGGCTGGTATTATCTGGGTGAGGGGAGAAAGAAGCAAAAAAAAAAAAAGCTATGTGATTTCCATTGATTCAAGAGAAAAGGAATACACCTTAAAGAATGAATGGGTATTCAATCTCTTGATTGACAGGTAACATTGACTGACAGTTGGTTTGGAGGTTTCACTTCATCAACATCGCCGAGCCTAGTTTTGTTGATCCTGATACTTTTCCCACCACGTTTACTCATTCAGTAGTCTTCTACTTGCCAAATTAGCCATCCATACCCTCTTGCCTAGTCTTTTGTATCTATGCCTGTTCTTTCTCATTTGACATCGTCTCTAGGAAAATTTCTGATCCCTCTTATGACATCCTACCAGTATGCAAAAGAATGCAGGTACCTTTACTCTTCTAATACTTTACTCTATGGGTAATCAAGTTGAATGAGCTGTTCCAGGAATATTTCCTCCATGCAAATAAAGGTGGCAAAAATAGTTCTCATTTTTGTATGAAAAAAAAAAAAGACAAAAGCATATAGTATGACTCTGTGCATATATATGAGTAGGATAAATGCTACACACAAAGAAAAAAAATAATTGTATGATTTATAAAGAAATGCTGACGGATGTGGCAGAAGTCACAAAAGGAGCAACGTTCTCCCAATCCTTTGCCCTCTGCAGTTTGTTGATAACCACATGCTGCTGAACTGTCACATACCCACAGAATCCACTGCAGCTGAAAATGAAAAATTTTGAGTGCTTTGAACTTTCCAAGGGTCAGTTGAAAACTGTTTAGCTCAAATGTCTCAGTAATGGTGGTGCAGGATGTATAGGAAAAAACCTTTAGCTCCAGTCACCTGTAAACGCCCATGTTCACCTCCTTGTTAAGGTGATGTAGTACATGTTGCTCTGTAATGACGATAATAATAAAAAAAAAAAGCCCACCTGGCAGAACTTGCTGACTCAATGCCTACTCTCAGTTCCTGCAAGAAAACAGCTATGATTGTTTTTTGAGCTGTAATTGTATTCACATCCAGTGTGAGAGAGGCTTTACAGGGAAACGGTCATGTAAGGAGGTAGCTGTTAAACAAAAGCATGACTTTAATAATCGTTTCTTACAAGTGTTAAGGGCACACACACTCCATCTTTCCCTCTATCTCACTTCTATATATTTTTTAATCCAGGCCATTCTTTGCTTCAAATTGACCATCTTCTCCAGAGTTCACTTAATGGTTCAATATGCTGTCTTATATGTATTATGTTGGTATGGAACGTGGTGTTTGCATCTACTTTTCTGCAACATTTGATATTTTACTGTGATTTCTTTGGTATACACATGTAGCTTTTTATGCATCCTGTATGGTTTTGTGTCTTTCAATTAAAATTCTTTTTCTTCTGTTTCTTAAAGTATCTGAGAAGAAATTTGGGCACTGATAGCCCTTTTCCTAACAAAGCTGAAAGCAAGCAGCAGTTTTTGAAGAGACACAATGCAAACCTCTCCTCTTGATTACTGTTATCACTAATATGCCTGACTTGAACTCTTGCTCCTCTTCCAGTTTTGTTTTATTTTGTGAATCTTTGAGCTTTAGAGTCCATAGTTAGTTGCTGTTCTCTTTCTTTGCAGATGCCAGTGTATTATTACCCATCTGGTCAGTACCCTACCTCAACAACTCAGCAGTACAGACCCATTGCCTCAGTTCAGTACAGTGCACAGCGGAGTCAACAGATCCCACAGACTGCACAGCCAGCAGGTATTTATATGTGTTACTCATTTCTTTAGCTGCTCACAGTGACTTTGCTGGTGAAACCTGTTGGTTGTGTTTTAATTTTGAATTTGAGCAACAGAGGAGAAAGCCGGTCTCTGTTCTGTTTGAAAATACAGTGAAAATTACAAATTGAGAAACCCTTTGCTTGGAGATCATAGAATGATAGAACAGTTTGGGTTGGAAGGGACCTTAAAGATCATCTAGTTCCAATGCCCCTGACATGGGCAGGGACACCTTCCACCAGATCAAGTTGCTCAAAACCCCGTCCAACCTGGCCTTGAACACTTCCAGGGATACTGAGCAAAGGAAGAGAGGAGGTTGCGTTCTCCACCACTGCTGTCCTGCACACAGTGCCATGTCCTCAGTATCCATGCTCCATGTGATGGGTCACAGAGAGAGGTGGGAAGGAACTGCTATGAGCAGTCACATCGCATGTTCAAGCCAACTGTTGTGGTTTGTCCTTCATCATGCAAACTTCCTAAATGGTTTGTAAGACTCTACACGGTGGACGGGTTTGCAGTGATGCAGAAGGGGCCGGTCGTGCTCCACCACCACCTTCTGCTCTCCCTGAGCCTGAGGAGCAGTGAGGTGGTCCGCGTGGTTGGTGCCCATCAGGACCAGCTTCCTGCAGTGACGTGCAGCTGGAAGGGGGGCCGTTACACTGTAAGAGAGTGAGTAGCAGGTCTCACAGTGAACCGGTCTCTTTTCCTGCTGTGTCATGCCACTCCTGATGATACCAGAGTAAGAGGGACGTAGGCAGCGTTGGGCTGGTGCATGTTGGGGGAGGGCAGGGTTTGTGCTCATGAAAGGGTCCTCGTGTTTCAAGGGAATAAACAGTTCTTCTGGTTTTGGAGATTATTTTTTTAAAGTTGTTGATTGTGTATTTCTTTAATGCACACCTTCCCTCGTAGGGTGTCTCAAACAGTAACTCCAAGGTGTGTGTGGGGTGTTGTTTCCCATTAGGGTTTGCAATTACCGATGTGGCAGGTAGGACAAAGCATTCATCTTTCTGTCTGGGTTTGGCAGAAACCCTTCTGAATGGCAAAGCAGGTTCCCTGCAGAGGCATTGACACGAAAGTGTTTTAAGATGCAAGTCAACAGCCCAGACGTGAGACATGAACAAGACTTATGGGGTCGTCCAGCCTGTCAACCTGTCCCTGTAATGCGACTGCTGGCAATTTTGTTCACGCTTTCTCAGGTGCTCAGGGAAACAAAGACATGGCAAACACAGCTATAACTAAGCAATTGATTACTTTTTTTTTTTTTAAAGCTGTTCTACGTTCTAATAAAATGAGTGTTTTGGTCAGTGTTGCTGTGGCTGACTGTGTCTGCTTTCATAAACTTATATTTACACATTCCTGAGAGAGAAAGGGGTGAGAGTACTGCACAAAGGTCTTCTGACTTCTGCCTGGCAGTCTGGTACCATATTTATTATCTCTGTGTAGCAGGTCTTTGAACTTAAGTGAAAATCAACTTAGATGACATTATCTGGGTCTGCTGTGTTGTCATAAAAACGTATTTATCAGTTTAATGCTACATCCATAGCATAGTGGAGATTATGGTAAATGAAGTGCACAAGAGATGGCCTGAAGCACTTGAGTGATGTTCTGGAGAATATCCAGCTATTTGATCTTGAGGAAATCCTAGTTTTAAAAATATATTGTAGCACAGGAGCTGTTACATTTGCGTACAGACAATTCAGAGATGTAAATGCTAATTTTGTTTTTGTGTTTACTGCATTGTTTTCCTTACATGTTTGGAAAACATGAGTCAAAGAGTTTATGTAAAATCTCTCGCACGTCAGTCGTTCCCTGCAATTCACTCTTTCAGCTGCCTGCTCAGTTGGAAACATTATTCTTATCTCTTGTTTAAAAACGAAAACATTGTGACTATGGTTTAGGCTCCCTGCTGTGGCAATGATTTTAAGCATTTAGCTATTCTCAGATCTTGAGACTTGGCTGAGAACAGATTCCTCAAGCTGGTTCATCCCTTTGGGCTCAGATACATCCTTTCCCATAGTCGCCGTCCGAGCGTGCGATAGGCATGCCAGGAAGCAGCTTGCAGTTTCCTACAGATCTTTTCTTGGAGATACAGTGTAAGGATCATTCAAATTTATGTTCCACTGCATCCCTTGGCATTTGGAAAATAACTAGCTTTCCAAAATGTCACAGAATTTGTACTAAAATAAAAGAGAAATTAAAGTATAGGCAAGTATATTATTTATGCTCCAGGTTTATTGCAGGAAGTTCACTGTAAGCACCAAGACACCACAAAACCAAATGATTCAGTGACGGTTTCAGGTGGTTTCATGCCCAGTATCGCTGCATCTGCTTTTCTTCAAGTGAGCCTGCCCACACACACACATTTTGTTCCTCGTATGCCCTGTGGCCTCAGCCTACCTGCAAAATCCTCATCTCTCTTGGTTCCTCTTCGATGCCCAGTAGCTGCTTGCAGGGCAGGAGACAGTGTTATGGCACCACAGCAGATTGACCGGTGGCACCTAAACAGAGCAATTAACTACTAGCTCGTACCGCAGCCTTTTGATAGTCACGCAGGTGAGCTGAGGCAAGCCTCTCCTCTTTCAAGCCACTGATTTTCATGCAACTTTAGAAATGTGTGTCTTTGCAGCTTCCATTTCTGTGTCAAACATGATAGAAATTAGATGACGAGCTCAAAAAGTTACTCTGAGGGTTATTTGAGGGAAAACTGGCAGAGTAATCATGCTCATTTTTCCTTCAGAAACCAGTTTTTTTTTTAAAAAAAAAAAAACAAAAAAAAACAAAAAAAAAAACCAAAAAACCCTAAAACACAAAACCACTACAACAGCTTCTAAATCTTCCTAGAAACTTGTACATGACTGGAGAATAGCAATCAACAAGTGAGTGTTTCAGAGCAGTTTCCCTTCCTGTGCAGACTTAGCTTCAGATCAGCACGTGAGCAGGTTGTGCCAGGAGCCAGGGATAACTAGGGGGCAGGAAAATGAAAACATGAAGGAGAATAGCGCTGGCGAAACCGAGAATGTTGAGGATGGGAAGGGGGAACAGATGGGAAGGAGGCAGACAAAAGGATGATTTCTGAAGTGGTTTCCCCAAAGAACTCACAACACTTGCTGCTGCTTCGGAGGAAGGACGGCTACAGTGCAGGCAGGCTCATGGGAGCCCACGCTGTCTGTCTGTACCTGCCAGCTGGCTCATATGGCAAGCGGGAACAGGGAGGTAGCCTCAGCATGGCAGCTTGGAAAATGTTTTGTTAAAATACAAAAGTTTGCCTGCTTGGAGGATCTTTTGGAAGCTTTCAAAGCAGCAGCAAGGAGTTCAGATCTTACTTTCCCCACTTTGGGCTGCAGAGGTCAAAGTTTGATCTAATGCCAGCAATTTGTTTTCATTTTTCTTAGAAAAGGTCTCTTCAGGAGCTGAATGATATTGATGACTTTTACAGCAAAGAGCTAAAGTAAAATGTCAGCACAGCATCTGTGGTGGCTGAGGGAGCCTGTACTCTCTTGTGGCTCTGGAAGAAGAGCAATATTAAGTTAAAATGGCTCCAGGGCAGAAAAAAAGATGAGCTCACCTAAAATTAGATTAGAGCTCTGGTAGCAATAAATCATTTGGAGGGAAGACTGAGAACTTTTTTGTGTGCTTAGTTACCTTTTTTATTTTTATTTTTTTTCCTTAAGTGCTGGCTTGTATGAGAACATAAGTGACCCATTTGTAGGAGAAGCCTGGTACAATGAGTTGTCCGTGAAGATTTTATAAAAGTCTCTGCTGTTTGAATTACATTTGTTTCTGTTCAAGCCAAAATGAGGTATCTGACAGCGTGGTAGCATGGTCTGTAAACATAAATACTTTTATTTCACTCGGACACATACCATCGTTGCTCTTCTTCATTATGCACAATGCAAAGTTTTTTGAAGTGTTGCCGTTGAGTGGGGCCAGGGTCCAAACAGGTGTCTGTCACACCATGGCACGAGTAGGACATCATAGGTGGATTCTTAGGACATGATCAGGCAGCTGTTCTCAAAACCAGTATGCTCATTTTTCAAACGATTTGGTTATGTTGCTATTAGTCATTTCTGCATGCTATAACAGATGATACTTAAGATACTGTGAAATGCCCGGTTCTGTAACCACACAGAAGAAAATATTATTTCTGTACTCCTCTGTAGCAGGACTCTATAAATTACATGTTTAGCATCATCAGTATTTCATTCTTCAGTAATTATCTCTGTATTGATAGTTTTGAAAGCTTTCAATCCTAGTTATTGTGTTTGAATAGAAAAATAGAGATATATTGATGATAAATCAGTAATGATTTCTGTTTTATCATGATAGAAGAAATCAGAAATGTGTTATTTTATATCTGTATCTCTATTTTCTTTCGTTATAGCAAGTGCTGTGCACTTCGAGGATTTTTCATCTTTAAACTGCTTCATAAACATGAGCTGGATAAGTACATGAGTATTACTTTGGGATATGCAACTGTTCTTATTGCCATTCACAAATTAACAAGTTGCAACAAATTACATGATTTTTTCCTACTTTGGTTTGTTGTTGTATGTCTTCCAGATAATTTTGTAGCGCAACAGAAACTTTATGGATAAAATAATATTTAGATTCTTGTTTGGGCCATAGTTCTAGAAGGCAGTCGGCTTGGTTGACCACACAGTTGTAAGGTAAAAATCTGTGGCACGTGTTTTGCATCAGCAATGAAGATCAATGAAGATCAGCTTTTGAGGAGACTAAAGCTAGGCCTGTAGTATTCAGTTGAAAAATCTTCCAGTCAGTTTACACTGTAATATTTCCAGAGAAAATGAGATGGTATTTGGCCTAAGTGGATGGTCTTTAATTCCTGCAATTAATGTAATGGTTTTAGGATTTCTCATTTGAGAATCAACAAATGTTGCCATTATAACTTGTTTCAGTGCCCAGATAGCACGGAAAGGCTCAGATTGCATAGGAGATCTTTGCTTTTTCCTACTAGCAGAATAGTTGGTTGTGTACAGTAGCACCACAGGCACGAGGAATTCGTTACATGAGGGAAGTATATATCTGAACGCTGCCTGGATGTAGAGTCCTTTTTTAATAAGTATCCAGGGATCTTCTGTAAACAGCAAATGCTTGTCTTGAAGGAAAGGTAATATTTCTGATGGAGTACTGTATTATTAGCCTTTACAGCTTCCAGTAAAGAAAAAGAGGTAATTGTCTCTTTAATGCATCCCTGAAACAAATTTTAAGCAAAGACAAAATGTACCTTAACGTAGTCCATAAATTTGTTTAGGTAGAAACCAGAGTCAAATTGACAATGAAATACCAAATTTCTCCTTAATTTAATCATTTAGGTGTCAGCATAATTGAAGAGTGTTATCCTCAAGTCTCTTTTACCCTCTTTGTCTTCTGAAAGCATTTGTCACTATATACTGATACTGAGAGGAAAAAAAAAGCAGGAAGGGAAATGTGCAGCACTAAAAAAAAAATTGGTTTGTTATCATGGTCATTAGAGGACCTTATAAAGAAAGATTGCAGCTTTCTGCCTTCATTAGCAACCTGACAGGAGCTCATGGTCCATGAGAGATTTGTTTGCATAATTCCACCTATAATTTCTGTGCTTATATAAACATAAACAACTTCAATTTTTAAGTATCTAATTATCTGAAGAAACTATTTCTCCAACAGTAATTGCTTACCGCACTGTTGAAACAGATTTGTACTGAAGGTGTCCATCTGTGTTTAATGCTATATTTTTTTACAGCAGATACTGTTTCTCCTGAAAAGCATTGCAGGGGGTGTGTGTCTCATTTTCACAGGGGCTTGGCAGGAACAGGAGGGACAGAGCTCTACTGTTTTAGTTACTTAAGCGTAGTGCTGCATTCATTAATGTTGATGTAAGACTTTGAAATTTAAAAGCATTTTATGAAATGGTAGGGCCAGATCAAGAAGGAGTTTGCAGCAATTGTGGTAGGAGGACTAAGTTCAAAATTGTGATCTTGGAGTGATCCACACTCATATTATTAGATTCTGCCCAAATACTTTATGTTTAAGTTGCCCAGAAACTTAAAAGCTTTACCTACCGGTGCTTCCATTTTGACAGTACTGAGTGCCTCAGACCAAGAGCATCTGCAAGGCAGAGCTAAGCACTCCTCCTGCCTGCAAGACGACTTCTGATGGATATGCCATGGAAGTGCCTGTAGCAAACCTAGGGGACTGCTCCTCAGGCTTCGGTTTTAGGTTTGGGTGTTTTTTCTCTTAAATCACATCTGGAGGAAAAAGGAGCGCTTATGTTTTTGTGGTTTTTTTTTAAATTTGATTTTATGATCTGGTTCCAACTTTAGGCATTCCCATGGTATGAGAAACGCGGATGCCTTGGACCCGAGGGGGTTTTAACCCACATTGTGCACTGCAGGGGAACTGCTCACCAGGATCTCTGCTGTTCAGGGATGTTCCCCATCTTTCTTACAGTGCTTTCTTTAAAGGTCTGAAGGGACAGAGAATTAAGTGCATGAAAAAGAAGGGCATAAAGCAAGAAACCCAGTTCTGATTATATATTTTATGTTCTTTTTTTTGCAAGTCTTGCTTTGTAGTATTTCACCATTGAAATAATTGTGTATCACTGTATATAGTGTGTGATTAAGATCAGCCCCATCCTCCTCCTCAGTGTTTCCTGTTAGCTCCCCATAGGGAGTTTCCTACCTCGAGTTTTGCACCCTGGATTTCATTCCCCTACTGCTGGAGGAGGTTTCTGTCGCGGAATATTGCATTCAAGACTTTTCAGAAGCTTGCTGGGAGAGCCAGGACTCTACAGCTTAGAAGTTTTTAAATTTCTAGTCTTAGAAAGACTAAGTCCTGTTGTCCTTCTGACATTAAGCAGTAGTGCTGCACCAGTACTGAACAACTGTTCAGCTTTATAGAATATCTGTAATTTAAATTAATAGCAGAATTAATACTGTTACACTCCCTGCAGCGTACTTGATTCTGAAAATTAAAAAGCAAGATCACTTTTGTCAAAAAGCTTTGTTCTCCCTCAAATGACTAGTTTAATTATTCAGCATTCACACCAAGAGAGAGCAAATATTGAGGGAAAAGAACACCGGTAGGCTCGACAGCCATAAAAGTCTTAAGACAGGCATTTATTTGTGGGTTTCTTTCAAGGCTTCTCAAGTTTTGTTCAACTTCTCTAGCACTAATTCAAATCTAAGCCATTTCTGACAGTGTTCCTCCAGTTTCACACTCAAATACAGATTTTTTAATCTTTTTTTCTTTTTAGAGAATTAGTATGTGTTAATCTCATGTCAGTTAATGTACAGGAGGAAGCAGAGAGAGAAAATATTTCTAGCAGCATTATGCACTGCATAGGACTTCAAAATAGCCTCTGTAAAAATTGCAGAGGCCACATTAAGATGTAGGGAACATTCTGAGGTATTCAACAATGTCTACAAAGAATCTTTGTATTTCTGTCTTTTCTTTGCCAAAAAGAGTCATACATCATCTCTATTGCCAATTCTGTGTTGGATCAATGCACAGTGATCCCACTTCTTGTGATGGAAATTTCCAGCACTGAATAATTGAGAGGTTTATATTGTAGTCCTTGAGAGCAAAGACAGATTTCATCTTTTATTTTTTTATTTTTCTTATTTTTTTCTTTTCCAATACCGTCCTGCCATTGCTAATACAAACGGAACCCCACCATCAACAGAAACGCTGGAAGGGCTCTCTGGAGGGGTCGAGGCCATCTCCAGCTCTGCTTCGGCCATGCTGCTCACAGTAGGTCTATAGGCTTTGGTGCTCAGTTTTCTGTGACTTTCCCACGGCTGAAAGCATGCAATGGGATGGAGAAGCGCAGGAGGGCTTTTGGGTCTAAGCTAGTAATTGAAGATATACTCTGAATGTACACCAGAGATCCGCACTGCAGCACAGGGGGGGCTTTTGCCTTACTATTGCTATTGATTGAGGATTTAAGAATCAAAGCATACTTTGCAGTTGTAAAACTCAATAGAACAGGACACTTATTTAGACTGGGACGCAGCAGAAGAAATGGGTGTATGAGCTGCCTAGAAGAAGGGCCACAGAGGAACTCAAGAACCATGTCCCAGTAACTGAAGTGGTATTCTGCTGACCGGCTCTGATATGTAAAAAGGTCCCAGTGCCTTCACCTGATTTTTGTTCAACCTTTGTTACGGTCAGTTATTGTTTGCCTAAACCATCCACAAGAACAGCATCCCTCTGCAATTCCAAGGACATTTTCATTTTGACTCACCAACATTAGATATATAGAATGTATGCATTTATATAGCAAGTGAGCAATTGTCTTAATTTCTCTTTCGTTTGTTTGCAAATGAAATAAGGCTGATGGTGTGAGTATGTGAAGGAGGTGCAGCCCTTGAGTCTTCTCAAAAAAACGAGCTGTTTGCCATAGCCACAGGCAAGGATACGTGATACCTCTCCAAATAGTTCTTCACCTCTTCCCCTGGTCCTGCTCACTGTTGCAGCTCGCTCATTATGCACCAGAGCAGATAGCATTCCTGCAGTATGAGCTAATTGTAATGCGTGATGGCTGGTAGCTGTCATTGGTATTGGACAGAAAATAAAAAAAAAAAAATTGAATTTGCTGTCTGAGTGTCTGGTTCTAACAACAGCTTGATTATTTCTGTTATTACTAGTGATACATAGTCCCTGCTGAGGTTTCACTTCCAGTAGGTACTGCTGGCATTTATCATTATGAACAATAAGGATAAATGCAGGTTTTCTTGCTGCAGACTCTGGTGAGGGTTCCTTCATGGCTGATAGGATGTAGATTGAGAAGGGAAAGAGGTGATTCTTTACTCAGCCTTTGCTGCCAGTCTAAAGACCTAGCTGTAAAGGCGAGTCATTTGACGTTAATTCACTCCAGAACTGACAAATAGAGGTTGGTTACTACTATTCAGAGCTGCTGTTTGTGCTTCTTTTTATGTGCGGGTGGCAAGACATGACTATATCCTCATCAGGAATGTTATTTTCAGGATGGAGAGTCAAATAAGCACACTACTCAGTATGTTGAACTGAAATTCATTTTTACGAAACGCTCTTTTTAACTTAGAGATTTCCATGATAGAAAAGTTTGAATCCTTAAGCTAACCATACCTGAATAATGGGAAGTTAGATAAGCTTTTACCCCAGTATATCTGGAAGGAGATTAGAAGTACTTTACCACAGGTTTTCCTTCTGCATTTTTATGTATTTAATTTAATTTAATTTTTCTTTTCAATGCGGTGCTGAGGATCCTAATGTCTTAGCAAGAAATACAGTCTTTTGACTACCATCATACAAGCACATAAAAACAAAGAAAGGAAGACAGGCCAATCTGTGCAATAACGATTCTTGTACCATAGTCATGCCAAGGAGCTACAGCTAGCTGTCCTGGTTTGTCCTAAACCACGATGCTAGCCTTGAGAGCCCTGTGTGCTAAGACATGTAATATAAAGGTGAAGGAATTTTGTTTTTCACCCGTGAGATGCAGCAAAGAGCTTGCACCCAGGGCTAAAGGGATATTAATGTAAGCACCTTAGTGGCCATCCAGTTCAGGACTATTGTCTGTCTCTAAGTCCCTTAGACAGCTTAGGTAAATAACAAAAAGAAAGAAAAAGTTTTTACTGTGGCAGCTGTTCATTCATTCATTATCTGCAAATGTTGGGCACCCAGAGTTCCTGCTGAATGCTGAAAATGGTAGGTAGCTTTTGGGGTCATACGTGTAGGATCCTCACATGTGCTCGCTTAAATATTACTGTTTGGAATAATTCATGGTTTTGCAAGTGTTTGGATTTCTCATCATGTTCAGTCTTGGTGTTTCTTATGTTTGCTCATACAGTGAAAACCCAGAACCATAATGAGAAGTGAGTGGACTTTGCCTGTAAAGAAGAGCAGTCGTTTGCATGTTGCTAATCGTTTCTCACCAGGAGACCTTAGCCCTGCAGCATTACTTAAAAAAAGAAGGAAAAAAAAACCCAAACCCATCCATTTCTGAGCAAGCAAATATTTAGGCTATATATATGTATCCTTGCTCTTTTTGTCAGCCTGTGTTATGAAAACAATTTATTATATGCCTCAGCACTGTCCTCAGGGCTTCCAAGTAGCATGCTGGTAAAACAGAACATCTTCAATAGCATCTGCTCAACAATGCTGCATTTCCAGTTTGCTCTTTGTTGAGAGCTACCTTTCATCAGGTACTGAGTCGGCAGGAGTGCAAAAGACTGGATTTTTACTGGTCCTACAAAGCAACTTCCACAAATTAAATTTTTAACGTTGCCAAGTACCACTTTATAGAATAAGCAAGAGAGGGGAAATGTGTTAAATTATAAGCAGCAACGTGCTACTTCAAAATGATTGCTGCGTTAATAGTTTGTATCAAATGGCAATTTTAATTCTGTCTCTATTGAAGAAATAGAAAGCAATTAATCTTTTGTAGCACATTGTGAAAAATAAGGGCTTAACCAGCATCTCAGTGAGGCTGTTCCTTCACTTAACCTTGAGCTGGGCAATAAATAATTATAAATGCAGCTACATCGCAAGGCAAAAGTAATCTGGTAAAATAGAATTATCATATAATGCAGAAATTAGAAATCTGAATTAGGTTTCCTGATGTTCTTTGTTCCAGAGAAGTATGAATTTGCCAGTGATTTGTGTGTAAAAGAGTGGAGCCGGGTTTTACAAAGCACCTTTTTATACCCAAGCTATCACCAAATTATTTGGATTGCAGTGCTGGCATAGGCAAATGCTCCTGCAGTCTCTCAGCTATAACTCACATAAAGCCTCTGATGATGGGACTTGTTTTATGGAGGGAGAAGGTGATGTCCAAGGTGCATGGGTGTATTAACATCTTTTGAATAATTTCCTGCTCTTCAATCAGGAAACCATATCATCAGTGCTGCCTTCCATGAAATTTTCAGTGGTACCGCATCATATAAAGTGTCTGCTCCGTTGTGGTGAGCTGCTGAGCTGCTGTAAAGATACAAATCAGAGCTGCTTTACCCTGAGCCTCTGTCTCCTGCCCATGCAGCTTCAGGGGATGCCTTTCCCCGCAGTGCCACGCTGCTGTTCCTTATAGCACCTATGCATGTCATGTAGATCCCAAAGCAGCGTCGCTAACCTTGCTTCAGCTTGGGGCTTTTCAGCCAACTCAGTGGAAGCTGGTCAGTGAAAGCATCAATGAAGCATATATGATATGGGTCATCAGTTCGTATCGTGGAGCTGTGTGCGGGATGCTGTGATAAGGAAAGGCAAAGGATATGGAAAAAAAAATATGCAGGAGGAAGTGAAAGAGCTGTATTTTTCTACTGCAGAAGTGTACTTCAACATACCGGCTCAGTGGAGCAACAGGCAGGAGCCATTCAAGCCCCTGGATAGCTCCGTAAAAATGGGAAGCCCTGTGAGTTTGTTATGTTAGGGTTGTGTTAAGGAAGAAAATTTCCTAAGTAAACCAATATAAATATTATTCTGCTTTTCTTTGACTTGCTCATCTCTGTCTCCCAGAAATACGGCCTTGCAATATAAGGAGCAAGAAACTTGTGGCTAGGAAACGTAGCTAGCAATAGCAGTGGGTTTGTAGGGCATTGTCCAAAGTCCTGTAGAGTCTGCACGCTGGTCCCACTAATTTCAGGGAGAGACCATATGTCTGCAGTGAACCATATTTATACTTCCACATGGAAACTTCACAGTGATAAAGTCTCATCTGCTTTTATCCATTTTGTCTATGTGTTGATAGTGTGCTATGGAGTGTTTACAAACTAAATGGAGGAGATTTCTTAGTTTTAGAAAACGTAAAAAATAAATGTAATATGTAATTGTGCACGTGTTCCTCATTTCTTCTACACAAATTTGGGACTAATCAAATGGCTACAAAACCTGACATGGTGTGTTTCAATTTGACAGAAGTTAAAAGGAAGTGTACTTTTTTTCGCCCCTTTGGTGTATTTATTTATTACATTACAAGGAAGAAAGTGGAAGTACAGAGCTATTCGTATTTATTAAGAGTTGTACGCAGGTGAGCAGTGTGTGGTAGGACCGAGTCTTTTTAAGTCCTCAAAGAAACCAGTTTTCTGACCGATTTGAAGCCTGGAGGAGGGCACAGTTAGTTCAGTTCCTGTCTTCTCATTCTACTCGTTTCTGATGAATGTTATATGAGTTTACAGTGTTGTTTGAAATGCATTAGGCAGCTCATTTGTGCTATAATATGGCCCATTGTGTAAATATAGAATGATATGATTTATTGGAGAAACAGGTGTGGGCACATGGAAATACAATTTGCCTTAGAGAGTTGTTTCTAATTGACTAGTAAAATGCTGTTTCCGAGTAGGCTATAATTAATCAGCAAGAACTCTTTTCCTGAGTTTCCTCCTGTAAATGAACAGACTCAGCACATCCATCAAGTAGAAACTGAGCAAATGAGAGGGGAAACAGCCTGAGTCTCAAGAGAGCGAAGTGGTTGTATTGCTGTGAAGCAATCCCAGCAGGGCATTTTGCTGAGTGATCGCAACGTTGGCATTGAAAAGAAATCCCGAATTTCTCATTTCTCATATGTTTGTTAAAGTTTTAATACACTGGCAGAGGCTACTGTGTACCAAGAAGGAGGCTGAGGTGGGTCAAGAAGAATGATGGCACAAAAAATGTGCTGGTAAACCAAAACGTTTCTCTGGTACCTCCTTAAGTGGTCTCACACATTCTCTCTCATCTTTTCATAGAATCATAGAATGGTTTAGGTTGGAAGGGACCTTGAAGATCATCGAGTTCCAAGCCCCCTGCCATAGGCAGGGACACCTCTCACTAGACCAGGTTGCCCAAGGCCACGTCCAGCCTGGCACTGAACACCTCCAGGGACGGAGTTTCAACAACCTCTCTGGGCAACCTGTTCCAGTGCCTTACCACCCTTAAAGTGAAAAACTTCTTCCTAATGTTTAATCTAAACCTGCCCTCTTCCAGCTTAAAGCCGTTCCCCCTCGTCCTGTCACTACATGCCCTAGTAAAAAGTCCTTCCCCAGCTCTCCTGTAGGCCCCCTTTAGGTACTGGAAGGCCGTAATAAGATCTCCCCGGAGCCTTCTCTACTCCAGGCTGAACAGCCCCAACTCTCTCAGCCTCTCCTCATAGGAGAGGTGCTCCAGCCCTCGGATCATCCTCGTGGCTCTCCTCTGGACACGCTCCAGCAGGTCCATGTCCTTCTTATGTTGGGGACTCCACAGCTGGATGCAGTACTCCAGGTGGGGTCTCACGAGAGCGGAGTAGAGGGGCAGAATCACCTCCCTTGACCTGCTGGCCACACTTCTTTTGATGCAGCCCAGGATACGGTTGGCCTTCTGGGCTGCGATCGCACATTGCTTGCTCATGTCGAGCTTCTCATCAGTCATCACCCCCAGGTCCTTCTCCACAGGGCTGCTCTCCAGCCATTCCCCGCCGAGCCTGTATTTGTGCTTGGGATTGCCCCGACCCAGATGTAGGACCTTGCACTTGGCCTTGTTGAACTGCATGAGGTTGGCTTGGGCCCACCTCTCCAGCCTGTCCAGGTTCCCCTGGATGGCATCCCTCCCCTCCAGCGTGTCTGCCTCGCCAAACAGCTTGGTATCATCAGCAAACTTGCTGAGGGTGCACTCTATTTCACTGTCCATGTCGCTAACAAGATGTTGAATTGTACAGGTCCCAGTACCAACCCCAGAGGAATGCCACTCGTCACTGCTATCCACTTGGACACCGAGCCGTTGACTGCAACCCTTTGAGTGCGACCATCCAGCCAGTTCTTTATCCACCGAGTGGTCCATTTATCGAATCCATGTCTCTTCAATTTAGAGACCAGGATATCGTGTGGGACAGTGTCAAACGCTTTGCACAAGTCCAGGTAGATGACATCAGTAGATCTTCCCTTGTCCACTGCCACTGTAACCCCTTCGTAGAAGGCCACCAAATTTGTCAGGCATGACTTGCCCTTGGTGAAGCCATGTTGGCTCTCGCCAATCACCTCCTTGTTTTCTGTGTGGCTCAGCAGAGTTTCCAGGAGGCTCTGCTCCATGATCTTGCCAGGCACAGAGGTGAGACTGACTGGCCTGTAGTTCCCCGGGTCTTTCTTGTTTCCCTTTTTGAAAACAGGGTTATGTTTCCCCTTTTCCAGTCAGCAGGAACCTCGCCAGACTGCCACGACTTCTCAAATATGATGGCTAGTGGCTTAGCAATTTGATCTGCTAGTTCCCTCAGGACCTGTGGATGTAGCCCATCAGATCCCATGGACTTGTGCACCTTCAGGTTCCTCAGGTGGTCTCTCACTTGATCTTCATCTACAGTGAATTTTCATTACAGTACATGTACTGTACAGAAGTACATTTTCATTATGCTGTGGCGTGCAGGTACTTTTGTAGTTGCTGTAATAGCTCTAATCTTGCTGACCTCACTAAGCACAAAAGTGAATGTCAAAAACTTTTGTTGAATATCCGTTTTACAACAGCATTGTTACAGTGTTTTCAAAACCTTTAGGTCTGGTGATGTTTAATCTAGAGGTGAAACAAGTGATATCGCAGTTTTTATAATACATTGTCGTCACCTGAAAAATCTCAGTATGTTTTGATCATGAGAAGTGTGATCTAGCTCAATTTTTGTGTGTATTGTGTTGGTGACGGACCTGTCACGCTGAGAGATATGACTTCACCGTGCACACTATGCTGATGATGGAACAAGGGTGGATGTTGGTAGATCTGCTGTGCAGGTGGTTGATTTCAGACTCTGCTTTAATAGATTCAAGAATATCTCATTTATCTTCTTGTTCAGCAATTTGGGAATGAGATTTATTTTTTAATACCCGGAAGTCAAAGGACTCACGTTGTTTAGTGCAAGGTCCATAGAGCTTACTGGTTAGAGAAGGATATTTGCAAGGAAGGCAGGGCTTCCTGGATGTGGAAAAGAGGGGGTTGTTTGAGTGTCCATGACAGGAATCAGCCTCAGAAAACCACCTGCTTAACTTGCAAGAGTTGACTTCTCTTCAAAAATCTTAAGAACCAGCTTGTTGGAGTGAAAGCCAGAAGTCCAACAGTTAGATGGGGTCATGTGTATAATTTCACAGTTGGGACGTGCTGTAAATAAGCAAAAGCTGTAATGTTCCAAATTGTTAACAGTAACCTTAGGTTAAAGTCAGGTGTCATGTCTTTCTGGTGGTTTTGAAACTAGGGATAATTTTATATTCATTTTCCAGGAATGCCCATGAGTTGCTTAAGAAACTGCCTTCACCTTGCTGCACAGTGAAGGTACTAAAGCACTCTTTCAAGATTCAGTGTATCAGATGAATTTTTACCTTTGCTCAAAAAGTGGCTGTCCAAGCATTTTCTATTGATTTCTAGTGTCTAAAGAAGGACAGAACTAAGAGGAAGATGCTGAATCTGTCCTTTTTAAAACCATGTTCCTCAAAACACCTGCAATTTCTACAACTCACTGTATATATCATACTAGAAACACAGCCTGTGGGCTACTGGCATCCTTGGGAAGAATTGTGTTGGCCCTGAGAGCTGCACTTTGTTGCATGAACGTTGCAGACTTCCTCATACCAGCAACTCAATCTTGTTTAAAAAGTACTTAAGATTTCTTTTTTTCTTGGAAACAATTTTTTGAGGTTAAGAGCAGTCCCTGTATCATAGAAGAAAAGGTGAAATAGGCAAGGCTTATTGAAACTGGCAGCTTTCATGTGAAAAGCAGCTGTCTCCTTTGGCTTGTCCTTTTTTCCCCCCTGCAGTGGAGCTGTGGGCCGCTGAAGTGCATACTTACATCCATTTCTGTTCAGGTAATCATTTCAGGGATCTGAGCCCCATCTTGCTCAGTAGGACTGGCTTACATGTTTAAAATGCTTTCCTGTTATAAGGATTATTTTTTTCCTTATCTGAGGCAAAAGCATGAGCAGAACTGAGTACTACTTCTTCCTAAGGGACAGCAGATTCTGTTCTGATCCCAATTGACGAGCAGTTCATTTCTTCACATCTTGAATGCCCATGCTTTGGGGTGACCTCAAGACCAGATAAGTTTGTCTGGAGCTTATTTGCCTGTTTATTTTTCAGTATGCTTTGTGTCAATCTGTTTCTTTCCAAAGACAAGCATCCTTTATATGGTTAACAAAAGCCCTACATGTGTGACTTCTGAGTATGAGGAGAATGTGCATGTACATTCTTCTTCATATGATTAAAAAAGGAGGAAAGAAAACTTGTGGCTTCAAGCACCAGCTCTCAGGGCAGAAGGTTAACATTTGACAAGAAGAATGTCCTTTTGAGGTGACCCAGCAGAAGCAGATGCAGATTTCACCAAGGCCTGATCTTTTGAAATTCACTTTGCCTACTCAGCGTACTTCTGACAGGACTTTTCCCGCAGCTCATAAAGATTTACATCTGTGTAAGGGCTGAGGTGAAGTCTTTATAATCTGTCAAGCTCAAAACCATTTTGAAGCCCTCCCGTGGTTCCCAACATTGGAAATATGAAGACTGGAAATTCTGTTGGGAGGCACTTCAGCATTTTATAGGGCAAACTCTGTTGCAGTGTATATGCTTATTATGTAATTAAATACTGCATCTCATTCATACATGCCCAAGTTGCTGGAACTAAGGTTGTAGGAGCTACTTTTGCATTGCTTTTTCCTTATTTCTGAATATTAACTGTGCCACCCTGGTGCTCTCTGTGGCCATACAGACACAAAAGCGTTGACCTGTGTTCCAGTTTTAAAAACCTGGAATGTGTGATTCTTTAAGGCAATGCAGCTGTAGCCAAGCAATGACAAATTTCTTACAGTTTTCCATGCTTGCTTTTCATTTTGGGGGCCTGCTTCTCTCTGTACAGATGTCTATGTGTGGTTTGCTTCAGATTTATTTCTCAAGCTTTTTCTTACGGGTCATGCATCCCTAGCTTTAGGAATAACTGCAGCACCTTGCTGAAGGGACCCTTCACTTCGGTAGTGAAACGGCTGTGATCACACTGTGGAAAGAGTGGGGCTGGCGTGAAAAGAGCCCTGGGGGGTATGGGACTTCTCTTTACTTCAGACCGTAACCTTCTGCTGGTGTGAGCTGACATCTGAGGCAGGTGCATCTGCACAGACCATCCTGCACCATCAGATTTCTTACTTGTGTGCAGGGCTTGGGAGAAAACAGTGCTGCATGACTAAAGGGTATGTAGGTTTTCCATCCTGGCCACTTCAGCCTTTGCTCTGAAAAGCAGATTATTATCTGCTGAGTTAGAATTGTATTTGTATTTTGGCAGTACATGAAAATAGTCTTAAAGAGATACCAGTTGTCCTTGCTTAAGCAATAATATTGATCCCAAGAAGATGGAGAAGCTTTTGTCTTCTTGTTACAAAAGATTGTTATATTGACATAACAGAAACTGAAAAATTGAACGTAATGTAGGGGGGAATTTTCCTTTCATTTGAAGGGCAAAGCTGCAAAAAAACCTCTTTACAGTTACTAGGCTGTAAAAGCAGGTGGTAAAATACTCTCAGCTTTTATACAGTATTTACCTTCTATGGCAGAGATCCAGAACTGCTGTCTTAGGCCTGGGAATCCTGCTACTATTTTCCTCGGAGACCTAAGGAACCTGACATAGATGGAGCATTTCCAGTTCTGGTGTTAACCTGTTGTTTGTGTTGCCATAGTTGCTGGAGCCCTCGAGTAGAGCTATGACTAAGTATTATTGAACACCTAGTAAAAAGAAATGGGGGTGGGGGGAACTATGTGCTTCAGCAAGGTTTTGAACTGTATGGAGAAGATGGGGAAAGGGAGACAGTAAGGAGCAGATGGCAAGAGTAGAGACCACCTTATCTCCTTTCCTTTCAATGGTAGTCTCTGTTTAGTTTTTTTCTTGAAAAAAGAGTCATGAAATCTTAAGTCCATCACACGGGCTGTGTTACAAGATGCTGGGTTTTGTTCTATAATGAGATCTCAGGGGCCCAGGAGACCATTCTTGTTTTCCCTTTTGAAGAAAAATGAGCTGCTGCTGCAGCAGCTAGGCCGGCTGCTGTGGCCGGAGAGCCTGTGCATCATGGAGAACATGGGAAGCTCTCAGAGGAAGTGGAGATGGAGCAATAATTTTTTGGTAAATTGGGCTCTTCAGACAAAGTAACATTTGTGCCCACACGAAGAAGTTAGCCTTCCAGGGGAAATGTCCCAAAAGACATTTCGGAGACTGCAACATAGAAATGGGTGTTTGGGAAGGAGGAAGATTTGGAACCTATTTAAGAGTGACATTTTCCAGGGAACAGGGGATAAAGTGAATGTTTTCTGGGTTAGAGGCTGTGGGAGGAATAGAAACAAACAGTTTCCAGTCAGTTTTACTGCCCTGATTACTGGGATGCTGTGAGGGTTATTTCATCACTTCAGGATGACATGTGCAGACAGGTGATGGGGTAGGGAAGGGTATTCTTATTTATTCTGTCATTGAAACCAAGTCAGGGGCTATGGCAACTAATCCTACTGCCACCTGCCCAAATTTGCAGTAGAGAGGGGAGAATTCGTCCCCTGCTCAGAGGTAAAGTTTAGCAGAATATTTCTGGTCTTTTGGTAAGGTAGAATTTGAGGGATGCTGCAAACACACTCCATTATTTAAGTAGCAAATCTAAATCTGAAGGGTATAGAGAAGAAAAAGAAAGAGGAGGAGTCACATCCTTGTTACAGCTTTTGATATTCAAGTTGTTGTTACTGAAGAAACAAAAATGCTCCCGTTCTTCTCACTTGCTTGAAGAAATCTATTTCTGCCTTGTACTTCTATTAAATGTTGTAAAAAAAAAATCATAATTACAGTGTACTAAACTAATTCTTTTACACTTCATTGAGCTTAAAATAATGTTGAATCCATATTTCCATTAGCTAGCAGTGAAAAAACTATTACGAAGAACACTTAACATACAATCAATTCAATTCCTGCAAATGCTTCTAAAGAAGAACAGTGCTGCAGAGCTGTAAATAAATGGAAGCAATAGCCTGCACTGTGCTGTAATATCTGTACTACCTAGAGTTTCAATTCAAGGAAAAAATGTGCGTTCTTCTAATTACTAAATTAGAGCTACGAAAATAGATAAAGGGACGGGTATAAAAAGGTGCTGAGCCCTTCTTTCCCATATGCTTTAGAGAAATTAGGAAAATAACTACTAAGTTTTGCCACGTCTGCGTTTTCTCCAAGTCTCCATTTCTAGGGAAAGTGTTTAGCTAGCTTTCTCTTAAAGTATCAATCTGTATATAGGTGTTTTATACCATTTCAGTTGCAATGTCACTGGGGCATTTTTCATGCAGAGACTGTAAATACAGAAACATGATTCTTAGGCATTTACTGACATAAACGCAAGAAATGGCCAACCTCCTCTAAAAAGTTACACAAACTCATTCTGTAAGTATGCAGTATGTCTGAGGTCCTCAGGTTATACGGTAATGGGTATCATAGAAATAGATATTCATTATCACTTCCCAAGGAAGTGTTTTGGATTAAATAGAAGTTAAAAATGCCCAGCAGAAACAAACTCTTTGTTAAACTTGCTTTATCTTTTGGATACGAGCCGATTACAGTATAATTGCTGATAAACTTCTTTCGATGCACAGCAAGATGTAACTGCTTTGACCAAGTCATTAATTTCTCTTGTTACTCTTAATGTGTGAGCTTTAAAGACACAAAGATGTGCTTCCTAGTGTGTAGAAATGGCAGGACTGTAATAATTGGAGGCAGATACCATTTATTAAACTTGCCCTGGTAATACGAGGAGAAGAGTGCCGCGTGGCTTTCCGTGGCACTGTCCAGGGAGATGTTTTTTTCAGAGGACATCCTCTGAAGTCCAGGTTGACTGTGAAGTCAATCTTTGTCTATGCTAGTATGTCAGACGGTAGAATTTAGCCCAAAGTGTCTTAAAATAAAATAATTTTTCAATCTTTTTACTGTAGTAAAACCTTGCTGTGGGAGGAGACTTTGGTGTGATGCTTTTTGGGTGCTCCTTTTCCAGTGCTGTTCTGAGCCATGGGAAGACCCTGGCTCTTACTGCAGGTTTAAACTGGTGTGATCAGTGAGCAAGTGTGCCCGGTAACTTGCTTCCTTCACAGAAGTGATGATACAGGTGTCAACATGGCCGTGGTGACCACCATATGGCCAAGTCCCCATCCCATTCTGGATAGTAGCACAGCTAAACTATGGCAGCACTTAGGTCACTTTACCAGTCCTGTTGAAGGGGTGCAGCCTGTAGATCTGCAGCCCATGGCTTGCTTCACTGCCTACAACCTGGACGCAAGAGGCGGTTATTTTTCAGGTTCCACCTAATAGGTGGCATCTAAACTATGACCTTCTATGCCAAACTTTGTTCTAGAGCCAATTTGTAAATGTTTTGCATGTCAACTTTAGCTGGGAAGTCCCAGCCACTCTCACCATCGTCACGTTATCTTCTAAAAAGTCAACAAAAATATAGCTTTCATTTGTTTCTCTAGGTGCTCAGATGCCGTTGCATGTGAGGTATTATCATGAAAACCACATTATCACAGTAATTCAGGGCCTTCGGGCATCTGATGTTGCCAATTGCCTTCAGTTCTTGCTGGTATGTAATTTATCACTGGTGTGGCCTACCCTGCTAAAATGCGCCCTTTGTGGGCAGAGGCGAAGCTAATATACTTTCAAAGTGTATTTGAATTGCTTCAATAAATCACTGCTGTCACTGTGAGCAGTTTTATCACTTGCCAGAACAATATGTTATCTTCATGCTTTATAGTCTTGATACTATTCTGGACTTTTATTTGTGTAAATTCTAATGCGTCATAACTTATTTTATCAAATGAATTTCAGCAACCCTGATTTTTTACTTTTTTTTTTTTTAAATCAAGACTTTGCCTTGATCTGTAAAGAGGACAGCACATGGGTTTTATAGTAGTAATTATTTTTTTATTATTATTAATTAGCTCTAAGAACACTTACAGTTTGTTTTCAATTTGTTAATTTTCATTCTTTTATTTTTAGCAGCTCATGAAGCTGGGGTAGCTTTGTTTTGCAGCTCGTTTCCTCTCCTGCTCTGCTGTGTGGCAACAAGAGCAGCTACACGGCCGTCCAGGGATGTGGAGTCTCTGCAGTGAGTAGGACAGTGGGGAGATGCAGGAGCCTCCCTGCCTCCTAGAGTTTATTTGCTATCTGTGCAGAATATCTACTAAAATAATCAACTGTGTAGATTTAAAATAAAAACCCTCCTCAAATCCAGAAAGCAGTTGCAGACAAGCCTTCCTACCTGCGACCTGCAAGAGAGCGTAACAGAGAAGCCATAAGTAGTTAATTGTGCCTAAGGCATAATTAATTCCTTCAACTGGGAGTCCTTCCCCTGAATCATAGGGAACAGCCAGAAGCATGACCAGTTATGAGGACTGCCAGAGCTGCAGTGTGGTTCCCAGGCACAGGCATGGGCTGGGGAGAGGGAAAGTTGTGTCTCAGCAGCCAGCCCCACTCTCCTGGGCAAGGACCAACTGTGCTCACAGCATCTGCCTGCTCTTTCCCTGTCCCAGGCGTGTTGGGTGGGACTGCTCCAATCCGCCAGCTCAGCCGCCCCACCAGGCAGGTTCCTGGTAAGGTCACTCTAAGCTCAAGACAGACACAAGCTCATCCATCATATTTTTCTTCTCCTGCCACAGTGGTAGATCTGTTTATGAGTGTGACCTGTGGACACTTCAGGACCTTGCAGTTACTTGGAAGCTCCCTGCAACAAGAGCATCTCCTCAGCTCTCCTTTCTCAGGGATGCTCTGATATTAGATGCGCTGTTGCCAGGACAGCCAGTAAAATGTCTCCTTTTTATGTCCATGCCTAAAATACCAGTGAATATTTATGAACCAATTTGCCGTGGCTTCTCTTATGATGGGAAAAAAAAGTGCTTTTCTTTTAATTGATGCAATAGCTCATTCCAGATATGAGAACAAGGTCTATAAAGTAGTCAGTTTTTATAATTAGAAAATTATTTATTTGCAGCAGATATATTTGCTAAAATGTGAAGATTGTATTCATCTGTTTTTTAGTTTGAATAAGTTATGCTAATTGTTTAAAATTGAACAATGGCTCTACTGTAAGGGAAAATTTATAGGTGTAGATTGAGTTCCTTGTCATGAGGAGTAGTTTAAAGGTGTGACTTACATTTGTCCTCTTTCAATTACAGAAATTAGTGGTTATTCTCAAGGTTTCCACTCAGAACGAGCAGCAGTTGCTAAAGAACATTTTGCAGATGTGTTTTCAGATCCTGTGATTTTCTCTTTTCAAAAATTTTAGCTGCACAGACATTTTCAGCAGATTGGCTAGGCACATCAGCTACCACTTCAGAAATGCACGCTGTAAATTTTACATGGGGAGACATTTCTGGCAGCTGCTTTGCGGTTTGACTTTGAGCAGCCCCAGAAGAAGTATATGAAATCAGTTACCCCGTCCAGACCACGTAAGTGAGAAACAAGTATTTTAGCCTAAGGTCAGCTTGGATGATGGTGCTATATTAAATTTAGTGATGGCATGTATAGGAACGCATATATACCCCTGTCCACGTGCATAGATCATTTCATAGGATCAGAGGAGCTAGGGATGGAGGATACTCGTGTTTCTGTGAAAAACCACTAAGACACCCACCTTTCCCACAGAAGACATCTCTCCCACCTCAGCTGAGCCTGGGGAGCTGGCAGTTGCCTTTTAGCAAGCATTGCAAAGCCTTTGCAAACCCTTCCAGGTTAATTTCAAAATTCCCATTCATATTGGTTTGCTGGCACCTCTCTGATTTGCAGAGACCTGTATTTAAGACTTGTGCTCTGGCAAATGACTCTTACTATGGCCTCTTCCTCACCTTCCTGCCAGTATTGTCAGCCTTTGGGCTCTGGGAATGCAGCCCTACCCTTGCAGGTGCTGACAGGAAAAAAAACCAAATTTCTTTTTTGGATCAAAGCAGGGTTCTTTGTCCAACTGAAAATTTTGCAAAGCTCTGTACGTAACTCTTGGCAAATTCAGCACTCGGAGGTCTCTTCGTGTTATATATTGTATTGGAGATCAGTTGTTTTTTCCATTGACTTTATCAGTTAAGTACCTAGCACTTCTCAGCACTGCTGGATTTCAAAATGTCTCATGAAGAAGCCACCCCTCAAAACCTTCTTTTACAGATGAGGAAACTAATATGCAGAAAGGAGAAGTAATGGGCACTCAGGGTGTACTATTTCCCAGGCAAGCAAAAAGCTATCAATATTTATGATGTTTGCAAGGAAAAAGTTCTGCTGCTGGCTCTCAAATCTACCTTGACCACAGACCCAGGCTGATTGCCAGTATTTATGCTGAGTTGAAGACTCCATATGTTTATGGTCTTTATTGTGCATTTTCCATAGCTCTGAATGCTTAGCTAGCATTGCTCACGAATTCAGACTTTGCAAATACCTTTGGCCATGAAGATTGTAAACACAGCTTTGCTGGTATTGCAAACTATTAAAAATGTGCCGTGTGGCAGCATATGCTCCGTGGCAGCTCTGCCACAGTGATTTCTGAGAGCGGACGTTGCCCTGGAGAGACCCACAGCAGACAAAGCACAAATATTCAGGAGACTGTCCTACATTTAAATTTGTGCTATGCTGCTTTTTTTTTTTTTTTTTTGCTAATTAAAGTAAATTTTGCATCATTTACAGTTGTGCAGTTGCAAATGCCTTGAGGGGAGTTAAGGGGATCAGGTCTGATCCTATGGGTTTCGCAGTGCAAGTCTGCATACAACGCTTTTGCTTGACAGATCAGCTTTCTCGGGCTGTTGCACTGTTGGCTTAACCAAAATGTCCTCGTGCAGCGATAAAACCAGACCAGCGATAGCGGGAGTTTTCCAACTGACTAATGTGCTCTGCAGTGAAAGCTAGGGATGAGCAAGGGCAAGGAGAGGTTTATTTCCGTGTAGCTGAATTAAACCGTGCTCTGGCTGAACATTTTTAAATCTGTTGACCACAGGCCTCACTCCAGGCTTGCTTGAGCCCACAGAAAAACTGCCACTAGCGGGAGTGAGGCAAGGACTGGCAGAGCGACATCTGCTCATGTCCCAAGCACCACTGTCAGCCTGTTGGCCAACTTGGCAGAGAGACTTGGGAATCAATGTAGAAACCAAACAGTCTCTTCTGAAGCCACCTCCATCCGCCCTCTCCATTTTTGCTCTTTCCCGCTCTCTTTGGGCCAAGGTTTCTTGAGGCAGCTGTGCCGAAAAGCTTGCTGTTTGCTGCTCACAGTGTCTTACCTCTTCATTTCTCTTGTGAATATACAAGGAACTTGTGTCTCCAGGTGTTAATACTCTTGTTTTCAAAAGTGCCACTTAAACCCTTTTTAGAAAAGGCAAAGGTGAAAGTTTACATCCACCGCGCAGTTCCCTTTTTTCTTTTTTAAAAAATGTGTTTCATATTATTCTGCCCACCCAATGCAAGAGTCGAAAATACATTTCCTGTGATATGGAGATAGGCATGCTTTGCAGATTTAGCTGCCTGATTTATCAAGAGAGTTTATAAAACTGTATGAATGAGTTATTTTGCAGATTCCTCGGTCAATTAAAACAAAAAAAATAATCTCAGATTCCTTTGAAACGAGATGATCTTCCTCCCCGCGCCCCAGGCAAGCCGAAAGATGAAATAAAAGCTTTAAATTGCCTATGGACAATTAAACTGTTTCATTTCATTTAAAATGTATTTTAAATGTAAATCGAACAAAATTTTTGAAGTCTTAGAAATAAGTAGTGTTCTATTTGGAATGTCAAAAGGGAATGTGTTTACTTTTTCAGACATTTTTGGCTTTTATTCACTTGCTTCCTCCTTTGTAAAATGACTAATTAGGCAACAGGTGAAGCTAACCAGGCACTGGAGTGACTATCTCTGTACAAATTTTGCTGTTCACCTCCTTCCAAGAAAAAGGTTTAGTTGGAAGATACAGCCCAGTTTTAGTGCAGTAATCTCATGTATTGCTTTTGTACCTATGGCAGAATTGCAATCAGTGTTTGCATTTCTACAGTGATACAGAATGGAGTGGATGCCGAGAACAGAGACTCATACAAAATACGTGTGGGTGCTTTGCATGTCTTTTGCCTTGTACTTCAAGGGGTAATGGGAATGGAGAGTCTTAATAATGACTGTTGCTTTAGTAGCAGAAAAGGCCTAACCCAACTTCCTTAACAGGTCTTTTTAATTAAGGAAGACAAGAGAAGTAAACTAGGGTCTACTAGTAAATTAGAAGGGTTTAATTGCAAGGTAAACATGACTGGGAGCACTCTGTGTCTATGCCACAGAAGTGCAGTAGGTTAGACTCATCCCTGGTTGCCGTTTGGTTTATTTGCCAGTATCTCTCAGTACACAGCCGATGCTTAGTCTAATGGCACTTTCATATATGTGCATATATGTGCATCGGGCCGTGCGTGAATGCAGGCTCAGTCTCATCTTGCCCCGCTTTCCAGCTTGTGGACTAAGCAGTGGCTGTGCAAAAGGAGAGTTGGGAAATGGTTTGATTTCATATGTTGTAGAACTGAATTTTCTTAGAATGGAGCCTCTTTTTCCTTAGCTTGATTGCTACCTGCCTGGTCAAGTTTCTCAGAAGCCTTTTAAAGGATGCTAAGAATAAATGTGTCAGTATCTCTCCCGTTGGAGATCCCTTCCTTCAAGGGGCTGAGTTCCCTGGCCTCAGTCCAGAAGTGTACTCAAGCCTGTAAATCATTGCTCTGAAATCAAGAAATTGGCTGTTATGCTTAAAAGTTAAGCAAATGCTTAAGGGCTCTGCTGTATAGGGGCCAGAGTAATCACAATGTTGCAGGCGAGTGCTCCTAATACGGTGTAAAGCTGGTTAAAGTTGATTGCTAACCCCAATAGTCTTTGGATTACGTTCTGCATGGGCGCACTTGGAAAAGATGAGATTTTTGCAGTTGGACCCATATGGGCAGACATATGCTCCATCAGAGTCCTGTTGGCTTCAGTATCATCCTTGCGTCTGTTCGCATTTAGCTGGGGGATGTAGACCATAACTTGCTGTGCCCTTATGTTATAGGTAAATAAACAAGCACAAGTCTTTTTGCTTAGTGATTTGATACATTAACCTATAGGTGTACGCAGAAGCAGTGGGGAGGAAGAGTGCCATCAGGCAGTGGCCGTGCCTTTGTTGCAGATGGTATTTACAGTTGGTGTCGCGTTTATGAACACTCTCCTTGAGGCTGAGCCGCAAAACAAAGCCCAGCTTGCAAGGGTGAAAAGCATAGATCATTAGTGAGAATTTATGCTGCCTTATTCTGCCCTCAGTAAAATGCGATACAGTACGGTGAATTGTGTATCACCAGCACACTGCAGCCTTCCTCCAATACATAGGATGTGGGCAGGAGCCTGTACCTGAAGCTGCATGGACTCAAACTGTGGCAGAAGCAGTGAGAGCATATGGACCATCATCTCCATGATGGTGCTGGTGAGCAGCAGCCTGCAAGAGCCATCCCTGCTCGGGATGGGGCTCTAAGCGCTCGTGCTCTCTGAGGTAGTGCACAGAGATTTTGGTGTGCTTTCCACAAAAGTTTTGTGCAGTTCTGCTGTTTTTCTCCAGGCAGATTATTTCTCCTGGGTGCTTATTTTCTGTCTGCAGCTGTCTTGTCTATTCAAGAATTTGCCATCTTCAGTGCAGGGACTGCAGATATTTGAAGTCTGCACAGTAGCTGGGACAGTGGAGGTTCACCCTGGGCTTGTGCCTGTAGATATTTCAGCAATACCAAGAGCAAAGCTACATAGATCAAGACATGAGGGATTAACAGTTTGTTTGCTCAGCCCTGCTGTTATTTATTTGGGGGCAATCCAGAAAATCAAACTAGTGTAATGTGGAGATGAACCTGCTGAAATTCAGTTACTCCTCCGTGGGTTCACAGCTTGCATGGAAAATCTGATCCTGATGGTTTTGTATTTGTTCTTTTTTTGGATCCCACTTAATTTTGCTTGGGTGGCTAGCTGTCCCATTGCACACAGTTCTGATGGATTTTCCAACAAAAACAATGGCTATTGCAAATAATTGTTATGCTATGGCCAGGAACTGTTTTATATAACAATGCAAACACAGACGCAGATATGTATAGGGAGTATTAGACAGGGTATTGTTCATCTAATAAGCTACATTGACGGGACTGTATGTGCTTCCAGCCTGTTCTATGCATGAAGGCTAAACCCACCTCCTGCTTTGCTTTGCATTCAGCACAGAGCTGTTGTGCACAGTCAATTTGCGTAGCCCCGGTGATGATCGGTAACTTGGGCATTTATTGTTATCTTCCTGTATCTTGCGCCCCGTCACTCATGTCTGCAGGTACTTTTGGCTGAAAATAACAGCTGTTAAGTCTGCTGTCCTTGGAAAGGCCAGGCTCGTTATACTCAGCAGGGAAAATGATCGTACTGCCACCAGACTCAGGTGAAGAAGTCATTCTGATGCAATCACAAAGAAAAATCTCTTTAGTAGACTGTCTCAAGTCGATGTTACTTGGCTGTTTTCATTATTTATCCAAATTTGCCTAAGCAGCCCTGTGCTGGATCGCAGCATCATGCAATCTGGAGCCATGACATGCCTGGCATCCCACCCTTAAAGCTGGTGGTTAGGTTAGAACTCAGTGGTTGCAACGAATGAACTACTATTTAACTTTTTTAGCTCTCCATTTTCTCTGATACTTGTTTCCACTGATACAGATACAGGTGTGTGCGTGTGTGGGTACACATACAAAGCGTTAAGTTATTGCCAATTTTTTTTTCCATAAGGTTTTGAATTTATACCAAGTTTAAGTTTGTACCAGCTACAGTATTGATATTGCTGCACTGAACTACAGGAAGTTACCATTTCGCATGAAAAATATTCCACTGTGAAAATGAATACATTTGTAACAATGGTTACATTCTGCAGTTCTGGGTAGAGAGATGAGAAAAGAGCAGTTTATTCTCGCAGTCTTCAGCCAAAGCTATTGGTTTGGCGTGTTTTTCTGAAAATAATAGTAATAAAATAGTTAATCATATGCTTCATTTCTGCACAGTTCACTGTAAATCTTAGCTTTAAAGAAAATTCAGTTTTTCTGCAAGAATGAATGGACACTTTGTCTCTAAATTCAGCAGAATCCTGAACACAATGTTATGTAGTCATCCTAAATGAAGACCCTCTATCATGTTTTGCTGGCAAGGGCTTCTCTCAAGATGCCACTTTTCAATGTGAGGCAAAACCTACAGCACGTCAGATGCCAAAGGAATCTTACTATCAACACTAATGAGTTTTTACATCGGTGTTTTCATTGTATATTAGCAATTCAAAAATCCTATAAGGAGGAATTGCAGCGGACTACAGCAGTATAACAGTCTATGACCATAGTAAGGGCTATGACTAGATTTGCATCTGTTTTGGTCTTAAAGCAGTAAAGCTCTCTCTTAAGAGGAACCCACAGATTCTCCAGAGTGATCTATCGACCTGCCCATTGGTCTGCGTTAACTCTCGTTAACGTCAGCGGGATTGGCGAGCAGAAGGATTGTGCTTGTTTTTTCCCTCGCGCTATTTGGGACCTCCCTGATGTCACGAGAACCTCGCACCAGCTTGCAATGCATGCCTTCAGTGGCTTAGCTCTGTGGTGATGAGAAGGCTTCATCCCTCTCAGAATAATGTCTTCCAGGTCCTGCAGTACCCTCCCTGCAGGTACCTCAGCTGGCTTGGGGCATCTACACTGCTCCAGTGTAAACCCTTGCTCATCGTTCTGGCCAAAGGGAAATGCTTTCCAAAGCCCATCTCTCCAAAGCTGTCAAGCCTGTTCACGTGACTCCATGGATTAACTTAGTTCAAAAGCATTAAATACTTTCCTCCTCTCTCTATATATCACCTGTGTCATTTGCTGGCTGAGTGACTTTTTTTTTTTTTTTGGTCTCCAATAAAATGCAGAAGCCTCAGATTACCAAAACAGCTGCACATGCTTTGTCTGGGTTAATGCATTTAAGTCAGGCTCCAGGGTCTGGGTAAGTGCCAAGATCCTGGATCAGCTGCTTTACCGGAATTATGCTGCTGTAACGGAGCCCTGCATTATTGTGTTGCAATTATTTTGGCTTGCAGCTGGCTGTTCCCTCTATATTTTTACTGAAGTGAGATAAAAGGATTTTGTCTTAAAAATAGAATTTTCTTTTCTGAATCTTACAGAAGCTTTGAGTTACACACCGTGTCTGTAAGAGGTGCCCCTCCGTTTATCTTCAGATTTATCTTCAAGGAGAAGAGCAAATCATTTTTGTCATAGTTTTTGAAGAACAGAACGGTGCTAAGCGGTCTCAAACATAAAATAAAAATATATTGAAAAGACAATAAAATAAGTGATTAACGTGTCATGTAATAACCTGGGTTTAGGTTCTCAGCAAGAACAGATTTGTTTTCAGCATCAGGCCACTTACCAGTAGCAAGTTGTTTTTAAAGCTGTCCCTGTAATTTGGAAATCCCTTGTGTAGACAAGTAAAAGAATAGGTGGATTTTAAACTGAAGAAAAACATTTCCCCAGCCTTCAATCTCCTATATTTGTATCTATTCGAGCTCTTTTTGATGCCTATTTATATATATTTCTTGTCAAATAACAGCTCTCTCAGGTTGGGCAGTTGATAGTGAAAAGTAAACTGAATGCAATCATTTATCTTTGAACTGTTCAACTGTGCTCTTCCTCATGTTCTTGTTAATAATGCCAGGTCTCCCAGGAGCACTCTCACGCAATTTTATCACATAAGCTTTTTGTTTGACCTTACCTGCTGTTCCCCTGGAACACAGGGAGGGGGGAAAAAGCCAAAATGTCAGCCTGCCTTAATTAAAATTTTAGTCTCAGAAGATGTTACAGTATGTGATTTCATTAGGTGTATAATGAAAGTATTTAATCATACCGCTTATTTGTCTGGGCCTTCTTACTTGGTAGTGAGGTCACCGAGTTTTAAAACAACTCTTTTAAGGTGTGGAAAAGTAACTGAGGGGTGGGTGTGCATCTTCAAGTGATCCATAAATTCATTGTATCCATGATTTTGCATGTTTGCCCTAAAGGTAGTTGCTTGGATGATGAAGTCGAAGGCTCTAAATAACAATTCAGTGCTCTTTGCAAAAACATTTTTGCCCCACGGGACAGTGAGCATGCATATAAACGGTTTTTAAAAGATAATGCTATTCCTTCTCTTCAGCAGTTGGAACTTGGCGTCACAGAGAAAGGGTAAAAGAAAATGCAATGGGTGTTTCTTTGGTACTGATGTGTAAGAAGCTCTAAATCTCATGTGTGATATGCAGTGTTACTTTCATCATTTCTCATCGACATAATCTAAACCACCATAACAAGAGGCTTTCTACCACCCAGATGAGGCCATTTGTTTTATGCAGTGACTATTCTTCAGGAAAAGTCTGTGCCCAAAGCACTCTCTGTTAGCTTTTGTAAAGATGTACCTTATTCCAGTTTACATAGGACAAGCAGAGTTAAAAAGTACATTTGTGAGGCCCTGATCCTGCACATCTTTTGAACTGGGGGGGTTTGCATTGCTGGGGGAGTTGTGTTATTCCCCGATTTTTTTCCCCATTTTGTTAGCAGCCGAGAAGTGCCCTCAGTTGACAGTGTTGTCTCGAGTAGCACATGAAACCATCCGTGCTTCAGATGCTCTGTGCTTTGGGTTTCTTCCAGCCCTTGGGGGTGCAAAACAAGTAAAACCTGGGTATCGTATAGGTTTTTGAGGAAGAGTAAATGAAGAGGGACAAGATGGGGCGGGCAGTTCAGCTAGATAAGACGGATCCTGCTCTAGCAGTTGGACAGAACTAGCCAGATGGGGGATTTCAGAGCTCTCGGCCACAAAACAATTTCTTGTGTATCAGAGTATCTTCATCAGCAGTTTTTACTAAATCCAACAAATAGGTTGCTCTGGAATAATGCAAAATTGCAGCAAATTTCCAAATTTGATTTCTTCTTCTTCTGAAGCTGGACAAAGATGTTTTTGCACTATTGATTTTGTGAGATTTGTAGCTTTGTAAACCAGAGGGAGAAAGGAGGAGGGGAGGACAGACAAGCTGTCTTCTAACTAGTATTTTTCTTCTTTCTCTTGTGATAGTAAATCTTACTGGCTCTTCTCTCTGATACATATACATCTTGCTGAGTTCCTTAATGCAGTTGAATAGGGCTCGCTTTCTGTGGGTCTGCCAGCAAATGTGGCTGTTGATCTGTTACCAGGTTTGGGAAGCACGGATGTGCTCTTAGCAAAACTATGGCCAATTTAGGGACGAGGGACCTACAATTCTGGCAGCAATTATGTGTTGAGACTCTTAAGTTCAAAATCCTGCAGTTTTATAACCCCAGCTCTGCACACAATTATTCAAGTCACTGTCATTGTAATCAGTTTAGAAATGTATTTACGGTGTTTTGTGTTTTCACTGAATGTAACTGGAGTGCCATTAGCTAAAAATTGGTTTTGATCTCGCACAACTTGAAAGAATCGATGTCATTAGTTTTAAATTTTGAAAACAAAACTGATGTAATACCCCATGCTTTCCCCTGCGAGCTGTACTGCTGGAGTGGGATGTGCTTTTACCTGAAATTAAAGAGGTCAAACTGTAAGTCACTTATGTGAAAAGGTTTCTCCTAGGTTTGAGGGTCTGAGCCTCTGGAGTGCCGTGGGGAGAGGATTCTGTGTGCTGCTGTGGTTTTTGGCACATGTGTGTTATAAGCCACCTCATACCTCCAGTTTATGGGTTGCTTCTTAAGACTCCTTTATTTCAGGCATAGGTATTCTTTTTTCCTTTGTATGTGTGTGAAAACTAAATAAGATAATTGTGTGGTCTTATATTTTGAGGGGAAAGGGATGGATTTTTAGCATTAAGCTGTTACGTATTTGTCCTTCTAGCTCACATGGTATCCAGTTCACACCCATAAATTATCTGTGATGTCTTTAAGTGGAACACAAAGCCTGAATATCTTACTAGGTCAAGACATTTTTATGTGTATTGCAGAGAGAAAGCAGACCCAGTAGGAGAGGATTGATCAATTGCAGCAGATTTGATTTGCAGCATGCCTTGGATTTTAGATGCAACCTTAAACTGCAGAATTGTTTACAAAGTGTTTTGGATTCCAGCTGCATGAGATGCAGTTTAAATCTTCAGGCTCACACAGAAAATGACACACCAGCAGGGAGACATTAATTAGTGTGTCTTCTGTGGGAGTCTTCCAAACTGCAGACACTTTGGGGTGAGGCAAAAATCACAAATCCGCTTACATTTATATCTTCACTTTATATTTTCCATGAGACACTTAGTTTATCATTTGCAGTGAAACTGGGCAGGTAATGACCAACTGCATAATGAGCCCCCCCCAGCCCAAATTTCCTCAGCAGCCACCCAAATCTAACGCGTAACTTTTGGATGTGAGAAGCCAGCCTGAGCACAACACCATGGAGCAGCTCTCCTCTAAAGCGAGCAGTATATGGGGAGATTTTGTAGCTGGTGATTACGATGTTCATGTAGGAGGTGAAACATGTGGTTGCAATTCAGTACTTGAGTATCTCATGCAAGGTAAGGAGTGTCAGCAGGAGGGACTGATGGACCCCGGGAGCAGGGAGTGCTTTGTTCTGGCTGCTGGAAACCCCTTGCCTCACATTCCAGCTCTCAGTTGTGCTGGGAAGGGATTTCAGTATGCATCTCCCACAGCTTGGCCAACTGTCATAAACGCAAGTTTCCCCAACCTGGCTTCCTTTCCTCATATTTTACAGATAACACTTAGGGTCTGTTTGAGAATCAAAAGGTTCTTTGTGTAAAGATGCAGTGTTTGATCTTGCCGAACTGCTTGCTTCATTTTTTTTCTTCCTTCCAGTTTTGCAAGTACTTTGGGATGAACTGCCTTGGAGCCTTTGGCAAATAAGTGAATTGCCAAAAGCTTTACCAAACTTACCAATGTGTGCATGAATGAACTGCAGTTTTACAATGACACTTTTTCTTCTCTGATTAGTAACTCATCATGGGCGTTGTAAGTTTCTGTGATTATAAAGTAAGCTACATCTGCCCACTTTAATACTTTACCCATAGCTTATTTTAAAAAGTAAAGGAAAACGTAGCTAGCAAAATTGTGGGAATAGAGACTGATCGTATTCTTTAGCCTACAAAACCTACTGAGTGCTACTCCAGCCAGGGCAAACTAAACTAAAATAGGTCAGAAATAGCCCTTAATATCTACTGTACACAGGTGAACTCTCTGCTTGTGGAGTGAATTGGGTGGCATTGCCAGTATGTGATCAAAGGGAGGAGAGGCTGGGAAGAGGATCCTGTCTCACATACAAAAGATGAGTCTTTTCCTTGGAAGATAGGAAAAGTGTTAAGAGCTAACTGGCTAACATTTTCATAAGTATTTCAAGTCGGGAACATGTAATTTAATGCTTTAAATAATACTGGACACAGAGCACACTCTAATCATATCTTTATTCCCAGAACTTCTTCTCAGACTGATTAATATCTTCTAGCAAGCTGTCCATCCTCATTTTAGAGGTTTCGGGTGATAGCAGATTTGCTTCCTCTGTGGGTAAATTGCACCCTTGTTAATTATAAGATCTGCTGAAACTTTGAATTTTATTTCTAATCTGAACAGTTCTAGGTTTATCTTCCAACCATGTAATTTTATTATATCATTTTCTGTTCTGTTCAAGGGCTATCTACCAGCAGATACCTCTTCTTCTTTTGAATAAATTGAGCAGAGTAAGCTCATTACGTCTCCCAGGAAGAGGTGCACTTTCTGACCTCGAATCATTTTCGTAGCTCTCTTCTCAGCCCTTAATCACTTTTGAGTCTTCTGCGAATGTAAGCCCGCGTGGTGAGCACACCACCTGGGACTGGGTGCAGAATCTGTGGTTCCACTGCTTTCAGTATATCGCAGGGTGTTCCCTTGTGTCTGTACCTAGAGGCGGTGCTCGCTCCCCTTGACTTTTCCATGGGAGCTCAAATTCAATCTCTTCCAGGTGGCAGTTGCAGCAGAGGCTGAACTGGTCTATACTGGGCGGGCGTATAGCACCGGAAAGGCACTGCAGTAGTTGCAGAGTGGGCAGGAGTATTACCAGATCTGTATAGCATTGCACCCAGTCCAGTTTGCCCTGCTGAGCTTTCCCTCTTGAAGGTTTTATTTGGCCTTTGCTTGTTCGAGCCACTGCAGCGTGTTGCCAAGGTACCTGCATTTTGGGTTTGCTGGTGGCAACGGCTCAGCTTCTCCCAGCACTACACTGAATGAAGCAGGAAGGGAGCAGATGAGCTCTCAAAGCACTTCACATCAAAACCACTGTGAATTTATGCATTTGCATTAGATGGGCTTAGATGCAAGGACTCTGTTCATGTGGTAAGTGTACAATAAGATCTGCAGTTCAGGGACTCATGCCAGACTGCCGTACTCATCAGCTGAAGTGCCGATTACTCTTTACCCAAAGTGCTGGTACACGTATTACAACGCTATCTTGCTAATATATGCTTCAAATGTAAAACGAGCAGTGAAAGTCCCTCCAAACATGGATGGTGCTGCACATGAGGGATGTATGCTGAGGCCAGCAGAGCAGCAAACATGCTTTAATTACAGCTCTGGGTGACGTTACTGGCAGAGGTATAAGACCAACCACTGCATTTTGTCTTTCGAGCTCTGTAGCCTCATTGAGAAATTAAAACATTTGTGGTTCTTTCGTGCAGTCTTTCTTCCCCTGGGATGTTTAAGTTAGCTGACTGCCAGCATGGTGATGCAGGCTGTAAAGGTTCAGAGAATTACCTTGATGGTATGACGGCCTCTTCCATTTCGACTGCAATCTAAGGCTCGTTTTTCCTCTGAGGCATTCATTGAAATTCTGTGCACAATTTGTTCCTCTGGTTGTTTAACAATGTCTCTCATGTTTGCCCTGGTTTAAAAAATCCTCCTTTGTAGCAGAGATAACATAGAGCAGGATGATATAATTGCAGTAAAGAGGCCCTGGAGCTTGCAGTAATAGGATGGTTCATCTGATGTGTACTGCCATTAGAAAATAACCCACGTATGTATGTTCTCAGGGGACAGTAAAGAGGCTTTTAAGGATTACACTTTATGTAGTATGAAAGCTAATGAGCAAAAGAGCAAGTATGAAGAAAACTATTGCTGCAGAAAGCATGGTGCCTCTTCCTGTTCTCACTCGTTTCCTGACACCTGTGTTGCTCCAAAATATTCACCTCTGCCCAGCAATGCATGGCTTTTTGTGCATTGCAGTCAGTTGCCAAGACTTTTGAAGACACTGTATTGTTTTCATTCCATTGAAAAATAAATAGCATGTCAAAAGCATGGCAGAGCTGATTTGAGGATTGAAACTTGTCTGTGTGTACGAAATAAATAATTTTGGGGGAATAGTGATCTCTGATAAGACTGTACCCTCAAGAAAAAAAAAAACTACTAGAATGATACAGTTTCACAAAAATTGCTGAAAGATTGATATATAAAGACTATCAGTTATGCAGTCTCAATTCTCCCATCTCCATTCTTTTCCTGGCCAGTGCACAAAAACATATGAAGACATTAACACACAGTAAACACTGAAGGATCCGTTTCAAATGTTACGTGGCATGCAGAGTCAGAGTTGCAGAATTTGGGCTGCAGAGGTAGGAAATTCAGAGCAGCTGGTTTCTGATATTAACAATTTCTTGTTCAAGTGGATTGCCACGTAAAGTGCCACTTTCTTCCCCTTGCATTTGCACTGAAACAGAAGCTGTCTAGCAGAATGGACTTGGGCTTCTTTGTTTTTTTCACATCATTTTGCTATTACTTATAGAGCTTGTTGAAGATCAAGAAATTAATTCACCTTTTGATACTCTGTTGGAGTATATCTTTGTACCTCGTGAGGTTTTTCTGTTCAATGGAATAGATGAACTTCCATCTTTCTTCATATATGTAACATAGTAAAGAGTCAGACTTTGCTATCAGGTGAAGTAAAGTGGGTTCACTTGAGTTGCAGAGCCTTGAAGAGGGTGCTGGATTTTGACCAAATGCTGGGGGTATGGGGGTTCTGCAGCAAGGTCTGACATCCATAACTTCACTGTGTTCCAAAGAGTACTGATCATAAAAAAGAAGTCCATGAATATTAAGTGAGGAAGAGATGACAGCCAGCATCCTTGCAAGGATACAAGCAGGCCAGTAACCTTCTTAAACATCCCTGTTTCCACCCACAAGTCAAGGGAGCAAATGGTCAAGAGACTGCGGTACCTCCTTCTGGACCAAAGAAGTGACTTAATTTCCCTTAATAGCAAAGAAAGTTCAGGAAACAATCCCATCAGATTCTTATGTTAATACCTCTTTGCTCCCATCTAATCACATTGGAAGTGTGTTAGAGTGCAAGTGCAGTTTTTTTCAGCTTGTATTGAGGCCCCTCCGTGCGGTCAGACCACTGTAAAGGGCTTGCAGAAGGAATAGGAAAGAGGTCTTCTCCTGACTCTCAGGCGTGTAAGCAAGACTCTGCATGTTGGGACAGGATGCACATGTCCTATGGGCAGAAGAAATTGCTGAAGTCCTTGAAGAGTAATAAGATTGTTAAAATAATAATCCATAGCCTAGTGGACCTCAGTTCTTAACCCGTCCCCTTTTTGTATTCGTGCACCTAAAATGTGGAGTGGTGTGCCATGTACCTAAGCAGTGTTTGCTAATATGGAGCAAATTTCCAGGGCAGAGTTATGTGTTATTTTAATACCCCCATGAGATGATGCCTACATGTTCAGCATAAGGGTAGATACTTAGTAATTGGCATAACTTCTTATTTCAGTTTGATAGTCGTGTCTGTATTGGGCAATACATTTGTTGTATTTGGAGAATATGGAACACAAAGCTGAGGTGAAGTGACAGCTGTATGTCCAAACATACAGCAGAGTATCAGCAGTAGTCTGACTAAAGTAATCTTAATGCAATTATATTTGCTAGAGGTAACAGAAGGGCTTCTCTCTAGTTGACCCCAGTGGTGTCTGTCTGTCTCTGCAGAGCACCAGTCCACCACCCTGTGCCAGTGCATCACGGTCCAACTCTGTAAGCCCAGATCTGATGTTTGATTGCATTTCCCAACTTAGCGTCACTTGATCCCCGGTCCACCATCAATCTATCGTTCATTTCAACATCTGGGACTTACTTTGACAACTGCAAGTGACATGATATGAATTATCTGTTGCTGTTTCCGCTGTCAGTTGACTCCTCTCTGCTTAAACTTTTAGTCTTGCAAATACCAGAATAGTAGTGCTAAATTTTTTATTTCTATCCTTTCTCCCCCTCTCCCCCCCCCCTCCATAATTGGTGTACGGGAGCAGAAGAGGACTTGCAATTTTATTATTGCTGTATAAGCCTTTTGTAAACTCAGTTACAGCACTTCTGGTGTTGGTAATTTTTGTGACTTAAAAATATGCTGACACTGTGTTTGTGCATGGTAAAAGAGCAAATTTGAATGTATAATAATTTGGTGCATTTGGGAGATGTTTGATGCTATATCCCAGCCAAGTTAATCACTCATGGAATTAATTTTTTTTTTATTTTGCTCAGTTGACTGGAGACATTAATCTCATATCTGTGGAAAGGCATCTTTAATGCCAAAAAAATGATCAGAGATACCTGACATTTCTCTGGCATCAGAAAAGACTTTGAAGGAAAGCTATCAGTTGACAATAGACCAGGAGAAACAGAAATGTCCGTTACTTTATTTTTCTTACATAATGAAGAAATACCCAGGTGATGATTTCCAATTCGTGAAGTATATTGAACCGTGTACTGTATTCATGAATATAAATTGAGCAGACGTGACACACATTTTTCATATAAAAATAACACAGTGTTGCTCCTTCTGGTAATTCTTCTTTGCCTGAAATATGCTTATTCTGAGAACATCACTACGGAGTTAATAGTGCACTGCATAACTGCGTGTTAAAAAATACAAGTGATAAAGGACAAAGAATCTCTTAAAGAGAAATTATTCATAGTTTTATAATGACTGTGGCCGACTGCATTTTTCAAGGACAGGATCTTTCTGCATCTTCCTTTCCTTTCCCACTTTTTCTGCAAAATCCTTCATCTCTAAACAGTAGCATCACCCAGCCATCCCACTTCCATCCAGCAAGGCTCATTCTCAGGCTGGATTGTGTCTCTGCCAAGCAGCGCACCGCCTGCACTTCTGCCTCATCAGCAGCTTTGCCCTCCTGATCATCCAGACTTTGCCCATTTCTCAGTTAGCCCTAGAGGAGCCGTCCCAGCAGAAAACCTGCCACGTTGTGGTGACTTTGAACACAGAGCCAATCGCAGGTTGAAACAGAAGCATCGACTTCTCATCCCTGCATGGTCACTTGTGTGTCAGCAGTGTTCGCGCCGAGCAAGAGGGAGGACCAGGTGCTCCCTAATTTATGATTTTACTCTTTTGCCAACCACAAAACTAATAGGGTGGAATATGACCCTTAATATACTCTGATCGTATAAAAAGCCTTGCATGTAGGAGCCAGTGTGTATACAGATATTCTTCTTGATTAAATAAAGCCGCCTCTGTGTACATCGTGCTAGGGAGCTGCATTAAAAGAAAGGTAAGAGGGTAAGATAAGAAACGTGGCCTGAAAGAAAACTACCAGATTAGACTGTGAAGGCCAAATACTGGTGTCCTTGAAGCTGATGGGAGTTTTGCCTCTGAGAAAGTGGCCAGACACCAGGAGCACCCTGTGTCTGTTCAGGGCTTTACAATCGTGTGCTGCAGTCAGGCATCCCTCAAGGTGGTCTCTGCCACAGGGTTGAAGGTCATGAGGAAAGTGTGCTGCCCACTCATGTAAGCCTGCCAGGGCTGTCAACTCACAGCATTTGTTTATTCCCCTTCAATTTTTCACTTCCAGTAACGCTTCTTTAGAAACAGAGCACCTTTTCAACAAATGCGGGGAGAAATGATGGGGCCATTTGCTGTTCCTGAGAACAGTTTTAATTTCCCCCCCTACAAATGACAGGGTATTTGAAGATGTCTTTCTTCTTGCAGGTTACCAGCCTGTCCTGCCAAACCAGCAGCAGGGGTTCCAGGGTCTCATGGGAATGCAGCAGCCGCCCCAAAGCCAGAACCTGATGAATAATCAACAGGGAAATCAGGTGCAAGGCATGATGGTGCAGTATCCAGCCATGTCGTCTTATCAGGTACTTGGGAGCCTTAGAGAAAGACTGCTTTGCCTGGAGAGTGCTTAACTGAATTGAATTTTCATATTGCAGAATGGTCTTTATTATTTCATTAGGACAGCGTGTGGCAGGAGGCCTCCTGATAAATACGCTTCTAAGTCAAAGTGGTTTCTTTGCTTCCTGTTTACGTATTCTTAGTACTCCTGATTTTCATTTTGAATTGGGAATACTTCAAATGAACTATTTATTACAGCCTGCAGTGCGGGTAAAATGTCACAAATGATCAAGGAATTATACTTCTTCCTGTGAAGAAAATGAATTTAAAAAAATAAAAGACAGAACATTGTTCTTTTTTATTTTTTTACCAGTGCAGTGATGTTTCCTGTAATGAAGTTGAGGGCTTTGCCTGAACCAGTTAAAAATTACTCATCTGTGGAGACTCCTGCCAAGGAGCTCACCATGTCTTCAGTAACAAGCTGTAGCCAGATAGATTTTTGTTTATTGGGTTTTGGGGAGAGAGAAGGCAGTGGCTTGATTTTTACCAAGTCCGTAAGTTACCCAGATTTACTTCCCCAATTTTATACCTGGTTTCCGTGAGATATGCCAGGAGCCTATGAGAGGTGGCCTGTGCTTACGTTTCCTGCTGGTCCCTCTGGAAAGTTAAGAAACTAAATGACATCTAATTCATTTTAATAGATTGCGCTGATTGAGCAGCCATTCGCCTTTTCCCTCGGCTTCCCTGAAAACACTACAGCAACCCAGGTGGAAATGGGGGAATTGCTTGTGGGTAAAATTTTCCCTTTACATCTTCACAATTACTGTATTGAAAATGTGTTTTAAAGGTTAATGATTAAGTTAAAGGTTTAGACCTTTTAAATGGCCTAGATATGCTGTTTGCACCGATCCCAGAAATTCATATTCAGCTGGATCATGACAGAGTCACTTACTATACCCAGGAGCAGAGGGATTTCTCTTTAACCCTTCTCTAACAAAGAAAATCCTCAGGGATGAGAACTGTTCTGAACAGCAGAAAACAACACATTTTGGCAGATCATGTTGTATATTCAAATTCAACTAGCAGGAAGATAGGGATACTCAGGACCTGCTTTAATTTGCTTAGTAATTACTGTTTTCTTTTTCTTACATCTTTCCGTATTGCTACCTAGGTGCCAATGACCCAGGGTTCTCAAGGATTGCCACAACAATCATATCAACAACCAATCATGCTACCTAATCAATCAGGTCAAGGAACACTTACAGCCACTGGAATGCCTGTCTACTGTAATGTCATACCTCCTGCCCCACAGAACAACCTACGGTTGATTGCCCCACACTGCCCCTCCAATAACGTTCCAGTTATTTCTGCCAGCTGCAGGACAAACTGTGCGAGCATTAACAACGCAGGGTGGCAGGTCAAGTACTGACACTGTGGCTTAGTGTGGATATACGAGGATAGCGGTGCATTATTTGACAAATAATCATGGCCTTCAAATGAAGAGGAACACAACAGGATAATCAGTTGAGGACATAAGTACTGACTATGCTCAAGTGATTTGCTGCTGGAAAAATCTGTAAAAAAAAAATAAAAATAAAATAAATTTTGAAAAAAAAATGTTTGCTGGTTAATGGTGCATATTTTTGTCATGTCTGCTAGGTATGCCTTTATAGCTTAGCTAGTGACATGAATTCATTGAGGTAAGATTTTTTCCTACCACTGAACACCACTGTGTAGATTGTAATATCCCCGATTCGGATTAGTTTTGTACTTTGTGTTGAGTTTGTGAAGCTAAAAGTATTTAAAAATATAATAAAAATCACATTGTACCAAAGCTGTAATGGAAATGAAAAAAAATGAAAAAAAAAAAAGAATTACTGAATGGAAGGAATAATTTATATACACTATAGAGTTTTTTTATGGATATATACTGTATTGTAGTGCTTAATCACAATAAAGCTATTTGACCTCATGGAGAAAGGTCATGTTTCTACCACCTGCTTGGTCTCCTCTCTGTTTCTGAGTGAACTTTCCTTTGGTTCTATATTGTCTTGTTTCAGGTGAAGCTCATGGGGGAATGATGCTTAATGGGCATGTGGGAGTTTGATGAGAAGGCAACATACCTATGTCTTAGCATGCAGTACCATAGCAGCTAAGACCACTTAGAAATTGTAGCGTAGTCACCCAGAAAGCGTTCAGTGAGTGATGTAACAGATCGTCTTAAACTAGGCTTGTGCTTTTCCTATCCTTTGGACTAGTAATGTCACAAACACAATTAAGCACTGCTACAAGCCTCTACTAAGTCATACCTCTTCAAGAGGCCATACAACAGTTGTATATAAGAAGACACAGATGTCCCATGATATCCCATCCACTTGCTGGAAGATCAGTTGCTACTGATGTCACAACCACAGTACCCAGCAATTCTTCTGCTATGTAGAGATACTCTACCCAATTATTGGTACTCCAGCTGTAAAGCAGTTTTGGAACAAAAAGATGATAGCACAAGAATCTGCTCCATCGTGTTCAAGTAGTGGGGATGAACAACATATCTGGGGGTTTGGCTGTTGAAACATGCAGCACAGTGGTTTTTCAGAAATTTTTAGAACTTTTTTTTAAATTCCTGTGGCGTTTCTCATTATTATGTCAATGTTCACTCAAGTTCCCAGCTTGTTCTGATAAATTATTCTTCATTCATAAATGCTGCATGGAGTTCCTCATTCTGTTTCAATGGTGACAACATCTGAGTCACAAATGTGTTTACCAGACAAAAGCCTGTGTCGTTTTCCACTTAAGCTGTGATTTTGATCAGTTTTGAACACCCTTAAGATAGGTAGGAGTTGAGCACTCCAGAATTATGCATACGCATCATGAAAAAGCCTGATATCCTTCTGTGTGTAAAATCTGTGTGTGTCATAATACAATTTTAGGTACACCCAAGATGACAGCAGCCTAGAAGGCCCTTGACCATTGTTAATGTGAAACAGCTTTTATTTTACCTTTAAGACAGGTGTCTTTTCCTTTTCACACTTCAGCTGTGGAAGCAGGAACTGGAAGGGCTACAACCCATATCTAAAACAAACATTTTTCTTTTCTATACGATGAACAGATATCTTTCAGAGTTCAATCTTTTTTTACATACGTGCCTCAAAGTGTGGAATCCAGTCCTATGGGATCATAAGAAAGCCAAACACTGAGTTTTATGTAGTGTAATCATGATTCATTTGCTGAGAGACAGTCAAGAGCATGAGCAGGTAAGTAAACACAATTCACTCTTCAATTAGAGGTGAAATGCCTTGGGAGAGCCTACTGATTGATTTTTTTTTTTTTTTCCCTTTTTTAAAATCAAGACGCTGCTTTTGAATTTTGCCTGTGACCCTGAGCTCTCATTTCAGATGCCCTGCATTGTATGGCTTATTTCCCTTTAATGTTTTATATACTATGGAGGTTTCTCTCCTAGCCTTACTATAATTACATGTAATTGGGTTTGCTGCTGCTGAATGAATGGATATCCTTCTCTGTCAAGGCTCTAGAGTCCGGCAGGAAGGACATGTGGGTGACCTTGTTCAGGACAGGTTGTGTGTAGCCAGGATGAACAAGCTGGGGGCAGGGGGGAGTGAATCTCTATGCACGCGTTATCTGGAGTAAAGAGATCCTTTGGTAATCACTATATTTAAGTCCCATTTCTTCTCTTCCCCGAACCACTACTGTTACCTTATTGATCTTCCTTCTCGTCAGAGAACTATGAATGAATTGCCTGGTAAAATAAATCCGCCCTCAGCATCGTAGATCGATGGCAAGCCAGGCTGTAGATGCTCTCAGTAGCGTTGGGGAAGGGAGTCAAAAAGCAAAGCCTAGGAATCTTGCTTCTGTAAAGATACGATTTCCTCATGTCTTTGTGCCACTTGTTGCCACGTCCCCTCAGCAAACAGCAAATCCCATCATTGCCCATGGCCATGAATTCTCATGATTTACCTGTCTCTGCCCGTTTAATAACCAGCTCATGTAAAACATGCAAATAGCTGTGGGAGCAGGGATCCCGCTGACTGACTTCTCTCAGCCTTGTGGCAGCAGCACCTACCTGCACGTGCACGCACCTTCCTGCTGAAATAAGACTTTAACTTTTTACATAAAATTGAGCAGTTTCAGGAGGAGGTCACAGCCACCCACTCCAAAATGGCCTACATCCTCTGATTGTCTCACTCTCCAAAGAGTTTGAATCTCCTTAGGCATAAGAGGAAACTGAATTTGATCTCCCTCAGCTATGGGGAATGCCCTAATTATTAAGGTATCATATACATGGGGGAGACATCTCACGTGGTGGTGCGCATATTTGCTTTATGCTGGAAGATTATGTTTGAAGACAATTAAGTAGTTCTGTTTTTATACCAAGTGAAACACAAAAATTATTCTCTAATTCTATTTTTTTAATCATACAATATTTTTAAGTCTCTCTCCTAAATTTTCTGTTCATTAATAAAAATATTCTGAGCTGGATTGCTTAGCAGCCTTCTGCTATCAGACCAGAGACGTTTCACCATTGTCAGAAGGTGAGGAGGAGGAAAAAAGATGTGACCTGCCAATACATATAACAAAAATCAGTAGATGAAGCTCAGCGATTTTTTTCTAAGTCCTTTGAAATACTTTGTAGGCAATCTCCGTAAGAGGAATACTACTAGGCTCACCTGGCCAAACTTAGTTCAAGCAACTAAAAAATTGGTCACCTTGAATTCAGAGTCCAGCTCGTAGTAGTGAAATGATTTACAGGAACGTGCTCCGCTCCTGTGGGGTTGCTGTGTCACAGTGGGTTTGTTTTTCTCTAGTCTTCCCTTAGAATTCGTCAGGCTCATGTAGCCACTCTGTGGCGGCCCTGTTGTGGTGCTAGGGACTGTTCATTGCATTTTCCCTTTACCTGCTGCATACTTGCTTTGGTAGCTGTATATTGCTTTCTTATTCTTTTTTGTATTCTGATGGAAAAGTTGTCCCAAGGCCCCATACATATTTAATTTGCCACTGGGATTTTTTTTTTTTTAATTTATTTTGCACTGAGGAAAAAAAGAGGCATCTCCTGAATTCAACTGGCTGCACCAAATGACAGTGATCAGCCTTTTGGATGGGTCTAATTCATTTGGGCTGTAATTTGCAGAGGCTGTACATCCTAACGGAAGCCAGATGCCATTTGCTATTGTTTTGCCCTTTGTGCTGCCTGAAAAATCAATGATTTTCTTCTAAAACCGTATTCCCTTGTGTTTCTGTTTAACTCCGTGTGAACAGCTTCCTGTACCGAAGGAAGACTGCGTAAATCATCCAAGCAGCAAGGAATGGAAATGCACAGGGAGGCCGTAGCATGCCCAGAGCATCTCACTTTCTGCCCCATTGGCCGCTCTGTAGCGTGGCGACCTGCCCTGGCACGACCACTGAGGCCTTCAATGAGACTGTTTCACTGGCATTCCCAAAAGTGTCCTTTCAGCCCTCCTGTTTCGCAAGGCTGTTAAGCTGTGGCACGTGTGGCCCCTTTGGGATAACGGGGGAGTTTCCTCCCTTAACACTCCGTGGAGGGGCTCTGGTGGAGACAGATGCCCAGCCAGGGCCAGGAGCTTTGACTTGCTGTCTCCCAGGGCTCCTGTCTTGACTGGCAAGGAAGAGGGAGACTAGTTCCCTTAGTATTCAGGAATATGCTACTCATGCTTAAAACCACAGATTATGCTTTACAAGTGCTCACAGCTTCAACATCCGTTTAGCTCATGTTGTCTAAAACCACATTACTGGTGAAGGACATCACCTTCTGGTCTTAGGCAGCGGACAGCGTAGGGCAAACATTCAGCCAAGCTCTGACCAGTGCTTCAACAGCAATCCTACGAGCCTCAAGCGCTACTTAAAGCTGCGTGGCAGGCAATACAAAATGCCTTGAATGTTTTGGAGGGGAAGAAGCATCACCGCATGCACATCACCTGTGCCCACCATAGTACAGGGGATGCAGCAGTTTCAGGGATGCCTACTCCCAAAACAGGGCAAAAGACCCCATTGTAAGGATTTACTCTCTTCCCTGCTGGTTCCTTTCATTCTTCAGAAAAGTAGATATAATGAGCCTTTGAGGCAGCGGGCTGAGGGTTAAATAATTAATGCCACACAGTGTTCCTGAAGACGGTTGGCCCAGCATTCAGTGAGTGCCATTAAGTATTGCTATATTGCTATATGTTATGCAGAGTTAGGCTTTGGGTGGAATACTGCTAAAAATATTGCTTTCCAGTGCGTGTCAGAAGCGGAAATCAAATCCCACTCTTTTGGCTCATTTTGCAATATCCCACCAACTGTGGAAGGGGATGACTCCTCATTACATCTCCTGATAAAAGGAAAAGGGGATATAAAAGAAAAAAGAATTGCTTGTTAAAACAGCAGTCTCCAATCAAAGAAAAGAGGAGATGAGCTCTTTTTGCCCCATATAGAAGTATATAGACAACCTGTGGCATTCCTTGCTGTAGGACATTGGGTGTAGTTCCAGAAATGGGTGGATGAGGTCAGAGAAGAAAGTTGTACTGAAGGCTGCTAAATAGAGACAGCCAGTGTCTAGCTCGCAGAGGCAGAGCACAGCCTAAAGAAATGTTGCCATATCATTGCCCCATTCTTAAACCTTTCCCCGGACACTATTAGAGATGAGTATTGGACTGGGAATGAACCTCTGACCTGACTGAAAATGGCAGTTCCGTACCACAATATTTGTTACCCAACACTTAATAAGGAAATAAAATAAAAATTGGTATTACCTGACAGAGTCCACCCTGTAACAAAACCTGTAAGGATCAGAAGGAGGAGGTGAGGCTAACCTTGGGTTAATTTTCTTCAGTTTGTTTAGTGGCAAATGCCCCTAACTGCGTGATAACTACGACTGACCTTACACAGCTGCTTGTTCTGCTCTTCCGAGTAGGAGGTAATACAGTGTTGAGGATTAAATAAACCTTCCAGTGGGAAGTGCCTCATGATCTTTTCATCATCTTTAATTTCTTTTTTGTAGCATGTAATTGTTGATTACCGTAGTAAAGGTTAATTATGCACAAGCAATGTTTTTGTGCTAAGAGTTATTTGCTTTAGTTGATACTAGTTGAATTATTTTTCTTTTCAGGTGGCTTTTGGTATATAATCTGTTGTTTCATGTCAAAACTCCTGGGTTTTCTGAGCATCAGGTATAGTTGCTACTAAGAGTGGTTTTTATAGTATTTTGTCACTTAAAAGAGGTTAATTGATGTAGGAATTACAGGAATAAACTGCAAGAGAGCACCTGAAATTAGCTTTCAAGTTGAAGAATAGCAGGTGTTCTGAGTAAACTTATGGATGGCTTGCTCAAAAGCAGTATTGAATTCTTCCATGGTTTTCATTTGGAGAGATCAGCTGGAAACATACACATGCTTAATGAAGCGCTACATATCAGTTCATCCTTGTGTTTTTAAGGAATAATTTTGGAGGCTGCAGATTTAGGAAAACAAGTCAAAAAAACTTTGTCTTTTATGTTGTGGGTGCAGTTATACAAAAGACAATTGTAAAGAGGAAATATAAGTAGAAGATAATGTTATAGGAAAGATATATGCTCCCCGGTAGAGAAATTGTCTCCATTGAACTCTACTAAATATATCCCTAGAGAAATGCTTTAAAAAGGTCCCCTCAAATATTGCTGTGTATCTTCAGGAAAAAAAAGCAGACTTCACAGTTCCCAAGGCTACATGTTGGGGTTTTTTTAACCCTAAGAGTGAATCATATGGATGTGAATCAAGGCTTTTGCCATACTCTCGTTTTGCTTGCAAATCTATGCCGGATCATCTCCACCATCATGGAAAACTGCTTTTATCTGCATGGAAAACAGATGTACATGAAATCCTTTGGTAATTTTTTTTGGTAAGTAGTGGCCACTGGGCCACTAAGTGTGATAGGAAGACCAAGTGAATTGATAGTAGGCAAAACTGGAAATTTTCTACTTAGATTAGATTAACTTTGATCTCACCAGGATCAAATCTTATGCCAGGTGGAGCTTGTTGGGGAAAAGGACTTCTGTGCATGTGTGTGTATGTAAGTAAAAATTTTCATGACAGAGAAAAAAGCATTGTTTGGGTTTATTTCTAAAGCCTTTCAATTAGAAAGAAAGGTTTTTTTCATGAACCATGCTCCTGTTTTTCAAGCTTAGTGTTGCTGATTCATTGAGGGCATGATTTAGTCATGGGACATGATGTCAGGAGGTGGGCAGGCACAGTACAATCCTTTGATGTGCAAAATTTCATGCAGTTATTTGCACAACAAATGATCTTATCTAAGAACCGAGGAGGGAAAAAAATGACATTGAGATCAAACCTTAAATGGTAAATCTGAACAAATTCTACCTTTGAGATACGAACTTCTCAAATACATTGTAGAATATGTCCACAGGGAAAACAAAAAAGAAATTACTTTCAACGCCCCAGACTGCGCCACCCATTGTAAAGGACAGGAGATCAGACCTTAAAGCAATGTGCTGGATATTTGTAAGTCTCCTATAAATAACAGTTTAGAGCAATTCACACATATGCTCTCAGTTAATCGCATTAACGATAAGTAAAATGGAGGCCAACCAGCACCCACAATCTCCCTGACCCAAGTTTTCAGTGAGGGTCAAATCTTGACTACACTTAAGCTTGAGGTGAGGTTTCTCTCATGCGGAGCCAAGCAGGAATGCATTTGTATGAAGCTCACATGTGGCACTTGAACCAAGCTCCAATGTGCATTAATGGCCACGCTTTCATTTTGTTTCATCTGTACAGATGAAACACTGAGACATACAGCGTGCCATAATTCAGAACTGCTTCAGGCATCCACAGTCCTGCTTCCTACTGGGTGCATAAGCCTTTTGGGCAACACATTCCCAAGACTATGGGTTATGCACAGCTTGATGCTTCTTTTATTGGCATGGATATCAGAAGACCACATGTCATGGGGCTCACTGCCATCTTCCACTAGGCTGAAATTATCAGCGAGTGTTTCAGAAACTACAAAGGGCTCCAAATTATATGGAAGACACTTGGGTAAATCTGGATGCTTGGATAAATCTGGATCCTTCCTGCTGTCCTGGGGATTGAGAAGGGGAAAAAAGGTCTGCTTTAAGTATTTCCTGAACAGATTTTATCTTCCCAGGTCATTGGGACATGAAGATTATATGTAGTTGGCATGTGGTGGAAGGAGTTACTGCTGATCTGCGAATAAAGCTGTTGCAGACATCAGAGCTGTCACACAGCAGTGGAATGAGCTCTAGAAATGAAGCATTCATACAGCATAGGAAAAATTTTGATCTGAGAGTTGTTCTATTATTTATTCCTGTGCTTTTATGCTCCCCTGGATTGCGGCTGTATTTTTTAGAAAGCTGCCTTGCTCTACAGCAGATGTTCTGTGGTACAGAGCTAGAAGCGTTGCCCTTCTTTGCTTAAGAAATAATTGGGTTTTGGATCAATTTTTTTTTTTTTTTGAGTGGGAAGGCTAATTGTCTGAACAGATGTATGTATCTGTTTAGCAAAAATGTCTGTTAGTGAGAGTAACTAACATCATCCAAATACAAGTGTGTAAAGGGAAGCTGCAATTTTTTCAAGCCACTCATCCAACACAGGACCCTTCTGGTATAACTGCAATTTATGATCATTCTTCTCATCAATAAAGCATAGGGCTTTTTTTACAAACAGGGGGTGAGGTTTAACTCCAAAGGTACCAGTGGCTCTTTTAAAACATTTTTGTGCAAAGAAAGAAACTTTTTTTTTTTTTTTTGTGAGAACTGAAAATTTCTTCTGCATTCAAAAGCAGCAGAAACACCTGAAAGCAAGCTGCAGCGGCAAGGCCTTTTTGCTCAGCTGTGCTGTGGTGAGCCCTGTGGATGCTGCGAGACAGGTACGAGTGGCTAAAAGAGAAATTTTACTGCATTTTTTTTTCTGTTTTCCCATCCTCTTTGTGCTGCCCAGTTCCATTTCATGTAAATAAGCCTGTACTGCTGGGAGCTGGGGTTAAAGGGGGTTTTAAAACTTCATACACAAAAAACAAGTGGCTTGCAGATCAAGCAAGAGAGGTGTGATGGCAGCTGGTTTTGGGGAGCACGCAAAGAAGGTTCAGAGCAGATAACATGCTGCTGTATGCTGCGGGCACGTGTGCTGAGCCCCCGGAGATTAGTGTGGCACAGTCTCTGAAGCTGCTGGCTAAAGCGAGGAGCCTGCACTCGTGCTTGCTTGTGAAGGCGCGCCAGCGCCAGCGTGAAAGACGTGTGTGACCTCATACCAAACAGGGCTGGCAAATGAAGTCATAACCTGGCTGCCTGTTCTCTGCGCCTATTATATGGGCAGTGCTGTAGCGTTCTTTGTACAGCAGAAGCGTGAAAAAGCCAGCTGTGGCCTTACGCAAGGTGCCAGGGAGGGCATTTCTAATAGCAGCAATATGTATAAGATCAGTAGAAAAAAGGATGCCTAATGCTCTGGCACCCTTGAGATCCAGAAGGGAGATGAAACAGATGCTAATAACCGCACTATGGGGCTGGTTCTGTGGGAGAGGGATGATCTTTTGAGCTCACACAGAAACACAGGCAGAAAAGGCACCATTAGAGACTTTCAACCTGTGCTACCGACAAAGAATATTTCCCTTTGCTGCTGTTGCTTTCATTAGAAGAAGAGCTATTATCCTCAGTTTTTCATGATAAAGACATATCCTTTACAGAGGTCTGTGAAGATGCAGTATTCTAGGGTGGGATGATCGCTCTGTGGAAGCCCCGTGCCTCTCTCTATTGACGATAGGGGAGCCAAGATAATTAGTGCAGCTTGACATCTAACTTCTAGGCAGCGAGAAGTGGGATAAATGATACCCAGGGCACAGAAATCATTCCAGGTAGACCAATGAAAACTAGTGGATTGCCAACGCCCTGTGCCGACTATCGTTAAAACACACACACCCCCACCCCCCAATATGTTACCAAAGTGGAGCACAGCCTTTTTAAAATGAATCAGTGCAGTGTGTCTCATGGGTAGTAGCTGGAGAAAAGGCCTGAAGGTCTGGGATGCGCTCTCACAGAATGACATTTCTTTGGAATTAGTAAAATCTTGAGCTGTGGGAAGACCAAAGGGAGGTGCTGGGATCTTTGCCACTGACAGATAACAGAGCGAGGGCTTTCAATTCAGTGCACTGTGTCCGTGAATCCCAGAAAACCAAGGGTCACAACCATTCTGTTTGTCAGCCTATTACCCACTGTATTTCTTCTCAACAATCATTTATCTGTGTCTGGCTTCTGAGCTGGTCCATTTCAGAGTGAAATGGTGGCTGGCAGCTCGTAAGAGAATCTGGGTCTCACTCCAACCTACGCAGGAATTAAGACCCTGACACCTGACAGCAGAGACCCACGTTGTTGGTGGCTTTCAGATAGCAATGAATGTCATCTGCAGGCCCAACTGCCTCGACAGATGCACATTCCTGTCAGTCAGCTTTGGTCCACATCCACCCTTAGCTTGCAAATTGTACCTAGTGCCGGTGGCCTGAGACATGCAGCTATGTGACCTTCTGGTCACTTGCGTGGACCGAGCCATCCTGGCATCTGTGAAGTTCAGCGTCACGATAAAGCAGGCGTCCAGCTCAGTAATCTGCTGCGACACTTAATCCTGCATTTGTTTCTTGCTTGCTTACAGCAGCCGAACCAGGCATTAAGAGCCCCACCATGCCTGCGGTGCTGGAATCTGGAGCTGTGCTTCAGCAGGTGGCGTTGCCTCCTCTCAGCCAGCACTGATAACTGCTTGGCAAAGTCCAGCGCAGAAGTAAGCTGATACGACCAGTATAAATACTCCACATGCTTGGCTTTTTAGAAGAAGCAGAGCCCTCTAGGGAATGGACAGAACAACTTTGCCAGTGCTATTTTTCCAGTCTCAGTCAGATTAGACATGTTTTCCCCAAAGATGTGTGTTCTCCTGCAAACCAGAACCATGTCTTGATGGGTCCAGCTCAGCCAGTGGAGTGGTGGCAAGGCAGGACTGAGAAGCTCCTATACAGGCACACTGCTGGGCTCCGGTCATGTCTCCCTTTGCTTTTAAACCTAAGCTTGCCCCACTGTTCAGGGAGCACTAACTTTAGTTCCCCTCAGAAATGTTAGACTGCAAGCTAGGGGGGTGAGAGTGGCACTGGGACACACTCGTGTTTAATGCATTGGATGCTACTGTATAAGGTAGCAGCATTTTTTTGACCCTTACCATGTTCACGATGGTACTATAGAAAGACGTAGGACACATATAGAGTTTTACACTGACATTAAGTCCTTCTGAAAACCTAGCTAATTAAAATGGTGGTGTGTTCCAGTTTTGTTACGTCTCGCTATCAGTGCATGTAAGACAGTGGCAAACACCAAAACCAACAAGTAAATAATTAGCTAATTTAGTGTTGCACTTGAATGCTTTTTATTTATTCACTCATTTTTAGTTCTTCCTCCTTATGTGCGCTTTCTCAGCTGTGCATTTTTCTTAAAATGCCATTGAACATCAATTAGAAGAGAAGGGAAGTGTTATTTTTCAAGCACTGTCACCATCTCTGAATGTCCCGCTGAATTTTGTAGATACTAAATTCACAATTTCCTAAACTTAAAATGTTTGGGGTTTTTTGGTTTTTTTTTTGTTTTGTTTTTCTTTAAAACAATCTTCATAGCTACAAAATGCACTTGGAAATGGAATATGGTATTAAAAGTATAAAAACAGCCAATACACTGGAAAATATATTTTTCCCCTAATATAAGTTATGTCAGCACTCAGGCTAGCTAGTACGCTTTTGGCTAAAATACATGAGACGCCAAATGTGACTTTAATTGGCATGTATCTCTGAAAGAGCACTCTGGTTGAATGTGTGCCATCGAGCTGTCCATTACAAAACATAGATGGGCAGGAAAACTGCCATCTCAGGGACTAGATTTACAAAGTCCTTACAATTCCCTGTTTTACATGATGTAATACCAGTGTGAGCTAGAGCTGTGAACTTGCATTAAGGCATCACTGGTTTGCACATCTATGGCCATCTTTGTGCGCAGATTCAACTTCTAGTGTGTGCTGGTATCTAGAAATAGCAGTAGTGGCATTGACATACAGGAAAATAAGGATAGTTTGGGCTGTTGATAATGTGGAGCTTCATGACGTAAATCTGCTTTTTCTGGCTAATTCCTGTTCTGTTTTACTAAAAATCTTAAAATTTCTACCCTCTTTCAGGGGAACTGCTGATCATATAGGAAACCCTCTCCAATAACACCAAATTCTTCATAATAATTTCCCCCAGATGTTTCATTGTATAGTCCTTGTGTAAGGAGTCTACCCTCATTATTTCTTAGCAGATGGAGCCACTTGGGTGAAAGGGTTTGACCAAGATCCTGCAGCAAGTCAGCAAGCAACACAAAACCAGAAAATAAAAAGAGTGCAAGAGAAATACGAAGTTACCCCATGTAGCTGATGTTAAAACTAGGAGACATCAGCATGGTAATGCTCAAGGCTGTAATGAATTTCTCGTGCCCAGTGTCGCAAAGCAGGGTGCAGGATGAATCCCAGAGGTACGATTCATGCCTTGCTCATTCAGAGCAGTTTAACTTCAAAGGCAAGGAACAAAACATGTGTGGTTCCACCCCTGCCTTCTCTTACTGTACTTTCTTGCACAATGCATTTTTTTTCTCCCCTAAGAGTTGGGTAACAGGGTGGTTGATATATTGGCAACAGGAGAAATCCAACTCAACCAACTCGTAGAACCTGACTTTTCAATATGTCAGGGGCTTTATATATATTATATGTATATGTATATATAAAAAATATATATACTTGTTCTTTTGGTTATCACTGAAATAAAGTTGTCCAAAGTTTGGAGTGTAGTAGGACCTGAGAGAGCTGAGAAAGCTCAAAAAAGATGGACAGATGTGATTTTTTTTCTTTTAACTACCACATCTCTAGTGAAACAAATCAAATACAGCTTTAAAACTTCCCGGCTTGAACTTCTCCTCTTCCCTTTCCCTCTCCCTGGGGTTTCTGCTTTAGAGCTCTTGAACTGATTTGTTGAGACAGATCAAAGTATAAAGTATTTCTCAGCTGGTCTTATTTCTCTCACTGGATTGTAGTGGCAGGAGACAGGCAGCTCATTACAACTGGGAGAGTGCTCCTGTGAAACCAACTTCATTACAGCTGGTAAGAAAAATAAGATTCTGCTGGAGCCATAGTTCAGTCTCACCACCACAGAAGTAAATTATTTTAGAATGAATAAATAATGTCACACTGCTTCTCATTAGCATGAAGCCGAGTATTAACATGATGTTAAATACATCTGAACTGTACTGTTTCTGTCTGGTACTGTGAAGCCTTTGAAGTACATCTTGGATTTGTCCAATTTCAAGAGTGTTTCCCCTGTGCTTGTTCCTTTTCTTCCCTCTTCAACAGTGCTTCGGTGAACAGAGAGGATGGGGAGGGGGTTATGCACCTCAACAGCTTGTGAGCCTTCTCCAGGTGCTGACTGTATTTTGTAAGTCACCACAAAGTATTGGGTCTGGGTGTGTTTTCAGGGTGAATGAACGTGGTTATCTGAACCCAGCTGTGTCTCCTTATTTTTTCCAAGAGTGCATCATGGAGGCATGGTAGTATAAAGAAGGAAACTCAGAACCAGGCAGAGTCCAGGCCTGTTGGCTGTCAGCTCCAGTTTGAGAGCAGCTCAGAGCAGGCAGGTAAGGAGGTTGCTTCTTGCTGCAGACTATATGTGTGAGCCATCTTTCCACAAGCTCCTGTCAGACAAGGGGCAGGACAAGATTTCTGCCTTTGCCCCCTGCCCTTGTCCTTCCCCCAGCACAAGTCCTTAGCAATCCCAAAACAGAAAAAAACCCACCCACATAATTTTAACCAGGGTAAATTCCATGGTTTGCTCATAGCTATGCAGATTTTATGGGTAAGGCAGTGGGAATAATGGCTCCATTCAGCAGCAGAGCTCATCTGCGAAATTATCCCCTGAAAGAGCAAGTAATTGAAAGAATTTTAATCTCAAAAAGTGGAAAGAGGAGAAGAAAGAGAAGGGAAATGACCCAAATAAGGGCACAGTTCAGTAGCAGGGGTAGGAACAGATTTCAGGTCTCCTGACTCCCATGAAATCATGCCCAATTCTGAAATACATTTGAGGTGCACACAGCTTTACAAGTAAATTGAGACACAGTGTGTAGGAAGCAGAATGGAAGTGCCTTTAATCGGAAAGCGACTCTCCTCCTGAGGGTTTGTGCTTATGTTTCTGCTTAAATGCGGCATGATACGTGTTATGGGCTCACCTCCCATCTTTTTCCTCCACATAAGACAGAAGAGAGCCAGAGAAAGTATATGTCCCTGTAGGGAAATGTAACTACATTACATGTCAGCTGGTGGTAATCGTTTGAGTGGCAGACTGGGAATTTCGCACAGGTATGGTTGGAGCACAGGAGATATCCTGGGCAAGGAAGCAAGAGGTACTGATGCTGGCAGAGGAGCTAATCTGGGCTAGGTGGGCATGCAGCTCCATTCGAAACCGATGCAGCTGTCCCATCTACCCAAACGCTAAACTTTTTCCTCAGGCTCTGCTGCAAGCTCCCTTGCAGAGTCAGTCAGTCAAGATGTGGGATGGAAGCAAGGGCAGATCCAGAGTTTATCTGCTAAATGAAAAAGTTGAGCATAGCCAAGAGAAGGTAAAAGGCTGAGACAGACTTCCAAAGCTGGGGCTTTCTGCCCCTTGTATTGCTGCTGGGGAATGGGGGGAGAGGTGCTGGTGGAGCCAAGTCCATCATGCAGTAACTTTTTCTCTGCATGCCCATGTTCATCTCAGCAGCAGCAACCTGGTTTCCTACAGTTGTGGTGTAGAAAAAGCAGACAGTCCCTTACAGGATGGAAAATCAGCCATGGCTTCCATGCTTTACCTATGCCATCCTGTATGCTGAGATTTTAATAAGTGTACCACAAAAAATAGGACATTTTTTGGCCAGGTTCTTACAAGACAGAGCAAAATAAGGCTGTGTCTTGTAAGCCCAGAGGTACTCGACTCCTAGGTCCTGTGGAAAGGAAAGGCCAACAAAGCTGTGATGTGAATGTACGCTCCTGAAAAAGGGCTGAGAAATGCTAGGTTCTCTCCCCACCATCATCTCAGCAGGCCTATTGTGAAATTAAATTTCACCAACAAGACAAAGTTTGAAGAACATAAAGCACACAAAGTCTCCTGGGGAGGCTGTATTTGAAAACTGTGTCCTCAGTTTGCTGTACTTTAACAGTGTCAGAGTGGGCTCATTGGGATTTCCTGTACGTTCATCTCATTCGCTGATAGCTCATTCATCTCACCTTTCCAGGATGCTCCCGCATGGACACATACATCAACAGTCTCTGTGGGGCCCGTGACCAAAGTCAATGCCCTTGCAGGCACATTTTAAGCACGTGGAATAGCTAAGCAGAAATAAAAGCATCATGAATGTCGGTGGGTTTTTGTGAAAATACAAACCTAAGCACGAAAACAGAGAAATTATAGCCTGAAAGGGCCTCCTGTGTCAAGGAATCCTGTCTGAGACACTGTGTCATCCTCTTGCTTTCATCTATGCGTGACTATAAAACCATATAGACATTTTGTCCCCCTGCCCCTGTGGGCATGGTTTGGAGCCGTACCCATCCAGTGCTTTGAGACCTCCTGATCTCCAAACGTCTAGCACAGGGAAATTTGAGCTGGTATTAAACATGGATGGTGGGACCTCTGCAGCCACAGGGGTTGATTCAAATCTCTGTTTTCCTGACTGTGTTATATAGTGGGTGTTCAGCTACCTTGAGGACACCATTTTAATTAACTGAGCTGGGGAGTTTGAGACTTGAAAAGCTGTGTCAGAAGCCTGTACCCATGTCATACATTTTTATTTGTCCACAACCGCTTTCCCAAGCTGAGGATTGACCTGTATGCAGCACCTGTTGCTTCCTAAGCAGTTCCTGCTCCACAAGCACTTCTACACGGCACTGAGGAAGGGAACAAAGATTTAACTAGCTGTAAGTGTGTCAGTGTCCCCCCACATGCTACCACTCCAGTCTTACATGAATGCTCCAAAATCAGAAAGAGATGGACAAACATCTTATTCTATTATCATGCTTTTGCTCATGAACTAAAACTTTGATTAGATATACCTCACAGATGAGCTCTAAGAAGCACAAAGTAAGTCTGTATTCCACAAACAACCTTAAGACTTTTGCCATTATTTCAAGGGAATTTGGGCTTGATACTCTGTGATTAAATCTTGGCTTTGATAGGCAGCACCTGTGGGTTACTTACAGCCATTGGTGGTGGTGGTGATGGGGCAGCTGTGTACAATTGATCTTCCTGATGGTCTGTCTTCCGTCCTCTGGAAGGAAGAAAAAAGGTGGCTGAACTCTGGTGCAAAGTTACTGTGTATTCCAAAACTCTTCCCTGTAAAGTTAGGTCCCTGCCTTTTTCTCCTAGCTCCCCAGTCCTCCTATTACAGCTCTTATGAACTCTCGATACAGGCTTTTGCTCTAATCCTACTACTGTGTAGGCTGACTGCCAGGTCAACCCAATTTCCTTAGTCCTTGTGCTATTACATGCTGAAATTCCTGCTTCGTACAGACCCTACCTGCTTGTTCCCCTTCATTTTGCCTCAGTCCAGCTGCTGAGCAGAGCAACCAGCCACTGAGGGTTGCTGATGTCTCCATATGTGGTAAATACACTGCAGCTGTGATGGATTGGTGGGCTTGGCCAAACAGAACTGTCTGTGCAGATAATTCTGTAGGATGGGTGCTAAATAGGACCCACCACTATGTCAGCAATATATGTGCTTAACATGAATATGCATGTTGCCATTTCTAGAAAGGTTCTCACAATGGTGACCAGTAATAAAACTGGTATGATCTCTTTTGTGAGCAATGTTTACTGTTTACTAGCAGTGCTCTGAGGTTCCTTTCTGCTTGCTGGCTCCCTATAGAGCTACATGGCACTCTTGTTTCTTTGTTTGTTTCTCTCTCTCTTTTTTTTTTTTTTTTTTCAAAAAAACCCCTCTGAATAATGGGTATCCTAAGCTTTTCACTATAAGGAATAGCCAAAGTAGAAGCAGATCTTTCACTTTAAAGCATGTAATTTTGACTCTTCCTGTGATTTTTACTTGCTGCTAGCAGAGTGGAGGTTAGCAAAGGATACAAAAAAACCTTTAAAGCTGACTTTTTTTTTTTTTAAAAAAAAAAAACCCATAACAGTAGATAAGAGTATGGTCTGTCAAAGCTGCGTGATTTCTGTTCTTCATTAGGATGTGTCGGACTGTACTGAAAACTGAAGGGGCTCAAAAATGCCACCACCTAGTAGCAGAACCATCCTCCAGGTTATCAGACTGAGAAAGTATTTTCCAAACTTGCTTCTTTTTTTTTTTTTTTTTTTTTTTTATTTCGGAAGGTGCAGTATCCTGTTCCCATGTCATACAAGTACTAGTGGGTGCCTAATTAACACATCAAAAAAGAGTGGTAAGTCCCATAGTTCAGGATGATTAAAGCTAACTGACATGTGTTGGAGATGAAGGTAGAGGGTGGTAATATTACAGCTTCCTTCCTTTCTAGAAAGCAAAAAGTGGGTGTAAGACTTCTGAGAAGTTGCGTTGCTTCCCTTAAGAGCAGCATGGGAAAGAAGCGTAGGAAACTCTTGCTGTGGTGCTTTTGCTCTGTTGCTAGAAATGGCCAGGAAGGTGTTGTCCTGAGGAGTGCTGAGGTAACAACAGGCTGTGTTGGTGCTTCCCATGCTTTGTGAGTGCCACGGTGGCTGCATGCAAGTAGTACAACCCACGCATGACAGTCTGGCAGGAGAATGTTGGAAAGATTGTCAGGGTCAAATAAGCCTTGTGCATTTGTTTTCTCTCTTCAGTGTTGTCCGTGACCAGATGCTTTGCTTCCACTGGAAAGTAGGAGCTTCTTCATCAGCCCCATCTTCTGTCACTGATAAAGACCTTGTAGTAATTATGCTTTTTGGTGTACCAAGTACCATCCTGTCACCTATGCCCCGCCCCTGCTAGCTCATGAGCCTTTGCTGTTGGAGAATCTCAGCTTTTTCTGATAGGTAAAAACTTCTGTACTAAAGCAGTGCAAAGATAATGTCAAGGATGACAACTCACCCAGAAACAGCAGAAATAGTGTTGCTTGAGACAACTGGCTGCTTCCTGTGTACATTAGATTGCATGAATTATTACAGAATTGAGACTGTAAATTTATATTCACTTATTTCTTGCGCATGTATTGTTGTGGCATGGGCTTATACGTTCTGCTGCTGTGTATTTTATGGATTACGCAAGTCCTGCATGTTTCATTGTGTCTTACAGGCAACATGAACTATCAAGAACCAATAAATATGAGGTATTCCAGCAATGTTTCAGTTAATATTGTCTTTTATTTCTAATGTTGCAGATAGTAATTTCTTTACACAGCAGAAAAACCTGTAGCTCCAGTGTGAGGTTGATAGTATGCAGTTTTCTGTCTTGGAATAATTTTTGGAGGCTCCTTCCTTGTTTATTTCTCTTTTAGTCCAGAAGTCCTTGTTTAAATCATACAAAGTGGAACTGTGTGATTCCTTGCCACATGCTGCTGGTGGTGACAACAATTTATAGAAAAAGTTCTGGAAGAAAAATTTGATATTATTTAGACAAAGGCATTGTCTCTGGTTTGAAAAGTCCCCTGAGCCTTAGATCCTGAGAGGTTGGAAGAGTATCGTGGGGAAGGAACAGGATATGTTTTCCCAGTCTTACACTCTTCCTAAAGTGCTTCCTGTTGGGCTCAGTCAGAGACAGAATTAAATGCTGGATTGACTTTGCTCTGATTCAATACATCCTGTTTTCTCCTTTGGGCAGGTACCAGGTTATTGTTTAACTGGCAGCAAGATCTTTGTTCTAGGTGAGATAACGTGATATGAATCCTGATATGTACTCCTTTTTGTTAATGTATAATTTTAAGACTTTAATAATGTCATCTTCTGTGCCTGTAGGGCACCTAGTGAGAAATATATGAAACCCCATTTCTGACTAGGCCCTTTCAAAAACAGTTATTTACAAGTTCATGGCTCTGAAAATGATTCTCCCAATAATACAGAATATCTTGTTTAGATAAAATAGCCATATGGATGGTTAATAGCTTCACACATCCAGACTGATTAAGGTGGCAGCTGATAAAATAGGACTTGACCTATTTCAGACCTCATTGTATTTTTGCCCTGGGTAGCCAACGAAAGTAATTTAGTTTAAACCATATTGCTTTTTTTCTCAACTTCACTCCTAGCCCTTGTGTTCCACCCAAATCAATAAAAGGGAGAGTCTCTAAACAAGATCCTGTTAAAACAGTGACCTTACACTTCAGCACTATTCAGGTGGGTTTAATAATTCAAACAATTGTTTCTCTGAGGTGTTTTGCCCCTGTGCAGACAACAGGCGGATGCAGTTAGCATTGGGTTCAAAGATTTTTCTTATAAATACCAGTAGCAATCTGAGGAGTCACCTTTATACAAACTTGTATTGGATGAAATAATATGCAGGAACTTTGTCATTTTGCAGACTTATTTTAAAGCACTCAAAGTGGTTTATGTCGGGTTATCTAAAGTAATATTGAACTTCTGCTGTGTGAGGGCCTGAAGTATATCCAGTCATAGATTTCCCAACAGACTGTTCTCTCATTCAAAAGTACCAGCTCATCAGAGGCTGAACTAAGTTCTCATTTGAAAAAAATAAAACCACTAAGACCCCCAAAACAAACACACATACCCCCCAAACCTGAACAGAGCCCTGTGAAAACAAGGGAGTAAAGAACACACTTTGAGTTTTGTCTTGGGATACATTTGGCCTAGAGTTTTCAAGCTGTGGGTTATAGTAGAGGAAGTTGAAATCACAGTGTTGTACTTTGCTATTTTGAACTGAATAGTTTGGTCTGGACCTTTTACGGTTTTTGGATCATTCCTCATTTTATGACTTTTTTGGTTTTGCTACTTGTGTTGGGCTTTTTTCAATTTTAGAATTTAAATCAGAGGAGTTTTGTGGAGCAGAGACAATATGGAGATCCTGCAGTTCCTTGCGTAGAGCAGAATTGTATTTCTGCCCGGGTAAGAGGAATAGCTATCTGGAATATCCAAAAGAGGATGTCACTAAAATGAAGGGCCTTCAGCTGGCTCTTCTCTAGGGTGAAGTTTCCCTCATGCAAGTGAAGCAGTGAAGGTGAAGCAAGGATGGACATAGCGCCTGTGAGAGGGAAGAAAGAGTGGAGAAGGGAGAGTATGTAGCTGTGCAGGGTATGATTGTACCCCAAACTCCTTTCTTAATCAGGTAATCTGCATCTGAGTGATGCAATTCAAGGACAAACTCTTCTGGTTGTGGTGACTTTTGTAAAACAAGACTCACCTGTGGTGATTTTCCTTCACAAGGCTACTTGGGGTCCTCCTGGTCATACCTTTGCATGCCAGATGAGAACTGGGGCTCCTTGTCGTACATCTGTCCTATGAGAGCTATTGTTTTCTGTAAATCATCCATGTTATGACCTTAGGTATTCCATATAGTAGTCATAAAGCAGAAAATTATAATCTGTTTCTTATCCAAGTGTCTGCCTTATAGAAAATGTGTCTGTAATTGGGCATAAAGTATTTTAAATTGGGCCATCAAACAGACTGCATCTGTTGTTGTCCTTATTATTATTCATTACACATCACTGCCACTGATGTTGTGTTTTCATTAATTTTTCTATTAACTTTTCCCCATCAATGTGATTAAAGATTCATTAATCTGAAGCAGAGTAAAACAACCTGCCGCCACCACCATCCAAACCTGAGATCAGATCTAAACCATCCTGCACATAACATTAGGCAAAAACTGATTCAGCCTTATAAAAATGCAATATCTCTGAAAACAGATATGTTAGCAAAGGATTAGCTGTTCAAATGGTCAAGTCAAACAAGACATAATCAGGGCTAACTTTGCACCACCTCCTCATTTCACTTCTCCCTTCTGCGATTTCACAACCCTTTAGCTGGGAGTTTAACTTAGTACCAATTATCTTGTACCAATTATCTATGTATTTAATTTGGCCATGTAATTGGCAGACATTTCCAACTCAGATAACTTTTTATATGCTAGGTATTTAATGTAGCTGAAGGATTTTTTTTGTTATTCCCTCTTGTTACAGTCTTTTAAGAAATATGTGTGAGCTCTCCTGCCTCCTGTCTCCTTCTGGATGTTATAAGCATTGTAGCCTTTAAAAAGTATGGTTTCTAGCAGCTTGTGAAGAATATGAAAATGATAGAAACAGAAGTTAGAATGCCTCTAGACATGGTGCATTCATGTGCATTTAGCAAATGTAGATTTTAGGAACCCATTGGTGACTGTAGTTTCATCAGTATTATTTTGTTTATAAAAAACACAGGCATGGATTTCCACAGTATAAGCCCTTTTTTTCCCCGTAAACTGCTAGTGACTATCCTAATGTTAAGCCACTCTGACACAAGGGAATACCGAATAATTTGGCATGGCAATAGTCTCATGTTTAAACCTGCCTTTCCCAAAATATTCCATATTTTCTGCCAAGCTAATTTCAACTTAATACTTTTAGAGAATCGGTGAAAAGGTTTGGATGCGCTTATGTGCTTTGGCTGAGCGCATTCTTGTGCTTGCTGGGTTGCTCCTGTGTTTCAAGAACTGTCTGCCAGTCTCTGCTCAGCTACATGCTTTACATGCTCACTCTCCTTGGCAGCAAAGCTTACAAACAAAGCTGGTGCTGATCATAACCTCCCCGATGTGAATTAATTTTCTTCACAGTAACCAGTATTCAGGTTTTGATTTAACAAAGCACTCAAGCTTACCCTGGAAACCCGATGTTACTTAGAATCATAGAATCATCTAGGTTGGGAGGGACCTTTAAGGTCATTGAATCCAACCATTCAGTCCAACCATACTTCATCTGGTCTTGTGTGCCTTACCTAGTGGAGATGGATTAAACTGTGTGCATTGGAAATTGGATCACCGTCCAATTTCCCAGCTTTCCTGGGAAGAACTAAGAAACTGCTGTCCACAGAGGAATTTAGGCAGGGATGCTAAAGACACTTGGCCCAAAGGCTGCTGGCAATGCCCTTTGCCAAAATGTGAATGTGTTACTTAAATGACTTATTTCACCCTGTACAGCTCATGGGGTGTGTATGTGGGTTGTCTTTCTGTCTGAGACCGATGAGAGTGCAATACTTCTTGTCATGCACTTCTGCCGGGAAGCATGTCAGAAATGAGGCTATACACACAATACATCAACCTGAAATGGCAATGAAGTGGGGAAAAGAAAGTTTGTGTTTGGGCCACAGCTGCATAAGAAAGCCAAAAGGAAGAAACCACCTCAAGGTTGTACTGAATCAGTGAATTAGTCGATTTAGGTGTTGGGTAGCCCCTGTGCCCTACCTTTGAGCTTCGCTCCACCCAAATACTTTGTATGTGTGTAATAGTAACTGACATGCTTTCAGGAGGCGGCGGGGGGGGGCGCGGAGCTAGCCAGATCTTATTGCAGATGGGCTTCTCTTAGAGCTTCCTGACCTTGCAGAGTCCACTTCTGAAGCCAGGATTTTCAAAGGGTCTTGAATTTAATGGAGTTGCTTTAAAGGACTCTCATAATCTGCTGCTACCAATAATGGCCTGGCTAATATCACCCTCCCATACCAATTTCCAGACAGCTCAGTGCACAAATTAATGCTAAGTGGTCAGCAACTGATCAGTGAATGAGCCGTGGGGTGCCCTTGATGTCTCTGAAATATCTGTGGATGGTGACTTCAGCCTCTGTATGGAGTGCCCTTCCTGAGAACAGGGACCTCCAGGTCCTGTGGTTGGTACCAGCCCGTTTGAAACAATATTTTAACAGATCAACATCATGGTTCTCAAGAAAAATAAATTTAATTTGCTGTAAGGGAAAATTGACAAAACTTAAGTCTAGAGGCAGAAACAAGTGAGACAAAAGCAAGTTTTATAGCAACATATTCTGTCAGTCATCTTTAGTTTCACCCATCTAAAAAGCTCTGTGGCTGGCATCCATGTCTCTTGCAAAACTTAAGATATTTTTTAGATATTGTTTTAATCAATCAGGTTTGGGGGGAAGTCTCTGCTGTTTTCTCCTTGGAGAGGCCTTCAGCTTTCAGAGTTTGTAATTCATAAAGACAATATTTAATTAAGGCATCAGGAGGAGGTAAGTGAGGGAACTTCTTGTTTCTTGCACTTTTTGTCCCCAGGTGTGGTTATTGTCCCTGCTTAATTTTGAAAGAAGAAAAATGCTATTGGCCTCCGGACATGGCTGTGTAGGGCCATCTCCTGGTCAGGCAATAAATAAAACTCTTTACTGAGTGTTAAAGCAGCTTTATGACTGGCTGGGCAGTAACTTGGCAATAAACACTGTTTTATACAGATAAATAAATGAGACCAGTGCATGTTCTGTGTTCTTCTCTCTTAATAGAGGATATGTATGATCACGGTCCAACAGCTTGGAGGTGACAAGTTCTGTATGGGAAAAATCTTTAGTGGGGGATTTTTACAGATGCGGCAGTTCTGACATTTTGGAGGCAGACCTGTCTGGATATCAAATAAACCAGACCATACAAAATAACCTCAGCATCAGTGAAAAATTTTGAGTCTTGGATATTTGACAAGCTGTTAGAACCAATAGTTTTAAACCAATGTTGACTGAGATGGTATTCTGTTCACTTTCTTGCATATTTTAAAAATGCTACTCTTTTCTTAAGATTATCTTCATGTACACTTTAAGTGAGGTTCAGGGTTGTGTTTTTATTCACGCATTTTTCATTCCAATTTTTTGGGAAAAGTGTGAGAGACGTACTGGGAGTAAAGTGAAATTTATTCAGTCTATTTGAGATAGTTAAGCACAGCAGGCTTGGAGGAAAGAGAAATAGTTTATCTGAATTTAGGCTGTACTGCTAATGGTGAAGGAGAAGAATTGTCTGGAAACTTCTTAATTTCACCACAATTGAGTACTGGAGGAAAGGCTATGTGGACTAGATCTGGCCAAGTGGAAACGCCAGAGAAGTTCTTTTTTTTTTTTTTTTTTTTATATGTATATTCAACATTTTAGCTGATCTGATGCCTGTGGGTACATTTGGCACACTAGCAGAGCACTTTAAATTGTTAAACTGGAAAGAACAACACTTTAAGACAGAATTGAAGAGATGAGATGCAAACAAAATTGTTTACAGTTCTGAGGAAACATCTAACACTTGGATGATGAAAAGAGAAATCACAAATTTTAGGAGGAAATATTGCAGTCAATAGAGATATTGGTTCCCCTGGAGACAAAATCAGTAAGAGTTACCTGTATTGCCCTTCAGAGATGATGTCTTTTTAGTCTCTCTTGATATTTATGAGGAAAAAGCACTATCTGAAAATCATATGTCCAACTGTGACCCTTTTAACAAGACTATTTGCAAGAAACTCTGTGCTGTCTAAACTCTGGCTGGACCATTTAAGTCTCATACTGCTCATATTCTATGTAAATGCTATGCAGTACAGGATGGCTGCATCGGAGTTTAATACAGAGCCGTGCAGAGAAGGAGTCCATCTCATGGAGCAAAGAGGCAAGGAAGGCAGCCCAGTCTGTTGTGAGAGGCATGTCAATGAGGGTTGCTGTGTATGGTGAAGCCTGGAAGTTCACACCTGACTAGAAACGATCTCCACGTTAAAGGGCTTTGAAGTCAGTATCCAGTTGTTGGTGTGCATAACTTTGCTCGGATTGATTGCTTTTCTATGTGGAGCTGTAAATGATAAAAATGCTGGTACCTGACTTAGTGCAGTGTTTTATCAGATAGTGAAAGACAACCTGGAAAATGCTGCATCTTTTATATCCATAATCTTGCCTCCACTCCTCCATGCTTATCCACCCCCCTTCTTAGGGTTTTAGCAATTCAATACCTAAACAATTATTTAACTTGTAAGTGCAGCATAAATTATTTATTTTACAGCTTATAAGGAGGAACACAAAAGGACTTATGAAATCACAAAGATTATTTTTGTAATTTCATCAATTGAAAGCAAATTGATGAAACAGTTTATCCAACTCATTAAGTGAACTGACCCCTGAAGGTTAATGTAGAGCTTCTGAAAGTGCCAGAGCAATGAAGGAGGGAGGGCAGTATCAGAGGGACTATGGCATGTGCAACAACTTATTGCCTCTGTGCAGAGAGGGCTGTGGGGTGGGATTCAGTGGAATGACTTCTTTATTTATCCAGCACTTCGTGAATAACAGAATATCTTGTGCTCCAAAATATATGCCCAGTGGTAGTAAGCAGCTTCTCTCACCTATTCTCCAAAGAGCCATAGATCTGAAACCTGAGGAGTGTTACTCATTATAGGGAAATGCATTGTTCAGTGAACATGGAAGAAAAAAGCACACCACATGTGAAATAGTAGCTGTTAACTACATGTGGTTAACAGGTCAATGGCAACATACAATGAGTCCTTCTCCTTCTAACTATATCAGTTTTACAGTGGTGCAATTTCATTATCTGGATAAACTTTATTGATTTATCTGAATAAGAGGAGTAACAAGCCAATGCCACTAACAGCATGTACCACATGGTGGATGTTTCATGACATGCCCAACAAAATAACTTTCTATGCAGCAGGTATTTCATTCAACTTGAAGTTGTCTGACTCATCTGACATAAGTTAACAATGATCATCTGCCATTTATGTGGGAAGCCTGTTGGTAGAGAAGAGGTACACTACCCACTTGTTCTTCTAGCTCTGTCCCTAATATTACTTCTGTATCTTCCATATTGCAGAAAGGAAGAGGTAGAGAAAGGGTTAACTGTTCAGCTGCAGCACCTTCTTAAAAGGTTGCTGCCTCAGTTCAGTTTGCAGCGAGCAGGGGGTGGTGTGGGAGCAGAGAGGAGCAGCCAGGAGCAGGAAGGAGGCAATGTCTCCAGCTGTTTGAAGAATTCCTGCCGTCAAGTGTATACCTGAGGTCTGAAGATAGGCTTTGTAAAGTGCATTTCATGTTGATCTCTGTTTCATTTAGGCTGATGTTCAATGCTGACAACAAGCTGTTCTGTATTAGCTCTTGTTATTTTCCCAGACAGCACCCTTAGGACTGTATAGATGGCAGCAACAGGAAAAAAATATTGAGAACATCATTATTCTCTAAGTGAGTTTCTGTTGTTATAGAACTTGGAGAGTCAGGAGCACTGAGACCCATAAAAGTGTCTTTGATTATTAGTTCTTATGATTTCATCTTTTTTTTGCTATGTTGGAAATGAGCTGGGATCCTGAATGAAACATGCATTTAAGATGATGGTATTTCCTGGAGTTTATGGAACATGTGCTACAACAAGATGGATTGGTATAATATGTTTATCTTGAGTGTTCATAAGATAGAAATACTCACTTATTCCACACTTCTATAAATAAAATTAGAGGTAGTTTAGAACCAAAGCTAATTCCTAGACAAAATCTTACAGGACTCAAAGTAAGAAAAAAAAAATGTTGAAGAAAGGCTTGCTTTTTTTTTCCCTGAAAACCACTGAGAAAACATGGTACTGTTCTTTTTTCTCCTCCCAGATTTAGAAATAAACTAACATTTTCTTCCATGCAAAATCCAAATGTAAAAAGTACTTGGTAATGCATCTACCTGCTTATATTTCCAAATGGCACAATTATAGTTGAAGGTAGCTTGTGATGATGTGCTTATTGGCCAATATTACCAATAGTATTTGCATAACTGGCTTAAGAATTTTATTTTCTGCTTGCAAATTATTTAGGTAAGGCTTATAATGCTAAGCAAGCCACCAAATCTGCTCCTGAAGACAGATAGCTATTTTTTTTTAAACTTAACTGCATGGAGACGGAGCAGGTTCTAAGGAGTGAAGGAGCTGCTGTGTGTGACATGGGACTGGCCCTGCTCATGGGCACCTCACACTGTCCATAACACCTCAAGATACCAGATGACATCTGTGCTCTGACTAAACATTCAATGAGTACAACACGAGTTATAACTGGGCTGCAACTTTCTGTACATGCATTCCTGGTGACCAGGAGATATGAGGTAATTTGCTGTTGCCTAACTTACAAAGGAAGAGTATATGGGTGACTGTATTACCTTCGTTCTCCTGTGGACTAATAGTGCTAAGGTAGCTTATCAGATCTTGGTAAGAAACAGGTTTTTCACTTGTTAAGAATTATCCAGGCCCTTTTTAACGCAAAACATAGAAAACGTGTTTTGAGATTTTTCCTGTCCTCCTCACAGGTCTTAGAGAACCTTGTTATCTGATTGTGCTTTTACAGGTTCATTGATGTCATACTTAGGGATGTAGTTAAATAATTATACAAACTCTTCCTGAGGCAAAAGAACGGACTTATCAGGTCTGACAGATGCTCTTAGGCTTTTTCCCCACAAGGAGTTTTGGGCAGGCAAATCTTTTGCTGCATGTTATTTCCGTGTCAAATGAGGCTCTGTATGTGCTGCTGTCCCTCTTGTGAGGCCTTGCACAGAAAGGGGCCCAGATCTAGAGCAAAGGGAATGCTGTTGTAGTCTACTCATATGAACTGCCAGCTCATTTTTGTCACGTACAAATGACAGTGTGAAGACGCTATTACTTGGTTAAAACCAACCTGATAATTCATTAGTCTCAATCTCCTCTTGCACTTTAAACTTCTTCAGGAAAAAATGTTGGCTTATCTGCATATTTATTTCCAGCCCCCATATTGCCAATTATTCAGGCTTTGTCATTAAAATACTGTCTGTAACTGGAAGAAGTCCTGAAGACCAACCTTTTCAAGGGCCTGTTTATGCAATGGAAAGCAGTTCAGATATTCTTGCCCTTGTACCAAAAGGGATGGATCTGAAACCAAAACTGGCATAAGTGTGCCCTTAACAGGAAGTTAATTGTCTAGGGCACAAAACTAGTCTACTATGCTTCTGATACTCAAATGACTGTCTGCAAAGCAATTGTCAGGCTTGTGAGAGCCAGCCTGGAGAGCTTTTGTGGTGTGTTACAGATGTGTAAAGGCAGTTCCAACTCCCCACTGGGGGACAAATTACTGGACAAAAGTTAAATCTGAAGAAATATTATGGCTGTGATTTGGGGTTGTACCAGAAGTTACTTCCCCATAAATTTGGTGTATAGGCGTAAAACTCTAGTTGCTATCTGTCACCATAGCTTGCTAAAATGGCTCTGTCTTCCTTTAGGATGACTGCATAAAGAGTGCTGATTGAGCAAGACCTTCTCAAGCTGCGGATTTATTTGTGGTCTATATATCTTAGGTTCACGTAATCCTTACAATATTTCCTTGGAAACAAGCTCTTAATGGCCAGCAGCGAATTATTGCAGGAGGGGTTCAGAACCAAGTCAGGGGAACCGTAGCTCTATGTTGTAAGTGTAACGGATGTTGCAAGGAGTCTCATGTTTCAGTGAGGTACCCACCAGAATGAAAACTATTGATGTACAGTACTGGTGAATATGTTAATCATGATAACATAGGAAAGGTGGTCAACTGATTGCAAATCTCATTGCAAAGTATGGTAATTGCCATTTCTGTAGATGTATAGAGGGTGTCTGAAGTGCTGCAAGTGACTAGTCCACTCACTGTTACGTACACCAAGTTTAAATGGACATATAAGAGAGGGGTCTTGTTTTATTTTATTGTTTTCCTTGGTCAAAAACATCATCTTATCTACTGCAAGAGAAATGGGTGGATAAGGTATCGCAGAGGCCGTGCTGGAGTTGCCTTTTGTGATGAGGTGCCAATTGAAGGTCAAGGCAATATTTCTGCAGGAGTTCATTAGATAAAGTGTTTAGTAAGATGATGTTTCTTGAAGAAATTCCTCTAGCTGAGAAAGATCAGTTGATAAGGGAGTGATAAAGTGGATACACTTGGTTATATATGTTTGAGGGGAGAAACTACACAACAGGAATTTCTCATAAAAGAGAAACCAGAACTACATCATTAAAGAAATGAGTGAGCCACACTCTGGCATCTGCTACAGGTTTGTTCTCAGGGAACATCTCAAGGATGCTAAGAAAATCACCCCGAAGTCCTGGGAGTGCAAACCAACCTTTCTTGACAGACAAATACCAACCTGAAAATAGCAAATATTTTGGGAAATGGTGCTGTAGGGCCTCAGAAAATTGTTCCACTTGGCTCAGGGTAACAAAGTGGCTGCTGTGGGAAGATCCTTTTGAATGGCTGCCCACCTGACAGTGCCATTAAGTATTAGATGATGCTGCCAATGAAAAGGCAGGTTAGAAGATGCTGTAATGTGATGCCAGTTGGGCTTCAGGCTCTGTGGAGAAGCATTGTGGTAGCATTTCCACCTGGAAATCCCTGGGAGGACACGAGGTGCCAGATCAGAAGAAAAATAGCTGAGGCAGCTCCCTTCCTTGCAGGGGATTTCAAATGTCTGGCAGTGCTTGATGAGCATGGTTGATGTCTGTAGCCCACCACAGAAAAGCCACCCACAAGTGATGACAGGGAAGGCTTTGTGCAGTCTCTCACTGCCATCTTTGAGTGCCCAGCTCCTGCTTGATCTATGTGGCCCAGTTTAGTCCAGGTGTTTGTTCATGTGCTTTAGGTGTTGTGCTGCAACATTGGTGTGTGGGAATCAGACTCTGCTGTGGTGCCAAACCATCTTTTTGAAGTGGTTCTGCATGAAAAGCCTTTTCTTGCAGCTTATCGAATGTGTAGAGAATCATTCCTAAATTGAAAGCTGTGAGTTTCCATTTGGAAAGGAACTAAATGAGAGTTGGATTCTGTGAAAAACTTTTCCTTCTTTTGGATTTTTTGGTTTTATTTTTTTCTTCAAGCCACGCATAGCCACAAAGAAGCATATGGACAGGGTAGATTAGTTATCTATGTTTTCTTCTTTTTCTCATTAGGAAGATGCATCAGTAATTCTTCTTTATCTTATTATCAACATTTTTGCTTTTCATTGACTGTGGTTACAACATTAGGATCTTCCACTGCACTCTAGAAAAAATGAGCAGTCAGCTGTGAGCTTGGGAAAGCTGAAGTTCTTTCTCTCAAAACTGACCACAAGCTCAAGCTGTTCTTGTAAGTCACTGTTATGAAGGAAGCCTGGAGTTGTCTGGTTACTTTATTGTTCTGTTGCGAAATGAAAGATAGTTAACCATTTTCCTTTTAAAGGGAAAACATCCTTCATACACTTTTTGTTTGCTTTTCAGAGACTGGGTGCCATCTATCTTCACCCTGATACATCAAGATAGTAACTGCAGCACAGCAAGTTACTAACACAAGGGAGAAAGGGCTGTGTCTTTCTTGGCTGTGATTGTCTGCAAAGTGGTATATGTCACTTCCAATTTTACACCAGCTGAAACTCTGGTGTTTTTTGTCTTGCAGTTATTCCCAGGGAGGGAATCCCTGTTCCCACATATTTACATCTTGATTGGTAGCGGGAGAGGTTGGATTGCTGAGTTGCTGGTGAGCAAACGAGGTTAAGAATGCAACCATTACTAAACAAGGCCCAACACCTTCTCTTCCAGGCCTTTGATATGCTTCTTTCCTCCCTGTGTTAGGGTTCCTACACTTGACCACATTAACTGGTTTGTTGCTTGTTTGTTTCTTTGTTTTTAACCTGGTGACTGATTTATTGACATTACAATCAAATAATCACCAGGGGAATCAACGTAGTGTGCTTCAGCAGTAGCAGTATTTAATATGTCAGTTTTCATTAAGCAAGACTGATTGTATAGTTAAATACTTGAGTAAAGCATTCCATGTAGGACCGAGGCCAATGTGCTTTCACAGAAAGCAGGCTAGTGCCTCAATGAATAGCTTTAAAAGGTTAAAGTGAATGTAAAAAATTGGGAACAGCCTCATGCTGCTGAAGAGGAAGAAGAGAACAATTCAACTTGGGAGGTAGAGAGGGCTTCCTGCAAGCAAGTCGCCTTGGTTGCCTGTAAAGTAAGACTCTCCCTGTGCTTGGACTGGGTGCTGGCTCTGTGCACAGGCTTGAATTTTATGAACAATGTGGCATTCCTACCAAGAGCAGTGCCCAAGGCAGCATATAAAACATGTGGGAGTGAGCAATGACAGCATTCTTGGAAATAAAATGAAATAAAAGGTTTAATGGGATAACATTCAACAAAACTAACAAAATAAGTCGCATAGTTTAGCTAAATTAGCTCTGAGTCAACATTTGGAGGAGTCTGTTAGTCTCCACTCATGATAGTGGGAATCTAGGCTAGCGATTTATTTTTTTAAAATATTCGTTACTATTTTATTTTTTTTCCCCTGCCCAACATAAGGAAGAGTTACAAGAAGGTGAAACTAGGATTACCCCATTACAATAAAAACTCTGGAGGATATCGCCACATGGAGGATGCTGAAAAAAAAAAAAAAAAGACATTTTTAATGTCTGGACAAAATTATGGTATCAAACTAATATTTCTTCTCTGGCAAGCTCCATGCTTGCTGGATTTCTGCATCTCCGTGGAAGCACACTGAGGTTCAGATGTGGCTTTAGGCATTCTTCACATGCATAGAGGCTCCTTTACTATGCCTCCTTGTGCTGCATCTGCTATGGAAGAAACACCATCAAAAGGCAGAAATACAGTCACTTCAGGGTCAAGAGCTCTGGAGGGTCAGGCCCAGAAGACCTAAACAGTCCAACTTTTTATGCCACTGGACAACATTCTGTCAGAGCAAAGCTCTTGTCTAATTTTCATAGCAATGGTGGTGTATTATATTTTTTAAACACTGAAGAAAAGCCTAAAACACAAATATTTTGTACCATCGCTTCTGAGCTCATAAGATAATCAAGATGCAGGAAGTCTTTAATCACCTTTTTTCTCCTACTGAAGCAAAAACCTATCTTTGAAGACAGCCCAAGAGAACTAGGGTTCAGCATTTCACCTTTGACTAAAAATAGGAATGATGAGCATCTTTCTGAGATCTCCATGATTAAGAATCCAGGCTCCCATTTCTGAGATGGACAGTAGGATCCAGTGTTTCTGTGTACAGTAATCAATGCTGAACTGGTGTTCTTCACAGCATCACTTCTGGGAATCCCATGGCTGCTACAACAACAACTTCAGCTATCAAACTAGTCTCTTAGGTAATCAGCCTCTCCCTTATATCATGTGGTGGGTTTCTTTTTAATTAGAAAAAAATGCTTTTTCTTACAAGCAAGAGGCTTCTGTCATTAGCACTGTGAGTCTGTCTTTGGGCATTTGGTCCCAGATTAATTTAGAAGCTGAAGCAGGAGCAGTCTCATGAGCAAATGGAGGTTTTTCCCCTGTCATCATGAGAGATCAGTACTGCTCTAAAACACTTTCAGGAAGGTCCCACTTTGAAATGGCCTTTAATACCAGTGATTTCTAATGGGATGCTGAAATATGACAGCAGAAATGTGTGCAATGAGTTCCAAAAGTCTAATGACAGTCTAACATTTATCTTTTGTGTCTCTAATCTCTTCTGCTGCCAAGAGATTAGTTTTCAATATGTTGAAATAAAAGCTCATTCACCCTTTCAGGTCCCAACACTATACAATTGGAACGTAAGTTCTGCTTGCTTTTTTCCATCTCTGGGTACCTTAAGCTGAATCTTACTATGTTGTTTTGTTTTTTTTGCTTTCTGTGCTGTTTTTCTGCAAGCTTTTTCCCCCTGCTGTTTCACATGGCAAATGGCTATGGATCCACCTCAGTTTGCCACCTCCCAGTTTCCAGCTTGTTTTGATGTTTCATGTTTATACCTGCCCCTATTTGCATATGGTCCTACCTTTTGATGGCAAAATCTACCTCACCAAAGTTCTTGCCCTGGACCCATTGCAGCTCCAAATATTGCATCGGTGTATCTGAGAAACGTGGCCTTTTGCTCCCTGCTCATCTGATCATGCTTGTGCCTTCCTGCCTCTCAGTGAATTCAAGTGGAAAGAGGGGAAGCTGCAGCTACAGTGGGATTATAGCCTCTCTTGCATAAGATTGGCTCTGCAAACTTCTGTTATGCCTTGATTAAAGTGACAGTACTACTTGGCTGAGGAGACTAACAACAATGTGCTTTGCATGCAGCTCAGATTCTCCAATATGTTCTCCATTTAGATTTTTCCTGCAATATTGTCTTCAGATGTTCAGTTTCATTTGTGTCACTTGGCATAGATTAATGACACTGCAGCTCTGAAGAATTTTATTACCTACTACTGTATATTGATGCTAATGAATTATGTTATTTCTGCACCATTATGCGTTATCATCCTTCAGTACAATTGAGACACAATGTATTGGTACTTGAAAGATGTCCTGCCACTTGTTACAACTTGAACTGTATTTTATTTCCATGGTTTTAGATCTTAAACCTTCCTTGATTTATATGGCTCATCTGATGGTACATTTTTAAGTCCCTGAGTGACTGCCTAGGAACTCTTTCTTTCAGAAAAAATACAGATTATGAAACATTTAAGACACTGTCCAGACTTCCCGTATGTATTTCCATCAACTCGGTGATGAAGAGATGCACTCATTCTCAGAAATGATTTTTGGAATTATCGACTAGATATTTTTGGAGACTTATAGTAGAGCTGGTGTGCAAGGGTATGTGCTGTGGGCATCATGAAGCCAATTGAATTATCCAGTTGAAAGATCTTAGGGGATCATCTAGATATTTAAAAAACTTAAAAATTAACTTAGTTCTTTCACCTCAAGTGTGACCTCGTTTTTCAATTTAGATGCCCTCTACTTTCACTTGCTGTTTATTGTGGAATACTCTAACAGCTTTTTGCTTGTTCAGTAAACTGGAACTTAAGTTAAACATTAGTTATCTGGCATCTTTTGTGATGTATGACCCCTCTTATACTGTGAACCACATTCTGTTCATGGTCTGTATTTAAAACAAAAAACCTTTATTCTGCATTTACACTGGTATGAAAAAATGGAATTAATCCATGGGCATATAAAATCATTTAACATTGCAGTCATACTGATCTGTAACAAAAATAATCTGTTATTTTTACTGGGGGCGTGGGGAGAATTAGTAAATAAATTACACTGCTGCTGTAATAACTGTCTTGATTTGTTTTGTTGTTTTTTAGTGTCCTTCAGAACTGTATCATTTGAGCAATATTGCTAGTAAGAAATCAATGTGCTCAGACAATTACCAAAATAGGGAAGTCCCATGAGGTTTGTTGTGTTGGTAGTCATAAATAGAATGAAACGCTATCCATAAGGGCAATAAAACACTGCCATAAAAAGCCTGGCTAATTACGTTTCCCTGCAATTTCAGTTGATAACAGCACCTCAATAGGTATTAGACTTCAGAATGAGTAAAGTAATTTAGGCAAGGGAGATGAAGTCAACAGAATTTAGTAGGTTATCAGGTCATGCAGGGCTTGTATTAATTTTTGGTAAGATCCACTGTCGCATGGAGTATCAGCCAATGTAGAAGGGATTTCCTTAGATGTATGTTAATGATCCTGTTCAACTTGAAAAAATTCTTATTTAAAAAGGTGAACCAGGTAAATGAGTAGCTCAACTGTCAAGCTTCCATAAATGCATCCCTGCCTGTGATCCTAGACTGTGTACTACTAATAAGGTTTGATTATTATTTTTTTATTATTATTTTTTTAGGACAGGTGATTTTTTTATTCTAGGTGTTTGCTGTGTAACTTGAAGTGGCAGATTTCCTTCCACAGGCAAAGCAAGTATGGTAGCGTTGGGTACTGGGGCAGGGATCTGGGAGTTAAGTTGTGAATTGCCCCTTACCTGCCTGTTCCCTCCTAGCTGGGATCAAAAAGGAGCTTTTCCTTGGAAGCTGGTATTTGCAGCATCAAACTTCCCTGCAAATTTGCAGCTTATCAAGATGCGTATCCTAATTCCTGATGCTTTCAAGCTCACCTGAACTTGCAGGAGTGTACCCACATGCTACTTTTAACAGACTCCTCATCTCTGAGGAAGTATCAGGCAGCTTCACCTAAACTCCTGCAGTTCTTGAGAGTACTGCAAGTTCTTTTTAATAAAGCTAATGTACACCCGAGTACAGAGCTGGAAACAAAATTATGAAAGTAATTTTTAAAAAAAACAGACACAAAAATTCTTAGTATTCTGTGACATCTTAATATTCCATGACAATAGTTTACAGTAGTTATTCTCAGCTGTGCCAGCATTCTAGCTTTCTCCCTTGGGATCTCGAAGAAATAATTAACCTGTTAAGCAAGACTTAGTTCTTTTAGCCACCATCTGTCTGACACTTCCCAGAACTCAACCCTAAACTAACAATATCTAGCACCCGTGGCTAATCAGAGCAGCAACCTTCTGAACAATATACTTCTTTTTTCAAGACAGTTCACTTTCTTTTCCCTTTCTTTACCTATTTGTTTACTTATTCATTTCCTGGTGCTTTCATCCAACAAAGTATAGTTTTATTGACTTTATAAACTGATTATGATTACTTTTCTTTTCATCCTTCTTTTCATCTACTCCTACCCAGGAGTAGAATTTTTTTGTTTCCTTGCACTGGTGCCAGTAGGTTTGTTTCTGGATGTGTTAAAGGAATTTTTTTAAATGATTCTATGATTTAAATGATTGGTGAAGATTTTCAACAGGATTATAATGACTTCAGGAAATGAACGGATGCATCTGGAATGCACGCAGCAGTGCATAGATGTTTGTCTTTGAACATGTTACTCTCTTTGTGATATATCTTCCCATCACCTAGATGCGCTTAACCTAGTCTTCAGTGAGAATTGCTCTCCTTTCCAAGAAACCCTTGACAGTCTGAAGGAGGTGCAAAGTGAAATGAATGGTTTTAAGAAGTTATTTGTTTCTAGCGCAACAGAAATCTGGTGGTTTATGACCAAGCTGTACATCAGTGCAATGATTAAAACATTTGTCATTACCTGATAAGGTGTACTGCTCCAACAATTTGACCACATCTACTTACCCTTCTAGATGCACCTCTACTGGTTTTCAGGAGAGAAACTTACACCAGTGTCACACAGCAGCATGATTCTCTAAAACATATTTCATTCCCATGTAGCCTGCCATGAAATGGAGGAGGTGGAAGAGGGAGAAGGTATAAACATGTTATCCCCTTGGCCTTTTGTGTGCTTCTGTAATCTATAATGATGACAATATATTCTAGCAATCTTTAAAACAGCCTTACTACTGAAATAACATCATGTTAAAATAGGACATATTCACAGCTGTGAGCTCATGCTTTTTTTAAAATTCTCTGAAAGCATCTAGCTAACTGTACACTAGAACAGATTTAGTGAAATTCTAATTTTGTACTGGAAATGGTTATTGCATAGTTTAATCCTAAATGCAAGATTAAGGAAATCTGCAGTGAATTACTTAGTGTCAGGACTACATAAATCATTAGAATACTGCATCACTTAAATAACTGCACTTGGTTGTGCACTTGTTTCATTCTTCTCCTAGCCAGACTCTGCTTTGGTTTCTCAGGGGATATATGCAAATGTGCATGGAGTACACTGAATTTCCTCTTTCCAGGGACATCAGATGTTCATTCTGATTCCTATCCCTTTTTAGTTATTCAGCATTATGTGCCTCCTTGGTTTTTTTTTTCCCTTTTTCTGTCCTGTCTTCTAAGCACAATAGCAATGAAGGTAAATTCTGAATTCAAATATGAAAAATACCTTACTGTACTTCCAGTGTCTGAAGTTTCAGTGCGATTCCTTTGAATGCACTCTTATACGTACCTGTCTGTCAAGGAAAAGTTTTGATGACAGGGTGGTATCTCTGCTCTTTTTTTGAGCATTGTATGTTCAGGTTCAGTTTCAGCAGGGAAAAGTAACAGACATGATTTTAAATCTATGGGTACAAGGAATGAGAAAGCAAGGAAGGTGGATTAATTACATACACAAGGGAAACGCTTTTAAGATAACTTCTAGGGTATACATCAGAAATAGCTTCCTGTCAGAAAGAGATGCGGATATAAAATAGGGAGGTGTTTAAAAAAAAAATCATGATAATGGGATGTCTAGATACAAATACGTTATCAAAATCTGGTTTTAAAAGCCTTTTCTGGGATAATGCTGTGCTGATCTAGCTGGATGGATCATTGAGGTAGCTGGAGGGTTAGACATTTCTAGCATTTATTTAAAAGGTTTTGTACTCTGTTACTACTAAAAGCAATAGGAGAGCCAGCAGTGATGTCTTGTATGTGAGTAAAGGTGGCTGACTCTGGAAGATAGGGGTGGGGGAGAGAGCAAATTCAGGATACAATGTAGTGTTGGCAATTGCAAAGTCTAAGCCCTTGTATGGCCCTTTGCTACCCCCTCAGCTGTGCCAATACCACTGTTTGTGGAGTCATGCTGCAAATCAAATGATGAAACTGGATGTCTTGCGTGCATCACGTTGGCTGTTCAGTTCCTAGAGCAGGGATAGACGCAACTGCAGGGCAAAAAATTGCAACGTGGGAGGTAGAAAAAGCAGGAGGGAAATATATGAATTGTGAGAGTTGGCTCCATCACCAAAGGCAGCCACACTCAATGAAGTGGAAAAATGGAAGGAGTGGGGAAAGAAAAGAAGCATTCAGAGGCGATGAGATGAATGGGTGGAGGGATGTTTAACACAAAAAAGATAGGAAGATAAATGGAAAGAATTTTCTTAAAAAGGAACTTGAGGAGACCACATTGAGCAGACATGTGAAGTAGGTGAACGGTTAAAAGAATGCCTGTGGACCTAGGAGAATTCTTATCAGAGCTGAAATGGAACAGTAAAATCAAATTACAAATGGCATTCTGGAAATGGCTGGAATAAGTTATACATTACATATGTGTGTATATTTGCACTAGTACATATATTACATGTACTGTTATGAATACGAAAATGTTAAAAATCCCTTTTCCTCTAACTGGTGCCTCTGTAACCAAAGGCTGGATTTGAGGAGGAGGTTCTGAATCCTTCTTTCCCTTCTGATTAGCTCTTTGAGAATATCTGTTCTTTGTTCTGCTCCAAGTCTCAGCATTAAATCCCACCCTTAGCCCCAAATCCTCTTCATTTGATGCGGTCATCTGTGAAGTTCTGACTTGTGGCTTTAAGGTTTTCATACCCAGCTATTTTATGAAAGATATTCTCCCTAGATATCAAATCTACCAAAACTTCTAGGAAATTCTGCAGAGTCTAATGTTTGTGACCACTTACTAGAAGAAAATGTACTGTCTAGAACTTCCCTCTCCATGTATTTGGTATCTACTTCTCCCTGGTGAATTTCATCCTTAGGAAAGTCCATGGATAAAGCATCATAACTGTCCAGGCTAGAGGGAGATTATATTGAAGCAGCCATAATACACTGGCCGCGTTAGCTTGAGTGTTGTAATCAGGAAATTGAATTAGTACGTGATTTCTTGCTCACCATGAAAATCTTATTGCAAATGAAGAAGCAGAAACACCTAACAGGTTGGAATATGCTCACATAAACAACTTGTTAAATAACTTTGAATACTAATCTTTTCAGATTGGAAGCATGTGTGTCATCCAGACAAAAAAAGCAAAGGTTACTGCATCAAAGGTTCTGTGAATTTGTCACTTATGTAATACATGTGTCTGCTGCGGCTTCAGTACTAACATTGCTGCTGTCATCAGGAGGGTCTTGTATCCTTTAGTGATCTAGCTCATGAAAGTTTCCTTATACTGCAGAGTTCACAAGCTTACAGATCTAGAAAGATGCCTAAACTTCTTGAAGCCTACTTCCTCTTATATCTCCAAAAATAACAAAGAGAAGGCGTGGGACAAACTTGGAAATCTGTTTATAACATGGTAATTACAAGAAAAAGGTGGAGGAAGGTTAACTCTGGCAGGTCGTACAGTGAAATAGTACAGGCTGAACTTGGCCATCTTGACTTCTCTGTATGCCTTCCCACTCTCCAAGGCCACACATAATCAACTTGTGCCCAAAGCAAGCCTGCTAACCCACCCAACAACCCCACAGACTGAATACGCATCCCAAATAATGTGGATTTTTGGAGAATGGTCCTTTGCTTCATAAAGAATCATGCTGGAAAGGGCCTCTTTTCTTCTAATATCTGATTTAAGACTAGAGAAGGATGATGCATTGTTATTTAAAAGGGTGACCTCAGTCTCAGGTAAAGCATGGCATCCTTTTTCCAGCTGTGCATGTTTTTGTGTATACAGGATTTCCTTATTTTTCTTTTTTTTCCCTGGTAGGCATCCTCTTCCTTCAACATATTCCTGTCCTTTAAATTTTGTTTCAGTCTACACATACATATTTACAGTTGTAGCAACTTCCAGTGTGCTTTCTAGGTTACAAATAGTTTTGAGATGGTGTCTATTTTTAAAGAGTACAAAGGAGTTTGAGTACCTCAGGTACTAGGAACTTTGGGAAGTTTGGATTTTTTGGTGTTTTTTTCTTTATTTAGAGATGGTAGTATCAGTCATTCCATGTGGTTTTGACAGACGTTGAGGATGAGTGCAAAGATGTTGTCAAAGTACTGGCATCACAGATTTAATGGCCACCTGTGAAAACCTACACATTTGCAAAATCCACCCCTTAATTAAAAACTTCTCAGACCAGACCACAAATCTTTTCTGTGACTTTGATCTTCAGACACCCGTTGCAGCATCTGGAGACTTCTTGTGTCAAGCGCCTCCGGCATTCCCAGTGTATTCAAGCCTATGTTGGCCAGGTGACGAGTTACCAGCAAGCTCTGGGTCTGGTGCACCTCCTCCAGGCTTGCAGGCCTGTTTTCTCTCACTTTTTCCCCCCTCTCACTCTGCCAGGGAAGGTTTCAGCTTTTTTAAAAACATGCTTCCGCAGAGGCAGTGCCATCATGGCTGAGGGGCTGACCTGTGCCCTGTTGTGGGGCCCTTGGAGATGGCTGGATCTGGCCACATCCGGCATGGGGCAGCCCCGGCCTCCCCTTGCAGAGACCCCTGCAGCCCTTGCTGTGGCAGCACCTTGCCACTGACACCCAGTACAGGACTCCAAAAATGTCCTGTACTGATGTCCTCCTGTAACAATTTCCTTGTGTTGGTGCACTGGCCTGTGTCAGCTGTGGCCTGTATAAAACCATGGGGAGACTAAAGGAAATAATCAGCAAGACGGGTGTTTCCAGCCCAGTTAACAACCCTGCTACTGTCCCTTCCTTGCCCTCTTTTTCTCGCTTCTCCTTGTTTATCTATTTTTTTTTTTCTCCTTATCTATTTTTTTTTTCTCTCCTCCTCTCCACGCTCTGGCAGTGCTGCTGAATGGCAGTGACACAGCTGGCCAGATAAAAATAAAAGGAGGAGTACCCACACCACCTCCTCATGGGTTTTTTGGGGGGGGTTTGGTTTTTAAGTGACCTGCCTCATGAGTTTCTTTGCCTTCCTCACTTAATCATTGTTGTGATAGTGGCTGTAGGTTATTCGTAACTCATCTGTTTGGTAGCACAGAATATTATTTCAAACCTTAACAAAGGCTGCTCAAAGCATGTAGAGGAGTTCCTGTGGCATGTAGCACAGGAAATCAACATAAATATACGTTCTTTCATACTCAGTATTAAGGCAACTTAGTTTTTTATAAAATGGATTTTCCAAGCACAGATATAATTCCATAGTTAGCACTAAACTGAAAGCATTTAAAATATAAATAAAAAGAAGCCAGCCTAATGGACTTTAAATCAAATGGGGCCAAAAGGTCATTTGACCTAGTGACACATCTGTGTTCAACAGCAAGGCCGGTCTGGGCCATTTAGCTATCTGCTCACCTCTGGAAGCTAAGGAAAAGATGGGGCTGAGCAGCCCCTTAATTAGTGAGGCTACACTGCTGGATATTGCACTATGACATGGCTGTGATTGGGGCTTGTCAGCTGAAACAGCTCCACAAAACTGTTGCTTTTTATCTGGTCAGAGCAATCAACTTGACAGGTGAACTGAATGTCATTAATATTTTTTGTCATCACTGTTATGATAGAGAGTTGTAGAGTAAATTTTATGCTTGGCCTGATACATTTTCATGACAGTTTTGCAAGGTTAATTTAGGCCTGTAGCTGCAATGAATGAAGCAGTGCTGGAAATGAGACTTCTCTCTGAATCTTCTCTTCTGTTGGGTTGTCTTATTGTATCTGCCAGCAGGTCATTGTTGTCTCTGATGTAACACAATTTTGACAGCTGAATCCTTGACCACAGAATGCCTCCCAAGACCAGCTGTGGTTTTCCTAGCAAAGGCATGATAGACGTGGTCATTTTCTTTTGTACAAAATATAAGTCTAAAATAGCTGCAATAGCATTTGCTTCTTCAATAGACTGAATCCTGGTTTCTTAAAGAGACATAGTAAATACTCTGCCAATGTCAAGTATTACGTTTTGATAATCTAGATGCAGTTGTGATGTTGCAGCAGGTGCCCATAGTTAGAGTTCTGCTTGACTCAATCTGTGAGATGGAATACATTATTCGAATCTCAGAAAATCTTTTCCTCCTACCTCAGAAGTTTAAAATTCAAAAATTGTCTTAGATTAACCTAATCAGAATGAAATACCAGTGCTACAGGCTTGATGAAGAGTGGCTGGAAAGCTGTCTGGCAGAAAAGGACCTGGGGGTGCTGGTTGACAGCCGGCTGAATATGAGCCAGCAGTGTATGTAGGTGCCCAAGAAGGCCAACAGCATCCTGGCTTGTATCAGAATAGTGTGGCCAGCAGAACTAGGGAAGTGATCGTCCTGCTGTACTCAGCACTGGTGAGGCCCCACCTCGAGTGCTGTGTTCAGTTTTGGGCCCCTCACTACAGGAAGGACATTGAGATTCTGGAGCGTGTCCAGAGAAGGGCAATGAAGCTGGCGAGGGGTCTACAGCACAAGTCTTATGAAGAGTGGCTGAGGGAACTGGGGTTGTTTAGTCTGGAGAAAAGGAGGCTCAGAGGAGACCTTATTGCTCTCTACAACTACCAGAAAGGACGTATTGGTCTCTTCTCCCAAGTAACAAGTGATAGGACAAGAGGAAATGGCCTCAAGTTGCACCAGGGGAGGCTTAGATTGAATATTAAGAAAAGTTTCTTCACTAAAAGGGTTATCAAACATTGGAACAGGCTGCCCAGGGAAGTGGTGGAATTGCCATCCCTGGAGGTATTTAAAAGACTGGTAGATGTAGTGCTTAGGGACATGGTTTAGTGGTGGTTTTGGTAGTGCTAGGTTTATAGTTGGACTTGATCTTAAGGTCCCTTCCAACCTGGACGATTCTATGAATACCCTCACAATTGTATCTTATCAAGAACGTGTACTTAGGCAGTAGGTCAATGCAGGATTATTCATTGGCTATTCCATGTTTATAAAGGGTGAGGGAGGGTGGTGAGATGCTGCAACAACTTGCCCAGGGGAGTTATGGATGCCCCATCCCTGGAAGTGTTCAAGGCCAGACTGGATGGGGCTTTGAGCAACCTGGTCTAGTGGAAGGTGTCCCTACCCGTGGCAGGGGGGTTGGAACTAGATGATCTTTAAGGTCCCTTCCAACTCTAACCATTCTGTGATTCTAAAGCAATAATAGGCTGCTTCCTGTTGGTGAGAGAGTGCTTGGTTTCCTTGTTTTTACTGCAACCGTGTTGTTGGGGTAACCTCACTGCTGGGAGTGCAGGTAGGAAAGCACAGAGACCCCAGCATGAAAGCGATTGTGCGTCACGCCAGCCAGTGCTGACAAAAGCGCCTCTCGTCCTTCCCAGCTGTGACCACATAAGGTCAACTAGGAATCAGGGTTGTCATAGCCTGGGGTAAATATGGTGGTATTAACCAGTGCTGTGTATAGCACTGAGAGCAGTTGTATTCATGCACTGGACTTCACCAAAAACATGGGCAGCAAATATCACCTAGCTCATTTTCTTGTACATAGCTGCAGGAATAAATCACCAGAGGCAGACAGTGTGGTATAGCCCTCGTCCAAGCAGCAGAATTTGGATAAATTGATTATCTGGGCACAGCAGCATTACACTGTCTTTTATTGGCATCTTTCTCAGGTGTGCACAGTGGCAGATGCAGCTGAATTTTTTCTCTGTGCAGCAATATATACATTGAAAGGGTTAGTGGGCAGATGCTTACCTGGTATAAATTGATGTGGCATCATTAACTTCAGTGAGACCATGCTGATTTAAAGCCGCAGAGGACCTGGCTCTGTGAAGCAGTCACATTTATAAATGACTGCATAATCTACTAGAAAGTCAAGTCAGGCCAACCTCTGTGCTATGACATTTCCTCTGAAACTCACTTTAATAAGGTAATATTTTCTTCCAGTTCCATAAATGCAAATCAGCTGAACTGCACTTCACATACTTTCTCGTTTAATTAGAAACTCTTAGTTCAACTATACTGCAACTGCAGGTGAAAGTGAATTATTCTAACAATTTTTCATTTTAATTATCTTGATTAGCTTTTCCTTCTTTGCAACTTTATTATATCTCATTTCAGAAATGTCCTTTAATTTAAGACAATAAATAAACTTTTATTTAGCAAGCTGGCGAAACTAAAGCATATGATGCAAAGAAGATTCAACTCATTAAGCATTAATGTTACTAATATTCTTGCACTAATTATTCATTAAGTTGATTCTCTTAGCAGAAAAGTAGGCTTGGCTTCTCTTGTGGATCATCACATTTTATTTGCATATGCCACAAAAAAGATAGAAATAGCAAGGCTTACTAAAGTTAATGATAAAATACTTCAGAGGACATAATGCACTTATTGAATTTCTGACCACTAGATGTATTTAAGGGCTCCCATTTGGTTTTTAGCTGCAAAACTCCAGATATGTCCATCCACATTTAGAGGAAGTAATGTCTATTCTTTCCTAGATTCTTTGTTTCTGACAAAAAAAAACCATCTACAAAGGGAGGAAAAACTCACCAAATAAATACATGCAATCTCCCCTTCCAGCCTCCTATCATAAACAGAATTTCTAATATCTTAAAAAGAATTAAAATCTGGAGGATGTTACTGTCTGCTAAGAATTTTGTTGCTGTGTATTTTACAGGGGCAGTAGTGTGTCTCTTTTCCCAGTAAATCCATGTATTTTACATTTTCAAAGAAAGCTGTAAGAATGGGGCACAGGAAAGAAGATTAAACCTGAAGTCAGCCTTTTTATGTAATTCAGGAGGAAAGTTAAGGAATGACTTGATCATGGAGCCTATAAAGTCTCCATCTACTAAAATGCCTGATACAGGATGTATGTGGAATTCAGGTCTCTAAATCTAAACCTGCTTTTCTTATAAAATCTCCTCTTAGCAACTGTAATGCCTGGAGATGCCTGCATTTCACAAATACTTTCCCTGTTTCTCTTCGAAGCTCTCCATGAGACTGCAGACCAGAATTGTCTCTGTCTTGGCAAGAAAACAGTGCCTAGCCTGTGTTTTGGCCTAACATCCTCAACATCTGATGTCCCCTGTACCTGTTCCCGAGGGACGTCATCAATGAGAGCCCTAAGAATAACTGATGAAAGTACCTGGTGTTGGACTCCATGTTAAATGCAGGGAAGTTTGTGTTAGTGTAATGTGCAACTAGGTTGTGTGCCTGCCTGGGAAGTGCAGGACTGAAGTATCATTCTGGGACAAGAGTCTACCCCTACCTATTGTGTAGGGAAGCTAAAGCATCTTACTCCCAGTTGTGGATTTCACTCTGGGAAGGATCAGGTTCTGCAACCTCTTTGTTGTTTGACCTACAGATTAAATAAGGAAGAGCTTTCTGAAAGATAGGCTACAGACCGAAACCTGAAGTTAGTCAATTATCAGTAGCAAATAATGGTGCAGTGGTTTCTGTGAGAACATGTAACTGCTGGAACAATTTGTGATGCTGTAGTGGGATCTCTGTGATAGAAGGTCTTTAAATTCAGCGTTGGGAGTCTTCCTAGATGATCTGTCTATCTGAAATGATATGCTGTGGGTGACGAGTTCTTGGCCTCTGGTAAAACCTCATATGAGAACTGCTATGGATGTGTTTATTGGTTTCTACACAATTTTATGCTGTCAGGCCTTAGAAATTGAGGTTCCTGGCCTTCAATAGACAAAGGACGAATCAGAATTGTACTCTCATGCAGGGTTGTGTAAGGTCCTATTGATGTGGTGCTGCTTATTGTGTCAGGGAAACAGCTGAAATCAAATAACAAAGACTACAATCTACACTTTGAATCTGTTTTCTATTATTGTTCTGTAGCACTGGACTCTTTTAGGACTTCAAACTTGTTCTCTGAATTATAATACAAGGTCTGGATTATCTGGAAAAACTTTCAAAACTCTAATCTAGCTATGGAAGATATGCATAATAGAACCTTGTCCCATTCTAGGGACAGAATGAGATGGTCAATACGCATAAGGAGAACCTGACCCAGTGTATCTTGGAGGAATATCTCTAGAAGAGTTGTTCTTGAAGACCAAGAGGCACTGTAGAAAACCATCTTGATTAAAAAAAAAGGGTGTTTGACTCAGTTTAATGCTGAAAAAGAGGTGCACTAACATTCATAGAAAAAGAGTTTCGGTTCAGTAGCTGATGTTTGAGTCACTCTTAACTTTGTCTCAGCATGACTTTGTCCACAATGCCAAAGATTCCATGCATGTCTGAAACCCACATTTTGAAAAATTCTTTTAATTAATTTTCTATTTTTATAAAACAAGGCAAAGTGCAAATTTGATAATAAATGAACTTTCACTCTGACACACAATTTTCAAACAGTGCAAATTAAATTTGCTTTCCATACCAAATCTTTTAACCCTTCTGAGAATCCCACGCTCATGAAATCCTGCCATGGATTGATTAAATGGAGCCAATTTAAGAAAGAAACATAGAATAGTTTGAGTTGGAAGGGACTTTAAAGGTCATCTCGTCCAACCCGCCTGCAATGAGCAGGGACATCTTCAACTGGATCAAGTTCCTCGGAGCCCCGTCGAACCTGACCTTGAATGTCTCCAGGGATGGGGCATCTGCCACCAGTGTTTCACCACTCTCATTGTAAAAAAAATCTTCCTTATATCTAATCTAAATCTATTCTCTTTTAGTTTAAAGCCATTTACACCCTGTCCTATCACAACAGGCCCTGCTATAAAAAGCCTCTCTCCATCTTTCTTATCAGCACCCTTTAAGTACTGGAAGGCTGCAATAAGGTCTCCCCAGAGTATTCTCTTCTCCAGGCTGAACAATGTCAACTCTCTCAGCCCATCCTCATACAAGAAGTGCTCCAGCCCTCTGATAATTTCTGTAGCCCTCCTCTAAACCCGCTCCAACAGGTTGTTGTCTTTCCTGTGCTGAGGGCCCAAGAGCTAGACACAGTACTCCGGGTGAGGTCTCATAAGAGAAGAGTAGAGGGGCAAAATCACTTCCCCTGACCTGCTGGCCACGCTTCTTTTGATGTAGCCCAGGATATGGCTAGCTTTCTGAGCTGTGAGCGCATGCTGTTGGCTCATGTCCAGCTCTTCATCCACTAGTACCCCCAAGTCCTTCTCAGCAGCGGTGCTCTCAATCCCTTCATCCCCCAGAATGTCTGGGGGGATGTCCTGGGGGTCCTGGATGATACTGGGGGTTGTCCTGACCCGGGTACAGGACCCTCCATTTCACCGTATTGAACCTCACGAGGTTCACACAGGCCCACTTCTCAAGCTTGTCTAAGTCCCTCTGGATAGCGTCCTGTCCCTCAGGCATGTCAACCACACCCCTCAGCTTGGTGCCATCTGCAAATTTGTCTGCAAATCCCACTGTGTTGTTGATGAAGATGTTACACGGTACTGGTCCCAATATGGGCACCTGAGGGACACCACTTGTCATCAATTTCCATGTCAACCTTTTACCTTTTCTCTTAGCCTCTGCTACTTGCCACTGCTGGAAACAATCCCTGGGTACTAGTTAGACTTTTCTTTGGCCAATGCGAGACTATTTGTTTCCCCAGCTGTTGTCAGAACTAACACGCATGATGTCACTTAATGTTTCAAATGCCTGGCCTGTGTGATTGATACAAAAGGTACATGGGACAAAGCTGGCACCTAGTCTTTGTTCTTTGATAATGATTTATTCAGTAAAACAAGTTTTTGCAGCGACAATATTTTTGTGCTAGTAGCCTATCAATACTCACTTCAGTCCAAAGCTCATAAGGCAAGTTTCAGTTGAACTGCTAAGAACCTGTGATGACAGGCAGTCTTCTGTTGTTTTTCGACGAAACTTCACACTCTCAAACAGAAGAGATCTGAGACCACACAGTATAAACACAGCTGAAAAGGAGATAAGATGTCAAAAGGATAGCAATGTAAGAAATGGTGAAAATGATAGAAACTAATGTGTGAGCTCACTAGAGTGACCAGAAAATAATTTCTACTGCAATTCATTTTTTGTCCTGTCTTAGAACAAGTCATCTTGCAGACATGAAATCCTCTAGGGAAAAGTTGATTTCCAGTGTCATAGAAGGTGGTAGGCAAGTTTTTAAGAGGTTCTTGTATTGGATAGCACTGACCCCATTAGGAGCTCCAGGTGTGGATGGCCCTGCTGTCTTGAGGAGGTGGCCCAAAGGCATCCATTGTAGAGATGGGTTAAAGAAAGTCCTGAGCAGGAGACACGTTTCCTTGAGAGAAGCTTTCTGAGCAGAAGGGAAATTTCTCTTGGGTGGAGGAGAGTTTTCTCCTTGGTCCTTAGGTGTTTGAAGAGCACTGATGCCCTACCTCACATGGTCTGTGTCACATGTTGCTTTTATCTTTGAATTTAAATAATGCGTGTCTGAGAGAGCTTTTAAAAACCAAAATGGCCTTGGTTTCTGTGAAAGGATGGAGAGAACAGCTGACAGTCCTATTTAAGAAACGTTAATTACTGGCTTGTATAGTTTCATCTTCTGTGCTTGTCTTTGCCTCTTAGGCCTCTCCCTTTTGACCTTGCTACTTATCTCTTTTCTTCGTCCACCTCCTTTACACCCTTCATCATTGCACTGAGAAGGTGGCTGGAAGGAGCATGTCTGGACAATTTTTGCTACACATGCCTGCCTGTGGAAGAGGACTGGCAGCTCCATCTTCTCTTCAACCTTCTTCATCTGATTGGTTCTTGTCTAGAAGTCATTGCCCACCTAGAAGGTGAGAGCACGGCTCAGGAGAAATTTCTCACAGAAATTTGTTCATTGAGAGGTAGCACTCTTCTCATTTTCATATTTGACCTGGTATATATCATGAATTATTTCTGGAGCCATAAGGCAGCTGTTTCATCTGGTTACAGTCACGAAGGATCCCACTACACCAGGAGTCTTAATGGTAATTTATTTACTGTTAAATTTCACTTAAATACCTGCTATATTAATTTCTCAGAAATGTCTTAAGTGTAGATTTTACTGCCTCATATTCATTGTGGTTCCCTAGGACTCTTCTTTTAAAGGTTGTGCTAAACCTAGGCTGTAGATTTCTTCAGGAAAAGACCAGGAATCTGTGTGTCATGGATAAGTTCAGCTCTACCTGTGCAGAGAAACTCTCTTCTGTGGTTGCTGTGGGCTTAGTTCTGCATTGGGGCATCTCAGCCTGGCATTAACTTTTATGGACCGGAAAGAAAACTTTAGCTCCAGACATACTCTCACTTTCGGGAAGACCATAACTGACAGGTTGGATCCATCCAGCTATAAATATTAACAGCTGCCAAATGTCAGGTTTAGAGTTGTGCTGTGGAGCTGGCCAAGGCAGCAATTACTTGTATTTTAGCTAGTGCTGCACATTGACTGTGGATACATTAGCTTTAGTGGAGATTATTTAGAGGCTCAGTAGCTTAAAAGCAGAAATCACTTACACTCATATTGGATATTATTACAGATTCAGGAGAGTTGGCCATAAAAACACTTAGCTTCCTGTAACAAAAGGACTCCTGGCCAAGCAAGTAAAATGTTAATGAGACAGCAAGCACTCATTTTCGTGTCTGTAGCCTTTCCCTCCAAGGTTTTGCTGCTTCATACTGAGGTTCATTAGAGTGGAAATGGTTGACTTTAAAAAAGAAACACCAGCTAAATTGCTAGGGTGTAGAATTTCCTTTCAGATCATAATTATAGGTGATCAACGGAGTGTGTAATTAGTAAGTTGGATGAAGGATATTTCCAGAACAATCAGCAGTAATTTCCTCCCTGCTGTTCCTTTCTCTGCTCTGAGGACCTTTTGTCTGCTTTGGTAGGTATGGCTTTTTTTAAGCCCGGAAAACACAAATATAAAAACTTATGTCAGCTAAGAGTGACACAATAAATAATAACAAAATAAAAAAAACCCCAAACCTGCAACAGGATATTGTGTCTTCACTGTAATAGGCCTTACTGATTTCACCATGTTTCCCGTACTTGAGCACAGATGTTGTCCACAGGAAAACAGACAGGCTCATTTCTAGACTCCCTTGACAAACCTGTGAGACTCTTGCTGGAGCCTGGATTTGCAGTTGCACAGCAAAAATGTGAGAAGCTGTCATTGTCTTCAAATATCATATGAATGCCCAGGCTGTTTCTTAGTGCTATGAATAATTCATGGAATAATTCAATGAATCTGTCCAATATGGCTAAAAATAGCTGGGTAAACTGAGTGCTTTTGACCTTAAGAAACAAAATCTGCCTCAGATTTAAAATAAATAAATGAAAAGCCACAGAAAAATCTGGTGGAAGCAAAGATGTCAGTCTGTAAAGATATGTTTGGTATTGTATCCTGGAATGAAATAACGTTCTTCTTTTCCCTCTTTTTAAGAGACTTTTTTGAGATCTTCTTCACACAGTTGTTTGGTTAGAAGAATGAACATTTCTCATAATTCAGATGGGTCAAGGCTTCTGCTCATCTCTCTCTGTCCTTGCAGTTAACAAGCACACTGGAAGGGCATGGCTTTGTTGTGTCCCTGACTAACAGCCAACTCCTCCATTGCAAATCCTCAGTGAACAAGTGCTGCAGGAATGGTGGTTGTGAAAAGGTCAGGGTTGGCATCCAGCGCAAAGACCTCAGCCACAGCCTGAGCAGTTCCTGCATATGATAACGTGGAGCACAAGGCTCTTAGTGCTGCTGTCTGGGGTCCGGACTGTGGCTGCCCCACCACTTCTGACAGCAACCACTGTGCATCGTACACAGGGCAACTCTAGTGATCCTTCTGCTGTCAGAGATTTCCTGCTACTAGCGCACTGAGGGTTTTTCCTCACTCACTGCCACTGCTTGTATTTTAGAAGCCATGGATGGGCCTGTTCCTCATGGATTTATTTTGTCTTGCAACTTGTTTTGGCACTCTCCATAGTATGTGCAAGGCCACTAACTAACTTGATATTGTGGTGGTAATAATAATAATAATAGCACTTCCTTTAGTTAAGCTTTTAGTCCTTCTATCTGGACTTCACTAGGTGCCCTTTCATAGCACCTGCTATTGTTTTTGTAGTATAGTAATATCTTCCCATGATATGAAGAGCTGGACCTGTATCTGGATGTTGTGTTCAGTCAGCCTCAGTATGCCTTCTGATCAGAATATATCCCAAGCCGCTCTTCAGTGTTGCCAGACTCCCACAACAAGCTCTTGCAAACCCTGTGGTTTGTGGAAACTGAATGCTGTAGTCCTAACTGATCTGGCTTGTGTAGTGCACAGAAGCAGACAGCCAGCTTGAAAAATTGCCCTGGCCTTGAAGTAGGAAGGCCAGGCATTGGTCTCCAGAACTAAACGACGCAACATCTTAAAATAGCTGGTTTTAAACTCTGTTTATAGGGGGAAACCTCAACCTTAATTATCAAGTTGTTAATGTCCCCTAGATGAGAATAAATTCCCTTAAAAATATTTTTCTGCCTATTTTAAACATGGGCACAGTTCTTGAAAATTGTATTTGCTGTTTGATTATCGATGCTGAATGATAACTCATGGTAGAAAGTGACGTTGAACATGAAGACTCTAGATTTTGTGTTTCTGTATTGATACAATGGTCAAATTAATCTTTACCATCAGCTGATACAGGGAGCAGAAAAAAGTCCCATTGCTGATTCTGCAGATGTGTCAGACTACTTGCATAGGCCCTTGTATGGGTTACACGAAAACCACCCATACTCTCCTGCTCCTATCTCTTCCCCTCCCACCGTACACTGTGTACACAGTGCTTGGATCAACCCCTGGTTATGAACAACCATAATGATGGGTTTCTTCTAATGTCTTGAAATAGCAAGAAAGGAAGCGGTTTGGGCATGGCTGCCATACTGTGCAACTGGACCGTCCAGCTGCAAATGTGGACATGCTGTACTAGGAGAGCACCCTTTGTCTGGCAGAGATAGTCAGAATTTTTCTCTTCAAACATTTATTTGATAAAAATAAAATTCCATAGAAAATGCATACTCTTTCCTTACAAAAGCATTTCTCGGGCTTTCGTTGAAAACCTAGATTAACAAAATCTGAAAGAGTAGACTTGACGAGGGGGAGAATCATACTTTCTGTGTAGATGTTTGGTTTTGACATTGAAAGTTTTCAGTATACTTTTAATCTTCTGAAGAAAACATGAATAAATGATAATTTCTATTGGCATGGTAACCCTTTGGCAGGGGGAAGATGGAGCAAGAAGGGAATAGATGTACTTTCGTCACCCGCTCTAATCTTTGTACTTTGACACACGGTTTTTTTAGTGTGAGGCAAACAGACAAGTAGAGCTGCGTGTTCACCCTATGGGGCTTCCAAGGGAGAGATGTTGAATATGTTTTTAAATAAATGGCATCTTCATTATTTATTCATAGCTAGCATGCTAACTGAAAAATGAACACAGCTACAGCAGTTATTTCAACAAAGCTTTGGCTGATTTCAAATACAATTCCTGTCAGTAGAAAAATAGGACCTAATAATTTTGACCACTCCAAAGCATTACCCAAATGATCTGTTTACTCTTGACTGGTATTGTTTCTAGATAGTGGCTGACAGATAGAGCTCAGAGGGTTGTGGTTAGTGGTGCGGAGTCCAGTTGGAGGTCAGTAACAAGTGGTGTCCCTCAGGGGTCAGTACTGGGTCCAGTCCTGTTCAATATATTCATCAATGACCTGGATGAAGGGATAGAGTGGACCATCAGCAAGTTTGCTGATGACACAAAACTGGGAGGGGTGGCTGACATGCCGGAAGGCTGTGCCACCATACAATGTGACCTGGACAGGATGGAGAGTAGGGCAGAGAGGAACCTAATGAAATTCAACAAGGGCAAGTGTAGGGTACTGCATTTGGGGAGGAATAACCCCATGCATCAGTACAGGTTTGGGGGCTGACCTCCTGGAGAGCAGTGGTGTGGAAAGGGACCTGGGAGTCCTGGTGGACAACAGGATGGCCATGAGCCAGCAATGTACCGTGGTGGCCAAGAAGGCCAAGGGCATCCTGGGATGCATCAAGAAGAGTGTGGCCAGCAGGTCGAGGGAGGTCATCGTCCCCCTCTACTCTGCCCTGGTGAGGCTGCATCTGGAGTACTGTGTCCAGTTCTGGGCTCCCCGGTTCAAGAAGGACAGGGAACTGCTGGAAAGGGTTCAGCAAAGGGCTACAAAGATGATTAGGGGATTGGAACATCTTTCTTTTGAGGAAAGGCTGAGGGACTTGGGACTTTTTAGTCTAGAGAAAAGAAGACTAAGGGGGGACCTTATCAATACTTATAGATACTTAAGGGGTGGGTGCCAGGGGGATGGGAACAGTCTTTTTGCAGTGGTGCCCAGTGGTAGGACAAGAGGTAACGGGCACAAATTTGAGCATAGGACGTTCCACCTAAACATGAGGAGGAACTTACTTGAGGGTGGCAGAGCACTGGCACAGGCTGCCCAGACAGGTTGTGGAGTCTCCCACACTGGAGACATTCAAAACCCGCCTGGACGCCATCCTGTGCAACCTGTTGTAGGTGACCCTGCTGTGGCAGGGGAGTTGGACTAGATGATCTCCAGAGGTCCCTTCCAACCCTGACCATTCTCTGATTCTGTGATATGTGTGCTTTATTTTCATGTTTGTTTGGGTTTTTTTTAATTTGCATTAATAGTTAAAACTGCAAACTGGGGACATGGCTGACTCAGCAGCATAAATTATATATGTAGCAGCTACTGATCTTTTTATGCAATATGGGATCATGAGCTGTGTTTTCCCATTCTGAGCTTATTGTGAGCCTCAGTCCCTCTGCCACTTTGAATCAAAATTTTTTTTTCTTTTTGCAGGAGTATGTGTTTTACCTGTTTCCCTGGAGCTAGAACTTGAGCACCTGACAGTGACAGGGCTTGACTGCATTTGTGACTACTTTCTGCAATTTACAGGGAAAACGTTAATGTTACTGAAACTGAGACCTGGACTGTGTCACTTAATGTTTTCCTGAACATCAGGGCTGGGAAGCTAACATGACCTAATATGACAGATTTTTGGAGGGATCTGCCACTCAGATTCAACCTCTTTGGGTCAGAAATTGCCACGTGGAGACTCGGGCCACACAAATTCTCTGAAATATGGCCTATGCTTTCAGCAGGAAATGTTAGATTATCCTGTCAGGGTTCACAGATGAAGCTCTTGGATGGAGTCCCTGTGGATGTGGCATTATGGCATTAGTGCTGGCGACTCTGGAGACGCAGGCTTTGTTTCTTGTGTTGTCCGGGACTTATTTTGTGGCTTTGGACAAGGCACATCATCTCCACAACTCTGAGATCCTTTATGCAATGAAGTTAAGACGCCCCTCTCAAATAGGGCTTGCTGTCCAATACCCCCATTTTCATGCACTGAACTTTTAGGTTGACTCTGGCTTAACTTTACATGGTGGATGAGGGAGTGCACACTCCTCTCCTTCACTCATGGGGTTGTGCTTTCCTGCTCCCTGTCCCCAAGCGTGTCTTACAGCCGATAGCCTGATCTGCAGTGCAGCAGGCAGTGACACTGGTGCCAGAGTGCCTCAAAACAGACATGCTGCAGGAGACCTACTGCCTGGCTTTATTACCCTTCCTCTGCTTTTTTGCATCAACACCGGACACAACTTCTGGCACGTGACCTGATGCTGTTTTTGTCTCCAGACCAGGACTTTAAACACGAGAGGCTTTCTTCAAGGTGGGCGATGTGTCAACAACTGCGGCACAAATGGCCAAGTCCGATCTCCTCCTTCCTTCAGAAGCCCTGAAGACTTTCAGGGTGCAGAGTATCCTTTCCCTGATTCTATCCTGATGAAATTTGGAGTCCAATGCTTGGGTTCCCCACGGGATCCCAAATGGACTCAAGATAGAGCTGATCAGCTAGAGCATCGTGGGTTTACCGAAGCCCATAGATGACAATCTGTCCCATGCTCTAAGTAGTTAGTTGCCTTACTGCAGGCCAGGTGGCACACAGAGCCCTCTTAGTGGGCTCAAAGCCCAGAGGGACGGGAGAAGAAAGAGCCTCTGCGTCCCACAGTGGAAGATTGCTACTCCAGCAGAGCTCATTCTACTTAGAGGGCTGGTGTAGTGTTGTGTTTTTTTTTTTTTTTTTAATGGCTCTTCTGCGAATGCATGCCTAGTGTAAAAGCAGTTCTGTATTTCAAGCTGAAATCTTTGTCATTTAAAAAAGAGAAGTGGTGTCTATTTAACTGCCTAAAGCCACCATTAGTCCTCTTGCCTCTTTTGCTTCTGGTAAAGTACCGAGCAGAAAATGTGTTGCTCCCTAGAAATAAAATTGCTGCCTCTTGTCGAGAGGGGAGCTGAGAACCTCCGGAGTGTCACACTGCGCTTGCAACAAGGCAGGGCTGTGGGCAGAATGGGGGATTGACGCCCTCTGTTGTTAGGAAGGGAAAAAAAAAAATAATCTGCAGCACAGCTAATAGTGTTCTTTCTCTGTCCTTTCTTTGGGTTTTTTTTAGGTTTTTTTTTTTACCTCCTCCCCTCCAACCCCCCCCCCTTTTTAATTTTTACCTTTTCATGCAGTGGCTGGCTGCAGCCTCGCAGCTAACAGATGGCCGGTTTCATCTGGCGACCTTGAGGGTCTCTGTCGCCAAGGAAATTCTTGTCACAAGTGGTCAGCAGGGCAAGGCTGCTTGTCCCTGCTGTCCTCGCCAAAGCATGAAGCAGAAAATTAGCCATGCAAATCTTTGTGCATTTTATTTCTAGCATGAGTGCGTGCTGACGGGGTTCCAGATGGCTGAGGCACACGTCCTCTGGCTTGCCAGCACCTAAAGGGCAGCATTGCCACCTGCTCTGTGAAACGCAGGTTGGCCCACAAAGTCTGGTTTGCAGAGATTACCCTTTATGCAATGTATAGTACGATAATGACCTTGTACATACCTCTCTCAGCAAATGTTTTGTAGCAGGTATTTACTGGTTTCATTGTAGTTGGTGGCCGTTAATTTCTTTTTCTTTTCCCCTCCTGCAGCTTATTTGCAGAAAGCTTTTTTGCAGCTTCACGTCATGAAGCCTCACCTGCTCCTGCTTTTATTCTGAACACAAAGACTTGCACTTCATCAGCATTAACTGATCCTGATGCATCCCAGACAATGAAATGATGGCTGTTGGGGCTATTAGAAGCCTCCCTGGGCTGCTAGATGCACAATTTATAAAGTCTGTCTTTAACCTTTTGGAAAATGGAGAAATGTCTCATTATCTAAAATGATAGCCTTGTACACTGGAGAGTTTAGCTATTTGAACTATTTAACCAACCCTACTGCTAAGATATTTTTTATATATATTTAAAAACCTGAAGCTGCAAGAATTGTTATTCCTGTAGGTGAGAACATTTTTGCCACGCTTACAGGAGAGGGTTACACCCATGTGTATTCCGATATGTCATTCAAAGTGATCTGCTCTCTTGCTGTGTTGCATACACCTTCTCTTAACAGCAGCTCTTTCAAAATCTCACCTGCAGAAGAATAACCTTTAGATATTGTAGGTTTCACCCCGTGGAATGGAAAGACCTGTCTTCTACCCAGGATGAGGCATAGATAATCAACAAGGGTACTATGTGAGCTTGTTACAGGATTGATCTAAGGAGCGCGCTGTCGCTTTGAGGGAGCTTTGTGGACTGTCAGTTTGGCGCTGTGCATGCTCTGTGGCAGCAGTAGTCATGGAGTTCAGGTCTGCATGCTGCTTGGCCAGCTTTTGGGCAGAGAAAGAAGGTGCCAATAATCACAACAGAGGATTAAACCAAACCAACAAAGTGATTTACCAAAAATCTCACAGGGAGCATGTGAACAAGGAATTATAGCTGAAGCTCTTGTATCTTAGGTCAATGTCTCAGACAAAGGGTCATCATTCCTCTGGGAACAGCAAAACACATTTCAGTAAGATCAACATAGGAGAGGTGCTCTGAGTCTCTGGGACCAGACACCCAAGTCCAGCATGCTCTGGAGACACTAGAGAAAAGCTCTTTTGACCTCAAATTCGGTGGTCTCAAAGTGAGACTGAGCTTGACATCTGCCTATTCTGCCTTGACGTAGGCTGTATCACACAGGACGCAGACCCTGTTCTTCTGCAGAACGCAGGTTGGCAATGCAGCTCTATGTGCTGCGCTGGGAAACCCTAACACACAGTGCATCTGCAGCCCCTTTCTTTCCCACCTCCCTGGATTTATCCCTGACTGGCCTTTGTATGGCCTTGCTATCTCTCAGAGAGAGACATCAGAATCGTGTGAAAAACCAATGCCTCAACAGAAAGGTGTCTAGACAGACCATACTGCTATTGTAAACTGGCTTAATTTTATATATTCTTTTGCTTTATGTGCTGCAATGATTTTTGCTTTAAGGGAATTCTCATACAGCTGTTTGTTTTATCGTAGCACTTACTCTTAGAGGAAGCTGTCAGGAGCTGCAAAAATATTTTCCTTCTCCTTTAAACCACTATAAAGCCAGCCCTCGAAACTGCTTTGCTCCCTGAGACCTTGGGCAGTGGTATTTGGATTGAGACTAGCTCTCATTGCGAAGCCATCCTGCTAGCCCTGTAACATCTGAAACGTTACAGGAGAAAGGTAGGCAACACGTATCAAGGTCCTCCTTCACAGGCCTATAAGAATACGTAATTGCTCATAAATTGCTGTTACGCTGCTTTGATTTCCTTGCTGAGGAGCTCTTAGCTGAGAAGACTGATACTTAGAGTGAAAAGAAAGAGAGGAGTGATGTTATTTTCTGCAGCGGAATACAATCAAACAATACTGCAGTTTTACGGGTAGATGGTCAAAACTGCTGGGTTTTCATACATTTTCAGAGAGCACCTACTTGACAAATGCTCCCTACAGATCCACCAGCCTCATGCTGCTGGATGCAGCATGTCTGCTGGGCATTTAAAAGTAGATGATAGTGTTCTTTACCTTCCCAGGCTATGAAATAAATAGCATAACTATTTTCAGTGTCAAAGTCTGAACGCACTGTGTGACATATCAGAATTACAAACCTCCCAGCTCTGCAGAGCTGAATTTTTATCATGCTAACTCCTACGATGTGAAATAATAGCCCGGCAACTGCACTGAACTCCAGTTGTTGTAACAAGCAGGTACAGAACAGGCTCATGTTGCATCCAATATACACATGAGCCCACACAACATACAGAACTTCAGTAAGGGTATGAGCAGGGTTTCAGCCCACATTACTCCCAGGAGCAGTTGGGAAGTCTGGCTCTTGCCCAGCAAGAAGATACACTTCCTCAAGAGGGTATGATCTCCCAGCAGGGTGGTACTTGGTTTCCAGCATGCATGTGTAAGTAGTGCACCACTTGCTCGTCTTGAAAGATTTAAGATGCTCAGCATAAGTTATCTTGCCTTTGCCAGCAGGCTGATGGAGTGGTATAGAATGACTGGCACGCCTCTGTCTCCATTGCAATTTATGGACAAATAAATTAAGCCTTTGGGATCCTTTTTCTTTCTGCCGACCCCTGTAGTACTTAAACTTCTCCCATTCATAAGTCAGATGCCTTCTATTTGAATGATATGTGACAGATGTTATTCTGGTATAGGTTAAATGCCGATATAAAGGTATCCAGGGATGCTGTAAAAGGCAAATGATAAAGGTAGTTGGTACATAAGTAGCAAAGGGAGCTGCTCAGTGGCTATGAAACCTTCCAATGTGATCCTGCAAGTCAAGTATCTCCTGAGGTTTGTACTCCTGTTGTGGGTAGGTGTGAACTGGAGGAAGCCCTAGGTTTGGTCTCGCACGCTTGGAGGAAGGTGTATTTACTCTTACATTTGTTCAACAACCAGAAAAAAGGGGGTGAGGTACAGACACAAAATAGCTATTTCTTATGAGTAGACTTTAATGAAATCCTATTTGTATAAATTTTGTATTTGAAACATAGGTCTTGGTTGGTATCTAATGCTCTGGAAGTATAGATGTTTTACAGGCACCAGAGGAGTGCAGAAGTCATACTGAATGGGAATGGGAGTCACAATTCCATGCAAGCCCCCCTGCATTACAAAGCATGAGGAATCTGATGGTTTCACAGCACAGGTGGGAACATGGGGATTCTGCAGTTTTCCATCTTCTTTTGCATTTGCAGTGCAGCCTTAGAGACCAACAAACTGCCCTGATCAGGTGGAAGGGTGCAGCTTTAAAATTTCTTCTTGGGTTGAAAGGGATTACCTGAATCTTCCTTTCATTGCTCAGTTGATGTGCCATTCTGTTATACACATTGAATCCCTTTGTTCCTTTAGGACAACCTCATTTTCCTATCAATTGTCTTGAATTCTGCATGTGGTTTGGCCCTCCCCTTTCCACTCATGGAAGCAGACTGTCCATTAGCCTTGCCTGCAAATGTTTACTTCATCTTCCCTGCCAGAGCTGGACATAGAAGCTCCTTTCTGCCGTCCTGAACGGGCAGAAGGAGGACTTCCGCACTGCACAGGAGAAGTCCTCTCAGGCAGGTGAACTGGTAGAAGAATGAAATGATGCTGTCCTGTGTGGCTTCTAGATCCATCTTGTCACTAACTGATATAAGACAGTCTGCTTGATGGGCAACAGAGCTGTCCCTACCTGCTACTTTAAAAGGATGTGTCCTGCAATCTCATTAAATCAGATGTCACGGTTGATTTTACCCTGGTTTTGCCCCTTGGTAGTCTCACAGGTGGTTGCAGTCTTCCCAGTAATGATTCACAAGAAGTTGTGTAGCGTCTCTCTGCAGAAGATACGTGCTTTCAAAGACATATCTCCCATATGTGTTTGGTTTTCGTTTTTTCTAAATTTGTGTTTGAGCATGCAGTGTAGCAGAAGATGGAAAGAGAGTATGTCTTTCTGTTGGGAAGAGTAAGAGTATTGCACCTCAGTTTCCTAACTCTTTTTGCTTGACTGCAAGGGAAAAGTTTGTTATAAAATTCATGGCAAAACTCCTACTGACTTCATCTAAGTATTCAGTGGGATAACCGTGTCACTGGAGAGACTGGAAAAGCACCCAAAATTGGCCGTATTATGGAGTAAAAGCTTTAAAGCACTCTCTGAAATGATGAACAAAGCCTGAAGCACAGGACAGAGGACAGATTTATGTTCCAACCATATAAGAGTGTTTTAGGGGGAGCTGCGAACACCCCGCACCATCATTTCAGATGATGGTTTGACAAATAGGAACATCTTTCTCTTAGCACCTGTTTGAATTTTTTTTTCTAATGCTCTAGCCTAGCAAGATATATGGGTATTTAAATGTGTACATAAGAGGATCTAATTTTGTAGGCATAAGCTTGAATTTTATATTTTCTTTGCAGAGACTCTAAAACAGCAGCTATGGAGTGGGTTTCTTTTGTTCTTTATTTTTTTAAGTGAGGATTTTGAGAAACTTCTGTGTGCAGAACAGGAGATGGAGCTATTTCCTAGCATGAAATGTATTTTGCAGCTTAGTTAAGCACTAGCAATAGTTGCATGCTGTCCTTGATCCAGTTCTTACGTTATCATGATTGCATTCCTCCTCTAATTCCTCTCTACCCCTGAAAACAACCTTTTTTTTTAAAGCCTAATAGTAGTTGTCAGCATATCAGGATGACATTTTAATCATAATCTGGGTTCATGATTAATAGAATCAATAACCAGCAATCCTCCACTTGTGTCACTGGGGTAAGCAGCTCTCAGAGGTGACAGCTGCTTGTTTTGAGGTGAAAGAAAGGTTATTTGTAAGGCTCACAGTTGCGTGTCCATTTCAGCAACCAGGCAAAACATGAATTACTCTTGCAATTCTTTTCTGTTTCGTTTCTAGGCTCCTCTTCCATGAGGCCATGTATTTATTCTCAGGTATCTAAATTAAATGTAAGTATTTCTTTGTTTGGTTTCCTAAGGAAATGAGGCTTTTGGAGCCACGTCCTATGTGTATGTGGGTATGTGTCAGTCAGGCTATTGCAATTAACTTTTGAACCATGGGTCAATTCTAGTGACATTTGGCAGAGGGGCAGAGGTCTTAAAAACGATTACATTCCTGTAAATGGCACAGAAATTGACAGCTGGGTGACAGAGAAAAACCCTGTTAACACTCTTATAGAGAAGGAACAATAAGCATTCATCTGCTACCGAACACGAGAAAATCCACTTAGAAATACTAATCTCTTGGAATGCTGACTTCACTGGTTTTGCTGTTCCTGGAATGCTTTTTGTTTGTTTGTTTTCACTCAAGGGGTGTTAAAAAAAAAAAAGTGAAATAAATGTATTTTATGCTAAGAGTCATAAGGCTGTTCTGGGAGGAAAAAGCTGAAACAGAATCAATGGTTAGTTTGGGGATTTTTGGTTTGTTTGTTTGCTTGGAAGATGTGCCAAAGAAAGAAATCATGCTCTCTACTTCCTGGTTCTGGCAGGAAATAGAAGCAGATTAGGATAAAGAGAAAATGTCATTTCCCAACTGCCTAGAAGCAGGAAAGCCTAAGAAGTAAGAGCATCTGTTAATATATAGCTATCCTGTTCCACCTCTGTTATTCCTGGGAACAGACGCACAAACCCTGAAATGATTTCGTAGGTTCTCTCTCTCCCTTCTTCCAGAGCACTGGTGGGCTACCTGATCTGTGAACAAAAGAACAATATCTAGCCCAGGTTTATTTTCCTTTTCTCCGTATCATGCTGTACTGCAGGGCATTTGTTCTTTTCAGATGTGGAGATGTCTCTTGGCATCGCTAGTGTCATTGTAACTGCTATCCCAACTCATGCTGCAAATAGTGTGATACTGGTGCCTGCCCTGAGCACACTTTTGCTCAGTAATGCAAAGGCTTGTAGGTTTGTAGAATTTGAGATATGGCCAAAGGAAATCCAGGTAGGCAGATTTCTCCATCTGCTAGGAAAGATCAGCCTTGTTAGGAAAGCAAGGGTCCTGCCTCCCCTCCCTGGAGAGCTGAGCTGGGAGATGAGGAAGGAGATATTAGTGTACTTCATATGTGTGTGTGGCAGAATAGAAAGAAGAAAATGTCCAGCAGTTCAATGTAATTAATCTTTTTTCCATTGTGAAATATATTGTTTGGTTGCTTTTTTTGTTCTTTCCATGTATGTGGTCAGCTCATCTGTGAGGTTAGGAAATGTTTCCAATACACTTTGGATGTGTCTTTCCTTCTTGCCTATTAACACAGAGCCATGTCCCAGCCCTTGATATATCACACAGGCTGCCTGACCCACCATTGTGTCTGTTCAGCACCATTCTCAAATCTATTTTCTGCCATTAACTGATTCTGGCTACAATACTCCAAACATTTGACAAATGCAACTAGAGTAGTTCACATCTGATCTAGCGTAATAAGAAGCACACTCTTCATATCCCATAAACTTCAGTGTCATTAAATTAAAGACCAGTCTACAAATATTACTAGATGCTTTCTTATTCAATTTGTGGTGGGGACAATTGGGATATTTTTATATGGAGTTTGGCACTATGCAGACTTCTTCTAAAATACTGACATAATATAACTAGACCAATGTTTGTTTTTCCCAGGCCCAAATAACTACCTCTTCAAATGTCTGGCTCATATCCACTCAAAATTAATTTAGTGAAAAATCTACCATGAATTTAGCAAAAATGCACATGCAAAGAACAGCTAGAGGGAAAGTATAGTCCAGGAAAAGCATTGCTGGGCTTGAAGAAATCTTGGGTTGTGTTGTAGTCCAAATCACCACCAGATTTTGGGAAGTCCTTTCACTAATTTCCTCTCTTGCTTATGTTGTATACTTAAATAGCAAATTTTCTTGTGGAGGGACTGTGTCTAAATTGTCTGTTTTATAAAGGAACTGGCCTTACTTGCTGTCATGTTTCAAAGCTGTAAGTGCCTACAGTGTTTCAGGTGAGTTACTATGGAGTTGTGCTTGCTTACAGGAATTATGCTGTTCAAGCAGGGAGCGTGCAGGTTGCCGACCCACCCTCACATGTTACTGCAATGCAAGACAACGTGGCTGGACCTGAATTACCTCCTTCTTTCCACACCCACCTTTGGTGCAAGTGTTGGTGATATTGCCTTGCCTCTGTCACCATCAGCCAGGGCTCTCAACCCATCCTTGCCTTGAGCAGACTTTCTCTCACTGCTTCCTGGTGCTGAGCTTGTCCTGAGCTGCAGCCGACCTGGCTGCGACAGGGCTCGTCCCAGCTGATGAGTTGGGTGGAGGCTTACTGCCCAAGATCACTACTAGCTCCAGATTCATGGCACTTTTAAGGCTGTGTTTTCCCACAGGTGGGCTAAATGTAGCATACAAAATCTACACAGCTATGGATCTTGTGTTTACCATGGGTTTGGGGAGGGGTTGTTTTGTTGGGGTTTTTATGCCTTGAGTTAATGAGGCATTAACTTGGGAAGCAGTCATCAAAATGTAGGTCACTTTAAAAAAAAAAAAAAAAAAAAGTTGCTCAAAATCTCTTTGAGTAGCAGAACATGTACAGTTTCAGCATTATTCATTAGAGTTAGTTCAGTAAACTGTGAAGAATTTTTGAAGAGATGATGAATACATGTTTTCTTGCAAACTCAGTGGATATTATGAAATGAGAGCAAAAAGAATACAAGCCGTATTTTTCTCCCAGAGAAGTATTTTCAGTCCTTGCTTCCACCTGTAAAGATGCTGACAAATGCGCTTATTTTTTTGGAAATATTCAACAGGTATTCTGACATACTCTGTCACATGAAATCCTCGGAAGTGATATTATACAGTAAGAGAGTATGTACTTTCAGGATATTTTGAGGTCGGTCACCTATTCCTATTTCCAGATTGTGGGGGGAAAGCATATCTTAGCTAGCCAGAATAGCAATCAACAAGGGCTGATCACCCATGTTACCAAGAGTGAGTCTCCAAATTTCTTGCCTGCTCTGCGAATGTAAGAAAATACCTGATTAAGAACAGAGCTCTTTCCTGCTACTACCAAATGGCGCAAGAACAGATGTAAATTAGAAACAGTCTGAACTCCTACGATGGGTACAGGAGAGAAAGAGGGGCTAAGTTCTTCACATGTGTTCTGGAAGCAAAGGACAAAATGCTGCCAGGGTGATGATATTGTAGCTCGAGAAGGAAGTCCCAAAAGCTGGCAGATGTGGAAACTATCAAACTCAGGCTGCTCTGTCTTAATCCAGTTTTTTCTTAGCTGGATCCTCTTTTTGGTCAGAAATTTTTGTTTTGGCAAATACTGTATTTCTCAAGACAGCTGAACTGTATGACACAGGTCTGCTAGTGCTAAGGAAGTAATAGGCTCTGCCTAAAGTAAGAGAGATCACAGCTCTCCAAGAGGCTGCCCATCTTTCCTGAGGTAAATTTTGTCCCTGGATCTTAGACATGTCTGGCTAAAGCACAGAAGCTTGATATTTTATTAGAGTTATGGTCTTAATGCAGACACAAGAGTATGAGTGAGATGATGCAGATTCCCTTGCCTCATATTCTCAGCCCTAGTTTCCCACAAAAGATTGGTTCTGGTATGTTTTCTTGATTCTTTAAAGCAGAATATCTTTTCTTCCAGTGTGTTTGTAAATCTGCCACCATGCCAAACATGTAGCCTTTAATCAGTGACCTAACCACAGCCCAAAATGAAAACCAGTTTGAGTAATTTCTGAAATCAAACTGATATTTTAAGTCTTGAACTCAAATGGGACTTCACAGCTGTGCTGTAACTGAACTCAAAATGCATGAGACTGAACATTTCAGTCAGGGAGGCAATTGCCCTGGCTGCTGGGGGACTGCATGGTCTTTCAAGCTACAATGTACCTAGCTCTAGCACACAGCAAATTAAATTTTGTTACCTTCTCATCAACAAGGTCAGCAAGTCATAGAATCATTTAGGTTGGAAATGACTTTTAAGATCATTGAGTCCAACTGTTAACCTAGCACTGCCAAATCTGCTGCCATCAAAAATTTTCACCGTGTGAAAGCACTGGCACACAGTGATTGCATTAATTCTCAGTCTTCACTTTGATAAACTGAATAGATTAAGCTTCTTAATGAATAAAGTAGCACTTCTGCAGTCCTCTTTTGTTCTCTTTCACATTTCTATGCTCTTCTCCAGGGTGAATGCCAAACCAAAATAATCTAGTACTGTTTACTGAAGCCAACTTACTTCCTTTTTTGATAGCTTGAGATAATGTAAGATATCAGAATATGGTATTGGGTTTCAGTTTGTATATTTGAGTCATACTGTTTGGGATAAATGTTCTATATAAAAATGAAATTCACTGGATGATTGTGTCCTCAAAAGCAGGTCAGTGCAAAGATACAGCAAAGGAGGAACAACAAATGCAACCAACAAGTTTAAATGCAATTTTCATTTTTAATAAAAAAAAATTGCTATCTATAAAAAGTTCAAGTATGTTCCCTAGTGGCCCCTTAGTGGTCATGTATATGATTTATTATTGCCTCCATACTCAAATAATCAATAATAGGCAATGTTATTTTATTTAGGATCTGTGGATTTTGATTCTAAAAATAAATGTTGTGTTACTTCATCCTAATTTCAAAAATATTTACTTTGAGTTGATGTTTCTTTCCTCAAAGAGAGATCAACATGTTTTTACTGCATGCTTCAAATGAATTCATACTTTATTAATCACTTTTTCCTATTTCATTGTATTTGCTAGACACCCTAGTAGACTAGTATTAAGTTCTGCCAAGCAGTGTATAAGCTTGAGCTAGTATCTGTTTTCATATCGTCTGATACATTTCAACTTATTTTTTCCTGAAGTGTCACAGTGAAGGAAGAGGCTACTGTTTGTTTTCAATTAATAACTCTATATTCAAATATGGCATAGGCCTTCCAAGTCTGTCATGTGAATCCGACTACTTCCTCAGCATATTTCTGTACTACTTCCACCTACTCACAAACTAAATTAGGCTCTGCTTCCTTTTGTTTATTAATTCAACTTTCTCTTCTTTTCAAATGAACTGTCTTTTGTGCTTATCATCATGTTTGTGTTCCTACCCCCCAAATTTTTCATAATGTCTGTTTTATAATTACTGTCTCATTTGGTAGTAAAATAGCCGGTAGTATAGGTAGCACTATTCCCTGGCTGACAGTTATCTTCATGGCTTTTCCTGCTATCTGTCATAGCCACAAATATTTCATTACTTAGTGGTTTCCTCTCTCCCCCCCAATTATATAGGAACTGTCAGTCACACAGAAAATGAATGCTGCAGAACATCCACACTGCCTTCTCATATAATTCAGCACTGTAATTTCCTCATCTAAATCTAGTACTGTTAAAAAAACAAACACTAACTAGTGTTCTCAAGCCTGCGTTTTGTTCTTGTGACTAGCCTGAGAGGGCTTTTCACCACAGGATGATTTACTGCCTGGTGTTATGATTTAATCTGTGTGGTTTACATGGGGAGAGGCTTTGGAGCTCTGCGACTTAAAGGAAATTGAAAGTCCACAAAATGTCTCTGGGAGGATGCAGAAAAGGCTATGTGCATCCTTTGTCTTGGCATATGTTGAGAAATGAGAAGGACAGGTTTTGCAGAACATGAGGGCTATTCAGTGTCTAATTTGGAGGTAGCTGAGTCAGGAGGGAGTCTTTTGAGGTTTTCTGTTGAGCAAATGATAAACCCACCCGACACTTCAAAGATTTCTTCAGATACTGAGTCAATATGCCTCCAGAAAGGAAAAGTCAGCTGGCCAGTTTTTTTCTGTTACACATCAGCATGTCAAAGCCAGTAGTCCGCCTTGAATTTAAAGGTCTTCTCTTCCAGTGTGGATGTGGTGTGTTACAGTTCTTCCCTTCCTTAGCAGAGGCTGTCATTTGACTATTGCATCACACCATCCTTGCATGGATGTCCTTCCAGTGACATTTGCTTCCAGCAAGTTTGCTTCCAAATAAACAGTTGCTTTCCTCTGACGCTGCAGAAAATCGGTTTAGTTAGTGAAACATGAGAAGATGCATTCCTGAGCTGTGAGTGCATTTGAAATTATTTGTCTTTATTAGCACAATACTTTGTAATTACCTTTTTCCCAATGTCAGCGTTTGAATAATAATATTTCAAATTTCAATCTCCTCTGCAGCCTCCTGCAAAACTGTTAGAGTTGACTCTCTGATGTCTAATAAGCACGTGTGTGGCAGGGGGATATGTACGGCTCTTCCCCACTGTGGATGCGCCAGTGGGATCTCTGACTTCCAAAGGACCACCTATTTTCATTAAACCAGTAGGAGTTTATATTTGAGACTTCTACAGAGTGATCATACCACAGAGCTAGTTAAAACTGCCAGGCTAAACCACATTTTTCACCCATTTGTTTCTTAATATATTTGCTTTCTTGCTCTTGAAAGATGCTGGTAATGAAAGCTTCACGTTCAGCTCAGTGATCTTTCCTCTTTGCCACTCAAGTGGGAGTTTTAGGAATTAGTAACTACAATAAGTACCTGGAACAAGAAACACTGTGATGTCAACCTGTTAAGTAGCAATATGCATTGTGTGGTAGGTGCGGGAAGAGACTCCTGCTTTGGTCTCTGTCCAGTTCTCCCATGAAGTGCCAGATGTGACCTTGACTTCATGCTCTTCTGCTATACCTGAAGACACAGAGCAAAGGGAAACACTGTAGGATTTGTCCTGCAGAAGACCAAGTTTGCAACACTTTCAGGTTATAAATTGTTATGTTTCCTCATTTCCTTAGATTGAGTTATTGCTAATAAAGACCCAGCCTATCCCTAATTACATGTGAAGAAACAAATCCTAACTAGTTTGGTAACGAACGCTACTGAATCATGTTCTGTCTTAAAGAACTTGCACTGTCACCAGACGTTTCTCTGTCACGATTATTCTAACTGGAATTATCCTAATAGCAGATTGGCTGTCTCATTAAGTAGCTAATTAGTACGTATTTATGTTACAAGGACATCTTAGTGTTGCTTTCCGTGTTTTCCCATGTTCTTAAGGCTTGAATGAAAATTTTAATGCTTTTTCTATAAAAAGATCCTTAATTAGGTTACACTGAGAGTGCCAATTAGTAAAGATTTGAAAGTAAGTTCCCAGAGTATTCCTTGCACTGCTGTCATCCTCACAATTGAAGCAGGCAATGATAATCACACATTTGCATTTGTGGGCACCATGTAGCAGAAGATATATTGGGGTTTGAGCAGCTGCTCATTTCCTTTTTATGATTCCTGATAGGCCTTTGCTAATGGTATGAGATTAAATCCATTTCTTTGGTCAGCTTCTTACAGCTGTAGAGAACATGTTTCCACCTGAGAGGTAATCCTTGTGCAGTGACAGCTAATGTTTTTTCTCGGAGCTGTTCAAGAAACAAATCTGATCCCCAGATTGCCTGAAGGCTAATGGTGTTCTGGGAAGCGGTATACTCCAGATCCTGGTCAAGGATGCATAAGGGTGACTGTGACTACGTATTTCACACAAAAATAATGCATGCAGCCCCCATCCCACCCACCCCCCCCCCCCCCCCCAATGTTTCAGACAGTAAGTAGAGACATCTTGTGTAGTGGAATTGCTTCAGTGTGTACAAGTGCCATATGGATATGAAACCTAGCATTCACATGCAGAATAATGTTCTCTGTCCACCATCCCCTTAAGCAAAGCATGATATTTAGCAAAAACAGAGTTCCAGAGTTGCAGTTTTATTGTTCAGAGGTTTGACTTCTCCACCACTCCCCTCCCAACAGGGCAACTCTACCAGGGATCATTGGTGTAGCCCAAAAATTTGTGGTAGTCCTTGAAAACAGAACTTTTAGCTGGGTGGTAACCTATAGTGTTAGGGGGGAGGCTGGAACTATTACAGAGAAGTTAAAATATATATGTGTGCGTACACACGCACAGGTATTATTGTTAAGGCTGTATTCAACAGTCAGTTGAAACTACCTAGGGGTAATTGTTATTACCTTTGCTTTTTCTACTGAATTTATTTTGTGCTGGCATTGGTCAGTCCTGCAACATTCATGGTAGAAAAAATGTCATGAGGAACTGTGGTATCACACGCTGTAGCTCATGTTTTGTTTTGGGGGCTTTTTTCTCTTCAAAAATAATGTTGCTCCTCCCAGTAACTTGGATGGGCTTTTTGAGGAGGAAATGTTCTTTGTTCTTTTTCTTTCCTGCCTCTTTCCTTTCAGTAGTGTTCAAATCAAAACCAGAGGCAGGAGTGTGGAAAAATAGCTCCTATTGAAAAAAACAGTGTGATTAGTGTGCTGGATGCTTTCCTGTCAGCGTGGAGTGAGAAACAAACTTGTTAGCAGAGCTCAGGCTTCCAGGCCAACCGCCTGCTATCTATCCCGGGTATTCATAGGCAGAAGACATGGATGCAAATTGCCTTCCAAAAACGAGCAAGCATCAGCTTCCGTTTGTAACTTCCAGGTTATAAATCTTAACTAAAACAAGAAAACTTGCCACTAAAACTAAGTAGTTCATGTTATTTAACTGAAATAGCAACATTTATAATAACTAATAGTGAAATACTATCAGTGTCAAAATCAACAAAGTAAGCAAATTGGTTTCAGTGCTTGATTAGTTAAATCACCATGCTAACACTTCAGAATAATCAATCCTTGCTGTCCGTTGGGTATAAATCTCACTAGGGAACCTTATTACAGTCAGTCAAACCTCTAATTGGAATCTAGCGAAGTATCCTCTTCCTTCTTCAGAGGAGTTGGCGTGATCTTGTCAGGATCAGAGATCTTAAATTATAGTCTTAGAAAAAAAAATCCAATTTAAGTCAACTATAAAAGCATCTAAACAAATATGCTAGCATAATAAAAACACTTGCACAACGTTCATTCAACTGCAAACTAAAAAACCCTTCATACTGTGATATGTGTTAGCTATTCTGCTGAGTACTAAAGACAACGTTCTTACTAATTTTGGTAAGCAAGGCAATTAAGAATAGTACATATTTGAACAGTAAGACAGACAGCTTTAAATCTTGATAGAGAACACTCATCTATTCAACACGGCAAGATGAAACCAATAAGCACTAAAAAAGGTTCACTTTTGTAGATTTGCCTGCTACCTAAGTGTTTTCCTTACAGCATTCAGTTTGTTTACAATTGTAAAATATGTTGTCTTTTTTTTTTTTGGCTTTTTAGAAAAATAATATCTAGGCATTTAATATCTTACTATATTTTGTATTCCTGGCAAACCAGGACTTCTATTTTTCCTTCTCAGACCTTTCCTCTAAGATGGGAAACTAAAATACTGTCTTGCATTGTCTACAATTATATATGTATGTCAAATAGTAATTATTAAATGCTACTTTTACAATTGTAATATCTGTTGGACAGTTCAAAGATATTTGAAGAAACCCATTCATACAACCTTCAATAGGAGGTTCAAATGCTTTTCCTGAAGTATGACATGAAACAACAGGTTTAATGTGGAGAACTAAGTATTAGTAGTCCTTTGCATTTTGGGGGAGGGTTCCTATGAAATAAATGCTTATAGCACAGTATAGTATTATGCCATAACTGTAGCTATGAATTGGACCCAAGTCAGCTAAGCAGTGATTGCAAACACCTGGCAAATGTGTTGAGAACCAATTGGTCATGTATTGAACACGTAGCAAAAATCATATTATGAAAATCATATTACAGACTTCTTCAGCGATATGAAGGTTTTTCGACAGGTAAAGTTCAACAATTTTTCAAAACCAAGTAGAGCTGTCTGTACCTCCATCTTATGCAGGCAAGAGCCGTCAGTGGAGTTATTGCTGGTTCAGCAGTAGGTTATAGTCAAGACAACCTTAAAGAAACTTGGGGTCTCCATTATCGTTGAATGAAAGATTTCATTCATCCTATATTTACCCCTTTCCTCTGCGAGCAGTGCAGTCGTTCGTAATTTTGAAAATTGGGCGTAAAATGTGTAAGAGAAGAATTCTATTTTGAGGGCATTTTGTACACGCTTGCTCACAAGTGTAATCTCAGAAAAGTTCTGGGCTGCTGAACTGCAGCAGCAAGCAGAATGAAAAAACATTTCTTCCTGTTTCCTCCAAAATACCATGTGTGAGAAAAAGTAGTGGGGGAGAAATAGCTGCAACAAAATGTTACAATATTTTTGTCAGACATATTGCGTTTGTACTGCGTGTATTCTCTGATTTAAAATTATGAAAAGTGCCTGTGTGACAACATAATTTCTGGCTTAACATACAGAATTTCATAGAATCATAGAATGGTTTAGGTTGGAAGGGACCTTGAAGATCATCGAGTTCCAACCCCCCTACCATAGGCAGGGATACCTCCCACTAGACCAGGTTGCCCAAGGCCACGTCCAGCCTGGCCTTGAACACCTCCAGGGACGGAGCTTCAACAACCTCTCTGGGTAACCTGTTCCAGTGCCTCACCACCCTTAAAGTGAAAAACTTCTTCCTAATGATTAATCTAAATCTGCCCTCTTCCAGCTTAAAGCCGTTCCCATCGTCCTATCACTACATGCCCTAGTAAAAAGTCCTTCCCCAGCTCTCCTGTAGGCCCCCTTTAGGTACTGGAAGGCCGCAATAAGATCTCCCCAGAGCCTTCTCTTCTCCAGGCTGAACAGCCCCAACTCTCTCAGCCTGTCCTCATAGGAGAGGTGCTCCAGCCCTCTGATCATCCTCGTGGATCTCCTCTGGACGCGCTCCAGCAGGTCCATGTCCTTCTTATGTTGGGGACTCCACAGCTGGATGCAGTACTCCAGGTGGGGTCTCACGAGAGCAGAGTAGAGGGGCAGAATCGCCTCCCTTGACCTGCTGGCCACACTTCTTTTGATGCAGCCCAGGATACGGTTGGCCTTCTGGGCTGCGATCGCACATTGCTTGCTCATGTCGAGCTTCTCATCAATCAGCACCCCCAGGTCCTTCTCCACAGGGCTGCTCTCCAGCCATTCCCCGCCCAGACTGTATTTGTGCTTGGGATTGCCCCGACCCAGATGTAGGACCTTGCACTTGGCCTTGTTGAACTGCATGAGGTTGGCTTGGGCCCACCTCTCCAGCCTGTCCAGGTCCCTCTGGATGGCATCCCTCCCCTCAAGCGTGTCTGCCTCGCCAAACAGCTTGGTATCATCAGCAAACTTGCTGAGGGTGCACTCCACCCCACTGTCCATGTCGCTAACAAAGATGTTGAACAGTACGGGTCCCAGTACCGACCCCTGAGGAACGCCACTCATCACTGCTCTCCACTTGGACACCGAGCCGTTGACCGCAACCCTTTGAGTGCGACCATCCAGCCAGTTCTTTATCCACCGAGTGGTCCATTTATCGAATCCATGTCTCTTCAATTCAGAGACCAGGATATTGTGTGGGACAGTGTCAAACGCTTTGCACAAGTCCAGGTAGATGACATCAGCAGATCTTCCCTTGTCCACTGCCGCTGTAACCCCTTCGTAGAAGGCCACCAAATTTGTCAGGCATGACTTGCCCTTGGTGAAACCATGTTGGCTCTCGCCAATCACCTCCTTGTTTTCTATGTGCCTCAGCAGAGTTTCCAGGAGGCTCTGCTCCATGATCTTGCCAGTAAAGACTAGGTATTTTCTTTCTTGTATCTTACAGCTGGAGGCACGAAGATATCAGAAGTGACTGCTAGAGATCAGTCATAATGGATTAGGGACGGAACCCATGTTCCCTAATTTCTGGTTTCCTAGAATACTGAGAATTATTTAATTTCAGAATTTACAAGGAACTCAAAGGTTAGTTTCACATGGAAAACTTACTTGAAATAACGCTGAGGAATTGTCACACTTTGATCAACTGGAACAAAGTGTTATTTGGATTTTTGACCTTTCATCATATTTCATTACAGGAATATGCTGTGGAAGTTTTGGTTTAGTTTTCCAGAAATTTTGAATTTACCAATAATTTTGGAGGTTGTGGGTAGAAGTGGAGAACTTTTGATAGGGAATTTCTGATAATATCCAACCTTATTTCCCCCCCTCCCCGTGATTTCAAATTCATGTTGCTTTTAGTGCAACACTTTTGCTCTGCCCTCAACAAAGGAGCATGAGGAGTGAACTCAGATTAGATGAGTGATGTGCACCAAGAGGAGCAGACTCCTCCATGGCTGGAATCAGTGTTTGCACTCAGGCAGGTGTAACGTGCACCTTTTTTACTTTCTATGCACCGGCATATGCTGACCCACAATTACATCCTGATGTGCCTGACTGCCCTTTGAAAGTAATAGATAATATAGGAAGGCAGTAGGAGAGATGGAGGAGGAGGACAGTCCCTCAACTGGCATAAACCTGCATTAACTCATTCATCATAACTCATTGATTCCACTGCCACGACATCAATTTATCTAGTTGAGCATCTAAGCCTGTCTTAAAAATATCACGCTGGCTTCAGTGAAGCTGTGATGATTTGCGCCTACTTAAAATCTGCCCTCTGCAACAAGACAGGCCTAATCTTATCTTAATATACACACAGCAACTTGTTTGAAAAGGAGTTAGAGCTGCTGCTATACACTTGATGTGTGTCAGGTGACTGCAGAGAAGGGAGAAAATAGCAAGCAAGCCACAACCCAGTATCTCAGTACATAACCTCTTCTTGTATCTATAAATGCATTTTTCTCAACTATTGCTCTGACAGTACACCACTGCATTGAATCAGCTCTCTTTTACACAAAAATTCTGACAGATTTTCCCCTTTCCTCACAATTAATGCTAGTTGTGAATGATTAGAATAGTAACAGAGTGTGAATAACTGCATTGACGGAGTTGTATTGAGATTTTTGTGACTGGGTTTTTATAGTTGGGAGGGGCTGACCAGAGGTCATTCAGCCCTGGTTCAGTCAGCATGGCCCTACCTTTCCTCTCTGCTTCCCTCCACCATTAATGAGGCCTGAGCACGCCTGCTCTTGACTTACTAGTTGCACTGGTGTGGACTGGAACTGGAGAGTCATGAAGTGGAAGTGTGTTTATCCTTCACCAATATTCCTGCTATAAACATGCAGAGCTAGATTTCAGTTCTCTCTCAAGTCACAGTTAATAACATCCTAAGCCCAATTGTTTACCAATACTGTACATGGTAACTAGGTATAAAGCTTTCTGTCATCAAAATATTGCAAGCAGGCTTTGACCTTGGACAGTTCTGGTGGAATATTCTGGAGGAATATCTAACACAGGAGACAAGTGTAAGGGCTACAATGCTTTCTACCTCCATATTATTCTATTACATTCTAATTTGGGGAAGTGAAAAGAAAAGATGTGACTATCAGATTATTGATGCCTTTCAGAAAGTCTATGACTGCTGAATGTGTTTGGTGCTCCTTGACTGTTTAGACAGATAATACAGACCTCTGGTCATTTTTTTTCCTATTATAAGTAATGATGCTAAGCAAATTATGTGTATTATTTTCTGTCAAAATTGTTTTTTCTCTTCTAGCATTTTTTTTCAATGTGATTTGTAATCATTTGTCTGGAAATGCAGCATTGCACCAGTATCTTATCTTACCACTTTTCAACTGTTTGTTTAAGAACAATTGCTTTGAAGCTATATTCATTATTTTTCAGCTTGTTTGTAAACTCTCACTATATTCCTTTAAGTTTTAACATCCCCTAAACCTTCCTTTGTACCTCAGAAGTTAACTGGAATGTGTTTCATTCATTCAGTGATAGAAGAAGCGATATCCAAGGGCAAGTCATGCCTGACAAATTTGGTGGCCTTCTACGAAGGGGTTACAGCGGCAGTGGACAAGGGAAGATCTGCTGATGTCATCTACCTGGACTTGTGCAAAGCGTTTGACACTGTCCCACACAATATCCTGGTCTCTGAATTGAAGAGACATGGATTCGATAAATGGACCACTCGGTGGATAAAGAACTGGCTGGATGGTCGCACTCAAAGGGTTGCGGTCAACGGCTCGGTGTCCAAGTGGAGAGCAGTGACGAGTGGCGTTCCTCAGGGGTCGGTACTGGGACCCGTACTGTTCAACATCTTTGTTAGCGACATGGACAGTGGGGTGGAGTGCACCCTCAGCAAGTTTGCTGATGATACCAAGCTGTTTGGCGAGGCAGACACGCTTGAGGGGAGGGATGCCATCCAGAGGGACCTGGACAGGCTGGAGAGGTGGGCCCAAGCCAACCTCATGCAGTTCAACAAGGCCAAGTGCAAGGTCCTACATCTGGGTCGGGGCAATCCCAAGCACAAATACAGTCTGGGCGGGGAATGGCTGGAGAGCAGCCCTGTGGAGAAGGACCTGGGGGTGCTGATTGATGAGAAGCTCGACATGAGCAAGCAATGTGCGATCGCAGCCCAGAAGGCCAACCGTATCCTGGGCTGCATCAAAAGAAGTGTGGCCAGCAGGTCAAGGGAGGCGATTCTGCCCCTCTACTCCGCTCTCGTGAAACCCCACCTGGAGTACTGCATCCAGCTGTGGAGTCCCCAACATAAGAAGGACATGGACCTGCTGGAGCGCGTCCAGAGGAGAGCCACGAGGATGATCAGAGGGCTGGAGCACCTCTCCTATGAGGACAGGCTGAGAGAGTTGGGGCTGTTCAGCCTGGAGAAGAGAAGGCTACGGGGAGATCTTATTGCAGCCTTCCAGTACCTAAAGGGGGCCTACAGGAGAGCTGGGGAAGGACTTTTTACTAGGGCATGTAGTGATAGGACGAGGGGAACGGCTTTAAGCTTGAAGAGGGCAGGTTTAGATTAATCATTAGGAAGAAGTTTTTCACTTTAAGGGTGGTGAGGCACTGGAACAGGTTACCCAGAGAGGTTGTTGAAGCTCCGTCCCTGGAGGTGTTCAAGGCCAGGCTGGACGTGGCCTTGGGCAACCTGGTCTAGTGAGAGGTATCCCTGCCTATGGTAGGGGGGTTGGAACTCGATGATCTTCAAGGTCCCTTCCAACCTAAACCATTCTATGATTCTATGATTCTATGATATAAATTAAGATTGCGTGTAGAGTGAATGTTACTCAGCAAGTGTCACTTTTCTTCTCAGAATAAGCTTCATCCTGATGTAGTTCGCATAAACATATCACATTTGACTTCTCTGAGAGTGAGGGTTTGTATTAAGTTAGAAATACAAAGCTGGGCACAAGATACATGTAAAATCTGAACACACTCAAGAAGCAGATTCTTCCATGACTTTGAGATCTAACTGAAATTCTCCATCAGAATGGAGAAAACTCTTGGTTTAACTGATGGTATTTGGTGTTTGACTGCTCAAATATAGAAATTATTTCCTAGTGCTTATGAACAAGCAGGCAGAGCTGTTTTCACTAGGTCTCTCAACTGTGCATGTAGACAAACATAGGTGGGTGTTCTTCAGATGATCAACTTTCTTGTGGAAAGAGAGGAAACAGCAACTCTGGAAAAAAGTTTAAAGCATTGAAGCTTGAGATATTGTATTAGGTTTGTGTGGAAAGGTTTTGGTAGTGGAGGTGTTACAGGGGTAGCTTCTGTGAGAAGCTGCCAGAAGCTTCCCCTATGTCTAATATAGCCAATGCCAGCCTGCTCCAAGATGGACCTGCTGCTGGCCAAGGTTGAGCCCATCAGCAACGGTGGTAGCGTCTCTGGGATAACATATTTAAGAAGGGCGGGGGGGAAAAACCAATGGCACAATTGCAGCCAGAGAGAGGAGTGAGAATATGTCAGAGAAACAACTCTGCAGACACCAAGGTCAGTGAAGGAGGAGGGGGAGAAGGTGGCCCAGGCACTGGAGCAGAGGTTCCCCTGCAGCTGGTGGTGAAGACCATGGTGAGGCAGCCTGTCCACCTGCAGCCCATGGACGTTAATGGTGGAGCAGATATCCATTTGCAGCCCGTGGAGGACCCCACGCTGGAGCAGCTGGGTGCAACTGAAGGAGGCTCTGACCCCCTGGGTAGCCTGCGCTGGAGCAGGCTCCTGGCAGGACCTGTGGCCCCACGTAGAGAGAGGAGCTAATGCTGGAGCAGGTTTTCTGTCAGGACTTATGGCCTCACGGGGAAACCACACTGGAGCAGTCTGTTCCTGAACGATGGCACCCCATGGAAAGGACCCGTGCTGGAGCAACTTGTGAAGAACTACAGCCTGTGGGAAGAACTCATGTTGGAGAAGTTCGTGGAGGACTGCCTCCCGTTGGAGGGACCCCATGCTGGAGCAGGGGAAGAGTGTGAGGAGTCCTCCTTCTGAGGAGGAAGGAGCGGCAAAAATAACATATGATGAACTGACCACGTCCCCCATTCCCTGTCACCGTGTGCCACTGGGGGGAAGGAGGCAGAGAAAATCAGGACTGAATTTGAGCCTGGGGAGAAGGGAGGGGTGGGGGTGTAGGTGTTTTAAGATTTAGGTTTTATTTCTCATTATTCTCTGCTGATTTTATTGGTAATACATTAAATTAATTTTCCCCAAATCGAGTCTGTTTTGCTCATGACAGTAATTGCTGAGTGTTCTCCCTGTCCTTATCTTGACCCACGAGCATTTCATTATATTTTCTCTCCCCTGTCTGGCTAAGGAGGGGGAACGATACATCGGCTTTGGTGGGTAGCTAGCATCCAGCCAGGGTCAACCCACCACAGATATGAACTGAACTCCTTGCTTTCCTTAAGGTCCTAATTATACTGCTCTACAGAGGCTGTGTTTTGTGACCCTCCATTGCAGCCCCGATGGATTTATAGACACATATGCATTATCTGTTGAGTCATACAAGCTTTCCCTATCAAAACAGCCTCAGCAACAAATACTTGTGTTGGATATAGCTTTAGTGATGAGAAACAGATCCATCCTGTCAAGGAGGGAATGGGCTTGTTAGTATTCAAAAATCAATAAAGATGAGCTTCTGTGGGGTGTAGCCTTCCTCCTTGCCCAGGTGGAGTGGCTAAGCATTGCTCAGGACCAGGGCTATAATCATCAGTCTTATTAATTTTCAGTGATACCAGGTTGTATGAGAGCTGGATGCAGATGATCTCTTTTTGAAAAAACCTATACATTTTTTTTCATAACAGTTGTATTCTCTTCCGCAGTGAAATGTAATCAACATACATTTACATATTTCATGTAATCAGGACAAGTGGAGGTGCATGCTAAAAGCGGGATATTATGGTCAGAGTGTACAGCTTCTTCTTGGAATAATGCAACTATTTACAAAAAGCCAACTGCAAAAATGTATAAAAAGCTTAACACGTGCATCCTTGTTGTTTTACTTGTACTTGAATCTGTAAGAGTGATCTTTTATATCACAGTCCTCCTAGAAACAATTACTTTGGAAAAATAGCAAATTCTTTCTGGAAAGACAAGCTCTCACAATGCATTGGTCAGCTCTGCCAGCTCTAGCAATGAAAATAATGCTTACTGATTTTTACTTTGTTCAGCTCTATGGAACAGTTCAGACAAGAGACCAAGCTGAATTCCACTTCATGTCATGAATTATCATCTAAGCACTTAATACATTTTAATTAATTTTATTTTTTTTTATCCTTTTGAAGAAAATGTGCTAGGACAGATGCTGTCCAGGACGTAACTTAGAATACAGCAGGATTGTATGGTTGTAACTGATGATTTAGTTTACCTTCTAGGAACTATTCTACCACTGAGAAATAGGAAAGGGAACGAACATGTTTGGTTTTCTCAAAGGGACTTCAAAAAAACCCACATAAATAATCCAGGTGTCTAACTCCTGACAGTTCTCAAATCGATGAACAAAAAAATCAATTTCAGAGATTTGTTAGAACCACGGGGTTTCTAATGGAAAAATACATGTGAGGAGAACCCTTGTACCTCTCTGTATGCTTGCCTATGCAAAGCTGTTTTATTTACCTAGAAAAATGTGCTGGGCCAGAGGAAGCTAGGTCTTTTTTTTTTTCCTTCTGAGCTAGGTTTCCTGTGCTTTGAAAGTGTACTATTCAACAGGCAAGTTAGAAAAACAATATTTTTAGACATTCTTTTTTATATATATGTATACAAGCATATATATTTTATACATATATATGTAATATATATAATGTATGTGTTTTATAAATATTTATGTATTTAATATAAAATATATAGACAGATACACCTCAGAAAATGAAACCCAGTATATAAAGGTCAGCGCAGTTCACAAAAACTCATTAGGCTTGAGCAGCCTGTCCTGTTCTGAAGTCCATAGCGTACATCCTCACATCTGGGTAAACATACCTGATATGGAGGTAGATTTCTTCAGTGGGCTAATAAATTAACTACCAACAAACCCTTTTTTTTCTTTTTTTCAGTACCTGACTCTTCTCTTTCTTTTCTTTTGCTGCCAGTAGAAGGAATGCGCTATCTCCTCAGCTTTGGCATCTGTGAGTAAGACTCAGCTACAGCACCTGCTCCTTCCTGTCCCGATGATGTGGCTAAGGCTTGTTTCATGGGTAGGAGCATGCCAGGGCCCTCCACACTCACTTTGTGAGTGCACGTCAGCAATCTGAGTCTGCTCTCCCGGTCCCCACACAGGAACAGCTCAGCTTGTTACCATTTCTAGCACATCTTCATCTGTTGCTTGATTTACTGCAGCTATAAAGCTGCAATTTCCTTCTATTTCTGCAGGGCAAAAAAAAAGGATGTATCATTATAATTTTAGAAATCACCAGAAGTTATTCACATCAGCATTATGCTGTGTTTTTCCCTTCTCCATTTATCTATTGGCCAAATCAGAATGCTTTCCAATGTAGGAAGAGCCCGCGGGGGAAAGCACTGTGCTACAGCACTGTTTTCCAGTAACTACAAGTAAAGAGTTTATTAGCTCACTTTATAAATTATCTCATGAACATTGAAACTATGGAAGTAGCATCCTACAGACTGTGTCCCAAAGCTCATTTGACTTGAGGTGTCAATCAAGAAGGTAGAAGCTCAGACTGAAGTTTTTTCCATGGTTAAAATACATATGAGGATGCCCTAAGGATTCTTTACTGCCTAATGAGGTGTACTCTCACACTCCAATAATTTCCTTGATTGCAGTACTAATACAGTACTTTGTCAATCTACATGTTTGTTTTCATGAAAAATGGAGAAATTCGGTATGGTTGAGTTATTCTCCTTAGTCAAATTTGCTTGTACGTTCAAAAGTTGATAAGCAAAAGAAGAGACAGGTGAAGTAAAAAGAAAAGATCCTGGAAAGGAAGTTAAAAAAAGGAAAGGGAAAGAAAAAAAAAATCAAATATTTTTCTGGGTAAGTGCTTTGCTTGTCCAGGAGTTAGCAGCTTTCATTTGTGCTTGCAGTGCTTAATGTCACAGGATGTGTAATGCCATGTGGAAGCCATGAGGGTAATTGAGATATCCTGCCACTAGTGACTATGCTTGTAACAAAGCTCTTCATTATTTAAACATGGCAAAAGTGTCCTTTAAAAAAGGCCTTAAAAATTGAAGATACTACGAAGGTCAGAACTGGCCAAAATTATTCTGCCCAATTATTATATGATTGGAAAGTGTGGCCCCAATGAAAACAAAATGGTTCATTGTGAGGGGTGGAGTGATCCCAAAAGAAATCTGAGTTTTCTATCACAGGAAAAAAATGTTTTCACTGTATTATCTGAAATGATATGGTTTAAATGAGGCATTTCAACTGGTTCTTACTCAAAATTGTCAATTAAATAAATCTCTTCCTTCAGCACAATTCAGTGTCACTGAATCAGCATTTTCCAGTGAAAAAGTAATTTATTAGCAAAAATATCCAGTTTTGATCTTTATAATACTGTCTATCAGGCTAAGAAGCTATTGTTTTTGAGAAGGGTGGTCCAAGCTCCTTTTCATAAACACTTCTTATTTTAAGTTGGCAGTGCTGCCATGAAGTAAGGATAGAAGTTAGTAAATCTAGTGGTCTTAAATACATTGAAGCAGGCGTTGTCAAGATGCTCTCTTATCCTTATTCTGTCCCTCTCCGCTTCCTATTGTTTCCACAGGAAGAGAATATTTTTCTTCGTAGTCAGAGAGGTCTGCCCCACTTCATTGTTATGAAATAATGAATCTGGTTTGTTTTTAACTTGTTTTTTCAATTTATTTTTTTCCCCACTTACTAGTTAGTCTCCCTTATGAGAAGCATGTATTCTGAGAACTGTAGGTTGTGGGATTGTTTTGATTCTTATCTAGCATTAATGGATTTGTCTTGAAAATAAAATTAAATGTTAAATGAAGGGTAAAAGGTGGGCAGTCATTTTAAATAGTTATTAACACTAATTGCAATCTGTGGTTTTGTTAGGGGAAAAAAATAAATCCAGAAAACACTGACCAACAGGGAACAGCAGGTACTCATTAAAAGTCTTAAACTGAACATTAATAATACCGTTGTGTGTTTGGAAACCATGGCAACAGTAGGGAGTGGCAATAAAGATAATTTTCTAATGTCTAAATACATTAATTAAAAAGTGCCCACCTCCACTCTTGGTCACAATGGCAGATAACTCCCCTAAAATAATGTTTATGGCATGTGGATGTGAAAGGGGAAAATGCTATAGAATAACCAGTGGAAAAAGAAGTGTGAAGCCAAGGCGAGGCATTTAACTTTTTTCCCCAGCTTTCTGTCTAAGTTGAAGATAAAACTATTTGGAAATTTTTGGTCATAACGGAGGTTCAAAAGTCTCAGCCAGCTGATCTCAGGTTCAGCAGTCATTAAAATCTTCTAATAGTAAATCTCAGGAATAGTTTACCTGAGAAGACACTTCCTCACTGGGAATTTTTAAGAACAAGTTGTATAAACAGCTGTCAGGAATAAAACAGAATTTATTCTGGTTTAGGAGGAAGGAATAAACTAGATGGTCTGGTGGGTCCAGCAGCACTTTTTGTTTATGCAGAGTCACAGAGCAAGAGCTGCTAAGGGTGTGCCCATGCTGTGACTTTTGAGTGTTAACACTTGGTATGGAGAAGAGTCCTTGGTCTCACAGGATGCCAACTGAATACAGACAAATGGTTGGTGAATTAGAACTCTATATTGCTTCTCATTAGTGGTGCTTTCTGGCTCAAGATTACTGCTTAACTGGACTGTGCAGTTACTGTGCATGGGCGGTAATCTCACATGGAGTATTTAATGCTTTAAGTGAGGTTTTTCTTCCCAGACCATCTAAAGGTCTCTGTTCCCAGCTGGCCAGGTGCGTACCTTGCTATACATCACAGGAAAACACAACGGGCAGTGAAACGTTGGGGTTTTCTCTTTTCCTTTGCACAGTGCTTACCGATTCCTGGACAGACACAGCTGCTTTAGCAGTGTGGACCTGTAGAGCAAACAAGTCTAACCTGGGTGTAACATGGGAAGAGGGTACTCCCTGAAGGGAGGGGGACATGAGGTCTTGATGGCTAGGTGAGTGAGAAGGCAGTTAAGCCTACCTGAATCTCCCACAGAAGTGAAAGCTGATAGATACCTGAATGTGCTACTGACATCCAGAAATTAGTTCCAATGGATACCATGCAATTTGATCAAAGGACTGAAAAGTAAGCTCTTTGCCCACTGGGGAGCAACCAAATTAAGTTCTAAGGTGCTGACATTGGCTGGAAAAGGGCCTTCTTTGTTGAGGACAGCAGTGATTTCCTTGCTTTCCAAATCTGAATGGAGCATCTTCTTAAAAGCACGTACCAATAGCTGCAACCTGCATGCAATTGAGAGATGCAGCATTTCTTCAGTGCGTCTGTCTCAAGTAGCCACCGAGGGAACAGGGTTGTACCAAATTTAGGTGTATGTAGTAGATCATGAAGGGAGAACTCATAATTTCATTTGATAGACAGATGGTATATGGGAAGCGAAACAAGGAAATGGAAAAGTATTTGCGTAAAAAAATATATCTTGGTTGCCATGTGAGCTGCCATATGGAGAGAGAGAGGGTTGGCTATGGAGACGCCTTTTTTCTCTTTCTTCATGGCACAGGGCAGGAGAATCGCTAATGGGCAAAGTCATGAACAGCATGTATTGAACACATAATCTGAACCTCCACTGCTGTCAGTGGAGCTCAGCAATAAACAAATAAGCACTTGTGAGGTGAAAGTCACCTTTATACCACATGTGACCAAAGCTGATGACTCCAGTGGCATAAGTATTCAGCCAGTTTATTCTTTCTTAAACTCATTGTTATGAATAACTGATTACAAATGACAGACACCTTAATTTAAAAAAGAATGTTGATTTATAAAGCTAAATATGTTTGTGTGTTTGTTTAGCTGCTGCTACCATGAATTACTGAAATGGAATCATACTCTAAATATGAAACTTGTAGCTGGAGGAATGATGAGGCTCTAACTAGCTTCTCCAGAGTGTAGTGGCTCATTCTGTACTACACAGTGTTTTCTCTCCTGAAGCATTTCTATCTCTACTTTTTGGGCAAATCCTAAGTATTCTGGCTTGGGGTTTTTTTGTGGTCATGAATCTCAGAAGAAATTGAACCTCTGCTGATGATACTGTAGATAAACTACAAGTCTGGCTTGCATTTGGTTTGGTTTTGATTGCCAATGGAGTGGACAATTCCTAATCTTTTCTTGAATGCTAATTGTTGTTAGTAGAGAAATCTACAGATATTGAGGATATAAAAGTGGAATAGTGGCACCTGTATTCAGTCCCTGGTTTGTTGGTTTTAGACTCACACCCCCCTCCCCACCTGCCTGAAAAAAAATACATCTTTCTGCATGTGGGCAGGCCAGTCTTTACCCAACTTAAAGCAGCATAGTCCTAACGATTTTGTGGCAGTTCACTGTTTTAAACTGAGAATTCAGCCTGGTAAAACACCACCTGAAATCTACTGAGCTGCTAAAACCTTCTTTACCTTTTTTTGGACCCTTGTGCTATTTTGTTCTTCAAAAACATTGCATTATCTAGTTAATATTAGAGCAAGCTGAGTGCACTGGCGGAACGTGTCACACCCCAGTACTATTTTTGTATACTCCCTTTTCCCAGATGCAATTTGAATGCCGCTATTGCAAGGTGAGAGAAAAAAGTGGAATTATTGTTTTCCTGAGTGCAACCGCTTCAATGAAATTGAGGACTATACTGTTGACTCCAAGAAAAGAAACCAAAAAGACATGAAATGCATATGCAACAAACAGGTATGCGGCAAAGTGCTAAAGCCAATAATTAACATGTAGTAAGTCTAATAGGAAGATGTTAGTTGCTGCTAGGTGACTTTCAGGATATCTTGCTGAGTAGTTCTTCTCCAGAGAATGGAATTATTACAAAGCAAGTTCACTTTCTCTGGCTGGGTACAGTTGATTATTAGATAGCAGAAGACTGTCTCACAGCTTCAAGGTAAAAATGTTTTGTCCTCTTTTGCCTTTAAAACCTGCAAGCTAACTCTATGAGTGGGGAAGAGGTGCTTTCAATAGAAAGAAAGCTGCCTCCATCGAGAGCTCATTTGTGCACAAGGGGAGAGAGTGAACTTTGCCTCAGGGTCAGGGACTGCAGGTGAGAAAGCCAGAATGAAGGACAGGGGAGGCAGGGGCAATTGCTTGATTGAGTAAGGTGCAGCAAACCTCCTAAGAAAAAGCCTAGGAATACAGCTTTTTGGCCTCAAAAATTTCAAACTCCCAAGTATTACCTATATGGCATTTGAGTCAGAAATGAGGAGACATATTGGCGGGGAGGTTATTTGTTACACTAATAGATCTGCCTTTTGACCAATCCTTTTCCCCTAACTTGAGTTAGTACAAGGACAACTATTAGTAGGTAAAGGCTAATGGTCACACATGTCTAGACCTAAATGCAAGAGCATCACAGAGCATTGTATCAATCACTGTCTGACTGCATGGTACTTCTTGCTTTTACACGTTCCCAATCAATTCTTTCTGTGTTTTCCACTAAGGAAAGCAATTTGTCAAGACTGTGTCAAACCCAAACTGCAGTTCTTGCCTTTAACTGAGCATCTGCCTCAGGTTCCTCAGCTATGGCCCCACTTCTTTGTCAACTGCACAACACTGTCCCGTGTTATAGCACCCATTGGGGAGTTATATCCCCATCAGCCTGCAGAAGTGCTCAACATTATAGAAGCTGCCTTTATGCATTACATGCAGTTAAACATTCTGCATCCAATTAGAGATGCAGTTTTAGTTGTTAGTCTTACATCTGTAGCTAAATAGACATTTAGACAGCCTAAGTGCTCCACTTTGCTTCATGTTCTTTTGGACATCCTACAATGACTTTTCCATTAATTCATTATTTTCTCTGCTCTCAAATTACACAAGAAGTTTCGAATTCTTACTGAGGTTTCCATGTAGGTATGTCAACAGGCTTTACTCTCATTCACTGCAGCTAAAAATACCTCCCATGTCAGTGCCTCCCATTTCCTATTTCTATCAATTTCTTTTGGATAATATATGTCAGTCAAGTTCAGTTCATTTTCACACCAGCTAAGCAGATTGATAAGTTCTAGTAGCATGAATATACTGCTGTTAACATTGCAGGGATGTTTGGATGAGTTACTTCTGAAGTACTTAGTTATCTGACCGAAAATATTTAGATATTGCAAGGGTTTCCCCAGGCTACTATCATGAATTTCAAATACTGGGAATTCTACTGGAAGGCTGTGAACTGCTATATTTTCTAGCAACTCTGTGCTACACTAAGATTGTCTTGTTCTTCAGACAAAACATAATTCACCCAGATAGGTAAAAAGTTCACATTCAAGAGAAAATTTTCTTAATGGTCATTGACATGACAATCTGGTTTGTAAATGCAGTTCAAGGTAGATCCACCTGAATAGAGGGTTTGTCAATGTAATCTTGTTTGCTCTGGAAGGTGGGTGCGATTAGCCACAAAACTGTAATGTTGTCAGTTCTCAGTTTGGAGATGAGATACTTTTGCAAATAATTATAAGCTATGTGGCAAAATAATCAGAATCCTGAAGTCATAGGAAAAAGACCTAAATTGTGTACCAGCCTTTCTCATGGTCTGGAGAGAACCAGAGATTTGCAGATCATTTTACTGCCTCATGGTAGGGAATCTGTCTTCTAAACCAAGTCTCTGTCTACACCTATGCATTATGGGTCTCCTGGAGAAAATTCTTTGAATGTTGGAGAGAGGCATAGTTGAGCATCCCAAAGAAGCTCTTTCAGCACTTGTGGCTGAAAGAATAGGGGGTGCAAAAGGGGCTATGAGGCACTGCTGGGTCTACGCTTGCTAGAAGAGCTGCAACTGCATTTGTTGACAGATGCCTGGGGGAAAAAGGGTGGGACCTGTAGGATATCTTCATATGTTTCTAATTTCTTCTGCCCTGTGGCAGTGCTTAACCTCTGTGCTGAGGAGGCATTGCCTCCCACCTGAGCTGCTCTACTAGCACAGACTCTGACAGGAGATGGCCCATGCAGTTTGGAGAGCAGTTGACTGGATTGGTAGTGAAAGAAGTTTCTGATACTGTTGTAATTAACCAGTGTTAAACAGCCTAGGTTTAGTGTTCAGTGTGCAGACTTACTACAATTTGAGTCTCTTTCTTCTTTTAAAGTGTCCTGTCAAATTCTGCCTGGTCCTCAGTTGATATAAATCACTATTGTTCCTCTGAGGACAATACACTACCGCTGTTTTTCCCAGTTGGGGATTTGTCCCTGCATGCTGAAACCAAAGATGTTGAAGAAATAAAATATTCATTGCAAGAAGCTAGAAAATGCTTCTAATTTGCTGCTTCTGATCCTTGCTGTTAACCGCCTTTGGCTCCACAGTAGTTGGCACAATCACATCAGAAAATGGGTGTGCGGAGAATTGGGAAACATCAATACTGTTTGGATGACTGTGAGGCATGCCACTGCGTGGGTGTTTTTATAAAGGGTTATGTGCAAATGAGATAGATTGAAAGCAACTTCTAGCAGGACAGAAAAACCAAAAATGCTTGTTCAAATCCCTTCTAATAGCCAGGTTTATCACTGTAGGAGAGGATTCTGCTCCCCCAGGGTGATGACAGGACTGCTTTGCCAGAGAAAGAGATCAGAAGACACTGATCCGCTAGACTAGCTGTCACAGCGAGAACTGGAGAGAAACCAAAAAACCTATTGCTGCCTGAATTGGAGTTTGTCCCCATAGTCATAATGAAGGTCTTGAAAGGAAGGCTAATTACAGCTATGAGCACACTTGGGCACTGACACTTCAGAGGTGTTTCTGGAGTGCCAGCCAGCGACACTGTTTTGGAAAAGCATCTCCTGTGTTGCTGCACCCTGTCAGTGCTTGCAGAAGAGCTCCTGATGGTGCTGGGCAGTTGGGTTCATGTGATGTCACAGTTGGCAGTGGCAGGGTTGTCGCCCAGGTAATCGGTGGCACAGAAATGGAGGGCAGAAATTAGCAAGCGCTAATGCTTAGGGGAGCAGTGCTCCTGGGCTCTGAGCTCTCAAGTAGGGCTGTTTAGTCCAGCACTCTGGCAGAGGTTAAGATGTCAGAAGATGAGGGAAAAGCCAAATATAGCAAGGATGGTGTTTAAGAGTCCAAATAAAATCTTTCCTCTCTACCTGTCAGTGATTTCCAGAATTAATACAAACGTTTCCCAAACCCATGCATGACTTTCACATGTGTCTGCTCCACAGTGACTGACTTTAGTCAGTGATGAGTCAATGCTGAAGGATACAGAGCTGCAGTCTGCTGAGAGGACTGTGTGAATGCAGCGGGGAAGGACTGGGAGTTCCTCCCCGTCTCTGGAGGTGGGAATATTATCTACGTTGTTCTTGACAGATGATTCCCAAATTCATGGTCCAGTAACAGAGAATCAGTGACCATAAACTCCCTTTGGCTGACTGTTTCCATGATTCATTATCCTACTGCTAGGCCTTTTTCTCATATCTTTGCTAAATCTCCTTTTTTTTTTATTTTTAAATTCCCTACATCTTTTTCCACCTTTAACAAATGTGGAAAAATATTTATCCTTCTCTGAGTAGAGCTACATTTCAAATATTGAGAAATATTATGATATCTCTCCTAAATTGTCCCTTCTTTAAACTAAATAACCTGAATTCTTCAACTGTTCCTTATAGGGTATTTTTTTCCAGGTGTTTAAAAATTCTCTTCAGTGTCTTTCAGACTCTCTTTAATTGGGCTGCATCCTTCCTGAATTATATTAACCGTATGCCAGCTGAGGCCTTACTGATAAAGGAGAACTGCTTCATTTCACAGAAAATACTCCTGCTACATTCCCATAGGGACTTTTAAAATAAATTTTATTCTCATGTTTAGTTTGTGATTGACAATGATTGTCTTAGTTCCTTACTGCAGTATCAATGCCAGTCATTCCCTATATGGTGCTTGAACAGCTGATTACCCTTACCTATGTGTGGAGCTTTGTATTTCGCTTATTGAATCACAGTCCTCTTACCTCAGACCAATTCTTCTGTTTTCAAGATAGTTTTGAATTTTATTCCTCTTCTGCAATATGCTTGCCACTCCTCTAACTTGATGAACTTGCAGGTTAAATGAGCACTTCTTGCTCATCCTCTCCAAACCATTGATGTAAATCTGACAAGCCTCGGACCCAGAGCAGACCAGAATTCCCTTGATGTAACCCACTAGTCTGAAAGTTAGTCATTGATAGTTACTTCCTAAATGCAATTTACCATCCATTTATGCACCTGACTGGTAATTCTATCTATTACCTTTTATCTGGTAATTTCACAGACATACAGAGCAAGCAATAATATTTCACCTGAGTTCCCATGTGATGAAATTGAGCACTTGCAGTCTCCTCTTGCAAGACAGACTTGTCATTTTTCTGAATTTCTGGTTGCCCTTCTCTGTTATCGCTCCAGTGTAAATTCCCCCCTTTTTTTTTCTTGAATATGAATGTTGCAAAATACACTCAGTATGCCAGATGTCTCAGGATGCTGGCTAATCTTTCTCTCTTTCAGCTGGAAATACCTTTCCAGTTATATCAAGGATCATATCTGTCTTTTTCCACAGTAAATCCAATCACTGGCTCATAGTCATCCTGTGATTGATAACAGGTTTTTCTCCTTCTTTAGTTTTCTCTTAGGAATCATTTGTTTACTAAGCTGTACTTTTCCTTTCCCAGTCTTGGAAAGAGGGGTTAAAATAATTTACTTATGTGATTCAATTTTGACAGTAGCATCCCACAGAATGGATTGTATTGGTTTCATGTGTGAGTGATGATCTGAATGCTCTTAGTCTATACTTTTACTGTGTGCTCTCTCTTCAAATTGAAGACACCGTAAACACTGAAAAATAAAAACATGCAGTTGAGTGATATATTGATATTGAACAAAAAAACCCTAAGAAACGATGGGAACAACTTTAATGCCCAGGTGACATCTTTAAACTTTTGTTTCAGTAACAAACACATATGAGAGAAATTTTATAACCTGTAGCTAAAATTAAACATTCCTTAGTTCAATAACGACAGTTTATTAGAAAGAAGTAAGAGGTTATCAGCACGTGTACCATGTTTGATGCTGTGACCCTATTAAAGTATGATTTAAATTACCCTAAGGTTACTTTCTCTTTCATTGAATCACCTTAGAAAGTTAAACTTATAGTTATTTTTAGAGCTGTTTGAAATTCCCTGAACTTATTGAAAACGGTTTTGTCTTTTGAAAATGTTCATTATCTTTCTTTCCTAATATTTGGTAATTAAATTGTAAAAACAATGAAAACAACGTTTTGGTACTTTCTAATGGGATGTTCCTTTTGCCTTTCAACTTTGTGTTTTACCTCTTTCTTTTTTCTCCCAACACATTTTTCCCTCCTTCTGTTTCTCTATGCACTGTTAGGTATATGAGACCCAAAGTTTTGTTGTTTTTTCATATAAACTCTACTGGCAACACAGATGAAAGATATGATTAAAGATATACAGCTCATCTTTCATAGAGCTCGGGCAGGATAAGGTGGGCAGCCTGCCCACAGGGGTGGTTTGGCCCAAGTGCCAGGGACCTGACCTGACTGTTGGTGTGAAGAGCCCAGCTGAGACAGTATTTGCATATTCTAGCAAATGAGAAACTTCTCTGGTAGGAGGGTCAGCACCTCCATGGGCCAGCTGGGACTGTTGCTCCTTTCCTGTACAGTTACCTGGGCAGGCTGTCAGGTTAGTCTCTAACCTGCTTAGTGCCTGGACCCTCATCAAACCAGCTCATTTTGTCCCTGTCTTCTGGGAAATGTTTGCAAGGTCATGTTTTAGAGACGAGGTAAAGGTGAAGGTACCAGGGCTGCTATCAAAGACCTTTGATAAGGAGCCATCTTATGTTTCCAAAGGATGACTCATGCCCAGGGTAAATCCAAGCTGCTGCTGCCATTCTGGTTGGAGAAGGAAGGGCAAGGCAGTGCATTTAACTGGGCTAGAGCAGAGAAGCCCTCATCCCCCCACAGGGCCGTGGAGGCACAAATCCCTTCACAGGCTGAGCAAATTGGAGGAAGGTCCTGGCAACCTAGAGTCAGAGGCAGAGAGGGGAAAGATGTCCTGAGGCACAAGACTGGGGAAATCCTGGGGGTAGCATACATAACTCCAGCACCGGATCCTATCCGAATAGGTCAGCAATGAGACAGATGCTATGAAACCTTCCTTTGGCTTCTGAAACTCATGTCCTTCCTGCACTGCTGCTAGCTGTAGCACTAACTTTTTTTACACCGGCTGCTCACAGATGGCACTGGGCTTTCTCTTCTGCCAACTCCATCGTCAGACCTCCTCCCCTCATCAGGATGAACTACAATAAAGAAACGACAATTCCCTGCCACAGCCCAGTCTAGGCTGTGAAATAGTGTGCTGTGGCTTAAATGTGTCTAGCCTGAGAGTCAGGTCTTCTTCATAGATGGCAAGAAAAACTTTATGCAGTAAGGTACCATGGACACTGATTTCTGCTTGTAGTGTTTGTAAGTATTGAGCCAGGGCTTCTGTAACTTTTTTCCAAGGCTTTTACATGTGTTTTTCTCTTTCAGACAAGTTATAAACAAACCTGGAATGTTTTTACTTTTTTGAGGGTTGCATTTAATTTTTCTTGGGTAAAAGGTTTTCTTCATTTTTTAGACTCTTACCATTTTTCTATTGGCAATTCAGGCCCCAGTGTAACAGATACATGCCTGGTTTTGTCAATTATTTTCCCTTACAAGTTGCCAGCAAACACCCAGCAGTCCTCCACAGACCCCCATTTCCACGCTACTCGGTCAGGAGGTAACGTATGCAACCTTAGCCTTTTGTGAGGTGTGGCTATGATGGTGTTTCTCTACTTGAAGAAAACCCTTTATTTTTATGCTTTTGTTACTAAAGTAATGGAATAGAGAGCACTGGCAAGCATTTTTATTTCCTGAGCTGTGTTTGAGCTGATTAGTGAGGCTGCCATGTAGAACAGCAGACATTCACATTTTGTGTGTAATAGCTAATAAATATGACTGTTGTTTTATTAAATGCCTTGTTTTCAGAAGAGGTACAACCTGGTCAACTAAGGACCAGGAAATCTGACTCTGCTATCAAATTAGTGCATGATTATGAGCCAGATAATTTAAACTCTGTGTTTAAGCTTGTTCATATGTAAAATAGGAATAACAAAGCTTTTGAGCCAGTGGATAGTGCTTTGAAATCCACAAATGAAACAGTTATGGAAATAAAATGGGCTGACTTACTTTCTGGCATTTAGAGAGTTATAAACATAGGGACATGAGGAAGATATATTTACATGACATGGTACAAGTTAATTGAAAAAAAAGAGTCTATTAACTGGAAATGAAGCTTTCATAGTAATGATATTAGTTCCTTAGTAGATTAAATTATGGGATTAAGCCTGGCTGTTTAAGAATTAAATTATCTTTATCGTTGAACAATGCTAATGATATAATTCAGGACCAACTCTCCATTCCTTATTCATTGTCTTTTACAGATATGTGCATGGAAGAACACTTCTCTTTAACATGAAACACGGGCTTTTTTTCCCCCAAAGTTTATACTGAATTCACTCATTGTAGACTTGTACCATTTGTACTGCTGTCTGGGCCATTTGCCTGCACGTCCTAGTACAGCTCCTCAAAATAGAGGAGGTTTTCAAAGTGCTTCCAGGAAAACCAAAGGGATGAGAGGAAATGTGGAGGGATTTAAGACTTTGTGGATGAAGGTGGTTGAGTTTGGGGAGAACTGGGCAGTGACTTGCAGTGGCAGATTCAGAGCAGCTTGGAGATTTTGGCACCATATCCCACAGACTCCGAAATGATGTTTATCCTGTTTTGTTCACTGGCTTGCTGCAGATGTTGTTTTGATGTTCTAGAAATTTTGTTTCAATATTTGTTGGATCTTCAGTACGAATTTTTCTAGAGCTCAAAATTTTGAACGACTTTCACCAAGAGTTTCACCTAGATCATTTTTGGCATCTCTCTGTGAGAACTGCTTCAGCTTCCCTTCAATTCCATCAACACACAGTAAGGAGCCATCATTTCATTTAATCTGCCTTCCTGGCCAGCCTTTGGCATAGTGCTTGGGACCTCATCCCATCACAGGAAGCTGCACATTCCAAGGAAACAGTTGAGCAGTCAGAACAGGAGGAATCGTGCTGGATAGCCAATTTCCCAGAAATATATATGGCTGCCACAAGTTGCTACTTTGTTTAAACATCACAAGTCTATTTTGCCCGAGTATCTACAGTTCGTGGCATATTTAATTTTCTGTTAGTTTTATGGTTCTCTTCTTCTATAAGCAATGAATAAATTCACCAAGAAAAAAGTGTGGCAAGAAAGAAGAGACTTTCATGGGTTTAGAAATTATGCTGATATATTTAGGTTTATATTTTGTTTTGAGCTTGGAGTACATAGAGATAAATCCTGCAGTCCCTGTTTTACCCTGAAAATAATTAGAATGCAGTTTGTGTCCATAAAATAAGAAAAGATCTGTGTTTTACGTTCTAATAATCCCATATCTTGGGAATTAATTACAGGCTTTTTGTAATATACACTGAGGAACATCTTCTCGCAGCAACATAGTGGAGTACTATTATTCCCACTTTTGCTAAACTTTACCAGGGTCAATAACTTGGAAAATATCTTCTACTCTCCACAAGAAGTGACTGCTGTGTCCAAATCAAATTGCCAAATGGTTGTTCGGGACTGAAGAGGAAAGATGAAAAGAACAAGCAAATTGACATACATTAATTTGCTGGGACTTTGGCCAAAAAAAAAGTCCTGGATTTTCTAGTCTACAGGGGTAAAAAAGAATTATGGAAACCTTAATGAAGAACAAAGGTTTGTAAAAAGGGAAGTATTTCCAAAATGCACTGGAGTTTTAAAAGCAGAGTGAACGAGGCTTTTTATTACTGGAAAGCAATGTAGTTCAAAATTGTCACTAGAAAGGTGGCTGTAATATGGACAGTGGCTACATTTTGCTAGAACATTTCTACTGATGGACATACATACACAGAGTATAAGAAACTGGGAAAAAGGGGTACAATGTGAGAGAGTTTGTGTTTGTGAGACTTGCATAAACTCAGAAGTTTGCCAATAGCAATCAAGCCTCTGTGTGACATTTACCCAGCATACCCCAATGGCAGACAAATTTAAGGAGTGAAAAGCTCGTAGTGTAGAGCTGGCCTTTGTGCCACTTTCTAGAAAGACAGTAGTACCGCTAAAAGAGCGGTTGCTGTGTAGTAATTCCTCTTTATGTAAGTAGTCATCAATGAGTTCGTGTAATCTCCCTCTGCCCCCGCTGTTCTTCCACTCAGCAGCACTCTGCCAATCACCCACACAGTGACTCACCCGGAGAGCCCTTTCTACTATATACTTACGGAAAGGTTAGAAACATTAAGCTGTTCCTTTGCTGTTCTCCCTCTCCCCACCCCCCTTCCGAAAATCACTTCAGACAACTTTTTGGCATAGCAATCCCCCAGTTTTCCCTTAGAAAACTTCATCTTCTTATAAAGATAAATGCTTTTGAAAGTTTTGCTTTGAAATAGTGAGATGGCTGTCATTGCTAGAATTCAAGACCAACCATTTTTGCCTTGTTTTTTACAAACTGATCCTTTAATGATCATGAAAATTTATATTCAACTAAAAGTTCCTTCTGGCCCTAATAATGGATGTCCATAGCTGGATGATTTTGTTATGAAGCTGCTAATTCCTTGGCTTTTAATGAACTGTGATGAAGAATGCAAGACTATGCTAATGAAATGTGTAGTCTTCCCCTCTTCCTTGGTTTCTTGGAGATAGATAGACTCCTAGCAATGGAAAATTATGTCTTTTTTTTTCCTATGTTGTGCATACAAATGTTAGTGGGGCAAATCCTCCTTCCTTTCTCCTCCAAAATCTCTCAATGTAACCGAAAGAGGATTCAAATAGGTCATTTGGTCCTGCAGGGTCTGCTATTTCCGGTGTTCTTAGACAGTAAAGAGTTAATATTGAACAATTTACCTGGTAATAAAGAAAGGTCGAAGATGAGAAATAGTCGTTTTGCCCCTCCAGGGAGCTCTTCCTCCGTGGGTCTTGCTCTAGGAGGACCTGAAGGTGGAATGAAATGAGAATTAGCTGATTATTCCTGGTTGCCAGTTCCTTATTTATTAATTTGTACATCTACGCAACAGTTTCTGCAAAAATGTTTCAGCTGGATTTGTATCAAATTGCTTGTTTTGTTGTTGTGTTCTTATTTCTTAAATATTAATTTTTGTGTTTACTTACAAATGAAACACTAAATGAAATGACAGGGTGAGCAGAGAGACAAAAAGGAGATTTGTGCAGAAGTAAAGCTTCTTATCTGTAAGTGCTATAAACTTTTCTCTTCTTAACAGCATGATAGGTATCTCCTAAGACCCCAGTACTCATGTAAGTACTCTTAACAAGGAGAAACAACATGGAGGTATAAAGGAAGGGAAAGTATTTTCCGGAATTAGCTCTTGATGTCAAGTCCTGACCTGGTCATACTTATTACTGCATAATGGATCTGTGGGATATTAATAGGAGATACCCATATGTGCCTTTTGTATGCAATCATTTACAGCAAGTCAAAATCCAATTCTGTTCTGAAGGAACATTTGTGAAGTGAGAGGAAATCATCATGTTGGGCAGAAATAAGGTTTGACTCCAGGAATAGCCTGACCCAGACTACTTCACATAACACTTCTGTTTGCGGTGACATTGCAGATCAGAGGATACGTTCTGCAACAAATCTTTATTTTCATCAAATATCTAAAAAACATACACAAATAAATTTCAAGCACATCACCTTCTGCCTAAAGAGGTAAAAATGAAGGAGCCGAGTTTTTAAGCTGTGTCTGGAGCATGATCCCATGGGTCTTTCATTGCTTGGATGGACAGAAAACATGTCTCTGGCTGTGAGAACTGTTCCTGGTACAGCCTGTTCGCTTGGTTCAGGAATTCTCAGCAAGATTTTGTATTTAAAACCCTTATGGATCAGAAGTGTCCACTGTGAGCAGAATCTCCCCTTTCAGTGGTGTTTAAGCTTGGAGTCCTTTGCATTCTGCAGCTCTTGTAGCTTGGAGACCTGCCTCCTCTGCTCTGCTCAATCCCAGAATAGCTTTGCTTTTCCTTCTCTCTTTTTGGAAGTTTCAGGGCAGTAGCGAGCACCCCCTCCTCTTCAACTTCACTTTGTGTTGTTCTCTGCTGCTTTCTCCAGTCTGCTGTTTTCATAGTTATGATAAATGAAATATTGATCTTTGGGAAGCTCCTGAGGGAAAACAAGGCCTTACCCTTTATGTGGACAACTTTCTTTGCAAGTCCTATAAACTTTAATATACTGCGCTACTAGGAAAAGAACGATGGCCTACCAGGATATATCTAGTAAAGACCAAAGTAACAAAGCAAGTCAGCATCTCTTCTCTAAGGACAACAGAAATTAAAATATAAATTAACATACATAAATAACACAAATCATCAGGAACTTCATAGGTTATACCAATAGTATTAATTAGTTAAAATGGTCCTGTTCTGCCCCAAGGCCTAGAAGTGCTCCCAAATCTAGACTCTGTGCATCTCTGTTGCCCATAGATCTCGCCTGTCCTTCTTGCAGGAATGGTCATCTGTTGTCTTGTTTGACAAGCACTGACTGCCAGGGCAGTGAGAACATGGGGTGGCCAAGCTGGACACTTCAGGGGAGGAGTATCTCTTCATGTATGGGCTGAAGTGGAAGGCTCTCTGCTGTCCCATGGGCCACTCTTCCCTCAAACCCTGTGCTGGGTAATAAGTAGGCCATCAGCAGGTTTTATCTGAAGGCTGCAGTGTAGACATAGCTATGTTGCACCAGCTGGGTCAACTTGCTGTTGGCTGGGACTGGAGACGCTGTCATGCAAAGAGGTACTCCTTTGCAGGGTGCCTGGTGGTAGTGCCAGAGAGCACCTGCATGGTCTTGGTGGTCCCCATTAGCCAGGAGCAGGAGGGATCGGGAGCACAGCCCTCACCATATGCCCAGCAGCAGCCTGAGCTAACCCAACCAACGTCTCTAGAAGTCTTCTTAATCAGGTGTCCTTAATCCTTTCTGCTTTCTCTTCTGGGTGATAGCAAATAGCTGAGGGGGGGCGCTCAGGGGAGAGGAGCAGATCTGCTGACTGTCTCAGCTGGCTAATTTCTGTCTGAATAGGGTATCTGCTGCAGCCTTCAAAGATCACCTTGACCTGCGTTCATATGCACAGCAGCAACAGATTGTTGGATAAGGCCCTGAATGCTTCTGCTATTTTGCAATAATAATAATAAAAAAATAAATTTCAGAGAGACCTGATAATAACCCTAGCTCATAAAAAGATAGAGAGGTATTAAAGGATGTTTATTTTCACTGAGTAAAAAGATTTGGGGGGGAGGGGGTGTGTGGGTGTCAGAAAAAGCATCACAAACAAATGTGGGATGACAATATACTAAATGAAGGCCATTTGACAGGGCACGAATGGTTCAAACTAAGATATTGATCGAGTTCAGCTCTGTAATGTGTTGTATAAAAAAGGGGGTAGTAAGGAGGAAAAAATATGATGAACTGAATGGAATGAGTGATACTCTCTGAAGTTCTTTATTGTAATGTGAATTATAACTAGATTTAGGTAAGTTTAAAAATTCACTAAAGAATTGATGCTTGTTGCTTTATACATAAAGCAAACCTGTTAAAATGTTAATGGATGCCTATTGCTTTATATATAGGGTTAAACTATCTGAACAAATCACCTGTGAGAATTATGAGATGAGAAATGAAGAAATGACTGAAATAGGGGGCTTCATATTCTTTTTTTAAAATGAACTATTGTCCCCTTTTATAATCTACATTTTTCAGTGTGTTGATAAGACTTCAAAGGTGATAAAGTATTTCTAAAGAAGAAACCCCATAGTCTTTTTTCCTCATAATGCTCTTACGGAAATTATTTTCATATTTATTCTCCATTAACATTTTATTTCAAGGTAGAAATCATGCTGCTCTAGACGCTGTATTTTTTAATTTTAAACAAATGCACCACTCATGTAATGGACCAGACTGAGACTAAGATGTTCCCTGTTTATTTACAAGTTATACAGATAGCGCAGGTTATGCCAGCCTGCTCTGCAGGGTTCCCTCTGCTCCTTTGCCAGTGTTTTCCGCTCACACTTGGGGTGGCATTACCTTCAGGAGCAAAAGGATGGGGTGGTGTCTGTGCACATGTGTTAGGGCTGGATGCTGGTCTACAGGGGTTTGTCTGGAACAATAATTTCTTTCTCTTTTTTTAAAAATCTGTAAGTCAGTAACCCAAACACAACACCCCAATTATAATAAGGTGATTAAAGTCCAGTTGTCACCACAGATATTTCTAAAAGAGAGTCTTACTGATACACTCGACAAAAATCTGCATGTCTGAGTAAATCACATTTACTTGACAGTTCTGGAGCTCACAAGATGTGGATTTTCACTTGAGAATAACTTCTCAGGAGTTGAATCCCAGCTTGCTTCTCAGCAGGTGCATTTTTCTTCTGTGTTCTTTAAATGTATTCTTTCCATCTTCTTTCATACTAATCGTTCAGTGGTGCCTGATCTGCTCCTGCGCATCATGGCAAGAGCTCCAGTCTGTTGTGGTTGTTTTTCTAAACAACAGGGTGTGCTCATTAATTTGTGATGAGAGCTAATTTGGGAGTTAGTGTGAGAATCTTTGGACTTAGATTGTGAAGTAAACAGGTATATGCATATTTGCATAGAGCCTTGTGATCACATGGGAGGTTTCAAATCCAAGCGATAGCTGAGAACACAGATCCCGGACTGTACTTAAATGCAATTGGAATCCTTTATGGTCATGCAGGCCTTCGGAGAATCTCCTAACATTTCATGGAAATACCATTTTGTTCTAACCCTGGGGTTTCAGTTTGTCAAACCCATATTCTAATATTTTCTGCAGTATGTGGAAAGAGGGTAATGCATTTCCCTTTCAGTTTCTGTGCAGCTTTGCTATTTGTTACGTTTACTCAGATGAACGCTAATGAACAGGTAGTCACGCATGCCGCTTTCAATGTGGTAGAATAAAGTAAAGTCAGACAAGTGTGAGAGGCAGATTTGCCACAGGGGGAAATACTGCTTTCTTTTCTTAACCTTTTTTGCTGCCTTTCCCCTCATTAATTTTTATACTCCTTTCCTCCACCCCATTTTTGAGAAACGTGTATGGTAGGGCTTTTGCTCCCTTAGAGCTAGCTTTTTGAACTCACAGCCACAAGACAGCATTTCTTGTGATTTTTATTCTCTCTTGTGCTATCTCTCAGCATAACCAGCAGACTGATGGTATCTGGTTTGGTAAAGGGTCTCATTTCCCAGGTCTGACCAGCTTTGCGGGCTCTTCCTCCGGTGCTCTTTCTGTTTTTGCCAGTGTCAAAAGCCAAGGGGGGCTTTTTTCCATTTTTTTTTCTCCCCGGCCCTCCCCCCCCCCTTTTTAATCCCCAATGAGGACTATTTGAGAGGGCTTGAATATAAAATAAACTCTTGCTGTTGTAGGTTTCCTAATTCTAAGGCCGAGGCCATTGAAAAGGGAAGAAATCTTAAAAACTATCCAGCAGTAAGAAAAACTTTTACATTGGCAAAGAGAAATGCTGTTATGAGCTTGGAGAAATGGGAGTTGCGTTAATTGAGAATAAGCATTTTCTCCTCGGAGGTTGGTTAATGTCAGTCCTTGTCCTTTCCTGCAATGGCTGTGAGCTTTGACATTGAACAGGCAACCCATTCCTGATGGCATGCAACTGGCCCTTGGGCCTCTACAATAGAAAGCTTACAGAAAAACATGGAAAGGATTAAATAGAGAAGCTGTAAGAATGATTTCTTGCTTGTGTGACCATGAAGGATGCCATGAGCTCAAGCTGCTTAGCTTATCAAAAAAAGGTTAAGAAGTTACTGGTGAAAAAATTGTAGGCACCTATGCAGGATGACAATATTTGGTACTAGAGGTCATTTTAATTTCTTTTGCTTACTTTCTTTGTCTTTTCAAAATTGTGTATAAATATTTCTAAGGGTATACTTTGCACATGAATAAGTCTGTTCATATGAAAATTGCTTTCACTGAAAATAGCCTCTTTAACTAAACAGAAGTTTCTGTGGAATGCCCCTTTGTTCTGAAATAGTCTGTTTTGATGAGAAACTGAAAACTAAGTTTGGTTTTAGATCACTTGAACTGAACAATTCTCTGTTTTCCAGAAGATAAACACATGAATTTTAAATTATTTTTGCAATGTGTTTTTTGGGCATTTGTCATGTAATACACTAACTTCTGTCCAGCTTGGATTTTGCAGCCATGTGAAGTTCATAATTAATTGAATTTGAAGGACTATTATTTATAGACAGCTGTAATAGCTGAGTTTGAAGTGTAGTGATTAATTTGAGACTAGGATTAGCAGCCATCATGTGACATGACTGAGGTTAGCAAATGAATGTTTGTACATATGGCTCTTGAGGTTTCTGCTTCTCCTTATGCTCATGTAACACAACGGGGCTTTTCACACTCACTTGTAATTATCTTGTACTAGGTCTGTGATGTGTTCTCTCCCATTTTTCTAACACACTAAAATATACATATTCACACACTCACTCTGAGTCACGTATTGTTCACCTGCATTTTTTAATTTTCTCCTTTGTTAAAAGAGCCTCTAAGTTGCTTTTTTTTTTCTTGCTATCACTCATACTTTTGTGTCTTTTATTTTTACCTGAAAAATCATTAATGACTCATCATTTTTCAATACTAACAACTCAACTCTGTATGGCATTACTTTGCCTTGCAACAATCTGTTCTCTCTGCATACAGCTGGAATGCTCTGGCATCGCTTGCTAAGAGCATTAGTCTTCAAATCTTCAGCTGTTCTGATGGGGTTATATTCATTTAGGCCCTCTCTTTCATTAAATTCCTTCCTGAGCTTTTTATTTACTGGAAAGCCAGCTTTCCACTGCTTCTGACTACCACCCAGGGAGGTGCTGTCGTTAATTTAAAATGAAAAGTTTTGCTTTAGTAATTTGTTTATGTCTTGACAAATGCTGATTTTTGTTTTCAGTTCAAGCATCTCTATTCATTAACCAGTTAATTGTTGGAAGGAAGTCAAATACTCTGACTCTTAGTTTTATGATTCTGTAGAACTATCATTTCTGCAGTCAAAATTGGCTCCTGACGAACTTCTTGATTGTTGATCATAGAATCATAGAATCATAGAATGGTTTAGGTTGGAAGGGACCTTGAAGATCATCGAGTTCCAACCCCCCTGCCATAGGCAGGGACACCTCCCACTAGACCAGGTTGCCCAAGGCCACGTCCAGCCTGGCCTTGAACACCTCCAGGGACGGGGCTTCAACAACCTCTCTGGGCAACCTGTTCCAGTGCCTTACCATCCTTTAAATGAAAAACTTCTTCCTAATGTTTAATCTAAACCTGTCCTCTTCCAGCTTAAAGCCATTCCCCCTCGTCCTATCACTACATGCCCTAGTAAAAAGTCCTTCCCCAGCTCTCCTGTAGGCCCCCTTTAGGTACTGGAAGGCCGCAATAAAATCTCCCCGGAGCCTTCTCTTCTCCAGGCTGAACAGCCCCAACTCTCTCAGCCTCTCCTCATAGGAGAGGTGCTCCATCCCTCTGATCATCCTCGTGGCTCTCCTCTGGACGCACTCCAGCAGGTCCATGTCCTTCTTATGTTGGGATGTATGTTGATGTATCAAATATCTGCACCAGCATACCAAATGTTGATGAGACAGGGCAAGGGGAGGAACGCTGTCTGTGCAATTTTGTGTTTTGCCCCTTGGGCAGGAAATGAGGGGCAGTATGCCCTACTCCAGGACACACTGATACATCAAATTAAATCCTGTGGAAGTTATAAACCCTGCCATTCCCTCCAGCTTTGTCAATCCAGGCCAGGAGCAAAGCCTCAGAAATTACCTCAGGTTTTAGGGTGTATTTCCATGTCCACATATTAGCTACTCCTCTGATTTTGAGCTTGTGTTGAGCTACTTGTCTTATGCTCTGTTAGAACAGGTCCTTCTTCAACCAATGCTTCCTGGCATTGCCTTCCTGAAAAAAGTTACAGAATCTAATTTCAAGGTAGTGGTTTTGTCTTGCTGTGTTTTTTCTTACAACTCAGGGATAATTTCAGGGTCTCTATTAGCTTGATGTGTCCTTTTGTGACACTTATTGTGTGCTTTTCCAGCACCCAGATTTAGGTTCTGTGGCAGGAGTGAGGAATCCTTTCTGAATAGTGGAGTGATGAACAATAAATAATACAGTGCACTTTTAACACATATGGATATTTTCCTAAAAACTTCTAGATATAAAGAAATGCTTAACACTCCTTGCCAGATCTATAAAATATTTTCCCAAAGGGTAATGCTACATAAGTCTTTGTAATGCTCTTTACAGCACACTTTTCTTTCTGGCCTAATCATATGCGAGACTTCTAGCACTGGGAAAACAAACACCATACTGACATATATTCCAGGTTCAAAGAATTTTTTCTCCAACTTCCAATAATTCCATTACTCTGAAGTAAAGTAAAGTTGACCCCTATCTAGACTACTGGTCCTGTTCCACTAACTTGTTGAATATTTCAAAGAGAATTTTATAAATTCTTACTTCATTTCTCGTACTGCTGATAGAAAATTCAAAGCTATTTTCACTGGAAAATGTTAAAATTTGCACTTTGTTTTCTTTGCAAGGTAAGCAATGTAGGTTACTTTCCTATTAAAAATATTTTAAATATTTTTTTCATGCAGATATTTTTGTTTTATTTTTAACCAAAATAATTAAAGGAAATTCACATTCTTCCAAAGTGCAACTGATAACATGAATTAAAAGAATTATAGCTGTTTGGAACAGTTCTTCAAAATGTTGTATCCTACTGCTTTTTTAAAAGCTTGATCCCTTATACGGGTGTTAGCTGATTTTTATCAATATAGGCCCTTTGCTTGATCTTGGTCTTTTACTGCTTATTAAGGAATAACACTGCTAGCTATCCACAGGTTTCATTGATTTGCAAAGCTTGGGTTCAGACACACAGAATGTGATTGAGGAGCTTTACATTACCCCCATGAAAAAAGCAGAAAAACGCACAGGTCAATATTTGAAATTTTTTAGTGCTAAGAATATGAAATAACCTCTTCCATCGATAGTAGGATTGTGAAAAAAAAAATGTTTTTCTCCACTTTAATGGCTTGTGGGACAAGGACAGGACAGGAAATGGGAGACATTTAACGAGGACACTCTCTCAGAGTAACAGTGGAAAGCTGCTAATCGTGTAGACTGTATGCCTGGACCTACCTGGGCACGCTTTAAAGGAAAAGGTGGGAATAAGGCACATGTTCATCTGAAATCTATGGGATTTCAACCTCTCTACTGTCTTCCACTGAATACATTTTAAGCAAGTGCATTTAAACTTTTTATCCCTGCCAGTTAATGATAATGTCTCAACTGAAAACTAAATAAGGACAGCAGGATCAGGGTTCCAGGGTCTCATCTTATCTCATAATGTTCATGCTCTGGGAGGGAATTATGTAGCTTTAGAATAACAGTATAATGTAACCAGCATGTGTAAGTATGGTATCAGCATATCAGAGATGTAATATGCTTGATCCTCATGTTGCATTAACTCTATACGGATCATAAAGGCACTGGCAATTCAGTGTCTTTTTTTTCCCAGATGATGGCTGTTATAGGGTCCAGTTAACACTCTTGGGTTGAAAAAAAAACCAACCCACTCATGGGTACAGGCAAGGAACTGATGGGCTAAAAAACCTGCTGAAAAGAACCTGTGTATTACAGTGGGTGCCCAATTGGACAGGAGGCAGCACTGTGTTCTCATCATGAATAAGGTAAACTGTGTTCTTGGCTGCATTAGGAGGAGCATGGGCATCAGAACAAGAGGAATTATCAACCCTACCTTCTCAGTGGTGGTGAGGCCACCCCAGGTTTACTGCGTCCTGTTTTGACACTCCCCATTTCAGGATGGCTGCTGAGAAACTGGAGTGGATCCAGCTGCCAGGATAAAAGCACTGAGGGAGAGAATGAGGGAGGGAGCTGTACTGGTTTAGTCTGGCAGAGACGAGGGTAAGGAGCAGTCAAATAGCAGACACAGCTGATGATGAGGAGCTAAAAAATGACAGAGTGGAACAGCAGTGTAAGATGGTGTAGCATGAGGCAATAGCTGCAAATTAAAGCTTGTCAAGTTCAGACTGCATATTAGTTAAAGCTTTCTACTAGCAGCTTGGCACAATGTAGGAGCCTGTTACTCAGAAGTAGTGAAATCTCAGTCCTTGCAGGTTTTCATGACTTGGCTAGGAAAAACCACAGCTGACCTGGTTGGGTGTTGGCAGTAGTCCTGCTTAAAGTAGGAGGCTGCACTAGATAGTCACCAGAAGTCCCCTCCAAACAACTTATCTATTGTTCTGTGTCACACATTCATGTTTCTGGTCAAACTCGATATAAGGAAATCTTCATTGCTACAAATCCAAAGCTTTGCAAAGCTAATTCAAAGTTTGGTCAAAATGTTTAACTTATTTTCATTTTGTTCCTAATGACTGGGGTTCTGATTCTGCATTTAAGTAGCAAATTTCCTTCTTGATGTGGACCTCTACCAAACCTCAAAATAGTGCATTTGAGAGACTGCAATTGTAGAATGGACGTCGGGGGTCTCCACATGGTAGAGAGAATATTGAGAGCAACTCTTCTAAAAAAGTTGATTTTTTCATACATAGGTGCTAATTTGTAGGATAAGAAAGTTTTTCTTCTAAGAACATATCAGTTTAATTGAGATGTTTAAGGAGATGGTCTCAGTTTGGGGGAGGATGATAGCTTTGTAACACAAGGCCTAGAACTTGATCGCTGAATAGCTGCAATGTGAAAGAGAAGAATTTCTAAAATCTCAATATATTTTATGGGAAAGAAAAGATACAGATACACAACTTCCAGATACAAAGTGGAAACATGTTCTAGACTTGGAGAAAATACAATCAATGACTATGGAATTTTATTTACTAGAGTGAGATTTTTGTTGGATCTATGTATCAAGGTTTTACAATCAAATAAGCCTGTTATGCATATTAATTAGCTGTAATTGCTTTAATTAATTTTGGAAATGCATTGATTCATTAAATGATAAACAAATTTAACTTGAACAACTTATTAAGGATCCCAGGGAAATCAGATATACTTTCTCCTATTGCTTGCTTGCTTAAGGGAAATCAGTATTTCACTGCTACTAAATTTATTTAGGATATTTATTTAACATTTTATGCAAGCCTTTACAGCTCCCATGATTTGATTCTTGAGGAAAAGGTGAATCACTCATGACTGTAAATACATCTTTTTCAACCAGACTGGACATATTTGTGGATTTAATTTTTTTCCAGTTTTTGGGACTCATCACAATGTTTTGAACTTTGGTTATATGAGTTTTGAAATCCTCTCTTTCCATTACAGTGTGGTGTGTCCCTTCTTTTCCTTATTTTAAAACCCAATTATTTTCCTATTTCAAATGGATTCAATAAATGACTTTTTTTTCTTGTCATATATCTGAATCAAGTAGGTAATTTAATCTTTTTCTTTGGTTTATACTAGGTGTAATTAGATTAAAGATACAGTTAGTTTTCCTCATGCTTATAGGTAGCATGAGCCAAGTCGGCAGAGATGGCAGAATTGTTTCAGATGTTTTCTCTTTGTTAGCAATTAGAAATTGAAAACCACTTCCCTCTGGCTTTTGAAAACCTGTTATAATTTCTGTTTTCACAATTTAATAGACCACTGCAGATTTGTATAATAACACTGCCCTTTTACATAGTTGTTAAAATTTTCAAATAAGAGTTGACAAATGTTTATATCTGGTCAACAAAGTGACTGTGTCATCGTGTGAGCTTTAGCCTTCTTCATCTTTTGGCTGTGTCGCCATATGATCATGCTGAACTGTTTTCTTCCTCGGTATTTCTAAGTTACTGGAATTTCAAGCCAGGCAAAGAAAGAGATGAATGATAACTATTATTGTTTCATTGACTTTGAAGCACTCTGCATTTTCATTCCTCTTCATGGAAAAGGTCACTTTAATCAGTGGTGAATACTTCAGAGTTGATAGCACAAAATAATCTTAATAGGTTATTTGAATAGCAATTTTGTTCAGATGAAATTCCCTTAATTGGAAGAACATGCATTTGCAGAAAACTGCAACATATACTGGAGAGCTCTGTTTCCTAGTCTGACAATCAAGAACTGATTGACAGAACTAGGATTGCTTCTTCCAATGGAAGAATGATTAAAGAAAAGCGCGACAGCACTCCTTAAACACGTACAAGTGTGTTGCAAAAGAGAAGAGAATACAGCATTCAGATGATCAAAGAGACGAGAAATGTATTTCAGTAAGCAAGATTCATATTTGACAGTATGAAAATCTTCCTAGCATTCAAGATAATGAGTGAAGCATGGGGTTAGCTTGCCTAGGGAGACTATGGGAAGTTCAATACTGAAGGTGTTAAAAGCAGATCCAGTGTCCAACAAGCACAACCTAGGATTAAGACAGGATATGATCTTTGTCTGAAGCAAGAGATGAATTAGATGTCCTCTCAAGGACCCTTCCAGTCCTATTTTCCATGTTTGCCCTTGTTCTTAGATTTCAAACTTGCTCATGTCAATGTGTGTGTCCAAAGTAATTTAGTAAGAAGGCTGGAGTGAGGTGTCTGTGTATTTTCACACAAGAACTTAGTTTCTAAATCAGTTTATTTTTCAAGAAGGGTTTCTTTCAGCTTTTAAATCCACTCTTCAGACTCTTTCAGAGTCTCCTCATTGCTCAGGTATTCCCTGCCAATTTTGGACTCCTATATTGAACCTAAAATTTGCAATGCCTTCTGAGAAAGTCCTCTTAAGTGAGATTCATCTTAATTATGGCCAACTAAAAGCTAGGTATGTAACCTAATATGGGCATCCAGGCACCTGCTATAGTCTATGGGGAAGGGAGAGATGCTGTTAGAGGAGTTATCCAATATCCAAAAGTGTTACTTAAACAGATGAGCATCGCTTCTCAAGAAAAATATATATTTCCATGCAGAAACATGTTTCCTATGTATGAACTTCATTGAACTCTTTTCATGACTTTTAACTTATTCAGAGAAAGTGTACTGAAAAGTCACACAAGAATAATACAAGTCATACACAGTCTTGATACCACTCACTGCTTCAGTATATGCCTCCACTTCTCCTGATTACATGAAATATGTAAATGTGCAAATTTGACTTTTTTCATAATTGTTACATTTTTATTCACTGTGAAATAAAATCAGAATCATCCAATTTTATATGGAATCTAATCACAGAAGGTTTCTTTGATAAGTATGAAACTGATACTGAAAGATGCATCGGTCCCAGCAAAGTCAGAGCAGTCTTTGCTGGGACCAATGGAGCTTTCTAGGTCTTTCTGAATTATGTTCTCTTTAAAGTGCTGACACTGATAACCTACCCTCAATAAGAAGGATCTGTCTTTATTAGAACTACTTCCAAAGCAAGTATTTGTTGCTATGGCTGTTCAATGAGGAAAGCATATATGGCTCTACGGTTGACATGTGTGGCAATAAATCCACCAGGGGCTGTGATGGAGGATCATAAAACACAGCCTCCATAGAGCACTATGACTGGATCCTTATGAGCAGTGAGGAGTTCAGCTCATATCTCAAGCTCTGATTCCTTAAACTTTCTTCCAGGACTATTTCTCCCTCTCAAGCTGAAAAAAAAAAAAAAAAAAAAAATTATGTGAAGAGCACCCATCTCCTTCAGTGCATGTTTGTGTTTTTGAGAGGCATGCTGGAAGTGCTCCTGCCCACTGTCCAGGCATGATTTCCATATTTGGATGGTTAAACACCAAATATAAACAACTAAACCAAGAGTTACTCCATTCTGATGGAGAATTTCACTTAGATCTCAAAGGCACAGAGGAACTGACTTCTGTAGTGTTTCCAGATTTTACCAGCATCTCACACTCATATCTATATTTCTTGTTCAGTCCAAATTCACAGTGAAGTCAAAGGGAATTCAATAAATCAGTTCTTTTCCTGGGAGAAAAAAGTATCACTAGTTAATAAGATTCAGTATATGAGAGTGTTGCAGGAAAGCTCAGGGGATTTCTTCCTGTCTACAAATTAGTAACAGCAAAGAAGAACTTCAAGAAAAGTGGCATATATAGTGGAAGATAATAAGTATACCTTAAAATCCATTGCCCTTGAACAGACAGATCTGAAATGTAATAAGACTTTCTGTGCAGAAAAGCATCTTTGAAAAAAAATGTATTTTAATACTGGACTATGAGAAATTATATTGGGAAAAAATACTAGGATGGAGGGAAAACAGAATTTAATATATTTGTCTTCCTAAGCTTCGTTCCATATATTACAAATAAAAAAGTACAGATCACATATCTAAAAAACTCTCTGAAATAATCAACTACAGTGAATAAACGCTGTCTTTTATGTTCTTCTCAAAATAATCTGATTTGATAGCCATCTAACATCGAGTAATATCTTCTAATTGAAGTAAAATAATTATATAGTAGATGTACTGCAATATTACCACAGGGTTTCATCTATTGAACTTACCCTTTTGTTCTCCATAGCTCCAACAGGGTCTTGCTGTTACTGGGCAAGACCAGCTTCTCTTGCAAATACCTTTGCAATTTTCTGTTTAAGCCTTTGGCTCCCTAGGGTGCGCCTCAGGCTTGTTTAGGAAATGGGTTTGAATTTCTGTCTGTAGCCAGGTTTTTCAATGGTTGCTGTTCTTCAGGATCTAAGCGGCTGGTTTTGTATGCTGTAGGGAAAAGCGAAGTACTTGTACACACAGTTGTTCTGATGGCTTCTGTGATATTAAAGGCACGGCTGTACCTACTTCACTGAAGGAAGGAGGCCCACAGATAAATGCCTGGCCCCAAAATCATGTGAATTGATTGGATCACATCTGCAGAATTTAAAGCTAACTCTCTCTGTAGCAGATTAGTTTTGGAGGGAGGTGGCTGGAGCAGTTCAGGACAGAGCCGGTGAGTGAGCTAGCAGTAAAGCAGTGCAGACAATTAGGGGCTGGTTCTTAAATGTGCTCCTTGACCCTCTTTTCAGAGTACTTATCAGGATAGTTGCGCCCTATAGCTAAGTCTATACTAAAAAAATAAACAATGCTGTGTTCCGAGGTACAGCCCACTCTTTAGTTGAACTGTTAGAATGGCTCTGGTATGATTTCATCTTGTGTCAAACGGTATTTCTCCAAAAAGGTCCAGTGCGTTTTTTTGTGGAGGTCACATGGTCTGGACACAATCCTTAATAAGCAGTCTGTATGTAGCTACCTTATTCTGAAGGTTAAGAAAATTTTATAGCATGGACCTGAGCCATTTCTTGCTTGTTAGCATGAAACTCAAAGAACAGTCCAGGGAAAATCTGATTTGCTAGTATGTAACATATATATCAGCACACGTCAAAGTTCATGAAGGTCCTTCTCCAGCAGAAGGCTCTGCCATGCCCAGCTGCTGCTCATTTCCAGCTGCTGAGGTGGCACAACCCTGTTTTATGTGTTTGTGTTTAAGTGTTTGTGTGAGTACTCCCCTCATTCACTTCAGGCAAAACCACCTATTTAAACTGGGTAAACTAACCTTTTTGATTTTATCAGTGGTGAATTAGGGAGCTAAAGGGGAGGCAATAAACCATCCTATAGTGCTTTATGATTTCTAATCTAAGTAATTTTTGCCTAAAACTCTTTCTTATTTTTTTTCCGCTCTGAGGTGTCACTAGGCTACATGTAAAACAACATTGTAATTGTTTCCATAGTAACAAAGACTTCAAAAGACAGAATGAGCTGGAGAATAAAAAAAAATCGAGTTGTAAACAAAATAAAATTGAGTGGCAGAGACACAATATCTGATTATAAAGTCTAAAGGTTGTGTGGCTCCTTTGCAATGACCCAGACTAATGTGAGAGCGATGATATATGTTCATCTCAAATTCACTAAAATACACTCTTCGTAGCAGTCCATATTACCGTGGCATTTGTATTCATTGACTCTTTTCCTTTCCTCTGGCTCTGTTTCTTTACTACTTAAACACACATGCTGGTCAGATCCTTAGTTGGAGATGTCAACTTGGGTGTCATCCTTCCAGTACTGCCCCTAAAACCGGTATCATCCAAATGCTGGACGAGCTGGTGTTGCTCATTTCAAGGATACTGATTTACGCCAGCTTCGAATTATTTAGTCTGATCTCTAACTGGATGCGCACTCCTGGGTTGTTTTGGGTTTGTTTTATTTTTTTTACACTAAATATCACAGGAATGGTTATTAAGAAACCTGCATTCTGTTTTTGAATCTGCTGCAGGCATATACTGTATATTTTATGTTGCGTACATGTTTGTGCCTTGTCTTCCCTACAAGTACAAAGGGAAGTGTAATGCTTCTCCATTGTATACTGGTTTTGAGAGCAGGATGTTTCAAGATGAACACTGTTGGCAATCTTTTATCTTTTTCAAGTCTGCTTTGCATAAAAATATATATATAGTTAGCTGCAATATGCCTGATGCCTAAATATCATAACATTCTGCAGCAGATTTTTTTAGTTCTGTGAACTCTCATACTTGTTTTGAAATATTTCAGAAGAAATGCTTAGCATTTTGCCTAAACTTGGTGCTAGAAATATCTAAACCAAGAAGCATTCTGTCTACATAATACATGTCAGAATGTTACTGCAAATAATTTTTGGCTGTGTAGAGTACAATACTGTCTAAAATAAGTAGAAGTTCTCTAAAATATAATGCACTACGTGTTGATGGCCAGTTGTGAAGATGAAAATGTTTTCTATTTGTGGGCCCAGGACTTCTTGGAGAGTATCACAGCCTCAAATAAAGGGGTGGAAGCTCTTGTGCCAGGAATCCAGCCACATTTCAAAGGAAATGAACTGGGGAAGGTTTGGCCCACTGTTTCTGGTAATTGCTCCTGCAGTCAACCCATCAGTCAGCTTCAGAAGCTATGGGAACTCCCACATTTGAAAAGCTCATTGGACTCTCCAGCTGAGACCTCCCAGGCACATGCATTCATATCTCAGAGTTAAAATATAATTTGTTTTGGCTAAACAGCCTCTAAATCTTTTCTTCCTCCAGATGGAAGCATTTGTGTAATTAAGCATTTGGCAATGTTGGCATAAGTAACCATGTCCCTTTTGGAATATTTTCAAAACAAATACACAGTAAATGTGGATAGGGTGATCCAAAGACATTGTTTTTTTGGGAAAGGGTTGATTGTTTTCTGGTGGGTTTTTTTTTGTTTTGTTTTGTTTTCAGGGTCCATGCTCCTTTAATGTGTAAAAACACAGCCCCCTCTGGTAGTTTCAATCAAGGCTGGCATTGGGGCTGATGAAAGATACTAGCTATCTTCCGCATAAGGATGGCAAACTTTACTAAAGGGAAAGATAATAAAAGAGCATGGTGTGAGAAAGTTGTATCTAAATTCAATCTGGCTAATCCAGTTCTGCAGTGATCACCCAGCCAAGGCCAGGAGATTGAGTTAGATTTGTTGACTTGTCACAATAGGTAGGCTATGTACAGTGGGAGTGAAACACAACTGATAATGGGCTTTTCTCATACTCCCAGGGGCTAGCATTTCATGCCCGTTGTATAAATGACATCAGAAGAGAGTGGGAGACCTCCAAATTATATTACTGTAGCAAAATAAAGTGCTGTGAAGACTTGAATCCAACTTTATATTGATAAAACTTTAGCAAAGTTTGCTAAGGATTTATCAGTATAAAGTTGGAGTCAGATCTTCTCAGATGCGAAAGGAAAGAATAGTCAGGTAATAGGTACCTTTTGGATTTAATGAACTCTGAAACACAAGTAAAGTTGTTGACACTAAATGTCTAGCATTTCTCAGCCCACACTAGACAGACCCAGTTATTTCCTACGTCTCTTAAAATGAGACAACTGTACAATATCATGGCCTTCTGTGTAATGACTGTTGGCATGTTGTGACTTCCAAATGACTATTACTGTAATTTAGTTATTAGATTATTTTAAATGTATTCTGAGATGGGCTGTCTGCTTAGGATAAAGTTAGATGTCTTACAGACCAGAATCCACACTGGCTTTAAATATATTTTGTAGGAAGGCAGGGAGGGCCAGGAGAAAGGTGTCAGCATAAAGAGCAGGAGGGAGGAATTTCATAACTGTTTCACAGAACGTTCAGATTCACATGGTTTTAAATGCTGGAGATCTCTCTTACAAATGGTGTTCACTATCTCTTAATCAGGAATTTGAGGGTTTCTTTGAGGAAAAAAGTTTTGTGCTCCAGTTTTTTGTCCTTTGTCTGAATAGAGCCCAGGTTCTTGATGTCCAAATTGGATTGAAAAGCTCATTTTTTCTTCACACCACTAACTAGTTCTGACTGTTTTACAAAGCAGTCCTTTGGTGTTTTTATGTTTGTTTTTGTTTTGCCACGGACGGTCATTTTTTTCATTTGCATCAGAACTCAGCCACCTCACTGCCTACAAAGCCCCAGTTAGATCTGAAGGCCTCCAACCTGCCCTCACAGAAACAGGATGTTCAGGGACTTGTATGAAAGCTGAGCCTGCTTAATCCAGCTCTACAAACACTCAAACTTCAGTGTGTTTGGTATTTTACTCCAGCTTTGAGGGCTGTGGTTTTATCCTGCTTTAACATGAATCAGCTTTGAAGTTATGTGAAACTTCAGTCTTTCAGGTTCAAAAAACATTGAATCGATTTTGGTTTGTTTTTTTGTTGTTCTAGAATCGTAAGTCTGTATCAAGCCCTAAGTGAATACAGGGGGAGGAAAGGAAACAATAAAACAGTAATTGTTGTGTCTTTTGACCCAAACAGTGAAATAACTGATCCCAGGAAAATTTTAGTTCAGCTCCTTGGGCAAAGATGGTTAGATAAACTGAAGATAGAAAGACAGTCTGAACTGAGTCTGCAAAGCTTTTCGGTCTTATTTTTCATCTTAATTAACTTATTATTAAAGTCTCACGAGCCTCATGAATTTTCTCTCACATAAAATGGAAAAAGGGTAAATGAGACAAAACCTCTGGCTTTGAAGTTTGTGGAGGAGACAGTATAGTTGGAATACTGGAGGAATTAGTTTAGTTTTGGCCAAATTTTTTTCCATTACCCCATAACTGCAATCACTTTTTGGTGAAGGTTATTACCTGTACAGCTCTCTGTCAAGGGCAGGAAGGCAGCTGTACCCATCCATTCTACTTACTTTCTCCGCATGCCCAAGGGCTTTATTTTGTGGGAGGAGAGCGTTGAGGTGAATGCACAGTGTGTCTGACATAAATCGTAGTCTACTTGACACTGAGTTTGATATCTAAAGTATAAAAGCCATTTGCAGGAAATAATGGCAGTTTCTGCATTTCTGGTTAGTGAAAGCAATTAACTTCATGCCTCTGAACATATCATTAGCTGGATCTCATTTTAAAGGGCTAAATATTGTGAATATTTACAGGGTCTATTTACAAATCAACCATTAACCTCAGTGCTTGTGTCTGGCTTTAAAAAAAATCCCATTATGTCATCCTAGAGTGAAATAAACAAGAGTGCACCAAATCTTTGATGCATTATGTAGCATGAGAAGTATTTTTCCTTGACAGTTAAAATCTCCATGCACTGTCTGAATGCCTGAGAGGATTGCCTCGCTGTTAGCACACACGGACAGCTATGCCACTATAGCTCTTGAAAATAAACACATCACTTGATAGAACAAAACAAGGCAACAATATTTTTCCTATCTGGCTGTTCTGGATGGTTTGTGACATTTTACAAAATTCCTATCATTATGGTATTCTGGCGGATGGCCTGTCTCTGAGATCCTCTCGTCACTGTAAATCTGTGGGAAAGGCAGTGGTAAAGTGAGGTGAGATGTGCATCATGGTGCTTACGAGAAGATCCTGCAGTTCAAGTTAGTTACACATTTTATTCTGCAAGGGGGCATCTATAAAAGAATAAAACTGTTCTCTTTTGTACTGTTTAATGGGTGTTGCACTGCCATAGAGATACTACACCAATGATCTCGTCCAACATAGTCTTAGGGGATGATGCAGTGGGGCAGATCAGGTCCTTCCACTTCGGAGTTCTCCCTGCTGTCATCCTCCTAGAATATTTTCCATGCTTGTGTTTGTGACTGCCTATTTTAAAAGGCCTGTTTGTAGCATTTTTATCTTCAAAATAAAAGGTATTTTACAGTTCCCCAAATTATAGTGCACCCAGTGCCTGATCCCCCTCCCATTAATAAGGTCTGTGATTACCTTGGTAGGGCTTCCCACCAGGTTCCCTGTCTCAATTCTGCTTTCTGGCATCGAGTGATTTTGTTTTGAAGAGCCTCACCAAGAGAGCTTTTAATGCTGCCCTGCTTCCCTTGCTTTATTTCCTCCTGAATTCAGGTCAGGGCTACAACTTTGTCCTTAAACTCATCTTGCCCCCACATACATTTCACAAACAGACTACAGACTTTATGATTCGTCTTGCCTTTTTTTTTTTTCTTCAATTAATTTTTATTTGGAAGGCAATAACAGGAGCTTGGCAGTTGGAACTACTTCTTAAATGCCCTTGTGTCACACTAACCAGATGACATTTGTTTTGTAATCTGTGATGAATTTATTGCATGTATTTCCAAGAAGATCATATTGTCACAATCAAATTGTACCACCAGATTTTTTCTTTTCCAGTCTCTAGAACTGGGTACAATTGGGACATGAATGTGGAGGAAGGGGATTACATGAATGTCTTGATGAGCCAGTCCTCAGGCAGTGTTCAGGGAGGAGAAAGATTGACTGTTGCTCTCGTGAGGTTTGGTCCTAAATCTTAGTTGCCTTAGAACTGCCTTTTTCAAACCTCCCATCCAAGCCAGGAAGGCAAAAATGCAAACCTTGAGTTTCATTCTAAGCTCGATTCTGTTATGATATCTGGGTTATGCTCCTTTGAAGAATTTTTCTTTCTCGTTTCAACTCTTTGACGTTGGTTATGTTTTCTGTTGCTGTTAGTCATGCTTTTTGTGAGGCTCCTCAGACTTTTATGTGCCCTTTAATGATTGTATATGGCATTTTTCTATTTGGGAAGCATGAAATTTTATGGCTGATGTTGCATTTTTTGTCCATGGTTTGTCTATTGAATGGAACAATGAGAGCAAAAAGCTGAGAATTAAACAACGATTCTGTGACTTTCCCTCTTCTTCCTTGGTCATTTACTTTCTGATATGATAAGCAATTTGAGGGCAAAAAGTGCAGCATGTTCAGGTGGAAGGTCTGGGTTTACATCAAAGACTTGTAATATTTATTGCAACAAATAAATATACAAATCTTAGAAAAGCTTGGCCCTCAGGAATCTGTCATGTCTCAGGCTGTAAACCTCACATAAGCTTCTCGTATCTTGCAGAAAATATGATACTACAGTGACTCAGGTGTGTTACATTGATCCAAATATCTGTGTAAGCTGTATTCCATAGTGAATGTGAGAATGCTGGGCCAAAAAAAAGGTAGTAGTTCTGTAGTTTTGTGGACCCATTTTGGCCTTAGTTACTTTCTCTTGTCTGTCTCCCATTTGGCTCCATCGGAAGATGGATGAACATGTGTTAGCAAAATTGTGCCTTCTGGTTGATACTTGTCAAACTCATTTACTAAATCGAACTTCTACATTCGTACTTGCACGTTTCTTACATAAAAAGCCCGCTGCACAAAGATGCTGATAATTCTCTTTCTCCCATTTACTGCTTCGGCTTGTTGGGTTGTTAAAGCTGAGTTGTCAAACTGCAAGAAAGATCAGGCCATGAGCTACCAGCAGGGCTGTACATCAGCTGCAACCCTTCCAAGACTATCATGATGTTCTCAGTGTCTCTCATCAGTAGAATTGCGTTTATAGACTTGTCTGAGGCTCAAGTTGTGAGGCTACAAATGTTTCCGTTCAGATGTCCCTAGGCTTGCCTGTGGATGTCATCTTCCTCTTTGTAGGGATTCAGTTTACTTCAGTGATATATAACCTTATGGAGGCAGTTGCATGGGCGAAAGGAACAGCCCCATCCAAGCAAAAGCTGTCAACTGCCTCCTCTCTAGGGAGCTATATAAAGACAGCTATGATCATTACTCTCCTGCTCTAATTCCTTTCTATTTTATTTCACTTCCTTCCCTCGCTTTCCCACAAAATATTGTGGAGAGACAATGTTACAGCTATTGATTCCTTTTTGCTCATGTTAATGACACCACTCCTTCCTCAGGTGACTCTGTATTAAAGTCATTAATCAAATGTCATGGCCTATGAGCATATGGTCTCTGTTCATTGCCAGGAAGCAGTAATTGGCAGCAAGGTAGCAGTAGTACACCCTGGAGAGAAATTTTTCTTAAAAGTGAAAATGCCGTTCTCCTCTCCCATGATAAGAATCACTGGAGTGCATATGTGCAACTGTATATAGCCTTTCCTTACAGCAGCCATCCCATTTGTAATCCTCTTTTGGCTATAATGCTACAGTAACTTGGATTGCAATGTACCATTTTTAGTACTTATCACATAGCAGCAGACAGCTGGGCTTTTACATTACAAAATAGCCACCACTACAGCAGTGGTTTAGATGACAGTGAGGTACTGTCCATAATGTACGATCTTGCGCAATGTCTAGTAGCCAGAATAAAAATCAATCTGACATCTCAAAAGACTAAATGCAGCTGAATGGGTTTGTTAAAGTGGGCTGTAACAAGTGAAGCATGCAGCAGAACCAGGAAAAGAGAAAATACATTTGCTCTCAGGCAGACTTAATTACTTGGGTTACAGATTACTGCTAGGTTTTAGAGGATAATGTCACAACTGAACCTGAGGTAGTACTGTAAAATGGGGTGCTTAGGCTGTCTCTCTTTGAGAGTTACTCTCTCTGTAGCTTCATCAGCTTTATCCCAGGACAGATAATGACCACTTCACATAGTCCCGTATTCAATACTTGACCAGTGTTCTCTTTATTGTTCATTCACTGTAAGTAGTAGCTTAACTGAACAATTTTCTTTTGCATGTGTATTTTGGGAATGACAGTTTGCACAAATATGTGATTTTGTTTACCAGAATTTGTGCAAATGTAAGCTCTTTCCTTAAGGATTACTTGCTTATTCCTGTTCAGTGGTAGCCACCCAGTTAAAGAGACTAAACCAATGTGGTTGGTCATTCTTATTTAAACAAAAAAGTGAAATCTTTAGGGCCCAGAAATTCTCAAACAATTTAAATAGGAGAGATTTTGTCTGAATCAGTCAAAGCAGAGAAGAATCTAAATCTCCTACTCTACTGGTGAACCTCCCAAACCCTAAAATTTTTAGTCAAGCACGTTATACAATCAAGTACGTTCTATCAGTCTGGAGAGAAAAGAAGATTACGATCTATTGTCCATGATGGGGAATTGCACTTAGCCTTCCCTGCTTTGGGCAGGACTGAGCCTTGAAGCACCATCTCTGACGGAGCTGCACATCTACAGAGGCGCCTGACGTTAGGTTGAGTAGATCTCATTCACTTAGAAATATGATGGCTCAGGTTTTCTTCTCATGAAGACTGAATCTCAGAACCATACAAGTGTTCAGAAATCAAAATACTGCTGTCCTCTCAGGCTAACCTCCAAATCAAATTTGCTCAAAGACTTCCCATTTCCTCTTGTAGCTAGCGCAACTCCCAAGCATTGCCACTTCCCTTGTTCAACTTGGCAGCAGTTGCTGGAAGTGGTGAAGAGGAGCTCAGCTGGGTTAGTGCCAACCTGCTGCTGCAGGCTCTTCGTTAACATACACAAACCAAGGGGAAGGCTGGTAAGATGGGAATAAACTCATTTGACTACTTGCAGAGAAACTGCAGTGGGAGCTCAGGGAGGAAGGCTTGGTGGGAGGATTTATTGCAGAAGCACAGTAGGAAGTAGGTTCTGAGGAAGGGGAAAATTTGGAGGTAGCATGAGTTGAACAGCCTGAATTGAGGTGAAGCTAGTCACTATAGAGGGGGATGAAGATTCCCAATAAACCTGAGGAGTCTAGAATTTGCTTAGAGGAGAGAGTGTGTATGTTCTTGGTGATATGCCAGGCATTTACTATTAAAAAATTGATACACTTCCTTATGTAGGGGGACACGAAATGAATTGTCTAATTTAGAGAATGGTTTTCTGGAACCCAAACTGAACTTTTCATTATGTTGAGTTCAGCTTTGCTAAGCTCTCAAGTCCTGGAAGATCTTTGTTATGCATTGAATGTGATCTAGGATACAGGTGGGAACTGGGGGCAAGATAAATTTAAATTGGACATTAGTGTAGACTTCTGTAAGACAAAAGTCTGGAGTGTTGCACAGCTGCAACTACATACAGCTGCAGTGACCATGGAGTGAAAAACCTATTCTCTGGCACCAAATTCCAATGGGACCTAATCGAAAGCCCCTTGCAGTGCACGTAGGCCTTGTTATCAATTTCAGTATGCTTTGGATCAAGCTCTTAATTCCTTGGTGTATCTCTCAAAACAGAATTTCTAATGGTTTTAAGTTGTGCTGAACTCAAAGTTTGCATTTGGTGCAGGGGGTGGTAACTGTGCGTATTGCTTTTTTCATATGTAAATAGGTCTCATTTGTAAGATGTTCATCTCTGGAAGCTTTAGCCAGCTGTCTTCAAATATAGGCATTTCTCCTAAACTTTTCTGCACGTGTAGCTAGAGAATATAAATCTGGAGAGTGAGAAACAGACATCTTAAAATGTATTTTCTCACTCTTACAAGGCCACGGAATTCTTCTTCACAAACCAACTTCATGCATAAGTACAACTTCTGTCACTGTATTAATGCACTGTGTGGGGTTTCGTTTTTTTCTTCTTTGTTTTTGTTGATGTTTTGCATATTGTTTTGTTTTACTTGGAGGATCAAGGGAATATACAGTAACAAAAATATACTGTGAGAGAAGAAAGAAAAGGAAGCAAAAATTGAGAGAATAACCAAAGTTAAGTTACAATTTTAATAAATCTTGCCCATCCTTTGTTCATCTGGAAGACCAAAAGGGACCAAAAAGGGCGACTGCTGGCCTGCACAACAGTTCCTTGATTTTCTGGCCTAGGTTTCTCCCAGTCTTCCAATGGTCCTGCTCCAAACCCCATTAAAACCAGCAGTATTCCCCTACCAGCTTCAGAAGTTCATGTTTTAGACCCGATAAGCCTATAGCTATCTAGGAAGGTGGGACATCTGGTGGTGGAGAGGAGGTTTTTCTTTCTCAAAGGGCAAGGGGGACCTTAAGTTATTTGTAACAAAGGGACAGTTACCTGCCCTGGCTCCCTGCTCCCTTGGAGGTGGTGGTCTGTGCAGCAAATCTGCACGGGGCCTGTGACCAGTCCTCAACTCCTAGAGCAATGGAGGAAGCACAGACGTTTGGTCTGATGAGACCGCTTTGCTGGTTTATCAAGAACAAGTGCTGCAGGTGGAAACTGCAAGAGCAAGACACCTATTCACTTGTCTGTCTTTGGTCCAAGAGGAAGGAATGACTAATCAGCTGACTCCAACCTTCACATATTCCTCCTTTTCACCATTACTAAAGCAGTGATGATCTTCAGTGGGATTTTCCAGTGAGAAATATATATAACACACTGTGTTGTACCACTGATCCACAGTCAATCCAGTGGATTCGGTGCATATTGTACCGCTGATACCACACTCATATGGCAAATCCAGGCAACATTTCATGACCCCAGAGGACAAGCAACTGTTCAGCGTGTACACAGTAAGCCTGGTATATTCTGCAGGCACCTCACTGATTGTATGTGTCCTGGACAGCTGCTCTCCAAAGGTGCCTTAGAAACCTTGGGGGCTCTCCAGTGAACAGCAGCTCAGCCACATTTACAAAGCTGGGACCTTTTGGGCTGCTGATCGTAATGGAAACATCTTCATGATGACATCTTATCCTCATAAAATGTGAGTGAACTGGGAGAAACCTAGGTGAGCAGTCACATGGTTCTGGGGATAGGAAGAGCAGGGATGGTGGAGCTGGCTAAGATGACTCCAAAGCCTCGGGTGTGGATGGTGTAAGACTGAGCAGCTAGGTGGTAGGTGAGGTGATGCCTGGGAAGCTGGTATCCAAGGTACATTCATTCATCTCTGTTAACTGCAGCTCCATCAGAGGAAAGGACGAACCCAAAGTGCTTATCTCCTGGCAGAGGGGAAGCCATAAAATGTTAGACTTGATTCATCATAGCCTTTTTGTTCAGGTGGTCCTGTCAATATGTCCGTAATTGTAAGAGTCCTGTAAGTAATCCAGGAGCTTCGGTTTCATTAATTTGAAGTGCAGAAGTACGTACTGACTTGCCAAGATATCTCAATGGTAGGAATTTCTTTTAAACTTAGCAGGGTAAATGCTTTTGTCTCCTCTAACATGATTACCCCAGACGATAGACTGAAGAGAGAGAGAGATATATATATCTCACTAACAAGGAGTGCTACGAGCAAGGCAGTAAATTTGCATGTTAGGCTATATTGCTAAAAGGACTTTTTTTTTGATGTAAGAAAGGTGTTGCAGAGTAGAATAAGAAAAATCAGGAGGGAAAAAAAAAAAGAATAGCTATTTCCTGTTTTTACTTGGAGGTCTGAAGAGAGGTGTTCTGCAATTTCCTTCAAGAGTTTTGTTGTCAGAAAAGGCAGTTTTAACAAAATAGGTGCAAATTTTATTTTGATATGTTATAGACCATCAGGTTTTGTGTTTTTCATTATTCTATACTTTATTTTTATTGTAATGAATATCAGTTACTACTTAAAACCTTTTTGTGTTTCCTATTTGAGCTGCAAAGCAGTACCTTGATGCTTAGCTCAAGATATTCTGACTATTTAGTGATGGCTGTAGAGAAACATAAGCTCACCTGATACTGGTATCTTGAAATAGAATACAATGTAATGGTGACACAGTTTTAATGTTTCAAAGAGAGCATTCTCCAACGTTACATTTTAGAGAATTCAATTTTATGGAAAATTTGTGGAGGAGGCACAAAAACCCAGCACCTTGGCTTTTGTTTTTGTTTAGAACAAAATGAAAGTCTGCCATGTGAGAATTTCAAGTTTTAAGGACTATAATGCTATGCTTTCATGCCACTTGTACCATACTGCTCTGTCTTTACAAAGCAATAGGAACACATTCATAACATAAACTTGAGAACTGGCTTATAATTCTCCTGTGCTTATAATCAGCAGTGCATGAGCTACCTTTGTGGGAGTTCCATCCTGAGAGGCATACTAAAGGAAAGTTGGTATTGTGTCAGGGAATTTTGGTGAGAACTAAGAGGAGAAATTTGAGCCTGATCTTATGTGGGTCGCTGCCTCTCACTTTACCTAACAAAAGTCAAACAAAATCACGAACACTCAAACATCATGATTTCGCCCTGAGGTAGTACGTGGATAAGTTTTAACTACTCTCCCCTCAGCTGTCTATACTTGATAACAATTATCATATAATAATATGCCATATAAATTTATTCCACAACTGTTATTAACAAATGCTGTAATAATGCTAATAGTATTGTAATCATATTGCTATTAGCAGCAGCAACTGTAGTCACGACACATCTCCAATAGATATGAATGACTTGGCTGGCATATCAGTAGGCTGGAGATGATCAACTGCTGGTATTTACTTGCATCACGCTCACCAAATGCCATATCTCGTAGAAGGTGGAGATGCCACAGTTGTTTACACAAACAGATGAAATTGCTTACTAATAAGCAGTAGATATTATTGCCAGGCGTTTGGGAACAAACCAGGCAGTCAGCAATGTTTCGCCCTCTGCACTCTTGTCCGGTGATCCAGGGCTGACCTAGCATGGGCTGTTCTTGAACCAGGCGTGAAACCAGATGTTACATGACCCAAACACAAGCCAAAACACTTACCTGTTTCTGCGTTAACTAGAAATTTCCACAGCGGCTGTGTGCAGTGTTAGCCCGCACCAGCAGATGGGGCGGTTACAGTGCGGTTTTGGTCCGTTCTGCAATTCATGGAGTGTGTTTTCCCCTGCAGAGCTCTGAATCTTATTTTTCATTAGGAATCAGATTACTTTTCCTTTTTTTGTTGGTTTGTTTGGGTTTTTTTTTTTTTTTTTTTTTTTTTGTGGTTAATGGTATTATTGGTTATTGCCTGGCTTAATTCAGCAATCACTGCTGATGTATGAGTGTTTGAGGCGCTGTTTTTCAGGGCAGTGTCCCAAGGGCTACATCCTACCCATGTTTTGTCAAAAAATGCAGAGGAGTGGCCCATAGCAATAGCAGTGAAAAATACTTCATTTCTATTTAGTGAGCCAGGTAATGTTCATAACAAGCTCCCCTCCATTGCTCCTGTTTACAAGCCGAGATAGGTACCAGATTTAAAACTTCAGTAGTTTTTATGCAAGATTTCAGTGAGAAGACACAGACTCTAGATAAAATGTAGTGATAACATATTTATATGCAAAGTAGTGCAGTCCTTTATTATTTGGCCTTGCAAAAAAAGACAGTCTTTATGCACATATACACAAACACACACTTTTTTTTTTCTCCCAGTTAGGTCATAAATTAAGGATCTGGGTTTTTATACCCGTAAGAACTCACATATGTCAATCTGTTGTTGCAACTATACATTGTATTCAAAGTACCCTGTTATTTATTTTAACAGAAGAAAGTCTGTAGAATCCAAACAGACTGGTTTTCTAAGGTTGATTGTGACTTACTCTCTTTGGAAAAAGGTAGTTTCTCAAAGTTCAAACCTCGTGTAGGAAGGAATGTGCTTTCACTTTTACATTTATTTTATGAGGGGAGGGGAAAGTTTCTTCAGACCAGATGATACTTCCACTGTGAAAGTCAATAGCCAGAGCAGTGACCTGGAATACTGGAAATTTAAGTTCAAGTTCATTCTGCTTGATTGAGGACCTGAGCCTGAAGCTCCAGTATTTTTTCGCCTATTCAAGGCAGGGGTTCTTACGTCCTGACTAATGATCCTATGGCACATACAAAAATGTGTGAGCTAACTTCAGTGACAGCCTCACTTCTGATGTAAGGATTCTTGCCTATTACATTTGACTCTGCATTGAAAAATGTCTGCATTGTGGGGTGTCAGTTTATCAATATGCAAGTGAGCAAGAAGGGCTGCAGCATGAACTGTTCTTCATACAACTTGCTATGTCATTCATTTTCCCTCAAATGTCCCATACCTGAAAACGCAAATTGGCTATTTTGTTAGGAGAAGAATGCAGAAACTGTGATTCAGTTCCCTCAGTTTGTTCATGTGGCAGTTTTCTATTAAAGCTTCTTGGCTGAACTCCTCCTTTCATTTAATATTCCTGCCAAGATCTCCTAAAAAATACTTGGCCTTTCACCATAAGAGTGGGACAAGGATACAAGACAGGGAATTTTAGTCCAGATGTTAAGCTGGACCTGTAGAAGATAATAGGATCATGAAGCACTTGAAGAACAACTGCAGAAAGAGAAGAATAGACATCTTGAGGGCATTTCTGTGTTAAGTGATGTGACAGCTTCTCTCTCCTTCAATGCAGTGGGAACTACAGCTGGTCAATACAAATGGAAAAGAAGCTCAAAGTAACTTAAGTAGGGTCCCATAGAAAGCACAAATAAAAATCACATCTACTTTGGAGGAAAATGAATTCTGTAACCCGGTTTAGCTTTTGAATCTGCAGACTCCGTTGCAGACATAGAATCATAGAATCATAGAATCATAGAATGGTTTAGGTTGGAAGGGACCTTGAAGATCATCGAGTTCCAACCCCCCTGCCACAGGCAGGGACACCTCCCACTAGACCAGGTTGCCCAAGGCCACGTCCAGCCTGGCCTTGAACACCTCCAGGGATGGGGCTTCAACAACCTCTCTGGGTAACCTGTTCCAGTGCCTCACCACCCTTAAAGTGAAAAACTTCTTCCTAATGTTTAATCTAAACCTGCCCTGTTCCAGTTTAAAGCCGTTCCCCCTCGTCCTATCACTACATGCCCTAGTAAAAAGTCCTTCCCCAGCTCTCCTGTAGGCCCCCTTTAGGTACTGGAAGGCCGCAATAAGATCTCCCCGGAGCCTTCTCTTCTCCAGGCTGAACAGCCCCAACTCTCTCAGCCTCTCCTCATAGCAGAGGTGCTCCAGCCCTCTGATCATCCTCGTGGCTCTCCTCTGGACGCGCTCGAGCAGGTCCATGTCCTTCTTATGTTGGGGACTCCACAGCTGGATGCAGTACTCCAGGTGGGGTCTCACGAGAGCAGAGTAGAGGGGCAGAATCACCTCCCTTGACCTGCTGGCCACACTTCTTTTGATGCAGCCCAGGATACGGTTGGCCTTCTGGGCTGCAATCGCACACTGCTTGCTCATGTCGAGCTTCTCATCAATCATCACCCCCAGGTCCTTCTCCACAGGGCTGCTCTCCAGCCATTCTCCGCCGAGCCTGTATTTGTGCTTGGGATTGCCCCGACCCAGATGTAGGACCTTGCACTTGGCCTTGTTGAACTTCATGAGGTTGGCTTGGGCCCACCTCTCCAGCCTGTCCAGGTCCCTCTGGATGGCAACCCTCCCCTCCAGCGTGTCTGCCTCGCCAAACAGCTTGGTATCATCAGCAAACATGAGGAAGTGTTTGTATATTTTCCAGCTTTTCTAAGTTTAAAAAAAAAACAAAAAGCATTGGCTGTAACACTTGTTTCTCCTATGTCTTTAGACCACAACAGCCACAGCAAAATTCCATTTGTATAATCCTGTATGGAATAATTAATTTATTTTAACTTTTGATCAGAGGAGGAGAATATATCACCCCACCAGGAATACCAGAATGCCTTTAAAAAATTATGTCATTTGTTGATGATGGTCTGCAAAGACTAGAGAATGCTTTTGTCTTATGATGTGATCAAAATTAAGACTGTGTTACATACACAAATCTAAAATACCTAAAAACCCTATTTACTAAGGCCACAGATGTTCATGGTCTCGGATTAACGTTCTATATGAAAACAGTACAAAAATCTATTTAGAAACACGATACAGCTTAAACCACTAAGCACCTTTGAGTGAAGCAGCGCTGTATGATGGGGACAAAGAACTGGGAATCAATTTACCATACAAAGTGGTTTTTCACCATCCATTTCATTTGGTAGCTCTGAAAGGCAAACAGTTGTCATAGAAACAGTAAAATAAGAAATCCGTTTGTTGGGACTGGATGATGTGCTTCCTTTGAAAATGCAAATAAAGGTTCACTAGATAGATTTTTGTCAAGTGTATATCCTGCCAGAACTTTTAGTTTGGAATAATATGCTTCTGGTTGTGTTTGTTTCATTTAAATGGCTAATCCTTTCCATGCTGGTTGGACTTTCACAGCATGCTGTTCTAGTTCCTGTGATTTCGTATTGCAACTTGTAATCTTAGACATTTCAGACCATATCTTCCATCCTACCTCCCCTCATAGGAGCTTTTGAAAATTTGGCTGGAAACAAACATGTCAGGACCTCTCAGGATTCATTTTCCTACTGTGTTCTCATCTCTTTTATTAGAGCCATTGTGCAAACCAAAGGCACAGACTGCAATCAGGCTATGTAAGCTTTTAAGCTTTTAGTCCTGTGTCTGTTTAAAGGGCTAACAATTGCATAAACTGCTGTTTCAAGCATCACAGTCTTTGGCCATGTCTAGAATGTTATAAAATAAATGGCTTAGGGATGCATGGGAAGGACACAGAAGTACAAACCACATCACTTACTGTAATACAAGACAAAAGCCGTGAGGGAGCCTGAAATCTGGATTTAGAAGTGAAATTTTTTCTAGCCTCTTGAAGGAGCAGAGCTAAAGGTACAGAGTCACTGCAATGACAGCTGTAGCGTATGCATCTCCAAGATTTCTTTAAAGCAGCTCTGTTTCTGGCACCAGTGTCATGGTTGGAGCTCAGTGCAGTCTGATTTACTTTGCCTTTTTGACGAGTTCTGTGCTTCCCTTGTCAGACTGTTGCTGGTACTCAGGCCAGCTAGTATAAAGCAAGCCACAAGATGTTCTGAAGAAGCCACTTCAGGCCCTCGGAACACCTCAAAGTATATTTCAGACAGCACATGCTGTGGTTACACATTGACTTTCAAAATAAATCTCATTGTGAAATATTATAGGTACTTTCTGGGAAAAGATTAACATGACAGTGGCATCCTGAAAAACTGGTAACATCATAAAAGGTCCTTTTTAAAAAGGACCTATAGTTCTAAAAGTAGGGCTGAACTGGGGTGAAATACATCTCTTTTTCTGAACTGAAGTAGAATCCAAGAAGCAGACTTCAGACACAAGCTCCCAGCTATACCATAGCACACAGAGCACACATCATGCCCTTCAGGTTCACTGAGCTCCTGTGACCTCCCGTCTTCTCACTGTTCATGGCTGATAACCAACATATGGTACGATGCATTAGTATAGTTATAATACTAGATGTTTGAAAATGAAGTGTTCATAAAATGTCTGGTTGTGTTTTCCACAAGTCTCAAGCAATGGAGAAGAGCTGAACTAAGACTTTGAATGTACGTAACCATTTTAGGACTTTTGATTCTGTTTCCCCACTTCTGAATACAGACAAAAGGTTTGCTCTTCCTTACTGAAAAGTCAAAATTGACTCTGTAGTCACCTTTGAAAATCAAAGTCTTGGCTCTGGCCTGTATATGTGCTGCACGGATGAATGCTGGGATGTGAGAAAACCTTACCTGACTGAACAAGTGGTTTTGAATTTGTGAATTTAGGGCCACTTATAAGATATTGAAGGTAAAGTGTTTGACAGAGGTCTTGAAGAGAAAAGACAGCTTCTGACTGAAAGAAGTCAATCAGACTTTTACCACTGGTTTTAAGGCCTCAAAATTTCATGCTAAAATGTTCCTCAAACTATGGGAGCTGCATTTTGAAAAAAAAGAAAAGAAAACCAACATAAGCCTGTCATTTGAAAAGTAAAATATTTTACCTTCCTGCCAAGCTCTATTTCTGACAGTCTTGCAGCATTATATATATATCATATAGACAGGAAAAGATAAGTAAATTTAGTAAGTCTGCTTAAAAAGCTATAATTCCTTGATATGTAGAGTAATAATAAAACCTTGAGAGAGTTTCATATTACTATTTTATGCCCAGTGACTAACATAAAGGAAATGATTACCATTCCTTTAAATTCAAGTAGAGAACCTCAGCAAAAAATATTCATTCACCCAGTTTTACAAATGCAGATGTCGTGAAATGTATCTGAAGTGTGTCTTGAAGCAAATATTTGCATCATTTTTTCTTTAATTTCATAGGCAAGTTATAGCAACGTCGTCTTCACTTCAGAGTGGAATGTGAAAATAGGCACATAGAGGGGAAAGGATGGGTGGGTTTGAAGTGGATAAACAAAAACATGGTGTGCTCTTTCCCAGTATCCGAGTGCATATATTCTTGGGTTTTGAAATGTTCGAAACGTGCTTTTTTCCTCTGCTGTTGCTCTCTACATGACTGTGGTTCTTGGTATGGTCTGGCCAAGACTAGAGGCAGTACTGACATGATCTTGTAAGAGCCATCCTCCTGAGACTTCTTCCCCAAGCAGAACCACAACATTCTCAAAGTCTTCTTAAGAAACTTTTTATTGAGAGGATTTCATTCCAATATTTTAGATGAAGAAAATTTGAATACAAGTTGGAGAACCCTCTGCATTTCAAGGGTTTTCTTTTTAATATTTAAAACTATAAATCTTCTAACGTTCACCTCTTACTGGTGTACCAATACACCATCATGAGAACTATCCTGAGTTACACAGTGAATATATTCCCCTGTTACGAGGGGAATGATGCAAATTGTAATGTTTCCTTTGAAAATAGCTTGTTTCAGGGATACTTAAGCATTAAAAACGTATACGTATGTATAAAAGCTGGAAAATAAAGATAGCTCTATTATCTACTATGCTAGCAACAGAGAACAGGCAGGTGTAGAGAGATAGATAGAGGGGACAGTGAAATCATATTGCTCCAGGTAAGCATCTGGCCTTTGGCATATTACTGGTAACTCTTCTACATCTGTCTTCTGGGACAACATAGAGACAAAATGCATGTTTCCATTCTCCATTTAATATTTTTAATGAGTGACTTTGTCTGGAGGGTGGAGGGTTTTTTGTGTTTGAGGATTTTTTATATTTAACAACTGCAAATATTACTTGAATTTGGAAAATGCTTAGGGGAAGGGCAGTTGACAAATTGTAATCAAGGAACCACTTGCATAACGAAGGAAACAATGGAACAACTGAGGGGAGGCAACACCATCTGGAGAAAAAGATTGATAGCTTATTGAGAAGCCAAGGGTCTGTGAAAAAGAGATGTCTCTGGGCTACATAATTAACTTGGTATTTTATTTCTTTATGGTGTGTGGGTTGTGGGTTAGTTCAGAGACCAATGAAACTCATGCAGTACTCTCTGAAGACTGGGAGGAGAGATGCACTTAACTTAAAACAAAGCCGGGCCATTTTCTTTATTTCCATTTCCTGGAAACAAATTTTTTTGTTTGAATTTCCTGGAAATAGAGTCAACAGAAATAACTCACTTTGTTTAAAGTTTTTATCTTCTGCATGATTTGACATCTCTCCTGAGTTTACTAGTTCCAAACAATCCTATGATTTGGCAAATGTCACAGCTGCTCTTCATATTTGTCATAGCCTAGTAACCTGTAACAGCCAGAGGAGACCAAAAAGTAATAATTAGGCTATTCCAAAGCACTTAGTTCTTCAGTACAAGTGTTGTGGTTTAACCTGGCAGGCAGCAAAACACCACACAGACATTTGCTCACTCCCCCCCACAGTGGGATGGGGGAGAGAATCAGAAAAAAGTGTATAACTCCTGGGCTGAGACAAAGACAGTTCAACAGGACAGAAAAGGAAGGGAAAATAATAATAATGGTAAAAGAATATACAAAACAAGTGATGCACAATGCAGCTGCTTACTACCTGCTGACTGATGTCTAGCCAGTCCTTGAGCAGCAGCCACCACCCCCTGGCCAACTCCCCCCAGTTTTTGTTGTTCAGCATGAACATATCCCATATGGTATGGGATATCCCTTTGGTCAGTTGGGGTCATCTGTCCTGGCTCTGTCCCCTCCCAGCTTCCTGTGCACCCCCAGCCTCCTAGATGTCAGGGCAGTACGAGAAGCTGAAAAGTCCTTGACTTAGTGTAAGCATTGCTCAGCAAGGACTAAAGTGTCAGTGTGTTGTCAACATTGTTCTCATCCTGAATCCAAAATACAGCACTACACCAGCTACCAGGAAGAAAATTAACTCTATCCCTGCCAAAGCCAGGACAATAAGTCAAGACTACTATTTTTTATATCCCTATTCAAGTCTTTTTCTCATGTTGATCGTCACTTTAACAGGCTGCACTATACTGTGAAACATCTCCATGACATAAGAACTTTTCTTCAATAGTTATGGGGGTAGAGGGGTGTTGGTGCCATCCAGTTATCATTCTGATATTTCTTTCTCCTATTCATGAAGCTAGAACAGATATTTGCAAGAATAAAATGCTATGTGAGAGATATAGCTAATTTTCATCAAAAGTAATTCCGTCTTTCCATGAACCCAATAAGGATGTTTTTATGAAATAACATTAATAGTTATCTCTCTGAGTATTTTCTCTCTACTATTTTTCTGAAGAGACTTTTGTGAACTGTGTGTTAAATAACCATTTTTTTTTCTTTCACATCTTGATTTCTCCCACTGACTTTTTGCTTTTGAGATTTGAAATCCCAGATTTCTAACACAAATGTATCTCTCATGGTGAAAGACAGAAGAAAACCACATTCTGTCGCTGTAGTGCTGGTCTACACAGAAGTATAGGTGGGTCTTAGGCATATGTTCACCATGCTGCTTTAATATTTAATTCCATCAAAGCTGATCTGGGGAATCTCTTACGTTTAAACACTTCCTCAGGTTTCTAACAGTATTGCAGTCTTTAAGCTACATATAAAGCTGGAAAAACAAAAGCGCCCTGGGTGATTGAGAGAAATAGAAGAGTAATGCATTCTTGTAACTACAGTGGGAACTATTTATCCATATGAAAATGTGGGAGAATCTACATTAGGTAACAACTGTTGTGTACATTTCTGGGTATGAGAATATAGATTAAATTGTTTTTTGAGATAAAAGCTTTTCACCTAAATGGGATCACCAGAGTTACAAGCCTGTATAATAGTACAACCAGAAGCTTCAGCTGAGTTTAATGGGGATAACCTAACTCCCAATTTCTGTGCTGGGTGTGAAATTGCTGTGCTGTGTTAGCACAGAGCTGGTGTATGATAATGGAAAATAAGGCTGATAGATTTTACTCAGGTTTAATCCATTGCTACATGAGAAATAGATCTAACATAAGCCATCAGAAATAAAATCTCTCAGAAATCCCTGAGGCTGTTCAAGGTAGCAGTTTCTTACTAGAAAACATGCATTTATTTCCTTCCCAAGCAAATAAAAACTCTTAAGAGTTGGTACATTTAACAGTAGATCGTGCTGGTGAGGGGTTTATTTCAGGTAAAGCCCAGTTTCACTGGGTACTGTGGGCATTGACATGCTTCCTAATGGCAGCTCGTCTGCATGAGCTGTCATTAGATCACTGGCAATCTAATATTCGCCTGCACAAGCAAATGTGACTTTTGTGCTATGGACCAAGACTGCAACTGTAACAGTTAATACATCAAATCTGTATTTCTCCCCAGCCTGGAGACACTCTCCTATCATCATCATCCCCTTGTTGAAAACCATCTGTAGCTAATCATCCCCCGCTATCTTCATAGAATCATAGAATCATAGAATGGTTTAGGTTGGAAGGGACCTTGAAGATCATCGAGTTCCAACCCCCCTGCCACAGGCAGGGACACCTCCCACTAGACCAGGTTGCCCAAGGCCACGTCCAGCCTGGCCTTGAACACCTCCAGGGATGGGGCTTCAACAACCTCTCTGGGCAACCTGTTCCAGTGCCTCACCACCCTTAAAGTGAAAAACTTCTTCCTAATGTTTAATCTAAACCTGTCCTCTTCCAGCTTAAAGCCGTTCCCCCTCGTCCTATCACTACATGCCCTAGTAAAAAGTCCTTCCCCAGCTCTCCTGTAGGCCCCCTTTAGGTACTGGAAGGCTGCAATAAGATCTCCCCGGAGCCTTCTCTTCTCCAGGCTGAACAACCCCAACTCTCTCAGCGTGTCCTCATAGGAGAGGTGCTCCAGCCCTCTGATCATCCTCGTGGCTCTCCTCTGGACGCGCTCCAGCAGGTCCATGTCCTTCTTATGTTGGGGACTCCACAGCTGGATGCAGTACTCCAGGTGGGGTCTCACGAGAGCGGAGTAGAGGGGCAGAATCACCTCCCTTGACCTGCTGGCCACACTTCTTTTGATGCAGCCCAGGATACGGTTGGCCTTCTGGGCTGCGATCGCACATTGCTTGCTCATGTCGAGCTTCTCATCAATCAGCACCCCCAGGTCCTTCTCCACAGGGCTGCTCTCCAGCCATTCTCCGCCGAGCCTGTATTTGTGCTTGGGATTGCCCCGACCCAGATGTAGGACCTTGCACTTGGCCTTGTTGAACTGCATGAGGTTGGCTTGGGCCCACCTCTCCAGCCTGTCCAGGTCCCTCTGGATGGTATGCCTCCCCTCCAGCGTGTCTGCCTCACCAAACAGCTTGGTATCATCAGCAAACTTGCTGAGGGTGCACTCTACCCCACTGTCCATGTCGCTAACAAAGATGTTGAACAGTACGGGTCCCAGTACCGACCCCTGAGAAACGCCACTCGTCACTGCTCTCCACTTGGACACCGAGCCGTTGACCGCAACCCTTTGAGTGCGACCATCCAGCCAGTTCTTTATCCACCGAGTGGTCCATTTATCGAATCCATGTCTCTTCAATTTAGAGACCAGGATATCGTGTGGGACAGTGTCAAATGCTTTGCACAAGTCCAGGTAGATGACATCAGCAGATCTTCCCTTGTCCACTGCCACTGTAACCCCTTCGTAGAAGGCCACCAAATTTGTCAGGCATGACTTGCCCTTGGTGAAGCCATGTTGGCTGTTGCCAATCACCTCCTTGTTTTCTGTGTGCCTCAGCAGAGTTTCCAGGAGGCTCTGCTCCATGATCTTGCCAGGCACAGAGGTGAGACTGACTGGCCTGTAGTTCCCCGGGTCTTCCTTGTTTCCCTTTTTGAAAATAGGGGTTATGTTTCCCCTTTTCCAGTCGGCAGGAACCTCGCCAGACTGCCACGACTTCTCAAATATGATGGCTAGTGGCTTCGCGACTTGATCTGCCAGTTCCCTCAGGACCCGCGGATGTATCTCATCAGGTCCCATGGACTTGTGCACCTTCAGGTTCCTCAGGTGGTCTCTCACTTTATCTTCATCTACAGTGGGCGGTGCTCCGTTTTCCCAATCCTCTCCTTTGCAATCTGCGTCTTGGGCAGTGCGGCTGCTGTCCTTGTCTGTGAAGACTGAGGCAAAAAAGTCATTGAGTACCTCAGCTCTGTCGCTGTCCCGGGTGACCAGTTCTTGCATATCCTTCCGGAGAGGGCCTACATTTTCCCTCGTCTTTCTTTTCTCGCTTACATACCTATAGAAGGATTTTTTGTTTGTCTTAATGTCCCTGGCCAGATTTAGTTCTAGCTGGGCTTTAGCTTGTCTAACCCGCTCTCTAGCTGCTCGAACGATTCCTCTGTAATCCTCCCAGGCTACCCGGCCCTGTCTCCACTCCCTGTAAGCCTCCTTTTTTCTTTTGGTCAGTTCCAGGAGCTCCTTGTTCATCCACGCAGGCCTCCTGGCTTTTCTGCCTGCCTTCCTCTTTGTAGGAATGCATTGCTGCTGTGCTTGGAGGAGGTGGTCCTTGAATATTAACCAACTTTCTTGGACCCCTCTTCCTTCCAGCGCTTCATCCCACGGCACCATACCAAGCAGATTCTTCAAGAGGCCAAAGTCGGCTCTCCTGAAGTCCAGGGTCATCAGCCTGCTGCGCACCTTCTTCGTTGCCTTGAGGATTTCAAACTCAACCATTTCGTGGTCACTGCAGCCCAGGCTACCCTTGAGTTTGACCCTGTCAACCAGCCCCTCCTTGTTGGTAAGAACAAGGTCCAGCATGGCTCCTCTCCTCGTCGGCTCCTCAACCACTTGGAGAAGGAAGTTGTCCTCAATGCAATCCAGGAACCTCCTGGATTGCCTGTGCCTGGCTGTGTTATCCTTCCAACTGATGTCAGGGTGGTTGAAGTCACCCATGAGAACCAAGGTCTGTGAACATGATGCCGCCCTTATCTGTCTATAGAGGGCTTCATCCACTTGGTCTTCCTGGTCGGGTGGCCTGTAGCATACCCCCACTGTAACGTCCCCTGCTCCCGATTTCCCTGTAATCTTGACCCATAGGCTCTCAGTTGGCTCGGTATCCTCCCCCAGGTTGAGCTCCATACATTCCAGCTGCTCATCAACATATAAGGCAACACCGCCTCCTCGTTTCCCTTGCCTGACTCTCCTGAAGAGCCTGTACCCTTTCATGCCGATGCTCCAGTCATAGGAGTCATCCCACCAAGTTTCTACGATGCCAATGAGATCGTAGCCTTGGAGGCGTGTACACGTCTCTAATTCCTCCTGCTTGTTCCCCATGCTCCGCGCATTTGTGAAGAGGCACTTCAGCCGTGTCTTCGTTGCGGCCGATTTGGTTGGAGCAGCTGTAATTCCTTTGTCCTGTACTAACAGTGCCTCCCGATTGACTCCCGTTAGTCCAGGAGCTCCTAGCTCATCTACGTGAAGGTTTGGGCATACTGCAGCGTAGCTGGCACATCTTGGAGCTAATGGCTGCAGGCCCTCACCAGCGCCCTGTTCCCCTTTCCTTGATGTAACATCCCTTGGCTGTTCATGGGCAACCCTGATAATACCCCCTTCCCCCGTCGAATTTAGTTTAAAGCCCTGTTAACGAGCCCTGCCAATTTTTGGGCAAAACCCCTTCTCCCTCTTTGAGTGAGCCAGCCCCCATCTGATGCCAGCAGGCCTGATGCCGCAAAGGTCATTCCATTGTTAAAAAACCCAAAGTTGTGTCGTTGACACCATCCACGGAGCCACATGTTAACAGATTGAGCTTGTCTGTTCCTTTCAATGTCATTGCCCGCAACAGGAAGTAGGGATGAGAAAATCACCTGTGCTCCAGATCCCTGTAGTGACTGTCCCAAAGCCCTGATATCCCTTTTAATCATCCTTGCACTCCTTTCTGCACATTCATCGCCCCCCACATGAAACAGGAGCAGCGGATAGTAGTCCGAGGGCTGCACCAGGCTAGGGAGTCTCTTAGTGATGTCCCTAACGCATGCCCCCGGGAGGCAGCAGACTTCCCTGAGAGCGGGGTCTGCCCTACATATTGGGCCCTCAGTCCCCCTCAATGCTGAGTCGCCCACGACTATAGCTCTCCTTTTCTTCCTTGTAGCAGTGGTCTTAATGTTTTGAGCGGGTCTTCCCAGTCCTGGCATCTCCTGTGATGTATTAGGACTGTCCACCTTGTTGTCCTCCGGCTGTCCTGCCATGCCCAGGGCCTCGTACCTGTTGGATAATGGTACTAGGGGAGGGGGGGGCGGGCAAGGAGGGGGCTCGCTTGCTGCGCTTACCACAGACTCGCCTCCATTCATCATTTTTCGGTAGGCATCTTACCATACTCCTGCAAAAACAGTAAGGAAAAAAATAATAAATTGGTGGTATCTTCTCCTTTTAAAAAGCGGGTATACTGACAGCTTTCTAGTGATAGTAATCAGGGAATTTTAGTCTGATAGAGAAAGATGGTAGGAGCTCTGAATGAGGCCAGTTGGCTAAAAGGGAAAATGAACTCTGAGTGTGAAGTAAACAGCTGATAGTGCAACTCTAACTTCAGGCAAAGCTAAAGGAAGTAAAATCCAAATGTACTGGGAGAGTAAGGAAAGAGTTTGCATTTACCTGCAAACGTAGTTCGTGGTGGGTTTTGGTTTTTTTTTTTAATAGCTTATATTTCTACCTAATTAACTTGGCTATTGAAATAGCAAAAAAAGAGAAATGCTGTGGGAGTTTATTTTCCTCCATTTCAGTGCAACTACCTCAGTTTAGCCCCAAGCAAAAAGTGAAAGTTGAATCAGGCTGGGGGGTGGTGGTGGTGGTGTAAATGAGGACACAGAAAAAACAAATTAAGGTCTGACAAACTAAACAATATAGCACAGCTGGTGGTGGCCTTGATGGAAAGAATGAAATGGTGGGAAGGGGGTGTATCAGCTCTTCTTTTCTCCATCTCGACAGCAGCGTGTCTGACCCTTTCCGTGGTGGAACCTGCCAGCCCAAGGATGTTTCTGTAGCTGTGTTACCTGCTTGTTTATAAGGTATCTTTGCTAAATAACTTAAAATGGTCAGTGGCTGTCCTTGGAAGTTTAAGTGCTTTTGTTCTATAAAAAAATATAATAAATCTTTTTGCATAGGTTTTACTTCAAGTTCTAGAAAGTGGGGTATAGATGGTGCTTGTTCCTTCATGTGAAAGCTCCTAAATACTGTAATGTTTAAGAGCAACAAACATATACATCTCTTCCTTTCCTTTCTTTGTCCTCTTTACTCCTCTGCATGTGTACTGGAAGTAGAATGACAGAAGGTCCTTATGCAGGCTGTGCAAGCCAAAGGACAAGTGGTAGGGTTTCAATACTCTCTCCCTACCTCCTCTTTCCCTGCACGCCACCCACCCATACACATGCTTGTTTGCTTGCCCACAAGCCTGTTACAATCTGGTTCTTGCGCAAAGTTACTTTTATTTTTCACATATATCTCCAAAGGATCTTGGGAAGGCACCTTCCCAATTTGCCTCGTGGGTAATTTTTGGGTATGTTAGCACCGTAGATCAGGAAGGTGCTGGAAATCAGATCTTGCGTTTTATTTGTGTTATTGTGGGGCGAATCATGATAGCTGTTTAAATTTTAAATCATTTCAGCTCTTCTGCTGTAAAAAGAACGCTGATTTCCCATTAGAGGAAGGCCTGTAGAAAGATGTAATCGCACATTCAGTGATTCAAAGGTGCTTTGCATGCAGGGTTGCCTAAATGCATGCATGCCTAAAGAAGAGCCACTTACAATGCTCAGGTTGTTTCCTTATAAAATTGATTCATAAAAATGTTCATACAGGCTGGGCTCAGGGGCAGACAACACCCCTGAAAGGTAAGTACAAGAAAAATAGCTGGCTCAATTAGGAGAATTGCTCTGTGTTTTTCTTTTGAAAAATCTGGCAATTACATCACATGGCTATTTTTAGGCAGACAATAAAGTGGAACACTAGGTTAATGAAAGCAGCCTGCGCAAGCTGCATGCTATGGAATATTTACCCAGCATATGCATGGTAGGCTATAAGACTGAGGGGAAATGCGTGCAATCCACCTGCTCCTGAACTACACCTTAGATTTTTGCCTGAGAAGAAAAGCTGGTTTTATTGGCAAAACAGAAAACATAATTGATAACAATTTATCTCTTAATCCACTCTTCACTTTTTAAATTCCTTGAGTTCATTTTAGAGGCGAGAGAGTGCTAATGCCATCATCTGAATACAAACGGGGTCGAGGTGTGGGAAGGGAGGAATTTGACATATGCACTGGTATACACAGTGCTCTTCTGCAACTGGGCTACATGTTTATTCTACAGTGAAATTCCCTAAAAGTTTTTAAAAAATGCCCTGAATTTTGCAGCTCCATTGAGCACACTCTAGTAGGCTACACAAAGTTTTTAAGGTTTCTCTGTTTGAAAGTCTTGTGGGTTGTAATACCATTGGTGTTGTTACTTTGGAGAAATAAGAGCTGAAGGAACATCTGTGGTCATAATACTGCTTATGATTGCGAAGTCTCAGTTTCAGGTATCAGGGACAACATGTAGATGCTTCCACATCCAAATGGCTACTGCTTTCAAATGGTTGCATGTTTTGCTAGTGCAGTCAAAAGGGAGCAAACTCAGCCCAAAAATATCAAAATATGTAGTTAATACTAGAAGTGGTATGCTGAATTAGAGAACATAGTGTTTGTTATAACTTATTGTGTACAAGAGGGGACTTGCAGAGTTGTTCACATCTTTATCAGTTGCTATTAAACATGGTGGTCTGGATGCAGCCTGTGTTTTAGGAAGCCCCTAAATTCCTGCTTGCCGGAGGTTCAGAGATCACATGAGGGAGAGAAGTGCTTTACACCTGCCCTATGTCTTTCCCATCTCCCTGAGTATCCTCCCTCCCGGCCGTGGTCAGGGACTTCCTTGCCTAAATCAGGATGTTTCTGGGTGACGAGAAAAAAGCCAAGCAGGGATTCTCTCAGTCTCTGCGATTACAGTGAAGCACTGACTTTAATGAGACAGTTCATATGCTTGAAGTGAAGCATATACTGAGGACCTTGCTGAACTTGACTGTATGTGGCGCAGCAAGTGGGTGTCGGGTTAGGGAAGGATTTGTGTGAGTGGGAGAAGAGAGCTTTCTGTGCAGTTACCCCACCTCTCAAGGCCTAGCATGGATGAATTAGAGACTCCAGAGAAAACAGAAAAGTTTTTATATGAACTATTTTTCCTCCTAGAATGAACAGATTAAGGGTTGATTAATTCATGGTGATTGTCAGCTTAATGAAGAATATAAAGATCACAGGGAAAAACTGAGTTCTTCCTGACTTACAGGGTCTGATCAGAGCAGTCATCTGGAAAGCATAAGCTATGACGGTACTTCTCTATTTCCAAGAATAGATTAATAACTAAATTGGTTGTTCTGTTATAGCCTTTTTAAACAGCTACATTTTGTCTCCAGTTATTACACTCTAGTTATTGTATGAGCGTATCTTCAAAGGCGGCTGCTCAGTCTAAAGATCAGCTTGTATTCAGACTTTTTTTCCCAGTTGAAAATGGCGCTTATTAGGCACTGGGTAAAGGATACATCTGAGGTGGCTGCAGACTCTCAGTACTGTGGGGTGGGAGTAGGGGGAGTAGAAGGGGTATCTAGAGGGAGCTGGGGTTGTTCTTCCTGCCCCATAGGAGGGCCAGAGATCCTTATCCCTACCAAGGCCTCCTGTCTCCCATAGCAGGAACCACCACCTGATGTTTCCCATGATTTCTTGTTGGCTTCTAGCAGTCTCCTGCCTCAGGCAACTGATAAATTTGCCTGTGCCTGAGAGATAGCCGTAGAGTACATGTAGGATGATGACATTCACTGCCCCCTGCACCCACCCCATTTTTTCCTTGGAGACATTGTTTTCTTCTAAACCTGCATTATAACATTAGAGCTCCATTTGCGTGTTATGTCTGAGCCCGGCTGGAAGTTATTGATGATTTCTACTTTCAACCTTGTTGTGACTGTGGTTTAGTGATATCGACAGAAGCAAACCAAAAATACACTTGCCAATTCTGTTGTTCAGTGCAGATCCAGCTCTAGCCTATATGTATATTTGCCATAATTAAAAATTTGTAGAGCTAATAGTTATCCCTGATGTGTTACCTAAGTAAGTTAACATATATGGTACTCATGCTTGAAGTTTAGTTTTGACTAAACATGTTTTGATTGAACAGGTAACTTTTAAGGGTATTTCTGATGCTTTTAACTGACAGTCAGAAATAATCTTGTTTTTGTCTACTAGTTTCCCCATGCTTTTGGAATTTGTTAGAAATTCTGTATCTTTCCATCTATGACCTGATTTAGCTGCCAATGAAGCTGACAGGAGTTTTTCCACTGGCTTCATCCAAAACCAGATCAGGCCACTAGAGAAAAAATGATAAATTACATTCATAAGCTGGGAGTTACCAGAGGCGTTGATCAATACACACACGATTTTCTGCCTAGGCAGGGTTTGCAGTTTGGCATCCTGCCCTCAGTAATATCAGGATGCCCTCCATGGTACAGTGAAAGGCGCACATCTAAAGCGACACTGGGTTTCACTGTCCCTCTGGGGCTTTATCTGGGGCAAGTGGTGAGACCTTGTCGAGGCAATTGCTGGGGAAGGTATGTTGCTTCAGAGGTGCCTGGCCATGAGCAGTAGCGCTTCTTACTAGAGTTTCTTTTCCTTGTATTTTGAAGCCACCAAGTTCACTGAACTGCCCCATAACCTTTTTTTTTTTCCTTTTTATTGCTATCAGTAACAAAAGCTGAAAATCTTGGCATGAGGATAATACATTTTTTTGTCAAAAATCATTAGTTCTTTACTAAAATGGTGTGCTTGTATCTAAGTTTGCAAAAGCACATGACTTCAGAATTCTTTACTAAAACAGAATATTCCTCAGTTTAAATACATCTTTTGAGAACTTTCAGTCTTGTAAGTGTTCTTTAACCTATTAAGACCAGCTATTAAATGTTTTCAACTTCAAAGAGTAAAAATATCACTGAATATATAAAGCGAGATTCTTTTTCTTTTTTTTTTTTCTTTTTTAGACAAAAAGAATGACTATTATCTTTCTTTTCCCAGGGAACATTTTCCCCATTATCTGCCTTGACAAACAACTAGTCTCACTAATAAATAATTCAGCAGCAAGAGACTCCGGGGCTGTCTGTATAAAATTATGGCATACATTAGCTGATGCCCTCACTAGGCAGGAGGTTCTGGGAGATTTAGTCTTGACAAAATGGCATTGCTAAATCCCTGGATGTCTCCTTAAAAACTGTCCCTGAAATTTTTGTATCTCTGCAGTTAGAAACTGACTGCTCCACTGGAAAAACAAGGACTAAAATAAGTTTTGCCTTTTTTCACTGAAGCTTTCCTTCTTTCAGAACCTGTTAAGGCTGTCTGAATATCATATTTTACAGAATTCTTCATCTGGTTCAAGATTAATTGAGCTGGTATTTTTAAGTTGTGTGGTTTTCCTTTTACCTTGCTGAAAGAAACATTAAGTGCCTGGCAGGTTAAAAGGGGAAGTAATAAACAGCCTCATCACTGAAAGGTAAACTGTACTCTGTGCCCAAGCTATCTGTGTTAAACCGTGTGTGTCTACGGCATATTCAACGAAAATTCTTGAAAGCTTGAGGGTCGTACTAATTTCAAGTGAAGCCTTTATCTCAAGGATCTTTCCTTCAGTTATGAAGATTTCATTTAAGGAACAAAAAAGCTGAGAATAATTAGTACTGTACTTTCACATGCACTACCCCTGGGTTATCTATTAAAAGAACCCATTTGGTGGTGGTGGCCCAGCTAGCCTGAGTGGAAGCCAACCATGGGAGCTTCCCTGTCCCACAGGGCCTCCTGCTCCTGCTTTCCTCCAGCTTTGACTTCTGACTGCTTCTGCCTCCAGTGCCATGCAGCTTGCTGGAAGGTTTGGACTATGTGAAACTACTATGTAGTAATTTTGAAGTGATGAAAGCTGTACATACAGAAATACTGCCATTTAGAGAAGACCCTGTTTTTAATGAGCCTTATCTTTAAAAGATAAAACTTCAGCTGAGTTGTTACAAGGGTTTTTTGCTGCAAGTAGGCCCTGAAGCTTTGTGGAGCAGTGAAGTCAAAGCAAAAGTTGGTGTATAAATCTTCTGGCTTCAGTGTACAGTTAGATTTTAATATGACACAGTTTTATTCTGGATTTTGGGAGGCAGGGGGTGTGTTTGCAGTGTGACATAGAAAACTTAATTATAACCAAGACCATATCTGTCCACACACCTAAAACTACAACATTGTACAGGCAAGATATACAGAGGGTGGAAACTCATGGAAAACTGAAGCAAATAGTCATTTAAACAATGTCACACAGGAAAATTGGGAAGGCTCAAATATTAACCTGCGCTTTCTGAACACAGTCATCTTCTCGGTCAGCTAGTCTCATCCATTTTTACTGGGTCTGTAAAAGACTATTTTAAACCATTCTATGATTTAGCAAATATGCTGTTTCAGTGTTACAGGTGGACACCAGGGGAAGAGACCAGTTTAGGTACAGGGGTTGGCTTCCCAGCCTATTAGTACACTTTTTCATTTTGAGAGATAGAGGTTAGGGAGGTAACTGTAGTCATGTGGGTGATCTGCAGTATCTGAACCCAGCCAAAAGTATTCATTACTATTTGCTGTAGACGCCTGAAACGTCCACCAGTCTTGCCACGTTTATGGGAATCAGAATAATTAATGCAAAGATGACAAATCTTTTAATGGAAAGTCCCTTGTTCTGATAAAGAAGGGTTGTAGGTAGTGAGGTTTTTGCAGATGTGTTGCCTGCTCCCACTTATTTCACTTTGGGGTTTTTTTTTGAGTCTAATTGTCAGTCATTTTAGTTCTCGGTGTCAAGTGCAAAAATGTCTGAAAACCTTTATCATATAGACTTTGAGTGGTAGGCCGAAGAACTCATGAGGTGCTCCTATTCAGTTTTCAAATTAGTGTATCTTTTGAAATTAGCAGTTGGAAAGAAGATTGTGGAGCATGTAATCTCTCGGGGAGAGCCAATAGTAAAAGGGGGGTAGAAAACTTTAGAACTTGTTTTGATTTTCTGGGGCACGCAGACCTTGCCAGAAGCATTCCTTCAAACAAAAAAAAAAAAAAAAAAAAAACACATTAATCATGTGAAAGACCAAAGCAAAATGAGATGGATCAGTACCTAGTTTCAGTTTAAACTTTCTCTTGACACAGAAGTGTTGCATATTGCTTTTGTTGTCCTACATCCAAAAGATCTAGTTAGTTTTATCTGTTCTGGCTACTGTGAAAGGATTTGGGGAGTCCTGTACCATTTCTGAAAAGACACCTTAATGTAGAAAACACACTGTTTCTTCCACAAATATTCAAGCCTGTAACTATGATGTCTATTTCCTGTGCTAGTGAAATCGGTAAAACTATCATGTACTAATACTTGTTGAAAGGGAGTAGAAAGGGGACTAAGAATGGATAAAGAAAAGCTGCTATTTATCACAAAAATATTTTTCAGATTCCAAGTTTGAAATTTGCCCTGATTGCAAATTTTGAGGGCAACAGTTATGTCTAAGCAGATATTGACATGATATTTTCAGTAGTTGTAGTTACTTAGGTGCTGAAGGAAAATTGATTCTCAATAACGTGAGCTCAAAAGCACTTTGCCAAATCACTGTTAGATGTTTAAACTGCAGACTGAGTGAACATAGTGAAGAAAAATTACGAGAGAATGTCCCATAGCAACAAAGTCTATTAGTTGTGATTTTTTAATGAAAGATATATTCTTTCCAAAGTTATAAAAATAGAACCTTAAAACATTATCTGTTTTCCTAGCTGGGATAAGATCCCATATATGTACAATCTTCAGCTATGATTCTGCACAAAACATTCAAGACCTACTATTTATTTCCTCTTATATTTTGTTATTATTAGTGGTCAGGCACAAAAATGTAATCAGGACTCAGACCTAATACACCAGATAGTAAAGAAATAGCATAGGATATCTGTCTTGGGCCAGAAGACTTATAATTAAAGGAAGACATTAATGTATGTAGTCATGCACATGTACCTAGTTGCCACCTTGAACCCCTTATACGATTTATCTAATAAATATGCAAGCCTGGTACTTCTGAGATTACACAATATATCTGAACTGGTGGATCTAACAGCAATACTGATTTTCTGGGTTCAGGAGCTTGCCCTTGTCTCACCTTGACCCACTATCAGAGCAGGACCAGGAGCCTGCCAGCCAGCCTCTGTAAGAGCTTGGCACACAGGCCAAAAAGGAGCTCAGATGTTTTTTTGGCCAGGTTCCAGATCTGAACCCATTTTAAGATGAAACCCCTAACTGAGCCCTAAATTATTTCACAAAAGTGTTCTGAAATGCAGTGTCCTGAGGAGTCTGGAATACCCCACCAAGCAGTTTCTGGTTTTCCAGAATAGATATCAAAAACAATACAATTTTCAGTCTAAAACAAAAAAGCAGCAAAGCAAACCCAGTAATTTCTTTTAAATAATCACTAATATTTTCAGCCTGACTTTAAGGTTTGTTGTGAAGAAAAAAACATCCATCTTGAAAGTTTTTGGAAGAAACATAGCAGTGTTTTCTTTAAAGGTCTATGTAAACTCTGTCTGATTTTTATCAGGTACTAAGATTTTTTGGGTGTTTGTTTTTCTCCTTCCTATTTGCCTTTCCTTCATTATCACTCCACTTTGTTCCATTTGCTTCTCTTTAAAATATAGAGAAATCAGTGCTCTCAAAGGGGTAAAAACCAAGATCCTCATCCTTTCCCCAGGTCCTTTCCTTTGTAGAGGGCTGTTGCTCAGCGACACGTGCCGTGGTTCTTGTCACCCTCCAGTTTGCAACTCTCTTCTGGTTGTCAAGTGGCAAAAAGGACAGCTCTGGGAAGTGAGCTGTCACACAGTCCACGTAGCCAGAGCCTGCTGCAACCTTCAGCATGAAGGCAAGGCAATTTGAAGAGTAACAGCAAAAGTTAATACTTTGCTTTTCTGAAAACTCTCTGCCATACCTGGCATCCTCAGTGGAAAGAACAAACAGCATAGAAAACAAATTACCTCTTTGCAGACATGAAAGGTTGAGCTGACCTCTGCAGGAGAACTTCTGCAACCTGTAGGACCCTGGAGGATCAGCTGGCCCTGCTCTGTTAGCTGCTAAGGTACAACATTGTCAAAAATCATCCCTCGCTGTGATTTACAGCTGGAAAACATGCTGAGCCATATGCCAGAAGGAGTGGAACAGGGCTGAAAATGCAGTTCTTGAAGGGAAAAGTTTGAGTCTCAGACAGTGATGCCAGGTGAAGATAGCTTTATCCCTTTCAGTTCAATCTGAAGAGAAACATATTAAGAACAGAAAGAGTGAGATTTGAAAAAAAAAAAATTTTTGTTTATATTTGCTTGTTCAGTAGGTTATGCTGATTAATTATGGAAGGAAGCATAGTAGAGAGACTCTTACAGATGCTAGGATGTTCGCTGTCTGGGTTTGTCAGGGAGGCAAGACTAGCCTCTTAGTCTCATCTGGGAACCAAGATATCGACAAAACTATTTTTAAAAAGCTGAAGCTTAATATAAAATATCAAAGGGCACGTTTGAACACTTTATTTCAGAAGATAGAGTTGTGGCCCTTCACAAGGGCAAGATAGGGGTATAAGAGGGATTGCCTTACAAATAGTTAATTAGAAATTCAGATCTGACTTAAGTCTGTACATGAAGCTTCCAGTAAGGATTAAAAAGGTCTCTGCTTAGAGATGCTTAGAGCAGGTATACAACTCCCTAGAGTTTGGGGGAATTTTTCAAAAAAGACGGGGTCAGAAATTCATGAAAATTCCATTATAGTAATAACTAACAAGTGACCTAGACTATTATTCAGAAAATAAATGTGCATTACAGTTCTTTCAGACACTAATTGCCATGTTATTGCTATTGTTCTAGCAAATACAAATAGGCAAAACAATACTGCAAAATGACATTAGCCTTGATAAATGCATTGTGTGATCTGTGGCAGTGGAGAAAAAAAAGGAAACTGCACAACTGTAAATTCTGTACTTTGTCTCAGCCTGATACATGGGAGTAATGCTAGCCAAAAAAACCCAATAACTGATTTGTCTGGAAACCTTGTTTGGCAATGGAGCAAGTATTTGTGCCCAGTGATAATAAACCGGACAATTGTTAGGATTTGGTTAGAAGAGCTAAGGCATCCAAGATTATTTTTTTTTTTCCCTCCTCCACAAATTGCACATCTGACCCACCTTCATTGCTTCACATGGAACCCAGGATGGATGTTTTGTATTAGACGGGCACTTGACTATCCCTATGGACACAATACCTTTTTTCCTTTCTTTTGGTGGGGGGTAAGTGTATTGAACATGGAAGCGTGGGACATAAGTGTGGGGCTTGTAGAATGGCTCTTTTCAGAAGAAGCAGGTGCAAGATATGGGCATAGGCATTGACACTAATACATGGCTGAGGAAGAGGTAGGATTTAGAGAAATGGTGAGGGTTTATGTAGCAGTGTTCCTTCTGGAGTTCTCTGCTGTCTTGGAGACAGTAACAATTTGCAGGGAAGAATTTAGGTAGAAGGGAATTATTCTGAAGGGGAAAACAAACAAACCAACAAAAAACCCAACCCAGAAAGTTGTAAGTATACATCAGAAACAGTCAAAAATGGAATATGTTGATCTGAACCCATCAAGGAACTCAGTAAGAGCAAGACATCAGAAACTTCTTTGATTGATCATTGCTGTCTAGAGTGTCGATGTGATTAACAACACTTATGTTCTGGTGTATACAGCTGTGTTCTGCAGTTCTGGTGTGACTCGGCTGTGAGGATGAGTGAAGATTTCTGAGAATTTCTTCAGTATCATGTGTAGTAAGTTGGACTTGCCATTTTTGGGTGGATCAGCTCTGCCTTGAACACACACTGAGAGTAGACTTGCTGCATGCACAGTGGGATGTGTGGCCTTTGCTTGCTGCATGATGGCATTGCTGCTTCCACAGGCGGGAGCTGATGCTCTTTCTGCATGTGCTCAGAGGGTCTCCCTGGCATTGTGATGATGATGGGTACCATTCTGAGCAAAGCAAATGATGTCTTTGTAGTGCCATCAGACTGCGCTGAGGAGATGAGTCTTATTGGAGTTTTATTTATCTTTGAGACTAGCAATATAGTCTTTGGTGTTCCACATACATGAGGAACTGTTGCCATTGACTAGAAAGCATGCTTCCTAGGAAATTGCCACCACAAGTTATTCAATGGGTCTTTGGAGCTCAAAAGATGGGGCTTTGGAGTTTGAGGTTTGCAATAAGGGGGGAGCCCACACAAGAGGTCTCCCTTACGAAGGAAGTATCCCTTTCTGCTGTTGTCTAGGACAATAACAGTCTGGAGAAGCCAGGATTTGCTCGCCAAGATATTCTAGACCTGCCCAGTACAGCATTGTGCTGGAAACAAGCTGCACCCCAAAATGAAATGTATCATATCCTGATGTTATGAAGATGTGTCTATTGTTGCTGAAGATTATCGCTAGGCACACTGGAGTCCTTCACTTAGCACCATAATGGCCACATCCATGGCACAGAGGAAACTGAGCTATCAGTAGTGGCATTCAAATACATGCAAAAGCCGTAGGAGAGTCCCCTTGCCTGATTTATTGATAGCAGACTCTTGATGTTTACCACATCCCCCAGATGCAAGATAAAAAGCTGTGAGCACAAGACACAGGTTGAGTGTGTGTGTGGCTTACAGAGTGGAGACTGGTTCTCCCTGGAAGCTCACAGGTGAGCATCATGGAGGAGACAACACTGAGAGGTGTTAGCAAAGTAAGGTTTGCATGGTGCTGCCTCAGCTGGGTAGCAGCCACCTGAAAAACCCCTCCAGGGTGGAGCAACTTAAGGAATCTAGAGAGGAAAACTAAATCATTAGGTTCAAAAGGGATTTCCCTTGGGGGGCTGAGAGTCATCCTAACTGTCTGACGGACACAAGCTGCCAGAGGTAAGCAAGCCATGGGAAGCAGCAAATCACACAGGGATTTTGTGAACTGAAAGCAAAACTGGGAGAATTCATGGATTAAGAGTGAACAGGGGAGCATGTTCCTACTGATTGGGTTCTGGTATAGGTTACTGCAAAAGGAAGACTGCTGGGTGAATTAACAATTGTGTCTGTTTAGTATGTATTTACCTTCCTATTTTATGTGTTCACTTTCTTCTTGCTCTATATTTGGGCTTTGATTCAAGCCATTTACTGCTGCCATCATTTTTTTTTTAATGCGACGACCTACTGTGAGCAAGCATAATGGAAATTGGTGAATGTGTGTTAATTGTACATCTCTCCGCATGAGCCACAGGTATGGCTCACATGTAAAAGTGAGTGGCAGGTTTCTAGAAATAGCACTCTCACTGTAACCATCACACAGTGTGGTGCTGTTTATAGTTTGGTTTATTTTTAAAAAGATATAAAAAATAGCTCACTTGATTAAAAGAATGTTTGCTAATAGCTTGTCAGGTCTGTTGTAATTTTCAGGCAAGTTAAGATGTTGATTTTTTTTTTAAATAGTAAAAATCTGGACTATGACAAGTTGAAATATTAGTAAGACTATTGGGAAGTTTTGATAGTCTATGCTTGTGAATTTTAATGTCTAGCAGCAAACAGCTCTTAAGCAGAGTTCTAACGCATCTTTTATGTTCAACTTTATGATGCGCACCAGGCAGCATCAAAACATGTATGTAACTGCAGATGTGCTGAGCGGGGCTAAAGAGTTGTGATAAATGTGTTTAACGTATTTGAAAATTTAAGAACATACTGGGAACAAAATAAAAATAAAACATTTGCCCCATGACACTTAACTGAGTACACACAAGAAGTCACAAATTCAAGACACATTCATTGCTTTTTCACAGAATAAAAAAAGGAAAGAAGAAACGTATGGTCTCTAGTCTTCTGTCCTTAAATTACATCCTTTTTACTACAGCCATATTGTCATTGTGATTATACAGCCTAGGTGCTAGCTTTTGGAGTATGGAGAATATCTCTAAAAATATCTGTGGTGGTGTTTCAGTCTAAGAGTGTTTTAGAATTTGACCCAAAGACGTATTTCCTGCAAGATATATCCAGATCACAGGAGGAAGAGAGGTGAAAACATATGTTTGGGAAATTTCATCTCTGAGTGATAGGAACAGCCTCTGTTATATCCTGTTTCTCATGCGTATAAAAACTGCACTCTCTTTATTTTGTAATTTGCATCATACAGAAAGACCTGAAAATTGGTATTTGTTTGTTAAAGCGGCAGGTGATTTTAAGCTGTGTGGCATTAAACTCAGTCATTCTTTTTCAAGTTTACTGCTGTCTAATTTAGTTGAGAAACTCAGAAGTACCTTGATGTTCTTTGTCTCAAAGTCAACCTAGTTCTTGAAGGTCTAGATGATGTATCAAGCTATAGGTGCTGCCATAAACACACAGCGATGTAAATGTCACACTTGTTTAACAGAGATTAATCTCACCTTAGTTGCTGTTTGAAATTAACTTGTGTGCTTGTCTGTTTTTCTCTAGCCTGAACACTGGGAGGAACATGGGAGCACAGATTGGGTACAAATACTTTGTGCTATGTAAAACTAGTATCTTGACTGAGTCCTAGGTACTGCTGCTGGACCTTATTAGCTTCCATGGGGATTGTACAAATTGAGGCTTATAGAACCATTTAAGTTGGAAAAGACCTTTAAGATCATCAAGAAATAGAGGACACTTTTTACAAAAATTACCTGAAAGTATTTCATCAGATGTTAGCTGCAGTTTTGTTTAGTCATTAAATAAACCATTAATCTTTCAATAATTTTTATTATCTATTAAATAATATTTAATATAATAATTAATATTAAATTATTATTTAATAAAATAATAGTTTAATTGCTTGGTTTTCCCCTTGCACACAGACCCACCAACTCCTCCTATACTATTAACAATGGTGTAGATCAAAAAATGATAGGAATAAAACAAAAACTGCAATTATACTAGTTAACATTCAAATCACAAAATTACTTCAGTGGCTGTACTGTTCATAATGGGAATCGGAGTATACTGGCAGTAACTGGGGAAACAACTTCTCAATATTTATCCTGTAGTTAGACTCTCGCATTAATTTTTAAGGTCTGTGATGGCAGTGTTCAAGGCTCTTGTCTTTTGGTTATTAGCATGGCTGGCACATGCTTTGGAAATCACTAAATAAGCCAGGTGCTTGTTTCTGCTTTAATCTTTTCTCCAGCTGAAAAACCTCTGATTTTAATGTGTAATGAAGAAGGCTTAAAGCTCCATTTCTTTCTTCCTCTGGGGAGGTGCCCTTAATAGTTTTAGTGATTTGTATTTGTTACCCTGTTCACTTCCTCACAGTAATGGTGCTTATAAGTGTCTTTGGAATTGTCTGAGACAAGCTTGTGATACTCACTGTTGTGTTCTGCCTGTTGGAGAACTCTTCCTTTTAAGACCACCCCTGAGCCCAAGAAATTTTTGAGGACAGTGTCAGTAGCAGTATAAGTAGTCACTGAACCAATAACCTGGTAGCTCCTGTAAAACCTAGGCAAGCCATGGGAAATGCATCATAATTTTCAAAAATCTCAGAGATTTGCTTTCAAATTCCAGTCTTTATATGACCAGTCGCAAACCTAGTGGCATGTTGCTGCTCAGTGCATTGGTCTGGTTATGAAGCCTCATTATGTATTAGTTGTGCCTGAGCGATACATTCCTTCAATCTGTGAGCCCTTAAGTAGAAGGGAGAGGAATCTCCCAGTTTTTCTGTTTATTTCTTTGCGGTGTGCAAACCACAGACTGCCTCAACTCTCATACTGCTCTCTATGCTGCCTGCTCTGGCCAGTAGTATTACCTGACCACTGTGCACAACATGGAAATAATACATACTGTGTTTCTGAAAGATGAACTGAAAGTTTTTTTTCTACAGCTACTGTGGTGTGGTATACTTATGAATGAGTAACTAAAAGTTGTTGGAAAGCAATAGTATGTAATTAAAAATCTCCTTTACAAATACATCTGTAAAACAGAAGGACAAGAAAGTAAATTGATTCAACTATTTGCAATGTAAAGTGTCTTCATGGTATCTGTGGGGTTACAGCATATATAGTGGGTTATTACACATGCAAATTGATTGTCTAGGCAATTGTTTCTTTCCATCCTTCCTACTGTTAATTAGTTGGCAATCTTTTACATGAGTCCCATGCTAAACAATTACTTTGCCACTTCCCTTTTCTTTCACGGTCTTCATTATTTCAGTTCCAAGTAACTACAATAATTTACAAACTGCAATAATGGATTTATAGCAACTAAAATAATGACAATAATACAATTGTAGAAATTGGAATGTCCTGGAATGGAAGAAGAGTAAGTTCATGTTCTTGCCCTGTTTTCGTTTGCCTCAGATAAACACCCTGTCCTTTGTTCCTATTTTAAATTGATACATATGTAGATAAGATGCCTCAACAACTAAGTGATCCTGATACCAAAAATCAGATAAATCAATACAGAGTTCCTCTTTGCAGAAATACCTGTCAGAAACTCTTTTGTGTATGGATGAGAACTGTATTGCAAAATCCTCTGAAAAGTGAAAATGGTCTTTAATGTTCTAATATGTTTAAAAGCGCTAATCCTTGTCTTGATTTTTAGAAGAGAATTTAAGCCTACATTTTTGTTTTATAAGGCACAGGGAGAACAGGACCATAAGGCTGTTGCAAGCCTGGAAAGACTGGTAGGGAAACTTCATTGGTTGTGCATGGGCAAAACATGCCCCTTGAAATCCTGAACCACAGGGGTCTCCAGTGGCCTGTAAGGATGGTTAGTCCCAAAACTTTTCTTGTGCTGTGACAGCATGGTCCAGGTTGTTTCCCTCCCCAAGTTAATACAGAAATGAGGATGAGTTCCTTAGCCAAAGCTGTGGCAATTTAGGTTTTTCCCTTCAGTTCACCCCTGGCTACATTGGCCAGTGGATGGTGGTTGTCATGCAAGTGAGGCTTCTATTGTTGTGGGATAACTGCTGCCATTTTGTGTAACATGACAACAGCTGTGGTAAAAGCACATACAATGCTATGGATGGCTGAAGTGTGTAACCCCTTGTGATCATGCTTTGTAGCTGTGTTACTTCTGCAAGGTGATAAAGAAAGAGCCCTTGGTGAGACAGACAACCTGTGGCAATGGACACAGATGTGAGACTCTTCCCCATTCCCTGTCTCCTTTCTACCTACCTGCCGTGAGAAAGCCTGAGGAGTTTTCAACAGCCATGATGAGGGGGATCAGAGTGAAGATACAGTCCTACCTCTGACAGGCACACAGAATCAAAGAATCAGAGAATGGTAGGGATTGGAAGGGACCTTTGGAGATTATCTAGTCCAAAGCAGGTTCACCTAGAGCAGGTTGAACAGGAATGCATCCAGGCAGGTTTTGAAGATGTTCAGAGAAGGAGACTCTATAGAGCACTGGAACAGGCCGCCCAGAGAGACTATCACCCTCAAAGTAAAAAAGTTTTTCCTCATGTTGAGGTGGGATTTCCTGTGTTTCAGATTGCGCCCATTACCCCCTGTCCTGTCGCTGGGCACCACTAAAAAGAGTCTGTCCCCATCCTCCTGACACCCGCCCTTTAGATATTTATAAGCATTGATAAGATCAACTTTCAGTCTTCTCTTCTCCAGGCTAAACAGACCCAGGTCTCTCAGCCTTTGCTCATAAGAGATGTGCTCTGTTCCCTTGATCGTCTTTGTAGCCCTCCCCTGTCCTTCTTGAACCGGGGAGCACAGAACTGGGAACAGTACTCCAGATGTGGCCTCACCAGGGCAGAGTAGAGGGGGAGGATGACCTCCCTCGACCTGCTGACCACACTCTTTTTTAATGCATCCCAGGATACCATTGGCCTTCTTGGCCACCAGGGCACATTGCTGGCTCATGGTCATCTTGTTGTCCACCAGGACCCCCAGGTCCCTCTCTGCAGAGCTGCTTTCCAGCAGGTCAACCCCTAACCTTTACTGGTGCATGGGGTTGTTCCTTCCTAGGTACAGGGCCGTACACTTGCCCTTGTTGAACTTCATAAGGTTCCTCTCTGCCCAACTCTCTAATCTGTCCAGGTCTTGCTGAATAGTGGCACAGCCTTCTGGTGTGTCAGCTACTCCTCCCAGTTTTGTGTCATCAGCAAACTTGCTGAGGGTACACTCTATCCCTTCATCCAGGTCATTGATGAATATGTTGAACAAGACTGGACCCAGTGCTGACCCTTGGGGAACCCCGCTAGTTACAGGCCTCCAACCAGACTCTGCGCTGCTGATCACAACCCTCTGAGCTCTGCCATTCAGCAAGTTCTCAATCCACCTCACTGTCCACTCATCTAACCCACACTTCCTAAGCTTACCTATGAGGATGATGTGGAAGACAGTGTCAAACGCCTTGCTGAGGTCAAGGTAGATAACGTCCACTGCTCTCCCCTCATCTACCCAGACAGTCATGCCATCATAGAAGGTTATCAGATTGGTCAACATGATTTCCCCTTGGTGAATCTATGTTGACCACTCCTGATAACCTTCTCTTCCTCTACATGCTTAGAGATGACATCCAGGATGAGCTGTTCCATCACCTTTCCAGGGATGGAGGTTAGGCTGACTGGCCTGTAGTTTCCCATGTCCTCCTTCTTGCCCTTTTTGAAGACTGGCATGACATTGGCTTTCCTCCAGTCCTCAGGCACCTCACCTGTTCTCCGTGACCTTTCAAAGACTATGGAGAGTGGCTTTGCAGTAACATTTGTTGGCTCCCTCAGCACTCATGGGTACATCCCATCAGGGTCCATGGATTTGTGTGTGTTGAGTTTGCTTAAATGATCTCTAACCTGATCCTCCTCAACCAAGGGAAAGTCTTCCTTCCTCCAGACTCTCTCACTTACCTCCAGGGTCTGAGCTTCCTGGGCACTGGCCTTAGCAGTAAAGACTGAAGCAAAGAAGGCATCCAGTAACTCCATCTTCTCTGCATCCTCTGTCACCAGGGCACCTACCTCATTCAGCAGCGGGCCCACATTTTCCCTAGTCTTCCTTTTGTTACTGATGTACTTGAAGAAGCCCTTCTTATTGTCCTTGACATTCCTTGCCAAGTTTAATTCCGAATGGGCCTTAGCCTTCCTTATTGCATCCTTGCATACTCTGACAATGTTCCTATATTCCTTCCACGTGGCCAGTCCCCTTTTCAGTGTTCTGTAAACTAGACCACCAAGCTGGCCTACCATAGAGCAGGAGGAGGGTGTGCCCATCTCTCACTGCTGCATAGTGTTTTTACAGGGAGACTTGTGAGGACTAACTCAGGTCCCTGGTTCAAGTGTCTGACTTCGTCTGTGCCTGTACCCAGCAAATGGGCTGAGATGTGGGTGCACACCATCCCCTTTCTCTTGCAAGACGTTGCTTTTGTGACATTGATGGCTTGGTACATCAGCTGGAAGGGAAGCATAGCAGGCTCAACACAGCCCTGGCATGCACAGAGAACACCTGAGCAAGCCTCGTGTCCCTTTATGTAGGGAAGTAGTCCCCGGAAAGCTGGCACCATGGATGTTTTTTCTGTGTCTGAAAGCAGATAGTGTTGGCACTGGGAAGAGTTGTTGTCAGACGCCCCGTGCTGGAACAAACAGATGTGAAGTAACATTTTCCAAGTGACTTTGGAGTCCAAATGACACAGGATTACCTTCTGAAGTCACTTTTGAAACTCTTCCCTCATAGTTCTTCTGGTAATGGGACTCCTGCCTGCATCTTTATTTTGGAAACACGGCCTACTCATGCCAATTTGTGAGGTTGTGTCACAGCACTGTGCCTGCTTCATCTCTTGTCTCTAGGGACCATGATCCATGTGCAGCCAGAGACAGTTGTTGAAACTTCAGCCTTCACCTTTATTTATTTCTTTGCAAAATCAGTCTGACATTTACTGTGGTCTTTGGATGTGTTCCAGCTGCTTGACCATAGGTATGCTGATGCAAAGCGCTCCTATACAGGACACAGAAGCAGTCCCAGGAGAGGATTCTGTTGTGATTGCTTTGGTTGCTGGGTGGGGTTTAGTGTTGGGGTTTTTTTTCTGTTTTTGCGTCTTCTTTCTCACTTGGCCTTCTTGTGGGTGGCTATTTAAATCAAGACAAGGCAGAAAGCTGCTGGTTCAAAGTGACTGTTTAACTGCGTGCTTGAATCTCCTGTTCTTCCTTCTGGTGGGTATTTTTAACTTCTCTCATGTTGTCAGTAAGTGTTTCCTTTTTATTCCTGAAAGTTCAGGCTATAAAGTTTGGATCCAGCAGGAGAAGCAGTTGAGTTGTGCGAGTGCCTCTTCCCATGGTATTCCTGACACCCCTGTTAAACCACCAGTGCTGCAAGTGTTTTGAAAGTTCAGGTCCTCTCCAGAGCAGTTGTATACAATCTAGGAAATTAAAGAAAAATGGAAAACATAGTTTCACAGGTGAGCAACCTGATTTATATTTTGTTGTTTGGTAGTCATTCTGAGCCAAACTGTCTGGCAGAGGTGAGCTTTGTTCAATATCTACATTAAACTTTTTGATTTTGTGCGGCTACAGCCTCTGTATGGCACAACAGCCATTTCCAAATAGTTGTGGTGAGACTGCTCAAAAGGTACTGTTCCCCCTTCCGTCATCTGTCAAAAATATTAGCAACAAAAATAATAGGGCATAATTATGATACATAAATAATTATAGCTAAAGCTATATGTCATAAAGTCATATGATAGAGGTTTTAAAAAGTGTATGAACCACCTGCTACTTCGCAGTTTTCTGAGGATTTCTGCATAGTTTTATGCAGCTTGGCTGTTAAATAGAAGTCTTCATATTCTGGTTGTATTTTGCCTTAGAGAGTTGGTGTGGTCCCAGAGCCCAGCACCCAGGTCTTTTCTTCTTACCTCCCATCTCTTAAGGTTCTGAAAGGTGTTGCCTTTTCCCCTAGAATTATCCATTTGACTAGTTAAGTCTCTCAGGATACTGCTGCTTGCTTCTGATTGTGAAAATTCATTGTCAGAAAACAGTTAGCAGACCCTGGGCCCCAAAGCCCTAAAAGTCTTATGGTTTTCCTCTCTCTTCATAAAACTACAAGGTCTGAGGTATTTTGACCTCAGTTACTGATAACATTTTTTCCTTTTTCTGTTGAATGAGAGTGTCAGCGGGTAACTGTATGTGCTTCATTGGGTAACTATGCTAAATTTGTATAAATAATCCCATACATGTCTAATAACTGCTTAAATGCATGCTGGACAAACTGGGCCCATTAGTTATATGATGTCCAGTGAGAACGAGTAATTAATAAATCTAGTAAATCCTTAAATCGTACTTAATATTGTTAATGACAGCTGAACACAGTGAACAGATTTGCTTGCACGCTCTGCAAAAAGGTCTTGTGCATTTCTTTTTTTCCCCTCTGGGGCAAATTCTTCCTGTGGTACTGAAACAGATTCTTTTGCTTGACTTGGCCTCTGTTTTTGTCATACGTGACAGCCTTAGCAGTTTCCTTAATATTTCTGTTCATCTGAGGCCTCGTTTAAAATATATTTGGCCCTTTTCCTAGGTCTATAAATAACCCCTGTATCCTTTATAACATGCTCCTCCATAACATCTAAGGAGTCAACATTCCTTTGGCATTAAACAAAATCCTTTCTAGTCCCTAGAACTCCTTTTTAAATTGATAATGCTGCTGTGGCATTTGCTTCCCCGACCACCCTATGCTTACAGAAGGAATTAAGTTCCTCAGACTCTGCTCCTCAATAGAGGTTCTGGCAATCATAATTCACGTAGTCTTTGAGACCAGGCATTTGTTTCTTAGTTTCTTTTAATGCAACAGAAGCTATATTGATCACATTTATCGAATGCTCCAGAGAATGTGCAGGAAACCGCTGAAACTTGCTTGGTTTGGATTTTCCTGTTATATATTTGTAACTAAAAATGCAATCCTTCTTCTCTCGAGGGTGGGGTTTTTGCTATGCCTTTGAATCTCTGAGTGCTTTCATGTATCTGGTGGGGCACTTAACTGCTTTGTCCTTCCTCTAAGGATATTCCAGTTTGTTCATCTCCAGGCCTCTGGCATTCTTCGATAATCGCTTGGAGCCAAGCTGCCTGGAAGAGTTTGGGTTCACTGGGTGCCTGACTGTCCAGTACTGCATGGTGTAAATCGCCGCATAGCACAGTGTCCGATTACGAACAGTTTTCATCCTGGAAACTCTTAGTTGCCCATATCCATGACTTCTTTTCTGAAGATGATATATTTTAGCCTAGTATTTCTGCTGTCAAAAGACAGAGGACCAGAGGTTCTCTATGCCTTTGTGGAAATGAGGTCAACCAGCCTTGCTGATAGGAAATCTGTTCGTATTCCACAATTCGGGCAAAGTAAGATTGATACGACAAGTATCAGTAGAGACATCAAAACAGATCTTGGGAGAATAAGAGCCTCTGCCTAGAAATTTTTCTTCCACAGTTTTTTTCCCTTTTTGGGGTATTATTCTATTTAGTGTCCTTAACTATTCTTAGTTATGTGCCTGTGTTTTAAGTGTTACTTTAGCTTTCCTCATGCTTATATTGCCAGCACTTCATGCCCTCTCTATTATGCAGGCATAATAGCTTGCTGTGGCTTTGCTAAAGTCTTGAAGATTTGAGTATGCATTTCAATACTTACCCTTGACATATTTAACTTTTGCGTAAGTCAGTCATGTCAATTCATATCCAGGAAAAATAGCAAACTGAAAAATGTGTATTATTTACTACAGCAATAAGAAAAGGGCCTTGATTATGCTAAGTAGTGCAAAAGATTGTCGTCTCTAAGGACATAAAACACATTTATAAGCAGTAATTGCAGAACAATATGTTTCAGTAAAAATCTGAAGGATCTCTAGAGTGTTTACTTTCCACGTCCTCAATACAGTAAAATTCAACACAACAAAATGATAGAGTTATGGGAGTTTCCCAGTCCAGTTTTTGGTTTGCTGAAGGAGGAGGGTAGTGTGCAGAATATTGTTACTATGTTTGTTATCATTACATAACTCCCTATCTACCACAAACCCAAGATTTAGTGTCAAGAAGCAAATCTGTATTAGGCCAGGTTAATTAGTTTTTTGCCTTGCTCTGTAATGGAGGGCAGGAGACAGAGGAACACGATTCACTTTCTGAGGTCAGTGGAGACGTTGACTAACACACTTCCTGTTATGGAAAGGCTTTGAGATGCTGGCTTTGTCTTTGGCTTTCTATTAACCGAGGTGTTTTTTTAAACTTTGGCTTTCTACTAGAACTGAAAGGTAGAATATGAGGGTATTTTGGGGACAATGATATGAGGGGGTACTCTGACCCTTCTGGGGTAAATGATGCTTGTGTGGTTTGGCTGCAACAGCAGGAGAGACTGCATTCAGTAACCCGTTTGTCCTTCCTAGCACAGCTCTCCAAAACAAGTAGTGGTTTATGGGTCAAATGCACACAGCTCGCCTCCCTGCTCCAGCCTCCAACTATCTCCAAACAGCACCCTACAAGCTAGATGCTCTAGAGCTCACTGTTTTGCAAGGATACTTTGACCATCGATGATAAAAAGTTAAGTGAATAGGTGTGGGATGGAATTACAGAAAGTCTCATAGCAAAAGGCCAGTTAGATTCCCTGCAAACAGTTTGCTGCTCTGTAGCATGGCATTGCTGCCTGATTATACGTTCTCTAATAAGAATGTGTTTGTTCAGTCTCATTTGGGAGGCATCTGCTAATAAAATATTCACTCTTTCTTTTATGCAGCCTTAGCTTTTGGCATGATGGAATAAAATGTTTTCTCTATTTTATGAATTCAAAAAAAAAATTAAACATCTTTTTTTCCTCCCAAAATTTTTAAGGATGACTTCTCACTGTTGTTTTTATAATTCCTGTTATTTGCAATATTTACCTGAATATATGTTTGATTTCTTTGGCACTCTAATTTTTTCTTTTTGTGGGTGAAAATGTTAACTGTCATGAGAAACTGGAAAAGAAAGTGGTTAAAAAAAAAACCAAAAACAACCAAACCACCAAGCAACAAAAACCATTGAGGCCAGTCATTGCTGTTGAGATGTGGAAAGTAAGTCATCAAGCTATTAAAAACCTGAGTCACTGCTCATTGGGAAAAGGTTCGTGTCAGGTACTCCTCAAAGTTGTTTTAGTCTTGGGACATATATTCCTATAAGTTTCACTTTTGTGAATTTGAAATATGCACCTTTAACGCAGTGATCAGTGTTACCATCAAATCAGTGTGCACAGGAGATAAACATTCTGTATCCAGCAAAGAAGCCTGGGAATGTGCATATCAGGGAAACTAGTGGAAATATCTTGTCCTAGTGTTATCTCAAGAGAGTAGATAGTAAAATATGCTTCAGAGGAACGTGTTTAAAAGTTTAAATTCTACTATGTAAAATAGTGAAGAAATTTTCTTGGCAGGAGAGACTGGAGTTTAATGTAATTCAGAATATTTTGATCTTGATATTTATAAGCCTGCCTACTTTTTTTTTCCTTAAGAATGCCTTGTCTTATGAAATACTTTGGCTAAATATTAGTTATTATTAATTTTTTAATTTTATGCAGTGTTCCCTTTCTGTAATCTGACAGCAGTAAATAATGTTGTCTGGTTGAGTTGGCATTTAAAGCAACAAATAGCTCTCAAAGTTTCCCCTCCCTGCCCCCTGCTTCTAGCTTAAATAGGCTTATTCATTTGATTTTTTTTTTTCCCCTTTTCTGGAAATCTTCCCATCTTTCTTTCCTTTATCTTTATATATTGTGCTGATCTCCTTTTTGAAATAGGCTTGGCAAATTATATGCCTTAATCAGGGCAGGAGCAGAGTGCTGGCTTCTTACTAGCAAGAAAGACTAGTATCAGTGCTAACACCCAGTGTTAGTTCAAATTTCATTTTTACAGGCAAACATCTTGCTTTGCTCTTGCTGGCACTTTGTGTGGACAACATGGTCTTGTTTAACTGCTCACTGTGATACGTGGGTCTTCTCCTTGAGTGGTTACAGATGACAGATGAAGTGCATGTGAGCAATACAAATTGCTTTTTCCCTGTGTTTCAATCTGAGTTCTTAAAGCAGAAATTTGTCTTCTGTCTTGATCTGGGTGCTTGCTGTTCGGTAAGTCTCACCCATATATGAAGCTGAATATCTCTCTGCAGATCACAAGCTTTACCACCTTGTTATTCCTCCAGATGGTTTAAAGCTCTGACATAGTCCAGCCTGTTATTCTGTACTAATGCGCTGAAGAATTTTGTTTATAAACTACCTTGTCCCATCAGTTTCCTTGGCAAAGAATTACGCGAAAACCTGAAACAAATATAAAATAAATAAACTAAGCAAACATCTGGGCTAAGCTTAGTTTAATCTCTGCTTTCCAAGTTTTGAGTTGGTTTTCCAAATCAAGTTTTTAAGTAGTGAAAGGAAGAAAATTTCCCAGACATTGAGATCATGAGGATAGTAATTTATCTGCAGATAACATTTATAAGAAAGAAGAGGAGGTAATGCAAAACAAGATTAAATATCGGAGAAAAACAGATGTACATAAGGCAAAAAAAATTCTATGGAAAATGATGGCAAATTACAGATGTTTCATACAACACCATCCTGCTTCTCAATTGAATCCATATAGTCAAAGGGAGAAAGAATTAATTTATCATTTTTCAAGGATCTGATGCTATTTCTAACGGTTTTAAGCAGAATATTATTTTCAAATACTCTACACCATGTACTTTGTCTAAAACTGTACTGTAAATAGCTACTTAAAAATATTCAAGAAAATAATCTATTCCAAGGTCTTATGACCCCCGGATGGCTTCAAAAACTACGAGTCTGTTTTAACTAGTGTCTCTTATCACTTACTTTGCGGTTTCATGTTTAAGACTGATAGCCTAAGAAATTGTTTACAATTGTCTCATTAAAATTTTTGAGCTATAATACTCCACACAGAGATATTAACTTGGCATAGCACAGAAATTAGTTGTTTAAGCTTCATGGGCTTGTGTGAGACAAGCATGTGGTTAGGTGGCCTTCTGAATTAAAGTAAAAACTTTGGTTGTCATTTCTACAGCGGGTTTGCTGTTACTCTGAATGGGGCTTGATACTGTCCTGTTGCATGAGTTGCTCTGCGCTCTCTTGAGCCACTTTTTGCATATGCAGAGCCTGCAGCGCAGTAGAACTGAAATCCACTATTCCTGGCAGAAGTGAGACTTTGTATTCTGTGATTGCTGCAACACTTGGGTCAGAGGTGCCTCTGTACAGTCAATAACACGTTGCAAAGTAACAGATGGAAAGGAGGGTAATACGGTTAAGAGTACAGGCTGGTGTTTCAGGGTGAAACTTGGCCACCATGTTGTTTTGAAAGTCTTGCCTAGAAAATCTAGCAGTTCATACCACTGAGTGAACACATGGCACTGTGACTTTTATCTTTTTGTTCTGCTGCATGTTTACAATGTCACAGTGAATTCTCTGTGCCTCAAATCTCTACCATTAAAACACAGAATAAGTTCTGAGGTACATAAAAGCCATAATCACTATTTCCTATCTCATGTTTATACTAACACAAACTTGAGAGGTGCTGCAGGTGTGCATCCAGCCAGAAAGGCAGGGAAATGCCCAATGGACGTGGTAATATGCAGCTCCGGTAGCCTGACCCCTACTTGCTTAAAGGGTAAGCAGTGGTCTCAGACGGTGTGGGGAAAGAACAGAGAAATCTGCAAACCCAAACGTTTTCATGCAAACTGGGAAAAAATTTTAATTGTAGTGGTTCTGGGTGAAATGGTTCAAATTCACAATGATGATATCTTGCACTTTCCTAAAACTCTAGACTTCTAATGAAATGTTTGCAATGTTGCTTTTTGTACTTAGTAAGCCAATTTCTCCAAATGAATAGACTCTGTAGAAAATAAAACAATTATACATATACTTAAATATCCAAAGTACTTGAGAGAGGATAAAGACTAGTACAGTTCATATATCTAGTAGTTAGTACAGTTAAGAAAAGTTCATAAATCTAGTGTATTAGTGTACCACTCCATCAACAATTTAAGTGTGACAGCAAAATTACAATGAAACTCCCCTGAAATGAGGCTATTTCTTTGAAGGTCCAAGTCTTTGAAAAAGGTGAACAATTTTTTTGTTCCCCTTCTCAGATCTATTGATGTGCATCACTTCAATATCAAGTGATTAATACTGAATAGATTAAGAACATGAGTTAAATGAGCGTTGATTGCCTTTAATCCAAGGAAAATACACACTTCAGAGATGTTTGCTTTCTTTTCTTCTTTTTAGACTGTAGTTCAAACAACCTATCAAGGGACTACCCAGTGTCAGCCATTGAGAAATGTGCCTTTGTTAAAATCAGACCCCATAGGAGACTCTGCTGGGGACTGTGCCGTGTGCAGATAAAAGCCTCTGACACAGAATGCTCAGTGCAGACGTGTAGGATGGTTCAGTGAGAATCTGAAGGCAATGGGTTATACAGGAGCCTGATCTGGCAGATTTCGCTTCCATTACAAGAAATTAATCCCCTGTTCAACAGACCCAAAATAGAAGCTCTTTTGCCTGCCTGGTAATTAGTCTCTTGCATATTTGCATCTCATTGGCTTTTTCTCTACACTTAATGGCGCAGCTGCTTTTTGCTCATGGTAAATTAGAATGGGAATCAGGAAAACATATCTATTTGGTAGTAATGGTGTGTCTAATAAACTTGTTGCCTCTTGAGTTTCTCTGTCATGATGGTAATCTTGTTCCAGGAATGCTTCTCTTCTTTCCTTCCTCCCTCTCCATTCCTTATTAGTTGAAGCACAGGTTTAGTGAAACAAATTTCCATATCAGCCATCTTCTACTGAAATCTCAGCTATCATTGAAAAGTTCATACATCCCATCGGCCATTCTGAATTGGTGAATGAAATATCCAGAGATGACTTTCTTGGTCATAAACCAAAGGAAAATTAAGCAAACATAGTCTGTATGAAATTTTAGTTAATAGTTGGAATTAGAACTTGTTCTGCACTAAGTTGTGTTGTGTGAGTTCACTGCAAGAGAACAGGGGCCACAAGAACAGCTCTATCGCTAAAGTGTTACTAAGGAATTCCACAGTTGCCTTACTTCTCTAATACAAAGCTGCTGTGCAGCCACAGCAGATTCAGTCTCAATACTGGACACTGGATGTTACAATACGGTTGGGTAATAAAAATAAAAATAATAAAATTTTTCTTGGGTAGACTGTCTTGAAGTTTACATTATCTATACTAATTTTTTCTTCAGATTGTCTTTCTCTGAAAGTATTTATGTTTCCAGCTTTGTTTCTAATATCAATGTTTCTCTTATTCTGTTCCTATTTTTCCACTTTGGCCCAAAACAACTACTTGTGAGTCGATTGCTGATGTCAGGGCTTAGAATTTGAGATCAAAGTCTTTGCAGAAAAAATAAACTGAAGCGCCTGTTTTGATCTTGCTTTTTCCAGTGTACAACCTTAAAATGACATTACTAGTTCTTTTACTCACACCAGTCAAGAATTACTGAAAATGTCTTGGCATTTCTGCTTTTTCTTTTGACATTCATTAGGCTAAATCAAATGATAAATCTGTGGGTAGAACTAGCAGACTAATTATTTTAACCTTTCACCCTCTTAGGATTTGTTATGAAAAAAAAAAAAATGTTGCATGCTGTAAATGGTGAGTTTGTTACAGTGCCATGAAAACCATTAAGCCACATTTACAATTTGTTGTATCTGAATGGACATTAAAACAGTTTCCTATTTCCTATTCAACATAAGTGTTGAATCCTGAACTGAGCTCACAGGAACACGGTGTAGACAGAACGACTAATGCAGCCCAAATTCTCATTGGTGGATTGAGTCTACACAGCCCATGAGCAGAAGGACTGAAAAAAAGACCAACCATAAACACTTAAAAGCTCAAAGAAAACATAGCTAGAAGCTGTGTTGAGGGGAAGAAGAAACCTGGAGGCAATCATTACAGAAACTGTTGCGGAATAAGGTGAAGAACTAAGTAGTTGAAATATGTACACAATTGCAATGATTATCTGTTTTAATTAGGATGAGATTTTTATGTGCTTTGACAAATTTAAAGATACTCTTCCTCTCTAAAACTTCTGAGGACCCTTTCCGGATAACAAGGTAAAGAAAAGGGATGGTTTTAAAGGAAAAAAAAAGAGGGGAAAAAAAATAAAAGCAGCCTTCTTTCATCTGCAGACTCAGCAGTATTTAAGAAAATGCAAGACGCATAGAAAAGCACTAAATAAATTGCTTAAATTCTCTCTTTTTCCTAACCAATAGCTGTTTACCCTTATTTGAGACTAGACAAATATATCTACGGTGATTTAGCTGAAGGGGATCATGCAATCCAGGAGACAGCAAGAGAGAACTGTAGCGTTAAGGATGCCCTGGACTTTCTCTAGCAGGTACTTATAATATTTACCATTGGTGTGAAAAGCGTGAGAATTAGTTGGTTGCTTGCTTCTGAATGATGAAGATGAGTGTTTCATTGTTAACGAACAGTGGTTTGAAATAATAAGGTTTTCCGTGTGCAACTCCTATTTCCCTACAAAAGGGAGGAAGTTTCTTGTATCGAAAGAGAGCACAACAGGTTTGTCCCTCCTTGGTTGCTAATTGCCCAGAGAGGAAAATGGTGCCTTCATCTCAAGCAGCCCTGTGCTGTGGGCTCCACCTGTGCTATGTCAGTCACAGACATTTGGATCTTTTGCAAATTCCTGATTTTAGAAAAATGTGGAAACAAAGTCTCCGGTGGCCACAAGTAGTATTTCGTTGTTTTGGGGTTGTGCCTTCATTAATTTTTAGGTGTCTGTTTTTGGCCTGACAAAAGGGAATTCTTTTTCTCATTGCACATTGGGAGCTTAAAGAAGGATGATTTTCTTTGAAGAACAGGTACCAAATTAAGAATATAAAGAGAAGATGGATGCAAAGTATGATAGTGCACAGTGGGTGAGATAAATGTTTCTTCAAATACATAAATTCATCTGCCTCACTAGCTATTAATATAGCTATTGTAGAACTAGAACATCCTCCTACTGTAAACCCTGAACAACCTCTTCTTATCAAAGATCCTAGTTTAATGGAAGCTAGGAACTTTTGCTTAAATATTCGGAGTTTTCCCTATAAAATTTGTCAACTTTTTTTTTAAAAAAAAAAAAATCCTTTTTTTAGAACGTGATGCTGCCCAGTGACGATGTGGATGTTTTAAAAACCCAAGTGGACAAGGCCTTGGGCAACCTGCTCTAGCAGATACTGCTTTGTGCAAGGGGGGCTGACTATATACCTCCAGAGGTTCTGTTCAACCTCAACTATTCTGTGATTCTATAATGACATTCACTACTCTGCCAGGTGTGCAGGATAAAGGGAAGATGACCCCAAGGCAGCATTGGAAAGCCTGTGTTCCAGATTAAACCAATAGAGATGATGTCAGCCTACCTCACTTGCCAGCAGACCTTATCTGTGAGACCTCATGTAATTTCTTGTAATAAAGTGGCTGGTCTAAATGCACTTGCAACTCTAAAAATAACATTTCATCTCAAAATTAGCATATTTTCAATTAAGGTTCTCCTGTCTATTACAAAACAAGAAACATGCACATTAACTACTAATTGTTCTGTCATGGAAAAATATATAAATTAACGTGATAAATGCAGGAATAGAGCTCTCTATAAGTACAAGAGCTGTATGTGTGAAAGCTGTGACACAGAGCAAGAAGAAAATTGAAAATTTGTTAAACATAAGCTTGGCACTGGAGGGAGGGGGAAGTGAAGGAGGCAAGATATAGCCATCAAGGTGCAGTACTGACTTTTTTTAAGCACAGAACATGGTGTTGGTTATCTTTCAAAATGTTAAGGCGTTCTGAAGACAACCTGCTGAGACATCATCTGTGGCACTCTTGCAGTATTCGAATACCCAGAAGCTACTTGGAAAATATACAAAGTTGTGCTGTTCATGCATTGACAATATGTGTTGCCAGCCTCTACTGCTGTCCAAAGATGACTTTGAATTTAGTGTGAGCGGAGTCCTGTATTCCTTCTCCTTAAAATATGCAGTTATATTCTGATCACTTTTCTTAAGCTATAGCAAACAACTTTGGGCTACACTGTGCCATGTAGGTACTGATCTGTGCTGGGGATGCTCAGTATCAGCCTGTCTAGATGAGCCATGTGGGAGCAACAGTCTGCAGACCACTAGACTGCTTCAGAAGTTACCACTTCCCTAGGCCATGCCAGGTTTGGACACCCAATTCCATTTCCCTTCTCCAGGGACACAAAGTTGTGAGGATACTGGTAATTCAGTAAGGAAGCTGTCGCTTGTAGCTGTGCCATGAAATTTCTAGCTCTAAATCCTATAAATGAATGCTCACAAGACCAGACTTTGAACTTATAAATGAGTTCTGGTTGTGGAAGGGCATGAAAAATTAACCTACTAACAAATTATACTTCGTATCTGAAAAACCCGAAACAAGCAAAGAATAGCAACTATGAAAGAATTTTTGAAATTAGGAAGAATGGAAACTTTTGGAAGAAAAAGGATAATCTGGTAATTAATTGATATCTTTAGATGTGCATTTAGTCCTGGCTGTTACTTGAGCAGAAAGAAACACAGGCCAGTTTTGTGGGGGTTTTTTATTAATTTGTTTTGGGGTTTTGTTTGCTTAATATTCTCTGGACTTTGAAATGCCTCTTAATATTTATTCAACCTGTGACCTTTGTTGCCTGGATCACTGTGGTGTGGGATGGGGTTTTTTGTTTGTTTTGGTTTTTGCAGAAATGCTGCATGCCTCTAAAAAACAAAGCTTTGGTGCATAGAACCAAGCTTTCAAAACTGGAGATAAGATTACAGGTACTTCTTCAACTGCTTAAGTTTACCAGCACCTAATGCTTTGTTGCAAACTATTTGCTCATTTGTCATAATGAGAATAACCTTCATGATCTCTTTCAATGCAAATATGATCAAGACAGATGGTGTGACGTCACCAAGAAACTTCTCTCTGAAAGGTTAATCTGCTTCCTAACTAGGAAACCTCATTAGCCAAAAGATGTCATTCTAACTCCAAAGCTTGCACCTGTAGTAGGGGAAATTGCCAGGTTGCACATAGACTTGTAAACTTTAATCACCTTTCAGCCAAATTCCTTCTTTCCAAACAGTTCTTGCATTCTCTCCTATCTGTTGCTAAGCATTGGTATTTTAATATTTGCTCTTTGCAACCTAATTTATTGGCTATCTAATTTAACTTCAAATACACTTGGATTGAGGCTTAATCTGGGTTCTGAAATTTGACCTATCTGTGCAAACAGTTATTTTTCCCCAACTAAACTGAGACACGCATGCACGCACACACACTATTCCATTGAGAGACTAGCAATTTAAACTGCAATGGTGTAGGAAGATATCAACGACCCTTACTGTGATTTGTTTTAATTGAGCTACTTCGGTACCATAGACTATTCCATAATACATTTGGGCTGGGTGATACATTGCATTGATACTTACATCAAAACCCCAAATGTGTATTTTGCAAGAATTTGGATCTGAATGTTGTTTGTTTGCTTTCCCTAACTCAGTCTTTAATAGTCTGATCAAGAAATCTGTAACAGTTTCACCTTTCTCCTTTAACATTTACACTGTTCAAAAGAGACTACCCTCACCACCAGCTCTTTTATTATAAGTGGCATGTTTACAGGTAGTGTCAAGAAGACAGAAAAGCTAAAGACTAGTCATAGATACCAGGTGGGTGGGCGGGCAGCCAGCCAACCTAATCAAGCTGAGATCATAGGCACAAGATACTGTCCTCCTCCAGTGTTTTCTCACCATGTTACCCCTTGCGAAGGATTTCTCAAAATACACAGCATTATAGCACTGGGCTCTGAACTCTTAGTGTCCAGCTCTAATTGTGTTTGATTATCATGTTAAAATATCTACAAACATTCTTTCTAGGGGTGAAATATCTGCACTGGAACAGCTTGATGAAATGCTATAATATATATTTACTTATTTATGTATTAGATATGTTCATATAAAAAAATAAAGGTAATCTTACTAATCTGTCCCAGTTTTAGTCTTTAATTTTAATTGGATATGCAATAGGTATGTGCCATGGGCTTGCTTACTGGAGGCTAGGAAGATTTTTTTCCTGACACACTACACTCAGGTTCAAGGCAGGGAAGACTTTCCAGCATCTTCTTACGCTCTACCTGACTGAGATCTCTGTGCTAGCCCATCATTTTTGTCAACATCAACCTAACGCATATTTGAAATATCTGTGCTTTAGAAACTCTGTACTATATTAATGAGATGCTTTGGTTTCCTTTAGCTGTAGAAACTTTAATATCAAATCAGCCCAGCTCTGCAGTGGATTTTTTTTTTGACAGGAGTTCAAAAGGTAATTAGAGTATCAATGGGATACAATTAATTCCTGTCTGTACTTTAGAAATCCATCCTAAAAATCCTCCAGTTTCAAATCTACTTTCCTAAATTTAAATCAAATTTTAGATGGCCAGCCTAAACTCTTCATGAGAAAAGTTCCCTGATCTGAATGTGACCTTCAAAGTGAAGCATCATAGAATAGCTACTGTATTTTTAATGTTGATACTGAAAAGACTCTTGATACTGTTTTAATTAGTACTTGTTTGTTTATTTAATTGCTTACAATGGTTGTATGTTTCAAGATGTGCTGGCCCTCTAAGTGGTACAACACTTTCCAGGTAAGAAGCTAGGGTACAGCTTTATTAGATGTTCTTCCTAGCAGAGACTGGGAGATTCCATCTTTCACCTAAATGCTATTTTCTATTACTAACTGAAATCACAGAAAGGGAGACCAGAAGAAATTACCTGCTGTGGTGGTCTGATAGGGGCAATATGAAGAGCAGGCAGACTGAAAATGTCAGATACTGCTGTTCTAAGAAATTTTAGTTTGGAAAAATGTTGTGCGGAATGTCTTCTTTCAAACAACACATGGAGGAGGTAAACACAAACATACTTGATGGTAATAGGAGGGCTGTTTACGAAGGCTGGTAGACAGCTTGCATGACTTATGGGTCAATATAGGCAAATAAACTTCTGGATTGATCAAGAAGCAACTAACTAGTTTATTAGATAAATAATTTAAATTTGGCTATTTGGTACAAAATTAAAAAAAGGGGTTGGTGGAACAGGGGTAGGGGGTGTGTCCTTTATTGACTCTTTACCACCCCTGATTGAATCAAGCTCTCGTATGTTTCTTGGACTGATTTTTCTGCTTAGGAAACCTCTTAGAGAACCTTGCCCTAGACTCCAGCTGCCAAGCTGCAACTAAAGCAACGTGATTTATTAGCAGAACAAGGTAGACCTCATTGGATTGTGGTAGAATGGTGAATATTTTACCTTCCTAAACATTGCTATTTTTTCAAGCTTAAGGAGCATTTGTCCATGTGTGACACAATGTAATAGTCAGTGCTTTTGTATATGTTTGGGGTTGGTTTCTTTAACAGCTTGCTTGTTTTTATCTACCTTGATCTTGATCCAATGCCCATGAAAGTAAACGGAAAGCTATTATTCCTTCTGTGCCCCCCCCCCTCTCCCCTGCTACTCCTTTCAAAAGATTGATTTAAAATAAAGAATTTTCCCTTTTGTTTCATCAGGAGACAGTTATTCAGGGATGTGTCTCAAATAACATGTTATTTTGGCAATATGCTTTGTGTCTTCTTTTGATTAGATTGTAAATTTTGACATGCTTAAAATCTCTCAAAGTTTGGTCACTACTTTGAAAAGTTATGGCAAAAGTGTATCTGCTCACCAGCCATGGACATTGAAGTCAGAAATTCTCATGGCAGCAAATTGTTTTTTGGAGTAACAGGTTCATCCTAAAAGTTTTTTAAGAATTGTGTACTGATTGTTTAACTACCAACACCTAAAGAAAACAGCTCTTCCACACCTTCCCATTCTCCAGATAATAATTTCTTCCTTAAGAGTGTTTCACAGTATTTTCGTAGGGCTTGGGTGCAGACATGTGATCCTCACACACTGTGCTCTCACTGGAATTTTCTTTGTAATGTATCTTTCTTATTGCTATTTATGAAAATCTTGAAAAACACACTTCAGATTGTTTCAATTTCATTCATCACTCAGAATGGTGACTACAAGACCCTGCTCATTTAGGGAGCTGTGTTCACGTGGTCAAGTGCAGGCAACCTCATACTAGCTTTGTCCAGCTCCAAAGTAATCAGGTGGAAATCAGTTCTCGTCCTACTCCTGAGTGCTGCTGCTTGCAGGCCTTGCCCATGCTGTTAGCTCCTGTTCCTTGGTGGACTTCACATAGAGTGAGGCTGATGCTTGTAAAGTGTGGAGTCAGGGTGCCAAACTGGAGAGATGGGTGAGGCTGGTATTTTTGCCTTGTGTCAAGCTGTAAATAACACAGAGTTGTTGCAAACTAAGCTTCTGTCGCTGCAGCAATCATGAATAGTTTGGGCTGGTTATAGGGAATTGGTGATGATGGACAAGTATCTGCACTTCCAGCTCAAACTTTCAGTGACTGATAGCACTTTGCTTTACTTCTGTTTATTGCTAGCAGTCACAGTGAACAGAAACCTGAGTCTGAATAACTGTGAATGGATAAAGTCAAGTAGAAAGACAAAAATACCACCATTTATAGAGCAGCAGGGCACGAGAACTAGGCTTACCTACAGGCAGCATGTGCTAAAAGCTTTGTTAAGCTAGTGAGAACTTCAGTAGGTAGATAACAGTAGTTCCCTCATAACCTTAAATACTGGGTGAAGGCAGAGATACTTTCATTAGGGTTGTTATAGACCACCAGCATAGGAATGTTATCTTGTAGTCATGACACAGTGCCATGGGGAACATTCAAGGGTTTCTTATACTGCTAGGAAAATAAGCATTAACAATTTTTAATGCCTCTGATTCATGGAGGTACTTTGAATCTTAACACAACTGCTATAAAGAGACCTTGGAGAGAAGGATTTGCCTCATACCAACAATTTCTCAGTTTTATTGTCCATTAAAATGATTTTATGCCTTGAAACCTTTGAGTCCATAACAGGAGAATTTAACTTTTCTTTTCTATTCACATGTGTGCGTATTGTGTTCCATGTCTTACCTATCCTTGTCCCTCAGAAAAATTTTCACAGTTACTGTTGTACCTGACAGAAGTTAGTAAAAATGATGCAGAGTTAAGAATATCACTGAACTGCAGTGTTAGATGCCTTGTTTCTGAATAGATGTTACCAAAACGTAGCTTAAAATATTGTTGCACCTAGGAGTCTGAATGCCACTGTAGGCATACTTTTCCGTCTATTCTACAAAAACATTTGCCAAAAGATGAAACATAGCACACAGTATTAAGTAGACTTGGTGATGCTGAAAATAAAAAAGAAAAGAGATGGGTATAAGCAGGTAGTCAGTTTGATGTCTCTGAGTTTACAGATGATCTTTGTCAGAAAGACCAACCACAGTAACGTGTATGAGTTCTCTAATTTGAAGAGGTGAGGTAATTTGAGCAGTTGCCCAGACAAGAAACTATTCCATGATGCTGATCAGGTATTATGACATCAAGACAAATGATTGAAGGAGTTAGGTTCGATGCCTGTGATCAAACTCAGACATGTCCAGAGGGGAATTAATTGCATATTACCCAGTAGTCTGATGTGGTGAGAGAAACGGGCAAAGCTGCTCTGTGAGGTCTTGTACTAGTTCAGTGATGCTTATGAGGAAGATGAGCAGAGTTGTCTGAAATGTGTTAGCCCCAAATTGAAGTGGGCCTAATTTGTTGGGAGTAACCAGTAACTGCCACAGATCATTCCTACTCTAAGACCAACATGAATTGGTATTTGAGGTGCTGTATGTACAGCATCCTTAGTTTGCATACACAATTTATCATGTCTCTTGTTCTTCTGGGCTCTGCTCGTGAGCATTATGCTACTGATGCCTTGGCTTCTCACCTGGTTTTCTCACAAGCTGAAGAATTTGACTCCTTCATGGACAGAAGAGTGCAGAATTTGTGCAAACCACTTGTTTTACAATATCCCTACCTTCTTTGTCTGCAATACTGACTTGGTAATATATCAGTGCATTAAGTTGAGTTGTCCCTTAGCCATCTTCTTGAACCTTGCGTCATGTCTTGTTCTTAATATAAGCAAAGAACTTCCCAAGGCAAAGATGGCCCTTCTGAGTTCTTGCTAAGTGATATTGCAGATCTGATGGGACTAAGTGAGATAAGTTACTCTGAACCTAAACAGGGTTTTCTGCCTTCCTGTTTCTTGCTGCACTGAACTCTGCCTGTAGTAATGTGCTTAAAAATGTTTGAATTGCATCCCAGTAAGCCCTTCTAACGCCCAAAAGAATAAAATGCAGTGTGTGTGTGTAGCAATACACGTACACAGAATATAGTTTAGTAATAACTTGGGAGGAGTTCAGCATGAATTTTCTGCGTCGTGGAATCACCTCTGCCTTTTTCTACTTTTTTTCCTTTCTGTGTATATATATGTTAGGTACAGGAATTGTTGTAGTTTTGCTTTCCTTCCTTTCATTTTTGCTTAGAAACTTGAGGTACCTGGGATGACAACAGCCAGGTACAAGCTAGCAGTTAATGTGTATTCTGTCAGGGCCAGGAGAAATATTAACTTGCAATAATTAGCTATGAGACACTTAGAAAACTATACTCAAGTTGATGGAATCTTTTTTTGTTTTACTCTTCACGGTGCTTCTACTTTAAATTCCTCTTTGGGTTCTGCTACAGGCTGTGCTGTGGATCTCGTACTAGGTTTTTCCAGGAACCATTTGGCAGTTTAGGGTCCTTAGGATGTGATCTGATAAACCCCTGCCCTCCTATTAGTAGTAGGATTTGCAAAAAGCTGTCCTCAGGAGCTGGTTATGCAAACACATCTTTTTCTGCACTTCGGTGCCCTGGGCATATATGTACAGTTTATTGTCAGATTTCAGCAGAGTTTCACTAAATTCTTAACAGCACATGTATTCCAATGTATTACCTAATTGTGGTCTTTCAGTATGCCTGTGTTTATTACACCTGTGGGTTCTTTCACTGCTTTCTTTTTTGCCTTTTTCTTTCTTTACTGATCGATGGTACAGTCCCAAGCATGCTTGTAGCTGTACATGTATGAAAATTTTGTAAACTTATATCCTAATCTTCTAATGCTATGGATATCGTGATAAATTTCATTAGATCCATATGGTGTATACGCTTGTATTTTTTTGAAGGTTTTTAAGTTTTTCTTCAAAATCGTATTGTGTTGCACCCATTTTTATCACCTTACACAACCTTTTACACAGCCAACTACACCAACCAAGATCATCTGCTAGGCGATCTCTGTTTTTTCTCACATCCAGGGCCCTTACCAGTGTACCCATGGAAAAACATGAAAGTATCTTCTGCTCAGATAACTCTCCTCTCGTTGCAATGTGAAAAAGGAGTTGTTGGGTGACTTATTTGGTTTTTCAATAAACCAGGGAGCTTAACATCCTACTTTGGATTTCGCAGGATGCTTTATATTGTACATGCCAGATGGGTGCAGGTGCCTATAGGGAGCTTTGGTGAAGATAACGAACTTGGTGATGCGGACATATCCAATGAATGAGGATCTCTGTTGAGACTGAAGCTGTCCCAATGCCCAGGCCAATTGATGCAGGAAATAATGTAATGAACTCCTATCTTCTATGTTTATTTATCCTTGTGGTTTTTTTTCCCAGAATTTTCTCTTTGTTTTTGGTATTCAAGCACTTAAGCATTGTGTTGTATTTTTTCAGAAAGCACTCTGAGTCATGTTCTGTGAATGCTGCTGTGTAAATCATATATTTCAATTGATTAACAGTTTAAAGCCTTCTTTCCTTAGAGCAGTTGCTAAAATTAGTATCACCACAAAAAGACTGTGTCTGTAAGCTATGATAATGTCTTTGAAATAAAACATTAAGTTATTCACTTGGAGTTTAAGTTTATACAAGCTATTCTGGTTTTGTTCAGGGTGGGTTCTCAAGCAGATTAGATTGCATTAGTCTACAATTAATGAATGTATAGTGCTTTGAGACCTATGGATGAAATATAGCTGTAACAGTTTCTCACTATTACATTTGTTCACACATAGAAAATCCAGCATGTCACAATTAGTCTGGATGATTTCATTAACTATAATCTTGATGCGGAACATTATGAACAAGAGCTCCAATCTGAGAGCTTTCAGAGTTCCTACTGTAGAGATGATTAAGGAAAGTGTGTCTATTCTGTAATGACATTTAAAATGCATTTTCACTTGGTTATTTTGCACGAATCAAAATAAAACACTTCCATCTTCCAAAATTATGCAAAAATCTTCTACAATCTGCTGTTTCTCTTGTTCTTTCCTCCTTCCTGTTCTCATAACTGAATATATTAAAAGTGAAGTTAATGGCAAAAAAAACCTCTAAAACTCCAGCCTTTCTGAAACTGGACAAAATTTGAAAGTGTTGAAAAAATAAAATTAAAAAAATTGCATCTCAGTTGGTAATAAGAAGAGAGGATGATTTGTATTTTACAATGCAATTCTAATTTTTTTCTCTGCAGCAGCTCTTGATCATGTTTCAGCTTGAGAGAAAATCATGAGGATGTTTCCAGATAGATGTGGAAAACAAGAATCCTCTCAATTGTTCTTGTTGCAGAGTGTAAGTAAGAAAGGATGTTGAGTCTTTTCCTTCTCCCATGTAGGTTAGATATATGCAGACATACTGAAGATGGTCAGTAGAAGATGCAGTGTGACACCTTACTAGGAATTTTCAAGAGTAATTATCTGCATCTTTAGGTTGCTAAATACTTGTAAAAAAATCAAAGTTTCACTATTTCTTAAATCATTTAGATTTCTCTACTGTAATATAGCCTTTCTGTATATAAAAGGGTTAGAGTGCCATAGCAACAGTTTCCATTGTGTACTATAATGACCAGAACCCAAACCTGCGAAGCATTGCAGTCAGCTTATCTTTAGCCTACATGTCTTTCTCCCTTGCAATTCAGCAAGCTGTGTTTGTCAGCTTAGATAACTGTTGTCTCAGATATTTCTGCCATGCAAACTGCTGTTTATGCTTGTTTAGTATACTGCTATCTATTGCCATACAGTCCTTAAGGACATTGCATTAGGATAGTAGTTGTGCTGTAATGCTCCGGTACTCTAAAATGTCATTCAAGCTTCTCCATCATAGAATGTTTAGGTTAGAAGGGACCATAAAGATCATCAAGTTCCAACACCCCTGCCATAGGCAGGGACTCCTCCCACTAGACCAGGTTGCTCAAAGCCCCATCCAACCTTGCCTTAAACACCTCCAGGGATGGAGCGTCCACAACTTCTCTGGGCAACCTGTTCCAGTGCCTCACCATGCTCAAAGTGAAAAATTTCTTCCTCATATCTAATCTAAATCTACCTTCTTCCAGTTTGAAGCTATTCCCCCTCGTCCTATCACTACATGCCCTTGTAAAAAGTCCTTCCCCAGCTCTCCTGTAGGCCCCCTTCAGGTACTGGAAGGTCACAGTAAGGTCTCCTGGAGCCTTCTCTTCTCCAGGCTGAACAACCCCAACTCTCTCAGCCTGTCCTCGTAGCAGAGGTGCTCCAGCCCTCGGATCATCTTCGTGGCCTTCCTCTAGACCTTCTCCAACAGGTCCATGTCTTTCCTGTGCTGAGGGCTCCAGAGCTGGATGCAGTACTCCAGGTGGGGTCTCATGAGAGTGGAGTAGAGGGGCAGAATCAGCTTCCTTGACCTGCTGGCCACACTTCTGATGCAACCCAGGAAACGGTTGGCCTTCTGGGTTGTGATTGTGCATTGCTGGCTCATGTTGAGCTGCTTGTTGATCAACACCCCCAGGTCCTTCTTCTCAGAGCTGCTCTCTGTCCATTTTCTGCCAAGCCTGTGTTTGTGCTTGGGATTGCCCCAACCCAGATGTAGGACCTTGCACTTGGCCTTGTTGAACTTCATGAGGTTGGCATGGGCTCACCCCTCCAGCCTGTTCAGGTCCCCCTGGATGGCATCCCTCCCCTCCAGCATGCCTACCTCGCCACACAGCTTGGTATCATTGGCAAGCTTGCTGAGAATGCACTCGATCCCACTGTCCATGTCACTAACAAAGATGTTGAATAGCACAGGTCCCAGTACCAACCCCTGAGGAACACCACTCATCACTGGTCTCCACTTGGACATCGAGCCACTGACCACAACTTCTTTGCATGTGACCATACAGCCAGTTCTCTATCCACCGAGTAGTCCATCTGTCGAATCCATGCCTCTTCAATTTAGAGACCAGGTTATCGTGTGGGACAGTGTCAAATGGTTAGCACAAGTCCAGGTAGATGACATCAGTTGCTCTTCCTTTGTTCACTACTGCTGTAACCTCCTTGTAGAAGGCCACCAGATTTGTGAGGCATGACTTGCCCTTGGTGAAGCCCTGTTGGCTGCTACAAATCACCTCCTTGTGCACCTTCAGGTTCCTCAGGTGGTCTCATATTTGATCTTCACCTACAGTGGGCGGTTCTTAATTTTCCTAGTCCTCGCATTTGCCTTCTGCATCATGGGTAGTGTGGCTGCAGTCTTTGCCAGTGAAGACTGAGGCAAAAAAGTCATTGAGTACCTCAGCTAAAAGTAAAGCTGCAAGACAAAGCATATTTGTTTTGAAATGAGTTGCTAAATATACATTTCTGCCACACTGATGATTGGTCTCTTCTTTCCTATCAGAGTATGCTTTCCTAGAGTATGTCTATGAAAGCAGTCCCTTGAGCAAAGATCCAGCTAACCCTGCTCACAACCTTTGACAGTGGTCAGAAGCTGATTCTTAGGGGGAGGTATGGAGGAATAAGGGAAGCATATCATGCTACTTCTTTCAAAGACTTTCTCAGCTTCCAAATAGCCTGGGGCTCTGCCACAAAGTTGGGTTATTTTTGGTGAAGATGGCTTTTTAATTTCTCCAAATTGATTCAATATCCATAAACCTGTTCAATTACAGATCTTGGGCCTGTGCCACCTTTTAGCACCTACAGTATCATGCAGCAAGAAGTTTCAGTTAGTACATGTGATCTGAAGAACTGCTTTTTTGTTTGTCTTGAGCCTGCCACCTGTTAGCTTCAGTCAATGCCTCTGCTCCTGGGGATATTTGATGATCATTCATGCTTTTTCTTCATGTCCATCTTATTTAGTTAGAAGAGCTCTGTGGCAGTCTCTTCCCACGTTCCCTCTGCCCGTGTCCCTGCAGTGACTTCCTGGGCTGAGACTTGAGCTTCAGAAAAATAGTAATCAACTTCTCACTCTGTCACAATTCTTTTTTTAATCAGGCAGTATGTTCATCATAAATGGGTGTAGCTGTTTAAGAAAGTTAATTAGGAAAGGTAATTAGGTGCCCCTAATCCATAACCACCTTCTTAAATTTTCACATCATCCTCTCTACGTTTGTCAGCTAATGTTGTTCTGACACACTTTGAGTGATGATCGCTGTACAAAACAAGCCTCTCTTCTTCACTGTTTGTGTTTAAAAAATTTGTTTATATGCGTTCCAAGGTTTTTTTGCATAGTCTTGCTCTTTTAGACTGCTTTTGATAATGAAGCTGAATCCTGGTATTTGATCAGAATGACTGGTGTCTGCTGGGTTGTCACTGGGCGGGAGTAAAAATGCACCAAATAAAAAGAGATTCCATAAGAAAAAACATCAGGCTGGGGACAGTGGGGTGCTGGTCCATTTATAGATGACCTCTGTCTCCCAAGCAGGAACTGTAGGATAGCTCCTTCATCAAAGGGACAGCGGCATCCATAATCATTGCGTTAGGCAAGTGATAGGGCAACCTTTCTTGCTGTCCCCCTTTGTTCTATGGTCCCTGCTGTCCTCCTAGTGTTTGAGTGTACAGAGAAACTGCAATTAGTAATGAATTATTTGTTCCTACCCTCAATGCTCTTTTTCTTAGCTCCAGTTCCCTTTACCAAACCAAGTATTTTCTTACTTTTTAAGAGAAATAAATTGGGGGGAGGGGGAAGGAGAGGGGTTAGGAGGAGGCGGAAGAGGGTGCAGAGAGAGAAAGTAAGTCACTGTATCATATGGCCTAACATAGGCTAAATAATTTAGTAACTGTAGATACTACATTTACTTTTTCAGTTTTCTTTCTGACATTATTCTGTTGCTTGTAACTTTCCTCAATAATATTTCACTAATAGTCACCTTCCACTTTTGCTAGGATAATTTACTACTTCTTCTTCCCATCCCGTTTTCATGTTGAATTCTGATAGTCTTAATCATAGAATCATAGAATGGTTTAGGTTGGAGCAGACCTTGAAGATCATCTAGTTTCAACTCCCCTGCCATAGGCAGGGACACCTCCCGCTAGACTAGGTTGCCCAAGGCCACGTCCAGCCTGGCCTTGAACACCTCCAGGGACGGGGCTTCAACAGCCTCTCTAGGCAACCTGTGCCAGTGCCTTACCATCCTTAAAGTGAAAACTTCTTCCTAATGTTTAATCTAAACCTGACCTCTTCCAGCTTAAAGCCATTCCCCCTCGTCCTATCACTACATGCCCTAGTAAAAAGTCCTTCCCCAGCTCTCCTGTAGGCCCCCCTTAGGGACTGGAAGGCCACAATAAGATCTCCCCGGAGCCTTCTCTTCTCCAGGCTGAACAGCCCCAACTCTCTCAGCCTGTCCTCACAGGAGAGGTGCTCCAGCCCTCTGATCATCCTCGTGGCTCTCCTCTGGACACGCTCCAGCAGGTCCATGTCCTTCTTATGTTGGGGACTCCACAGCTGGATGCAGTACTCCAGGTGGGGTCTCAAGAGAGTGGAGTAGAGGGGCAGAATCAGCTTCCTTGACTTGTTGGCCACACTTCTTTTGATACAGCCCAGGATGCAGTTGGCCTTCTGGGCTGCGATCGCACACTGCTTGCTCATGTTGAGCTTCTCTTCAATCATCACCCCCAGGTCCTTCTCCTCAGGGCTGCTCTCCAGCCATTCCCCGCCCAGACTGTATTTGTGCTTGGGATTGCCCCAACCCAGATGTAGGACCTTGCACTTGGCCTTGTTGAACTTCATGAGGTTGGCATGGGCTCACCCCTCCAGCCTGTTCAGGTCCCCCTGGATGGCATCCCTCCCCTCCAGCGTGTCTGCCTCGCCAAACAGCTTGGTATCATCAGCAAACTTGCTGAGGGTGCACTTGAGCTAAAATTGTATTCTGTTTGGGTGTAGTAAGCAAACATCTCTCTAGTTGTCATGAATTTAAGCAAGCCATGTTCAAAACACATTTCAGTAATCCTTGGATTATTCAGGTGGAAGGGACCTCACAAGGTAACCTAGTCCAACCTTCTGCTCAAAGCAGGGTCAGTATACGCCACCTTCTTTTCATTGCGAATTTACATTGGTGAAGAACAGGCGGATAACTCTTTAGCCACCATACTTTGAGATCATGCATTAGCAGGTCTGTACAGGATGAAAATAAAGTTGTAAATTTTGCTGGCATGGTATCAATTGGTCACTGTTGGCATCTTCGCTATGATAATAAATTTGTGCTTACAAACTCTCTCTGCAGTTAGCATGCTGATCTTGTGGGAGCAGCAATTAACATATTGCAGGGCCTGTTCATTATCTTCCTCTTAAGTTCCCTCTTTTGTCTCTCTGTTAACCTTTATTAAAAAGAAGAACAGGATGTGAACTTTTCTTAGGGACCTTATGGACCTTGCATATTCCTAACTGGAAAGTGAGGTAGAAGCTTCTAACACAACCATGCTGTTGTCAGGCACAGAAGGACAAGTCCTAAACAAGCTGCCATATGTCTCCTCACCCAAGGGTTTACTTTCTACCTGCCTAGTGTTCTGAGAGAAAGTCATAAGGTAGAAGAAAAAACAATTTTATACGCAACATGTGACACCCACTTCAGGCCAAAGGCCTTGTTAACATGATCCTCGGGATGGGATGGTTGCAGCGTTAAATGGAGACACGTTTTTATAGTTCCTTAAGTCACTTTGCTGGTATCTTAGCTTAGGGCATATACACACCTGTGAATTGACAGCAGTGAGCACTAGAAGTTCTGACTACAGTACGACTACAAGTGTGACTGCAGCGAATTCTTCCTTGTGCTTCAGATCACTTTCATTTATATTGCAGTGTAGCCCTAAGATACAGATATCTCTAAGGCCTGCGAGTATGCTGCTAGGAGCAGAGAGCTGATACACTGCTAATAGGTTGAGTGTCATAGAAGATGATCTTACCAGAATTGTGTTAAAAACTTCATAGGTTTGGGGGAGGGAAAGGGGAATAGAAAAATCTTTGCGACTATGAAGCAGCTTCTTCACAAACTAACTTCTGTATTTTTTTGCCGGAGCTGTTTTGCAATGCCACTTTCTGTCACCAAACTCTCTTTGGCATGGAATGTGGAAGCTGTAAGGTGGAAATACAGATTTCATATGGTTTTACACTCTTTAATTGTCTGATCTTCGCATGTGTGGTCAGCCAGTATCTTTCTTCCCTGAGATGAAGAGTAAGATGAAAGGCAAGAAGTCTTGCTATATAAGAAGATTTTAAAACATAGCAAAATATCCTCAGCACCAGAATACCATCTCTTCCTTCCCTCATTTGATGTTGTCCATTTTGAATTAATAAGGTTCTGTTGCAACACAATGTCACTTTGAAATTGGCCTAGACTGTGCAGTGAGCTTTGGACCAGATGACCTCCAAAGGTTCCTTTCAACCCTAAATTATTCTAAAAACAAACAACCAACCCCACCCCCAAACCCCTAGTCTTAATCCTATCTAGTAGTGGTAAGTAGATACTTTCTTATTCTTCTTTTTGCTTTATGTTACTGCAAAAAATATAATGCTTAGCTTAGAATTTTGGATACCTAGAGTTTTACCAAGGGGGCACAAGATGTGAATTTAGAAAGGAATCAAAGTCCAGAGCTTAGGGTCTCCTAAAGTCTGGCATTGTATGTGTTATACCCTATCAAGGATGAGATTCTAGGGAAAGCAGATTGTTTTTTGAAATGTGATAGCCATCAATTCCAGCTCCTCATGCAATTCCATGCCTGTACAAGGGGTCAGACAAGTAAACAAGCAACTTGGATTGCAAAGTCTGTTATGTTTACTCTCTCCCTGGCCCTTTTTGTGAACCGATATGCTTGTCAGAGGAAAAAGTAAATCTTGTAGCTGTAATCTTTGAGTGTGTGGGACCTGAATTACGAGCAGACATTTGAGCACATTTCTCTAGAATGTAGTGTTAGTTGCTCTGACAGATGGAGAGTAGCTTGGGGGATGTTCCGTGGATATAATTAGATTTAATAGACCATGATGAAGACAAAGGAAATATGGGGGAAATATTGGGAAAAGCTTATTATATATTCAGTACGTTATAACATTCCTAGAGAACTTAGAGTTTACATTGGTACTTGAAGAAACAACAAAGCAGAGAGGTGGGGACTGAAGCAGAATGACAGCAAATCACTTGAGATAATATTATTGCAAGTTAGAAAGGCAGGTGCAAAGTACATGTAATAAAATAAAACTGTCTTGGTTGACCACATCTTTTATGGGCTACTAGGAAGAAGTGGGATTTTTACGGGGTGTTCAAAATCATGGCTAAGAAGGTGTTTGAATCCAGTCCTCCAAACACCTCCAGGGTATCAGCTGGCTAACACTTCCCAGATTACCTCAGCCTGCCTATACACTGGCATCTTATCTGAAATGAGTAATGCTGATTTGGAATCAACAGCAACAAAGGAACAGCGTTAAAAATTAAGATGATTACCAGCCAGATTGCTGTTTGAAGCATCTGAAAAGGAAAGTGTTCATCAAGCTTTCCAATGCCTACATGTTACAACTAGCTTGACCCCCTGTGTCTTCTGCCTTGCATCTCAACAGGAAAAGAGGTCACTGTGTACCCGAAGTATATACATCTTACGGTATTCCTAGAAAGTGTGGTTTGATTTCCTTACCTTCATTTCCTGCAGAATTAAGGATGAAAAAATTTCTAGCATCAATATTTTCCCATAAACAGAATTCCTTTCTTTTGCTTAGATCTTGGTTTCAATACGTCTACATCACGTTCTCTTGCATCCATCCTCTTGGAGAAGGAATCATGTGTCTTGAAGGATGTAATTCCAAAAAGAGTATTGGCTTATCAAGAGCAAGGTATTTCCAGCCATGGGCTGCACTGTATAAGCAACGCAGCGTACTTCTGTTGTCTGCTATTTTTGCTTTGAGATCAGTTTTATTTGTAGGTGTCCTAAGTAGAGAATACTTTCAAAAGTACACATCCGGTAGTAGCAGAAGAGAAGAAATGGGGAGAAACAGAGTTTGAGAGTGCCCATAATTCCATAAATTACTTGCCTACAATTCGCCATTGCTGGGACCTAGTGCTCTCATTTTAGAGGGCAAACATGAGAATGCCACTGTGCAAGAACAGTGGTACTTAGTTATCCAATTTGTACAAATGTGACTGAGTGTTGTGGATGAAAACAAGTATAGCCTGAGACCCTGCATGTGCAGGTCTCTTTCTTTCTATCTACCAGAGAAAATCTGACCTGGGAGTGAATAGAGCAGTGCTTGTTGTGTTTCTAATTCCTTACTTTCTTTTCCTGTAACACATACTTTTCCTTCTGAAAGTTTATCTGGATTGTCTTCTGCTTGTGATCCTTATGCTGACGGATGATGACAGAACTGTATAAAATATTGCTGAAAATTTTTAATACATGGTACATATCTATCATTCTAGGGTTTATATGTTGTAAAGTCATCGCTGTTCTTTATTAAACATAATGTGAAATCATAGCTTTTGAGAGCTATGAAATACTACCCACCCCTTTTTCAATATCAAGGATGTAGTATGAGTCACTGCTTTATTTAATTCAGCCAGTGACATCTGTGTTCATGCAGCCTTAAAGCAGCAGAGTAATGTTACACAGTCCGTGAACAAAGCCCATTGTGGCAAAGCGTCACAGAAAGCCTCTGTAGAGTGACTGGGCAGCCGTCTTGGAGGGCTTTGTTTGTGCAGTGGAAGAAATAGCCATCAGTTAAAGGAGAGGCTTGTTCACCTTTGCTATGAAGCTGGTTGATGTGGTTGAGTAAACCAGAGAGTAGAGTCTGAAAAGGAGTTAAAAAAATTAAGTACTAGGGTGATGCTCTGTTTAAACCCCCCTTTGCCTTGAGATTGTTTTTGTTTTATAACGCTTTTGCAGAACTACCTGTCTTTTCCTTTTACTCATTGCTACTGGACGAGAGTGGTGCTTTGGAGGTAGTTACATTACAAAGACATCTAGGAGGCAAGGGAAAGCCAGGAAACTACTTTCTGTTGTTCCCTTTGCATTTAGGGCAGTCAATGTTGCTCATAAGCAGGGTAGTGCTTGGGCGTAACAGTTGTGCAAGCTTCACAGTCTCCTCCAGCAGTAAATAAGATGCTTAAAAGCATTAACTTCAGCCTCAAAGAAATTTAGTCGTCATGGTCTGAGGCCTATTAGGCCTAAGACTGATGAGGAAGAACCAAGTGTATGTCTATACACGGGAACCCTGAGGCACCTGCAGTATACTCTAAATGCATAGCAGGGGGGAAATGTGAGGGCAATGTCATGTAACCTCAGCAGACAAAAGGGTGATGTTTCTACTGCTTTCCATTAAGGAAATCAGGAGATTCTATAGGATATTAAGAGGGACAGACAAGACCAAGTTTTCTCAGTCTCTGACTTTGCTTGGTTCTCTTGCTTCCACCTGAGACATCCTCACTGACTTGTAGAATAACTATGACATTCAAAACACCTGTCATAAGACAAAATCTCTAGGTCCTGGGTAAATTACACATTGACTTAGAACTGGCCACTGTTGGTGGCCATGGACACAGAAGGGTCTCACCTCACTGCTAGACTAAATACTGAGTTCTCAGGTAAACATCCCAAACAGTGGCTCGAGACAGGTGAGAAATCCTTTTGGTAATGGCTAAAATCTCCTGCAATGTGTATGCGCTATTTATAACCAAGACTTTTAAAAAACCCCACAAATTGACATATTTGGCTGCCTTGAGATGATTCTGCTGAAAACAACAGATTGTGTGATACAAAGATTTGCCTCATCGAATTTATGATATCAAGTGTAGGAAAATCTGCTTTGCTCAGAATTTGTAATAATTCCAGCATATGTTATTTTGTCCAGAGTTTCATTTTGAAAGAGGAAATTGCTCTTAAACTGTTAGCATGGAAGGCCCCATATATATGGATATCTCTTTGAGAAATAATTTCTCTTCTTGTACGAATTTTTTGCCTACCTCTAGGCTTATCTCTTGGGTTGCCCTATTTCTATTACAAAGAATTTGGACAGGATACAACTCTATTATAGTTGAACTGTATTATACCCTTTTCGTGGACTTTTCCTTGGTGAATGAAATGGCTGAAGTCAAGCTTGTTTCTTTTTATTCCCCTTCTAAGGGAAGCTGAATGCTGGATACTCTTGTACTGATTAAGTGTTTCACCAATGGGTTTTAAGGCTGTAGGGCAAATCAACATTAAAAAATATTCCAGCTGAACTTTCCTGACTATCCTAACGTGGATTGATTCCAATGTCTGAGGGGTTTTTTCCCCCGCCCCCCCATCTAGGAGGTTGTGCCATTTGTTTGCATCATTTTTGCTGGCTGAATCCATATCTGCTAGTTATGTGCCTCCATAGTTCTGGTGGCTGAGCTCTCCGTGTAATTGCTTTCTAGTCTCTTTAAAAAGTCTGAGTCGCAGTTATCACAGACCTATTAATTACATTTTTTTACTCTAACTAGGCTAACTGACTGAAGAAGATATTATGTGTAAAGGCCTATGGTACAATGTGTCAAAGTAAGGCATGTTCACAGTTGAATTGTACTGAAGGTATGTGGTGTACAGCATACACAGCATTGTATGTATAGAACTCTCACAAAAGCTGCGTACAGATGAGGCCTGTTTCACTGTCTTCTGTTCGTTTCAGCAGTCTTCTGCAGAGCTTTTATATATATCTTTCCTCCTTTTTTCTCACCCCCCAATAATTCTGAATTTTTCCACTCCACAAAATATTCCTTTCCACCTCCACTTTCCTCCCCTCCCCAATCCCCAGGTGCTGTGGATGGAGCTGAAATTATCTTTGCTATTTTTATTTGATAACTTGGAGTCTGCAGTACATAACACCTTATTTGACAAAAACATCCGCATTTGTGCACAAGCATCCAGAGTGATACCAGCAGAGATCTGAAAATAGTGTGTGCTTGCTAACATTTCTATTAATGTTAAAATCCTCTTCCCATTACTCTCTTCCACCACCCATGGTATTTATTAAGAAAAAATCCTCTGAAGTCTGAACTTGGAAGTAATCCTTAATAATTTTACTGCTGGCTTCTTGTGCCAGTTTTAAAATGGAGGACAGAGAAAAAAATAGAAAAGAGCAGTCTATTGCAGGTCAAGGTAGCAGTCTCTCTAACTTAGACCTCAGTCACTTACTTTATCTTCCTCTCCCTAGTTAGATGTAGATAGCTCTGACTTCTGGCTCATGTGTAAGATTGATGGTTCCTTTTCATTGTGTAGCTTTGCAATTCAGAGGTCTTGTATCCCCTTCTCCTTGCAGCTTTAACTTTGGGTGGGGGCTGCTGATTTAAACCAGACAGCCCAGAAGAGGTTGCATGGTTGCCATTGCTGTTCTGTCCCTGGCTTAGGGGAGAGGAGTAAGAAAGCAAAGTTTTGGAAAGTTGTTCCAAATCTCAAGGCCAGCCCTGGCTCCCAGAGGAGTCGAAGCTGCTTCTAGGCTGTATTAATTCATGCTGTAGAGACATAGTCCCAATAGATCTCGGTGCCTGTCATAGATGGGAGGAATTCCCTTAAGCCCTGATGCAGACCCCCAGTGGGAAGAGCAGAGGGAAGCTCTGGACATGGCTTCCCTGTACTTCTAGAGTCTTTTCCCCCTGGTAGCTTGTTTCCTATGATGCTTGCAGACCTCTTCCAAAACTGTATCCTACCTCAGCTCCATGCGTTGAATCCAGGATGAAACACTGGGAAAGATATTTGCAGTTTGTTTGAAGGATAAGAAATTTAGAACTAGGGTCCAACTGGTCCTGTTTTACTTAGAGCTTGTTTATAGAACCTGAGTCATTTGCAATGGCTTTAATGGTAACACTCTTCAATTTCGAGACTACTCTGTATCCAGTTGATCCGTTCATGGGGAAAAAATGAAAGTAAAAACACAATAAGGCTAATTTATTTTAAAGTGTCCAAATAAGAAAGCCACAGCATCCAAAGTCTTCTGCTAGGCATTCAAGCAATCCATTTCTGATTCACAGTGACAAAACTCAGCCCTATTAAAGTACTGCCATGCAATTAGAGTCATCTCATGAAGATTAAACTGTTCTGCCCTCTCAGAAGAAACACTGCATTTATCCTCATTAAGGATTCTTGCCACTTTACAATTATAAAAAGGCAAAAGCTTCACCCCTATTGCAAATGGAAAATAAGTTCGAGAGGAATCTACGCAGTCATGTTGCCAGACGAAGGCTCACCTGCATCCAGAGGGGTGGTGGTAGCAATGAGCTGCAGCACCTGCGCTGGATGCAAGAAATTATGTGACTGTGGCTTCCACCAGAGAACTTTTTAAATGTTTTGGCTGACTGAAATGATAGCAATTATAATCAAAAGAGGTCCTTTTTCCCTATCAAGAGTTTTGCTCAGAAATGTGTTTTGTGACCATTTTATCTAGACTACTTCCTGTCTCCTTTTCACAACATTTTTACTTCCTTTGTGCTGAAAGGCATTTTAAAAAAAAATGAGCAATACAATAACTAAAACGCTCTGGTAGCATAAAGTGGTGAGCATGGACTTTGATAGTAGGTCCCCTACTGCTGAGCAAGCTGCTAATACTTATCCGTTTTCTTCCTTTGCCGTTGTAGCCCAAAGCGGGTCTGTACTGATGGCAATTTCACCACAGGCCTTACACTGCATTTGGGTACTACATTGCAGCAAAGGACTAGACTTGATCTCTGCTACTGACTCTACAGACACTTGGAGGAAGTCACTAAATCTTGTCCTCAGCTTGTTTGTTTATGAAAGGAAGTAAATCAAACCAAATATGGTTCGGAGTGGTGAGAGAACTCTCACTTTTGATTTGCTAACACCTATTGCAAGGCATGAGCTTGTCCATGCTAGATGCAGGAAGATGCCTGCCTCTGCTTGTAACATGCTGTGTGTGCAACGTGTGATGTGCAGCAACCACTGCAACACAAGGGAGGAAAATAAGGTCCTAGGATTGAAAGTCCATGTAGTTTACATAGACTGCTCTGATCTAGAAACTGGTTAATGTGCAGTGGGACACCTTTCCAGTGATTCATATGAGATATAGACGTGAATTCAATTGTCCACCAATGAGGCTTTGAACATACTTAAATGAAAAAGGTTCAGCTTAAAATTAATGTTACTACATTTATGTCTAATAGTATGGTTTTTTATGACCTTCTTATCCTATTGTTCAAATACTCTTAAAAATTTTTGTCATGGTTGGCCTCAGCCGGCGAACAAACAATCCCCCACGCGGCCGCTCGCTCAACCCCCCACAGCCGGGGGGGGGGAGGGGGGGGGAGAAGAAATCAGAAGAAAAAGGCAAAACTCGTGGGTTGAGATAAAGGCAGTTTAACAGAACAGCAAAGGGAAGAGAAAACAGTAACAATAACACGGATAAAGGAATATACAAATGCTATTATGGCACCGCCGCTCACCGACCGGACCCGGACCTGCACCGCCGCAGCCCGCGCTGAGCAGCGACTTCCCGCCCCCGCCCCCGGCAGCTCCCCCACAGCCTGGGCATGGCTCACATGGCATGGAATACCTGTGTCCCCTCCCATCCTTGGGGAAATTAATCCTATCCCTTCTCGAACCAGGACAATTTGGTAAAGAGTGCATGTATAAAACAGCATATAATATAGTACCAAGATTCTTGTTAATGGTGATAATTTGATTATTTGAATATACACATTGAACAGTGGTCAGTTACGTGTTTGAATATTTGTCCTTCTTTATGGGGAGAAAGGATTAAGAGCATATAGATGGATAAAATGTGTTCATTTTGATACGATTTCAATAACATATATATCGTTTCCTCCTTGTTTCACTTGATCCAGCGAGCTGGGGCTTTGTTTGTTGCTAAAACATGTATTAGACCATAGAGACAATTTCTTGAAGTTTTCAAAATGCAAATGGATATTGCATACGGGCAATGCTGTCCTTAAACATCCTTGGTAGGTACTGCAGCCTCTTTCTGGAGATGAGATGTGAATGTTGTGTGAAACCTTTACGTGTATGTGAGCTGGGGGAGGAAATTATCATCTGTCTCCATGAGGAAATTGGAGGTGGTTTCATGGGCTTTTGTACAATGATTGCAACAATAAAAACAAAAGAATCCCCACTAAATTGGTGATTTGCTGTGATTCTTAATCCCTGATCCTATTTTCTTTTCAGAAATCTCAAGGAAGTTGGCAGAAAGAGGCCTGGAATATGCCCTGTGGGAGACATTATTAGGATAATGAATGACATGACAGATACTTGACACAAAAAAATGTTTATGTCTGCTACACATTCATTCACTGTTTGCCAATTCAAATCACATCCTGTCTTTAGATCATTTCCTGCTGGTACTTAATGTATACAAACAATTAACACTTTGCAATGCCTTTTAGGCCTTTTGGTTACATACTGAGTTAATTGCTGGTTTGTTTTGATGGCCACCGTGTTGCTGTCTTTAGATCAAGAAAAATGGTTATTTTTAAGTCAGAAGTGGGACCCTTCAAGGAAACTTGTCTCATATTTTTTTTACCATATGTATAGTTAGAATATGTTGCAGCCTTTGATTTTGAAGCTATAGCAATGCTTATTCTCAAGTACCAGTACAACAGAAGAACCATAGCTGATAAATAAGATTGTCCTTGCGTAGCGCCTAGGGAGTACAAGACCAGCTTTCTGCAAACTTTCAAAGGCACATATTACCTTGGGCATCTCTCTGGGCTGAGCTACCCTGAAATCTCTTTCCCTCAGTTCCATTCCAGGTGTGAGAGAGGTGGTTCTTTCTCTTATCTCATCTTCTCTGGCCTTTCTGCGTGTTTGGATCCTTTCCACAGGACACTGCTGCTCCAGCAGCCTTCTTGAGAAAAATCTTATTGTAGCTGTGGTGAAAGCATTAAGTCTTTCACTATTATTATACTTGTCTGTGAAGATGAATGTCAGTAAAAATCTCCTATGCCACCCTTAATTTACAGGAGTAATACAGAAAATGAGTAAAGAATTTGGACGGTTTTGCTTGGCGCTCTGTAGAAGCAGAAATTTTTAAAAGTTCCTATTAATGGGTTCATCATTTCAGTGCATTCTTACAGCAACTTTAGGGAGATTTTCCAGCTATAAGAAACAGAGTTTTATCATTCTAGAATTACTTTGTACTTCTTTTTTTTTCTTGGCCACTTTTGATAATTGCTGGAAATATTTATTTTAAAGAAAACACATGCTTCTCTGTTTCACTGTGTCTTGTGCTTGATCCCCTAATGATGCTGTAATAATGTTGTAGCATCATTGTGGATAGCAACAAGCATTTAGAAAGAACAGCTTTTATGTCTTGCTTGTGTATTTGCTGATTTTTCACTGTTCTGCCAGTATTATTCCCATTCTGTATCCAGAGAAGCATAAGTCTGGGTTAGCTGAAATAGCACTGTATCAAAGCCTCAGTTTTTGAGAACTTGCCCATGGGCACATCTTAAACAAAAACTGTTTTAAAGTGTCCACAGCAAGGTTTTCAAAAGAATAAACCCATATTTTTAGATTCATTCAGTATCTAAGGTGATGAGCTCTTCTGAAAAGCTTGCCATTTTTTCTGGTAAACAAATGAATGCCTAACCGTTGAAGAAATTCATCCCCAGTTATGACTGCTAAAATCTTTCAGATTTAGATGATCAATTTAGCGAAGTGTGATAAATAGTTAATCAAACCTACATATGTTTCACTTCAATATTGAAGTGAAAACAGGTAATCTCTAACTGCAAGAAGATGCACGGCTGTCTTTTGTACACAAACAGCATCTCCAAGAGGTGTCAACAAATCAGCGTGGGAGTTAGCCAAAAGAGTTAACAGCAAGTTGCTGCCAATAGTTGCCTATTAGTATAATCTCACACTTCTCTACAGCTGTTTCTGTGACAGATGTACTTATTTGGCTTTCTCTTTTTACTTTTTTTTCCATTATACAGGTTGCTGCTGAATAGCTGTGAAATACACGGAGAGGCCAGATTTCAAATGCTTTAAGTACCATGTGAAAGAGGTTGCTGTAGTTGGGGGGATTTTAATTGTAGGAGGAGATTTCATGATTGAAGGATATTACTTATGATTCATGTGGCTAGGTAAGACCTCAAGGTACAGCTTAGGCTCGCCTTATTCAATATGCTATGTAAACAGCTAGAAATATCTTTTCCCCGGAGTTCAGGGTAGAAATGCAAGATAGCTGAGGACAAGTTTGAAGATGCAAAGAAATGCTTGGATAATAATGAACGGACTTAGCACATCTGTGGCATAACATTCATTTAGTTGTGAATGTGTAGGAGACAGGAGAGGAATGGGCACTAATTTGTGCCTTTTTGTAACCATTGGAGTGAGAGTTTTAGGGAAGTCAGTGGAGGTAGATAAGAATGTAGTACAGCAGGTATTAACAGGTTGCTCTTTCCAACCTTCAGATGTAGAATAGGGGAAAGCACACAGTAAGATTATTTTAATATTTACCAGGGTAGCAGTGAAAGCCAGCAATGCAGGCTGAGAAGTTACATCCCTCCTTGCTTTGTATGAAATTGGAGATGAAAGGTTGGGCAGATTAAGTTGGGAAGAAGCTGACTGAAAACAAGAGGAATAAGTTTTCCTGTTGTAAAAAGACCGAACTATAAAGTATGGAGTATCACAAGGATAGGGAAGGTGACATGCTAAAATAAATAGGCTAGCAAAAATGTCTGTCTTTTCATATTCTTACTAGGAACACATTAAGATTGTGCTTCTCTGGGCAAAAGATACAGTTATTTGAATTATAGACTTAACTGATCGTGATTTTGGGGGCTTTGTTCTGGCAGCAGGAGTTTCATTTCCTAATGGTCTGTTACTCCAGGTATGCTTAATTTGAGGTAGAATAAAGGTGTAGTTGTACCCTATAATAAAATTTTGTTTTCAATTTAATTTTTTAGTTTCTAAATGCAGACTGTGTTGCTTACACATAAAATTTTCAGTTCAGCCTGCTTGTAAAAATGGCATGGAAAGTGGGTAGCTGCTAGGTCATCTTGATAATAAGTCTTGTAACTCAGTAGACTTAGAACTTCAGCAAATTTTCATTAACCTGTTAACTGTCATTAATATTCCATATTTCCACAGAAAGCATAATGAATTCCAGTATACAGATACACATTCAGAGATCATTTGCTGTAATTCCTCTAGTGCATATAATGTGCTTATACGCAAGAACAAACTGCAGTTTTGAAGAGTGGCACTTACTGTGAGCAGGAAGATTTTGAAAGACAATTAAAGTAGTTACATGCAACACTACGTGTAACCCTAGGGAACAAGAGTATCTCGGTTTGGGGAGAGAGGTTTGGGGAATGTATCAGCTACATTGGGATAATTACCTTAAAAAATGACTGTTTGGAGTGTTCTCATTGACTGCTATGGCTTATTCTAGATTGACGAAATGAGCCTTTTTTGGTTTTCTATTATTGTACACCATTATTTAAGTAACCTCTGCAGTCTGACTTGTATTTTAGTGTGACAGCTTAAGTATCTCATGCATAATAATGTTTAAATCTGTAGACGTGTTTAAATATTAAAACCAGTCTCCAGAGACTTTTTTTTCCCTTTCTCTTTAGCCTCTCACCACCCCACACCCACCCCACCCCCCCTTTTTTTTTTTTTTGAGCCAGTTTCTCTGGCATGACCCAAGTCTCCTCTGTCAACAAATACAAAAACAATGAAGGAATTGTTGACAGTTCTGTGATTTTCTGCTTGGCTGGAGACTGACCTTGCCACAGATTAGGCCAACTTTAAGACTTCTCTAAAACTGTTTGTCCAAAATTTGCATTAAAAACATTTGATAGGGACAGGTGCTGTCTCCCCACCACACCCATCTGTTTATGCTCAACATATTCCAAGTCCAGATATACACTAAATCAATCCCAAAGGACCTATACAATGAAAACAGCAAACTTTGGGAGTACCAGGATGATTCTTCTGATAATGCCTCATTCAGTCACCGCTTTATGAATACTTTACTTTTTTCCTTTCAAAATTTCTGGCCACATGTCTTTTTTTTCAGCTTAAACGTTAAGGTAAATTTTAAATTACTAGACACAATTGCTATGTTTGGGTGATGTCTTAGTTTAGTCGTTAAGAGAAAATACATTTTTTAATAATTTATTCAATAATATTAATTAAAGTATATCTTCTTGCAAGTGCTAGAGTATATGCCCTTAACCCTTTTCCATTAAATAGATCAGTTTCTGCTGGCTTTTAATGTTAATTATTCATTGAGAAACCACAACTTGGTGGCAAATATTGCATGTGGTTCTTTCCTGTACTGAGGCCATTGGAAGGGGTAGTCCCACGGCTGAAGGCATAGTCTAGAAATCAGACACAAACTCCACTTTCCAGAAACTTTCTTTGAGATTTTGGACAAGTCATCTGATGTCTTCTCACCTTTATGTCACCCTCAGGTTTTGGGGGGGGGGGGGGGGGGGGGGGGGGGGGGGGGGGGGGGGGGGGGGGGGGGGGGGGGGGGGGGGGGGGGGGGGGGGGGGGGGGGGGGGGGGGGGGGGGGGGGGGGGGGGGGAAGCCGAGAGATTTAATTGCTGCTGCTTTCATTTATCTGAAGTGCAATTTTGTTGCATTGGTATTATAGCGAGCAAGATTACTGGTGACTTGGGTGTCTAGCTGGAGACCATTGAGGGCAGTTGGTTTGGAGAAGCTTGTTATAAAGTGATGCAGATTAAGCACGTAAAATGGCTCATTTCTGAATTTTTTTCCAAGATACGTTGAGTAGTTCTGTGGAGACTGTTAAATAGTAATTGCAAAATATCGTTATTTACATCCTTAGGCTGGCTTTGTACAGACTATTTGTATTATATCCAGCTCATGTCTGGCTTATATTACCTTTAATAAAAGGACACAGGTCTTCAGGATGTAGAAATGGAAACCCATATATTATGCTTAATAGACATATTTTAGAGTCATTATGGTATACAATGAAATTGCATAGCATAGAAGACCACACGCAGGGAAATGATTTCTCAAGAGTATTGTTGCAAAACAGCATTAGTTTAATGTGAGGTATAGAGGAGATATGATATCATACAATAGAAACTCTTTGTTCACTCTTTACTTACAGTCCCCTAGCCGTTCTAGCTTTGGGATCCTGTCCCCTAAATGCCCTATCTTAATTAGATTGTACTTTTGGTAATTAGTTTTCCTAATGTAATATAGTCAGTCCTCTCTGAAATTTTCTTTTGATGCCTAGCAACATGCTATGTCTAAACCTGATGAGTACTATAGCTTATGTATGTAAAAAATGATTTATAGTCAAGCTCACCCCTCTATACCAACATAGTGAAGAAAAGAAGGTCTAGAACAACAATCTTTTTGACATCCCCAGCAGAAATCCAACTTGTTCTTCTTCCATTATAGGGTAACCTCTTGCAATACTGTGAACCATAGACATTTTACCCACAGCCACTGAGCATGGCAAGTGATTTCCATTTCCATCTTTCATTTATTCTGGTCGATCATCAACATCTGTGCTCAGGAATGTATGTGTCAGCCATGCGCACTGATCACCAAACAGCAGCTGGAGTAGAAAAGGGCAACAATTTTTTTAGATTTTTTATTTGTACACCTAAAAATTGAAGCTTTGACTTGACCAAATTAATTTTTCAAATTTGTTTATTTTGCTGAACAGCTTAGAAAAGCAAACAGGGATTGTGGTATTGTGTTTGATGCTTCTTTCAGTGACCTTTTCCAAACTGATTAATACCTTATGTGTCTAAGTATATTTCGCTGTGAATAACATGTTGGAAACAATCAACTTTCACTGATGAAACCTGGGGTTTGGATTTTTAAAAATTTCTGTGCACACTAAGGTGCTTCCTGTACCCCTCTAAAAGGCTGGAAAAGTGGAATTACCCAAAACAGAACTGAAGTGCTAAGTCCACCCCTTGAATATGTTCAATTGTTTTGTTAAATTATTTCAGTTGTGGCTTATTTTATTACACAGCGACAGTCTGAAGGTATGCTGCACTCAGGGCTAAAGCCAGAGATGCTCTGGTCCCCAGCTGCTCTTTCCACTCCCCTGTGCTGATGCAGATTTTGAGGGCCGCAATGTAATCCAGATTAAAAATAGGTTTCCAGTACAGTTGTTGTCATAATCTAGATCAGCCCAGTGATGCAGGTTAGAGCACAATCTCCTGGTAGATGGCATGGAAGGTGGAGGACAGGAACAGGCAGGTGCTGGAATGTCTTATACCATTTTTGCTATAGAAGGAAGAGTACTGTGTAACCTCACCCTCAAAGAATTACACTTCTAGGGAATGCAACACATGGGAGAAAAAATCAGACCCTGAACTCTTTTTTTTTTTTTTTTTTTTCTCAAATCTGTGCTGTGATACAAGGGACATTTCAGTATAATGTTTTATCAAACTGATTTGCAGTTAATGCTTTTGGATGAACTGGGTAAATTGAAATACTCTGGGTTGAATAGGCACAAACCACAATATTTCCTTGTCTTCATGTAAAAATCAGTTTTTTCTTATTGAAAAACTTTTGACACACTCACCCCTCCACTCCCTTCCAAATCTACGCTTTCTGTCAAGAAGATGTTCCAATAGAAAATTCCGCACTGGTTCTAATTAAGTAATCTAAATATAAAATATAATGGACACATTAAATGAAGTTTTTAATGTTTGTGGATCCTTTGCCAGATCCAGAAAGTGTGCTCCATTTTAAGTGCATAGATAGTGCTACAACTCGCAATACCCCTAAAATGGGAATGAACTAAAATGAACTCATTACAACATTGTTTATGGCAGGCAGAAAAGAACAAACCACAAGTATGTTACTCAAAACGTTTTGTTTTGTTAATTTTTTTGTGTCATGTTAAGGAAAATAAGAACAAAGAAGAAAAGTCCAGTTGTGTTCTCACTTGTGGACACAATCTAATATTGTGCCTCAAAAACAAAAAGCAAAGCAGCATGCTTCCTGAAACTGAGAAACTGAGACCTTAGTATTTAAAAGAGCCCATGAAAAGGGAATATTAAAGCAACTTCCCATTTCACTTGCATACCACATTTCTGCAGCTGTAGCTCAGCTATATCAAGGCAGGGGTTTGCGGTGAATGTGATACAGAAAAGGAAGGATTAGCCTGTGGTGTGGATATTTGACTAGCGAGGGGCTGGTGCTCTGCAGTCTGGCTGGGACCCGTGTGCCCAGCTCCCTTCTCCATGGAAAGCACACCAAAGGGGTGGAAGACAGAAAACAATCATCTTCTAACCTGGAGTTAAAATACCACCAAGTTGAGGTCTCAGCTCTGGGAAGTGACTCCCACAGTTTACCTATAAATTTCTAGCCTCTGCTTGTCTCTTACGCAAAACTAGGGCAAACGCTTCCCTTGGCATCCTCTCTATGCTGGATATGGATGTGCACTGAGGATTTTAAGGCAGTCTTCCTCATCTTCATAACGTGCAACACAGTTGCTCAAGGTTGAAAATGCTGTCCATGGGTATTTTAAGTGAGCATTTTTATCATAAGTGATGTTCTTCCATGGATTTTTTCATTCATTCACTCTCTTATTTAGAGACACTTTCTCTTACAGATTTCAAATGCGAGGAAGTCTGGGATGGGACGTTTAGTCTGTGAAGCCAATGAGAGGATTAGTCTAAGTTACTGCGTTCAAGTAGCCAATACAGTTATTAAGCACAATTTTTCTGTGTTTAAAGATTGTTACTCAACAAAGCAAGAAACCTGTTGCTATACTTTTCACCTTCATTCTGTAGGAAAAAATACGGGTTTGGCACAGTTCCATTGCAACACGGTCCAGCTGATCCTTTTTGCCCTTTGTACTGTAAAGAAGGGATGACCATTTTGCGTTGCAAGAATGTTCTCTCTTTCACCAAAATCAAACTTCATTTTAGAAGCTTTCTACCTGAGCACAAAATTGGGGAGTTTTCTTAGGCAACCTTTCAATCTGTTAAGCAACAAATAAGTTCCCAAATTTCGGACAGTGCTAAAAGAACCAAAACCGAGCTTCATATCAAAGATAAAGTGCACAAAGAGATGGGGACCAGTTTCACTTAAAGCCTTGACTGGAAATATTGATGGTTAACAGAACTAATATTGATTGTTAACAGAACTAATCAAATCTTTGGCATTTTCACCATTTTAGGCTTAGGGGGAAGAAAGAGCCTTTCTCTTATTTCCTAACACTTTCAGATTTGCTCAGAAACTTGGAAAAAATGATGATCAGCTTAGCGTCTTAAATTAATAGAGGCTCTGAGAAGAAGACTTTGATGTAAATCCATTCAGCCTTCTCTCTACCAACACTGTGATCTCTTTAATTACAGCCACAGTATGTTTTATAAATATTTGTTTACAGCTTCCTGCATGAAAGCACAGAGAAAATATGGAAATAAATTTATATAATTACAGTTTAATGATCTGCATTTTAATTGAGATTTTACCAAATAATTTTGGAACAAGTCAGGAAAACTCCAGTAGTGCTGGCGCATGGTTAGGCATTTGGGGTTTGAAATCTTCTACTTCCTTATATTAGCACCTATGAGGGCATGAAGACAGGGACATTACAATATTTTTATATGTTAGAATATTTTTTTTCTCACTTATATTTGCAGTACTCCAGAAAAAAACATATCATCTTTTCTTATGTCTGGCTTTTTCCAATCAGTCAAAGTGCATTATACAGTGTTTCGCAGAAGCACTTCAATTAAAGTTGGTAGTGAGGTCTTATACATACTTGCAAAACACTTAACTGTGCTGTTGTTACTGTCTGAGATGCCCTCTCCCTAATTCTTCTCTGAAGACAAAACCATACTTTCTTCAACTTGCATTTACCTAGTTCTCCAGTTTCTGCCCTATTTTCCCAAATGTTACTTACTTGACAGATATTGTCACTTACCAAATAGAGAGTTACACATGAGGTACTAGAGGAAGTTGCCAGAACTGCTCCTAAGATATCTTTTTGCATAATTTATGAGTGTGACAGTTGCCATGTTGGCTAAGTGAGGAGAATTGAACCAAGATCTCTAATGGCCTGTGATAGTACTGTTTCATCCATATTTGGATCTGTAAGAGATTCTTCTCCCCTGTCACTTTGGTCCAGACGCCAAACATACTCTCAGTAATGCTCTCCCCATTAAATGGTGTTGGAGACTAATTTTTCAGGGGCTTTTGTTGCATTTCCTAGGACAACAAAGCGTTGACTATCACAAAATCTGGCTACCAACCCCTCCTCCCTTTTGTTTATCCCTAGTAACTTTGATACCATTAGCAAATCTTAAGCAAACTTGCCAGAAGCGTAGAACTTCTTTTCGCGACAACAAGCTGGATGGGAGAGCGAGACCCAAGCTTGTGTCACTCTGGGAGAGGCGGTAACCTTGTTCTGTGTTAGCCATATCTATGCAGGTTCTCACACTTCAGATTCAGATCTGCTGGAAATCAGGTCTTGTTAGGTGAGGTATTGACAGAGCGATAACCAGTCCATGTTTGCTGCTTTTATTATAACACTTTTTTGTCTGTGTCTATATTTCAGATCAAACACAGAACAATACCAAATGAACACAGCTCACTGTTTTAAAAGTGGTCCTCTCTATTAATTCTTGTTTCCCTGCTGCTAAGTTCGTGAGGCCTGAGTTATCAACTTAAAGGTGTTTTTCTTTGTGATTTTTCTTTGCTGCCAACTGCTAAGGCCCACTTAACAATTGCAAAAAACATATGTTTTTTGTTTTCTCAATTGCTATAGGTGCTGGGGTTTGTGGTTTTTTTTGTATAATAACAGAAAATCAGAATGTTTGCAGCAAGTGCACCAAATAAAAATGCAGCTCTTCCCACCGACAAGTATAAAACCATTTGAATATATCCCCCTGCTTATGGTCGTTTTCCAGATGTGCAGAGGGATTGCTACCCTTTTGGATTTAAAACATTGCAACAGGGCACAAGACCCACTGGGAATTGATTGAAAATTGTGTTTGAATTTGGTTCTTTTAGCGATAAGGTTGTAATGTTGTAATTTTTTATGTGCCACTTTTAGTTTTTTCACAGAACCTTTTCCTCTTCAGTAACTCACCTCCACCATCCAGCTTTGCCTTTTCTCTTGTGAGCTCTCATCCATTTAAAATAGTAAATTTAGGAAATTAGAGTATTGTCACTTCTGGGCATTGAGATTTGCAATGTGTGAATATTCACTGAGCTCTATCATACCTCTCCCAAGTCATAAAAGACGATTTGATTGCAGACTTGAGTGGCTAACATGTACTGTTCTCAATAAATACTAGGCTGGGAAGAACCACCTGTGTCACATAAAGTACATGATGAGCAGAAAGCTTATGCTCATTTCTCTACAGGTACTTTTCCAGCTGTGTGCATGTGTAAAAATAGTTTATGTACTTAAATTATGCACAGAAGTCATCCATAAATAACCTCATCTGGTTAAGAAAGATCCCTCATGTAACACACACCTCTCTCTCTTTTATATATAGCTTTTGTAATCTGTGTCTCGGATATTATCCTATACCTGATTTTACCGGCTATCTTTCAGGTTAAATATCTTCTTCACTTTGTTATCTTTCTCTGTGCTTTGCCTTTTTTGTAAGATAAGTTTTCTCTCACAGTCACACTGTATCGCTGTTTCCAGGTATATTGAGAGTCTCCGGCTTTCGCTTCTTGTGATTACCTTTGTATCTGCTTTTCAGATAATGTATTCTGGGCTTTGTCATATGCTAAGCAGCCAGCCTGATGAAAAACACACAATCACCAAACAAACTGGTACTTAAAAACAGGAAAATAAAAGTTGTAACTAATTATCTGTACTCTAATTTAACCCCATCTAATATTCTATTAGATTTTAATCCAAGCTTCTAGCAATCATATATGCACCCCAGGAAACAATTAGTAGTGAGCAATACTGCATTCTTTTCCACAATGAAAATATAATCTCATCACTGCAAAATAGCATTGCTTGCTATTCCATCTAGGCTGATAAAAAGTATGCTTAGTTGCACTAGACAAAATTCAATACAGTGAAGTGTCTAAAGTCTAGTACCTTAGAAAGATATTTTGCAAAGGACAGGCTAGTCCATAATATATAGTTTTTGCCTTTCTTTATATCAACTTATTGACCAGAGGTGGAAAAAACATAATGGAGTAGAGGGAACACCGTTGTATATTAAAGGTAATTCATATCAGATCAAATATAAATATAACAAGTTGAACTGTTTTCTTGTACTGAAATCAGCAGCAAAGTTTCCAGTGGATCAGGAGCAAAGCAGTTGAGTTGCTTAATGCAAGCCATAATTCTTAGGAAGAAAGAGAGCTCAGACTATGACATTGTCCCATGACTAAATATACGGGAAAACTAAGCTTTTCTGTCTCATTTATACTATTGCAGAGTTGTGAAATTCTCAGAGGATGAAAGGACAGATCTGAGTGTGAAAGCGCGTGATGTTTTCTGAGCGAAGGATGTTAGTTTTACGAATCTAAATATAGAAGGTGGACAGACTGCATAACAGTCACAAACTCCTAAACTCAGTGTGAGAGAATTATAATTACAATGAGTGTAATCCCGTCGTTTATATAATGCCAAAAGAGTCCTGACCCACGCCAGAAAGAAAAAAACATGAGAAAGTTGTTATCACTGGAAGCTCTAATGTAGGCAAAAATGTGTCCTGTCTTGTGAGAATGGATTCCTGCATAGAAGGTAGATATGTACAGAAAATGAATGATGAGAAAATACACAACATTTTTTGAGGACTCAGGATTCAAAGATTAGCTACAGAAACTGAATGTAAATAAACACCGCACCACTCTGAAATTGTCTTTATACAGAAAGCCAGATTGTATTCCAGAGCCTTTTAGACTTTTCCTCTGACTTTTCTCCTTAACACGCGTTTGCTGACACCAGGAAGCATGGAGCAAATTCATCTTATTCTTCTCCTCCTCTTCTTCAGAGCAAGAATGTAGTTTTCTTCTTTTATGCTACCTCCTTCATCTCCTTGGATGTTTTTAGTTTTACGCTGATCGTTATAGTAAAGCTTAGGTAGGTTTCTTGAGAGAGTTTTGTGGGAGGCATTGGCCTTTTGGTTGTGAAGGTTGCACAGCTGCCAGTAAAGGTAGATGCAGTGTAACTTTGCACAAGTTTTTACCCAGGGAAAACTATACAGATGGCCATAAAATCAGAAGTGATGAGTGTGAGAAAATCCCTTTCAGTCTAGGGGGAGGGTTGTTATTCACACTCTAGTGGTCTCCCTTTCATGCTGCCAACTGCTATTTCTTTTCTATTGACGAGAGAGAGAAACAAGGACTGCTCCTACACTTATTTCTGTCCCCATTCATTTTTTCGTACCATGGGGAATCAGCCAAGAATCTCTTGTTCCTCCTATTAAATGCAGAATTTGTCTGCCTGGGGCTGAGCGGGGTGGTGATGTTGCATTGAGTATGCCCCATTGCACTGAGGGAGGGCTGTTGAATCGTATGCCTTTGAAATAAAAGTTTTATTCCCTCTCTACTGCTAGGGTTTTTTTTCCAAATCCAACAGCATGGATTGCTAGTGGGTTTGGTGTGAGTTGCTCATTAGGAAACAGTTAGAGAGAATTATTTACCTAGAGGGAAACTCATTTAAAAATCCTTCCAAACCAAAAAGCTGTGTCTGTTCTGTAACCTTCTTTTTTTTTTTTCTTTTACTTTGGTCATAAAATATAAAAATAATGCTGAAAAACTAAAGGGGAAATGTTGAGATGGTGAAGAAAATAATTTGATGGCCCTAATGAGTCATAGCACTGCTTTGCTTACCATCTTTTCCAGTTTCTTATTAGCAGCCAAATGGACAAACACACAGGAACATTTCCTCACGCATTTCCTCCTTACAGGAGACCGTAGGTTCAGCTGCTTATGATCCCTCAGCCCCTCATCTCCTCTGACTTTGTATAAGTGACTCTTCAAGATGTTCTTGCAATGGTTGGATGTTTTGGCCATTTCCAAAAATAAGTTCTTATGAATGTCCATGAGTTTTTCAGTGAGTCATTTCAGACTCTGAATCACTGAGATGTGCTACCAGGGGAAAACAATAGCCTCAATCAGTTGTAGTTAAATTTACAACTAAAACGCTATGAACCCCAAGGCTTGTAGAAACAGGATTCTAATTTGGTGAAATACTCCAAACCTAAGATGTAGAGCAAGGACACAACAGCTGCCTCTGAGCAGCTTCTTGTCAAGCTGCGTAAGCTGTTGTCTGTGGTTCAGGGTGTTGAACTGCAAAGCTGTCCAGCGCTGCTCTTGGGAGATGCAAGTCTTCAAGCCTCCTTTCCCACACTCTGTTTAGCAGAGCAAAGTTTGGACACTCACCTCTCCTGGGAAACATACAGATCTTCCAGAACTTAATTCCCAGCAGATGCAACCAGTAGCGACGCTGACTGCCGTGACCTAGACACGTATTTCAGGCATGGTCTAACGTGGCATCATCTGCTAGCACTGCCTGGCGTGGCTGCAGCATGTAATTTGTCCTAATTAAGGCAAATGAGAAATTGCATCTCCAAAAGATTATTTAGCACTAGCTCCATGAGTTGGTAACATCCAATCGTTGACACAATGAGATTGTTGACATCTTCAAATGGACAAATACAATAAGAAAGCTCCTTTGGCTTACAGAAATTGCTATGATTGATGCCAAAGAAGCTCAATAGGCCCCAAGGCCATGGCAGACCATTTGAATTTCTGCTACGCACTACTGTTCTTCAGCTTCATCAGGGAAATGTCATCCTTATTGATTATCAGTTTATATATGTATGTGTATTTCTCAGGAGGAACACATTATGGTGTACTTGCCCGTAGAGCATAGGGGTTTATAATACTTTTTATGCCATCTTCTTTAGATCACCAAAAATATGCTTACACATTATATTTGTCCATTTTATCTTCGTAATACTTTTTTACTTCTCCTTCCAGGCCACAGTGGGACTATCTTCCCTGTTCCTGACTCTTTTGTTAATCAACTACATTTTTGTACATTGTTACATACAGGTTGTTTTGAGGTCTTTTCCAGCACTTGTAATTCTGTAGGTGGTGGATTTTTTTTCTGTTCTGGTATTCTGTACCACCTTCTAAAATGCATGTCAGATGTGCCCCTAAATGGCATCTCCAATTTTTTTAAAGTGCAACAGAATGTAAGTGTGGCATTTGTCTGTAAGCATATTTTAATAAATACATCCCTGTGCGTGGAAAAATGTTTTTTCTTTCCATGATTACATATTTTTCATATATGGGATGATATTCCGTTTAGAGGACCTGAGGGCCCTGTGTGTTAATGCCTGTTAGTGGGTGCTAGTAAACTCTGGGAATGTGCAATCAGGAAAAGACCAAAGCTTTTTATTACACTTCATATAAATGTGTGGTTACATGAAATACATATTGATTTAGTTGAATGTACAAATTACTACTTGATTGAATGACATATTCTGATGGTAGTCTTTAAGTAAATGTTAAGAAATGTGGAAAGCAAACCTGTGAAATGAAGTTATGATAGCTGAACTGTTTTTGAGAAAAATCAGATGTAATGTTAGAATTAGGCAAAAAGTTTTCAGTTGCATTGTTTACTAGCTGAAAAATCAATTTTCGCGTGACCTAAACAATCTTACGGTGGGGAACTAAGTTCAGAAGAAAATTTCCTTTGAGGAAAATTGAGGACCTTATGTGATGTTCCTTTTCATGTTTCATGCAACATTTTCAAATGAAAAACATTTTCTCTTTTCAAATCCACATTTTAGATTATGATAAACAAAACTAAAATTTAGGAATGAGATAAGCAATGCCAACAGAAAAGTGCAGGTTAAATTCTAAAAAATGGTTTTTGCTGTTCTTAATCTAGGTGGCAAGTTGGAGGAGGAAATAATACAGCTCAGTGCACCTCATCCAAATTTGGTTTTGTTTTGTTGCTCTGGTTTATGGTTTCAGTCACTAACCCCAAATAATCAATTATTTCTGCAGTTTCATCTTTCCAAGTGCTGTGCTGAAAAAATAGCTTGAAAGTTTTGAGGCTTTCGTTAATTATTCCTACAGCTATGGACTTTTGCCTTCACACAGAACTTGTAAAACAGCTGAAGGAAAGCTGACTGTCTTGCTTTTATGTCTGGGGACTAGAAGGATGTCCTAAGAAACTCACGAGATGACCTATTTTACTAGGCATAGAAAACTTGTCAAAGTTGGCAAAAAAAAAAAGCTGCAAGACATTCAAAGAAGTATTTCAAACCGCCTCATCCTGTTATAACTGATTCCTGACCTTCCCATCATTTGAGATTCTGCCCTACCTTTGATGAACTTCTTTCATTTAAGCAAAAATGTTCCTCCTCTTCACCCCTCCCCAAAGGAATCAACCATAGGGAAGAACATAAATTGTTAACTTTTGTTTTTTTTTGGCTGGAGTTCAAATTAATTCTTCCATGTGTTTTATCACATTCCTCATGAAAAGAAAATGCCATTTTAGAAAGTGTTCTTGATTCTAAAGTGATATAAAATTTGCTATAATAGCAAGCCTGTTTCTTTAATCTTCTTTTTGTTCCTAGTAAATGCACTGTTTTGGCTACCTTAATAAAGAGCAAGAAAAAAAATCGATAACAGGAATTCATCCTACAATTTTCTTGTCAATCTAGTTAGAAATTAGCTGTCAGCTTAAGAAAAAAAAAAAGGATAAAAAACCCAACATGCATTCATGCTAGCACAAAATAATACAAAAAACACTAGAAAAGCTTATCTGGGACCTTGCTGTTTATCCTTCTGGCTTGTGAATCTGTAGAAGTGAAAAGCAATTTTGACATTTCATGGTAGTGGCTGTGTCCCTACATAGTCTTGTAAAGATATTCCCCAGCAGCAAGTTCAAGGCCAAATGCCTCAACTGTCTGCCTGCTGTGAAATTCTGGGAACTGTCATGCAAGCACATCAGCTGACGTGCTGGGGAGTCCACAGAGCGTATTTTAAGTGCACCTTGCCCCTGTTGTGCTGACAATAGGAGCCGGTATGAACAGCATGGCTGAAGCCTTGCTCAGAAAGGCCACTACTCCCCCCCTCCCAGGGCTATGCACCGCTCTAGCACTGTGCTGACTGTGCCCCTTGAGAAACCTTGGATCTTACCACCCTTTGCCTTACCGAGCAACCCACAGGGCTGTTGTAACACCAGGCTTTCTGCTAGAGCCATGCCTTTTGCAGGTGCCTTTCCCTACTGCCCTCACCACAGGAGAAACATGTCCCATCCACCACGTGTCACCTGGACTTGCTTTGCAGCTACCACCTATAGGGGCCAAACTACCCTAAAGAACTCATCACCTGCAAAAGCAACTGGCAAGACCTCTAAAGGCCTTTTTTTCTAAGGCAAGTTGCTCTTTGCACAGAGGCAGGTTTGGCTCAGGGGATCAAAATCTCAGTGTCTGATCCCAGGGGTGACATTGGCATCCCCCTGTGGCTTTTTGCAGGACTAAGCTTGGGCTTATTCGAGCTCCTTTGCAATGGCCATGGCTGCTGCTTCTATCTCAGCCTTGCCTTTTCTCTCTCTTCTCACCCTCATCAGCCGACCCCAATCCAGACAGTCTTACTAGTTTCAAATAGGTACCAGTTTTGCTTCTGGCAAAGACCTATAGAAAAGTTGAACCATTACGGACTTCCTTGACACACACCAGGTCCTTCTTTGCCTAAACTGGGCCATGCTTATCTGCTCTGCTTCTCTGAGCTGCTGCTGGCTTCTGCTGGCAAACCTATAGCTCTGTCACCTTCCTTGTGAACAGTTTTCAGGAAATCTCCTTCCACCTAATGGGGGTTAAAGTCAAGTGAGGGGGATTAAGTCCTACCTATAGATGCTCCTCAAGAAGCAGGGAAACAGATATTTGTGAGAAGGCCAGTTTTCTACACCAACTCTGTTTTGGTTTTCCTTTTTTGGTTTAATGAAATATTAATTAGTTTAAAAATGCTTGTGTCTCTTGCCTGTTTCACTCAGTGGTTCTTAGATCATTTGTCTTTGGCAATCTAATCTGGACACAAGTTAGGTGGTCCTCCACATTCTGGCCAGATTTCCAAAACTGATTTAACTCACAATAAGCATTTAGGCACCAGGCTAAGAGGCCGGATTTTCAAAAGATCTCAAGAAGTTGAGTTGTGTAGATGCTTAAAATTCAACCACAAATGCTACAGCAGGAAGATGTTGAGAGTTCTCTATTTTTCAAAAGAAACACACAAACAAAAAACATATTCTTTGTCTTGGTAAAGGAAGAGATAATTTGAAAAATCCTCCTATATTTGCAGACACTAATTCCTGGAAATGGTACTGCAAATACTCTTGGATTGATTGTCCAATATACTTGGTGAAAACCCAGTTCTTCCAATCGCAAATAAAGAATTGCAAGAGTTCTATGTATTTTGGTAGCAGAGAAAGTTTATATGTCTTTGTTGCCAAGTTTTTATATATTTTATTTCTCAGAATTTATATCAAAACTTGTTTTGCAATCCAAAAAAAACCTTCATGTCAGTGGACTTTCACTTCTAGTTTAATTGGAGGGCAGTGTTATCTGGCTGGCTCTGTTTGTTTGTTTGATGGGGTTTTCAATTCCTTGATGTTAGAGTGGTCTTGTGATGTCTTTACTTGTAAGTACTTAAAGGCACAGTCAGCATACAAGCTTCTTTCCAGGCCTTGTTATTCCAGTATACAGCTACCACGTTCATAAAAGAGTCAATGCGTATTGATAATGAGCAACAATCAATATTGTTGTGTAGAAAAGTCCCCCTTCTTCCTCTTTCCTGTCTTTTTATTATGTCTTCAAAGTTCCCTTCTCTCCCCAAATATTCTGCTTGGGCTGAACAGTTGCTGGTGCCCCACGAACACAAAAAGAGTGAGGCTGGCCTACAAGGCAGGATGGATCTCTAATTCGTCACTGGGAGGGCAAGGCTTTAGCGTAAGCCATCCCTGAGGTACAGGATTAATGCACTGGGCATAACAGGCCAGAAGGCTGCTGCCAGTGACTACAAGGTTAAGGAAAAGCTGTTCAAGTGTTGATGCTGGCTGGAAATGATGACTCACTTTCCAAGCAAGATGCACCACAGTTTAATGTTGTTGTGGTGGACTTCCTGAGAGTCCCCTTGATCTCAGATTTCCTTTATAGACTCATCTATTGTTCATGCATCATTACGTGGGTATGATGCCAACACTTAAAACAAAAATTAACTGAGTGGCTCTTCAACTTCACTTACAGAAGAAGAAGGTTTCAGTTTTGTATTGAGAAAACATATTGTCTCCACAAAGTGGTAGCATTAAGAAAAAATCTCTATCAAGACATTAAAATGTCCTGTATGTAGCCAGGAAGGAATGAGGTACTGGGGAAAGAGGAAATGGCGAGGAAGTGTAGAAAATTGAATCAGAGGACTATAAGACCAGAACTGAGCACCATTTTAGTCCCTTTTTGATAATTTAAAGAGCGATTTTTTAAATCCCTCACTCCTTTCCTTTCTGCCTTTCCCTCTTTTCCCCTTAACAAGAATCAGTTCTTCTCACTTGTCCTTTGTTCTGTTTCTTTGTAGTCTCTGGCACATTCAGGATCCTTGCCTTCTGTTCTTATAGCTGGTATTAAGAGCTATTTTTCGGGAAACTTTCTGCAGAGACATCCTCACACAAACGCTCTAAGAAGTCTGCTACTCAGGAGAGAATTATCAAGCAGCAAGAACAGCACAGCAGGCAAGCATTTCAAATGGAGTCAAAGCTGTAGTGAAACATTTGCCTCAAGCTGAAATAAGCCAGGTAGAGTAGAACTAAAGGAATCGCATGGTGCAGATACATGCTGAGCAGATGTAGCATTGCTATTTTATCATAAAATCTTCCACGCTTCATTGTGTAATGTAAAAAGGCGTCAGCTACTCAGCACTATCATTCTCTACTTGTCTCATGGTGGATTAGCACCATGTACTGGCTCAGGGCCTCCCAGGCATCATCCAGGTACATATACATATAAAGTCACTCGGAGTGAACCCAATGCATGCTGGATTTATCAGGCATACTGTTCATATGGAAGTTGATTCTACGGTGAATGCATCTGTGTTTCTATCTGGGACTGTAATTTAGTCTATTAGATGGACATTTAGGTTATATTACAGTTGTCCCAGGGCAAGCTTGTCCCACCCCGAGCAACCAGGCTCTGTACATGTGTGATGTACACGTGGCTGATGCCTGTAGAAGGGCTCTCTCAGACCTCTGGATTTTGGGTATGTCCACTCAGAACTTAGTGCTCCAAGGGGAAGTCTGCATATGTTGGAATCCCAAGGAGTTAGCTAAATGCCTTGTCCTCTTCTTAAACAAAATGTATAAGGGACAAGAGGTCATGCCAGGAAAATTCAGACTCATGGTAACTTTATCCTTGGGAGAAACAGTTTCATCATTTAATATACCCGTGTTCTGTATATTCACCTATCTTTCTGATTTCAGAAGGGATTTTTTAATTTCATTATTTATTTTTAATTCTACTGCCTTCTTCTCCTCTCCATTATTTGTTTTTTAACTCCAAAACTATTGCTATAGGAATTTTGGCCAAAGCGCGCTAGCAGAGCAGCGCGGGTGAAACATGCTGAGCTTCGGCTGAAATTAATAAGAGGGCTTTCCATAGCAGCAGGGATCCTGGCATGCTTGTTCAGCTCCGCTTAGGAGCCTGTGAGCTTGGATGGCAGCTTTTAAGCCAGAGCCCTTGGTGTCTAGCCCCTCGCAGGCAGTGGGGAGTGCAATCATTTTCTCTCCATTAGAAGTGGCTCTCCTTGTCCTGTGTGTGGACCTGTTGTGTGGGTGGTGGAAAGGGAAGAAAGCCCTGCTACTTCTCCAGACTTCTTTACACATTCCTGCTTCCCCCCCTCATGAGAGTAGGGTGAAGGAATGGTTTCTGAATGACCTAAAAATAGTGATTGCTCTTGTTGGCTGAGTCCCTCAACCTGGCTGCTTGCAGAGAGGAAAAGTCTGCAACCTGAGAGATGTCAGAAGGGTAGCTGAGGTTGTTTTTCCTCTTTTTAGTTGGCAATATACAGGCATAATAGCACTTGGAGCATATATCTTTCTGAACAATCTTTAAAAATATCACCACCAGTTAGCCCTGGAGAGAAGACTTTGTTACCATTTTCCTGTAATGTATACATACATTCTTTCTGCTTGGCAGATGAAAACAATTGTTTGTTTTAATTGCTGCAGCAAAGGGGGGAAGAAGTGTATATAGATACTTACTTTTACCATCTTTAACCCTCCTGTGACTATATGTAAGGAGATGCTGGCATTTGAGAGCATTGAGTTTGTTCTGGTCATACTCTAAATAGATGAGAGTACTAGTTGTTTCTAAGATTCCCATTCTTAAATGTTACAACAAGTACTTGAGATGACTCAAAGTTCAGCGTAAATGTTATGTGCTGACTGCTCTATGTTGATATTACTGTGGCATATTTTCCAGTAGAAAAGTAAATAATTAGCACATGGGAAGAGGTTATTTTGTTAATAAACAGCATACAGTGCCAGTTCATCCAATATAAACCTATTGCATCTGTCTGTCTAGACAGCACATACACTCCATAGGGACATGGCCTCATAAATTCTGATAATCTGGGTAAGCACAGTTACTAAGTGCCTGGAAACCTGGAACAATACAGGAAGAGATGATTCAATAGTTGTGCTTCTTCCTCAAATTCACCAATGATCCAAACTAGCTGTAGGGGATACTCTGCCTCTGGACATGCTGCCAGAATAACATTTGAAATGAAGGCCCCTGATGAGCAACAGGCGTAACAAAGTCTCGTATGCCTTGCCATGAGAGTGGAGTTTCCTACCCATCCTAGTGAGGATAATTGTGTTAATTCCTGTCTCAAGTTCTCCTTCCAGTCGAACTGAACATGATGCAGTATAACTGCCTGTGTAAATTGGAGCAGACCTGCTCATGTCACACGGGAAAGGGGAGTTTAAGTCAGCAGAGGATGCAGTGCAGCACCCTTAGAAAAAGTTTCCTAGCAAACCATATAGTACAGGTGGATTTAGCTGAACAGTTGGTGTCTAACTCTTCTCTGACCCCCCTTGAGAAGAGATGAGGATCTGGCTTTTCATACAGGTGTCATTGAGAGGACGATCCAGAGACAGGAGCCCACTTGCCTGGCAGGCCATCAGGCAAGTTCACTCTGTGAGTGAAGGAGGGAGACCTGATTAGCAAGAGTAGGGGTGATGAGCCTTTTTAAATCAATTCACAGTGACCCTGACAACATTAGCAGAGATATTTCAGCCCCTGAACTTCTCGCTACTTAATGATGAAAGGAACAAACGCGCCAGCAAATTTGGAGAGCATCCAGAGCCCAAAGAGACACGTTTTGAGCTGGCATTTGCCCCAGTATGACACATGAGGAGGTAGGGAGGGGTGTAACGGAATGGCAGTGAGGTTCAAACAAAATACGTCAATTAAGATGGGCTCTTTTCCTAATAGGACCAGTGGGGGTGAGTTTTCATTTTTCTTGAAGACTCTGCTTTCCAAAAATTTGTGACACTCTCTTAGGCTGTGGCTTCTTAGTGGCTGGTTTCTTTTCTTCCATCTGTCATGCAGTCATCAGATGAAAGCATAGTTGCCGCGAGCTTGAAAGTGAAGTTTCCCTTACCTTAAAAGTACTATTTCTCGCTCCCCTTTGTCATGTTTTGAATCACTGTGACAAGCAAAACTGCTAACCTTAGCTCCTCCTCCTCCTAATTAGGCAACAGCATTAAAACTCTTTATTAATGCCACCCCTCCCGGGTGGTTGCAGATATATATACTTTCACAGAGTAATTGCTTTCTGGCCCTCATGTTTAATTGGAGTCAGTGGGGGGGCCTGTGGAATTCCACTGCCTTCATCTCCCACCGGCTCATTGTGCCTGTGACACAAATTTAGAAACAGGGAACTACTTTCCAGAGCTGCATCTGAAAGAATGTGTAAGTGAGGGGAAAAAACCCTAACATCATCGCTTGAAATGTAAGAGGAATTAGACTGGGAGAAAACAAAGTCTTTCACTTTGGTTCCTTCTTTCACTTGGAGGAGGAAAAAAAAAAAAAAAGGAACAAATTGGTGAAAAAGCTTTCCAGATTTTTGTTTTCTGGCTTTTGTATAACGTGGTGCAGCTGGTAACTAGGTTAACCAGATCCTGAAGGAGCTTAAAGACCATATGAGGTTAAGCTTAAATGTTAGTTAAGGTTACACCCTATTTTGCAGAAATGACCCTCAATTTTCTGGGTCCTTGAGTCTCAGACAAAGTCTGTAGGGAGAAATAACATCATGGCACAAGGAAAATGCAATACGCAATGTTACAAAGCCAAATATGAAAGGACCTGCTTTTTGCAATTCAGATTTTGTTAACTTTAGCTTCAGAAAAATGTTTTTAGTTTTATTGAACCTTCATATTTCATTGAAAGTGGACCCCTTTTGAGGAGCAGAAAGAAACCATTTGCCAGAAGAAAAATGTTTCTGTCAAAGAAACTCCAACAAACCAAGAGGTTGGAAGGAGACTGTTCATACCTGATTACACAAAATATAGTCGGGAGGGTGGTTTTATGCTTAGAAAGAATATAAGTTTTTGAGGTACGTGCTTTAGCTAGATATTTCAAATGAAATTAATAGTAGTGAAATGGTAACAGTATTGTTGTTATCAGTCTTCAGAGTTAGTGCATGCTAAAATGGATGAAGCAATTCATATCTATCTAAGCTATTGTTTCAGACAATGACTGCAGGACACCTCTACTCTGCATAGTGTTCCAATTAATGTTTTCTAAATTATAGTCATAATCATAAGGACTAGAAACTATAATTATTCAAAAAAGTGTGGCAGATATGACTGCATGAAAAGAAATCCTGTCTCTTATTTCGTTTTAAAATAAGAAGTTTTGTTCAATTCTTTTGTATTAAAGTAAAAGTAACTTCATAAAACTGCAGGAAAATAATTGCCTTTTTGGAGCTTTTTTTTTTCAACATCTCACAGTTTTGACAGTTTTCAATTAATTCTGCTAGAACTTACATCCATCCTTCATTCTTCTTTATCTCTTTTCTCAGTAAGCTTAGTTATTGAAGCAGAGGTTTCATGAAAACCTAAAAAATTCCCCAGTGCCAGACACACAGATACACGACGCTCTGCACCTGAGTGTCATATCGGTGGTAATTGCGGTTGCTAATGTTTTGCTTCTTGTCTCTGATAAAAGGCTGATTACTGTTGCCAGCTCTATGCACAGTTGGGTGTTTCTAGGGAGGACAGTAGCTCCTCATCACAGTCTGTCTAATTAGGCTGATTGGTTCACAGCACCAAGCCAACCTGATTGAGAAGTGTGCTTGGCTCAGTGTCCTTATTTCTAACTGCTTTTGCCTTGTGTTAAATGAACCTTTGCTGAGGCTCTTTGTGAGCCACTCTTCTAACTAGAAGCAAAGATGTATGACCAATGTAATGTTGAAGAAGTAAAACTTGTCCTGCTTGTATGCTGTGGGTAAGCTATGCCACAAATACACTGAGGTCTTAGTTTTAAGTTGTGGCTGTGTCGAGAAAAAAAAAAACGCTGGGGGGTTCGCAGATTAAGGACTTGGAAGAACCTTCACATAACAGTTATCTGTATGTGAAGATTAGTGCAGGTTGATTAATCTCATTTTCCATTTAAAAGTAGTTTGGCCATCCCAGATTGCTTTACATCCTAGAAAGTACAAACAAAAGGACTTGAGAGGACTGTGCTTGTTTCAGAGGTTGTGAGGCTACAGCAGAGGTAGTTTTGGGCCCCAGTTCTTGCAGCCCTTTCATAATTTAGTGATCCCATTCAATTGTCCTCCAGGGACTGAGACATTTGCTTAGGACCATTGACCTCTGAAATGCAGCTTCCAGTGTCACATAAGAAAATAGATTTTTATAGTAGCGGCAGCATGAAAACACAAGAGGAGGGTACGGTTGGTAAGTTACGCTGGAACAACAAGGATGGATAGGGTTGTGCCTGGAACAAGCTGTCTGATTTCTGGGCTGCAAAATCAAGACAGAAGCAGGGAAGAGGAGAAGGCTGCATGGTGTGAAGCAGAATTCAGTTGTTGGTTTGTCTTTTAAATCCCAAACTTTGAGATGTTTAGGTTCGTGAGATTTATTCACTCCATAGTGGTGGCCATAGGAGCTAATTCTCTGCTGGCTGTAATTCTTGTAATCAGAACAACTAGTACAGCACACCATACACAGAAAAGCCTTCACAGCATTCATATATGTATAAAATTGGATTTTGAACTCTCTCCTAAATGTAGGATTGCCCTACTCGCAAAGAAAATGTAGCTCTTACATTACAGCCTCTAAATTATCCATTGACTTTGACAAGCAGTCACAGGAATGCTGTGATAACATTGAACTTAATATGGGCAAATGGGTTTTTTTTGTTGACTCTCATAGGGAAAATGGCTCTAAGTGTCCAGAAACCTAAAACTATCAGGTGCTCTACTGGGTTCTGTATCGGTTAAGTTGTAGTTAATGTCAAGTGAATCAAAATATGCAGAAATCACGTTCCTCTAAAGCAGATGAACCACCTGACAGATTTACATCAAAATCACAGACACATTTTGCAGTTTCATTTGATTGCATGTGAGAGTGTTTCATAATCCAATATTCTGCTGTGCAAATTTAGAGTGCTGCCATTAGCTTTGAAAGCACTGCAGTGAATTCCACCATCCGTTTATCTGACCCAGCAAAACTAAACCCAAACCCCCCATTTCCTGTCAAGATCTGAGTTCTTAATATTCTGCTTTTTTACTCTTGTTTATTCTTAATGGATTTAAAAAAAAATATTGAATTGTTCCATTTTGGAAGTCAAGGAAGCTGATACAACTGCAGCACTCTGCAACGTTTGATTCATTTTCCATTTCAAATACACACCAGTATGTACAGCTGACAACCAAGAAGAATTTTACATTCAGAAAGCTCATTTGAACACAGTATACCCAGTGCATTCCCTCCTTTTATAGAAAGACCATTGCTCATGAGCAGTTGCCTAGAAAAAGGCTTACTTCAGATACACAACAGATAAGAAAGCAAAGCATTTCCCCAAGCACGCTCCTTTCTCCTTTCATGAACTCACATGCCTTCATCAACCTCTAATGACTCACAGGTTTGAAAAGGTTTATCCACGTCATAAATGATAAAGACTGGAGAGATTTGTCTGAAGAGATGAGATAAATTATGCACAACTATTCCAGTCAAAGGCCAAGGTAGAGCGTGGGTTGGAGAGAGTAGTTCACACTGGTCAAAGAGTGAGGGAATTAGTAGTTATGTTTGGTGGTTCAATAAGTAGATACAGGTATGAGCCTTCAGAGTGTGTTACCTAATGTCTTCATGCCAACGTGACTAAGGCATTACACCTGAAAAGCTGGGCTTAGGAAAGACTTAACAGTCATTGATAGGATGCTTTACATTGTTGATTTAGAATTTCAAGGAGTAAAAACCCACCTGTTCTTCTTCAGTTTGAATGACAGATCATGCTAGCATCAAGCCCAAATGGCCAATGAGTCTATGGTGGACAGGTGCTCATTTCTAATAAATAAGAAGCAGTTGTTCCTCTCACATCCATCTGAGGAAGCAGCTAATCAGTGACCAAACCCTAGCTTTCTCCTAAACATGTTCTGAAACCTGCCCACAGTCCATTCCTGAGTCCACATTGTATGAACACAAGTATTCAGGTTTTGTGTAGACAAATCACTCTACAACTCCATGCTCTTCCCTTCCCCACCTGGGGAAGAAGGGAAGATCCTCTGGCCACAAGGCAAAGGGGCATGCTTACATACACCTAGAACTTGTGCCTCAAGAAGCCTTGCGGTTTGATGGCTCTCTACCAGGTCTGTGATGAGTCTTTAATAAAGGCCAAGACACCAGCAATACTCTTACTCAGCAGCAGTTCGCCTCCTCCACGTTGGGGAAGACCTATCCAGCTGATTACAACACTGCCCAAGCTGACAACCATGCTTCTCTACATCTGCCAATAAATACCAATAGAGATTATAGTGTAGTGGTATTCTCTGAGTGAAAAAAAAAGTAGGTCAGATTTGTCGGAGGAGCCCTGACAAACTGCTTGTTTAGATAAGGCCCCCAGTATCAAAGCTAGCCTTATGGGGAATATATAAATCGTTTACATGTCCAGGACTGATAGTGGAATATGAGTTGATAACTAAGGTGACTAATTAAAGCAGAAAATCCTTGTTTCCTGAACTAACATGTAGCATTTGAAGGGAATTAATAGGAACCCCTGAGGCTGAAATATGGACATGGCTTTTAAACTGTGCTGAAATGCATTGGAATAGTTACACATCTTTGTGAGACAGACTATACAGAAAAATACAGAAAATAGGAACATGTGTGTGCTAAAAACAGGGATTGTCCTTTCTGAGTAGTAATGTCTGACAACTAAGATGAATTGGTTTGGCTTTGTCGTTTAAAATAGTAACTGATATTTTGTCAAGCTTCTCCCTCATGGGTAGACTCTTACAAAATGAGAGCAATGATTCCATTAATTTGTGTCTCTTCCGTGGTCCCAGGTGATGTAGTTAATATAGTTTCCGTAATGTCAAGTTAATACTTATTCCTCCTTTTGGTGCATTCTTCTATAAATTTGCCCTCAGGTCATATTATATCCTCTGGTAGTAGAGAAGTTGAAAGTTGAGAAAGGAGACTTTAGGCTTGATGTAAAAAAAAATTGTAAGAGCTATCAAAATGAAACTTCCACATATGTCTTCAGATGCAAGCTAGGTTCTGGTTCACCTGCTTTCCAGTGCTGCTTTATGATTCTAAACCCATTTGTGTAAATTAACGCAGCTCCCTAACTTCAGTTGAGCTGTGGCTGTTTAACCCAGATGACTACCAACCAATATCAGGCCAAGCCAATACTTGGACATTTCACAGAATTTTCCCTCTTCTTATATTCGGCTTTGTCTCCACTTTTTTTTTTTTTTTTTTTTTTTGAGTGCTAAATTTTTAAAGGAATGAAGTGTGAAGAGCCCAGTCCCATCACACCTTGACTCACGAGAATGACAAAGTTGCTAAATGCAAACCTGCTCTTGACTTGTATAATGCTGCCCAAGAGGCTTGGAGAAATAGCTGGGTCCTCAATCCGGGGGGAACCTCTAAACGGAAGATGGAAAGGGAAAGGAGCCTAGTAATACTGGTCATCAGAAGATGTCCTAACTTGGCCGTTTCATTTCTTGATTTAGGTGAACAAGCCAAACACCTATTCAGAGAAAACTTATGCTTTCAGGAAGGAATTTCACCTAAGTTCTAATTTCTGTTTGATATGTCAATCACAATTGATGAGCTTAAATATTTAACAGAGCAGTTATTGGTATTCTTCATAGAGCTAGTAATTTGTGAGTGGGCTTCTCAGTGGTGAAATGAATATACGCATAAAACTGTATTTCACCAAGCAATTTTGTACATTTCCAGGGATGCTTCTCTCACAGTGACTGAAAGAAAAAAATAAGCAGGGTAATTTGGTACAATCAGATGGTACAAGAAGTGTTGGAAAGAGGTAAGTGTTTGAAAGTAATATACCCCAGGATTTTCTTTTTCATGTTTTCATGCCACTTGAAAAAAAAAACCCACCGTTAAAACATAGTCAAAATTCATGCTGATCTCTTGGGCTAACATTGTCATGAGTGAAAACTTCAGGGAAGTTTGGCTGTATTCCATTTTTTTTCAGTTCTGTACTCTTTTAGGAATTTTAATTTTTTCTTGGATAATTAGATCTCTGACATTAGATGCATATAATTAACAGGGAAAATGGTTTGCATGCTGACTGTAATAGCACTGTCTGATCTGTTTGCCTGATAACTGTTACGGCCTGTTTTTTCAGCATCATTTTATTCCCACAGCTAGCAGCAGACATGCCTAACTGGAACCACCTGGATTTGTTTGCAGGGATGAAATCCTGGGACCTTTCACTAATTTTAGTTGTCGCAGGATTTTGCATGCATCCTCAAAATTTCCCTTTAAGATAATCCTCTTTCAAAATGTTTATTCTTTTGATAGTTGAATGTGAATGACTACCCCTTGTCAATAGAATAATAGAACTGAAACTTCATGTGCAAAACTGTATTGCTCAGGGAAGATGTTTTTTAGAATTGGCACAGAAGCTTTTACTGTAATTTTCAAAATGTGTCTTTCTGGGTAGGAGGGAGATGTGTTCTCTTTAAACTAAAAATTAGCTTTTTCTGTCTTTTGTTAACCACAGTTCAGGACTCTGGTGTCATTCACGTCTCTTGGAAAATTGTCCCCAAGTCTTTTTTAATAGCCTATTTACCAGCTGCTAAGCAAACAACACCTAACAATAAAGGACTGGAAAAAAATTCGTTGCAGCTGCTTGCTATCATGTATTTTATGTTACTTACAACTCACTTTTTGCATTTAGATCAGATGAAGTTTTGGTTCAGTAGATTAAAGTTTTCAATCCTGACTTTTTAAGGAGTAAAAATATTGACGTGAGGTGAGTGAAGCTGGCACCAGATTACTTTTATTTTTGTTTCTGAGAATGGGGTTCGGGAGTGTATTTTAAGTGCCTAATAAAAAAAAACCAATAACAACAAGGAAAATAGAACTAAACAGGTTTGGACCAAAGTAGTGTTAAGATTTTCTCTTAAGTGATCGCTTATGGTCCAGCTTTTCTGTCCAGGTCAAAGGAAAGCAGCTTTCACATCTGTGGAAGAAGGTAAAGGTCCATGAAGTATTTCTGCGAAATCCCATGATGATTTGAGCACAGTGTATTTCAGTTCATGGAGAAATGGCTTTTAAGATATATTGCAAGCAGCCTTATAACTCCACTGGGTGCAATGGGATTAAAAAAATATCCCAAAGAAGTCAAAACCTTTACCAACTATCTGCAGTTAAAGCATATAATTCACAGCTCTGCACATTCTTTGCTTTTTTGTGTGGAAGATATAAATAGATTTCCTCCACAAAGCTCTCATTAGGGGGTCACACAAATACACAGCAGACACTTTTTTCTAAATCAGATCATTCTCTACACTACTTCTTTTGATGTATGGAGTCCTGACTGCAGTGATCTTTCCCCTATCTTTCCTGAGCATTACTACCTATTACTGTCTGTCATTCAACACGGCTACAATATATGAAGCCATTACTGTGCTAAGTATGCAGCGTATAAACATGTGTATATACATAGATAAAAACCTACTGTTTAGCTTCCACTTTTTTACTTCAACGTCTTTGGTTAAGCTTTCAGTCTTGAAAATACCATTGGGTTTTAAAAAAAAAAAAAAGTTTTTATATTTGTTCCTTCAATTTCTAATAATCAGTGCAGAAAAGCAGAACTGTGTTTATCATAACAGAAGGCGGGTGAAGGGGAGAGTAGAGGGGAAAGCAAAGGGGAAATTTTGGTGATAAAATCTTTGAACACAGCCAAATACTGCACAAGTTAGATTTACAGTGCTGCTGGGCTAAGTAGATATGTATTTACTTTTTTGAATTATTGTTTGTTTTACTGTAATACCTAAGACCAGACAGAAAGCAAAACTAGATGCTAGGTGCTGTACAAATTCAAAATAGAAGGGCAATACCTAGCCTGAAAAGCTCACAATTTAGGTAGAAACTTTCTGTCTTTGCAGGAGTTCATATCTAAGGGCTGGTCACATCCCCTTGAAAAGACAATCTCATCTGTTGTATTCCAGCTTGATTACTAGTGCTTTCCTTTCCATATTTTTTCATGAATCAAAGATTTTTTTCTGACTGAGGTTGTATCTTACTAATGTCTGCATCTCTTGAATGTTCTGATCACGTGAACAGCCAAGTCTGCTGGATTTCCTTGTATAGGGGATCCCAGAAGAATGCCCCAATTTGAAATAATCCCTGACATGAGATGATGGCTATCCCTTCTGCCATAAACTGCTGCTTTCTTTAATTGTTGGTCCCCTGAACTGATATAAGTCCAACCACCTGTGCTCAGTTCTGTTAGTTCTGCTTTTTGCTAAATTAAAGCATCCCAAATATTGGCCCTCCCTAGGAATTTGTAGTAACTTGCTTATCCTCCAGATTTCAGCCACCCTGATGCTCATTGCTCAGTTGTCTTTTCTTTCCTCGTGGTCCAGTAAAAGAGACTAATAAGACACAAAAGTATTACAGACTACAAAATGAAAAAATATATTAGCTAAATCATCATTCATGTAACTTTAAGTGTCCCAGTTATCTTATCAAAATCAATTTGACCAATTATATGGCTAAATCTGCAAAATAATTCAGTACCCTGTTTACTCAAAGTCTGAAACCACAGAGCTTAGTTATTAGGCATTTAAATTTGAGATAACCCATTCCATGGAAACAGGAGGAGAGGTCCAGCTCTTACTGGGTCCAGTGTGCAATCCCTTTCTGCCTGAATACTTCAAACACTTTGAGGCATCAGAATGACAATTACAGAGTGGTATTACTGTAGGTGGTATAATTAACAAACATAAGGAAACCTTGACTGATTTTTTTCTTAAATCCAATGAAGAATAGAAATAGTTATGAATGTGGAAGGTAAAGGCACTCCGACTTTGGACAATTTCCCCTTCATTTTTCTTTTATTTATCTTCTTTTCTGATGTTTGTACTTCTAAAATTGTTGGCTATCTTTACTAGTGAAATCGTTTGCTCTTGCAGCTGAGCTTGACCCCTTTGAATAATAAAAGGCAGTGATATGTACTTATCAAAAGAAGCAGTGACTCCAGAATCCTCTGTGTTGAGATTTCAAATGGAAGTAAGTGGTCATATTCTTTCCTATTGCTTTAAGCAACAAAATATAACAATTGTATACAGTGGAGCACTGTAAAAAATGGATGTTATTTCTATTAAGAAATCTGGTTGGAAAGGTTCTCAACTAAAATGCTTAATGGTTTTATCACTGCTTGTAGACGTAATAGTGAGGTCTGATTTTTTTTCTATGTAAATTGACCTGAATCCTTTTTAAAAAGTATTGATTGTATTTGATACACTCATAGCGATAGTCTTGTCTTTGCCAAAAAGACAAACTTATCTTCCTATCATCATTTTGCACTGGACTATAAGAATTTTTATTGCTTTAAAGAAAATAATACAAATCATTATAGATAAACTCTTGCAGTGTTTTTAACGTTTACCCTTATTTTTTGCTCAATTCAAATTTTACTTCCCATTTTTATTTTGAGCTAGTAACTATGTAGAGAAATAACAACCCAACTACCATCAATATCTTTAAAATTTTGATTTTTATCAAGATTCAAGGAACAAACCCAATACATTTGGGCTGTAAGATATTCACTTTCCTATCAGATTTGTAACATTTATTTTCTTTATTCTTGTTTGAGAGCTGTAATAGGTCATTATAATAAGTTACATAATTGTGGGAAACCCTCATCACGTACACTTCTATTCCAGTTGACACATGCACTAATCTGATAGAGTGGAATGTTAATCTTGATAATGACAATTTCTGATATTTCTACAAAGCTTTTCATCCTATAAGGTTTGAAGGCATTTGAAAGATTTGCTGTGCGTAACTGAGTTCTACCACACCCTGTAGAACAGCCCCACTTTCCTGATGAAGGTCATAGGCACACCTTTTTTCTTCCAAAGCAAAATATGATAGCACAACTCTTGCAGGTTTGCAGTTGACAGTGAGGTTCATTTTGCATTCAGCACACATGTTTGTGCCTAAATATTACAGTGACAGGCACGCTATAACTACCTAAGACAGGAAATACTGTGCATACGCAGCCTTTTAAAAATTGGTGCATAGCCATAAGATATCTGTATGAAAAAAAAAAAATGCATATACATATCCTTGTGTTCACCACCAGCTATGCTGGGAATGTTTGCCAGATCTTATTTTGGATTCTATTTACAGTCTAAGCAAAACGTTGCTCTCAATTCATTTTCACTGACATTAGTTAAGAAATAGCTCATGATGACGGTATTCAATACCAGAGTGAATGGACAAAACAGGAGCCTGAGACAAATCCAGTAAAGCCCTGGAAGCTGTAATACCCAGCTCATGCCTGGAAAGGCTAACAACCAGACAAAGGAATTTAAGGAACAATTCAGGTCAAGGAAGGTCTAGGAAAGAAAGAGGTGATTGAAAGCTCCCTTCTATCAAAAGCCTTTCAGAAAAAAATAATATGCCCAAGATCCGTGGTGATGACCCTGTGGGGGATTCCTCCCACCCCACCCTGGAAAAGGCTGAGGCAAAAAGGTAGATAGAGCTGGCTGAGATGGCACAAGAACCTTCTGAGTGGTACTGAGAGCCATCAGAAAGTCTTAATAACTATTCAAGAAAACAGAAGTGAGGTTAAAGCATAGTCCAGGAAGAGTGGAGGAGATGATGTTAATTCTCATATCTTTGTTATCTCTAAAACTATTTGGAGCATGGATACCCTGAAAAGTTTTAGTACATGGCTAAATCACTGCTGCAGCAACCCATTGAACTGGTTCAGGGCGTTTCTGCCACAGTCATATTGGAGTGAGTCAGTAAATGGTTACTAAATGGCAGGAATTTCTAGGAGCATCTGTGAGTCGCAGGAAATGGTGCTACTGATTCCATGGGCCTCTTCTTTTTATATCGCATTCCTATAAAAAGTGAGAAGGAATCATATTGCCAGCAGAGATGTAAAATCAGGTCGGGACTGTCGCTGGTTATTTAAAGGTATTGCAATGCTTTTTGTAAGACTGAACATATTACATGCCGTATCTTGGCTAAATTCCATCTTTTATAATTACATCCTCTTCTCCACTTCTCAAACATTTCTTGCTGGCACAAGAGGATGCAGCATTCTTCTTTCTCCTGGTCTAGATGTCTGGGTAGCAGTGTTTCAATCTCATCATGATCTCTCTGAAAGACAGATTCAAGGTGCCCAAGATGCAGAGTGATCTCTGCATCACTCCCTGTGGCATTGCTGTGGATGGAGAGAAAGAGGGTTTTGAAGTTAGTAATCAGGCAGAGGTTCCATTTTTCTCCCTGCTTAAGTACCAGCACAGATCTGTTGGTTTGGCTTCTTCCACCATTGCTCGCTTGCTACAGTATAATCACTCCCTGGAGCAGTGGGAGGCCTGATACTTTAACTCTAAAAAGTACTTTGAGATCATTTTAGTCAAAATGCAAACTGCCAGTATCCCATTAGTACTGGGAATGCTTTCAGAGCATTGACCAGCTTGTGATTCCAGCTTGATGAGCGGGTGATGTTAGCCCTTAGATGGAATTTTGATAATCAGAATCCAGGGGGGGGTGTTACTATGTTAGCTGCTCAATGAACTGCCAAGATTGTACTGAAAGCAAATAAGGGGTGTGTGGCTATAAACAAAAAAACCCAGCCACCTGATACAATTTTAATATTGTTTTCTCTGTGGGTACAATGTTTGCTGGTGAGAAGTGGCCACAAGCCTGTTCCTTGGAAACACAGGCAGATACTCTGCTAGAGCAGTGGTCTGGTCTTTGCAGTCTAGTGGCCAGCTGTAGGTGACAGTGGATATTTGAGAGGAGAGCCTAGTGAAGATGTCCACCAGTACATCTGGCCAAACGCACCATGCCAAAAGTAAAATTCCCATCACAAATGGCACTAGAGGGGTATCCTGTTGCCAGTTTCCACAAAGACAAAATTGAATTGACTAAGAAATGAAACTACTATTTCCCACCTGGAACACTCACAAATTGGACTGAGGGACTTGGGGAGAGGCTGATCAAGTTTCACTGCAAGTGCCAGAACTGCAACCTTTTTTCTGTGTATAATAGTTTTCTGTGGTGCTCAGCCTGCATCTTCTTGGAAGTTGGACTCTCGGTAGACTTAATTCCTCGTTCCTTCTAGGGCTCTGCTTGGGTGGCAACCGGCCTAATTCCTCACTGCTTTGTACGTTTCTAGAGAGAAGTACATAGTGGTTTAAAAAAGTGACATTTATCAGTAATATTGTCTCTATATGCTCCCTTACACCCTCTTTGCTCAGTAGTGTGGGATGGTTTATGCACCAGGCAGCGAATAATGACACCTATAGCTCCCTCTCTCCTTTTTACTTCTTCTTTTTCTCTAGTAGATACATGGGGGTTTAAACAGGAATAACGTCTTTTGAAAAGTACTGATTTCATATCTTTCCTTTGGTGAAATCCAGCTCTACTCATGCACCTCTTTTGCAGAAAGGCACTCAAATATTTCAGAGGAGTGTCTGTACCAGAAAAAGAAGGCAAAAGAACATAGCATGGGCCAAAACCCCTACATCAGCTTAATCTTGCCACCGTGGAGCTCTGCAGCAGGTAGGACTTGGCAGTACAGCAGTGTGTATTTATTCCTGGTGTCAATAGCCTCTGGGATGCTCTTATTGTGCTGGCTGCAGCCAGAGCTTAGGAAGAACTGCTGGAGCCCCAGTGCAGAGGAATGCTCTGCATCACACCCCGACACCTTTGTGTGTGCAGCCAGAGAGCGGGAGCGAGGGAAGACGGAAAAGGCATAGCATCCATGCAGGCAGCCTCAGACCACCCAGCAGGGGAATGCTTGGCGGTGACTCCGGGCAACATTCAAGCGCCTTTACACGGTGCAACAACTTCAGCTGGGAGCTGAGAATTGGCTCTCATGTATTATTCATCCAAATTGCCTTTCCCTACTCCAGAAATCTACACTCATCTCTTCACTAGAGAATCTGTTCAATTTCCTCTTGTTTAGCACTGTGCTGCAGTGCTTACATTTCCGCCGAGTACCTTCACTTAGAGACTGATCGGCAGTAGTCACAAGTCCAACTTCTCAGGAATGAAGCGTGGGAGAGAGAGGAAGATGTAGGTTCATCTAATTTGATCAGTCTGTTTTGTTGTACCGAATATTTGATTTCCAATAGCCAGCTCCCGTGGAAGGAAATAAAATTACAAGAAATCCAGCTTCTTTTCCTTTTCGCTTTTTTGGTAAGATTTTAGGTTTGACTCATCTTTCCCAGGCTAATTGTCAAGAAACTGACAGATCAGTCATGGTTGACAAGTGAGTAATTGGGAGAAGAGAGGGAGTGCAGCAGGTGTCAGTACTAATTTGGTAAAACAACAAAAAAAAGAGTAGAAAGTGGTATGATAGTCACTTACACAGTCATGACGTTACAAGCTTTTCATACAAAATGTGTGCAGGATTTTACAACACTTAGAGCATTAACTATTAACCAGCCGCTCCAGGTCCTTTTCAAAGGCGACCTACGAGTTAACCAGAAGATGGTGGTTTTGGGCCTCTTAACAGAACAGACTGGTTGACAACACTGCTGGGGAACTGGACAAAACCGAGTTTCGTGATTCTCACATGTCACATTTCTGGGCACGCAGAAGAGTCCTTGCAGGGGGCAGACCCCATGGCCCTGGCCCTGACTTGGCTGTGCTTGGCTGGAGCATCAGGGAGGGATACTGCTGCCAGAGTTGGAGCATACAATTGCTGTCACCCTGCCAAGATCTCCATTGCCCACAGCTGCCCTAATTCTCCCAAAATGTGACTCTGCCCAGTCCCTGCTCATTGCTAAGAGGCTGACTTTACAGCAAAGCCCAAATCTCACTTGCTGAGTGGAAGAAATGAGCTTTGCACCTGGAGGATTCCTCCGGCTCTGAAGAGAACTGTCTAAGATGCTGCTGTATTTCAGAAATCAAACTCTTGGAAATAAATTCTTTTACTTACTTGCCAAATCTGCCCCTCTGAGCTCTGTATTTCCTTGCTTCAATCTCAGTTGTCACTGACACTGCCTCAACAGCAACCAGTGTTCTCTTTTTGATCTCTGTAATGGTGTTAGTGACTACAGGCCAAATAATAGGTTCTACTGGCAGACTCCTAAGATACACTTTTGCTCTGAAGTAGCTGTACAAATAGCACTGCAGCATTTCATGTTTATTTTCTGCTAAAGATTTCAGTATCTTATATGCTCTGTTTCAAAGAAATAAAGCTTTTTTTCCCCCCATCTAACTACCAGTCCTGAAAATTCACCGGGGATTCAAAGAAAAGCTGGGGTTTTTTTCCTGGCTTCTGCATAGTTATTAAGAATACAGAGGCTGCAGGGCAATTTCTGCTCTGGCTTTCATCCGTATAACCCTGACTATCTTGAAAACTTGCCTTCACTTTCACGCACGGACTGTTTGAGGTGGAGGGGGCCTGCAAGGCAGCCCCAGGTAGCGGTTGTGTTTCTGAGGGATGGGTCTGGAACAGAATCTGGTACCCTCTCCCAAGAGCTACAAGACACTGAAGCTCCTTTCTGACTCAGCCCTCAGCAAATCACCTCCAAACACCTGAAACCAGTACAAATCAACTCAGTGACATTTTTTTTCTTCTCACTTTCCCAGATGTAAGTATTGGAAACATGTTTAGGTTGCTTTTTTCTGTTTTTCTGAAATAGGCATCTCCACCAGCCATATGGAGTGGTTCCTGCTCTGCAAAACGTGTATCTGGTGGGGAGCACATCCATTCAACCTTTCACAATACAAACCTTAACTCAGCAGGGAAGAGAGCTGACAGGTACCTTTGCAGCAGATTTAAATCAGAGGCAAAATCTCGAGCAATATAAAGCAATCTGAACCAGCCAGCAAAGTCATGCTGACCTTCTGCCGGTGCTACTGCAGCCCCAAGCGTGACTTCAGGTGCCGCGTACTCGGGAATGACGGCACTGGGGGAAGCCAGGAGGCCCTTCCTGACGGCTGCCTCTGCTCTGTTGCTGCCCGATGGAGTGTTATCACTATGACAACCTACAGGTATAGGATGCGTGCAGTAGCGGTAGCAGGAGCTCCAGCCGACCCTGATTGCATGTGCATGGCTCAGAGCTGGGCTTCCCTGCCCAGGAGGGGAGCAAAGAACATGTGGATCCACAGGCAACTCTCCCCTGACTCTGTTCTGTCGCTTGCTAGCAAGTTTGGGATGTAAGGCAAGGCGGGAGCTCTAGAGACACTGGGTAGCTAGGATTTTAAATAATCTTCTCTGGGACAAGGCAAGGGAAGACTCATTTCTCTCCTCTGTTTCTAGAGTCCTTCAGGAAAAGGCTTGTAAGAATATAAAGCTGCCCTTCAAACACTACCTTCTCCAGCCTGTTAAAAGGAAAAATGCTTCCAAAGCTCATACGCGCTGCCTGCCTCTGTGTGTGTGTGTGTGTGTGCATGCGCGCATTACTTTCTTCCACTACTATGACAGCACATGCTCCTCCAAAGCTATTCACAGCATTGGAAATACAACTCCTCCCTCCAGTGCCCTGTGTGTGAGTGTCTGTGTGTGCATGGCTGGGGCTTTCTGCTTCGGCTCACTCCCCTCACATCGCATCGCGGCGAGGCTGACGGTCACGACTCTGCTCCACACCTCCGGGCTTCACACAGAGGGGAGGAGGACTGGGGAAAAAACCACAGAAGCAGGCACACAGCTGACCTACAGAGCCATCGATAACTTACTGCCCTCGCAGCAGAATCGCATAGAGGAGGGGAGGGAGGAAGGGAGGGAGAGGAGAAAGAGGGGGAGGAGGAGAAGAAGGAAAAAAAGGCAATCCAGAGAATTCTAGTCTTGCAAATGTAGTGAAACCGAGCGGTCGGAGTTCACTTGCTCCAGAAGAGCAGAGAAGAAAGAGGACATTAAATGAAAAAAAGCGATAAAGGTCTGTAGCTTTTTTCCTGATAGTAGCAGTGTTTCAGAGGTAAAATGATTCCTCCAAGCAGCACGACTGAAGTCAGCGTGGATAGTGTGGAGAAAGAGAATGAAGTGGAGAGCACAGAGCAGCCCCCCTCTCCAGCATCAACTACCAGCCAGGAATCAAAGGTACTCAGAGAATGAGATTATTTTTTTTTTCACTCTTTCTTTGTTTTGAAAAGAGATGTGTTGCTTTGATTTTTATTTGGAGCCCTGTGCCAGGATCAGCGGCAGAGTGCTATGAGCCACCTCTCATTGCGGTGCCTGCTCTGACACTCCTACTTCTGAATTCTCTCTGTCACCTGGGCAGCTCAGGAGCCTGAACTGGGAAAATACCTGCCTTTTGAGATGTTTGGGTTCAGGGATTTTTGCTTGTGTTTTCTCCTCCTTATTACAGTAAGGACCTGGGGGAGTGGTGGGGCTCGGGGAGGGAATTGATGCCAATAGATGTTAGCTATTTTCACACCAAGCATCAGATCACTTAAAAGATTTTGTTCATGGTTGGAGAGATTGATTTTTCTCACAGGTTCAGAGAAGAGAATTTTGCCTGGGGGCTTGGGGTGTTTCACCTGCCTCACCTTCTTTGGCAGACCCAGCAGTGAACTTTCACTGTTTAATGAGCCAGCAGTTGAAACAGGATATAAGTGACAGTTTTGGCACAATAATCCTTATGTACACCACCCAGAAAAGGATATTTTTTTTTCCATGGCTTCTTATTTATTTATTAATTTTTAAATGTGGTTCAATTTACCTCACTGAAAACCAACTTCCAGCTCAAATGGCACAGCTCTGAATTTTTAATTGACTTGCGTATGAAAAGTTTTTCTGCCTGGCAGCGTGTTACTTTGAAGATATAGAGGTAAAGGGAGAAAAGTAGTAACCTTACATAATGCATGTTCTTTGCAGCTTACCTGGATAATGTGCTTTTACTGATCCTCTATTACTTACTTATGATTGATATCATGATAGCACCTGACAGATCTTCCTGTGAACTTCATAGTGATGCTATGTGCTGTGTAAACATGTGAAAATAGGGAGGTTGTCATCACTAGGAGCTTACACCTGTGTTGAACCTTAGGATGTACTACATGAGCAAAGCAGCTGCTTGACAGGGAAGGTTTGTGCTGGCCAGAGTCTAAAGGCAGTGGCTGCCTGGGTCTAACGTAGGAAGACTGATACGTTATTCTGCAGTTATAGCTAGGTTTCTGGAGAGTGAGTCGAAATTATCTGTCTGTGTGGGTAGAGTTCTGATGTGTGCTTCAGGATTTATTTTTTTTTTATTAGATGCTATACTCCAAGGAGGAGAGTTAAGGTGTTCCCTATGTAAAAGAGCCTCTTTAAAAGAAAAGAGTTCTCCCAGCAGCAATAGCATACACTATTCACACTATTCACTACACACATTCAGTGCTACTGGGACACTGCTGCAGTCTTCCTGATTAATGGAAAATGAAAAGTAAATGGGTTATTGGTTTAACACCAGGCTCTAAAAGGATCCGGTTGATCAGTACCTAAATCCCCCCCCCGAGACCACTTCTCTGGAATTGCTGAATAAATTTTTGGCCAGTGGGAAGCTCAGCCCCTCCAGTGAGGTCCCAAAAGTAACTGGGTCCTTTACCACACTGCCAGCACCATCTCCTCATGTGTGCTGGGCTGTGCACAGTGCCTGGCTGGCTGTGTGCTCCCAGCTTTGGTCCTCACTCAGTCCTAGGCAGGTGGTTATGAGCTCCAGATGCCACTCACATGGTCAGGCACTTCATTACAATGGTGCTTGAGGGACTTTCCCGCTGGGTCCCAGAGCTCTGTGCCCAAGAAAAACTGACCAGTGTGAATCCTAAACTGAGAGAAAGTGAAGTGCTGCATGTGGAGTTTCCTTCTTGCTGCTTGTGTATCCATGCGCTTGCAAGGATGACAACAGGAATTAGGCACATCTGGCCAGAGAACAAATAGACTACAAACTGGTTTATAATCAAATGTTATTATCATCAATTTTTTCCAGTCTTATGAGCATTTGAAGGGATACACTGTAATAGGCAAAAGCTATGACTGTGCAGTTGATGCCATTACTTGCAAACAGATATTTTTAGTAAACATATAATCTGCGTATTTACATTTTAGAACTGCAAATACGATCAGAAAGCATGCTGTATTGTCATTTCAGTAGATGGAGCCAAAAGGACCTTCTGATCACTGGGGTAATGAAATAAGATTTCTTTTTTGGTCCTAGTAAACAGCAGGCTGGAAAAATTCTCAATGATTTCATAAAGATGTTGTTTGTGCTTTTTTTTTTTCCTAAGAGAACTGATGTACTTCAAAAGCTAAAGATTTTGACAAAGTCATAAATCAGTGGGTGCCAAGGGTCTGCGTCCGAGCTTTTATCCCATGGTGTCCCTTGCTGAAGGAGCTGTCCTGTCATTCACAGAGGGCTAAGCTTTCTTCAGGTACTCTCTGTTGCATAGGTTAACAAGTTCATGTTTGCTGCATCTACCGCAGAACAGTTTGTGCAGTATCTAATTACCCCACGATGACTTGTTTCTGTGGCAAAACACTATTATGACTCCGAATATAGGAACAGAAACAGCATGGATAATAACAACCTTCTAAATGCATTTGAAAACATTTCAGCAGAAAAACAATTTTGAAAAACCAATGTAGCACTAATGTAGCAAGCTTGCTTCCAGTCCTGTGTCATCATAGACAACTGACACATAGTCCCTTGTAGTACCCAAGTCCAGAAAAAAAACTTTTATCTAACACACTCCAGACCGTACTCAGAAGATGACACAGAGGAGATATTGCAATTCCTGACTCGCGTAAGTTTGAGAGGCAGGACTTCAGGCTGCTACGAAGTAGCCGAAATTTGGAAGCATGACTCTCCTGTGTTAGTCACACACCCCTGTCAGAGGAAAGCAGCTCACTCTTGAATAAATGCTAAAGCCTCCCACCACCTTTTCCTATGAATTAGGAGCATATTTACAGGTGAGCGCACTCGAATGCTGAAAGCTTAAAGACCAGACTCTCACGCATGTTCTCCTCATCATGAACACCTTAATACCTGGACTTTAGTACAACTGCTCAGAACGATAAAGTTCAAATACATTTTCAATACACATTTCCTGAGGCCTAGGAGCAAATCCATTTACATGTTCTAAGTACATGTTTGCCTTATGGCATAGTATGTATATTGCTGTATAATGCGTGTCTTTTGGATTATGCGTCCTCAAGTAGTTTACACACAGCACCTCCAGTGTAGTGTCTCATTAATATAACTTCAAATAAGTGTCCAAAGTGTAGTAAACATGCTGTAAATGGACCATCCTGTAGCACTATACATACTGCTACTGTGCTAAAAACCCTAGAGCTTGAATATTTAGGAAAGTTGAAAAACTAATAATTAATTTATTAAATTAATTTATTGGCTCTTGAAAACATTTACTTCACAACTAAGTATGACTTGAGTGGGTACTTAAAGTTTACTAGGAGAACAACTTTATGAAGGTATCATACAAATACATGTAATTGCTAATTCTGTTACCTTCATATGTTTGTAGTTTTCGCTCCCAACTGTTTGGGTCCTTAATATCTGACTTCCAAGAAGGCAAATGACCAGTTTGCCAAAGACTTGTAGACTTACAATTCAGCGAGGAAGTCATTAGCTAATGCATCCTATGGGAAAATTTCCTCCTGGTGGTAGCAATTAAAGACACAGTGCACACTTGTGCAACCACTAACTTAGCAATATAAGCAGAAATCTAGTAGCAGCAATCAGATACCATATTTCTGATGTCTCTTATGTAAAGGTACCTTTGAATTTAGTAAACAAAACTAAAGTTTGAAGGAATATGTGTCTAAAGATAAAATTCCTACACCTGGCAATATTTCTTTATGTTTTGGCATAGTTGGCGCATAACTATGTCAGCTTTATCCTTCTTATATTAAACTGACATTTCTATATGAAGAGGAAAGAACCCATCTGCTGATTTCTTTAGGTGTGAGTCAAGTCATTATCGCTATATTGTGAATAATGGCTGGAGGTATTCATAGACAATAGAGTATATCTTAGAATTACCATTTTTAAGTTGCTGGGGTGGGGGGGAAGTTGCTTAGCATCTACAATGTTTGAGCTAGTACCAGCAGGGTTGGTCAGCACTGCTGATCTTCAAGCTATTAGTGTTTCATTTCAAGTATGTTAAACACCTGTCAGGCTCTCATATGCCCCAGAAGGGCTATTAAGCCCTTCCCCTGCCATTGCAGACAATTTGTCATCTAAAAGTTACTTACTTGTAGAAAGCAGTGGGTATCTGTGAGGGCCAAACTTTTTTTTCACAGCTTTGGCAATTTCCATCTACTTTTTATAAAGTCCAGCTATAATTGTGATATACTGCAATCATGCGTCTTTGGTGTGACAGCTTCAAAATTTTCCTCTGAAGCACAAAATCACAGGCCTAACAAACTGCTTACACTCAGGTCAGTTAGGTAAGTTGAATAGCTGAAAAATTAAAAATGAAAAAAAAAAAAAGAAAGAGAAACTAGATCTCCAAATACATATGGCATCTGGACTATATATTTCACAAAATAAATGAGTCTGTCTCAGTCTGACACTTCCATACACTGACTATCCAGTGGCCAGTATTCAGGGAAACGCAGACCATTATCTTCAAATTCAAGTATGGCAATTCAGGAGACGTATCACAATTGTTCAAATACTAGCTAACCTGATCTGTAGTCCATAAAATGGAAGTTGCTGAAAAGTAGCAAGCCAAAAAATGGATTAAGCATTGAAGTTCAAGATGTAGACTTCATTTATATATATTCCTACATTGCTCAAGAAGAATGAACTTACTTTCCCCTGTCCTGCTGGTCCAATAGGCCAATATTGCATACAGGAGGTTTCAAAACCAGGTGTTAATATTAGATACTGAACTAATGTAAACAGCTTGAAACTCCTTGTATTTTAATAGGATTGCATGGGATTTAAATCATGTAGGATTTGTGCTATGCTGTTAAGCAGAGATCTTCCCCACTTAAAGAGTTAATACTTTATGAGGCTCCATAGATGGTTACTCATCAATTAATATTTTAAAAGGGCAGGGAGTATGGTGTACAGTTAGTGTTTCACCCTCCACACCAGTGATAAATATCCAGTATGTAAACTACTGCTGTAGTCTTCAAAGGAATACCAAACAGCTTTAAAAAATCCCTTGACAGGGGAATAAAAAAAGGGTTCTCCTTCTTAATCTTACCTCCATGCCTCTGCATAAAATGGTGAGTACATACTGTGAAGGTAAGACTAAGGGAAAGAAATGAGCTTAAGTATTTTTATGTATTTTGATGAAGTGTTAGAACAAATTACGTACAGAAAGATTTCATTAAGAGCAAGAAAGTAATACTCTATCCTATCAATAATTTCTTGAGCAGACTTGTTCTTGTATTTACATTTATTTTGACTTTTCTCTCTTTCTTACTCTTTTTCTGATGAAAACACACTGGTATTGTTTTCGCTTTGATATATATGTCAGATCAGTTCCTAGGCGCATTGAGATATCTAAGGCAAAATAGAAATGTGATCAGTTCATTCTCTTCTATCCACACTTTCTACCTTGCCAAAATGAAGAAAATGTCTATTACCTTTCAACAACTGAAGATGACGTGACTGAAATCTGGTGTGGTAAAAAAATGGATTTACTAAAAAGTGCAAATTTACACTGAAACAAAACGCGTTGTTTTCAAAGCTGGAAGGCAGTCCAGTCCTACCGTCTCAGTCTCTTATGCTGTATTCTTTTTCATAAAGTAATCCTGTTGAGTTCAGGTTTTACCACTACATTTAAAAGGCTCTCCCAACACCTGGATGCTCTAATGGCTAAGGGATGCCCTCTGCCCCTCACCCACTCCTAATTCCAGTTTAAGTTTATTCTGGCCAGCTTGTGTAGCATTGTTATTTTGATAATGTGGCTTTGTCTTAAACATCTCTTTTCCTTTCTTGGTGCGCATTACCATCATGTAAGAATAGACTTTTATATCCCTTCCCAACCTTTTATTTTCTAGACTAAACAAGCCAGGCTGACATAAGATAAACTCTCCATTCTTCATTTCATTCTAGTAGCAGATCCATGCTCCTGTTTCAGTTTTGAATAACCTTTCTTGGTAAAGGGTGACTGAATTTATGCATGGTATTCTACATGAGATCTTGTATAATATCACTAATGTTTCACTAACTTTCCCAGAAACCATGCTTCCGATGTCTGTTAAGGTCATTACTGTATACTGTTTGTTTCTCCTAGTCACCCCTTGGCCAACCAGAGGTCACCATTATATTTCTCTGTAATTTCCAGTAGATCTAGGATAGATTTGTCTGTCCTCATCTAAAATGGTTTGAATCAGATCTCAGGTGCACAAGCTTGCATTTCCATAGCAGAACTTCTTCACATTTCCATGACTCCATCCCTCAAGCCCCAGGCCTCCTCAGTTTTGACAATGCCTCCAACCTCATGTCAGAGGGAAATGGCCTTATGACATGTCTAATCTTTGTGTCAAATTCAGTAATAAAAATACGGAGAGCAAGATTGACCCTAAAACTAGGCCAGTGGTGTTCTTTGAAGAACCGTACCCATGACCTTCCTTCAACCTAGTACTTCTTTCAACAGCAACCATCTTCTATTGAACTTAAAATTTCTTCACTACTTCCCTTGGTTTCAATCTAACAGATTCCCTTTGGGTTGCATACTCAATAATTTTAATGAAACCCAAATATACAGAATCTACCTTTGACATAAAACATTTTCTTTTTCTAGAAAATTGTTCATCTTACCCAAGAGAACTGACCTAGGAGGATCTACCTTTTTTTTTTTTTCTTCAGTTTTTGTCAAGCACTATTGAGGTCAGATCTACAAATCTGTATTTGCTGGGATCAATTTTCCCACTTCTTGAGACAGACTTCTATTTTACTTTGTATCATTTCTGGCTTAATAAAGCTTGTAAAGAAAGCTTGTTCCTTGACTTCCAAAGTAAATTTTGTAATGGAGATTAACTGGTTTCTTTTCTCCCTTTCACCTCAGCAGGCACATTGAACTGCTTTTTTAATATCATGACATCCACTTTCTGCAACCTCTTTCCTATTATTCCTATTATTTTGCCCCAGAATCATTGTTCTGGGAAGAAAGTAAGATGAAGTGTTTGTTAAATTCTGAGCCAGCCTTTTATCTCATCCTTACTGTACCACAGCCTGTTTCTTCTTTTTCTTTCCCTGGCCTGAATCAACCATTGACATTTCTTTAAATAACTTTTGCAAGGACTCACTCAGCTTTTCTTGACAATTAACATGCTTAGGCCTAAGGAACTCTGCTTGAAAGCTCCAGTTTTATTTGCATGACAGTTTTCTGTCATCTTTTTCTTTCTCTTGTGCTCCTCCCCACCATTCTTTGAGGACTTTTTGCTTATTCCAAATTTCCTTTTTGAGGTAACAATTTTCATGCAGTTTGCCAGGAGCACGCATTCACAGAAACTTTTTTTTTTGTCTCATATTCCAGGTAGTATTAATAGATTTGCTTTGAAGAAATTATATCCTTCTTACTCATCCAAGCACATCCAAGTGCTTGACCTTTCTGATCCGTCATCTTTATCAATGAAACATGTCTTTAACCTGATACTTCAAGGCTAGCTGAGGTCAAGGCTGTTCCACAACCTGTGGTCACATGCGTTCATCAGCACTCAGTACTTTCGGAGAGCCAGCACTCGTTAGCACATGCAATGACCTGCTTACACAGCTGTGCTGCTCTCCAGACCACTGCTTAGACCTTCGTCCCTTCAGACAGACACACTAGCTTGGGTCCTTCTGTGTCACACTCCGAAGTGTGATGTGGTCTAAAATGTATTCCTAGGGAGCTGAGAGTGCTGAAGGCTCAGGATTTCTTCAAGGGAACATAGCACTTCAAAGGCTGTCCTCTTGAAATCTTGAAATCCAAAACTTGGCTTAGAGGTTCAATTTTCCCTTATAGTTTGTTTAATTTAAATGGAAGTAAATCATAGCCACCTAATAGAAAACTATAATGGCTTGTGTGACAAGCATTTCTCCTATTGCCTACCTGAGCCTTTGCTGTATACTCTTGATAGGTAGAAGATTGCATATTTGATAAATGTGTGCTCATGTTTGTCAGGCAGAGGACTAGTCTTTCAGATGTGAGCACGAGTTGAATATTCTTAACACAGTATTTAGTCCTGCACAACTTCCAGTTGCATAGGTAAATGGTCACTCAGTGTTAAAAGAGCACTGCCTTTTCCAGGCAAGTGAATGTCCATATTCTAGCTGAAGCATAAGCAAAATTTGCATGTTCATTAGCGAAGAGGACCAGTCTATGTGTGAATGACTGAAATAACTTGACCTTTAATTCCTTTGACGCATGCCTCTGATTGAGGAAACTCCCTTGATTCAGTAGACCAACTGATACAATATATGCTCTTTGTTAGGGACTACAACTCAGGAACCCTGAAAAACATATTTACGCTGGATGTCTGAAAAGCAGACTTCTTGTGTCTTTGACATCAGCAGTTAAGTATGACAAATGGCTTACATATCTCCTTATTTATTTAAAAATAAGGCTTACATCTGTACTTTCGCATAAATGTGACAGGTGCTCATAGAAGTTTTCCCACTGACAGGTCAGCATTTCTTAGCTGACCGGTTTTTCACTGATGAGAGTAGTTTGCTAATCACGGTCAAATGGAAGTGTTACAGTTTAGGGGCTGCAGTGGTGTAACTTAAAAATGTCATAGCATTAATAATTGTGAGAGAGGTGTTTCCCAGCTGCAGGAGGCTGCAAGTTCAATATGGAATTGCAGACAGGGTCCTTTAGGCAAGTAACAGTGACAACTTGAATGCTTTTCTTTTCTGTAGGCATAATATACTCCATTTCTGAGTGCCATTTAAAAGCTTTATTAAAATGCCACACATGCACTGCTTTATTAATAAAGATCATTTTAGCAGTCTAGTGTTCTGAATAGGAAAGGAAAATGCAGCTGACCTATAGTAACTGATGATTAGGTTTAATTCAGAAAGGAGCGAAATACTATAAACTAATATTCACAAAGCTATTAAAATCAACATTTAGAATATTTTTTTCCTTAGCTTATTCATCAAAGACAAAGAAATCTGGGCTATGAAAGCACAGCTTGGGTGAGAGAACAAAGTCAACCTGACAGGTTGTTATAGCAAATAATGCTGAATAGAATCTTAGAGACAGACTCGCATCTCCATTACCCCAATATTTAACTTCATTTGGTTTTTACAGAAATTACTCGTTCATAGCAAAGGAAGGCACCAGCTTTTCTTGGCCAAGAGTCAGATTTCTGGCAGGATGCATACAAGTCATCTCCTCAAACATCACATATGTAAATGTACTATTCATTATTGATTTTCCAGCATTGTCCCTGCCAATTTAAATGCTATGGTAGCTATTCTCAAAACCAAAATGTATTGGGATTGAACTGAGGGGCTTAAAACCTTGAACCAGCCTCATTTGCTTTTGTGCATACACTGTGTGAGAAATGGCCTTGGACTGGGCATCTCTGTCTTCACAAGTAAACAAAATACACTAGGCAAACGTGGCAGAGTGCCACTGACTTCTCTACAGTTAAATTGAGGATCCAGTTGTTAGGATGTTCGGGTTCATATGTGTTTTTAAACTGCACCTACTGTTAAGTTATCAACCAGTATCAATCAACTCAAAGACCCAGTACACGTAATTTTTGTTGTACCTCTTAGTGTACTTATTTGTATTATCTATAAGTGTGTCCAGCTCATTTCTCCCTTATGATCACATATTCTCTTTCAATTCAAATTACCTAATTAAGGAATAATTTACAACTAAACATAAGGTGACTTGTAATGATTTGCCAAATGTTTCTGTTAACGAACATTCCAGTGAAATGCGTGCTTGTCAAGGGCGGGTTTGTTGGGGTTTTGGGGGTCAAAACTTCTGTTTTTGAGGAAGTGTTCAGTTTTCTTGATTGTGTAAACTTTTGTCAGGAAGGTTTCCCCAGTTGACTTGAAATTTCAATGCATTCTACGTTGAATAGTACAGCCTACCTGTAATTGGAGACCAACTTTAGGCAGTTAAGTTAGTAGTTCAGTCTCTCTATGTTATAAATGGAACAGAGACTGAAATTGTTTTATCAAAGGTGATTTAGAGGAAAAGCCTGCCTTGTGTGCTCTGAATTAGCCTCTCTGAGGGGAAATCTTTTTCCATTGACCATAGTAGGCAGCCACAGCTGAGTTAAAAGCTTGAATTTAAGTAGGGTGAACACCACAGTGAATCTGTCAGAGCGAGGTCTTGAACCTTGTCTACAAAAACTGGTCAGTTGTCTGTTCCCCTAGCAGGTTAGTCTGTCTGACTTTCCCCTCTTCTGCCCACAGCTCTCTCAAAGACATTTTGAAAAGCTGCAGTTGTTTTTTATGTCAATGTGGAACAAAATCATTCAAACTTTGAAAATTTTTGCTAAGTGGAACTGCTGTTTTCCAGCCAGCCCTATAATGGAAAGTTATGCACCTATGACAAAAAGAGAGAAAAATGTGAGCCTATCCAGACTTCAAAATGTGAAGTGCTGCTATTAAACTGTAGCTACAAGATGAATCATGTACCAGTTTCATGAAATACGGGCACACAGGAGTCTTTGGCAGGTTCACAGCAGTTAGATCTATCTCCTGTAGTTAGTTGTAATGACAAATGAACTTAATCCTCCCGGCCATTAAAGATCCAGACGAACAGTTAACTTTTTTTGCTAGTTCACCCACTCTCTCTCTCTGCCTTTCCATGTTTCTCTCTTTCTTTCCTCTGTTCCTGTTCTCACCCAAATGCTTTAATCCAGGACCAGGCTCTCTGATACAACAAGCCAATGCAAGCTCTGCCCTTACAGGAAAAACTTGCAGGTTTCCAAGCTTAGCCAAGTTTAAAGATTCCTGTTAAGAAAATGGATGGTGGTTCTTCTGTTAGGGGGGGGACCTTTTATAAACACTGTGTGGATGCTGGCACTCAAGCCATAAGTATTCTTGGAAAAAAGCAAACCTTACTCTTTGCACTTTCCCTTTCACCTATACCCAAGCCGTGCTTACTTAATTCACAAAGAAATGCCTTAAGTTGCATTTTAGTTTCTTTACATTGTCTGGTATTACGTGGTCTGTTCCTTGCTTGCAGGTGCCTATTTATCTTTTGGTGTAACCTCATGTTTTCTTTACATGTTTATGCAGGAAGTTATACATAAATATAAACCCTAGGCAATGAGGTAATAGAAAGCATTCCTTATGCAGGAGAAATGAAGCCCTCTTCTTAGTCTTCCCTGTCTTCTTAGTCTCCTCCTTTCTGGGTAGGTAGTTGAAGACCAATGCAACTCAGGAGATCCCTTTTCAGCTGCACTGCCAGTGGAGGGCTTTTGAGCTCCTGCCTCAGCATCTTAGGCTCCCCCAGACTTCCCTGGGCTGCAATTCTGTGCTTCGACAGCACTGGCTTTTTTAGCAGTATCCAAGAAAAATGCTCTGGAAAAATGATTCCTTAGAGATTATCAAAGTTAAAATGAATGCCAACAGCTGTAATAGACCTACTTGAATCCTGCTAGAATGTAGATAAATTAAAAGCATTTCATAAAGGTTGCAAAAATGACAACCAAGCCTTAAAACAAAAATCCTAACAGCATGATCTGCCTCTGAGGAGGACTCAGCTATGACTAGATGCTGGCTATAAGAAGTAGCCACTCAGTCTGGTAAAAAAAAGTCATAACTTTTTTTAAATAAGATGAGAAAAGTAACCTATTTTTTCTGGCACTGCAGGGGACACATTGCAATAAATACAATATTCCTGAAGTAGCAATAGAGGTAATGTCATTTGGTCTTTACTACCAGCTGCTGAGTTCCAGAAAAAAAAATCTCCTTCCCGTGAATTATCATCCCTGCAGCACAGTCATACTCATAGACACTACTGCATATTAAAAAAAAAAACAACAAAAACAAACCACCAACCAAAAACCAACCAGCTGACAGGAGAAAATGGATATAAATCTCAGAAGTTAGCACTGCACTTGCGCTTCAGCAGTTGTCAGGAGCTCTGATTTCTGCTGTAATATGTCATACTCTTAAGTCAGTGCTACTCTGCTGATATCAAGAATCGTACCTACTCTGACAGCAGAATAAAGTGAAGCACTTCATGGAAATTCCCCCTCTTACACAGGATTAATATTCATATTCCTTAAAACTCTGTCCTGACTTGACTTCCCTTTCCTATTCCTTCTTCAAGTCCCCTGCTCTCCTGCCTGCATGGCATCCCTCATGCAGCCGCATGTAATATGCTGCTCCTGTTGAAGTCACTGCTATTATTTTTGTCAGGCACGGCATTACAGTGTTTTAATGGTTCAATCTCTTTCTTTCCTACCAAATAAGTAGCTCTTATTAAATCCGTTGGTATCTTATGTCAATACCAACAGCTCTTTTCTCTCTCAACACCAAAAATATGAAGCTTGGATATGCTTTATTTATTAGGTGAGCACAACCTCACAACAGTGTTACAAGCTTTTTTCTTTTTTTTTTTTTATTAGTAGATGTTTGTGTGCAGGCTTTCATTAGGAACAGTTTAACTTTAGGGGATTGTAAGGGACTTAAAAAATCTGTTTTAACATTCAGCAATAGTTACAGTCTTAAATTGTCTACCTTTCTGTTTGTGGTATTGTGTACATAACTATCTTTTTACATGAAGCTAGCTATCTCAGTATAAAAACACATTTTTGCAGTTCAGATAGTCATTTTAATCTTGAAACTTTGATAGAGGTAATTTGAGGAGGAAAGTTGTGCAGCTGGTGAGGACAAAAATAAAATGTTTTTGTTTTGCAGAGTTGATCTTGAAACAATAGCTGGCTAAAGATGTTCAGCATCATGGAGGTTTAGGAAAAATACAAAAGAAATGGATTAGCCTGAGGCAAAAGGAGCCAAATATGTATGATAAATCTCATACATAACAACTCCATACATAACATCTCCAAATACATGTATTTACAATGTCAACTTCTTGAAGCAGTGTTTAGGCCTTCAAACATCTCCATAAACTGCCAAGTAAATCTATGTCTCATATATGACAATATCATCGTTAAGTTAAACAGATTTTTCATGTGGAGAGTTGGCCTATTCTTTTTGTAGGACACTGAATGCAGTTTTTTTCTGGGCATGACTAACATGTAATAACAAGAAGACAAAAGACAGATTGAGATGGAAACTTTCTGTACTAGTAACAGGTTCCTTGGAAACTGGTACTACAAGCGTCATTTTCCCCCAAATGGTTTGGAAGTACTTTTTGAAAATTAGAACACAACTAGAGTAGATGTGTTGAAAGGGATAAATGCATGCCCTAAGTTGCACTTTGAGAAGAGCTTTAATGAAAAATGTTCTGTGTCTGGACCGGACCTGCAAATAAACAGATCTCTGCCATGGTGGACAGTAAGATAACTGGATGCAGAACAAACAACAAGGAAGATGTTATCAAAGTAGGAAAAAATTTCAATTGGTACATCATGTATCTGGTAGCTGCCGTAGGACTTTAGAAGTGGAAATACAAGATGACGAAAACTCAGTGGGTACCCAGGTGAAGCATGGAGAAGTCCAGAGGAATTAGCTAGCTTTGTTTGATCTGTGCTGTCAGCTCTTCCCCCACACCAGGGCTTCAGGCTAGAGTGGTGCTAGGGCAGCTACATGGATCCCCACCAGGACCATATAAGTCCTGTTGGACTTGTCGTGTCAGAGCAGGCAGTGCCAGGGCAGCCGCACACCCTGGCCTCCAGAGTGGCTGGCAAGGAGCAGTGTTCACAGGATGGGACAGCGTCAGTCTTCATGAGGGATAAAAAGAAGACGGAAGGCAGCAAATTTGCTACCACATTGCAAAAATAGGGCGAAGGGAAGTGTGACAAAAAAAAATTGCAAGTCAACTAACAAACACTGCTAATATTCTGTAAGGCGTAAGTTCCTACCCCATCTTCCTACTGAGAAAAGTTTGAAATGGAGAGATGGAAACACGTTGTAGAATTTGGATCTGAACCTCTGTTTGTGAACAGGCAGCAATGAAGGGAGTGCAGAAACCTGTGGAATCAAATAAGCCAAAATATCTATGTTTGGGGGCTTTTTTCTAAGCCAATAGGCGATATAGCACTTAAATTCTGGCATTGTGCTTCTGGCTCTTTCTTTGATTGGAAAACGAGGTAAACAGAGTTAAAGCATGGTAGCGAAGTGAGAAGTTTGGGCAGCATTAATTCACATGAAGTATGAATTTGAAACAAATGTCTAGGAAAGACAAAAGAAGCAAGAAGCATAGGTGTCCCCCTATATCTATCTATATTTGGCTATGGAGGAGCAGATTGACAGAGATGGTTTAAAAAAAAAGAGGAGGGAACTGAGAAGTCAGCAGATAACAGGATGCCAAATGTGGGCAGGTGTTTTTTTCATGCTGCAAGTAGAAAGCCTTTGTTTTTAATGCACAGTGTAAATGAGTGAAAAAAAGTTTCATTTCAAAACAAAACAAAAAAAATAACAACCAAACAACCACCCAGCCAAACCCCAAGTCTTTGCTCAGGAAACACGCTCGCTGAAGTCAGCGGGAGTTAGCAGTAAGCAAAGACCTTAGGATTTGGCCCAGTGACAATAATTTTGTTGTAGAGCTGAGCACTTACATGTTTTCATTGCGAAGCAATTTTAACAGTGTAAGTTTGGAACCCCAGAAGTAGGAGTGGAAACACTGGCAGAATATTAACTATAATAACTCCCAGTAGATCTCAGTCTTCCTTTTTGTTTTAAGATGGTACAAATGTGATTATACAGTATGCGGGATCTGGGGCTGATGTTAGTTTGCCCTCAGTTAGTATTAGCCTCCCTGCCAGATGTATTTCCATATTTGCTTCAAGAGATATACTACCATTTAAAGTATTATAAAACAGCTCTGTTTAAAAAAAAAAAAAAAAAAAGAGGAAAAGAAAATGAGCAAAATAAGTTAGTGGAAACTATTGCTATAGGTAGACCAGCACTTTTTAGCAGAAGACTGGGTTTTTTTTTTAAAGGCCTAAGGAGCCGTATTGAGCTTTAACTTCTCATAAGATCAATAATGGAAAATAATGATGCACATTCCATAGATGGACAGACACAAGATACAATCAAGGATGATTAATCTTACATTCGCAATCACATTCACTACATATTATTCATGAGAAGGAAAAGAAGTAAAATTCAGGCCCTATCATTATTATTTCTGAAGGCTCTCAGCAGGTAGATACCAGTGTAGCTTCCTTCACCTCAGCAGGGCTGCCTGGATTTACATTACTCTAAAATCCAGCCCTTTAATCTCCAAAATTCGTTGTGCCACTTCCACCACAGCAAAGATTAGCAAATGACTAAATCAGGAGTTACCAAAGAGAAATCGGTGTTCCATTTAGAAGCTGAAATGGAAAAAAGATATCCAAACAGGGCAGCAAAATGGGGGATTCCCAGAAGGGACCTCAGAGATAACAGTCCAAATTCCTTCTACGTCAAGCAGCAAGAGATAACCACGTGTGCCTCATCCTAATGAGGACAAAGTATGGGAGATGACTGGCTGCTTAGCAACCAGATGCCTGAGGTGAAACCCAAAGTACAAAACAAGATGTTGTAAACACATACCTGTCTTGAAACTGAAAGTATAGGGGGATTTTTTTAAAAAAAAAGAAAAAAAAAAAAAGGAGGGACTATTCCTAAACATTTCTTGCTTTCTTTGTGAGCTTTCCTGTTGATTTCTAGAGGAAAGACTGGAGACAATTCAATTGCCAGGCCATGAAAGAGAGACGGGAGCCACACAGAGGTTTGCAGCTGGTTATTCCACCAGCCACCTTTCATAACCTCAATTATAAAAGATCTCCCGCAGCTGGTTCCACCCACGTTGGAACAGCTGTTTAGCAGCAGGGAGAATCTAATCCTGGATATAAATCCGGGATTTGTAGTCTTTCCCTCTGTTCCCGAGAGGAGCGACTCTTCTTTTGCTGGGTGAGGCAGGAGAGGAGAGCAAAGGGACAAAACCTTTTCCAACCCCGACATAAGACAAGCAACAGGCTTTGGACATGGCTGAAGTGTTTCTTAGTTTGATTTGCAACGTTTTGATTTATACACTTTTTCACAAAGGAGAAAGAACTGATGATCATTGAGCTCAATACAATGAACCCAGCAGATCTTACTTTGGGACCATTAATCTGATTTTCATGAATCAGATGATAAAATTTGGAAAGCTACAGTAAAGCTTCCCTGAAAGATCTTGTGAGTTGTTAGCTTGAAATGCTGCAAATTTGAGAAAGATTCACTGTTTTTCCTCTCTGCTAGAAGCAGACTGATCACAAACCATGGTTGAGTGATACTGCAAGCGTTTTTCCCAAACTAAACTTGAATCAAACCTGTTAGGAATTTTGAAGAAATACTAGCACAGGCTAGATCCCTCAGGAATAGAAAAGTAATATGCACTCTTTCCTTTCTAGATTACTCTTTTTAAGATAGCTTGATTAAAAGAAAAGAGAGGACTACACCAAAATAGGGCTGTTCAAGAACACAACAGCAAAAATGCCATTAGATATAAAATTTTAGAGTTTTGGCTAACAAATAAATTTATATAAATGGGTAAGGAGGGGATTTTTACTTAGTTTTTGATAAAAAAAATCCTTAAAATTTTCTGGATTTGACATACATACAGGTATCGTTATATTTATTTTGCACATATTTTCTCCTTTTTACAGGCTGTTTTAAACTATTTAAAAGACAGTGAGTCTTTTGAAGTTAATATGAAAATGTATTTGGCAGGGAAAGTAATATGAGCTCACGGTAGGTCACAATTGCAGAATACTTAATACAGAGTTTATTCTTTTTATGCCTTAAAACTAAGTAGATGGTTCTGAACATAACCAAGACAAAAAAAGATTTCCCTGAGATTTGATGGCAATTGTTATAGTTAATAAATCATTTGTCTTTCCTCAAATCTGTCACTCTCTGGACTGCATTACTTTGTCCTGTCACATCTTATGCTGAATTTTGAAGATATGTAAAGGAATTTGGAGCACAAGGGAGGTGTTTTCATATTTTCAGGCCTTGAAACTTTCAGCACTTTATCTCACGTTTGTCTCACATATTTGCTAATCCTGGTTCCTTGCAATATTAGAAGAAGATGTACCAAAAATTGTAGGATAATTTCAAACCAACTGCAGGAGCAATTGTTGAGAACTAGATGAATTTTTCAGCTTGGTTTAAACCACACCAGAGAGTCCTACAAAATGAACAGGTCTGCTGAGCAAACCCACAGTTTGGCTACACATGCAGACTGTACCTCTTGATAATTTAGAGGTCTGCCAATTAGAGATTCAAACACGCAGCTGCCAAGGATGTCGTACATCAGGAGAGGGCTGAGAACGTGTGATTCACAGTGACATTTGTGGGAGCAGTGACAACTGAGCATCCCTTCAGATTTCTTGCTTTCAAACCCTGAGGCTGTTTCAGGGATTTTTGCTGTTACGTTCTGACACACCAATCAGAGCATTTCATTGTAGTTAGGACTCTACGTGTGAAAATAAAATCACAGAAAGAGCCCTGCCTGCAAAGGTTTATATCCTAAATAGGTTTGAGGATCAGTGAGTGGGTTTCAAAACCAGTATAGTGCAGGGAGGAGAATTTGAGAGTGACGATCAGAGCAGAAAGAGCCAACCAGAGTAGTTGGACGTACCCAATAAATTACTAACAATGTTATTGTTAAGTATTATGGAAAATGCCTCCCTTTGACTAGTCCAATACAGTATTCAAGCGGACAGTTTGATTTATTTCTTTCTTTACAACAATAACAAACATATTTGTTCTAATGCCAGGTATGTAATCTGTTTGGGAAAATAGACAAATATAATACGTAGCAGATTCTACAACAACGAACACTCCCTCTTTGTAGTGGATTAAAAGGATTCAGCTTCCAAGAAAGCTGGCTAGGGCAGACACAGGCACATGATAGGGCTGGATTCTCAGACTGTGTAAATCTGCTACAATTGAAGTCAGTTTAACTAATTCAATTTGCACTAGTAGGGTATTTGTACTATTTATTATTTAGAATGAAGAAGGTAGAAAAGGAATCAGTTTTGCTTACAAATTTTATCATGGATGCTTTGCCAATACACAATACCAACCCCTTAAGTGTTTGAAATATCCTTTTATCTTGTTAATGCTATAAGACGTAGTACTTCTCTCATCAGCAGGCAAATACACATATTATTTATGGAATTGCATACTGGCTTTGAGCATGTCATAATCTTATTTTTGCTCATTAAAATGCCAAGGCAGTGCATTTCCAAATTAAATGCAGAAAAAAAACCCAAAAAACAACACCCTTGCCTGTGTTCAAAAAAATCACTTACTTTTATATCCCTCAATTTGAAGAAGAAAATCATTAGCCTTCATGCTCACAAAAAGTAAGCATGCCTGTTTGAGCTGGTTCCTTGTTTGCTTTTAATCAGCATAGCTAGCTGAAGCCCAGCAATGCCGCCAGGCTAGCTTACGCCCTGGTAACATCTAGTCCTTCAACAAATCCAGTTAACATCTGAAGTATGTTCTGAGGGTTGCTAATACAAATTGAATGCTCCTTGACCCAGAAAATGGACTGTGCTCAGTAGAATAGATGCCATTCATCAAGACTTTTGTTCTTTCCCTTATTTGAAAGGCTTTTGGTCTGAGTCCCTTTTGGTAATATCCCACTTACCTGACATGTTCTCTCGTGAATTGACAGAACATCGTTTGGGCCCTATGCATTTAAATCCTTCTTTTATAATGACGTGAAAGTCAAATAATTTGGAAACTTGCTCTAAGAAGCTGAAAGGAAGAAGAGATGGTTCCTTACAAAAGGTGGATGTTTATCTCACAGCAGAGTGAAATCTGCTGACAGAGCATTTTTGCTCTGCATAGCTAAAAAAAAAGAGAGACATTTTGTAAGAATTGCAGGAATCAAACTGGCTTGATGGCTCATTCCAAATCTGTTAATACCCTGTATTACTTGTAATCCATCTAATGATATTGTTAACACTAGTGTAAAGAAAGGAATAGAGAAAAGCAAGCAATATCTTTTTTTTTTTTTTTATTGCTAGCACAGTAGCAATACAGTAGACAGCTGATGTCTGAAAATGAGGGCTTGGTTATACGGTCTGTCAGTAAAGTACAGTTGATAAGCTTGGTTCATTAGTTCATTTCTCCTGCAAGACAGTTAAGAGTGGAAATGTATAAAAATAATCTCCCTGTTGGCCCCATGCTGCAGAGGAGCCTCTGCTGCTGGCAAGGATGGTCCGCAGTGGCTTAGAAGGGAACAAGACCAAGCATGTTGGGAAATAAGCAGACGTGGGCAGACTCCATGAGGGTTCCTCTGAATGCCAAAGCTGATGGCCCAAGCAAAATAATACAATACAATACAATACAATACAATACAATACAATACAATACAATACAATATAATACTCTACAGTTTGTCCTCCTAGTAACCACCTTTCATACTGAGATCACTGACCAGAGAGCTTCAGGAAGGGGAATGAAGCATTTGTGTGTAGCATGTGGAGGGAGTAAGGCTTTCCTTAAGCTTTGAATAGTGAGAAGGTGTGATGAAGAAGTGATGCTAGAGAAATGGTGATGGCATAGGGGACACCTATCTTAGCATTTTAGTTTCATTTAGGTGTGTGGTTTCAAAGCAAATCTCCCAGTTGTTGCTGCTCACCCCGCTTTGGTCCTTGCTGCGGTGCATACAGCACAGGCTGCATCACCTGGGGGTTCACTTGTGCTCCGGGTGTGCACCTAATGCACGCCAGGACTAGAGGACTGGTCTGGTTCAGAGTACTCTGTGCCCTGAAATGCATACACTGTGTATGCTGGGTCCTCAACAGCCCCTGTTTCATTTTCCAGGTCGGCTCCTACTAAGCCACGCTGACCGCTAGCATAGACAAGCTGGAGAGGTAAGGGAAAAAGAGCTTCTAGATATCAGGGAACAGTTAGGAGCCTGAATAAATTTCTCTTTGCAGGGTGGACGATTATCTTTTGTAATTGCAAAGCTAGGGATTATAAAATAGCTCGAATCACTTACATGTTCCCAACTTCCATGGGAAGTTCTTAAACCAAATGTGTAGAAAAGAGTTGCGTGATTCCAATGCTTAAATCAAATTAAGTCTTAGCGAGGGCAGGTGCATTTCCCATTCACACCAAAAGCAGTGGCCCCTAGTTAACACTAGGAATGAATTTCAATAGCTGTCCTTTTCCTCCCTCCTGTTTTCTGATTATAGCAGCTAAAGAATTGTAGTATAGGGGAATTAGGAACAGAGGAAGTGCCGATAAGCTGTGGTTCGTCAGAGCTTCGTGATCACTTGAAGCTTGAACATTCAGTAATTCTGAGGGAGATGGAGATTGTGCTGGATGATACTGAAAAAAAAATAAAGGTTAATCGTGCTCTGAGGTTTAGCTATGGCACTTATCTCTACCTTGCCTGCGGGTTAGTATGTGCAGTCACTGAAAGTCTGTGTGACTGATAAAATGCTTTTAACTAGAGACAAACTTTTTTCCCCGATTCTAATTTCAAACCACAGAAACATCCTGGATTTGTTATCAAGGGTTCATGTTTCTGAGGTGTCAATGTTGCAAAATCTTGTGATTCTATCACAAGTCTAGAAAAACCCTTGTGCTTGTGGGAATTTAATTTTTATTTTTATTTAAATGCAAGTTAATTTGTAGCCTTCCTTGCAGAGGAAAAAATGTGAAAGGCTTAGGAAATTTATCTCAAATATGTTTCTCAAAGCCTTTTTGTGCTTGATTCAGGGTTTTTTTTTGCCATCCCAATACGTGATTTTTCACGGAAGTGTTGAAGTAAGCATCCAATGCAGAACAACCCTAGTCACAGGTTTTTCCAAAGTTCAGTAGTGTTTCTTCCTAAGATTTTACTTTGGACTCATTAATTCTACAGAAATAAATTATGAATAGTAAAATTTGCATACTTTCCTCTCTAATAGACCTGATTCTTTCCTCAGGTGAATGCCATAGCAGCTCTATTAGAAGCATCGCAAGTGCATTAAATCAGTTTATGGCAGATTATTACCTGCCTATATTTAATTACGTTTGAAATCTTCCAGTAAAAGAACAGGGCTGGGCCATAGCATACTTCAAAATGAGGAGACGTTGGTATTTAAGTAAGGGAAGTGATGCTCACTTTACCCCAGCACAATAATCACTTAAGCTTTTATGGTTTTACAATTTATACTATTTGTACAAGAACCTGTGCTTGCCATTTGCTTGGGCCAACTTTTTCTGAGTAAACAGTCACATACCAGTACCCTATTTCAAATTCTCTTGAGGGCCTAGTATGAGAAAGGAAAGTTGGATCAATTTTTAAAACCTGATGTTAATCTTCTATTGCTCTGTATGCTCTCACTTATGCAAGATGGGTGTAGAGCACTCTGATCTGAGAAGTACTTTTTAACAGTACTGAGCAAAGTGCATAATTACCTGTGCAAAATGCTAAACTTTGCCTATGTTCAGCATTTTTGCATAGTCAGTTCTGTACATATAAATCTTATTTGGGGTATAATAGCTGCAGACTTTCATTGGTGTTTTGGGTATGGAATGAAAGCCAAACATGTAGGTGTCTTCCAGCCTGAATGCAAATGAGTATGAAATTTGCATTTGGGAAACAACAAGGATGCCCACCTTGTCTAGAAATTATTTAACCACATTAACACACGATAATGCTCAGGGAATCTCAAAGAGGACTATTAGCTTGTGCAGAGATGCCTGCCAAAGCTGTGAATGTAGCTTGGTCAACCCATTCTTGAATGTGTGTCCTGCTTGGAACATTGTGGCTGGAGATGCACGGAGTATGCACAGTTGCATGCTCATCTCAGTGTGCATGCAACTTAACGCATATGTTTGGACGTGCATAGCCTGAGTGCTGGACTATGCCTCTTTGGAAACTTACTGACTTTTGTGCCTGAGGGAGGGAAGGCTGCTGGTACATCCTTTGACTGGCAAATGACTGTGCGCAGGAGAACAGGATAAGGATAGTAAATGCAGAGCTTCTTAAAATATACTGCATGCATTGTCCAAACTAGCAGGACAATTGTTTCATGATAAAACAAATACTTTATTGCTCTGCTTAGTCTTCTTTCTGTGGCAGAAGCAGCATTTTGAAATTTAATTAACTTCATGTGGCACTGTAGAAATGGATGGCAAATCAATAATGTCACCTTGTGGTGTTGTAATTCTCTGTGTTTTGCTACACTAATTAGGTCTGACTTCAGTGAGAAGCATTTCAGGAGCAGGAGGGTGTGAATTATTGCTGAGTTCCTGACTGTCACTGGGGACATGAAATAATCTTAGTACTGAGTAACCTCAGTGATTTCAGAAGACGGTGACTTAACATCCAAGCAGAAGAGGGAAAATCTCGTATTCTGTTGGTGCTGTTGTACTGTGAGTTTTGGGCTCGGCTAGTCCATGACTTAAGCTTCAGCTGGAAGAGCTTCAGGCACCAGAAACTGTTCTTACCTCATAGTTGGCATTTAATGACTTAATTGCTTTTATTTATACATTCCCCCAGAGACTGAGTTTCTTGCAAACAGGTATTTTCTTCCTTTAGATCCAGGGCTCCTCCTGTGAGCCCAGAGAGAATCATGGGTGAGAGTGGTGCATGTGGGATAGGCCCCTGGCTCTGATCCCTCCATGCTCCCAAAGCCGCTGGTGGAGAAACAGCTCGGGGAGCAGAATGCAGTTTGCTCCCACGTAGCAAACCCAAACACTGTTAACTGGAGGCAATGGCAGCTCTTTACCTGTTTATTGGACTCGGGGATTTTTTTGTGAAACGTGGGCAAGAGAGCTGGAGTGTCTCCCTTCTCCAAGAACAAGCTGTCCATGTCTGAAGGTAGAAGAGAGGCTTCACCCTGGGATGCTTAGAGGCTCCTCTCCAACACTGCGCTATCTGCTACATCTTAAAGTAAATGGATGGATCAGGAATAGAACCTGGGGAGAGCAAGTGCTCTGAGGCTACTAAGTCAGTGTGACAGACCAGTGCCATGCTTTTTTGGGAAAGTATGTGAACTCCTTCCCTTTATATTAGTGTGAATTATGATTCCCGATCATCATTACTTCTAACATAAACACTGTCTAATATAAACCATTCTTGCTGGTAACCACAGGCAGCCTGAGCGGCATGGAAAATTTCAATTGTTACATCACATTCGTCCAGAGAATTACAGCAGTGATTGAAATGATTCTGCAGTGGTCTGCAGTGGTTGGAATAATGCTGAGTGAAAGCTGAGATGGAGGTATTACACTTCAGAGATAGAAAACATGAAGTGGATACAGAGCTGGCTTTCCTTTTGCCTAGACTCTACCTGTGGGCCTTTGGAGTTGACAAACCTGCAAATTTGTGCAGCTGATATCCTGATAGCTTCTGTGCCTCACCTAGCGCCCTTCTCAGCCTTCTATAAAATTTGGGGGGGAAGGAGGAGAGGAGCTCTGATAAGGTACAAGTCAGTTTACAGGTAAAGTGTTTGAGTTAACAAATTTAAGTTAATAATGCCTTATTGTGGTGCTTAATAATCTGACAATCAATATGCAATACAATAGACAAGAATATACATGGATGTGTGTTAACTAGTATTAATTAATTAATTAATGCATTCACTATCAATTGGCTAGTTAATTATACTGTTATTGCTCCTTAGTCTTCTTTCCTTTAAAAAAATAAAAACCCAAGAATTTCTTAGTCAAAACTGCACATAATCTCTGTTTCTGCCATATTTAAGAAATTTAAATATATCATATATATTTACTGAATTCACTCCTTTTGTACTGCCATTTAACAGCTGTTCCTGAAATGGCTTTACAGGCTGCTTAAGGACTATGTGAGGATAAATAATACTCTAAGTTTTTGCATGCTTGAATACAAAGGATATATTTTCCAATGCGTACTCTCTTTGCTGTCATACCTGAAAGAAAAGACCAATAGAAGCATTCACTAGAGCTATCAAGTTTATTGTCTATCAGAAAGTGTATGTAGAGTAGTTTATTTTCTGATTGGGATCTGTTTTCTTTGCTCTGAAATTGCTGGTTGAATTCTAAAATCATTTTTATTGTTCAGGTGGTTCAAGGTCTGCCAGTGGCTCCCAGGTTCCCTTGTCAACAGCACACCCCAAACCCAGGAGCCTTGCCTTGCTGTTGAAGAGGAAAAGGCAGTAATTGTAACTGGCTTATTTATTGCAGCTGCAGAAACTGAAACGATCACTCTCCTTCAAGACCAAAAGCTTGCGGAGTAAAAGTGCAGACAATTTCTTCCAGAGGACTAATAGCGACGTGAAACTGCAAGTAGACTTGATGCCTGAGGTGAGCACAAGCACTGGGCAGCTCCCCAGCTCAGAGAGCCAGGCGTCCTCCCCCACCAGAGCCCAGCAGCTGCCAGAAAACAACAAGGCCCACATCTTCCAGGAGCACATCTTCAAAAAACCCACCTTCTGTGATGTCTGCAACCACATGATTGTTGGTAAGAAATGATTTTTTAAATCTGTGTGGGTGTCCACGCTAGAATGTGCAGGATGACCTTTCCATAACTTCTGTGAGCCCAGATGTCTGCTCGAGAATATTCATACCAAAAGGATCTGGACTTGTATCACATCTGCTACAGGTTAATACAAGTTCTATATTTGTTGACAGATGCCTTGCCTTGTAGACACATACTGTTATCACAAATCACAGGTGAGGGTTTCATCTAGAGTCAAATTCCTCTCTCGTTCAGGTTATACTGACCACCAAGCACAAACTCTGTTGTATGTTACACTAGAAACAGTAGAAATCCATCTTGCAAATTTGTGTCCACTCTCCTTACTCGTCTGCAGCAGTAATTCTACCGCTCTTGGTCCTTGTGCCTGCCCCCATACCCTGCAATGCCCCCAGTTCCCATTCACTGTGACGACCATGCCTACCTCCTCCAGTTGCCTCACATCTCTCCTAAGTGACAACTGGGCAAGAAGCAGCATCTGCTGTGTGGTAGGTTCCAGGCTGCTTGTATGTGCGTGTTGGCTGTCTAGGACGTGTTTTGGGACACCAGGTCAACAGAACAAATAACAGCTGAATTCACACTGCACACTTTCTTGGGGTTCTTCTACCTGATCCCTCCTACTCACAAAACCTGACAAAAACTTTATACCTTTGAAATACCTGAAATACCTTTTGAAATACCTTTTGAAATACCTTTTATACCTGCCTGTCTTCTCTCTCAAACTGTCCATGAGCATGTAAGTTACTGCTAAGGACTGACTGATAGACAGACATAGAGGACAGAGCTAATCATTTATTATTCTCTTCAGTGTGCAGAGACCGTCTCTATACGGAGCCCTGCTTGTTGGGCAATTTTCAGTGCACTGTGGAAAGCCTAAAAAGGCAGCCTTCGTGCTGCAGGTTATCTATGGTGCTGTGCAATGGGAGGTCAGGAAGGAAGTGGTGGCAGGTGGCTGGAGTTATAGAACATTCATGATCACCATTGTGGGAAGCTGCAGGAGTTGATATTCAGAAGTCTGGCCCTAGAAATTCATGTTGTTGTGGCTAGCTTGTTATGCACATGATTTGGTCATCTTGCTGCTTATCATCTAGTTGTCCCAGCGCAGTAGGTTAGGAATAAATTCAGTGGCAGTGTACCAGTGTAAAAGTAAGTGACATAATTTCCAGGTTTTTAGGCAGGACAAGGAGTGAAACACTGGTTTAGCTTCTTGTAGAAGTAGTGCAGGTTATTGGGTACAACCTATTGTCTGTAATTTGTCTAGCTTACTGTAAGAAACTCGTGTCCCTTGGCGTGGAAGTCACTGCCTTTCAGATAACAGTATGGTAATTTCTTGAAAGATGCTGATATTATTGTTCAACCTTCAGAGAACGGTACCTCCTTTTCCACATAGGGGTGCTCAGTGTCTCCCACTTGGGTAGGAAACTCGTGTTCTTTGGAAAAGGCAGCTGCCTGCAGAACATTAAATCTGATGCAAGACAATCCTCCTTCCATAAATTAAAGAATTAAACACAAGGCCTGATTTTATCCTCTCTGCACCACAGCTCTACTGAATCCAGGGAAACAGAGGAGTTTTGATACCAGATTTTTGGTGTTGTTTTCCAGTCTTTTAAGTTTTTTTCTACTTTAAATGGTAGAAAGTCAAAGGGAGAAGGAGTAAAACATCAACATCAGGCAAGTTCATAGTCCAGAGATTGAAAGGAAGTCTGGAAGGTAGGCAGTCAGTTGAAATAACTTTATGTATGGAAGCAGGCCCAGAACATGTCTCCTTCTGCAATGTGGATGGACATTCTATCAAGGCTTAGTTTCACAAATATATACTGCAAAAGTAAGTCCTTCGCATTTCTGGCAGCTTCCTATGAAGTTGTATGGAGATTAGTATCATCACAAATCTGCACGACTCAGCAATACTGTTTCAAAACACTGCCGCCCAAGATGGATTGTTACTGGCAGCAAACTTTGCAGGGAGTAACTGCAGTTCATAAACACCCGTGCCCTTCTCCTTTGCTGGGCAATCTGCATCCTGCCTGGGATAGGAAAGTCCTGAAGCATGGCTGTAAGCTCCAAAACATCAGCTTTAACCCCACCTGCGTTCTGAACTTTTTCTGTTCTTTTCTGTCCTATGAGGGCTTCCCTTTTCTGTTCTGTATCTTGGCCACTTCATTAGAGAAAGAAGCCTTTCATAATTGCTGAAGAAGCTAATACGACCTATTTTGTCTGGCGGCAGGCTGAGTCAGGTGGATTGCTCTGACCTCCTCCAGCTCATCTTTGCTTGGAGGTATGGCAGAAAAGATGTTAAGAGCTTTACCTTATAATGCCTTAGAGTCTAGATGCCCTGATTCTCATAGACAGACATCTACTCTATTCCTGTAATCCTCTCTCTTTGATCCTTACTGCAGTCTTGCCTGGTTTCGCTGTATTGTATTTTAAGCAGCATAGGAGATCTGGATGTTACTGTTTGCAGCTCAATTAATCCATATAAGTTGTACAACTGTTGGTTATGGGTATGGTGAAGCAAAACAGGCAGCTTTTCAGGAAATCATGTCAAGTCTGCTCCCAAAGGCAGACTGAAAAAGATTCACTTCTGTGCAGGGACTCTGAATTTACACTTGCAACATGGAGCCCATTTGTTCTCTCTATTTGCATTTTTCACAGGCAGTGACATTTGAGAGTAATGAGTCTATGGCTTTAAATTCCTTATTGATGAGAATAAAGGCAAAGACAGATACATGTTTTGAAGACTGGGGGAAAGAGTCCAGGAAAATCCCGGCTTGACTTTAGATGGTTTCAATTTTGCCACCAAGAATGATTCCAGGTTCACCTTAAATGGCTCTCTGATCTATGAACTAAGCAGCTCTGTTTGGTACAGGGCAGCATGATGAACTGTGCATAGCGTGAATGTGCAGTACGCACTTCAGTCTCAGTGGCATGGCAGAATCTGTCTGTAGCTTCAGAGCGAACAGGACACTCAAAGCAGAGGCAGCAGGCTCCCCGTGCTGCTCTTTTCATAGGAAAATTAAAGCAAAGGAACGTGAAACATTATCTTCCTACAAAAAATATGTGCATCATCTCTCTTTGATTGTTCGGCACTATGAGCCAAATGTTGCCTTTGGGATGCAGCACGTGTTCCTGTTTGTTCATTTGACAGAAGTACAGTCATAAGATAAAGGCCAAATACGTGTAATTGGTTTCAGCATTCAGAGGAAGATGTTTACTAGGATCAGTATAATGCAAACTTACTCATTCAAATCCTTTTCATGCATCCCAGAGTGCAATGCAACATATTCAAAAGAAACCCTGTTTTTTGGTTTGATTTCAAAAAGGAGGAAACGGTATTAATAATGTGCTTGATAGCTCACATTAAAGACAGGAGCCAAAGTTTTCCTACTAACTGGACTGGACTGGGGCTATAGTTCCACCTTGGTAAACAGAAGGAAAATTTGATAATGAAGCAGTAGTTTTCTGCCAAATGAAATAAGGGAAGAAATTTCAGATTCAAGGGAGCCCTGAGGAGTGGATGGAGGATCCATTTTACATTAATGGGGCCTTCTTACAGCATCAAATACTCCAATACAATCATCAGTTCTAATACTGAAGTCAACAGCAATAATTCACGTCGTTTAGGAGCAAATCAATAGTATGTTGGAGCAGACTCTACTCATTTCTGCTGCTCACGGCCGCTGTGAGCTCCAAGTGTCGGTTAGTTTAGGCGTGAGGATCCAGCTCCATGGTGGGTTACATATTTTCCTAAATATGAACATCCTCTCACGGCACGACTCTTAGAAACCCGTTCATTTGCTGTTCTTACTAGTAGTATTTATTACCATTTTAATATCTAACCTCGGCAAGGGAAAATTTTGAAAAATCGAACTGTCTTGTGGAATCACTAGATCATTATTTAGAAGACATTGCTTTGTTTATTTTACATCACTATGAAAAGAAAATCAAGTCAGAACACCTCTGAGTTTGCTTCATGTTATCTACCATTTTCTGTGTTTAGCAAGAATGTGGTAAGCTTTTGCAATGTCTGATAAGGGGAGGCAAAACTACCTGGCACCAGCAAAGATAGAAACTATTAAATTAACGTTGCATCAGATTAGAGTCTTAAACTATGTGGATCAGAAGCAAGTTCCTGCTCCTCTTCAGACTCTGGTGTGTCATCAATCATCTCTGTGATACTTTACTCTTGAAGAAAACATGATGTCAGTACTCTACTCTTGAAAAACATCGTGTATTTTTAAAAAAACTCCATCTGTAGACTTCTCAACATTTTACTCATTTGCAGTTCATTTCCTGTGCTGACTCACATGGAAAAAATTTTCTTTTCCACACATTCCAAGCATATTACATGCAATTAATGTATTCCCATCTAAGTCAAATATAAGTAGTGTAGAAAAATGTAAGACACTTTGCTTTTAAAAATAGCTGACTTTAAAGTCAATCCTTTAAAGCTATGTTTTAAAGAAATAGCTGTTCATTTGTAACATCATTGTTGTTTCCTTGTGTTTCAAAAGTGTACTTAGAAGTTTCATTCCATGCTTAACTTTAACTCTGACACAGAATTTTGACCAACCAGCTGTTTTATTGGCATACTTGTTGGGGTATCTTTGCCTGGAAAGACGTGCTAGACGGTCACAAACTTTTAGAAAGACCAAAGAAAATTGTGGTCTGCAATGTCCAATAGTAGTCAAAACCAAGTCCTTCAGGATCATGCTATCGCTGGCTAAGGTATCTGAGATATATGCATTTACAGTTGGTCTCAGGTCAATCCAGTTTCTGGTTTGGATGCAGATTGTCCAGACCAGATAAATAACTCAGTACCTGCCTTCTCAGGGAACTAGCTAGGTTCCAGTTAGAGAAACCTGTAGAAACAAGCAAGCAAAAAGATAAAACCAATAAAAAACTCCTAGCACACTTTACTTCCAGTCTACTAATCAAGAGTGCTTAAGCAGTGAAATTGCGCTATCCCATCAGTATTGACTCACTCCTACCACCGTCTGTTCTGGTTTAGCCAGTCATTTTGGAGTTTCAAACAACCAACAAAGCGCTGTGAATAATTCTTTATAGCCACATCTTTTAAAAGCAACCTGTATATCTTTATTTCACTGCATTGCTGTGGCTACTAGAACTTTCAACCACTTTTATCCCCAAAGCTGTAATGCAGCATCCTCCGTAAAGCTAGGCTCAAAGTTGGTATATTGGCCCAGCTTTTCAAATGCAGGAATGAAGGAATGAAGAGATCTGGATTGGAGCTAATGTCCCCCCTTTTTTATAGTTGCTACATCTGAACCTCCTCTCTTAGCCTATCAGTAACTGGGACTAATAAGTAATGGAAAAACTCCATGGTTTGAGGAAGTGTTTATATAACTGTTATTTATGTGTATGTTTATTAAATATAGCAAAATTTCACAGGAACTATGACACAGTGTTTTCTGCCTCCAGTCTTATCAGTTCCCTCATAAAGAATATTCTTTACTTTTTTTAAGCTTGCTGCCTCACTCCATTAAGTAGACATTCTGGTCTGAGCCAAGCCTACCTTTATTCAGCATTATCCAGGTAGACAAGGATGTGATAAATGGTCATAGGTTGATCACCACTGCCTGGCAGCTAGACAAAGTAGAAGTATTCCTGGGAAGTATGATTGTAACTGAAGCTGTGTTTCCAAGGCTATGGTAGTTCGGAGCACTCCTCCAGAGCTCTTAAAAAAAAAACCAAAACATTTTTATTATTTTCTTGCAGGATAAAGGAAAAAAGAATGTTATTCATTTAGTGTTCACCCTGCTCTCCACTCTTCCCAGTCTCTCTAGCATCTCCTAGCTTAGATGACCTTGGGGGAAGAGATTCGTGTTGCCATTGCACCACCATAGGAGTTGTCCCCTGTAGAGAAGGGTAAAGAGCTGCCAGTGAGGATGAGATGCCACTGGAGAAGCTTGTGGAGGTGGCTTTGTGTCCACCTCTCCAATGGGCCTGTGCAGTCACAGCTGAGCTTTCCCAGATCTATTTTCCAGCTGATAGACTATTACAGTATAAAATACTGTGTGTGTGAATGTTGGTTATTAATAATGCAAGAGGACAAAGGCTTTCCCTATAGAAAGAGGTTTTCAAAAGCAGCTGAATCCAGCATCCTTTGCTTTTGATTGTAAGGAAAAGGGGCAGTTGTGTAACCTTGCCAGTAACTGGTACCAGGAGCCATCTCAAATGTTACTAAAAGGCCTAATGTCCTTGTCTCTCCCTCCTCCTTCCCTCCAGTAAACCCGCTCTTGGATATAGACTTGGGTTCTCACTCCAATTGATGCTGAATGGCTCTGGGTACCTAAATATTCTAGCACTTTTGAGAATTGGTGTGAGTGAGAATTACTTCAGTCCTCTCTGACCTGCCATGCTAGGGTTTAGGGCAAACAAAAACTTTGTATTTTTTAACATACATCTGCAAAAAATTGGTGCAAAATAATAATTTTAATGTATCTATTAGCTTGAAATAGAACCTGGCTTCTGCTATGATTTCTTTCTTGAGTTAATAACCCTGCATAAGTGCAGACCTTCCCACTTTTGAGAGGAGCCCTGTAGGAAGAGCTAAACAAAAGCCTTCTGGAAATATGAAGTTAGGCACTACCTTAATCAAACTGTACAGTACACAGTTATAGACTAGCCAGGTATAGTCATCTGGACTCTGCAAAATTTCCAGAAAGTGGATAGTTCATCTATTAAAATACGTAAAGTGGAGATGAACAGATGGAAAGAGGTAGAAACACGTATGGTACATGCAGTATAGGTGTGCTCCATCGGTACGTCTCCTATTTTTAATAAGCATGACAAAAAGTATCTGATTCATACAGCCCCACATTTGTAAAGTAGCTACAGAGGGACAGACATTATCCCTGCATGAAATTACTATTTTTCTTTGGTAATAAAGAGTTAAACAGACTTTAAAGCAAATATTGAAAAGCAAATATTTAGTCTGTTTATCCTCTGGGAGGGCTTGCTCCTCTGAGATGAGGCAAGAATGTTATCAGTAAATTGGATAATCAGGAACTGCTTAGCTGAGAAAAGAGGGTGGAAATATATTTTAAATTCTAATTTGTCCTTGAACAGCATCAAGTATGTTTCACATTTGTTGCTAGATAATTTTCAAGCTCACTGTAATTTTTGGGAAATTGCTATTAATATGAAACTGCAGTTAATCCTCAGTGAAAAGAGACTTTAAAGATGTTGACCAACTTTTGCTGCCTAATTAGACGGAAAACAATAAAAATTTCCAGCACATCAACGATCAGTATTTTAACGTGATGTTAGCTAAGATTATTTTTGTCCAAAAACTACATTGGAAAACACCAAGCACCCTATTCAGTAGTGGCCGTTGCTCCTGAGATCAGCCATAGTGAAGAACATAATGGTAAGCTTAAGGTTTGTTAAAGACCTAGGCATGAAGCGGAACACAAGATTTCTTTTTTTATGTCCTGCTATGTACTTTTCCTGAGCTCATATGGGACATCGGGTGTTTTCAGATAAGCAATTTAAATGCATCTTCTTTGAAGCTGACCTTGTAGGAAAACATTATTTTTCTGCTTAGAGTCTTTGTCTACCAAAGTATCACTGTTATGTGGATAATTACATTGCCACACAGCTGACAAAAGTATCATCTAGAAGGGAAATTATTAGGAGCTTCACCTTACTATGAGTTGCAGAAGCCATAAAAGGAGGCAATTGGCAGAAATGCTTTTGCAAGAAATAGAGCATTGCCATCATATAGAGTAAAATGCCTACCCACTGTTGCTTGTTGCTGTCTTTAATATAGAAGGATGTCTCAACAATGATTCTTGTGACTTACATGGAGCATTGCATGCTCTTTCTGCTTTGGTAATATGAATGCAAATAAACGCAACTTCAGCAATTATCTTCTCTGAACTACCTAAATTTTAGTTTTCCAAGTATACACAATTTATAACTTTTTTCCTCTTTGACATAAGTTTATCTTACATGCTGAAGGATGCTGCACATGCATGGATCCCGTCCCTGACTTCTAATTCTGAAGACACGCTCTGCAGTTGAAAATTGTGATTACATTGTTCTTTCCTTTACAACATGCAGGCAGTGATCTTGAAAATCCTGATATATTTTGTTTTGACCACTAGATTATTTCCTGCTTAATAGAAGGGTTGGAAGCAAGAAAGAAAGAAGAAAAAGAAGAAAAAAAAAAAAAAAGAAAAAAATGGTGGCTATGTCGTCCCCCCTCTCCCCACAACATTTCCACTTTCCCAGCCAAAAGAGGAAATGGCATGTGGCTGGTGTAATCCCTGAGCCAGTGTGAGCTACAACATCATAGCCAGTATGTTACTGATTGGCTTCCTCGACAATAACAAAAGAAAGGCTATAGATTTAATGCACAGGAAGATCCCTCCAAATGAGGATTGGTTGTATTGATGAGGGAACTTGTACTTGCAGTTCTAATATTGCCTGTTTTTCTAGCTGCACCTCTCAGAAGTGTAGCAGTCTTTCATATCCCAAGATCTGTGGCACATGAAACTCTCCGGACAGACTTTGTGCTGCCCCAGGACTTTTTTTTGTGAAGCACAGGGGTGATATTTTAACATTGCTGGTTACTTACTGAGCTCCAGCATCAATGGGCTCGAAATGAGAGGCTGCTACTTGCAGCCTCAATTTGTTCCAACATTTTGCCTTCTTCTGTAAACCCAACACATCATCATGGGTTCATCTGCATATCTGTTACACTGCAAGGTGAGATATTGTCTGTCTTGCAGTTTGTTACAGCTAGCAAATACAGAGAGGTTACACTAGGATGCTTGGTCTGGTTTCCTCAATCTAGTCCCTCAACACAGCTGAGCATGGAAGTCCATTTTCTATCAATAACCTCTGGATGGGTGTTGTGGTTTAACCCCGGTGGCAACTAAGCACCACACAGCTGTTCACTCACTCCCCCCCCAGCAGGATGGGGGAGAGAATCAGAAGGGTAAAAGTGAGAAAACTCATGGCTTGAGATAAAAGCACTTTAATAATTGAAATAAAATATTACACTAATACTAGTGAAAAGGAAAATAACAAAGAGTAAGAAATGAAACCCAGGAAAGACAAACAATGCACATGAAAACAATTGCTAATCACCAACCAACCAATGTCCAGCCAGTTCCTGAGCAGCAGCCCCCGCACCAAGCTTCCCCCTAGTTTTATTGCTGAGCACAATGTCATATGGTATGGAATATCCCTTTGGTCAGTTGGGGTCAGCTGTCCCAGCTGTGTCCCTTCCCATCTTTTTGTGTACTCCCAGCATACCTGCTGGTGGGGTGGTGAGAGGAGGAGTGGAAGCCTTGAGTCTATGTAAGCACTGCTCAGCAATAACGAAAACATCCCTGTGTTATCAACACTGTTTCCAGCACCAGTCAAAAACATAGCCCCTTACCAGCCACTGTGAAGAAAATTAACTCTATTCCACTCTATCCACAATGGGATAAACAGCCACTGAGAATGACGGGTCTTAAATGTCACTAGAAGGGAGGACACAGGATGGTTTCTCTTGGAAAGCAGCAGATGAGCAATAGCCTCTGATGAGCAGTTGTTTTCTGTAACAAGCTGATGACATGTTCTGGCACTCTGAAATGCTTAGTAGTGTTCTCCAAGGGCAACAAACTCTTTGTTAGCTGAAACAGAGATTTTTCTGAAGAGCAACAGAAAATTCAACACTTAAGACGTTGATGGGGTTTGGGTGCATCTCTCGCAGATGCTGTTTCAAAATGCCCCAACTGGAAATTTCGACTGTTTCTTAACCAAGGAACAAAAATGAGTCTGAGCTCTTGCCAAGGGTGAGACAGCATAAATACCAATGTGGAGAGGCTCTGGATACCAGGTTTTATTGAAGAATCAGTGACATTACAGCTTTTACCCTCCTTATTCTTTCTCACTCTCACCCGCTCACTCCCTCCTTCCCTCCCCACCAGCATTTCATTCCCTGTGTCTCCCCTTCCCTGTAGGGAGATCACTGCTGGCCTGGGAAGGCTGGGCAGAAAGTCATGTCAGTTCTTGCTGTGATGCTGCTTGCAGTTACCTATCTCGGGCGTCACTGGCCAAGGTCCCTGGGCATCCATCCCCTGGCACTGATGTCCATGGCTTCCTCATCTCCAGTATCTTCCCCCTTTTCCCAAACCTCTCCCCAGGCCAGGATCTTCACCACGTTCTTTCTGGGCCCCGTTTCTTCATTCTGAGACCACTTCTTCCTTTCAGGAACCCATCTCTTGGCACCAGATCTTCTTTCTGGAAGCCAGGCTCCCCGTTCCTCCAGTCTAAATCGTGTATATGCATAAGAACAGTGCGTGATCAGCCTCTTAGCTAGTGGGTTCATCTCCTGTCTCTTTATTAATTGGAGGATTTGGGATGCATCACTTTTGTTTAGTCAAAGTTTTATCGAAATTTCCAAGCAGCCCATACCGGTTGCAGCTTGCAAGTAGCAGACTCCTGTCTGAGAGTTCATTTTCAGGCATTCACCCATGCACATACACACAGTTATCTGCTGACTGCTCGTGTTTATAATTTCGGCTATTTTTTGCCTATGACAGCTCCTAAATCTGAACATGTGTACTGAACCAACTGTCTGTCAGTGAGATCCAGCTATGTGCAGAGCCTTCTGACACACTGATCTGCTGTTGTTTTATCTCCAACCCTCCAAATCATGACTTCAGTGACTTCCCACCAACAGATCTGTTGCACTGGAAATAATTTTGCTAAAAGCAAGCTTATCTGATGATTTTGCTACACTTTTGTTATAGGTTTTATCATTGTACAGACCAGACAGTTGTAGCTACCAGGCCTATTGCTACCCTTATGTGTTTCCTTATCTCTAATAGTGGTAACACAGTTATGGTCAATGTTAATTAAGAATTTTGGCCAACAAACCACATAGTCATGCTGGTGCAAACCACATGTGTAGATGAGAAAAGCTATGGCTTGAGTTGGGTTGGCTTGTTCCTACTTGAACCCAGGGTGAGTTCAGATAATGCGAATATTTTCTAACCATGGAAAGTTTATAACTGATGCATTGAATTGTTCCTGTTGATAGACAAAATCTTAGAAAGCAGATTTGGGGGATTTTTGGTTTAATGATTTAAACATTTTGAAATAAGGTAAAATCTCAGCTTAATGTCTATATTTTTTGCTCGTCAGGTTGACTGCTAGGCAAGTAATATGCTTTTTGCATTGCTGAGCTGCAGAAAATTCTGTAAAATCATTTGCCGGAAGTTTTTCTTATTCATTTAAACAATAATTGATACCATGTGGAAGCGTAATTGTAGGTGTGTTTTAGGCCAGCACTGCTATGTGTCAAGTACTAAATTCTCTCAGGTTGTAACACTGAAGGCTGAGATTGCTCTTTGAGCAGATGACAGTAGTAAACGAAAGTGTTTTTCTGCCCAACTTGTGTGATTTCACTGAAATCAGAAGCTATTTCTGGAAAAGAGAAATTTAAAAAAACTTGCACTTGGGTTGAAAGGTTTCATTTGAATGTTTTTCCATATTTACCATTTCATTTTTTCTTTTCAAAACTCCTGTGGAAAAGAAACTGAAACACTTTGTTATAGAATGTGATTGTAAAATTCTGTAAAGAAGCAATACACTCTGACTAACTATAAAAATAACTTCCCTGAAAACTGATCCCACCAAACTGGTATAACCACCCAGTTACTTACGGTGGTGCCCTGAATCATCTCTAGTCTGAGGAAGTCACACTGTGACTTACACCTGTAGCTTCTGATGAAGTCCTCTTCTGCTACATGTGATCCACGAGAAGAAAAGGCTTTGGAGCAGAAGTCTCTGTGTGGCCAGATCCTGACCATGCACTAGATTTTAGGTGGAGTTTTCTTCTGTTAGCTCCACTTTCCAGCTCCATCACTAGCTATTGTGAAATGGGCAAAAGAGGGAGGGAGAGGAATCGTGGCCATGGTAAGTCACACGTCATCATTTCACGTGTGAGGCCCATCACTGCAGGCACAGCCCGTCAGTCTGTGCTAACAAAGACCAGGAACAACACCAAGAGGTTGTGCTGATGAGGGAGCGTTTTTGCTACAGGAGGAAAGAGCCAAAAACCTCAGTAAGTTTGAAACAGCAGAAGGCCAGAAAGTAACTGGCTATTTGCATATCAGCTGGTTGGTTTTTTTTTAAAAAAAAGCACTAAACCTTTTATAGTCCTAATTGATTGTCCTAATCTTCTGTCATATAGCAGCCTCTCATTTCAAGCCCATTGATGATGGAGCTCTGCAAGCAACAGGCAATGTTAAAAATCCATTAGCAGACCAGAGAGGATATTAAATCCATTTGCTAAGGGCAGACTGGTCTTTCATTCTGTAACTCTTTTTCCCACATTTTCAGCAAGCCCAGAGCCTTGCTCTTCATTTCACACCATAGTGTTTGTTCAGATCTTGGTTTTCTGTTTTTCACCTCCTTTATAATGGTACAAGGCCCTTGAAAGATCAAGGTTTCGGCACGTATAAGTGACCGTACAAAATTCAACTGCTTTTTCAAAGTGTCTCAAAATACAAAAAAAAAGGCTGTAACTGGATGGCTTTTCATTTCAACACATGTAAGAACACAGGTACAAATAATCTCTGCCTGCCAACATGGAGATCTTATTTGAAGTCTGACTTTCATCATCTTCATCTCGGGAAGAGTTACTGAACACACTGTGTTTACTAATATTACTGAGACCAAGATCAGCCATTGATCTCTGCTTGTTGTCCTTTGGGACACCACACCAGGTTTAATTACTCTATCTTCCCTTGTTCTGTTCAGCTCTGGTACCATCATCGTCTCTGGAGCTGTTCAGCACCACCTTCCGTAGGCAAGTCTATGCCTATCTTCTTTGAGCTATCTTCCTTCTCAGCAAAACAACCCAGTGCAAAGATCTACAAGCACAGGCTCAGCAGTCTAGTAAATTTTCTAGAAACTGGTCTGGAAAAGTAGGTATTGAGGTATCAGTGTCAGTTTGTTTAGAGCAAAGAATATTAGATATGATTTATCGTGTTTGGTTTTTAGAGGACTGGGACATTTTCTTTCAATAATAGTGAGCTGTTAGTTTATTTATCATGGTGTTCCAGCATCTTAATTAACATTTAGATGATCAAAAACCTGAGATGATATTTTAAGAAATACGGAGGTGGATATTTCCTTTCAGGGACAGACATTTATAGCAAAGCTGCTATATGTGAAAAGTGCACTGCAGTAAAACCTCTTGTGGCCAAATTTTTCAGCACAGGGCAGTGAGTTTCATCTTCTTCTGATCACCAGCCATCAAGAATGAGAATCACTTTTTCACCAAAAGACAGGAAAGGCCTATTTGCATTTTAGTAAGTCTCATTGTTCCTGAACCACAGAATAAAAGGTCTGGCAGCATTGGAAGTTCTTTGTCAAGGAGTTACAGAGTTGATTTGCAAGTGGAATAAAGGCATTTCCTCTTGCTGATATGTGTGATTTAAAACCATGAAGTTAGAAAGGACTTTATCTTAGTAGGGATATTTTTCTTCTCTGTAACAGACTTAAAGAAAAACCTGATTATTACTGCCTCAGTTTTTTCTCAGCATGTCATCTCTAAAGAAAACTATGTCACTAGGAAGTCAGTTCTAATTTTATGCACTGTTTTGTAGCCTGCCTACATGCAAGGTAACTTTTCTTGCTATTTAGACACTGAATATTGTTATGGGGAAATTGGGTTGGGTAGGCACTGAAACAGACCCACACCTCTCAGTGGCATGTAATCTAAAATTTATTAATTTGGCAGGACAGGTACCATGGTTGGATATCAAGTCCTATTCTACAGAACATAAAGATAAAAGTCCCAGCTTCTCCCCACATCCCGTTTGGTTTTGACTGACACAAGGTGGACTCAGGGGAATGGAATGCTCCGATCAGTCAAGGTGTCAGGTCCAGACGGAGGGTTTCCTCCTCTGTCTCCCACATGTTGTTGGACATCCCTGTACAGTGTGCCCCCATCCCAAGGAGCTACTGATTTAACCTGCCCACGACTCTGCACATTTTGAACTGACAGATTTTACTGTCAAACAAAAAACAACACACACAAAAAAAACCCTTACTAAAGACTAAAACCTTTGAAGTCAATCCCATGCTGCCATTATTCATGAAAAATTGCCTAAATAAGATTTTTGTCTAGTTTTCTCTGTGTGTTTTGAACTTTTTCATCCTACACATCTGTTATTCACGCATAGAGTTCCTTTACCACAGTGTTCAAGTAAGTGTAGAGTATCTAGTCTCGTCAAAAGAGAAGGGTATCCATAAAGTGCAATTTCAACTCCTTAAAAAAGGAAAATTTATCCTTTTGAATCATCAAAATTACAATGCCAAGAGCTGCCATAATACAGTTATCTGTAAGCCAGTTAGGAACAATTCACAGCAGACCACAAAATTATTACGTCCTTTTTATTACTTTTTTGAACAATCCATTCAGTCCCATATTTAGCAGTGGAAAGTCCAGTGGGAGAATTGCTAATAGTACCAGTAATATTATGTGAGGTGAATATTTGTGTATGATTCAACGCACCTGGCAACTGTGCATCCATCAACTTGAATTATCAGTCAGGCATCAGATGACAGTGACTTCCAGTGGCTGGCCATCTAGGGTGGCTGGGGAAATCTGGGTTCAGGCTTTGATCTATAGCTCACCCAATGACCATCTGAGGTTCTGCACCTCTGTCATCTCCATGATGCCAGCTTGGGCAGGCTAAGGGGTCCCAACATCAGTTAAGAAAAATAAGCAGGAGGGTATTAGGGCAGAGAAAGGGGGCAATTCCAGAGGTGGCAGGTAGCACCCAAGGAGGTTGAAGGCCAAGGAAGGGTAAGCAAAGGGATGGCCAGTTCATCCTTACAAACCTAATGATTTGGGGGAATTAGGCTCAAGATTTTTAACTTTAAAGGTGTGGATGTCCTGCGTAGAAAATGTCATTCTCTGATCTACTCACATCTCCGGACTGAGAAGGAGGAGGGCGAGCGCTTGTCATGCAGCATCCAGCTGCGGGGGCAGGAAGTAGCCATAGAGGAATTTTTAAAAATAGTCTCCCTTTCAGCGTCAGAGCTTTTACGCAAAAACAATTAATTAAAAATGAAGACGGGGACGGGAAAGGACGTTGTGCAAAGGCTTAGAGACGACTGTGGGGGCACCAGTGCCATTTCAGGGACTTTTCTTTCTCCTTCTACGGTGACCTCCTAAACCCTTCACTGCTACAATACTGGCCCAGCTTGCTTAAAATTCTCCATTTCCCATAAATTCTGGCATGGAGACAGCTTTCTGGTGACAATTGCAAATGTGCTTGGGGAGAAAGGGGCAAGGCACTTATTATTTTTATCAGCCTCCCGCAGCAGAAGTTGAAGTTCTATGGAAAATATGTAATTTTAAATGTATTTATTTATTAAAGTTTTAAATCAAAACAATTTCTGACTGGCATGTTCCTCTCAGCTGGAACGCTAAAAAATAGTGGTTGGGTCATAGCTGGATTAGCTGTAGGTGACATTCTCTCTGTGTCTCTTTCCCGTCTTACTTCTCTCTTTTATAGACCTAAATCTTTTTATCCTCTCTTTTTTTCTTTTCACTTTAGCATAAGTGCCTAATATAGTTATCTTTATACAGTCGGCATAATGTCATGTTGTTACTAACATTTGCAGTTTTCTTTCAAATTTCTCCAGGCTGTAGGGGTTGTTCTCCCTCTCTAGCTATTAATCTTACTTTGAGTTTTGAAACAACAAGCAAAAAGCATCAGCCAACAGTGCTGCGGCCATAACTGTGCTGGCCAAGAGGATGATAAAGGTTCCTTTCTCATGTGTGTGACGAACAGAGTTCTCATTTGCATTCCTTACGATAAATGTCACTTTCCTGAAATGAGGAGTAGTTTCTAAATTACTTTTATAGGAGAGACAGACATAAAGACTTGGAATCAAATTCTGCCCTGTCTTCTCTGCCTCTCTCTGCCTCCAAATCTTTTCCATCCACCTATATTGAGGTGTTCTGTTTCCATTTAGGCTTCCTCCAGAAAAGGCTCAGATTTACAAAAGTGATGCAGTGTGTCCTTTTGGTAGTATTTAAGGTCACATTATCAAAACAGGTTAAGATTCAATTTTCCCTGTCTGTTCTGGAAAACCTAGCCACTTGTTTAAATATTCAAATGGGAGCTGACCCAGTCATAGAGTATTTCTAGCAAGGTGTTATTAAACATGACCTGCTTCTCAAAACAATGCGTCCTTCCAGTGCCTGGTGTCTGGATGCATTAGCTGATATCTGAAGAAAACGACTGTGGCAGAACCTCATTTGTAAGTTTATTTAAGAGCTATTCAGGTATCCTGACATGAAATTTCCTCATTTGCTTCCAGTGAAACACTGTTTCTTTTGTCAGTTTTGGCTTTACAGACTGTGAGATAACTAATAGATACATTAGTACATAGGACACAGAAGAAATATGTGCAAATGCATGGGCATTTTTTCCTGTATGAATTTCATTACTACATTGCTAGTTATGTTTATGGGCACTACAAGTCAGCTAAACATGTCCAGTACTTCCCATTCTGAACTCCCAGTTTTAGCAGCTTGCAATTTTTACAACATAAACGCCAGCATCTGGGCCAAATAGTGCCGTATTAGTGACACCTGTGACAGTTTTACCCATTAGTCCCTCAAAGGGGAGCCATCCTATGCAAGTTTTGGCAAATGTGTTCATATTGCAAGGCGTAAAGACAGTGCACCCATAGAAAAGCCCATGAGGCTAATTATCACCTTGCGTTTGAAATTCAGCTACATACTCAAGAGATGATGCTTAATAACACACACTGACCGATGAAAGTAAAAAAGAAGTATTGAATAGAGCTGCCCATTCCTTGAACGCTCTCCGCCCTGTTCAGTGAGTGCAGTAGTGTGCCTTGAATAAAATAGTGACAAACACATCCCTAGATTGCAATCAAAAAGCGTCTGAGCAGAAGCTTTGTTCTGGAGTGCTCAGCATTTAACAATTTAATTAAGTAACCTTAGTAAGGGTGTTTGGAGAAGAGGGTGAGAGGGATGATTACTTTTGAAGGTAATAACAAAGAGTCCATCAAAGGTGTTAGTCTACTCCCCCTTTAAGTGAAGACCAAAAAAAAAAAGTAGCTAGGGTACTCCAAGTTTAGCTTAATTGCTAAGCCTTTAGTTCCCTATTTCTGATCCACCACAAATTGAAATGATTTGGGGTGTGCTAATTCAGTGGGTACTTTATACCGGTAGCTTCCAGCTGTGCTGTAAGTTTGGCATAGGGAAATATCTGCTAATGGTAGGCTGCAATCAGGCTGTCAGCTATTTATGGAGGCAGGAAGCAAACAAGAGAGTGATGGTCAGGTTTGCAGGTCATCAGAGCATGATGATAAGAAGTCAGCAGAAGTTCCTGAGGAGAATGTTTTTGTATCCCAGACTTCACTACTTCTGCAAGACCACTGCCCCTCCCAGACACTGCTGTGGCTATCTCAGGTGTGAACTCTCTCCTTACTCTTCCCCTTCCCTGTGCTTCAATCTACAGAAAGATTAACCTGGTGGGAATAACCACACAGCAGAGAGGCTTTCAACTTCAAACAAGCCCTGGTACCCTATAGCAGATAAGTGATGTGATACAAATTCCCCTCAAATGTTCTGCCCTGTGGTGGTGGTATTATTATTATTACTGTTGTCATCATCATACTTTTTTACTTTTAGTCATTAATACCACTTATTTTCCACTATTTAATATATGTTCAGACCAAATTGCTATCTTCCTTGTGCTCTCTGGTAGAATTTATTGGCAAAGAGTGTTTCAACACATTGCTATATTCTCTGCCACTACTTCAGGCATAGTGAAATACCTCTTTTATACTGGCATGACTGTAGAACTCTCGCCATACTCACTCAGCTTTACATACTTGTTTGCAAGATTCATGTTCTGCATGCTTTTTCCCCATTTCAAACTACCAGGATGCCTTCCAAAACCAGCCCAATTCAGGCAACTGTGAAGTCAACAAGTTTTCCTACATGGGAGGCCAAAAACTGATGCAACGGGTCAAACCCTGGTCTCATTTACACCTTTACTGAATGTGGATCTGTTTTCCCTAACATGAGCTGTGGCTGTGCCTCTGTGCTGAATCTCAGGAACTTTTGGGTCAGATACATTGCCAGTATGTAGTTGTCTAATCTCTAGCATGCAATTTAGAAATAGCTTAGCCATGATTTTCCACGGAGGTTTGGTTTAGTGTGATAGAGATCAGAAACTGAAGAAGAAAGAACTATCCTGGGGAAAAAAGAAAATGTGCCTTGTAGAAATGCCATTTTCAGAGCTTGAGAAATGGTAGTTAAGTGTAAATACAGAATAAATGCTTCTTCTTTAAGCTCTTTAGTTATTCCTCAGTGGGAGGCAGGGAGATACATGCAAATTACTTCCAAGCTGCCTAGTCCCATGGTAAACCAAGTAGTTAGGAATGACAATGAATTAAAGATTGAAGCTTTTGGTAGTTATAGGGAATTTCATATTGATTTGCAAAGACTTCTTGTATACTCAAGTGTGTGAGTGAAATACTTTTCCTCTCTTTGAAGCCACTACTTACCCACCCACAGGTAACTAGTGGCATTCAGCATTAGAAATACAGTGTTGCTCCCTTTTCATTTATTGTGTTAGTCATTTTCACATGACCACAGGTTTCTGTTCTGAAGAAGTTGGGGTTTGATTTTTGATAGTAGCACAGGTACTTTGCATTCATTTTGCACATCATTTGGATGTGCAGCTATATTGACAAAATGTGTATCTTCTGTGATCACATGGCTATAACACGTAAGGACCAATATCCACCTAGTAATGTTAACACTAAAATGGCTGGAAGAGCGTAACACAGAAAGGACTGTGAGATTAACTGCCTTTTCAGATGGATCTCAGGAGTAACTTGGTAAAGCAGGTAAGAGTTATGCCAGTACAGACCAGCATGAGAGGAAAATTAGATGCAGTATAAACACTGACACTAAATATGTGTTGTATAGGCAAAGTATGACCCTTTTATTCATTCTGCCCTGTAAATATAATTAAAAAACATGGAGGAAGTCCTGTTTTCTTACTGTGACAGTTGTTGACCATCAGGAAGGGTGATTCAGCATTTCATCATCAGTAATAAAAGCACAAAGCCGCAGAAGTCAATATTGGTTTGAGCATGTGTTATTGAAAAGAAACTATAAGTGAACAAATCCGCACAGCACAGTAATCCAAGTGCAACCACGCAGAAAAATAGCAAACAAACAAACAGGGATGTGTTCTTCTAGTAAATCCTGTGTTTACTAGAAAAAAAGACCCCAGGAACGAGGCTTGACATCTACACGTACCCTAACAGTGAGGCGCCGTGCATGGGATCTGCCAAGAGGAGCCGGGCAGGCAACAAGCAGGGAGCAGGCACTGACCCCACTGGATAGGAGGCCCCGGGGTGCACCCCACACTCAACTCCAGTCACTCCCCACTTCTCCAGCAGTCTCAGTAGGAAGGCGGGGAGGATGTCAGTTCCTTGTCCTATAAGAAGCGCCCAAGTGAAACGTCTGAGCCTGGCTCACTGCAACTGCTCCCCATCTCCTCCAGCCTGCCTCTATCTGGCTTGAAAGTGGCCACTTCAGGGACCTCTTCCCCTGCAAGCAGTCCTGTCAAGGCTCAGGTTTTGTCACCAATCTGATGAGCCCTTCCCTGAAGTGCTTCTTTCAGACCTAGCATTTCACTGAATAAAGTCAGCAGCATGTACGTGGCGTTGACTACTCAAATAACCAAGAGCTACATGAGTACTTTCAGATGTAGGATCCTTCTGACTAATATTCCTATCACGTCTGACTAATGAGGGCTGGTTAAAATGTCAAGAGTTTTTTGGGGTTTTTTTACTACCTTGTTTCTTACTTACTCTCACAGTAGATGATAATGAACTGACACGTTGTTTACTCATTACATTTATACAGTCCTGTGGGGATAAAGGAGTTGCTGCGGCTTAACTGCTTCTGTGTAGTTTAGGAAGTCTTATGGGTGTATGAATAAGAGTGACTGTTCCTGCCTGGAAGCAAACAGACATGGCTCTGTCATTTAAGAGTAGGTCCACATTGAAGATAATGCAGAGTTACTGTTGCCCACATGGGAGAAGTCTACTTCTGTAAGGCAAAATTTCTCCTGGAGCTCCCCTACCTGCAATGCTGAACTTTTCCACTGCCAGTGAAGGAGAGCAAGGTCAGACCTGTGGCATCCTCACTGTCCTGCTCAGGAATATGCAAGGAGCCCTTCCTGCACCTTTCTGAGCACTGACCCAGGGAGGTGAGAGAAGCAGTCCCTGGGTGGATGGGTGGGCAGAGGTAAGGGAGCTGGCTTAGCCCTCTCACACACCCCTGGAGCTACCTCTCACCCACAAAACCTGGCCCTCCACAGATGGCCTGGCTCCCCAGGGCAGCTCCAGAAACTAGATGCTCCTTCAGTGGCTCCTGCAACCATGCATGGCTCTCATGCCAAGCCCTTTCAAAATAGCAAAGGGATTTGCAGACATCACTGGTAAGACTATCATACGACAAAGCATAATCCAATATATATCTAAAGGCAGCAATAGCCTAGGAAAGAGCCTGGGGGAGAAATGCCTAAAATGGAGAAGCTGTAAAGAAAATGCATGTATAAATGTATATAAAAAAAAAGTAGGCAAGGCAAAGAATGCTGTCAATATTTACTCTACTGCAACTGACCTCCCCATCAGTTCTTTCAGGTCATTTGTTAAATGTATGGAAACTATTGATTTTGTCTAACGAAATCATTTCCACGCGTTTCACAGGGACAAATGCTAAGCATGGACTGCGCTGTAAGGCTTGTAAGATGAGCATCCACCACAAGTGTGCAGACAGTATTGGACCACAGCGTTGCATGGGCAAGCTGGTAAGTGAGCAGCTCAGGGCAGTAAGTGCAGGGGGAGGCACCAACGTGTACTGGAGCCACTTACGTTGTGTGCCTGACCCACTGGCTGGCATTTAGCTCGTGCATTAACAGAACTGACACCAGGTCACTTTACTGAGGCGGAAAAAGTCAAGTCAGGTGGTGCCCTAGTATCAACTTGGGCAGTTGCTACTACTCAAAAACTTGAACAAAAATGAAACACAAATCTGGTCTGCTTTGTGGAAGTAAAAATACAGTTACATAGTCCAAATTTAGCTAAATAACAAAATTAATTCCCTTGATTTAAACTGTGCTTGCTGTAGTGTAAATCTCTCAAGGAATGCTATGAATTAGTCAAAATATTTCAATGGAGTTTAACAAATGAAAAATCCTGCAAATTATGTTTTATTCTTTTTTCCACCATTAAGGCTTGAAGAAAAACCATAATGCATCTTAAAAAGAAAACCAAAGGACATTTCACAGTGAGACACTACAGAGTTTGAAGCAATCTCTCAGTAGGAGAGACTGGGAGGGGGCCTGCCCCTGTATGGACACAGCACCTTAGTGCCTGTGTAACTTTCTGAGCAGCAAGCTCCCATTATTGGCAAAGGTGGGACACTGTATTTGAGAGGACTCTAACCCAACTTGGTGACTTCTATGAGAATATGTTCTTTCGGTTACTTTTGGAAAAAGAACTTGGAAAAATGACCATTTGGAATATGAAAACTGAATACATATATTCATGTTTCAAATGTTCTCAGATTTGTTGCTCCCTGAAGGCACCTGAGACAAATAAGATCCAAAACCAGTGTTGAATGGTGAAAAAATGCAAGCATTGCAAGTTAGAAAACCCACCTTTCACTGGAAAAATCTTTTCTCTCCAAGAGTATTCAGTGAAAGCTATTGTTGTTTGTACACATGAGGCAAATCTTTACGTATTTAAACCATGATCGTAGCCCTAGTGTGAAGCATTCTGGTATAGGAAGCTGGTCTGTGAAGAGATGAACGACTTCACTGCAAGCCTTGGACAAGCCAAATATTAAATCACGTTAATTATTTCACGCATTTCTTGATTCCAGCTCTTGTGGTCACTAGTTTACAAAAGTAGAAAAGTGGAGGCCAACTTTATAGCAGGAAGTCATCCAGCAAAGTCACAGGAGCTTTATGAGCTCATGTGTCTGAATCTAGTTTGGGGGCAAGCTGAAGCTGGAGAATCTGGAATTTATTCCTTTAAGAAACTCCTTATTCCTTCTCAATCTATACTGCAGCTCATTAGCAAAAGAACTAGTTTCCTACCATTTCTTGATGTATTCTGAACCTAGGATATGGAAAATATGCACAACTCCATAAGGCTTTTCCACTTCTCACTGCGACTGGAAGTTCTCACAGTCCATGAAGATTAGAAATCTGAGAGACCATTTGTGAATCCCTAATACCTTGAAGGGCATTTCCAAAAATGTAGATGTTAGCACCTTCATTTTGGGTACTCAGCCTTTACCTGAGATATTTGTTAGCTGAGATAGTAAATAGAGAGGTAACAGGAAACATTTAATCTTCTAAGAATGGTTTTTAGAGTGGCATAGGGCACTGTTATTTGCCATATTGTGGTGTTCTTTAGTGGTATAGCTTGAGTTGTTACAGTGCATTTCTCCACAAATGGACATTAAGGGGACATCTGGTGACAACTTGGGGAGTTTTTTGACCTTACAAGACCAAAAAGCAGTGGAAGCTGCAGTCAGTCAGCAACAAGTCTTAGAAAAACCTATAGAAAGGCTCTAAATTCCTTGGGTTTCACAAGTGCGTACGTGGGAACATGAGGATTTGGAGTTAGGGTGGGAAAGGATAGTCGCGTGTTTAGCAAATGCAAAACAATGCAAACTAATATTACATAAGAAGAAAGGGAGAGGGAAACTTCCCAGAACCTCTAATGATTCAGCATTTCTGCTGCAATTAATTAGTGCTGCTTTTGTGCAAGACAAAAGAAAACGGGGAGCTGAAAATGAGCCCCTCCTTCCACATAAATACGAGAAATAGTTTTTTTCCAGGAGAAAAATCAAATAAATCCCTGGTCTCTAAACCCCAGAGTGACTCAACAACAGGAGGCAAATTTCCAGTGTCACCACACTGTTACGCCATTAGCTGAAGAGCTGAGGTTATTTCTGCTACATCAATCATGGCAGCAGTGCACTTCACTTGTTTTTTCTTTCTCTCCCTCCAGCCAAAGGGATTTCGACGGTACTACAGCTCACCACTACTCATTCACGAACAGTTTGGCTGCATCAAAGAAGTGATGCCTATTGGTAGGTTTTGATTGCTTTTCCATTCAGTCTCCCTTTGGCAGTGCTCTGCAACAGCAGCGGCAGACTTCCAGCCATGGTATTTACCCTCAGCAGCCTTCCAGCTCCTTTCGGTGACTGGATGTCCTTCTGCCATCTCAGGAAAGGACCACTTCAAAGATACAAAGCTGGAAGAGGAGAGGGTGTGTTTATTGTGCCTTTCACTCCAAACCCCATACATATTACCTCTTAGCAATTACCCTGTTTATAAAAATAACTACCTGACATCAAGGTAGGAACTTAAAAGGGAAGAAACACTAGAATATTGAGGTGAAAGTCTGAGCTGGGAGAAAACAGATAAAAGACAGAGAGATCAAAACAGCAGGAGGCATTTAAACCACTGGTCTGGCTTTTGAGGGACATTGCTAGGTTCCTGTCCTTGTTCATTGATGCTTCTTACTTTCCTCATATTTTTCCTTATTGACTACGTCTACACATTGTCCAAGTACTTACAAGACCAAATTTTGCTCACTGTGATACCAAACTCCTGAAAAGAAACATTGTGAAATGAAGAAGTTGAGTTGATTCTGGAAAATATTTCTCCCCACCAATACTCTGACCAGGCTGGCCTGGCAGTACAAAAAATGAAAGCCAAAACTAGGCAGTCAATTTAAAATTACTTGTCTGAGGACATTTACTTTGTTGTCTTCAGCAGTTAAAAAAAAAAAAAAAAGTGAATGACATGGATTTCATCTAAGTTTCTCTTTCTAGAAAACATCCATAATTTTTATCAGAATTAATAGAAACATTTTGAACACACTGGCTAAAAAATGAAGTGTGCTTTGCTTTCAGTAAAATTCAAAATCCCATGTGTTTTCTCAGTACTTTGGCCAAAATCTCCATCCTTTTACACAGTGCTACAAGTGTACTATGTGTCTACTGCCTTGTACCACAGGGGAGGCTGAGGTCTAATAATGCAATATGTAGAAGAGGATTTGAACAGAATTTGCTCATGCCAATTGAAGACATCCATTTCTCTGCCATGGGAGATGACTTTTGGGCCCAGCTATGAGGGAGAGTGGGAGTGAAAATTGAATTGACATATGCCAGTGGGGGTCACAGCCTTTCTGACTACCCTTAGACTGAGCTGAGCAACCTGGAGCACATTCCCAACAGCAGGTATCTACTCACGCCTGCCTCCAGGCCCCATATGGCCCCACAGGGCAGATGTCAGTACCTTTCAAGGAAGATCCAGGCCATCCTGTTTATCCACATTAGCCAAGTAGGAGCACTGTGAGGGCAGATGGATAAAAGTGATGGCCCACTCATACCACAAGGATGCTCAGACACAATGCAGGGTTCTTCCCCTCAAGCATCTACTGTTGAGAGCAATCCAAGAAGTCAGTGGTAGGAACAGGCAGCAAACATGGATTAAAGCCTCCTGGTACCTTGTCTTCCTTGTCTCAGTGTAAATAGGATCAGTGGTGATCAGAGAAGGAGAACAGCAGGAGAGACAAGGCAATGGCGGGGACCTGAAGAGCCTGTATGAGGGGGGTATGATCTTTATGGGAGCAGAGAGGCAGGAGAAAATCGCTAGCAAAAGCCAATTCGACCAAGCTCACCAAACACTTTTTATCAGGATAGCCTCTCAATTTATGTCTGAGCATACACCCCAACATGTTGAAAGAGGCAGGTGTTTCTCCAAGTGGAGCGGGAACATGATCAGAAATATCTTCAAGGGACTAATGCGTGTTTTGCTCCTTCTGTTGCAGCCTGTGGAAATAAGGTTGACCCTGTTTATGAAACTCTCCGCTTTGGGACTTCTTTAGCCCAGAAAACTAAAAAGGGCAGTTCTGGAAGTGGGTCTGACTCTCCCAACAGAAACTCTGTAAGTATCCCACATCTTTCTGCTGTTTTATTTCTGGAGGAGCACCAGATATTCCTTCACAGGAGTTCATATCAGAGTTCACAAATCTTGTATTCCAACACTCTCAGCTTCCAAAATGAGACCAGAAAACACATTATTTTTGCAAACTCAGGTTTTAAGTAACTTTTAGATGACTCTTGAGAAAAAGAGAAAAATACAAATTACATTTATAGTCTCCTCTTATCGGATTGGAAAAGTAAATGATATTCTTTTGATTTTGCATATCTGCATAAAAGTGGAACAGAGATATTTAACTGTCATGGAGCAGATGCATCCTGCCTGTTGTTGATGGCAGGCATTTACCCTTCATATAAGTAATAATGATGAGTTGGAGTCCTCAGGTCCTAGATTTAAAAGTACAAGCTCCTCAGTACAAGCCAAGCCAAAATTAAGCTACTGCTACTGCAACAAGGTAATGGACTGGTACCTCCACCCCTGCCCAGTGTAGACTCAGAAGGGAGGCATCACATATTTGGGGTCCTCTCTCCAAAATCCAAATAAAGGCAGCAGACAGGGAGATATTCACCTTCATGTTAATCTTCGTCATTCACTCTTTCCTACCATAAAAGTCACTTTCTTCAGGACTATGGCAGAAGAGCTGGACAAGGACAAGGGAAATGATAGTTCCCTTAGCCCTGCCTTTGCTAAATCCACACCTAGTTCAACAGTAACAATTATCAACCTCTTCCTTACAGAAATGGTTATTTCAACAGTACTGGGACCCATGAGATCAGGACCTCATTCATGGTGTTGAAAGAACATTTCATTCCCTCACACCCCTCATAAACGGGCACTTAAGCTATGCTTGAGGCTCTCTTTTTTTTCCAAGAGTTCCTCCACACACCCCACTTCCCACCCCACCCCCCCCCAAAAAAAAAAAAAAAATCACACCTGTATACACTGGAGGCATTGTCATGTCTAAAAATCAGAATCACTTCCGACAATCTTTCCTGAACAGAATAAGAATCACCAGGCACAGAGATGTAATGAGACTTGATCTCCAAGCCTCAGAACAAATACTAGCATGTTTAATTTAAAGTTGTGTTAATATCTGTTTATGTTTGGTACAACATTTCCCTGGCACTTAAATGTATGCTCACTCACGTGGTTGAACTGTAACCTTGGGTGGCATAGGTGGCCTTTAAACAAATGTCCATTTGTGTCAGATGGGAAAGAAGACAGACAAATTTAAACAAGAACTAAGTGAAATCTGCAAGGGAGTTATTAAATGACACGTCCTCTATCCGTCCTTGTTTGTGCCTTAGAAAGGAATTTGGTAATTTCTATTCTTTTTTAATTCACAAAGTGACTCTGCCACCTGTCCCATTGTGATTACAGTTCTTTCTTTCAATTATTTAATTTACTTTGAAACAGAAGTTCTACAAATGTAATTATTGCTTTCTAAATCAATAAAGCATTCTGGTGAATTATGAATGACAACTCAAGTGTAGAAATCACGAATGCTGTGTCAGCTTGCCCTAGGGAGCTGATCATAACTAGGTGGGGTGTGGGTGTAAAATGAGGAGCACAAGTTCATTACGGGAATTTCTCCAGGGTATTGAGGCTGAGAAAGAATATAACACGTGTCAGCATACAGAAAATAGAAAACATTAGAGAACCAAATAAACAGACATGTGAAACTCTAGCTTCTGCCAGTTCAAGCCTGTGGATTGAGACAAGAATAAAAACCAGCGGCAGACACAACCCTGATCCAAGTGATGGGGCCATGGAGCTTTACAACTGTGATGTGTGACCCAGGAGCAGGCACTGACCAGTGACCAGAGCAGGGACATGACACAGAGCCCTTAAAGCCCAGGTAAAAATTGCACCAGAGCATGTAAGCTAGCAACACATGTGCAGTTAATAACACATAGGGACTAAGATCTTTCCCCAGTGGTCCTCACTTCTGTGCTGCTCTGCTCCTCTCAAAGCAGAAGCAGCAATGCAGCTGTGAGGCTCACAGCAGCACAGGAGCTTTGCGGCTGGACTGTGCCCGAGCCCTGGGCGCTGGGGAGGGCTTCAAGGTTCTGCCATATCACCAAACCAGGAACACCAGGGGCATGGTGACACCTGGGAGCCTACTTCACCTTGCAGGTGGTGTGCAGACTGCCAAAGGGCTGGTTCTGGGTCAGAGCTGAAGGTAGTTAAAAGCATAGGCAGCCAGCCTAGGAGCTGTGCCTTACCTCTACAGCCATGAAGCTTCCAGGACTGCAGTTCATGTCTCTGCACAGAGCAGAGCAAACTGCCTTCCTCTGAACTAGCCAAGGTATTTTTAACATGGCTGAGCAGTGTGGACGCATCCACTGTGATTTTTCAGCCTGGAGTCTGCATTTCCCATAAAAGAAAGTGGCCATATGCTCCAGATTTACTACCTACTGCTTCCTTCAAAAATGTGCTTCTGCAACCCACATTTATACAGAAAGTCACTTGAGGTGATGTAAATGTGATTCCAGTTCTCGTTAGTTTTTCATGGCCCAGCTCCTCTCAAAAGCAGCTTTGTACCTCTTATTTCTGTTAGACCATTTGTCATGTACCTCTTGACTGAAAAATCATTAAAGGTAACTGAGGTTACTTCTGGAGGTTTTGGATGAGGTATACACTGAAGACACAGTCACTGCACATCCCGTATGCAGTAGTACCCAACAAAATATGAAGCTAATCAGCAATTATGAAGCTAGTCTATGAAGACCGAGGAACATGCCGTAGCAATGAGCTGAAAAATAGCTGGGACTTACTATTTCAACAAAGCCAGTCTTTTGCTTCTCCACCCAGCAATTAGAAATCCCTAGACATGCTCTACACTTACTGCATGTTAGCACTGCTATTGCAATGCCTTCTCATCCAGGGGTGACCCAATTGTGCAAAATGCAAAACAAGCATGACCTGCAGCAAAAGGCTGAGTCTAAAACCAAGGCACAACAGAGCAGTAAAGCAGAGAGCTATTAAAATAACAAGGGAAACAAGATAACCACAAGATACCTGTGGCATAAATCTGTTTTCAGCCTCTTTGTTGATTAGTATACTTGCATGGAGAAGCAGCTAGGAAAGTACTAGACAGGGGAAATAAAATTGTCAGAGTACTTCCTAAAAAAAAGCTTTGTTGTCAACACTAGTAAAAGGAAAAAAAAACCAGAAAAATCTATAAATCAGTTCAAATTTTGTGCTCCCTGAACAAAAGCAGCAGATGTTCCTCATTTGGCTTTTCTTCCTGAAATACAGGCAAAGGTCTGCAAAGCAATGGACAGAGCGATGTGTACAGTACAATTGTAAAGTGTCATGGAATAGTGAAGTTAAATCCTACCATGTGCCTTGAAATCCTGTTAACAAGAAATGGATAAAGTTTAGGAGCATATAAGGATTTACAGTTTTTCAGATTAGAGAGAGCACCTGACTCAAGTTCAATGTTTGGGGGTTTTATGGTTGTTGAAGATGTTTTACCCAAAAGAAGTTACATGTGGAGAGTTCAGAAACTGAAGTTCCATAAGGTCAGATGCGGACAGAGTTGTTTGGAGCAGCTCCTGGTTCCTGACGCACTACACATGGAGAAGCTGACTACCCAACCACAGAATCTGGTGCCTTATGCAGAGTATACTTCTGAGGCTTATGATTATGCCATCCCACGTTTTCCTACACCCTAGAACAATGGGTCCCTAATCATGATAGACATTAATATGGTACAAATAAGAAATCGTAGTAATTCTAACAACAACATTTGGGTTTCATTTTTCCCTAACCATAGCAGCCAGATGACTGCTTAAAAAGAAAGCGAGGGCAGATATTTAAAGACTGACTTCACCAACTCCATCCCACTCCAGCTTCTTCCTTCACAGCATGTTAACAGAATTAAAATCACCCTTGCATTACAGTTACTTTACTGAATAATGTACTCAGGGCTAATAAATTAACAGTAAATAGTTTCAATTAATGTCCAAGCTCCTTGGTAGATAGCTATTTAGTGTACCTGCAGGATCTACAAATCCCCCCAAGCCGCTTCTATTTTATAGAGAAGCAAATTGTTTGGCATAATCCTTTGTTCTTTAACTTTACTTCACTTTATAATGCAGAAATCTTTTGTACTCCAGACTGTAAATTTGGTCTGGAGTTCTTTCTGGGCTTTCACTGCTCCCTGTGAAGTAGGTATTTGTTGTGCATCACCAGATACAATGTTTTCTGCAATCCCATTAGGCTGACTTGCTCTGCACTGATAGCACCCAAGTGCTGCGTTCCCCAAAGGCTCTTGTGTGGTTTTACTTCACCTCATCTCTCCCTTTTTCTTATGGCTTATCCCATCTCATTTGATCTTTCTGTCCCTGCAGACAGCTGACCTGGCAGAAGTTCCCGAGGAAGGTGATAGCTCTGCAGGCACCCTTGACGCAAGCAGGAAACGCAGCAACAGCGGTGAGTGCTGCCAGGCCAGGATAGCATCTTCAGATTTATATGCCTGTGTACAACCCATTCCAGGTGTTTTTTCATGGCATGTCCATGTTCTAGCAGCATTCTGATTTTCAAAGCTGGAGGTGAGTGGGTCATGCAGTTGGTGCAAGAATTTGGGGAATGCTTTCTACCATTCAGATGAAAGCCAAGACACCAGTTTTCTTAATTCGTCGTGTGCGGACCTGACACTGGTTCAGGTCCATTCCCTATCTTCTATGCTTCATGAACATGACTGTAGACTAATCACTTAACGTGCTTCAGTTCCACATGGGCAAAGTGGAACAAAAATAATACTTTCTTTCTTTTCCATATGTTTGACTTGTGTACGTGTTTCTATGTACCATAACCTCTTTGGGACAGGAAATGAATCATATAATATCCATATGCCTGTAAAATATCCGACACAATGAATCCTGATTATAATTTCAGCTTCTTAGTACAACTGCAGTATGTGCCCAGTAATATTAATAGCCCAACTCCTTTGTCTGCAGTACAAGAGTAACGTTTTTACAGCATTGGTCTGATGGGATTTCAAGACCATCATACCAATCAAGAACTTGGTAATGAAATCTCAGCCACCAAGGGATGGTGTTTGTGACCCTGTTCTTGAATTCAGTTGTGGTGAGGGAAGCAATAAGTACAAAGGGGTTCTGTGCACTAAGCAAAACTTCAGTCCCAAATGATCAGAGCAGCACCTGAAGGCTACGTTGTTGAATCTCACATGAGATGTACGCCACAAAAATAAATCACAGTGAGCATAGCTTTCTTCTTTTTAGCACCCTCAGTGCTCCTTACATGCTGTTAGCAATTCATGTGTGTGAAGTGTCAGCTTTAGCTGTCCATTCCCATTTTGTGCTACCTCCTTATTGCTTTCTTCCTCTCCTGGTCCTATCACTTCTCCTCACTGTGTTCAGTCTTTTCCTCCCTCTCATTTTGTGAACATGCTACCTATGTTATCTGTTTTCTCCTGACAATTTTTTTAGGTTTTCTGTTTCGCAAGTGCAAGTTGACCTGACCTGGTTAAAGATAAAGAATTCTGTCTGCTTCACATTGTTTAATCCTGCCCACCTGAGATTAATTTGTCCCTGTTTGAGTTTTCAGATAACTTTTTATTTCATTCTTGATCAGTAGTTTCATTTCTGAAACCCAAAGAAACTTTTTTCTCTGAGATCTGTATTCACTGAATGCACTAAGAGGCATTCAAGGAACTTACTCAAAGAGATTAGTTTAAAAACTCAGCATGTGTCAAACCTCCAAATAACTTCCGCAGCACATTAACAATTCCTTTGATCAGCACTGGCTTTTTTACAATCCATCCTTCAGAGGCTCAGGCTATAAATTATGCATCAGTCACTCCAAAAATTTCCCCTTGGTAGATTTTTAATAAACTGCCCGCACTGTTTGCACAAGCTATGGAAATGGTAAAATCCTTTTCAGACTGTAAAAATCCCTGCTTTTTTTCTTTCTTTTGTTTTTTTTTTTTTTTTGGTCTGCTGCTAGGGCAAACAAATAAGAAAATAGATGGATTTCTGTTATGCGGAGACATGAACTACTTACCTCTATGGCCTTCAGATTCGAGTGCCTCCTAGTAATATCCAGAAACCATGAGCTAAACAGAGATTAAAAATTTAACAAAATAAATTCAAAATATTGTTACAGGGTGATTCACCACTCTTTTTTCCTCAGTTGTCCACTGCCTCTTTAGCAGGCTGTTCCACATTAATGCCTTGATGAATCAGGTCCACTCCAGTTCTTTTTTCTTTTTTTTTTTCCATTAAAAAACTGTCTTCTGCAAATAAGATTTTAGGAGAAGGTACATTTTAGACCCTTCGCTTAGAGGGAAACAGCGGAAAAGACACAGCCTACAGAAGGGTGAAAGGAACCAGCACATGTGTGACCATGTAATCGCTCCTTTAGACTCCTATGAAAACAACTTCAAGGGAAGATTCTTTTATTCAGGCCCTGGCACACATACTATGAAGCAAAGCTTCCTCGTTTACAAGTGTAAGATGGCATACCTAATCTCCATCTCTTCAGTCTCTTCTAAGCCAGTTACAGTCCTTCACTGCTGCGAATTGCCACCTGTAACAGAAGTCCTGCAGGCTAAAATGTACTTCAAGTGACATGTATGAGCCTGTTCTCAACAGGGATTTGAGCACTTTCCCCTCAAGTCAAATATGGGATGTCCCCCCTGCAAACACTGGTTTGGTGAGCACTTCTCGGCAAACACAAAGATACGGTCCAGCTCCCTCCCCACCTGCTGGGTCAGCTCCAGAGCTCACGAGGCTGTGCATTAGTAGTAACTCGGCTTTATTTTCTGACACCAAGCAGAAATTACTCCAAACGTGGTACTGAAATACTTCCACTACAACTAGTGACTGACTTTCTGCAAGTCCAAAATCCCCCTGGTTACCCAACTCATTATTCACCAGAACTTTTTTCTATTTACCTCCCTAACTCCTTTTTCTCTGGACACAAAAAACAAAGTATAGTAATTTGGGTAGGACTTAAACACTGCCAGATTGTAATGGCAGCTTTTTGCACCCCTTTGTACAGGTGTCGGAAAGACATATACCCCTATACTAGAAGATACAGGAAATTAACTTTATATTTAAGGTTGTCCCTCTGGTACTTGGGACAGTTTGCAGGGTCAGAGTCCCTCTACAACAGGACTTGGTGAGGGGCACAGCGAGGCCCCCAGCTCAGCTGCAGTCAGACCACCTGGACACAACATGGGGCATTTTCAGGTTAAAGGCTGCAGGCATCAGCTCTCACACTGTCTTCACATTCGCACATTGGACTTTATGACTACAATATTGTCTTACATTTTGTCAGAGAACGTGTACTTGTGTGTGCTCGCATGTGCATGTCACTTTGTACAAAATCTCTCTCGTGCATGCTGCAGCTGCCATTTTAGCCACCCTCTATTGCAAGAACACTACATTTTTTTCAATGTCTAAGTACAACTCTCTGCTGTCAAGGAACCTTACTTGCACTCATACTTGCATACACTCATAAAACTTCTTCAAAGTCTCTTTGGTTGGTTTTCATTTACAGTGTAGAATAGCCACAGAAATATGTGTTAACAGAAGAAAGGGTGAGCAAGTGAAAGAGCAGAGGGGAAAGAAATCCAGCAGCGTTCCCTGGCGCCTTCTTTCCCCTGAACACATGCAAGTGTATCACAGAGCAACAAAAAGAAAACGCAAACTGCCAGCCTGCTACTTATTAACATTTTGGAGATTTCCAAATTGTTAGAGACAACAAAATCCAGCTTCTGCTCAGAACACCTGCAGAGGTAAATGGTGGGAGATGATGTTGATGGTCCTAGCTGCTCAAAGACTCCAGCTATTAAAATCACATTCAGACTTTATCCAGAAGCAAGAAACGCCAGGCAATTCTTAAAATGTGAAGGCAGAATTCAGTCAATGTGATAAAGCCACTGTGTTTTTTCTAGGGAGATAACTGAGGGCAGGTGTCAGGGTAACTGATTAGATACCAGGTATGTTAGGCACTGTGACGGTTGTTTTATTCCATGAGTTTCTGATTTAGTAACTTGGTAGCAAATTATCACACATACAGGCCTGTGTCTCAGATAACCCATCCTGATTTGAAAGCAATTCAGATCCCTCCTATGAAGTCAGAGAGAGAGGCAGCATACCACCTGGTGACACCTAGGCAGGGACTGCTGGAGAGAGAGATCAAAGGCGGCTATCAAACATTTAGAGACAGAAGGTCGAAGAGGGGAAAGAAGGTGTTTTGCATACAAACTTCCAGCAATATTGTTCATATATGGTCATCAGGTTTTGCAGGTGCTTTCAAATGGAAATACTGCTCATCCTAAACATGAAAATACAGCATTCAGTATGAGGAAAAGGCTGCTGAACTTTAAATAGTAATGTAATTATTGGACCTAGGTTCTATTCCCAGTGCTGTACTTGTGTATACTCATCTAATCAAAATGATCTTTTTGTTATGATTGTAAATTCTTCAGGACAGAGATTGTTTTGTGCTATGTGCCAGTGGTATACATGGTTTTGCTGGGGACATAGAAGGGTTCAGAGGAGAGCACAAGGGATCAAAGAAAGTAAGGGGGGAAGGGAAGAGATTAACAAAATAGAGGTGATCTTGTTGAGGTGAAAAGTCTTAAAGTGCTGCTAAAATGTCACGTGTTTGCTTTATTTCAGTGTTTACATACTCCGAAAATGGCACAGAACACTTTGGAGAAGAACCAAAAAGTATACATTCCCCGGTATGGGCATAAGTTTTTTGAGAATGCAATGGGAATGGGACGTCATATAAAAGTCTTGTTTTTATGGGTAACTGAGAACCTTGAGTAGGTCCGCTGGGGCACTATTCTGGAGAAGCATCAATATCTGACCATCGTATTCTTATACTGTTTCCGGGTCACTGGCCACAGTTGGAAGCAATATACAGGGCAGGATGGCTCTTTGATTTACTCCTTATGGTCCCTTTTATGTTCTTCAGTTTATTACAAATTGGTATTGTGAACAAAAAAGATCCAGTGTGGAGTCCATGTCATTACAATTGAACTGCAGTAATATAAAAATCACAGATTTGATTTGGAAAATTATTTGGGGTTTAGTTTAGGTGTGCTTTTTTTTCTCTGGATTACCAGTGGAGAAAGTGAGGACAGTAGTCAGTCTTCTGGTTTAGAGGTGGTTTTGTCAGGGTAGGTTGATGGTTGGACTTGATGATCTTAAAGGTCCCTTCCAACCTTAGCAATTCTATGATTCTATTATTCTATGATTCTCTGTGGGAAGTCCAGCGCAAGCAGCTTTCTGTTTAAGAAAGTAATTTTCCCACCGTGTTTTTTGGACCTGTGCACTGCACAACTCTAGCTCCATCCGTAACAAGGACTGTATAATAGGCACCTTACATAATGCTATTAATACACTACTGGGCTCATAAGAGTCATACATTAACAGAGAGCAAAATGTAGACTCATTTTTAAGATCTCACTGAAAAGACCAACTTATGCAGATTTCTCCTTGTGTTCTTTGGAAGCCTGGAGTTTGATCTTGGGATTCAAAGAATGTTATTTTTAAATGAACATAGTTACTGCCTTAGTGGCTCACAATGTATCTGGGCCATAGTCCTCCAAGGTGTGAAACCAATGAGGTGATTCCAGCTCATTCCTTGGAAGATCAGGTCCTGGTTCCTCAGTCTCTAACAAAGTGAACCAAATTCCTGTACAGGACAGATTTTTAAATTTTCTCTTTCTCTTCTTTCTTAAAGGGACCATTTTATAAAAGCACATTACAACTGAACACCTATGTTGCCTTGTACAAATTTGTACCACAAGAAAATGAAGACTTGGAGATGAGGTAAAGCCCCAAAGTATTTGTTTGTTTATTTGACCCATGCAAACTGGGGGTCATATGGCTGTATATGACTTCAGGGGAGGAAGGGTTCATTCTGATGTTTGTACTGAACATTTTTGATAGAGGTGTCCACTTGTAGATACAAAGATATTCTCATAGATAAAAAGCTGGTGAGCAACTTTTTTGGCAAGGACACAATGGATAAAAAGTTTCAGAAACATTTAGGTGACTTTAGGAACAAAATGGCTTTCAGCTAGAAAATATTCAGTTTTCAGTTGCTCTGTTTTTTCAATCATAAGTTTTCAACTAGGAATTCCTTACCAGCTCTCATGCTAATGCTGAACATTTTGCCAGTCCTGTTTGATTGTCCCTCACACTCAGGTTATGTTTGAGATAACAGAATAGAACGATGTCCAGATGCTGGATGACAGTATTTTCACATGAGAAAGATGCATTCTGAGCTTTGCAAAATAACCTTGTTAATTATAATATTTAACACTTCCTTCCTCAGTTCTGCATCAGTTGCTAGCACTGTAAGGTCTAATCCAAGCCCACTGAAGTGAAAGGATATCTTTTATTGCAATTAGTTTAACTCATGCTCCTCACATTTTCATGGACTTGCTAGAACTTTTGTCATGAAATGTGTCATCTCTCTTGAAGACATCCTGTATATCAAAATAGTCATGCACATGCCACAGAATTTAGGGAATTGCCATAGAAATGCCCCTCTTGTCAGCATCTCCTTCACTGAAAGCCTTTTTCCTGTTCCCAGCTGTGCCTTCTCATCGCTCTGGAACTAATGGGTGGGATGTAAGGCAGAAATTAAGAGCTTCCCTATCATTCTGCTTTGCTGGCATTTCCTGATCATTATTTTAGGAATGTCAGCTCTTCAGGAAATAACTACAGGGTATGGTGACCTTTAGTGCAACTTGCCAGCTATTCCGCTTGAGGGATTCCACTTTGCATTTCCTTTAGAGGTGTATTGCAGCTTGCACGTTTGTTCCATGAAGAGGAACCCTTCTCAGACAAGCCTGTACTGGACTACTGTCCTCATCAAGACACAGCAATCCAGAAAACACATTATTCTCCAAAATTCTCCTGGCCATCATATTAGAGGAAAAAGCAACCTGTGGTCTTCAACCTGGACTCTCATGACTAAAAAGCTCTTTCCAGAGACACCAGCCAGGTTTTAGCCTAGTGTTACACAGCACTAAACACAGCACACACAGCAACATCGTTTGTCCCATGGCCAGAAATTCAGTAATACAGGGATTAACACTGTTTCATAAGGGATCCCAAATACCTAGTAATGTTGTTTTGGCCACTGCAGAACCAGGCAGGATTCAGCTCAGTTGCATGAATTTTCATTTAACAGAGTTGAGTTGCTGGAGATGGGTTCTGCATAGAAATGTTGTCAAGACTGACAAGCTCTGTCTTGGGAACCCAAGTCAGGGACTAGTCGGACACTGATCAGCCCTAAAGTAATGAAGGCAAGTAGCAAGGGAAGGACCTTAGGTGGGAAGAAGAGTTAGGGGAGATTTCTGGAGATCTCAGCTCACCTCTGAGGGGATGCAATGGGTGGTAGATTATTGCAGTGGAGAGGTGTTGGCCCTGATTTCAGCAGCAATTAGCACTTCCCACAACCTTGATTTCTTCCTCAACAGCAGGACCAGCCAGTCAGGTTTTCCAAAGCTCTGGCATAAGTAAAGTGGGACATTGAAGTAATATGCTTATTCTAAGGGAATGCCCAATATTACAATAACTAGAGAATCCTGGAGACAAGCAACCTCAGCATTCAGACACTGCAATGAGTAGAATAGAATAGAATAGAATAGAATAGAATAGAATAGAATAGAATAGAATAGAATAGAATAGAATAGAATAGTTGGAAGGAACTTACAATGATCATCAGTAGTGTCTGATGAGCACCTACCTTGCCACCTACTGAAATATAGAGCACTGACAGAGGACACAACTTATCCAGGGCTGTGATTTACAGAAGAAAAAGATGAGACCTGAGAGTGATTTCAACACCAAGCAGCTTGACCCCCTCCAGGGGTTAGCAGCCTAAGTCTAGGAAGCAAGAGTCCAGCTGGGACTTCTATTTTGAATCCTGTTTGGTGATTAGAGACATCTATGTTAGCGCTGTGCTAAAAATGTCAGAAAGCAAAATCTGTAGGTCTTGCATCTAAAAATCTCAGGGCTCAGACCTCTGACATGCAGAGACTTTAGGTTCAGTTGCCATCTTGCTCTGACAGCCAAATAAATTCATATTTTCTAAGTTATTTTTCTAACTGAAAGGCTCAAAGGTATTTGGAGGATGGGGATCTCTAAATCCTTCTTGTTGAAAGTGTTCTTTCTTGCAGTATAAGGACTCCAATGGTGTTACAGCCTATTCACTTTGAAGTGGCAAGATAGGCTCCCTCAAAACCTCTTTAAGTCTTTTATATTAAATATTAACCGGAATAAGGGGTTCAGATGTCCTTTCCTATGGAAGAAATCTTTTACCACTGGGATACCATGTTGTCCTTTTTCTCTAGCTTCCTTTCTCACCTCAGCAACATTTAATTATTCCAAACACTTTGGAACAGCTTCCTCAGGAGGGCTTGAGGAAAATCCTACCCTGTTGCCCTGCTGGTAACACCTTTCTGTGAAAGCTGGAAAACTAATTCAGATCACGCAGCGTTAGAAAACGAAATACCTGTTTCTCCAGTTGTCAGCAGCAATGATAACCCCATGAAAAGTGGATCAAAGAGGCCCACCATCGCCCCCACCTCCAGATGCATCCTGGACAGGTCCACGTCTATGCATGCTCTGAAAGAGCCTGTTAAATTGGACCCATTATCCATCATACGTTCCAGATGCATTTGCAAGCTCTTGTGCTGATACCTCAACAACACAGTGAGCCTAACAGGGAATGCAAGGAAAGCTGAATAATTAGGGGTCAACCATTAATTTTATTAAGATCAAAGAAATGCCTGTTATCAAGCAGACAGAGCTTTCTGAGGTTAATCTGTTTGGAAATGTGCTGCCACTTACTTTCTACAACGCAGCGCTATTATAATTACATAATAACGTTGATGAAGTGCCACCAATGGGGGGAAGGAGGTCAAATAACTGTTCAACTACCTGCACAAAATCAGCTCAGCACATTTTGCTATTAGCATTTCCAACCAAATTATTCTCTTAGCTCTGCTTTGGAACTAGTCAGCTGGATGCTGATACTTAGCAATTACAACCCTGCACCACACATTGTAAAGGTAAATATGTCCCATTCAAATCAAAAAGACATTCTTGGGCAGAATTATATCCCTGCTGACTAATTGCCTTTGTCAGTTAAATAGAACTATTTTCCTGCTGCCTTCCTTCTGCAATCACAGCTTGAAAACACAGATGATAAAGTGGTGTGTCCCAACAATGTGAAATGTCTTGAAGTAAAAAGATAATGCTTGTAACAAATAGGGACTGTATTTTAAACAGTTTCTTATTAAACAGGAAGCAAAAATTTCAGTTCACAGATGTTGTCTCAAAGTAAAGATATAGCCCCAATATACAGAGGCTCTTTTTCTACATCACCATGCATGATTGAAGAAAACCTTGCTGCCTCATTGAGTCTACCTGCAGCAAATGCTTAGACAAAATGACCAAGAAAAGACCACCTTCCTATTAGAAAGTAATTGTAGAAGCTGATGCAGCATAACAATTAGTCATCTTAACTACTATTCCTCTTCTAATTACAGGCCAGGGGATATGATCACTCTTCTGGAAGACTCCAATGAAGACTGGTGGAAGGTATGTGCTAATTATTTTATATCTGTTTTCTTTCCAAAGGGAAAAAAAAGTTATTTTCAATACTGAACTTGTATTAAAGCTACTAGTGTTAACAATCTGGGTCCAGTCCTGTTCAATATATTCATCAATGACCTGGATGAAGGGATAGAGTGTTCCATCAGCAAGTTTGCTGATGAAACAAAACTGGGAGGGGTGGCTGACACGCCAGAAGTCTGTGCCACCATACAGCGTGACCTGGACAGGCTGGAGAGTTCGGCAGAGAAAAACCTGATGAAATTCAACAAGGGCAAGTGCAGGGTACTGCATCTGGGGAGGAATAACCCCATGCATCAGTACAGGTTGGGGGCTGACCTCCTGGAGAGCAGCTGTGTGGAAAGGGACCTGGGAGTCCTGGTGGACAACAGGATGACCATGAGCCAGCCATGTGCCCTGGTGGCCAAGAAGGCCAATGGCATCCTGGGGTGCATCAAGAAGAGTGTGGCCAGCAGGTCGAGGGAGGTCATCGTCCCCCTCTACTCTGCCCTGGTGAGGCCACCTCTGGAGTACTGTGTCCAGTTCTGGGCTCCCTGGTTCAAGAAGGACAGGGAACTGCTGGAGAGGGTCCAGCAAAGGGCTACTAAGTTGATTAGGAGTTTGGAGCATCTTTCTTATGAGGAAAGGCTGAGGCATTAGGTCTTTTTAGTCTAGAGAAAAGAAGACTGAGGGGGGATCTTATCAATGCTTATAAATACTTAAAAAGAGGGTGCCACGTAGATGAGAAGAGTCTTTTTTCAGTTGTGCCCAGTGATAGGACAAGAGGTAATGGGCACAAACTTGAGCATAGGAAGTTCCATCTAAACATGAGGAGGAACGTCTTGCGTTTGAGGGTGGCAGAGCACTGGAACAGGCTGCCCAGAGAGGTTGTGGAGTCTCCCACACTGGAGGCATTCAAAATCCGCCTGGACACTGTCCTGTGCAACGTGCTGTAGGTGTTCCTGCTGTGGCAGGGGGGTTGGACTAGATGATCTCCAGAGGTCCCTTCCAACCCTGACCATTCTGTGATTCTGTGAATCTTCTTCTAACAATATGTTTTCTCCACAGGGGAAAATTGATGACAGAACTGGATTTTTTCCTGCTAACTTTGTTCAAAGAGTGCAACAGGATGAGAAGATCTACAGGTGTATCAGGACATTCATTGGCTGCAAGGAACAGGGACAGATAACTCTGAAAGAGAACCAGGTAGGTTCCCTTGTGCCGGATCCCCACTGGACTTGAGCATCCAGCAGTCTGACCAGTGAGTGGAGGGAAAGTTGTGCAAGATGAGCACAGACAGAGACTGTCCACTGCAATTTTACTACCAGATTTATTATTTGTACAGTAATAGAGTCTAGTAGCCAGTTAAGACCAGTGCTGGGCTTGTGTAAATGCATACTCCCAGCCTAATGTAGCCTAAATTTTCAGTCTCACAGATGTTCATAAAGACACTTCGCATATTATGCATTATCCTACTGAATTCAGAGGGACAGCTTGAAGAACACACAGTCTTAGAGGTAGACCTTGTGTGCCTGCAAAATTATCTGTTTTTTCACCTCACTATTAGAGCTAATCTAATAAAAGACAGTGACTCCTTCCCCAGACCTTAACTTACCTAAAGATCTAAACACAACTCATTGCTTTGGCTTCACCAGGAACAGAGTTAAGACAGCACTAAAAAACTTGTAAATCTTAAATTTAACTCTTGTTGACCAGTTGCAAAGTATCTTTAATCATTAATTGCATGTGTCACCAGTTACACATCCTCTCTACAGGCTGTAATTTATACTAAACTAGAAGTGCCACTGTGAGTTAAAGTACACCACATACAGTGAGGACTCACAAGGTCCATTCACCCTGGCATACTTTCAGCTCCTACTTTGTGTCCTTCAGGTGGGTTTACTAGGCAAAAGCCATGGCCAGTGTAATGCGTTTTGTCTTTGGTCTTATTTTAAACATAATTTTTAACACCATTTTTACCAGACATCTAATACATCCAAGTGTCAAGTCTTGTGATGCTGTTATAAATGCTTACTGGGGTAAAGTGAGAGAAGAATATGGCTCAAAACCTGCATGAAGAGATAGTCAGGTTTGCAGCATAAGCTCATGTAAATAGAATCATAGAATGGTTTAGGTTGGAAGGGATCTTCAAGATCATCTAGTTCCAACCCCCCTGCCATGGGCAGGGACACCTTCCACTAGGCCAGGTTGCTCAAAGCCCCATCCAACCTGGCCTTGAACACTTCCAGGGATGGGGCATCCACAACTTCCCTGGGGAATTTGTTCCAATGCCTCACCACCCTCATAGTGAAAAATTTCTTCCTAATATCTAATCTAAATCTACCCTCTTCCAGTTTAAAGCCATTACCCCTCATCCTATCACTAGGGTCGATAAATAGGAGGATGGCTGACTAAGGGTGGTGCACAGCCTGAGTTCTCTGACACCTGGATGAAACAGAAAACTAGATTTTTCTCACTGCAACTTGTGAAGCCCAATGTTCTTCCACCTCATTAGGTATTTCCTTTCCTTTGGCAATTGATGTCACATCACCAGGAATTGTTTGCTTTACAGTGTCCGGACAGCCACTGACTTTAATACAGTAGAGCAGAATTCAGCATCAGGGTGACTTCATGGCCATAGATTTTTCCACACAGAACTTCTGTAACACTTCACTCCACTGGTGGATAAGATTAACTTATGCCTTTGCTGCTGCTGTCTTGTGACACAGCAAAACATACAAGTGCTAACAATCCTTGGGTATGCACAGCTTTTTAAGAAAGGCACAGCAATACAGTGACCAGAGTACATTTTTACTCCCCCTGTGCACATAGTACATTGGGCAGCCCTGAAGTTGCTAGAAAGAGAGAAAGTGCTTTTTTTTTTTTTTTCAGCTAGCACCTCTTTTTGATTGTTTATATATGTGCACACAGAAGGAAAAAATATTACCAAAACAGAATGAGAGGTTTTGCACATTGTGCTCTAGAATAAGAAATACACAAGGGCAAAGCTTGGGGAAGTGGTTGTGTTGGAATACGGCGTGCCAGCATGAGGCAATGGTTAAAGTCTGAGTCCCTTCTCATTAGTGTGGCTGCTGCTGCTGCAAACAGTGAGGGCCCAGTTTCTTGTCTCATTTCTCAGAAAACCAGTTTCCAAGTGGGCAGGTCTGGCAGCTTCATCTAAACACATGGACTTCCTATTGTCCCTATTTCATAATAGGCTCACAAGGGAGCTCACAGTCAGGGATGCATCGTCGTCTCTGGTAGGGCAGGAGATAAAGAAAGGGATGAATCCATCCTGTCTGGCTACTACTTCCTCCTTTTTAGCAAACTTATTCAGCTCTATCTCAAACCCACACAAACACTGAGGCTGAATGTGAATGCTGTCAGGTTCTCACTCCACGTGGGAGAGGCGTTGGAGGAAGAAAGAAATAAATATTTCGTGTAAAACAGGGGGCAGAGATTGGACTGAACAAATACACGAATGCAGAGGCATGAAAGGAAAGGAGTGGAGCCAACAGATCCCACTCTACCCTCGCACAAATTATGCAAAAAGGGGACATTCAAGTAGCTTCAAGGCTATTTTGAGTAATTTCCACGTGGGACAGTCACAGCGGGACCATGGACGCTCATCTGCTTCCCACCGTCGCTACATATAGGGTTTGAGCCCCCTGTAATAACCCCTGGTGAAAGCTGGCAGCCTGCACAGGGCTAAAGTGTAGCAGCAGCATAGGGATGGGAGCACATGGTCTCCCAAAACTAGCCTGTGGGACGTGCACCCACTGTGAAGATCACTGCCTGAATGGCACAAATTTTTGCCTGTTTTTTTAACAGAACAACTTTATTTTCACTGTGGAAAAACTCTTATTGTGAAAAACATTTTAATTGTTATTGGGAATTTTTTACTTTAAAAATTTATTTTGTATGTCCAAGGTCAAGTTTCCTTTCTTCTTTCTTCAGCAATTTCTCTTATTTTCTGTCCTTTATTTCCCTTTTGTTTTCCACGTGAAGCAGAACGAGGGGTGCAACAGGGAAGGCATAAAAAGAAAAAAAGACATCTGAATGGGACTTCTGGGAAAAGTTTGGCAGAATTCTTTTTCTGTTTTTCTTTTGTTCTATTTGGGGATTTCTGTGGGATATAACCAGCCATTTTAGCTGTCTCCGGGCACAGTGTCCAGAGTGCTGTGAATGCAATATATGTACTACGTGCAAAGCAGTGGCTTGTTCCAGATTAGCAAGAAGGGGAGATTATTCATTGCTACCAGTTCCTGTGAAGTCTCACTTTAGCTAGAAAAACTCATTAACTGGTGTAATAAATTCTTGTGACTATAGTATGTCAAATTGTCTCAATTTTATACCATTATTTCACTGGGTCAGATTCTGCATGGTCTAACAAGAGTCCAGAGCTATTCTGACAACAAAGGCAAGGATGATATGTCAATGGAAAAACTTATTCAGTGGCAATAATGTGAATTTTCATTATATTGCTTGATACCATCCATGGTTTATACTGCAAGTGTTTATCCCCTTTGTGCCTTATATGAATGTTCCCAGGTAGAGAATCTCTTCTTGTAAGGCAAAAGGCAATATATTCATGTCAACAAAGCCACATGACTACCTTAAGAAAAGCCATTTCAGACAAGCAGAGGCATTTTCAAAATTTGAAACACAGTGAGCAAGGCCTTCTCTGGGTTCACTTGGCAGTTTCATGCCCTGGGAATAACATTTGGAGCCTCAGCTTTATGCAAACCTTTCTGGCACAACCAATACTCAAGGAGAGGACTGAGGGAAAAGCAGCACAACATCTTGAGCAATACGCACAAGCTAGTCTTCACAAAGGATGCCTTGAAAATTTCATTATGAAATATGAAATCCAGCCTGGGGGAGAAAAAGTGTACTGCTTTAGAGACATCAACATCCTGGAGTCTAGGATTCACTGACAGATTTGTGGCTCCTGAAACCAATTCAGAAGATGACTGGGCACCACAAGGCTCAGTCAGGAATCTGTGGGAGGAAGGCAGACATAGCCCCTGACATCAATAAAGCAAGATTATTAACAGGCAACTAAAACCAGCCAATTTCTGTGGTTTTCCACACTTTTAAGCTGTCTCACACACAATACTGTCCGCATCATTTCCAACTGATTGTACCATCACTTGGATATATAGTTTTCTCCAGCCTGTAACTTCTGCTCTAGCCTACCTGAATTCATTATCACACATTATACAAATGCTCCTTTGCATAACTACAGGCTCTGATTTGACCTTTTTTCACAAAAGATAAAGTCACCATATCTAATATATCATCAATGTTTGGAAAAGCAACCCTTAAAATGCCTCTAACATTTTTGGTCACCCTTATTTTTAAAGAAGTCGTAATAATAATCTGTTGTTTGAATGTCTGTTTTTCTCCTCTTATAACATCCTACTTAAATAAATAAAGGAAATAACCTCTTAAAAAAAAACCTACTTGCACCCTTCACTGGATGCCTCTCTGACATCTACAGTCACACTAATACAAACCACTTTAGAGTTGGCCTTTTTGTGATTAAATAACACAATTGATTTTAAATTGCACAAGTGATCTTGTGCAATAGAAATGACCCCAAACCGCGACATTCATAACAAGGCTGGCAATCAGAAACTCTCTGCCTCATCCAGATGTGGCCTGTGAGTTTACAGAAAGGTCAGCGCAACACATCCATTTTGAGATGTGTTTCATAAATGTCACTGATGTAAACTAGACCTGTTACTGAAAGCATCTCCCAGCCAGCTTCTGCAGTGACTGCAAAGAGGCCACTGCTGTTGTGATGGCCACAACCTCCAAACCAGAGTTGTCAGCCTTGCTGTCCCCTTGGCACCACAGCTCAGGGGACAAACTTCCCTTCTCCCCCAACAGCCAGCCACACAAATATCAAAAAGAGTGACTTTTAGGCACGGGTACGTCAGCAGCTATGTGCAGATATGATCCAGCCACTCCAGGAGAGCCTGGGAATGGGCTTAAACGTATCCATAAGGTTAGGCTAAACAAGGCAGGATTGCAGCCCAGCTCTCCAGTCCCAGGGGATCCACCTGTCTCTAGTCTTCTTCTGATTAGTCTGGATGCTTTGTTGCTACCTGGCTTTTCACCTGACTGCCCAGGAATTACTTTATGTCCCCACATTTTTCTTCCTGGGATACTCTAAAAAGAGCTGAACTTCTAAGCACATGACTCAGCTGCCTTTGAAAATCAGTTGCATCACGGTGACCTATGCATTCAGACTGAATCACTTAAAACACAAGCCCAGCGCAGCAAGTGGTGTTGCAGTTCTTCATGTGGTCCCCAGGTAGAACTGCTGCACTTCACAGCTAGGCTTAAGGGGAAAAGGGTCTTTTTCCAGCTATCTCTGATTTTCATTGATGTCGGTCTTGCTGAACAGGGATGGGTATCCCCATTCATTCAGAGATACTGAGTCGCACACAAGTTTTGCAAGAGGCACAAAACATAGGCACAGCCCATTATGCATCCAGTTTAGTCCAGGTCATCTCTAAAACCCTAAATAAGTGCCATACGTAAAACAACCTGCTGTTCTTGGTCCAAAAGCTAATGAAACACCTGATATAAAACCTGCCATCATCATTTGCACTGTGGATGAACAGATATGAAAACTCAAGTATTTATCATTTCCACCCACAAAGCTCACATAGGCAATAACTTCAGTGCACGAGCAGCAGCAGATGTAGAAACTCACAGTGTCCCTGTGCTGTCATTCTTACAGAAAAACAGAAGACTTGAGCTTTCAGACCTCTTGACCTGGCACTGTCTGCAGGCTCTAGGACAGCTCTTGAAACTGTACTGTCCTCATAACCAAATTCCTTCTTCATCAGAACCAGTGTGTGGCTGACATAGGGGTTAAATATATGGGAGAGAGAAGATAAGCAAAAGACAGCTGCAGAAAATTAGAGCAAGTTCAAAATTACTCCTGGACAAAGAGAATTTGCCACTTGAGCCCAAATTCAAAGCACAGGACTAAGAAGAACAGGACAGTATTAATGACCATGCAGCTTAAAGGATTATCTCCTAATTGCTCATCTCCCCCATCTGCTCAGGACTGACTGACAGATAAAAATTCCTCAGGGCAATGTTGACAAGTTCAGACAACAGTCATGATCCGAGCAGTTGTTTGTTTTGGTTTTAGTGTTTTGGGTTTTTTAAGCCAAATGAGATGAAAGAATGTGGAAGTGACTTTATAATATTAGATCCCTCTTTCAGCTAGTTCTGAAGATCACTTGATGACTGAGAAATAGCCTGAGATGCGGTTTCTTACCGTGTGGCTTACTCCACTACTAACATCTTGAGCCAGGGTGCAGGTTAAAAAAACAACTGTTTGTCTCCATTTGCGTTGCTACCAAATTCACTGGAGAGTGGCTGCTTAGTGGGCGACTTACCTTGTCAGGCCAGCAACCTTCCCCCCAAAACACGCCAGCCTGAGTAGCTGCCATTTTAAGCAGTTTGCAATTTGATACAGAAAACAGCAATCGCCTGATGGTAGCTGTGGCACCTTGTGCCTTCACAACCATCATGTTTGCCATCTGTCAGCAGGGTTAGTCCTCAACAACAGCTGATTCATCAGGTAGAGTCCAAAACTCTGGATACTACCGTGCACTTATCTGGGGTTACTCCTCAATTACACCCACCTAAGAAAGTCAAGAAACAGATCCCAAAGCTACAACTTGTGGGTGAAATCCTTGGCAACGCTCACCAAAGGGGATGAGGACAAAAGTGGCCAAAGATGGTGTTGTGTTCCCTTTTGTCTGAAACTGCAGAATCTGGAGCAGCTCCAGGGCTTTGCAAAGCTCCAGCAGCTGCCACAGGCCCAAGAGACTCCCTGAGTCACACAGGATTAGGGAAGTGTGGCATATTGTGGCCAAGCTTGCTCAGCCCCTTCCTTGGGAAGGGGTGGGAAAAATCTCTGCTGCCTGGGGACCAGCACATGCAAGGCTTAGCATATTAGTGCAAGAGAATTTCAGCTGGAATTTGAGAGAATTCAGATCAATGTATTAGTATGTAGAGTGAGAGAAGTTGTTAGAGAAAGGCCTTGTACTCCTTCCACCCAGTAAAGATCTAAAGTTATTGCTGTAGCAGAGCACTCCCACAGATATCAAGAAGCACTCAAGCCAAAAAAACTCTAAAAAAAGACTAAATCTGCCACCCTTTTTCACTCCAAAGATAAAGAAAACCAGTGTTCGGAAAGCTCAGTATTTTTCTTTTGTCCACAAATCATTCTGCTGACAGTACAAGACATCAGGGAAAAGCACTCTGTTCTCGCAATATGTTGTGCACAGCACCAGAAGTTAAGCAAGAAACGCAGTGTGTGAGCTGTGCAGACCTGCTGGAGGTCCCTTCTGGAGATCTGACTATTTTGGGGATTCTTTGGCCCATGAGAAAAGCTAGTGGTCTTGCAGACATCTTTAGTTAGGAGGAAAGCACAGGGATGGAGTCAGGCATTCCTTTTAACCAGCCAGTTCTAGTTATGGAGAAGCTGCAAAGGCTCATTTTCCCACACAGCAGCAGGGATCAACTGAGAAGGGGCACCTTTCAACCAAGGCGTTCTTTTCCACTCTTGGATACTTTGCCGTGCTCAGCCAGCCGTAGTCTTGAGCTTCTTTGCCGTCTTTTTCTCTCATCATTGAAGTTTTCATGGACTTTCTCAGAGGCACAGACCAACGTCTAGCAGTAGTCAGAAACACCTTTATGTGTATATGTGCTTTACACCTCTCTGTTTCGAATGGTGATGTGACTGCAGAGGGAGCTGCTGCCAGGCTAGGGACTCATGCCACAAATGAGCTTGGCTGTTTTGCAACAGAACCTAAATTAAACGGTATCAATTCCGTACTTCTGCCATGATTTCCATGTGATTTCACCCAAACAACAATACATTATTTTTTTTAATCGCGTGCCAGCTCTGTTCATGTGTTCAGTCATTCTGCCCCGGGGATCCAATTCAGTTACTGTTAAGTAGGTAGCTTAAGTAAGAAAATTAATGCGTCCGTTTGCTTTCCAAACCTTTCTTTGTAGGTACAGAGATGCACCTGGCCATTTCCAAATACTGGAGGTGGCAAATAGGAAGCAGCTTCACCTCCTTCTTATGACCTTTCATTTCCCTCCAGCAGCACCAGTGTTGCTAGTAAATTTTATGTGTGTAACAATAGGAGAACAAGCTGGCCCAGAATTCCGATGTGGTATTTAGGTGACACCATACAAGCCATAACAGTCATGCTGAAATGTATTTAACCAGGAACACTTTAAAGCCAATTTTGTTCATTTCATACCCTCTGAATTATTGTAATTAAACACTGTAAATGCCTATCAGACAGATCCTTTGTGAGTGTTAGTCCAGACAGAGGGCTTTAAAGACCTGGCACTGACATCGTGAGAAATCAGTGAATTGTTCTCAACAGGACCATCAGTTTTCTGACTATTTTTTAACCTTGTTTGATTAGTAAGAAATATGTAGTTCTTTGGCACAGATGTTTGAAAATAATTCTTTATTTTGTGTGGCCCTGTGCTCAAGTGCCCAGTCTAAAGTACCTGTGCCACTAGGCTTTCAAATGGCTCAGCCATTACCAGAAGTGTCTCAGGAAGGGCCCTAAAGTGGAAATACCCGAGATCACAAAGGTCTTCAGGAAATGCAAACCTTTATCACAATGTAATATTTGTGCTATTGTAAAGACCATATGGTTCCACCACAACTGCCTCCATTCGGCAGAGGTGTTAGGCAAACACCCTCGCAGAGCTGGATCTGGACCACATACTGTGGTATCCAAAACAGGCACCTATGGGTGCAAGGGCTGAGTAAATAACAAAACCCACTGCTCACCTGAGGAGTACTTGGGCTCCTTAAGCATGCAAAAGAGAGTATGCTTGCATTCAGATCAGCTGCTACAAGTGACCCACCTTGGCATCAAAATTACTTTTCACCACCAACTGTTGAGGGAGCCAGCTAGCTCATGATCTGAAATACCCACTCCTCTCATACACAGACAACTAAATCACAATCACTACAGTAGGCTGAAGTCATAATTCAAGTTTCAAACTTCTGTGATCTACCACAAAGTTCTTAAGGATTTTAGGCTCTCACGTATATGTGGCACTTCAGGGAGGCAGAGGAAAGGTAACTCTCTAAATATATGAGTCTGAGTTTCTTATCAAAGCAACAAGACTCTAAAAGGGATTGTTCTACTTATAGAAGTAACTAGCAGGCTGTCTAACCCACCTGATAAATAGCCCGGAATAATTTGTCGCTTTGATCGTGGCAAAGAGTTTAATATTTTCATACCTTCTTTGCATTCAGATTTGTGTGACTTCCGAAAAGGAACACGATGGCTTTATCAAAGTATACAGCGGGAAGAAGAAAGGCTTTGTCCCCATAGACGTCTTAGAAAACATCTGATTTCAACAGCCCACTTGCTGCAGTAGGAGCCCTTTGTTGGCAATGCCTGTCTGCCTCATCTCACACTGTGTCAACCCAGATGGGCTGTGTCTTGCAGATGTTCAGGGAAATAGTGAGAAAACTGCAACTACAAGAAGAAAAAGACATTTAGACTGCCACAGCAACACTAAGAAATAAGAAAAGTGGAATGCTTGAAAGAAAATATAGTCAGAAACCGCTAGGGAAATGAGAGGTCCTTGGATATTAACAGGAATAAGGTAAGGAAAAAAAGAGTCTGGGCTGCTTTCTGGTGCAAGATGGCTGTTACAACCCTGATGGAGACAGACAGCTTGTTCTGAAGGACTAAACTCACGTCCTGTTCTTGTGTCTTAGAAAACTGTTGGACTGCTTTCTTGTTTGAAGTGTGTATTTAGGGGGGAGGGGGGAAAATACCATTCAAACTGTCCTCGTACTACAGTCCAATGCTTGTAGTAAAGTGTGGCTGTGGTTCTACAGTTTTGTCCCCAGTATCAACCGATCAGTTTAAATGTTTAGTCCTGGTGTTTAGTCTCATGACAAAGCAGTTTGGAGACACCGTGTGAACGTCAGTTTGAGAAATGCACTGTGCCCTGGAAGTCGGCAGCTTTCTCTTTCTGTGCAATCTTCCCATATGAAAGAGTAGCGAACCTGTGTGTCCTTTGTTTTGTCTGTATACGAACAAAAGCTCTCAGCGTATGTTGGGTGTGATGGCTGCTCTCATAGCTCACAAAAACAGCCGGTCGTCCAATTCACAAGCCTCCTTGGAAGCGTCCCTCTGTGTTTCGTGCACGTTTACCTGGTGATGCAGAAAACGGGCAAAATGCGGGGAGAGAGCCACAGGCTTGAAACGTTTTATATTTTTCTGTGTATATTGCACTTAAAAATTTTATATATTAATCCTATTTATAAAAAATAAAACGGTTAACTAACCCCCAGAAGACTGAAAATGCTAGGAAAGGACAGACTGCACATAGAAGTGAAGTCTGTAATGATCAAAATCCAGAACTCGTGACAGAAAGGCACTGAGTGTCTTAGCTTTGTGTTCACACACCAAAGGCGTCTTCTTCATTTGCTAAATAGAAGTTTTGCAGATTCAGCAGTAAGTACACCGACATGAATTTCTCCTTGGCATAAACCACCGTGAGCATCCCATAAATCTTCTCCTAGTGAGACTGCGCAGACAGCTCTGTTTTGTCCTTGTAAGCCTCCATCTTCAAACATGTTTTGGGCACATGAACCTTTTGGTACCTGGAGAGCAGTCTGTGGGACCTGTGGATCTTGACCAAACTATACAAGTCAGCCAGTGCCAATCCTGTTGTCAAGCAGGGGCCTTATGATGTTTAAAGACAAGGAACCTAATTTTCAAGTATTTAATTGGATGTAATTGCACCAAATACACTTAAACAGCTTAGCATGTATTATGATGTAGAGATTAAGTCCTATTCCAAAGCTCCCTGCTGAATTCATGCCTTATTTGACCAGCTTGAGACTGAATTCCGGTCTTTACTGCGATTAACCCCAAATTAGTGTCCTAAATCCTGATACTGCAAGAAGAAATTCACGTGCTGCCAGGCTAGTATAGGCCTTTGCTAAGTTGACACTACTTCTAAAAAGAAGCTACCGGTCCTGCTCCCATATACGGAGGCAGTTTGAATCTGTTGCACAGCCCAGGTCTCAATAGTTTGGTTGCCCTATTTGAATAGCTGGTCTTACTCAAAGCCTTATGAAATCCAGTGCAACTCTACACATGCCCAGAAGTTCATGGAGCAGATCAGTCTTCAACCTCCCAGAGACTCATTTTGCAGCTCTTACCTATCACTTAATTGCAGAGGCGGAAGTTGCAAGGCGGTTCAACTGCTGAAACATTGTCCTTCATAATGCAAGTGGTCTATACTAATTATTAATGTCCTCCTGGCTGATCAAAAGTATCTGATTTCATATCTTCCATGGGAATATCAGCAATTTATAAATTATTTTTTTCTGTTCAAACAATGAACATTTGCTCAGCTCATTTTCCTAAATAACCAATAAACACAGTGGGAGGACAGAGGATTCTGATAAGCCTTAAAGATCAAGAGGAAAAGCAGTAGAGCCATATTAATCCACTCCGATTTATAAGATTGTTTTTTTTATATTCACCCATTCAAAGGAGAAACTGAAACGTTCATTAGAATTAAAATATTTGCTACTTTTGATCAGGCCTGTCAAGTGGACAAAGGAAATCTGTATTAATCTATACATATGTGCTGTTGTTTACATGATTGCATCATACTGTGATTCCCTCCTATTTCAGTCTTCTATGATTTCAGTTTATCCCTAGAATGTGCATCATGCTATCAAAGAATTATATGAATATTACCTACAACTCACAATGGCCTTTAATCAATGTCAGTTTGATTCCTTTTGATACTGAGCAATAAATAATAAAGTGACTGAGTAAAAACAAAACAGACCTTATGTGGACTGTATTACATCTGAGAAAGGATTGCTTCTGAACCAAAGCTTTCATGGTTATCTTTTCTTTGTGTTTTTTTGTTTTGCCTTTTTACTGGGCTTTTGCTGCTGTTTGATATGTAGACGTAATTTATGCCTAATTTAGCAAGAAGCACATACATGAGTCTTACTTTAAGCATGTGATTCATTGGCTATTTGCATGCTTAAAGCTGATGCACTTTGCTGAATTAAGGTCATTTCCTCAAATTTATTTTGGATGCCTTACTCTCAATCCAGACGAGTATCCCATCATTTTTTTCCTGCCATATGCAGTTCACAGTAGATACTGCATTAGCAAGCAGTTAAAAGTCAGACAGAAGATGGAATGGACTTTATCTGACATATGCTCAGAAAAATTGAATTTTAGGAGACAAATGTTGTTCAGATTTAATTTAATATTCTGCTTAATAAAGACTATGTGATGGTTGGAAGGAAAATAGAAGTGTATGTTTCTTGGCTTCTTTGCATCAGACTATCATTTTCAGTTATCCACCTTCAAGAACATTCACTAAACCCATCAGCAACAGTTGTTACTGAGCATTTCCATTTAAAATCTACAGCACTTGCATTTGCCACATTTAGCAAACCATTTCTGAAGTACTTCTTCTGCAATGTATGTAGCACGTGTACACTCGACGTGAAGTTTTGTGGTGGGGCCTTCCTGAACATTTGTTTCTGGCAGATCAGAATGTATTTTAAGCCATTCAACATCTCATCACAGCATAAAACTGGCTACAGAGTATTTTCATAAGCGCTAGGAGGAGTAGATCAACACGAGTGGAGGATGAGCTGCCTGAATCATGATCTCCTCCTGCCCGCAAATAACACTATCTCAGTTTATTACCATCTTTCTCTACACTTGCCCATTTTGACTCAGTGGAGCCTTTGGAGACAAAAGCTGCAGTGCCCTGTCAGCTGTGGACTAATTGCCCCAGGAGAACTAAGACACTTATTCCTACAAACATTGTGTATCTTTAGCATTGCTTACAGGTCTTTTTTTGTAATTATTTGTTGAGATTCAGTTGACGAAATATAGCACCCAGTGCCATCAAAGGAACCTGCACAGGGCCAGCAAGCAGTGACATTAGAGATTTGGAAGAGCCATGACCTTCTCAAAAAAGCTACTGGAGACCACGTAGGTTGTCTAAAATGGCACTAGACAGATGTCTTTGGAAAATGAACCCAACTCATTTATTTTAAATATGTGCAGACAAGTCTGATTTATTGAGCACTCAAATGACATCTTTCTTTCCCTAAAGAACACTGAATAAATGCAGCAAGCCGTATCAGTCTTGTCCCATTTCAATCCATGGTAAAAAGAATCCTTGAATGCCACAGGAACTGGAGTTCAGCTATTATCTTGGAGAAGGCCAGGCAATGTTACCATTCTCCCAAAAATCTATGATGTAATTTGTCCCATCTAACTGTAAATGTCTGCAACTAAGCTAGCAAATCAATTTGCTTTCCCCCTTCCCCAGAAAAGAGAGTAACATGCACTTCAGCACTACGGCTCATCTGACTGACTGGTCATCTGCTTTTACATGACTTATATTGTTCCTCACAAGGGCCTGTTTCTACCCTTTGCCAACCAAGGGAACATTGGATAGCTGGGTCAGACATAGACCTCTGCAGATGTAACATCTGTGTCAGGGCAGAAGAATTCCTAGCCCTAATTTCTGGATGTGTAGGTGTAACATACATATCTCTGTAACAGACAGACCTGAGTACCGTGTGTCTTCTACTTTTTACAGTGCCTTTGAAATTAAAAGTCATGGTTATTATTGGAAATGAGAAAAAGGAGGTGCATTTTTCTTCCCCTTTTTCTTTCTATAGAATTTCCTTTGCTGGCTGGTGGATAAGAGTGGCTTCCTAAATAGAACATTTTGCATTTAAATGTAAACATAACTCTAATATCATATGGAACTGATCCTATTAAGTAAATTTTAATTTAAAATACTGAATAGGAAGAATACTAGCATGGACCTAACCCTGCCTGCAAGAATAGTGACTGTCCATAAGTTCCAACAGCAACAGTAGCACGCACTTACTGTATGCCTAGGGAGGTAGATCTGTGTGTGCTTCATTTTCTACTAACATTTCACAGTGTTTCCGCTGGACAACATTCTGAGGTGCTACAAACCATCAGAGTGCATATCATTGGCCTGGGCAATCAGACCAGGGTGGGCGTTGCTGTGCTCGTTCATACATAACAAAAAGCAAAATGCAGATATGTATTTTCCATTCACTGGCGATACACTTATCAAATAGCTTGTACAGCACTGAAAATAAGCACAAAAAAAAGTGAACAAGTACCAAGTATGTCAGGTTCTATCTAAAATAGAAGGAGGGAGGAGTGTGAATGATGTTCCCATGCATACTCCTTCTGTACTCTGCTCTACTACAAATAAGGTCAGGCAAGTGTTTAATTTCATATTTGAGACATTTCATAAAAAATGTATTCCCAAATTGTCATCCAGATTGTGCACACTACATTTTGTAAAGCAAGGAGAATAAATATATTTCCCAGTGGGAATATATGTCATCACAACGTTGAGTTTTCCATGGCTAAAAAGAACATCTGAATCTAAGAGGTACATGAAAGTTATTTTTAAAACCATTCTTTATATAGAAAATTGTTATGTGCCTGGGGAATGAACACTTGGCAGGGTCTCCACAAAAGAGGCCCAGAAAAACTATAGTAGGACTGCTTCAGGTCAGCATGTATGTCCATCCCCTGAGTGGCTCAAGAGACTGTATACAACACCTACCTAAATTAATGTCATTTGTTCAATCAAATAAGCTTAAATCAATTTTGTATTTTATTCATGTGCATACAAGCAACACATAAACATATATAGTTATATATGTATATCTTACATTCATTAACATCAGCACAATGGCAAGAGCACATGCCCTTAAAAATCATCCCTGACTGATTTTTTCCTTATCTTAATGTGTTCAGCACCTAGTTAGGACGAAGTCGTCTAGCCTTGACAAGTTTTATCTGCATTAGACAAAGCATATAACATATAAACACAGAGTTACAGGCAGTTGAACTGCAAATATGCAACACATTGAGCACAGTCAAGATACTCGCTGCTCTGAAATGCATGTCATTCATCAGGCAAAGTTAAGATTGCATGCTGCATACAAATTGGCAGCCGGAAAACATCATCAGAACAGCATCTAAATCATACCTCTTTGACCTGGCTGCCTCACAATAATGAGATACTGAAAACAAAGAATAACTTCTCCTTGGAGGCCTGAAGGAGAGGAAGCCAGGAGGCATTCTTATGGGCTTAAAATAGAATTTTTAAAAAAGTGCTAGTCAGTCCCATATACACACCATGAGAAGGGCACATAAATTTACCTTCAGTAGAATGAAGTAAATCAACATCTGAGTAATTACTATGCTACCAGCGACTTGCCAGTTGATAGGGTCAGAGGCTGACAAGACAAAACTGAAAGACTGTGAGAGTTGTTTCAGCTGTGCATCACAAACAGGAAAAAATAAGGGGTAGCTGGGGGTAAAATCCAATTTTTGAAAGAAACAGTGCAGCAGTGGTACAGAAGCAAACCCTTCAATGTGTCTTATCTTGTCCATCTCGCCCCTTCCCCCTGGCAGTGCAAGTTGGGGTGGCTGTGGCAGCAGCTCCCACCCCATGCTCGCGCCTGAGGGCAGCACTGCAGGTGCATGGGCAAAACCGCAGAGCAGACCTCAGGGCTGTTCCTGGCATGCCCAGCCCACGCCAGCAGAACCTCTTTCCAGCTGCTTTTCCTTCCTTGGATCACGACAGTTTTATTGCTGGCTGGCCACTGCCTGCCCTTGCGTCTGGCAGGAGAAAATAACCAAAATTATCCCAAGCAAACAGAAGCCAAACAAAGCAGCCAGTGTGGCAGCAGTCCCCAAAACCTTGGAGTCTGGCCATCCTGCACGGCCCTGTGGTGTTGCAAACTGCACTGCAGAAAATGGTCGTTCCTTGTGCCTCCCTGCAAGGTGTCACCCCCCTCTTCTGCTCGTGGTCCTTCTCTGGCTGGGCAAGCTGCGGCATCTTTCTCACCTATACGCCAGCCATCCTCATTTTACACCCACTGCGTCTCACTTTCTGTCCTGCCAGGAGAAACCTTTCAGGCCCATCCAGTGCATCCGCTCTGTTAAATGCTTGCTGTCAAGCAAGTTTCCCCAAAAAAGGCAAGGCTGGCATTGGTCTTGGCTCAGCAGCCTTCCCACATAGACATCTTCTAGAAACTGATTGGAAACCCTCATTCAAAGGGATATGGGGCTGCCGTGAGCCACGTCCCCACCAGTACTGGTGATAGAGATGGTCCACTCCCATGTGGTTGAGGGTGGAAGGGGAAAAACACACTACCTTATTTTGATCCTTTGGAAGAAGCTTGGGTCTCTAAGGCCCAAGTATTATGTGACTCATACTAAACATGGGAGAAAAACTTCTGTTTTCAGCCCATTCGCATTACTTATTACTCTGTGCCTCCACATTTTGGCTCAAGAAATGCAAAGTGAATGCAAATCTCTCCTGCTCTCTCTTTCACTCACTCCACATCCTAACCAGCTGCTGCCCTGTGTCTTTGTGCTCATTCTTGCAAAGGTCTCTCCTCCCTGGTGTTTCTCATCCTGCCAAAGGCAATGCTTCCTGTGGATGTTATCCAAGGTACAGTCAGAAATTCCCCTCTGCAAGATGGTGGGGCCAGGCTTTTCTATGTTGATGGTGCTCTCTGGTAAATAGCAGTTCCCTGCACACACTGTTGTTCAGGCCATGGACACCCAAGCAGAAGGAAGGGAGGGAGGGCAATGATCTTTATTAGCATTTTTGTGTTTTTGGGCAGGGCCTGGATGGACTTGAATGTAAAATCTCCAGCTGGGCAGCATCCAGCCCCATTGACGTACCTGTACCAAAGTCAGGTCTGAGGATGGCCAGCACAGAAATCTTGTTTGCAATTCATTCCTGCTGCAAGGAAGTATAGGGTCAGGTTTGGTTTTTTAAAACCATAGCAGACCACTTAACCAGAAGTCACTAGACCCCAGATGGGTACTGGGAAAGTGAATTCTTTGATTAGTGGGACTGGGTATCATCAGGCTCCTAACGACCCACAGCAGACTCTCTTGCCACTCTTTCATGCTGGCAGGCAGGCCTGAAGTATATCACCCTACGTTACTAGGCACGTGGGAGACTAAGCTGACAGTACATGTGGTATGTATTACCTAAGCACAGCTATCCACATTACTAAGTATTGGCTGAATTGACTAAACCATTTGAAGTTCAGTCCTGCCAGGAATGAGGTATTAGCTGCACAGGGAAAAAGTAAGCCCAGGCTATTATAGTGTAAAGAGAAGGTTACCCCATAAAAATGGTACCTAGAGCCCATGTGTTCAATTTCTTGCTTAACCATGGGCAAGGTAATTCATCTAATGGTATTGGAGCTGAAATGAAAGTTAATACTGTGGTGGGAGAGTCTAGAAAAGCACACTGGACCAGATATGGTTTTTTTTCAGTATTTATACAGTTTGCAGCATTTTATCAAGTAAATAAAATGGTAAATACACAAAAATAGCCCAAGATAAAATTATTAGCTTACTCCTACCCATCATCTTATACGTGCAGCTTTTAAACCATCTGTTGTAGTTCTTCTGTAGAGATGGGTACAGTCCTGTGGCCTCTGGAGGGTACTGTAATATGAATTATTAGTACAAATCTGCTTTACTAACATTCTGAAACTAACTCACAGGCGCTTTATGGAAGGAACAGAAAATCAGTTTCATTCCTGTACATAAATCTTCATTGGACAGTAAGGCATTTCTTACAGTCTTCCTTAAAATGGCAAAAGGTCCCACATGTCCAAACTGGAAGAGACAGATTTCTTCTTGAAGACCGCAGCACCAAGACCATTGCTATCCTCCATATTTCTTGCAAGGGTCTGCTCTTTAAGGACCCCAGAGACACCATGAAGAACCCGTACTGGTCTTCCAGCTGAATACCAGGAGTGCAGGGGGACATGCAAGCCTGAATGCAATGTTAAATGGGACAATCTTTGTATCCTGCACACTTATATGTATTTTGTGCAATAAAAGGTGGCATGCTGGGCATATCTGTATCTACAACATGCTCCATGTGGACAAAACGAAGCCTTGCCTGTAGGCTAGGTCTCAGCTGCTCTGCAGCTGGTGCACAGGGTGAATGCTAGCTGTGCAGAAAGCACCACTTCCCAGTCTGGGTTCAGGCAGTGTCTGCCCAGTGTTGACCATATTGTTTTCACAGGTCACAGTGCTCTAACTTGGTTTCTCCAAAATCCCAGCAGCCTTTATGTTGGCTTGTGTGACGTTAGCGAGGACTACAAAAATACAGTCTGCTTTGCTGTATAATGCTCCCTTCCCACCCCCAAACACACAAATCCAATCAACATTATGCACCAGCTGAAAGATCAGATGCTGGAGCGGGCACACGGTTCATCATCTGACAGCACTGTACTCACCCCATAGACGTTAGTTACATAAAAACTGCTAATTGAGAAGGAAGCTCCATAATTTCTTGAGTTTTAAGAGCTCTTCAAGAAGTCTTCCTGCTTCAGTGCCCCAATTAACCCCCTCATAGATTTAGCTCACTAGTCACATTTAATGCTAGCAATTAACGAAACAATCTGCAGCAGCCCAGAGCCATCAAAGAAGCCTCTTGCCTGCAGTGCCGTCTTTGTGAGTGAACTCATTTGTCTGCCAGATCAATGCAGCTGTGGGTGGTGGAGGTAATAGGAATGGTCATTTTTGCTCTCATTCCTGTAGGGTGGATCCATCTCCGGACAAAGCCAGGTCATCCTCAGCCCCAAAGAGTCATTTTTGCAAGCAGGCACCACTAGGTAGTGGTCTTTGGATGTTTTAACTTAAAAACTGGGGGGATACTCCTTGGATCTTCAGAGTATTATCACTTTCATGGCCAGCTTTCAAAGATGTTGCCCTCTTGTAAGTAAGATTTCACCCTCTTTTAAGCAGTATCACTGTAGCTTTGGTCTCAGGCCAGTCAAGTAAAGATCTGACAAGTAGATGGAGCAGCATCTAATGTAATGTTGTAGCCCCTGAGTCTCTCCACAAAAGATGAAGATTCAGCGCCTGCTTAGTGGAAATCCAAACACAGATGGGATGTGCCTTCCCCCCACTGTCTTGGGAGCAAGGGAAGGAAGAGCTGTCAGTGTTAATGAGATATAGAGCAGGTGATGCAATTATCATCTGAGAGCCTGAGTAGGATGAGACAGATGTTGCTTTCAGGGTTCATTGCTTTATTAGCAACACCTGCCAACCAGCTTACATGATACCCCCCTCACCACACAAGATACAGCCTAATACAGAATGAACTGTTTTGGGTAAAAGCAAAACACTCCAGGTGATATCAAAGCCATGCTTGAGGCTGCCCTTAAACAGTGGGAGTCCTAGCAGGAATTGAAAATGAAACCCTAAATTACTCTTAAATAAAGTAGACATGCCATTCCTGCTTCCCGAGAATCTGTCTCTACACTTGTACATCACTACAAGTCCCTTCTTCCCAAAATGGGATCATCAGCTTTTTACAGAGCTGTGGATGAATTGTGACTCATGGCTACTCATCTGCTGGCTGAGAAATAAGCTAGTTAACCACAGGTTTGAGGTTATTGTAGGAAGGCGGGCTCAACTGACATTCACACGACCAGATTCAAGTGGTGCTGAGGAATGGAGGCAGCTCCCACCACGGTGGGAATGTCACAGGGAGACTTGGGGTATGTAAAAACCACAGTTGCATGTCAAATCACAGTCAAGCACTTGCAATAAGGCCCAACATGACAGAGCATCATCAAATAGGTAGGGTGTGCTTGTGAACTCGGTTTTGCCCTAGGGAAGGTGAAGGGAAGAGGGAAGACCTTGTGGATCAATTTAAACCCCTGCAGCCAGAGTGTAATACCATGGTAAAAACTGTATGTCATGTGATGCTTAGATCTGTGTTCATCCATGCCAGTGAGCACTGAGAACAAGTGGACAAGGGTGATAAAAATCCATTAAATACAGGACAAGGTGAGTTAAGACTGTAAAGCGCTTTGACAATCTTGTACCACTGGAGCCCAAAGTGTTACCACAACACAGACGTCTAGCAGCAACTTGCGCTCTGTAAATCACTGTAGACTGAATTAGATTAACTCCAAGGGTGGATAGGTCTAAAATCACACCCACGAAATGTGTTGCTTTTGCTCTTAGAACTGGCTGGATTGCAGGGAGCAAGATAAGATCTTAGTCAAAGGGAGGAGGTGTTAACAGTGTCAGCAGGCACAGAAGAAATCTATTTTTGCCACCAGCCCAACTTAACAAGAGAAAAGGACTTTTTCTTTTCAAGTTGTATTCACTCATTTAAATATTTTTCAGGTAATTAAGACTGGGCACCACTGAGCTGATGTTCCTTGAAGAAGAGTGAAACATTTATTACCCTTCTCGTCTTCCTTCCTGAAATGATTGAGGTGAAAGAAAGGTTACAAGGAGAGTCTTTTCTGGGTTGTCTTATTTCTCTTTTGTCTTTCACATTGGTTCCAGGAATGGAAAGTCATTAATCACCTATCAAGATGGCAGATAAGAGTTGCCTTGGGGTTAGTGAGGATTGGAAAAGATCATTTAAGCATGGCAATTAATTGAAATCAGGAAGATGGGGACAGACTCTTTATTCAAAAGTAAGTAGCAGGTGATAGGCAACAGATTTGGACTGGTATTAAGAAAAATTGAGTGAGGAATCTTAGCTGACAAAGATGAAAAATAGAAAATGAGTTATAAGGTAAAAAGAAAAAGAAGTAAATGAATGGAGAAAAAGGTTTATAGTGATAATCCCAGAATATTTATTGTTTTAAATTATTCATCTGGAAACCTCTGACTCTGCCTTTCCTCCTAATTGTGTTAGCCATGTCAGTACTATGCAGACAAAGCAGTGGGAGCCAAATATCAGGCACCTTTGTGGCTCCAGAAGAAGAATGTTTTGGACAGTGATTGCATTATGCATCTCTGTGACAAAGTTTTCTCTCCCAGTTAGACTCCACGGACACACACAGATACATAATGCTGCAGTCACCGAGTTGCATGAGCTCTCATTATATCTTTTCCTGGTTTTATGCGTCCGGTGCTTTTGGCACAGCCGCCACAAATTCCACCGTCCTCCTGCTCACACAAGCCTTCCTCTGTGTGAAGGACTCCCTGGGAAGCTCCTGCTGACAACTCATCTCTCCCAGATTTGCTGCAGACTCACAGCGTTGTTTTACAGGGGCAGACAATGTCACCAAAACACCTCCTGCTTTTATCAGCTTTCTGAAGGAGGTGCCAAAAGCCAATGAAATAGCCTGCTTTGAAGAGCCTGCACAACACAATAAAACCTGCCCACAACCTAAAAATACCTGAAAGATTCATGAGGCTTTTCCTTTGAAAAGTCTTAGGGTCAGAACAACCAGGGATAAAAAGCTTTTTACCATGTTCAGTGGTAAAAAGCCTGCATTCATAAAAATCTCTCAGAGACATGATTTGACCAACATACAATCTTTTAACGACAATCAGTTTCCACATGGGTTAATTCTACCTCTTCGTTAAGCTCATTGCATTCTGTACTAAAAAAATTTTTGTCCCATACCCATGCAAAAAAGTTCCCAATGGTATATTCAGAGTTGGAATTTCATCAAGATAAGTAAAATCTCGAATTAAATGCTTCAGTTTCTACAAATTACCATTGCTATAAGAAAAGGTCATTAGAAAAATTTTGACATGGCAATGGGTGCTGCTTTGTACATACTTAGATGTTGTACAGATGCAACAGGGCTACAGGATGTTGCAGTGTCTATTGGCAGGGTCTGCCATGCTTCCCTGTTGAGCCTATTTGGATTTGCAGCCAAGGTCTGGCGAGACATGGTGAAAACACACCAGAGAGCAGGCAGAATCCCAGTTTGCCATTGGAGCAGCTGTCAAAAAAAAAAAAAGCTTTGGTCTCAGAGGAAACCTGAGGAAGGGAAAGGTTTCCAGGAGGAAAAATTAATTAAATTCACTGATCTTATCAGCTGGCTACGAACTGTTACTCTCTAGAAGAAAGGAGGAAACAGGACTGAAATTGCATTTCAGAGGCAGCTGTATGTTCAGAAGTCAAAATTTCTCTACTGGCTGTTACTGAACAACTCATAGTCTTTAAATTGGGGTAGAGGCAACCAAGACCAAGTTTTCAGCTTCTCTGTGCCCAGATTGTCCATTTCCTAGTGAATCCTGACATCCAACCACCAAAGATCAGGGCCTCTTGGAAGTTACCCCATGGAGCACCCCATGGAGGATCCGGGAAACTACAGGCCAGTTAGCCTCACCTTCACCCCCGGAAAGGTGATCGAACAGCTCATCCTGGATGTCATGTAGAGGAAGAAAAGGTTATCAGGAGTGGTCTACATGGATTCACCAAGGGGAAATCATGTTGACCAATCTGATAACCTTCTATGATGGCATGACTGGCTGGGTGGATGAGGGGAGAGCAGTGGACGTTGTCTACCTCGACTTCAGCAAGGCTTTTGACACTGTCTCCCATAACATCCTCATAGGTAAGCTTAGGAAGTGTGGGTTAGATGAGTGGACGGTGAGGTGGATTGAGAACTGGCTGAACGGCAGAGCTCAGATGGTTGTGATCATTGATGCAGAGTCTATAGGCAGAGATCTATAACTAGCGGTGTTCCGCAGGGCTCAGTACTGGGTCTAGTCTTGTTCAACATGTTCATCAATGACCTGGATGAGGGGTCAGAGTGTACCCTCAGCAAGTTTGCTGATGACACAAAATTGGATGGAATGGCTGACACACCAGAAGGCTGTGCCACTATTCATCAAGACCTGGACAGGCTAGAGAGTTGGGCAGAGAAGAATCTAACAAAATTCAACAAAGGCAAGTGTAGGGCCCTGTTCCTAGGAAGGAACAACCCCACGCACCAGTAAAGGTTAGGGGCTGACCTGCTGGAAAGCAGCTCTTCAGAGAGGGACCTGGGGGTCCTGGTAGTCAACAAGATGACCATGAGCCAGCAATGTGCCCTTGTGGCCAAGAAGGCCAATGGTATCCTAGGTTGCATTAAAACGAGCATGGCCAGCAGGTCGAGGGAGGTTATCCTCCCCCTCTATTCTGCCCTGGTGAGGCCACATCTGGAGTACTGTGTCCAGTTCTGGGCTCCCTGGTTCAAGAAGGACAGGGAACTGCTGGAGAGGGTCCAGCAGAGGGCTATGAAGATGATCAAGGGAACGGAGCACCTCTCTTATGAGCAAAGGCTGAGAGACCTGGGTCTGTTTAGCCTGGAGAACAGAAGACTGAAAGGGGATCTTATCAATGCTTATAAATATCTAAAGGGCGGGTGTCAGGAGGATGGGGACAGACTCTTTTTAGTGGTGCCCAGCGACAGGACAAGGGGCAACGGGCACAAAATGGAACACAGGAAATTCCCTCTCAACATGAAGAAAAACTTTTTTACTTTGAGGGTGACAGAGCACTGGAACAGGCTGCCCAAAGAGGCTGTGGCATTTCCTTCTCTGCAGATCTTCAAAATCCACCTGCATGCATTCCTGTTCAACCTGCTCTAAGTGAACCTGCTTTGGCAGGGGGGTTAGACTAGTTGATCTCCAAAGGTCCCTTTCAACTCCTACCATTCTGTGATTCCGCAAGCAGACTTTTGACCTGAAGTGCTGGTTTCGAGGTAAATTAACAGCCTTTCAGTCATGAATCTCACCTTCATACAAAAAAACAGAAAAAATAAAAAAACAAAGCAAGCTTTAAAAGGTTACCATTCGCATTGTGATAGCCAGCAAAATAAAAAAGCATTCACCTTCTGGGCTGACAACTGATCCCTGTGCCACGTGTTTGAAGCATCCAGTTATGACTTTTTGATTCCTGCTGAATAAAAGGTCAATTTTAATAAATCTTTGAAGCCTTCTAATCAGAGTTCAATATTTGGTGCAATAATTTTTTTGCATAAATATCCTGCTCAGCTGTTAGCTGAAGCACACAGAGCCAGGTTGATCTAAAGCATCAATCTCGAGGAAATTGGAGAAGTTCATAATAAGCTCTCAGTCATATTTGCAATGCAAAATGAACACCATTTCTGCATGACTTGTCTCAGTCTAAGTCTTGAAAGACCAATAACACCCAGAGCAGCTGTGATTAAAGTTCACACACTGGGCGCTCATTTACTGGACATTATACTAATTACAGTCCTGCTGGCTTCAGAGAAGAATTCTTCTGCTGTTTTTTAAAATACCAAGGCTGTTTTTATCACAGATATTCAAAATAAATCTCAAAGAATTGAGAATAAATCTGGAAAAAATAAAGATTCAGCTAGAAACTTCATTTAGATTGGGAACTTGAAACTAGCTCTGCTGCAACAGGGCAGATTCAACTTTCTGAAAATGATGTTTTCTTCAGATATGCTGGCTGGTACAATTCTCTTTGCGTGCACTATTACTGCTCGGTATATGGGGCATGACTCATGATACATCACAACACAGAGTGATAGCTAGAGAAAATTGAGCTTCTGAAAACTGAGATTAAAGGGGAAAAGCCACAAGAATAAATAATACAATAGACAGATAGGGCTGGAGCATACAAATGAGAAGTCTCAGAATAAGTTTTGGTCTGTCATTTAGCCCCTGGTAGTGGGCTGTGGACATGCTTTATTTTCTTGGCATCCTAAGGGAAGTGTGCAGTAATTAGAAAAAGTGAAGCATGGGGCCTTCTGCTACCAAGTCCATGTATGCTGGTACTTGAGGGTCAGAGACTTGAATATTTTCCAGCATCCCCTTGTTTTCAGTCCTTTGATAGACATCCCTGGGCCACCAGCCATCTCTGCCCACATGCAGCCTGCAAGGACGGACACCTGCAGCAACTCCCCTGTGATTCAGGTCTCAGCACAGAGACCCATTCCCATCCAACAAACCTCCCACTTGGTTTCTGCAGCTCTGGTCTGGGTGCAGTGGATTCAAGCACAGCCACGCACCTTCCCATGGGAGGAAAGCTGCAGTCTGGTTTTGCCTTCTCAGTAGAGACATTTGTGGCACAAGTATAAGTATTGTACTCCTACCAGGTTTTTTCTTTCTTTTTTTTTTTTTTTGTTTTTACTTAGGAGTCTGAATTTGAAAATTTGTCTTGTAGTTCTTCCTATGAATTTCATATTTGTCAGGTGGTGTCTTTTATTGTGCCAGATGATTTCAATTGCTTCTTACAACTAATAAATCTCTTTGAAAACTTTGCTTTAGTTTAAGGGAAATAGTACACATTGCTTCCAGTATTTCATACTCTTCTGTATCTCCAAATGCACTTGCACAGCACAGTGCATGAGCGGAGCAGAGCATGCTTTACACATCTCTGCTGCTTCTTTTTGGGAACAGAAGAGATGGTAGGTCTGGCAACTGGAAGGAAAACAAAAAAGGGACAGGGAGGTATCAGAGAACAAAGAGAAAGAACAGTCCTCTCAAATCTCTTGCCGCTGTTCTGGTTCTGCAGATAAACACACATATGTAATTTAATTATTGGGCTTTTTTTTTTTTTCCAAAATTAGTATCTCTAAGTAGTAAGATGCAGAGGCTGATGTTATAAAAGGGTGGATGATTTCAAATTAAATTAAAAGAAGACAATAACTTCATAATGGCTTTTCCAGAACATAGGCGTCCTTTCAGCAAAAAAATTATCTGATGGTATGGTAAGAGCCGTTTTAAGTTTTCACACCCAAATTGTCACAACTATTGCAAACTAAATCCATGCAACTCATGTATTGTTTGCTATTCTTAGCCTCACTAGCCTTGCACTGGGCGTGCCACCTGCCCTTTTGTTCTGCCTTGCTTTCCATAGTCAAGGCAAGCTGCTGAAGCACTTCTCAGAAATGCTGGGATATACATGCCTGGGAAAGACACCTTGTGTTGGCCCACCCACACACCCTCCCACTTTACAGACATCTTTTGTTAAATCAACACCACAGAAAAGCCAACAGAAAAGCTCACGTCTTTGTGCAAGTGCATATAGCACTTCAGCATTGATCACCCTTGAAACAACCGGGAAAAAAATAACATCTCAATTTTCCTGAAGAAAACAGCAGAATCCCAGAGGAATAAATGAAATATCTATGCTCCATCCTTGTTTTTAAATGATGGCCTTCATCCCCAGTGAGTCAAGCCCCAGTGATGCCGGAGGGGTTTTGTGTGGGCAAAAAGGTTTAACTGCCAAGAGCTGATGGAAGGGTGGAGGTGAGACTGAACAGGTCCTAATCCCACTTCCATTGAAGCCAGCTGAAAGACTCCCCTGGAGAATATGATCCTGCCTCTCGCTGCCTGTGTTTCAGAGTTGGAAAGAATTAAGGAGCGGGTTAAACAAGATGGATTAAGAACAAATTTTTTTAAAAAAATACAATAGAGGAGGGAGAGAAGGAAGGGACAGAGACTGATGCATTTAGGAAAAAAACTTAAAATTTCAAGACAATGAGAGATACATGAATGAAACATAATCATTAATAATTCAAAGTTTTAAGCTGAGTGCCTATATACGTATTCCTTAAAGAAAAACTTACTAGATTCAGTGATGTGTATATATGACCACCTGAGAAGATGCTACAGCCAGGATGAAGGTGATGCTGTACAGACTGTCAGTAAAGGAGAATGAGTTTCCAAGTCACTTCTGTGTGAGGTGATATGTCCTGGGCAAAAGGATGCGAGCCCAAAGACACCGTCAAATCCCTGTCTCTCTCTCCAGAGGGAGTCTAGGGCAACGATGTGAAAACAATCCTTTGCTAAATGCTCTCCCTGGTTGTCTGATAAAGGATGTAATTGCTGATATTAAAATCAAGAGAGAAAAGCAGATACCAATAGAAATTTATATGGAACAAGTTACCATGCATAAAAATAGATTCTAGATATTTCTGCAGTGTCTTTAATTTTTCTTTTCTATTTTCTACACATTAAAACTTGGAGTTTATGTTGAAGACACCAGGGAAAGGTCTAGGCCTGTCAGGACTGGGGGAAAGGAGTTTTCAGAGTATGTTCAGTACAATAGAGATCATATTAAGAACTTCCAATGTTGATGCTGAAGTTCCAGTTCAGCACTAGACAAATACAGCTCGGATCTTTTTGGAAAGTCAGGGCAAAAGGTACTCACAAGGAGGTGATCCGCTTGTAAACCAACCCATTCAGACATGCTGTGCGCTGGCACCCACAGACGCAAGTTCTCTCCCTTCAGATGAACAGAGACATGTTTTGCTTTAAGACAGAGAAACAACAGACCTTCAGATCAGGACAGTCGCATCCTGGAAAGTATGTAAGCTGAGCAGGTTTCTCACCCAGCAGAAAAGAAGCTTCAGCAGGATGCTGTAGGGGTTTAAAAAAAAAAAAAAAAGATCCTAGGATACATTAAAAAAAGAAATATGTGGCCTACCATACGGGAGATTACGTTACCTGGGCAGGCGACACAGATGAGATCAACACCAGCTACAGAACTAGATATAATTTGGGTGCTGAAAAAACTGATGCTGGAAAGGGCATCAAAAATTATGTCAGACACATCAAAAATGACTTCTTGTCGGGTCATTATTCAGAAACTCATCAAAAGGATGGTTTCTAAGTAATTTGTTCACCTGGTGTTATTACTTTCAGAGAGCAAGGCTAAGGCCAGTGACAAGTTTTGTAGTCCAAGAAAGACATAAGAAAGCACCAAGGATTCTAAGATGAATAAGGCAAATTCAGACCAGAAATAAAGCCCATGTTTTGAGGAGCAAGGGTAACTGACCAGTTAGACAAGATACTAGAAGAATGGTAGAGTTTTGGTCTGAGGAAGAGATGATTTAGAAAATATTCTTCACCCAGCACTGAAGCTACTAACTTCAAGATGGCTGTAACCCTGCAAGACCAGGAAGAACTGGGAAATGTGGGACACGGTGTAAGGGTCGCATCTGAACTTAACCGCTCTGAACCATTTTTGAAAATCATTGTTATTAACCTGAAATATAAAACAGGAATGGACCACTGAAAGTCTTTGAAAGGCCTTTCATTATAAGTATCCTTGCGCTAAGTTATTGAGTGTACTTCAAAGAAACAAAAAGGAACAATTGTGCTATCCAGGAACAAGGAGTGGAAATTATTTTATGCCTTAAAAATGGCACTTACTTTTTCAAGAAGTGCTGCTCAAGTGTTTGCAGCATTAGTCAGAGTTTTCAATTGTCTAATCAAAGTTAATCTCAACCTTGAAACCGATTATTAGTCAGCCAGACACTGGGAAGGGGAAGGGAGGAGGGGAAGGTTTTGGTGTCACACAGGTGTCAATGCAAAGCAGCCCTAACGAAGCCAGAAGAATTACAATAATCTAAACCACACATATAATGTAAAATACGCATGTTCTGACCCGGGATTTCACCCATGCCAACGTGACTGGCACATGAGCACAGAGCACTGAGATGCAAGCCTCTGTGCAGATAGCGTCCTGTAATATGCAAAGAGCTTCCCCGAAACCCTCTCCTAGATGGTGAGTAGCAGCAAACACTCGCAAAAGCAGAGTGGAAGTGAAGTACCAGAAACTAATCCAATAGCCGCTGGTGCTCTCCTGTACCCTGAGGCACTGGTTTTATGGAGGAAAAGACAGTGGGCTTAGGTAGGTTCCCTTGGTGCCCAGTCCTGTGACCGCATCTGGAGGTGTAGCCACCATTTCCGAGACCCAGCTGCTGGCCTGGGCAGATGTGGACCTGCAGCAGCAGGGGACAAGGGGAACAGCAGTCACCATGGGTCAAGTGCATGTACGTGTTTCTGTCACTGCTACTATGTGTGCCCTGAATAACCCAAGTGTGAGTGAGACTAACATTTGGATAGTACCAGTGTATTAATTTTGCAGTTGAATTTTGCAGCCCCAAATATCAATGACCACATAGAAAAGCTGACCTATGCTAACAGAGCTACCACTGACTTAATCTTTTAGCTTAAGGAGACAGACACAAAGAAGTATGACCCTAATTCTTCTAGAGATAAATTTGCCATCTGGGGAGAGGGTGGGAAAAAGTCATTTTGAAGAACTACACCGTGAAGTCCCATCCGTTTCTTAAAGGTGGACAGATGTGGCATGTAGTGATCAGCCATGTGAGTTTATATGTCCCTGGTGTGAGCAGAAGACATACTGGTGTATGTCTGCTGGAAATGACACAGAACACTCCTGATCAGTGCTTTGAATGCAGCTTTTCCCCTCTTCTACAGAACTATGTAATCTTTTAAAATTATCCTGGGAATTATCCTTTTTCCAGTACCCCATTTGACTTTGTTGTTGATGTCATGGAAAAAAAGCAGTCAGTTGTTTACCAGAGCATTTGATTTCTTATCATCAGATCTGGCTATGAATAATTATACCACATATTAATACCATAGCAAGCCAGCTAATGGGCTACAGACGCCTAACAAATAACAGGATGAGAGAAGAAAGGGCAGATTGGCAGGAGGTTGTTTGCCTTTGCGAGGGTTGAATTATAGAACTGGCCGGGCTTCAAAACTATGAATCATTAAGAACATGCACACAGCAGTTTTACATCAGTGAGCTCTATTGACTGTAGAGGAGCTAATATTGATCTACTAAACATATGGGAGAGGGGAAGCAGGTCCCACATAACTAAAAATGTGTTTTAATGTCTGTCCTTTGAATTGTGTTGGTTCCCTGAAACGCTCACGCATTTCTGACATCATGACCAGACCTTTATCCAAAGCCTTTGAAATGGTAGATGTTTCCTTTCAGGTCCACAGTGATAGAAATCTTTGAAACATGACTGAAAAAGATGATTGTGAGTTACCATGCTTATCATATCTTCTATCTCCCTTATGACGTTAACCCAGTTTGCAATGCCTACACTGATGTCTATATTCATGGAGCTGTTTCTAAATATCAAAAAAAAAGTACAGAATTAACTTGCCTCTCCTCAGTAGCTGGGATTTATCTTCATTCGTACAAATAGGGCAGAAATATTACTTTGCTGATCTGCAGACATAACTGCTGCAAACTATGACATGAGCGGGAAGGAGCCACTGTACAGTAACCTGTTCTTCACTCCTGCAAGGAAGGAAGAATGAACATTGCAAACCATGAAGACGTGCTGACCCCAGGGAAGGGATGTCAGACTATGATTGCTTTTCTACCCATAAATACACTTCATTGTCCATTATAGGAGATAGCACAAATTCACCCACTGGCTATTAGATGTTATTTCATGGGGCAACAACAAAAAAACTGAAGCAGAAATTATACTTAGCCTGTTTTATTCACAGGACTTAGAGACCCTGGACTAACATTAATCCAACCATGACCATATGAGCTTTCACCGGTGTGTTCTATCATATGTTTGCATACAAATGACAAAAAAAACTTTTTGCATGCGGGGATGTAGTAGGTAAACACTGAATTTAGGATCTCAACTATAACATATGATTTTTCTTTATGTGCTCAGTTCATGCTATTGGTCATACATGGATCTTTATTAAATATTTGCATCTCCCATCAAATCTTAATAGCTTCTTGAATTTGTTCATAAGAGCTCGTGGCAGCATGGTGTCCCATTTCCAGTGACCTGTTGCTAACAACATCTGACTTCATTCTTCCAAATGTTGCAGTCACATCCCTGTCACTGCGAGCCACCACACAGAGCTAAAAAAAATAGAAGCTGAACACGGTCCTCTTCTTTCATTCTGACTAGCAGGCACGCATTCATGAACACTTAACTGTCTTGGCAGCCTCCAGTAATAATAATCAGACCTGCAGCCTGTTGAAATACAGAGAAGAATCTCTCTGCAGGGTAGGGTTACGTGAAATACAAGACATTCTTCAATTCAAACGCTGATTTTCCATCTCTCCACTGTAAAGAAGAAGCTGGTGTGTAATATGCATCTGTTTCAAGGAAAAGTCTGCTTGCAACATGACCTCCACACATTGTGGCCCATACACCGGTAAACAAACTGGGCGTGATGGAAATCTGTCATTTCAGGTTTGGCTATTGAAAGCCAAGAATATGTGTAATTTAATTTCCAGCTGTTTACGAAGAGGGTGAACAAGGCACAGATCTCTCATTTCTCCTGTTAATCCAACCCGCTGCATGGAAAACCTGAGCTGTGGCTCTTTGTGACCCATTTCCTTTGCTTTTATGTAAAAGAAAGAGAGGGAGACGAGAGGAAATTAAAAAAGCAAGAGAGATAAGGTGATGTCTCAAATGACCAAGACATTGACAAAAATGCAAACCCAGTGACTCACCTTGAAGTGTCCAAGTCTCTGGCTTCCTGGACCCTTTCAGGGAGCCAAACTTCACACCTTGCTGTGGGGCACAACATTGTCGGCCTCTTCACCTTCAGAGAAAGTACATGTGGTTTAAACGATGAGGGACAAATAAATATTTGCCCTAAAATTAATCTTGACAGGCAAGGTCTCAGGGAAGGAGCAATTTAGGGCTGATTGGCTGCCTCCCTTGCATGAACATTTGGTAATTTAAAATTTGATCACTTTAAGTCACTCAGTCACAATCAAACTGTAGGTCAAATTTCGTCCTTGTTTTCGCTGAAGTGCTTTTTGGAAACAAATTAGATCACTGAAAATATAAATTAGCCCAGAATACATTAGATATTTGCAATCTATCTACGTGCAGTCACTAAATGATTTCACCATAGGAGAGTGCAAGCTAACGCAAACAGACTGGGCATGGCAGAAGCTTTCATATAATATCAAGTGTATTGAATACAACTACTTTATTACACACTTCTGAATGAAACACAGTCTTTCTGACTGCAGTTGACCTGCACCTGCACAAATGAGAAGAAAATCTGGCTTACAGAGCAAGGGTTAAAAAAATAAATAGAAATCTTCATTACCCTGAAATGAGCTGTGAATACTTGAATCTTAAGGAATTTTGGCAGCTTCCAATAACTGAAAGTTATTTATGGTACTTATACAATGATCAGATTCACACCTTTTGCTTTATGATACATTTTTGATCATTGTTATTCAAAACCAGTTTGATTAAAAAGCAATCTTTAGTATAGCGTAAATTCATTTCTTTTGCATGGGGCTTCTAGTAATTCTAATTATTGTTGTAATAATGCTAACACCTATTAATTGTCCTCCCTTTTAATTTCACATTTTTCAGGTCAGACAAAATTCTGGTAAAGCTTGCACATTGACTCTTCTCAAGCATCGTGGCTGTTGGATTTAAACCACTGCACTGCATTATACATCCCCAGTTTAACAGGTCTTGCACGTGCTGGACCTTGAGCAAACTCTATTGAGGAAGCCAAGCAAGTCCAACAGGAAAAGGAGAGTTGCTCTGCCTGGGGCTGAGTTATCTTCTGCCACCATGCAGTCACTTGGCTTGCTGGAAGGGGAGAAATGACCTTCAGGAATGGTGGGCAGAAACCAGAAGAGAGTAGACCTTCCCTGTTTTGCAGCACAAGGCAATGCAGTCCTTTAATAACCACAGAGTTGGAGAAGATTCACTTTAAAAGGGATAACAGAAATCTGAAAGAAGAACCAAGCATTTGAGTGGTCATGAAGACGTGAAAGAAAAAGCAAGACACTTGCTCTGCCCCATCTGAGCGCTGGATATCACGAGGCTGCCACATTTTAAGTTTTGTATTTCTTGCCATCAGTCCATTTATTCAATGCTGTTTGAAGTAGAACAGTCCAGTGAAATAATATATCCCCACCGCTCCTTTTCACACTGATTCTGCACTCTGCTTAGATCTTGGATTTCAAAGTTTTGTACTCGTTCCCTGCACATAGAGCTAATTACCTTGGCTAGACGACAGACCACATTACTCGCAGAGTGACACTGGTGAACTCAGAGAATTAACTGAGGATCATATAACTTCACAATCCCCATTTCAATGAGATGTTAAAGTGAAAACTCTTTTCAGAGTTGTCATTCTCTGGTCCATCTCCACCTCCCAAAAGAATTTTGCCAAAGAAAGGGGCTGCAGAACGGAGATTGCTATCAATAAAATCAAATTTGCAAGAAAAAGGGCTATACTGCTAGCTTCTTAATGGAAGGCTTTGGCTACCTACACTGTTCATTTTGGGCTTTTAACAGCAATGAATATGTGGAATTGGAATAGAGATCCCATCATAGGAACTAAACTGAAAATAGGAATCTGTACAGTAAGTATTCACGTGGCATTATCCATAATAGACGCAGAGATACTGCTGCTAGTTGAATTAATGACCAAGAAAACCTGAAGCTGATTCCCCAAGGAAAAGGATGTACAATGCTGTCTCTCCCTGCCTTCATTTTAAGACTCAGACTGGTTCAAACTGTTAATGGGGTAAATATTCAGCATCTTTCTTCCCTCTACCATCTACCGCTCCTATTTTTACCTTGGTAGGGATCATTACCATAATATGGGCTCATTATATTGTGCATTGGGCCCAATTTTGAATACTTAATAAGAAATCCTCCCTTGTCCATGTATCGCTGTCAAATCCAATGGGACTATTTGTGGGGTGATTATTTACATAATTAAGAGTTGTGCTACAAGATGTGGATCTGACTTAGCAACATGCTCTGTGTATTTAAAAATTTCTAGTAACATTTATTAATCAAGTCAATATGTTGAGGCATACCATAATTGCTACTATTTCACTGTCTTACAACAAACAAGGGAGGCAGAAGTGAGGGGGAGAGAATCCCACACTTACAATCACCACAAGGCAGGTCTCAGGAAAATGGAAGGAAGGAATAGACACCAGGCTAATGGGACACTGAGAAGAGTAGATATAAGGGAATATAAAAAAATTGTGTGGATGATGGCAACAGAGCAACTATGATCTACAATGATTTTGCAAAGCACCTAATACCGTGTCACAAAATCTTACCATCAAAGTTAGTTCAAATTGCTTTGGAAGTGAACACTGTTACCTGGACAGAAACTTGATCAACCAGCTACGAACTGAGGGTGATGACAGCAAGCAGCAACACAAAGCCAAGAGATCAAGCATATGGTCAGATTCTGCCTGGATCTGAGGTTTTGGGAGTTGGGATACTGTGGCAAGGTACCACAGAAGTGAATTTAGAAGACTGATTGAAATAACTGAATGGCAATTGCTGATTTAGAAGGAGGGGCAAAAGGTCAATGAGGAAATAGCAAACATTACTTAACAGGAACTAAACACGCTGGTCAGGACAAAAGCATGCGAATAGCTCGCCGCCCAGGATTACAGCAGACACAAGGTGGGCATGGCCATTTCGGGGCCTGACAATCCAGTGAGCCCAACGGCTCGTTTCCAACGTGGGTGAGGACCAATGAGATCAGTGGTCAGCAGCCAGTGTTTGAGGAAGGCAGGAAGCTCAAGGCATGCAAAGAGTGATCCTTGCCCTGACTTCAGCCCTACCGAATCAAACCTCTGAGTCACCCCTGTGCAGAGAGGTCCCACTTCTTACACGTTCCCAGGGAGGAGATGGTTTACAGTGTACCTCCACCCTAAGAGGTCGGGTAACATTTTCCAGGATGCAAGGAGGACAAACATCTCTGGTACCTCCTGGCCTCCCCCCAAGCAGAGCTACCCCCTACAGCAGTGACTCTGCTAAGAAGGTTTCTCTGATCCTCCTGAATTTGTCCCGTTGCCCGAGTCAGGTCTTTAGAGAGGGCTTGGGTTGGCCCTCCCAGTTGCCGTTGTGCTTCTGGGGACCCAGGCACCAATGTTGACAACACAGTTTGAATCTGACATGGCCCTGTTGAAATCAACTCAGATTCCTGTCTGCTGGTGGGAGCCAGAGCAACCACAAGGCCCACTGAGGCCAGACGTTGAAACCACACATACAGCTCATACACGTACAAGCAGACCAGCTCTGGAGACCTGATCCACCCACATTTGCTTTGTGGTCGCTCTAATTAGGCTGAAACTCAAAAAACAACAACAGCTGTCTCTCCTGAAAGTCACAGCTCCTGGGCACAGTATACACCATTCACAAACATCTGGTGCAGGATTTAGACCTGTTGCAGTATGCTCACCAGTGGGTATTTTAGCTCTGCTAATATGACAGTATTACATCTTACTTAGTTCCATAACTGGAAAAATCAGGATCCATGTGCAACAAAGTATTTTAGTATACACTTTAGTAAAATAACCTTTGGAAAGGGTAAATGCTCTGACTTTGGGAGTGGCACGGAAACAGGTTGCTTAGCCAGGTTGTCTAATTACCTTTCCATAGACTCGCAGGGAACCACCCCAGACCTGAAAACCACATGGACTGGTGGCAGGGGCTTGTGTCTACCTCCCATGCCAGGTTGGCACTCACTGGGGCACCTCTCTGCTTTCCAGGTCAGCCTCACAATGTTCTGCTATGCCTCACGGACATGTTTTTTCCCATATCTGCCATGCCTGCTTTCTCCGTTAGCACAGGTTATCAGTATTGGGTCAGTGTAGGAAGGTTCATCCTCCTCTTTGCCCCAGAAGATGCTGGTCGCAGGATGGGGGGCAGGATGTCTTGACAAGAGCAGGTGTACAGGCATGTGCCCCTCTTCCAGCTTCAGTGACTTCCCATCACACTGAAAGAAATACTCCTGGTTGTCTCCTTCCACACCTCCCCACTGGAGGGGCAAGGAAAAGAGACAGAGAGAAAGCAGAAATTAATTCCAGCTTGACTTCAGTGCACTTGTTAAGAGTGCTCCCTGCCTGCCAAATAAAAGCACCATGGTAACAGCAACAAGCAAATTAATGAATTAGAAAACACTGATCTTTGCAAATTGTAGCTGCAGCCACAAAGCCCCATAGAAGGAAAAAAACCATACAAATTGAGAGGCACGCGACACAGATCTAATACAACTGCACAGCTCCTTTGCCCAGCCAGAGAATAGTGCCAAATCACAGCCATATGCAGAGATTTGAAGGACTGATTTCAGATGGGAGATTGGTGTTTCGTCCACTCTAAATTTTGCTTTTGTTGCCATTACACTCTTGCAATGGGAGCCCTTTTGGGTGAGAATTTAATCGATTGTTATTCTAACGGTAGGTGAATTTACAGTGAAAATCAGGGGACTATTCTCCATTCCAAATCACAGTGCTTGTACAAGTGCCAGCTTCTTGCTCAAATACCAATACAAGCAAATTTCAGAAAAAATCTGAATAACCTAAACCTCAGTTTAGGAAAGCAAGCACAAGTAAAATGTCTTGATATTTTAGGTATTCATGAGGTCCTTGCTATTTTTTTTGAGGGTTTTTTTGCCTCCCAACAAATAAGGGTTTTATTGGGGGATTCAATAAAAGATTAGAGATATTTTTATTTTCTTTTTCATGCTTAAGCAGTATCTCCTAAATGTGAAGAAGCAAAGGACCAGCAGCAGGCCCAAAGCACTCGGAAAAAATATAAGAAATGGGCAACCTACCGAACAGCAGAGCTGCCCCAAAAGAGGGAGAGATTGTTCGTTAACAGCTACGAGTTGTGATGAAGGATGAACAGCTGAGTTTTAGCTTTCTTGAACTGGAGCTGGGGATGACACATCAAGAGGAAATGCCAGACAGACAGGCTGAGATTTCAATTGGACACAGGCAGATGGGTCTGGAACAGAGAGATTGATCTGAGGCTTGTCCATATAAAGACAGTAATTAACTTTGTACTTACAGATGAGTCAGGTACATGAGAAAAGAGAAGGAAACCACAGGCAGACAGCTCTTCAAGACTCAAAATATGAGCTAATATTTTCCTCCCTGTTACCATGCCCGTGTAATAACGTGTGCACTTTCACGTCACTTGCTTCAGTGATTTCTTATTTTAACACAGAAATCAGATTTTCCACAGCCCTAAGCCTTCAGAGGCATCCTGCAGTACAAAAATATGGTTACTGACAACAGTGCACGTTTTCAGAAAAACAAGATGTATTTAAGTTTTGGGAATCTAAAGGGTTACTCACATATGTACAAACAGCAGTGAGATATGTATTAAATATTGCATGTGAGAAAGAAACATTTTATATTACGCTCTGAGAAGAGGAAAATGAAGGCTCACTGGTGTACCTTACTGACTAGACTGAAGCTACCAATCTACCTTTTTACTGATGACATCTGCAATATGACTTGAAAGTTGTCTCTAGAGCCTGCCAAGAGGGCATCAGGCTGATTTAGAGGACAGAAGGTAACTTCTTTCAATGTGGGATTTGTGCATGGGATGTAGAGGTTCTTTGGCTCCTGCAGATGCTCAGGAAATGTTGCCTCCATCACAAGACAGGGTCTGGAGTGCTCTGTGGTCAGCTCATCTTCACAGAAATGCAGCTGCTTCAATGTAATTCCCAATAGGACACGAAAGATGTGGTATGACCCTTCACACTAGCAGCAGGACACCTTGACTGCTACTTGAGCCAAGGCTAACAACCTATTCAGTGATGTTTCAACACCCCACAATTGCCTCACTCACTGGTCAAAATCAGTGCTTCAGAAGCCCTTCTCGCACAGCTCAGAGATGAAAACTGTCTTTAGGTTGGGTCTTGGAAATGCAGTCCAGTTACATACCTCTAAAAACCTACTCTCTGTCAGAAAGAGGCCCACCCATGCCAACTCTCAACATTTCACTGTAATCTTGTAGCTGATTCGTGTTTTTGCCAAAGCCCCAATATCCACTGACATGTGGCAGCCCTTACGATTTCGGCAGCTGCAGTCCTCAGTAGCCACCAGCTAGTTAACACCAATGAATATTCTCATTGTTGTTACCCTTCTACCCACCGCCTTTGGTGCCTCTTCCACCTGCAACATCTTCAGGTAAAGGCAATGCTGGTGCATGGGTTCGGTGTGCAGACATGCACAGCACATACTCACTGGCTGTTATCCTGTCAGTACCACAGCAGCCATAATAGCTAAGGGGACACTAAGGCTGTATGATGGATAAGGGTATAGGTGTATGGATGCACCTGTATAGATAGCTCGGAAGGGAGATTCTATTTCATGTGATTTTTTCAATGCAGGGTTGTATCTTCTGAATAAACATCAGTTATACCAGATCCAAATTAAGCATATACTGCTAATTTAGTTTGCCATTAAGCACATTTTGCAGTAATCTTTATTAGGATACGAAACATTATTAGAGCTCTGTTGGCTAAATGCATCTATTTTCACTCAAGTACCAGAATTTTCTTCATTTTTTTTGTCTCCTCTTTTCTCTTCAGGTCATTTGATGATTGACAGCTCAATGTACTGCAAGAACATTGGAGGGTAAGAGATTACTGTGTGCTGCAATCAGAAGATCCATGCTGCATAAAAATGTATTCTCTTCATTATTACCTATTTGACAAAGATTTAAGAGGGTTTTGCAGCTGAGGGCCACGTGTAAAAAGACTACAGATCATTTCCAAAAGACAAATTGCAGAAAGCCTGGGTAATTTACAGTGAGGTATACTCACCTACATTAAGGAGTTGATGAAAGCACATCTTCAGACTACACCACTGGTTCACACCACATCATGTGAAGGAAATTGGAAATAGCAGGCAGCAGCATAGCTGGTCGAAAATTCTAGAAATTACATATTCTTCCAGTGGAAAATGGGATTTTGTTGAACTGGGAAGCAGTAAAATCTCCAATGTTTGTTTGTTTCTCTGTTTGTTTTATTATTAGCAAAAGAAAAGGCATACATTGTATCTGCAGCTGTGTGAAAAGGAAAACCTGCTGCTTTTGAGCTGCTACAGAGCACTGCGGGAGTCGCAGTTCATTTCCCCATTGCTCTCACCATCCCCACGGGTCCTGGGCCCCAGCTGGATCAGACATCCCTGGAGCCACATCAGCCTTCCCAGAGACACCATTGATGCAGCAACTGCATCATCCCAGTGACGCAAGGGAGAAAATGTGGCATTGGAGGCACAGCACTTCTGCCACCAGTGCCAGGAGTGAAACACAACCTCCCGCCCTGCTGTCCTCCTCTGTCCTCACCTTCATACCCAGGTGCTGGGCCTGAGCGCTCATAATTCATGGTACATATGATCCTGTAAAACACAGCTTGAGAATCAGCGCTTGGCCAGAGAACAGGGGAACAGCAGGGAGGAGGGCTGGGGAGCTGCAGGTCCCATGAGGGTAGTTCAGGCAGATGGAGAAACCAATGACAGCTCATAACGTTCAAAGCACTCAGAGAGAAAGCCAGCTTTACATTCTTGTGTGTTGATCCAGATTATGGGAACCCACATTAATCTCTTATTTAATGCTTGACTGCTTTGCAGTACCAGCCATCAGGAGCCTCATACGCTCCCTGGTTCATCTACATAATCCAAAGATGCTGATAGTGATCTCTGATGACCTGAAAGGTCAAAGAGATACTAACCCACAACACAGTAAATCACCTTATATTTTACAGAAAAAGTAAAATTAGCTGGTTGGTGAATGGTCGGATAACAGAGGGAAGAAGGTGCTATCAACAAGCTTTTGAATTCAAGCTGATCCCAGTGATACACGCATCTAATTCCGTGGGCTCCTTCGGAGGGTGTTCCTGTGTTTAGATAAGAGACACCAAACACAACCCGAATCCTCCTTTAAACCCAACTCTCCTTTGCAGGGAGCTGTGCAAGGGCTGTATTACTTTAGCTCATGCCTGCTTTGCTTTTAGTGTTTGGTTTTGAACAGCACTGAAAACGTGTGCTTTCATCTTTGCCACTTTGCAACACCAAAACAAACTACTATAGTCAATATTATAAATAAATGCAGAAGAAAATAAGCATGTCATTAGGTAATTCCCTGTCTTGCCTAAATGGGAATGATTCCCCTCTAAAAGTAATTCCCATGAACAGGGTTTCCAGTGTCTCTTTCCCTTAGTGACTCTGATGCCTGCGCAGCACAAGCTTACTGCCTCTTCTCTGTGGATGCACCGCTCTCCTCCACCCCGACACTCACTTTCATAAACCTTGTAGGAAATTTTGATCTTTGAGACAGATACACCCCTGTCACATATGACTGATGTTGGCAAAGAGTTTGTAGGTTGGGGGACATGTACTCTGAGAGTGTGATCACACAGCCTCCTTTCCATAGGGAAACAAACTGAAGAGGGCAAACCCTCGAGATGGGAGGCACTTGCAGCCAGACCATGATGCCACACCATCAGGCTACGTACCTGAAGAAGGTGAGCCGCTTGGGGAACCTACAAAACACATAATAAAGGGGCAGAATGAGTAATTACTTGGTTGTTTGCTTTGACATGGGCAAGGAAATCCACAAATCCCCCTTGCTCACAGCACTCCCAGTGCCTGCACCAACAGCAATTTTGCCTCTTAGACCTTAGATAACTAACGTTCATCTCAAGGCAGAAAAAGGACAGGTAGATTCACTGCCTGATCCCATACATGCAGCTCACCCCATTGTCCTGAGTGGCCAGACCCCACACAGAAGAGGGGCAGTGGAGAGCTGTCAGAGATGACAACTCTTTTCTCCTTCCCCGCTGTGCCGTGCCAGTGACCTTTTCCAACCCCAGCTAACAAACTGGGAAATTAACATCTGCTGGAGGACTGGTGGTGATAGCATGACTGGCACAGCACAGCTGCGAGGCCACCGAACAGCAGGGAGGACCAGCGTGCCGAGCAAGACGGGCTGTCAGAGGGTGGCTGAGCAGCCACCAGAGCTCCCAGCTCCGAGGGAGGCATAGGAGGCTCACACGTAGGTGCTATCTTGCACAGAGATTTGTGCAAGGGTCTTGTTTGCCTGGGACCTCGTGCTTTTCTTCTGCTCATCTCTGACTGAGAAGAGGAATGCACACAAAGAAAGGAAGAAACGGGGAAGAAGAACAGCCTTAGTGCAAAGTAGTCACTGAGTAACTTGGGTGTCCTCATCCTAAGACAGAGGACCCAGTTCAACTCTGTCATAGGGAAGACTCTCATGGTCTGACCCCCTTCTCCATTGCTTAGCAAGATACAGCTCTGCAGCCAGGTTCCAAGTATTTACATTCTGCAGTTTTTAGAAACTTCTCTATCATCTTGAAGTCAAGTCAGCAAGAGACAGATGTATTCAGACCTTCTAAAAGTGTTACCCCACAACTCTATGGCGTTTGGGCAGGCAAATATCCATAGGGTCCACTGAGCAGGTTTCTATCTTTCTCACGTTGACTGTGTATTTCTGCCTAAGAATGCAATCCTGTCCTGCCCCTTCCCCCTGCTGAAGAGGTGCAAGTAAATAAAAATGGAGTGGTTGTTTTCTTGGCCGGAGAGAAAGCACATGTTTTTTGTGGGCCATCAAAACAAATGATGCTGTCTGAAAACATCCCAACGACTCTAAATTTAGTGTCAGAGCATTGCTTATGCAGTGCTCAGCTGACGGATGGGATGCTGAAAGCAGACCAAGCCTCAGTGCCACTCTGAATATCGTCTACTGAATAAACTACTCGTCATCAGCATCAATAGGCAGCTGCATTAATGACAGCCCCTTGCCTTGCTTAAATCAGGGCCAAGCTTTAGTCAAGCAGGGGCAGGAAGAGAGATTACAGCCTGAAGGTCCTACAGCTTGGAGCCAGAGCCCAAAACAATGGCCTTACAATGCAATGAAGCAGCAGGGAGCTAATCTCCTAGCTTCATCCCAGGTTCAGTAAATCTGTGCTCTCAATTAAAATTATATGATCCTGAGCTAATATTGACAGGACTATTTCACCCAGGCAAAGGACCACACTAATGCAGCTATATTTGCTCCATTATTGGAGCATATAAATGCTATGCAGAAACAACCTTATCTTAAACAGGCTTGAGTACTCAATCACTGCAACAGGACAAAATTTGGAGTTTTCTCTGCACCCAAATTGCCATTTCTTCTTTTGTCTTAACCCAGAATTTGGTAACAGAAAGTAGAAAGACATTGAGTTAGGTCCAGTAAAAGAAATATTGAGACTTACTAATCTTTTATTACCACTTATCTCCACCATCTTTGCTGGATTTTAGGTTCCATGGAGTGCTGTGGACACACTGGCCTAATGGTTCTTCTTGATGGTTTTAAGAAGTTCCTTGTTCAGTGTCCAAATTAGTCCCCCGAGTTGGTCTCCTAAGGGTTTCAGATGCTTTGCAAGAGAAAAATATGTCTGTCTTTGAGTCTCTGGTAGGAATAAAGGCAACAGAAACGCTATGTAAGATCATGCAAACAGGCTGGAAGGGTGAAACAGCGGTTCAGACATCATTAGAGCAATAACCAATGTCTCATCTGAGCTGTTGCACGTTGTCACGTACTCTTCTGGTTCTACAGCCCAGTCATCCAAATAATTTTTGCTATCATTACAAAACAAAACAGAACCTTGTAAAACTTTAGACTTGGCCAGAGAATAAGAATAAAATCAACCAATGTTAAAGAAGACTCCTACTGACCACCTCAACAGAGGGTGAAGAGTAGGAATTCAAGTCAGTCAAGCAGTGAATTAGGATGGACTGGTGGGAAAGCATAGGTGGTCCATGTTACCAAAATTGTCACGTGCCAAAATTGTCAGAGCATGTGCTTGACCAAAGATCCATGTCCAGGGTTTTCCTGGACTGCTCCATTTTCATATCAAAAAAGTGAAGAGCTGGAACATGACGAGTACCAGAAGATTCGCTTAGGAGAGGAGTAAAGAATACAAACATTAGTACAGCAGTGTTCTCCATTGCCTAGATGACAGAAGAGGTACTTAGTAAAGGAAGAGGAGAGTTTTAACATCATGTCAGAGAGTGTGAATGCCATGTTCTGTTTGTTAGAAGCCTTCAAGTCTCATCAGGAAACAAGTCATTAGAAATTCCTCTGCAGCTAGTACAAAATGTCTGCTCTGAATGACTCGCATTTTCTTTAACCTTATTAATAAGCTCTGATATAAGCATAGTGTGCCTAGAGTTGCAGTGGCAGACGTTGTAATAGTTATTACAATGCATGTATGAGCTGCTATACGACAGGTATTGTAGTGTTAGTAATTAACCAGAGTGCTTCCTAGTGATGCAATGCAGACGATGTGATAGTTTGGAGTTTGGTACTTCTAGAGAGCAATTTATCCTACCTTTTAATAGACATCTAGAATAACACCATCAAAACAATATACCAGCTAAAAACACAACTGTAAGTTAAATGGTGGTTATTTTTAACTTTCTTTTTCTTTGCACCAGTATCAAATTCTCCAGTCAGGCTAATTCTCTCACTCAAGTCTTTGACAGTGAGAACAAGATCTTTACCTCATTGCATCCAGAGGAAGGCTGTGGACAGGGGCTAGTAGCCAGTTAAATAGCCCACATTCCCAGACACGCAAGTGTCAGCCGCATACGCTGTACACCAGGAAGTCTGTTTTGCCAGATCATCCTTTCGTCCTCTTTCCTTTCAGCTGTGAAGGGGAACCCAAGTCTCACTGCCTAACCTCCTGGTACCTACCTCCATAGAGCAGCTTCACTCCCTTCTTTGGCTCTGCTGGAGTCTGCCAGATGCCTCTGCTACATCACCAGTAAGCCATCTCCAGGACAGCAACTGGCACAACTGCGAATTCATGTATCTTTGGCCTTCCTAGATCACAGAATCATAGAACGCTTTATGTTGGAAGGCACCTTAAAGATCATCCTAGATAGTGCAGAAGAACAGATCTCTATTTCTTATTTGTCCTTGGGCAATAAAAGTAGTGGGGAGTAACCTTCATAGGTCAGCATTGATTTAATGCTTCTCCAGATCAACTTCTGCCTTATCACGTTTTGGGTTTTTTTTCAGTAAAATGCAGCACAGGGACTCGCATGCAGACATCTTCATGCATTAGAGCTTACAAAATCAGATCCTGTCATCATTCACTTTATCTTCCCTTTTCAAAGAGAAAAATATAAGCAACAACTTGCTATAGTTAAGGGTAGAATGGATCGCTATTCCTTGTAAAAAGCAGTTCTTATACGGCATTCAGACTTCTGTCTACTGCAATTTCATTGAGATTAGCAAATACCTGTGTTTTCAATGGAGGATCATCTCATCAGCCACCAGAAAATTAAATGCATACTTAGTGCTCAAAGATATGGGTCATAGAGTCAAATATCTCCTTTGCTCTAGCTAGTCATCGTCTGACAATCAGGAGCTGTAGCATCAAATTTGAGGCTAACACTTTTCACGTACATGGAACACCCAATGCTTATTTCCTCCCTGCAGACAGACCACAAGACAATAGCAACATCACAGCCTTAGCAGTTTTCACGCGTTACTGGTCTCCATGCTCCAGGGTTCAATGAGCTCTGGAACAGGCTGACATCTATGCAGTGGGGCATCAGACATCCACTTTTTATTTTTTTGGAAGTGTATTCCTCCTCCATTTCAAATTATCTTTAAAATATGAAATTGCATATTTTATCTTCATAACTCATCACTAGATGATTAGAGTAATAGAGCTGGGGTATAGCAACCATCATTCCTGTAATCTCTATGGAGGCCTCTGGGTAAGTTTTGATCCTAGATGAAAGAATTACCACACCCAACACTGGAAAATCCAGGAAATAGAGTAAAACTCCTGTGAAAGGCAGCTACATGACAACTATTTAGACCAAGACGTGCAGAGGAAATTGGATACAGATGGAGCTCCAGGGGACGTTAAATATGGATGGGGTACCTTGAAAGAGAAAAGACAAGATGATGTGTCACAGTCTTAAAAAATGCACTGGGTTGAAAGATTCACTGCTACAAAAGAGGGCATAGTCCAGTACAATCAGAGAGCTGCTGCATTACCTTGTGAAACATAGCTTGACAGTCCTTTGACAGATTTCAGGCAAGACCTATTCATTCTGAAAGGGTGAGGCCAAAAAAGAGACAGAAAAAAAAACCCACAACCTGGAGAGCCTTTTTCAGTGCTAGCCATTTCAGAATGATGACAGCTAATTATAGCAACTGCTCTCATTATGGGTGACCTCTGCTCACAATGAATGGTACGCTGTTCCTGGAGCAAGCTGGAGAAATGAATTAAATCACTCAGCATAAGTCCTTGCCCCTTCAAAGCGTAGCAGAACCTGGCCCCTAGTTAGCTATGCAGCCATCCTACCCCCCAAAATTTCCACTAGAAAGGACTTACTGCTGTAATGGAAAACACCGCAGCAGTACATCTCTGTGTGGGCTATACGTGACCTATCTGAGCCTAGAAAGTTACCAAAAAAAACCCTAACAAAAGAGAAGAGATAATCAACATGCCTATGGTCTTACTTCATGTAACTGTCAGGGGTACACTTATGGTTGGTTTTCTGCTAATGCTCAATGGAACGTCTGTATTCCTCACTTGTTTTCACCTCCGTGAATAAATTCATGTCACAGATGGCTTGGTTAGCTGGCTATTCACTGACATCAAAGGAGACATGAAACTTTGAAGGAGACGGGGGTGGTGAGACATTACTATGAAAGATGGACAAGAGAGATTTCTCTTGCATCTTTGCTAAATAGTCATGGGGATAAAATTAAAACAAGTTATCTCTTTTCTGGACAGGAGAGGAAGGTTGTTCCTACCTTTCAGCGAGCTAAAGAATCAGAACCCTCCTACCATGATGCTGTTTGTGCATTCAAACACTTCATAAGAAAAAAAATCCTTTTAAATGCCAAAATACATCTTTTCTTGGAGAAACATTAAAAAGACAATGTGACATTTCTTTCTTGATTTTTTTCCATATAGAAATTTTTCATCTCTGCTGCAATTTCTCTACAGTCCATTTTGGCCTCCATTCTTTTTTCGTTGAGAATCTCCATTGAGCTCCAAGGTTTACTTTCTTATTCTAAGTCAAATTAATTGAATGACATTGCAGACCTGTAGCTTTTCTTCAATATGGCAAAAGAACTATGATAAAGCTAAAGCAATTTGAATCCTATGCTACTGTACACCAAATTACTTTGCTAGCAGAAAGGAGTACAAAGGCTGTACAAATACAGACTTTTTTTTTTCACAATTCATGAAATTGCTAAGAAGCTTTGTGCAATGTTCAATATCTGTATTCACTGATAAAATACTCAAATATGATGATGCACACATGAACTTCAAAAGTAGTTTCAAAGCTTTGATGGAGCACTTCTCACTTAAAAGACTTTGTGTGCAAGCAATGCGAAGGGTTTAAAACTCTACCAATTTGACCAAAAAGGGGAACAAGAATGCTTTTTTATTTATTGTGCTGCACAACAAAGCAACGTGTCTTCTCTTCTAGAAAGACTGGGAGTAATATGCTCAGAAAATATTAGCAATGCTATCACCTCAAAAGGTTAAGAGCAGGATTTACTTATCTGTAATGATTTATGGAACTGACAAGACAGTGTACAAATGGAGCTAGGAAATGCACAGGCAGAAAATCTTAGAAGGAAATCATTGTGTTGGGGCACTGAGCAGATAGATACTTTCAGTAATGAAACAAGTGTTCTAATTCATAAATCATGTTTGTCAGGAATAAATAAAATCAGAATGAAAGTCAGTACCTTCTGTCTTTACCAGGCACTGAGGAAAAAGCTTCTCACCCTGGGGCATAACAGAGAAGGAAGCATTATTTGTTGATCTACTCCAACAAGGCATGTCTGAGTGATGTTTTCCACCCTTCATGTGGTGTTTGTGTTGTATATTATCAATATTGGCTGCTGATGCCAAGGTCTCAGTTGTCAACACAGTGCTCTGCTGTGACTTGGGTTTTAAGCAGCAAATTGTCAATGTCCCTCCAAGAGATGGACACTGCAGTAAAACCTGTCATTTACTTTAATGACCCAGATGTCAGAGAGAAGTTTTGTCATGGCAGATGAAGCTGTCTGTTAATCCTCCCCCTCTGCACTGAGACTGATGGGATTGCCATGCTTACCCATCTAGCAAAGCTCCCCACATAAATTAGTCCAAGCAATTTCCCAATGTGTAATAAATAAAGATCGACCTCTCACTGACATTCACTGGAGTGCATCACAGATGAGATGTACCCAAGGACATATTATTTTGGTTCAGCAAATTTCAGCCTTGGGGCAAGAGCAATACTTGACATGATGCAAGAACTGACCAGAAAAACTTTCCAGATGCACCTAGGACAACCAGGATTTGAGCGACATACTCTTCACTTACTGTAAGCTATAGCATTGATACAGCTTACATCTCGGACCAGCGCTAGATCTTCCCCTGCCGTTAAAAGAGAACAGCTGATAAATGGGACTGCAAAAAGGTATCACCCCTCCTAACTTTTATGATGTAAAATTTAGGCACCTATGTTAAGGCAGTTGTCTGGTCATCCTCCACAGATGACAGAAAGCCATATAGTAGTTCACATCACCTTTTTAAGATATTTATCCCAGAGTATTCTTCAAAGGTGCCTCACTTTTACCTTTAAGGAGGAAAAAAATTTACCCACAGTGTTTGAGGTGCCTTAACATAAAAATGACTCTGTGCGCTTGAGCAACAGACATATTTTGTTTGCCTGAAACTGCTCACACTCTAGAAGTCTTCTTCAAACAAGAAGTGCAAACAACTATGCCAAAGCTATTGAAAGAGAAAGAACAAAGATACCGGGTCAGACCAAAAGTCTAGCTAACATAATATCCTGAATCTAACAGTGCCCCCAGGAGATGGTCAGGGAGACATACAAAAAACCCAGGACATAGTTTGATATTTCCCTGATTTGTCTAGCCAGCGTCTAGCATCATTTTATCCTCAGTACAATCTTACCTCTCCAGATAGCCTTTGTGTCACTAGAATTAAACCAGTGAACTTTTAATCAAAGCATGTGCCGATTTTCTGTATATCTAATTCAGCAATAGTATAATTTATTTTCTATACAGGCAGCCTGCACCAGATCCTCAGTGCAGTTATGCATTCAGGTAGGTTTAAGTGGAATGTAAGTGTTTCTAAAGGTCTTTGCTTATGGAATAGGATTGTATCCATCCTCACGTCCTGGCACAAAGCAGAGATTAAGAATACTACTTATACCTCAGACTACAGGGCAGTATCATGATTTCTATACATTCAGCATAATCAGCAGTGTGAAAACGGGAAAACAGTCCTGATGGAAAACATTCAAAAATGCAACTATCCTTAAGTGGACCTTGGTCTGGAGCAAATATAGACTCAAAGGTGAAGATATTCACTGTGTGTCAGTGCCTCAGACAGGCTGACCTATTAGAGGGAATGAAAAAACTGAGTCATTCAAAGTGAATCCTGGCTTCCAGTTGGGAAAATAATTGCACATCATGCGAGCCATAAGTAACAAAGGAAAGGCAGGTTTGTGCCATCAAGAATGACCCTTTTTTGTAAACCTGTGCCTTCATTGGACCTGCCACTCCTAGTAAGGGTATGCCTTTAAAACCATACCTTCGCAGGTTAAGGTGTCTATCTTATACATTTCTGTGTAAGACAAGACTGAGAAAACTGAGGCAACATTTCCCTTCGTTAAAGGAAAACTTCACATTGACGCCTGTTAGCTTTGGGACAGGTCTGTCTGAGGAGTCACAGAAAATACTGTGAGCACCTACAGATGTAGACCTAGCCTGAGTGGAAGGTGACAGTGCGTCCTGTCTTTGCTCAGGACATGAATATGTAGAAAAAGGCCCAGGGTTTGCTGCATCACAGGGACAGCAACAAATGTCAGCACCTGAACAACGAGCGCTACTAAGAACTGGGACTTTTACAGGCAAAAGACAGTAAGCAGAAGAGAAACCAGCTCGTCATAGAGGTAGAGGTGCCCTTGGCCTAGACAGAGGAAACGTTTGTAAATCAGGGCACCGTCTGCATGCTGCTTGAGCTTGCTTCCTCCGGTAGTGGTGACCCAGTTCACAGACCCCCTGATGTTCCTCCCCCAGATGATTTACCAAGCTGTTGGCAGAGAGTATCAACGCGCACATATTACACTTGTCAGTGCAGGACCAACAGAGCCATCACAGAGAGCCGTATCTGTCATCCCTCTGCAAGGCACAGAGCCACATTCAGTGTTTGCAGCAAGCAAGCAAGGGAAATGGGGCTTTTATTCCTTTCCCTCTCTTCCTTGGTAACTTCCAGTACTTAGCAAAGTCTGTGGAAACTGACCAGGACTAATGCTAGGAAGCAGAAGTGCTTTTGGTTGACAGTGTGCAGGGATGCTCTGTCACTAATGTGTCACGTCCATTTTTTCCAGCTAAGAAATAATGAGCCAGAAAACTTTTAAAGTATTCTAAAATCTTTCCTTTCCCCAGGGCCACCAACCACACATTAGTCCACCGCATATATCACTGTCTCTCACTGGCCACTCTTTATTCCAAAGAGCACAGGCTAGTTATGAGGGTGACTTAGCCCAGTTAAAAATTCAACTCAGACTTAAAACTATAACAATACTATACATTTCATTGGCATTTCAGAGCAAACTAAGTTGACTGATGGGGGAAAAGAAAGATTTGCCTGAGGTGTAATAGTGTCTCTTTTCTACATTTCTTACATTTCCTACAATACTTTGTGTCTAGAGACCTCAAATTGCTTTTTAGATATTAATAAATCAACTTTATTCATCCTAAATAATGTATCCTTCCTCATTTTGCAAAGGCATGAAAACATCAAAAGAGCTTGCCCGATTTCCACTTCTGAAAGAGCTAAGAACAAACTTGGATTATTCCAATTCTCAGTCCCATCCCTGGGCCATATGGAAATATTTTTGAACGAGAGTACAATAAAGGGTGAAGCACCCTATATTACACCAGATCAAAATGAATCTTTCCCTGCATGTAAGGAGTAGGATGGAAGATTCCTTTGTTCCTGCCTATCTATCTCACATGAAAAGATGAAGGAAGGATAGAAATTGCTTCGTCTAGCCTCAAGAAAATAGTTCCAGTTCCTCAGGCTCAACCAGGCTCTGACAACAGTGGAGACAAGAAACTTTCTAGGTCCAAGATATTTCTTATATTTCCCTAATTTTGCTCCTATCCGTGCACATGTAACATATACAAGCAGAAAGGGGAAAAAAAAGGGAATAAAAACTGTTAAAACGAAAAAAAACCCCAAACCTCTTTTTAATGTAAAGAATTGAAATCTTTAGAATTCAGTTCACAATTCTCAGCTTGTATTGGTTCTCAGTATAAGCATGGTGGTTCATCCATTTCTAATCCCGCTTTGTGGACTAGCAGTGGCAGAACTTGCTAGCTTTCCACCAATGGAAAGCAGGAATCATAATAACATCTGGTAGTTGACATCCCATATGTGTTCTCCTTCCATTTTATCTTTGAAAAATTGTAAATATATAATTTTTATGCATGGTTCACCAGATAAAAAACATCTATTTCTTTGTTTACCTGCTCCCAAACTAATTGAATAATTAGTTTTCCAATTAAAAAAACAGTTCTGTCAGATACAAAAAAGTACAGACTGCAGAAACACTAAGATGGTTGCAAATCCCCCCTTTTGGCAAGTAGATGGGGACCCTCTTCCTTCTGTAGAGCTTTCTGGAGCCTTCACCAGTAAATTGTATTGAATCAGGCTGGAAAATACTTATAGCCCATTTTTCCCCTGATTTCTTTGTTATCCTTTGGCAAACACAAAGTTCTAGATGTTTATTTTTATGACTCAATCAAGGTAGTTCTCCACTAGTACCTCCATATAAATCCCCACTCATAGTGCTGGGACAAAACAATAAACTTATTAACTACACACAAAAAAAAAACCACCCAAAGCCAAACAAAACAACAGCAAATACTTTTGTACTATCTGCATCTCTTTGTGGGAAGTTCTAAGAAATTATATTTTGTCCATCTCAAAGCTCACACAATTCTGGCATTATTGCAAAATACTAAGGAAACTTGTTTCTGTCAGAGATTCGGTTACCCCACTTACAACCACATTCCTTTACGCTTTTATGTGTGATTTCAGTTCCCAACCTGCTGGGACCCATCACTAATTGTCTCTGTCTATTGTTGAACTTAATAGTCAACAGTATGACTTTGCCTAATTAAATAGGACAAATGCTCAAATGATACATACCTTTCAAAAAAAACTCACATCAGTAAGTACCTTGAGAGTTGTTTTTATAGATAAACTATAGATGAATTGTCCTCGGAGACAATTCCTTTAAATGTTCCTCTAATCAAATACATTTCGCCCCCACCTTATCTCAGAACTTGCTCACTCCCTTTGGTACCCTCCACCGGCAAACCCATAAAAAGGAAAGGTAAAGTGAGCAGCCAAACTTAACCTTCAAGATAAATTGAACTGATTGGTGATGCGCACGTGTTGACAAATATACAGCTTGCAGATAAATAACATCCATGAGGGCTGCTAGCGTGGAGGAGCGCAGGGCAGCAGCTACCTGGGACAGCTGTTTTGGTAGCCCAAGTGACCGCCACAGCTCCAAGGGTTGCACCTCCTCCTGGGAAATAAAAAGCTCAATGTGCAACAAACTCCCATAGCCTCACAGTCCCAAGGAGGCTTGACTGCAAGCAAGGGGTGTATGTAATCCATACGTGTGTCAGTCCCTAAGTCAACGCTGGGTGAAATGCCAGAGGTGATCAACCACTGTGTCTGGCTATTGCGTGTGGATCCTCACCTTCTGGTGCACCAGCTGTAATGGCAGCCCCTCCCCAGCAGTCCTGACTGCTCTAGAGAGTGCAGACTATCTTCTGCCAGGCATAGGGGAGGCTGGGATTTAAACCTTCACATCACTAGTTGCAAACTGAGCTCCTCGCATCTGGCAATGAAGCATCTTCGCTTACCAACATGACTGTGGCTTTTACCTGATTCCCACACAGGGAAACTAGAGATTTGGAAAGTGTTCGGTTGTGCAGGAGGGGCAAGTTTCTACTATAAGAAAATGTTAAACAAATATTAATGTTAAGGTTTGTGGGGAGTTTGTGGGGTTTGGTTTTGTTCTTTAAAACCACACGATGCCTAAGAGAAGCTGTACTTTGGATGCCTGGTGTCCTTATTTTCTCCCAGAGCCTGTGCTGTCTGGACCAAGCTACAGCTCCCATGGCTCACTACAGCATCTCTTGCTGGTCTAGAGGGACTTGAGATCATGGTAATTACACAGCAGCTTTGGGAAACAGAGAACAACTATGGTGCTGGAGAGGAGTTTGGAGTGATAATGGCTCTAATGTAGCAGAAGAGTGGTGTTCCAGAAATGCTTTGAGTTTAGGCTGAAGCATTTCATTTTGGAAACAAAAAGTGTATGTACATGATTTGTAACTTTCTGTTACTCTATTTTCTGAGTAAATAAAAGGTACTGAATGACATACATGGAACATTTCAGTCCAGCAGAGACAAATATGTGCACAAATCAATAATTTTAATAACATACTTTCAACAACTGCTGTTCTACCAAAAAAAAGAAAAAGATGGCAGGGCAGGGCAGGGCTGACTTGCAGAGCCCTTTCACAAAGTGGATCGTGCCCTTCCTCCTCCCCGCTGCATCCTGTTGCATCAGGAAACTACAGTTGCTGGTGGTGTTAGAGCAACACAGACATCACGCTTATGAAAGCAAAAGAAGAAGATACTTTCCTGAGCCTGCTCCTTTCAGAGCTACTGCCGTGCCTGAGCAAACGCCCAGTGCTCCCACGGCTAACCCCTGGGAACGCTAATGCCCCTGTAAAGTTTTACCCAGGCAGTTTGTCAGTCGGCGAGGATGCGCTTGCATTGCAGCTGGGTGGGTAGCGCCGTCCCGCTCTGCTCCCCACGCAGCCCACTGCCTCCACCCACGGGGGCTGCGGGGTTTACTTCAGGAGTACCACTCACCACAATTTAAGAAAGAGCCACATGCTGTGAAACTTAAACATCGCTGATGCTGATACATGAGTGCAATTACCTCGTTCGATGTTTACGTGACAGATCAGTGGTAAATCCAGCATTAAAACCCCGGAGTCCTGATGATACCCAGCTCCCAGCCGCCTGCGGTAACGCTGCTCATTCCTAGTGCAGAGCACACCCATTAAAATGAGACGATGCTATTCCCCATAGCTTTCACAACACAGAATGCAGTAAGATTACATTTAAAATTAAGTTTTCATTTATAAGTTGTTAAAATTGCTTACAGATCTTCTAAAGCAATGGTATGTCAGTAACATACCTATTTATTATACTGCACAGTTGTAAGGCAAGTTTACAAGCAATGCATTGAGTTACCAACTTTCATGACAACTGACAAACTCTTATTAAATTATCACTTACTGACACTTTATGAACAGGACACTCTATGAAGCGATGACAACAGCCCATTGGACACATGGTTTATCTGGGAGAATTCTGGAAAATTCAGTTGTGCAAAAGGAGCAATAGAAGTTTAGAAATGTTGATAAAAAATTTTTGGTTTGGGGAAAATGATGTTGTTATTCTGAGGCTTCAGTACTCAAAAACAATATTTTCAAGGAAGATTTTACTGAAATTTGGCTTAGGTTAGACAATCTAATCGACCTCCTGGCCTTCTAATCCATGAATCAGAACTGATACTAAGAAAGAAACTCATTGGAAAGGAAGAGGAAAAAGTTCAAAGGAATGAAATTGTGCAACAGATAAGAAAGCACTATTCTCAATTAAGGTTTTGAGCAGTGATGCCGTCATCTCACATTTTTCCAACTGGCTAGGACACTAATGTTTCAAAACATTCCTAACCATTAATACACACAATAAAATTAAAACTGAACAGTCAGAAAATATCCAGCACACTGGAGGGAACATTGTGTTTGAAGCAAGTGGCTGTGCTCCCCTTGCAATTCCTGTGAAGGCACAAAAGCCCTCAGACAAAACAAAGCCTAAAAGTAAAGGGACCCAGCTCAGCTTTAACAGAGCAGAGATGATTTTCTTGCTGAGCTCAGATGTTATCAGCAGAGTGAACCATCCTCCTTTAGAGTGTCATGCTGCTTTGGGGCTGTGGGTAGCATCACTGGACCAATCTTGCACCTCAAGACTGTGCTGCACCGAGGGTGGTGGAAGAGGACTGCAGCACGCTTGGTTATAAAAGCTACTTTACTCTTCCTGCTCGACTCATTTTTTCCCCCTTCTCTCCTCTTCTGTGCAAAGTCAGTGCCTTTTCACTTGCCCCTACAGACCGTGGGGCCATGCCAGCCCCTTCCCACTCATGGTTTTTGGGGTAACACACCATTACTGCCTTCCACAGAGCAAAGTCTCACTCCCAGGGCTGGAGAGCAAGGTAGGGAGAAACTACAGAAACCAAACATAGACTTTGATGGTCACACTTTGCACCAGCCCTCGGATGTGCCCCAGTGGTTTAACTGCATTGGTTTGTTCAGATTTGTGACTAGCAGGGCTGGCAGTAGCCAAGGAAAACCCAGGGCCGGACAAACACCAGCAAGGAGGCAACGACTGGAGATTTTTTTTAAACATCAACAGAAATGCATCAGCTTCTAAAATGAACATTTAGGGAGACTTTGTTGCTCTGCAGCCCATGAGATAAATATGATTTTGCTGTTTAACGCACGTGTAGACAACTTGCTGAGGACAGCACCTCTTTTGCTGGCATGAATTAGGTCCTTCCAGAGTATTTCTTTGTAATGTTTTGTGTTCGTTCAAATAATGAAAAAGGTTATAGCCTTCGTAATAATTATCTCAAACAGAGACATTAATGAATCATTCATCAAATGAAAGGGAACAAGTGTTATATAAAATGCCTTAGAAAACTTGCCTTTGTTCTAGTAATTTAGCAGCTGGCAGCTGCCTCATCTCCATGCACAAACACACGGGGATTAAAACAACAAGAGAAAAATTGGGCTTAAAGCTACCACGGCCAAAGGCTAGGGGGTAAAATCTTCAAAATACCCTGTGTGATTTATGCACTCGCATCCTACCCAAGAGCACAAGTTTTGAATTTCCATGACACTTCTCCTCTTGCAAAACCACTATGCAGAAATCCAGTTCCCTTGCTGGTGCCGCTGCCCCAAGTCACAAAGTCAAATGCACATCTCCATCGCTCTACCAGCTGGCTCTAGGAGCCCCTGCACCTAGACATGCTCCTCAGAAGGCTGGGCTCTTCTCAGAGTCTGGTCCCTAGAGAGGTAAACCAGTGTGACCAGAACAAAAGCACTGGTACACCCCATGCCCAGAGCTGCTTCTCCAGGCGGCGTGTGGGTGCTCTCTTTTGCACACTCCAGTCAAATACTGCGGTTGAACTGCTCCTTGCGTCAAAGGGTCAAATCTGCCCACTTGGACAGTCATATCTGCTTGCTTCATACATGTGCTTTATCATCCTTGGCTGCTTGAACAGAAGATAGATGGCTGCTGCTGGGCAGGTTTGGGGATTTTTCCATTTCTCTCCTTAGTGTGATGGGTAGCATGTTATTGAATAAACAGACAAGCCAGATCCTGGGAAAGGTCAGGATTCATTATGAGTAAGAGGAAACAACTTATCCCCCACATGCATATAATTGGGCCTGACTTCCATTAGCACGAGGCAAACAGGCAGCTTCCGACTGGGTACCTCAAGGGAGTGTTATAAAAATAGCTGCAAGCTCAACCAAGTTTAGCCAGACGGGAGTGAAGACTAGCACAATAGCTAACAAGGAACCACAAAGGAGATTAGAAAGAGACACAAAGGAGGCTGCAGGTGACTGCTTGCCCCCCAGACAAGTATTTTGCTCCATTCATTATGAAGCCCCCCAAGTTAGTCTGGAAGGGGCCAAACAGGGAATCTTCCCAAGCACTTTCACCACATCTTTTATGAAGATCTGATACTAAAGCAATACTGCTTCTTCTGGATAACACTCACAGGTTTTTGACATTATTCTTTCCCTGCTGTTAGTTTTCAGACAGACAGAGTCCAACTCAGTAGTCATTATCTCAGGAAGATCGGCTGGTCGGATACCTGTTGGCTTTAGGAAGACAGGAGTGTCAGCATGGTTGATGCTACAGCCAACTTTCCACTCTGGTTGGATGAAAGTAATTTTAACCAGTGTCTCCAAAACGTTAACTGAAGTCTTGCGGTGACCCTGGAGAAGATAGACAAGAGCAGTGTTTCACCAGCATGTTTCTGCTTTGAACTGAGACAACAGACAGAGAAACCCAGGCACGACCTGCCACAGAGAGCCTGAACTGACATGCCCAAATCCGGTTCAGATCCGGCTAATTGCACTGTTGCGACTCCCAGGCTAAACAGCTGCCCCTGTTTAAGCTGGTTTAATTTAAGTTTGCTCAGCAGATGTTTCAAAACAGTGCAAGCACTCGGTGCAGGTCTTTGCAGCCCAGCCTGGTTTTGCACCCACACATCAGAACCGTTCTCACACAAAGAAGGTGGATTCAGTATATCAGGCAGTACGACCTGCCAGCCTTACCCTGCTGCTTCAGCAGCCATCACTGAGTGCTCGAAAACTAGAAAGCAACCAGCTCCTGTCCACAGCCACACCAGGCAGCCGAGGCACCTTCGCCTCCCTGCAGCCATGGGGATGGGGCAACTCAGTTAAGCATCTGTCACCTCTCTGCGCTTAAGGGATGGAGCTACCTTTTGCCTTAAATTGTCCTGAGATGTAGCAAACTTCAGTTTGTACCACCACATTTTTAAAAAGTAAATCACAGGTTCCAGTGGAGGCCCACCTGGATTTACTCACACCTTGTGTAATTTTTCATCCCTGTGCAAGGCAGAGGCCCTACTACAGAAGCTAGAAACTGACTTCTGAGGAAAAAAAAAATAAAAAAAAAAAACTAAAATGTATTCAGTTTCACAAAATTCACTTTAAGAAAAAGAGTGAAAGACAGACATGCTTAATGAAAAACCTCAAAACTCATTTGAGATGAGATCAATAAATAGAAATCAGTACTGAATGCAAAAAACCAATGGCATGATAGAGCAAGAAGTGGAGGTTCAACCCACACTTGAACGGGGCACAGTGCAGTCTCCAAATACATAGAAGTTGCATCCCTCATCCAAACCTCACAAGGTATGAGACCTTCCTGTCTTGCAAAGTTAATGTCATAATCTTCAATGATAACAACTTTACTATGAAAGACTGTGAATGAAAATATAGGCTCTTTGGAATATAGGTATATGATAACACACAGTATTTCTTAGCCTAATTTATCCCAAATCTGAAGTGAGGCAACGGCAGGGTTAAAGCCCAGTAGACTCACCTACTCTTCTTTTTTCTCACATACTCATTTTTTCTTTCTTTTTTTTCACCCCCCTCAGGAGAGTTGAACTTTTTAGAACTTGATCTGATGAGTCTGCAAATAACTGTCCCAAGTTTTAGCAATCCACACCTAATTAGATGAATAGCAATGCAAAGCAATATAATTGTTGCAAGCTGCCTGTGTTGGACAGTGAAGAATCTGCCCAAAGAAGTGAAAAACTGCAGTAGTCACTCCCTTTGCTGACAGCAAGAATTTTTCAGATGAAAAATGCTTCCTTTTTGCTATTCCATACCCCCGAAATTATCATAGCCTATTAATATAAAAGCAGAAAATGGCACCTTTCAGGAATGCATGCTTGTTATATAAAGTGCAGTAAATACACCATTAAGGTTAGACTGTATTTCAGCCTCATCAGCTTCAGAATAGATTTGGGTGCTCTTCTGAATGGACGCCTAAATACACTGGAAGTTTTGCAGAACATCTGCATCCTCTGAGGAGATCCGAGCTGGTGGGGAAAGCACAGCCTTCCTGTGGGAGGAGCGGCTGTTTATTGCTCAACGTGCACACACTCTCGGGACACTGCAGAGATGACCCACAAGTCTAGCCTGGTCCACCATGCTCCATTAGGTACTAAACCACAGGTATCTGAGCAAGCCTGGCTTGTAGAGCCATTGACACCAGGAAGGAGCATGGCCAAACATGGCTGTGGTTAGCGAGGACAGTGTGCAGATGCTCTCCACCGATGGAAGGGGCTGGAAATGGCAGCAAAGCGTGACAAGGAATGTTAAGAGCTGCGTTTGATACATGCCCATTAACTAGCTCCTCCATGCAGGGTGCTAGCATTTCACCTCCCAGGCGTGTTACTAAGAAATTAAGGCAGAAAGCGCTACCAGTGCCTTGTGCTCCCAGGCACCACTGTCATTTATGGGAGGAGAGGGGAACTCAGTGTCAAAGGCCTGGGCTTTCGCTGGCATCCTCCAAAGCTCATCTGCCTCTCCATTGACTTAATTTAGACAAGGACAAATGTGAAAGGCTGGCTCTGACTCTGCGTGGGTCAGAGGGACTGCAGCTGTCATGGTGCAATATCATGGGAATTGCAGCTACTCTGAGCTTACCCTGGGCATAGATGTGGCACCGAGGGAGAGCGGAGGCACTAATTAATTGGCAAGACTGGTTTGATAAAATGAGTGGTAAAATGATGGGACTAAAGAACATTGCTAGCAGTACTAACACGTGCAACTGAGGTAGAGCAAAGTCCTCCCAAATGATAATGGGTATGACTAGTCTGGATTGGACTGGGAGGAAGCATCATTTGCTCCTGCCTATTTGGCAGAGAAAGGGATTAAAAGGCTTTTTATATCTTTTCTGTAGTTCCTCGTGAACAATATTGCTAATGCTTTCAAATGACCAGGAACACCCCTGAAACTCAATAAAAGTCCTGACTGCTGGCTTAGCTACTACAGGGAAAATTCTCAACACTGGGAAACCAAGTGAGTTTCCCGCAGGTCTTTCACTGACAACAAAACTGGTAGGAAAAAAAAAAAAGAAATTGCATATATATATATATCTGTCTTACAAAAATACTGTAAGAAATGCAACACAGTATTTTGCCAATGACAATTGATTAGAGACATTGCTCTGCCCTCCAAAACACATTGGCAACTTTCCCAAAAGAGATGTGATTTATTTTTTTCAATCTTTAATGACTCTCAAGTCACGCAACAGGCAGTTCACGTAATTCATTAAGCTACATTGCTGCTTTCCTTGCCAGCAGCAAGCAGAAAAACACAGATTTGCCCTTGCACCATTTCTGTGCTTATCGATTATATCATTAGGTAAGCAAATTGGTTACCTCACTTCAGACTCCGTGCTAAATTACAGTCACTAAGGTTTGTCATCACCTTAATAGGGTATCGACTGCCCTGAAAAGAATACACTGAAAATCCCTGCATCACAGAAGTAGTGATTGTGAAGGAACATTCCCAGCTCCGATACAGTCTCGAGCACGACACACATTGTACTAAATTGTAATTTATAGCAAGGTCAAAATTCAAACCATTGTATATGCTGCAAGCACTCATTTTAACAGATCAGATATGCTACCCATCAAATACAGGTTTCCCTAATAGTTAAATTGCTCTGTCAATGGGCAGCAAACTGGCCTCTCTGCAGACAGAAGCATTCACAGTGTGTTAGTGATGGCTGAAGTTCCTAGGGGACAGAGATGGAGCAGATTTATGGGAGCCTCCCATGGCATGGACGCTTGTCTAGTCCTGCAGGTCCAGCTGCTGGGTTTTATCTCTGCCTCTGCCACTCCCTTTACTGAGGACTTTGGGCTCCGTTCACCTCTGTCCTGGTGAGAAAAGGGGATCGTACTGCTTTCACCCATCTGCAAAACAGTGCCGATGAGGGGAAAAATTGGTCAAAGAAGTGACTAAACCTAACCAGAGACAGGAGAAGCCTAACCCCATGTCTGACTCTTCCTACTCACAAAGTGCATGCTTTGAACAGGAACTAAAGCCAGCAAGTAATCTACTCCAGCCTGCTCTCAGACCCACTTTTCGCCTTATAGCACAGATATAATGAGAGTGTTTTGCTTCTAGGCAGGTCAGCTTAAAATCCTCTAAGAGCCCCAGAAGGATATACTGAGTCAGGGCCGACAGCAAAAATGCGTTATCACCGCTCTGCAAAATGCCCCAGCCTGCATTAAAAGGGCAAAGTCACAAGGCAAGTTTGTCTAGGTCCTGAAAGCAGAAAGATGGGCAGAGGTGGCTTTTGTTGTGGCCAGGGAAGATACCAGGCACCCCAGAGATAAGGTGCCCATCCCACAGCACCCCATGCAAACACACACCCTACTTCATCTGGGCTACTGGTGAGTGAAAAAGTAGATACACTCTTCTGGAAGGACCTCTCTGTTAGTCACAGCAAATGTTCATTGATTCTCATCGGCTTTTAGATTAGGCCCTTAATTACTACTAACTGAGGCTGGGGGTTGCAAAGCAACTTAGCAGCAAAAAGATTGGCAATACCTGAACTGCTCAGTCACTCTGCCAAACACCATGTTTCAGCTCAGTTCAGGTTTGGGGTGGACATACAGGTTCTTACCAACTTAATCTAGAGAAAACAGGTTGTCTGCTTTTTGGCTTTATTCTGTATCTCACACGTATCAGTATTGCTTCTCCACATCCATGTACACTTTTCTATTTCCCAAGAAGCATCATTAGCAGTATGTGACACCCTTGCCTGCAGCAGTGTGATTAAAGTGCACCCCAGAAGGCTGCACAAGCAGATCATTCAATGCAAACCCCATAGTGCAAGGAGAGCAAGACACGGGGGGAGAGGAAGAAATGGAGGAGGCCTCTGCACAGCTGCGGTGGTAGAGCTGGAGGAAAACAGCCCCTTTGCCATTCAGTAGGATCTCAGCTGTCTTTTTACCTAGGAAAGAAGTGGAGCTGTGCATTTCCCTCTGCTATGGAAAAAAAATGGTGGAGGACAAAGCACAAGGAGCTCCTGTCACAGAAGAGGCCACTGGTCCAAGGCAGGATGATGAAATGTTGGGACTGGGGAGGTTTCTCACCCCTTGCAGCTTCCCTCCAAGCCCTGAATGGACATTATGAGAAATCATCATTAGGAAGGGCCTTATCACACCTACATAACCCCTGAGTAGTGCCAGAACAGTTCATTGCAGGATAAATATAGCCTTGGTGTACACCTTTCTGGACCACAGTAACTGGATGATTTTAGTTACATTTCTTTGTAAAGATATTAAGGAAGCTTATCATCATCTCAGGCGTTGAATTCAATGAAAGACTCACTCAAGGACACACAAAAATCTAAGCAATTCCAAGGAAAATAAATAACTTAGGAGGCCTGACCCGTACACCACAGGAATTAAAAAGTCTGAGGCATATTTATTCATGGAATATATACTCCCCTAAGAACAGCCAGATGTTTATTCAATTGGTGTATAAATAGCTTTATCAATATTGGGTCTATTTAATGGGTATCTTTTATGATTTCTCTAGAGCAGAAACATTAGACTTCCATGTAAGGACCTATGGATACTCTCAGAAAACAATTCTGTGTGGCAAGCTGACACAGATCAGATGTACTCATTCCCTGCCATTTGAATTTGAAAGGAAATTTGTTTTTTATGCTCCTCATGTTGTTTCCTTCATTATTCCAAGAAGTTGAAAAGCTCTGTGCTTTTTCTGGCAGGGCTTCCTCACCCCAGAGCAGGAAAAGCCTCCTGCACTCTGTTTATAAATGAAAATGCAAACAAGCACACCTGCACAGACAATCTGCAAACACTAACTTCTTTCTTGAAAATACCCCAGGAGAGAGAAATTGCAAGCAGAACAGTGTTGCTGCCTGGGGACCTGATTGTTCCTCAGGGTTCAGTAACACCTGTCTGCCTGAGCACGTGGTTTTGTAACTCACATGGTCCTTGCTGCACCAGTTGATGCAAGGACAGGGCACCATCATGAGTCGTCAATCCCTGCTGGAATGCAAGCCAAGGTCCCCTGTGTCCATGAGCGGTCATTCTGCCACCCGAAACAAGTGGTTTCCATGAGCCACTTCTTGCAGTGAGGCAGTTCCTTCCCCAGCTCCAGCCATGTGACAGTGCACATGAACACTACATCCATCACTTTGCTACCCCAAACCAGCAGCAGCAGAGGCAGTGCTCTGGCCAGGCTGAGCTGTTTGTCTTCCAAGGGGAACGTACCTCTTTACACCCTGCTGTAGGATGCTCTAGGATCCCATGTGTAGGATAGACGACGGATGGTCCTCCAGCTGAGACTATAAAACCTGAAAATGCACACTCTGCACATACACTGAAGAGCTCACAGCCTTTTTCACTCAAGGTGCTCTTTGTTGCAAGGGTCCTTAGAAAAATCACAGTGCACAGCTTTTTCAATAGCAACTTGGGAACCCAAGGCCCAGTTTCACAAAGCGACGTGATTTGGTATCACTCAGGTGCTTTAAAATACTCCATCAACAGATTTTCTTTTTACTTCCAGTTCTAGGAAGAAGCAGAAACTGCAGCAATGAGGGGGTGCCTGCACCTGGATAACATGGGATGATGTGAGAGGCATGTAGGGGTCAAACATGCTTGCAAATAAAGACCTGGAGACATCTGTGCTGAGAAGGTGCCTGTCCCAAAATTCACCTTGCCAGAAGGAAATTAACAATGACAGAGTTTGCCTAAGACAACAATCAGATGGATTAAACAGAAACAGGTGGGGAATTCCCAAGAGACTTGAGAAAAGGCATCAGCTTGGAAACAAGTGTGAAAGACCCAGGAAAATTTGCAGCAGTGGGGAGAAACTGGTAACAGCAGCAGGCAAACCCCAGTCCAACATTGCCAGAAGGTTAGGAGGGTTAGTTATAAGAGGGAATTTAGGCATTTGTAGGCATTAATTAACATCTTGTAAGTATCTATGTTTTATATGTTGTATTGCTAATACTGATGCTGGATATACAGTTCACCAATTGCCAGTTTATTAGATGCCCATAATGATCCAACGAGGTGCTTTGATCCTGATTTGATTTAAACCATGTGAGTGAAGCAGTTTTTCCCTGTGACACACCAGAAATTTCCCTGACTGCAGGGGAGAACATAAGAGGCGGATCAGGCTTATGGGTCCAAATCCCAAATCCTTCACTCATCTGTGAAAACATGACTCACCCAGCAGTAATGGTCCCCATCATCTGGAAGTTTAGAGCACCATTTCAGTGCTTCATGGAGCGCTTTGAGATAAAAGATGTCATATAAAAATATTTTATGTTTAACACTTTGGCAGGTGTGACATTCCATCTCATAAAAGATAATCAGAGATATACACAGGATAACACATTACAACTTTATCTTATGAATCAACCCCAGCAGAGCTTAAGTGCTTATCCAGCAAATCAGACAGAGCAAAACCAGAAACCACCCAGAGGATTTTTTTTTTAAATGTTATATTTGATTCCCCTTCAAACTCATTTTGTTTTATTATTTTTTTAAGAGCTGAAAGAAGTCAGATTAGATATTTAAACTCAGGTGCCTTTTCAAATGGGAACAGATAAACTCAGAGCTCAACATTTAAAGCCTACATAAACCTTATGGGTTTCTGTGGCTTCAAGCAGAACCATATTGCCATTTATGCTCCGTTCAAGGCAAGACAGATGCAGTCCCAAACCCAAATATGCCTGGATAATAAAGACTGCTATAAGCCAGGCATTTTCTGAACTTGTGCAATCAGCTAATTCTCTAACAGAGACTACTTGGCAGCCCCTTTTTTTTTTTTTTTTTTTGCCACAACATCTTTATATATACAGATCAAAGGACCCAATCCTGAAGTTTTTATTCTTGTGAACTTGTGAGTATGGCTGATCTCAACCCTCATAATTATATGTTGAGATTTTTTTTCCTTCAGTTAGTTTCTTACACCCACTTTTTTTTTTTATCCAGGGGATTTATAAAGCTAACATTAAAAAAAAGCCCAGGAAGACAGAAATTTGTACACACAGGCCAGTGTATCAACTGAGCATCAACCAAGATTTGAAATATGATGGGACTCAATAAGGTTTGGCAGTTTTTTTCTATGTAGGAAACAAACTGCAGGAGAAACCTAGCTCAAAGCAGTGCCTGTAGTGCAGGGACAGGGAGAGAGGTTGAGGAAGCAGAGGAGTCTCTGATTTGTCTTCAGAAGCTTCTCTGTGTTCTCCAAGGATGTAACCTGGCTCCACGTAATGGACAGCAGTAAAATTTGTTTATTTCCAAGATTCTTTATTAGGCCAAGGACAACTGTATTCCTAAAGCTCCTCAGTCTTGGATGTACTTGCATAAAAAAAGTGTCTCTCTAAAGGGCTTCCCTCCAAAACATATTCCTTGTAAGAAACGCAGTGCTGCATGTGGTCTATTGTCATGGTTTGGGCCAGACTGGACACTGAAACAAATGATAGATGCTCTCCCCCATCTCTCTTTCCAAGGAGAGGAGGGAGAGAGAGAGAGAGACTTCTGAGTTTAGAAAAAAAATAAACTACTTTAATGAAAATATTAATAAAATAATGAAAAGGAAACAATGAAATATACACAATATATAGAAAATCAGTATCGAGCTCCCAGGATGATGATCACATCACTGGCAGGCACCGGGAAAGTCCCAGACTGGACTCTGCAATGGACAGGAACCGGATTCCAGATCCGGAATCAGGAATGCACGGGTCAGGATCACAGGCAGACAAACAGACAGACATTCTTGGATGCCAGTGACTGATAAAAGAGGGCTGACCCTTTGATCCCTCAACATTTATACTGCAGATGGGATGGAATCCCCTGTTGGTCAGTTTTGGGTCACCTGTCCTGTCTGCTCCTCCCCATACATACAACCCCTCTACGCTTTTCTGCTTCTGACCCTCCAACGGGGCAAATAACAAAGTTGTCTGACTTTGGGCATTACAGCAGTAAGTATAAGCAAGAGCCTCTCTGCGTACCATCCCTTGGCATCAATTAGAAACAATCAGGTCTTATCACTCTGGGAGCAAACAGTGTCTGGGCAATGCACTGTTAATTTCAGAGAGTTCAGTTAGTTAGAAGAGGCTTCGCTGCAAAGTAAAATGACTGAACAGAAACGTAGTTCTGTTCTACCTCAAACCAGGACATCTATAAAGCAGGCTATCAAATATACCTTTTAGTGATCAACAAAAGGAGCAGACCACCTACCTGCTCACAGATGATGTATGCACACAGATGCTCAACAAATTCTCATTTTTTATACAAAATCAAAACCCTGGCCCTTGTTGCTGCAACCTCAGCCCTGTCACAGGGATGTGCCTGACACCTGGCATCTACTAACGAACTTTCAGGTGCATCAGTGACCTACTTTTAAACAAAATCTGCACAGCTGGTCCAGGAAATTTCCCCTCATCATTCATTTGGCCTGAACATCCAGATCAGGTAGCAACTGCCTGTAGCACAAACACATATATTTTCTTTGTGGTTTCATAGAATTCTGGCCACTTTCGCCTCAAGGTGTGCAAAGCAAATTACATTTCATATGTAGCTTTTTTTCCTTAAGCTATGCATGTGAACAGCTCCCATAACTCTTTCAAGAGCATCAGCAGAACATCATTTATTGTTAAAAAGTATGTTCTAGACAGGAAATTTCTTTTAAAGCAAACTACTTACCAACAACTCAAATCAGCCTGTTTAGTTTCCAGGCCACCAAATCAGTGCAACTATGATTCTTTTCAGTACCCAAATATCCTTTTACTTATGCCAGTACTACACTGATGTATCCCTCACCTGTGCACACATATGCTCCTGCCTCCAGAGGCAGCTTTTAATGCCCACCCCAGGATTTCTCAGCCAAATCCCTGTTTAGAAACCCCAAGACCTAAATCTTGTGCTTTTTACCAAGAAACAGGCAGCCGCATCAAGGAGACAGACAAGGTACTGTAGGAATTACACCAGGGAAAAGAAAGCAGTACTAGCCCAGAGCAACCCCCCTGCCAGTTCAGTGCCCACCTCCGGCAGGGGAAGCAGGTCACCCCAAGGGCCTGAGGAGTGAGCCCTCCCCAGCGCCAGCTGTCCACAGGACTCGGTCCTTCAGGCACTGCCAGCACAAGAAGGGCTCCAACTTCCAACTTCCACCTGCAGCTGAGAAGAGAAGACGTAAAAATACCTAATTTCCATTCTACTTGTTACATTCATAGAATTTTCTCTGGCCTTGCTTACACCTTATTTTTGCAACAAGCCATTTTCTCAAGAACAAGGACATCCTGTGAGGAGTTCATCAATGGCTCATGGTTCACCCCAGGTCACAAATCCCTGCCTCTGACTTCATCGCTCCCACAACAGCCCCATGCAGGGTCTCCACCAGAAATGCTGATGGTTCAGGGTCTTGGGTCGCGCTTTTGGGCACGTGGTACAACTAGTAGCAAAGAACAAGGCAGATACACACAGAAAGAGCAAGCAGTATACACAGAACTGTTTACAACCCAAGCTAGTTTCAGCTGCCATGGAGCCAGCAGTACTGTTATTTTGGTAGTTTAAGTTTCTAGGAATAAGACAAATATTTAAAATTAAATTTTTCACTTGCAACTGAACAGTACATTCAATCTCAAGAACTGGAAATTCTCGATCAACTAGAAGAAGGAGCGGGACTACTAGATCTCATAACCTATTTCCTTTCCAAGCATGATTACTTTAATTCCATTTGATTTTAAAATCTAAATTCTGATGATATATGTTGCTAAAAGGGACTGTCTAAGAAAAAAAGATTAGAGGGGTGTATAAAACGCATCCTGTCTCACTCTGGCACCATTTTAAGTATCCAAAACAATAAAAAAAAAAAATTCTGCAGAGGTGTTCCCTCATAGCTGGACTTCTTATTATCAAATTCAGCTCTCCCGAGCTTTGGAAGAAGACAGAGACCTCTTGTGAAAGATCAATGTACTGCAAGCCCACGTACCACACACCTCCTTGGTACCTTCCTCCTTCTTTTCTCTCTTTCCATACTAATGGGGTCTTTAGTGAACATACCCATGTCCTATTCCAACCGCTTTCATCTCAGCCACCAACATCGTAGTGCACGTCCCGCAGCTGACAGGGATGCACAGGCCCTCTGCATCTTTGGCAGACCCAGAAGGGTTTGAACCCTGACCAGTGGCTTCTACCGTAAGTTAATTTTGTGCTCAAATAACAGAGGTAAACTCCCTTAGAGGACCGGCTCCTCCCTGTTCTACCCATTCAGTAGGACAGCCCTAGAGGAGGGTCAGTCTAACCCAAGAAGGAGAACGAATTTTCATCCGTGATAAAAAATTTCCATTTGTTTCAACAGACTTGAAATCAGATCCATATACATTTTCAAAGTGCTTTACAAGCAACTGAAAGTTTAACTTTTAGATTTTTTGACTCTTAAAGAATGAAGAATGTAAGAATATAAGCAAGTCAGAGCCAGTGGAGGAAAACAAAACTATTGTGACAAGCAATAGACACCAAAAAAAATAGACGCCAAAAAACAATGCATGGAAACTTATTTTCTCTAAAATGAGAAGCCTTTCTGCATCTTATGGAGCTTCAGCTCCATTTGGTTGGTGCAGAGCTAGGTGTATTACACACTAACAGTAACAGTGGTTGACACAGAGCGAAAGTGTATCTGTAAATCTAGCTTCCGTGAGGGATCTCTACACACGCACCCTTAGTAAATAGGCTGCTATGATAGCATCAGGTGAGTTGTCTGCGTATCAGTGCTCAAAGAGGTCATGTACCCTGACTCATCCCTAAGAACAGCTTCATTGTCATCACAGCCTTCCTCATCAGAAAGCTTTTTGTACAGTGCAAGGCTAATTCAACAAGCCTTGCAAAACAAATGCACTCCACCAAGCTCGGTGAAGGTGGAGTCAAGCTTCCTTGGCTTCCTTCCTTCCTTCCACAGGCTCCAACTCCAGCTTCAGTGTGCACCCCCCCAGAATCAGTGTGGGACAGGAACCTGCAGTCAGTGCCTCAGCGCTGCCTCGCTGCAGCCGTGGATGGCAGCAGCAGTCGGTTGGCTTAAATCCATGACTTGAGAGATCAAGTCTCAAAACTTGAGCTGAAAAAAAACAGCAAAATGCTTGGCATGGCCTGAAGAATCAGGAACCAGAGGTGGCTACAATCGTTCTACTAGCCAGTGCAAGGGAAATATAAACAGAATCGTACAATAGTTTGGGTTGGAAGGGACCTTTCAAGGTCATCTAGTCCAACCCCCCCTGAAATGAGCAGGGACATCTTCAACTAGATCAGGTTGCTCAGAGCCCCATCCAACCTGACCTTGAATGTTTCCAGGGATGGGGCATCTATCACCTCTCTGGGCATCCTGTGCCAGTGTTTCACTATCCTCATTGTGAAAAATTTCTTCCTGACACCTAGTCTAAATCTTCCCTCTTTCAGTTTAAAGCCATTACCCCTTGTCTTATTGCAACAGGCCCTGCTAAAAAAGTTTGTCCCCCTCTTTCCCATAGACTGCCTTTAAGTACTGAAAGGCCACTATAAGGTGTCCCTGCAGCCTTCTCTTTTCCAGGCTGAACAACCCCAACCCTCTCAGCTTATCCTCATAGCAGAGGTGCTCCAGCCCTCTGATCATCTTCATGGCCCTCCTCTGGACCTGCTCCAACAGGGCCATGTCCTTCTTATGTTGGGGGCTCCAGAGCTGGATGCAGTACTCCAGGTGGGGTCTCACCAGAGTAGAGTGTAGGGTGAGAGTCACCTCCCTCGACCTGCTGGCCACACTTCTTTTTAGGCAGCCCAGGATATGGTTGGCTTTCTGGGCTAGAGGCACACATTGCCGGCTCATACTCAATTTTTCATCCACCAGTACCCCCAAGTCCTTTTCCACAGGGCTGCACTCAATCCATTCATCCCCCAGTCTGTATTGATACCGGGGATTGCCCTCACCCAGGTGCAGGACCCTGCATTTGACCTTGCTGAACCTCATAAAGTTCACATGGGCCCACCTCTTGGGCCTGTCCAGGTCCCTCTGGATGTCATCTCTTTCCTCAGACACATCAACCACACCACTCAGCTTGGTGTCATCCACAAACTTCCTGAGGGTTCTTTGAAGCTGAGGCTCCTCGAGTACAGACTGAAAATAAACGAAGAAATAACTTTGCTGTCAGACACCGGCTGTTTATCGGTTAAGAGCAGTGATGAGCCATTAAGGGATGACTCTGCACACAGACACTCCAGTGTTTTGTTCTGGTGTCTGTTCATTTTTAACATAACCTGCTACCACAGTAGCATCGGTGGTCAATATTTTCTATATTGGAACAGCTGCTCCCAGGCAGTAATTTGGAAAGGCCAATGCCATCACAGCACCTGCGCTGTGCCCAAAATGAAAGCTCAGTGACCACATACTGGGCTGCTGTCTCCTGCGGCAGGGAAAGAATTGCTCACCAGGACCACAAAGGCCTTTTCTCTGCCAGGTGCCTCATCTTCTCATGATGATGCTGGAGGCTATGAGGGGAAGCTGAGTGCAGGAACTTGAAGAGGCAGAGTGCAATAAAAATTGAGTATTTGTTTCAAGCAGAAGGAAGGCATCGGGGGGGGGGGGGGGGGGGGAAGCTGGGGAAAGGGAGGTTGCCGAGATCCCAAGTCCTCCTCTGAGACCCTGCCTGGCAATAAATCCCCACTTTCAGCTGCTTGCTGCCTACCTCAGCAGTTTCAGCTGCTTGAAAATTGGCTGGTCCAGGACCACGGTATCCAAGCTCCAGCAGCACAGGTCAGCCTTAGCGCAGCACAGAGATGAAGCTCTTCGTCTCTGACTCAGAGGAAAGAAAACAGCCCACAGAGCTTAGTAAGACACAGAACAAAACAACACGTTTTATCTCCAGCATCTCCCTCCACCCTCAATCTATTTATCACTCAGGGACATGACTTACAAGACCATCCTCTGTTCACTTCTGTCTGGATCTTCCTCAGTATCTGATGGTGCCAAATGGCACCTTGCTGACAACTCTTCTGCTCGTCTCTGCGACGAGCACAAATCTTGGTGTCTATCTCCAAAACAGATAAGCTGAATGGGAGATGAAGGAAAAAAAGTGGCCAAAACATCCAAGCCTTCAAACTGTAAAAAACACAGGGCATCATTCGCTGCCAAAGGGTATTTGCTACAGGCACGGTTTGCACCAGTGGAACCATGCCGGGAGAAAACAGGGTGTAGGGTTTCCCAGCAGGGAAACCTTGAGGGATATGGGTGGGAGAAGGACAGAGGACTGCCTTTGCAGCCACATGTGTCAGCCCTGTTCCTGCAGAGGCAGCGGAGGGGTCTAACTGGGAGCTGACATGCACTGCTGGGATGGCTGGGACGGCTGGGACATCTCTGCTGGGATCTCCCCACCCGGGCAGGCACTGGGCGAGCTCCCACGGGGCAGCCCCTTGGGACCAGCAAGGCGAGAGAGGCTTCCCAGGGAAGCAGGCAGAGGGAAGACATCTCCTCAGCATTTTCCCCTGGGGAGATTCAGACCAAAAATACCAAATTTCCACACCCGCTGCCCACAGCAGCTGTGGCGCATGTCCCAAAAGCCACACCGGTGCACCCAGCCACCCCGTCCGCTCTCGTGCAGAAGTAGGGGCATCATCAGAGCCATCCTCTGGGCCACACCCCCTGGCAAGGGGGTGTCAAGAAGATTCCCATTTTTTAAACTGGTCTTTTTTTCCCCTCTGGAGGCACCAGAAGAAGATGTCAATATCTAAACCACTTTTCCTGGACTCATTTCAAAGTCAGGGGACTTCTGCGCATCCTGGAGAAAAACAGCTGTTCGTGTCAAAGTTCGTTTGCGAATTAATGCTGCAGCCAAACCAAAACCTTTCTGTGAAGCTAACTGCCGTGCAGAGAGCAGCACCCTGCGGTGCCCGAGGCCCCCCCATTTCTGTGCCAAGAGCACCACCCGGTGGCCTTCCCGGCCACGGCGCTCTCCCTCAGAAACCGTAAAAAAAAATAAAACAACCCTAAAATATTTGAAAGGGAGGGAAAAATCAGAAGCTTAGGGTTGTGCAAAGAGCTGTATGGATACGCTGGGTAAAACCCCTGTGTGCTTACCGTATGAAACCCAGCTAGTAAATGAGCAATGAACAAAATCCTGTATTATAGACATCTAGTGGAAGAGGGAAGGGTCACAGGGTGGGTTTTGCTGGGACCGGCTGAACGTGCAGGGCTGCAGGGAGAGCAAGCTCCGGTCCCACTCATGGCAGGCACTTGCCTCCTTCTTCTCCTCCTCCTCCTCCTCTGGTACCTCACCTCCCAGGAGAGCAGTGCTGCTGCTCGGGGGAGGAAAGTGCCACCATCCCAAAGGTGCTGCATCGCACAGCGGCGTGCCTCTGAACAGTTCCCTGGGCCATCAGAAAGCCAAAGCAGGTCCAGTAAAGCTGGCCTGGCCAGCGATGGACACCCACCTCCCCATTTCTACCTTTCTTCCGCTATCAGTTTGCTTCTACACTGGGCGTTTCATGAGCTTATGGCATGTTTTTCTGAAGCTTGGACGATCTTGAGGCCTAAAACTGAGCATTTAACAAGTGCTCATCAGTAGTTACTCACATGCAGCTACCATGCTTTGGCTGGACTTGTGCGCTCATTGGGTTCCCTGGGGAGCGCTCACCAGAGAAGACCTTCCCAAGCACGGTGGGGTTTCTGTGTGTATCCTCAAGCTGCCCGAAGCAGGAATACGTTAAATAATTCAGTCCTGGCAAGGGCGACAGCCCTGTGGGAAACAAATTGTACAAGTGTTATTGGCTGCTAATGGTAATCTTCAGGAAGGAAAAGAAAATGCACACTTCTGTTGAGATGAAAAAGGAGCATGTCCAGCTAACAAATAATTCCCAGTAGCCATGCCACAAGACCCACATGCAAAGAATGAGAAGGCTCCACTGCTTTTAGCATACTGCTCTGAGGAGTTTTTATAACAGCTGAAAGGATCCAAGGGAAAATTGAAATGGGTGCAAGAAAGCCACGCTCTGCCTGACACCGGAGACCTTACCAAGAAGGCAAGTGAATTCACCAATTACCTGAAGTAGTAATAAATAAAAAGACCTCACAACAGTATGAGTGGGAAGGAGGAAAGTGTCGGGCAGGGCTAATTTGGGAGCGAGCAGCCTACGCCCAAGCTCAGCCTGGCAGCACGGCACCGGCTGAGGTGCAAGTTTGGGTCACCCAAGGCACCTCTAGCTCACCGGGTCATGGGAACCATGGAAATAGCATTCAGTCAGCTTATTCAGTCCTTCACCTCTCTTTTTCTCCTCTTTCATTTCTCTTTCCTTTCCACTTTCCTTTTCCTTAGGAGTTTAGAAAGAACGGTTTCTATTGTCTGTAAACAGACCAGCTGGCAGGTCATGCAGCCCTAGCTGTGACAAATACTACAAATGTGTGATAAATACATCCAGCATGTACTTGTCCTGTTTATCTTCTGGATGTCACTTCGCCTAAATACAGCCACATCATGAGAGGCGGGTTTTTTTTTGCTAAAATAGCAAAAGTGCTTTAGTAAAGCTAGAATTACCTAAAAGGCTCTTCACTTCAAGAGACACTTCAAGACACTGCAGCGCTGTAAACCTTTATCATTTTAGTTAATAGAAAAATCCTCTCAAGTGTTTTGTACTGTGAGAAGTGTGGTTTCTGGGACAAGTAAGTATCACTGGAAAAAATGAGATAAGTATAAACACGTACAATCATTAGAGTCAACACGCACGTGCACGTGTGTTGTGTAACAAAACATAGTGTCAAGGTTTAGTCTCCTAAAATTGCAACGGCCCAATTTTACACAGAGACACTGAAAAGATACGCCCACACTAATTAAAAACTTAACGTAATATTGCCTGACTACATGCTTTTTCCAGGTGTTAGCAGCTATTTGATGAACATCATCATAGACACTTAATCAGAATACACACCAAAAAAAAGGAAGAATGCCATATTATCTGTCTCATGCTTAAAGCTCTTTGGGAATTTATTCAGATGTTTTTGTTTTAAACCACCATTCCTTTGTTCACAAGAAATGGGTGATCACAAAAGCAGCATTTTCTTTTAAAACACAGTAACATTATTGGATTTTACTTTGACATGAATGTTCTCTGTGTCACAGTATGTAAAGCAACATTTTCAACAGGTTCATACAGTTTTCTAAGCCGTATCATTTCCTAAACATACTTTTTCATATAGTCATTCTCCCCCCTTTGAAATGCTGTAACGTGCTGTTACATGCTGTAGCACTTGTCAGCTTGAATCTGCAGCCACATCTGTTTTTTAAAGCCAATTTTGCAGATTCTAGCAGAGAATGCAGACAAGAAGATGACTTCTCTACAGCAACTGCAAAAATATTACTCGCTGCTCACTTTCTCTGTGAATTTCCACAAGGATTGCTTTCAGTATTGAAATTTTGAAGAAAGGCATTGGATTTGTTTGTTTGTAAGCTGCTGCTTACACCCTGCGTGTACCTCCCGTAGCACAACAAGAGTCCACCCTGGAGGGTCTCTGGATGCTGCCCCACAAAAGATATTTTAAACATTCTTTGTAGCCTTTCTTTTTCTTAAAGCTGGTAGTAGGCAAGACCCAACCTGGCAAGTGCTTGTAGCTTACACCCAGCACCAAAATGAGGTGTAGGCAGTAAACTAAGATGAAACACACAGTTAAGCGTAGCTATCAATCCCACTGTAGGCTTGATCAGCTCGTGCCACTGTTAACACCTGAGAAAAGGACAGTAAACCCACTGGAGAACAGGGCTGAGAGTGTCAAACATTTTACCCATCTCCCAAATATTTTCTAGCTGAAGGCACGAGCCAGCCCTGTCACATCTCTAGAGAGGTGACTGTGGAGGGAACAACCTTTAGGTGCAGAAGGAGAAAGGGAAAAACCTGTTCTCCAAAGCCATTCTGGGTGTGAACAGAAGCAATGAGCTAAGGTTTTGGCAAAAGAGACTCACTTGGCAAGAGCGAAACCAAGAAACACTTTCTGACAGTAAGAAGAGCAAAATACTATTAGATTGCCTAAAAAGCATACGGAATCTTTTTCTTCAAGCTTTTAAAGAACCAGCTAGCCAGTGTCTGTCAGGAACGCCACAGGCATCTTACCCTGGAAGAAGATGGAGTGCTGATCTCCTGAAACGCCTTCCGGTTCCCTGGGGAGCCACCAAAAAATGTTCGGGAGAGACTATGGCAGATAAGCAAGCTCGTAGGTACCCCTTTGAGCCTGGGGTTTTCCCTTGGCAACGCTCGCCGCCTCAGGTTTGCCTTTTATGACTTTTTTCCCCTTCTCCACACCCCCCATGGTAGACAGCCTGGACCTGCATACAGCACGTGAGCTCACAGCATTGCGTCGCATGAGCATGCGGTGTACGGCGCAGGCTGTGGGAAGTGCAAAGGTGGGAGCTGAGTACACAAGTCCCAGACTTGCTGCACAATGTCTGGTGGATCTGTTCAGTAGTCTTCTGACCTGAGCCCACCACTGTACCAAGCTGGCTAGGAAAAGTGAGTAATAGTTGTATTCATTCACTGTATCCATCATACACAAAATGCTCATGCACATTCGTAGATGTGGTTATAACTAAAAATTGCTACTTGTCATTCAGTCCCCAACTGCCCTTAAACTCATGCATCCCCAAGAGGAGATGTTTCATCCTTTAAGTACCATCTATTGGCACTTTAGATACTAACTACCACCCAACGCCACTGTAAGAAACATTTGTGTTAGTGCATGTGAGCCTCAAGCAGGTTACAGGCTGACCTCCTGCGGGATGTGAAGGGAAGCTGCCATCCTCGAGTGAAACAAAAGTCCAGGTGAGAGAGTCTGAACTTGTGCTTACACACAGAGCAGCCTCCCTCAATCCCTTGCTACTCCTTCTTCTCCTCCTCTTGCTACTACGAGGGATTTCCTCTTTGCATTTCTCCCGTTGAAACACACCCAATTATGAAGACTGACTTTTTAATTGCAGGTTAATTCAAGCCTCTTTGAAGATACTTTACAGCAATGACAAAATAGCTCCTGTCTCCTTAGCAGCTTTTAAAACCACCGCTGACAGCCCCCCTGACTGAGGGTTTCCTCTTGCTCTCTGTTTTTCTCCACTGTATAATTCCCCTCTCCAGGCTAACCTTTTTTAAACTGACTTGGGGGAGTCTACCCAATTAGACATTTAAGTCAATTAGGCTGATTGACAGCAGGCTTATGTCTCGCATATTCTTAATTGTGAATGCAAACACTCAGCTGGAATAAATACCTGCCTCATAAGGACTTGGTGAGGCTTAATTAGTTAATGTTTGTGAAGAGCTTTGAGCGCATCAAGTGCTGTACAAGCACTAAGTGCTATTCTCACCGCTCCTGGGAGTGGAGGCTTCAAAGTTGGACATGGGAAAGGTCCTTTCAAGGCCAGAAGGTGACCCTGGTCCCAAGGCCACTGGGGACCACAGCTGCAGGAGTGAGAGGACAGACCCATGTCAGGCAGGGCTTTGCTCTAACAAGCTCATGAAGCCTCCCTTGTTCCTCAGAGGGATGGCAGCAGCCCCTGACCTCCAGATCTCTGCACCAGCCCTTTTCCCCATACCGGAGCCAGTCCAGGACCAGCTTGGCTGGCAGGGCAGGAGTGAATCCTGGTTCCTGGCTGTCCTCCACCCCGTGCTCCGGGTTTTCTACTGGGAAGGAATTCAGGTTGCTGTGCTTTTATAGAAGGCCTATTGCAAAGTCATTCACTGAGGCATCAAGAGGTGAAGGAGTCTGAGGATCCCCAGAAGTATCACTGTTGTTATTACCAGCTAACGTAGGTGTAGGAAAGCTTCATGTTAACAAAAAACCTCCATACACCTCAGCAATGCAAAGGATCTTTTCTCAAAGAAGCATATATAAAATATGCATCACCTTGCAAAGCTGTGAATATATGGAGTTAAATATAAATCCTGGTTTGCAAGTTGTGTTTTACACCAAAAAAACCCACACCTAAAAACCAGTAATGTTACTAAGTGTAATAGCTAATATAGCAATTAAAATAAAGAATGCTTTATTCAGCCCATACAGAACTGCCCTATTGAAATTTGCAAATGTGTATCCGTAAGTGAACAGAAAAGCTTCTAGTTTGGGACTCACAAAATATAGTTTGGACTGGCGTAAGAAAAACATAAATTCCCCAGAATCCAAACCATTGTAGCCTTCCACTTAAAAAAACCAAAGCTGTCCCATCCTTGCCCTTCCTCTACCAGTCCACTTGACATTGAAAACAAACTGAATGACAGCAAATCTGGGTTCCTGGTGATTTACCTTGCCAGAACTGGCTGCATCAAAAGAAGCGTGGCCAGCAGGTCAAGGGAGGTGATTGTCCACCTCTACTCTGCTCTTGTGAGACCACACCTGGAGTACTGTGTCCAGCTCTGGGGCCCCAAACATAAGAAGGACGTGGAGCAGATCCAGAGGAGGGCCACAAAAATGATCAGAGGGCTGGAGTACCTCCCCTATGAGGACAGGCTGAGACAGTTGGGGTTGTTCAGCCTGGAAAAGAGAAGTGTCCAGGGAGACCTTATAGCAGGCATCCAGTACCTAAAGGGGGCCTACAGGAAAGATGGGGAGGGACTCTTTATCAGGGAGTGTAGTGATAGGACAAGGGGTAATGGCTTTAAACTGAAAGAGGGCAGATTTAGATTAGATATCAGGAAGAAATTCTTTACTGTGAGGGTGGTGAGGCACTAGCACAGGTTGCCCAGAGAAGTTGTGGATGCCCCATCCCTGGAGGTGTTCAAGGCCAGGCTGGATGGGGCTTTGAGCAACCTGGTCTAGTGGGAGGTGTCCCTGCCCATGGCAGAGGGGTTGGAACTAGATGATCTTGAAGGTCCCTTCCAACTCTAACCATTCTATAATTTTAACAAAGCTGCTGAATTCTTTGTCTAGTCTCTTTCCAGAATACTTCCTACAGAATCTGTCCCAGCGTTCATCCAAAGTATCCTCCTGGTAAAGGCTGTTTAGTTGTTGGTACAAATCATAGCAGTCTCATCACTGATTCATTAAATCAATGATCTGATGACACTATTTTTGATCACTCGTTCTGAATAACGTATTCTTTTTTCTGATATGTGGAAAAGTAGTAACACTGGCAGATAACTCCAAGAACTAACACTACAGAAAAGCCAGCACAGAATATAGCATTTATATCATTAAAACACACATGCACCCCTCCCAGAAGCTGCTAACTTGAAAAGCCTCAAGCAACAATTATGTGCAACTAAGGCGCAAAAGTCTCCATTAGTGTACTAGCTCAAATCCATTGAAACACACAGGAACGCCCTCAGAAACGCCAACAGATCTTTTAATTTCAAAATACACATTTTGGAAGATGTTCATGAAGGAACCTTTGCTGATGGCAAGTACAGAGGAGACAAGTTTAGTGTCATAGAAATCTGTTTTTGTTTTCCTTAAAAACTGGATTAACAACCAACAGAAGATACTTTAAATGGATGGTCGTATTTTCAAAGCTAATTACTGCAAAAGCATAAATCATACCATTATTTCACAGAAAGTGATAAGCTAAAACCCTTGTTTGTGGCTTTTAAGATCCTACCCTCAGAGCTTAAAATAAATAAAAGAAATATTTGATCATAAAAGGAACACAGGATCATTTTCGGTGACCATCATGTTCAGTGGTCTGTTTTGGCAATTCGAGAACTGATTCATTTCCCTTGTCATTAAGGGTCTTATCTGCGTATCTTTGTTCAAGTTTTCCTCATATTTCCCGCAACCTTTCCCCAGCTGAACTGTGTACCTAAACACAAGTTTTAGAATGTTCTGATTTTACAACCTTGCCAGTCATTTGCCATTAATTTATGTGAGACTTCATCTGTCAGGAGGGGTTTATTACTGTCACATTCTAACATCCAGCTCTGACTATTTGTCTCTTGAACATTAACTGCGTGAGTTATGAAAGCATTTAAAATTAAACTTCCATAAAATTCTTGTGTGGGTGAATAATTGCTCAGAGTTATTTACATGGTGGAGCAGTTTTGCTTTTATTTCTTTTAAGGGATTCTCCTCCTGTCCTGTTGTTAGGGAATTACGATCCAGGTGGGGTAATGCTAGCGGTTGCTATAGTATCTGCTTGGAATCAGTTATCCCCAGACACACAGGAAATAACTGGGGAACCACAATGGGAATGTTACACACCAGCAAGGGAAAAGACATATTTCTTTTTATTTCACTCATAAAGCTTTGTTAGACTTGTCCACAGCATTGATTTACTTAAGAAAATAAAACATTTTGGAAAAAAGTTACATTTTTCTTCAGCTTTTCCTCCTCATTTCTTTTTTTCCGCTTTTTTTTTTTTTTCTCCATAATCTTGTCTTCTGACGGTGAGGGGCTATTTTACATGGTGTGTCTCTCTCTCTAAGTACATAGAAATAATACCCTACGGGAACATGTGCTGGCCTTTACCCAAACAGTCAAGATACTCACATTTTTAAGGACGCAACACTACACTTCCATTTGAAATTCTGGTCAATAATACATCTTTCACCCATCAGTCACCATGTGAACATTATTTTGGCCAGTATGTTTCCAGCAAAGCTGAAATTAATAAAATGTATTTGACCCATTTATTTCCATCCTTGCACTTGGCACATAGGTTTCTTCTGAGCCTGTTAAGTAATAAGCTTATATGCTGAAACATTACAATGTCATTAAAACTGTCCACGTTGCAAGCTGGGTAGTTGCAAACGCTTAGGATCGCAAAATTGCACTTTTTGAAAACCCAGCAATAAGGTTTGCTTCACTACTTATCATAGCAGTTAACGATCATACACTTACATTTTCTAGAAAAATTGTCTTCATTGCCCAAATCCCTGACATTAAACATTATCTAAAATGTTTTACGCTGAAATTCTTCATGAGAAATCCCTCCTTACAATACAGTGGTTGTCACTGCAATCTCGAAACTTTACCAACTGACACAATGCAATGACGATGGAGGAATAACCATTGTTTATGATGCATCACATTTTTCCAGTGATCGGGAGCACCCCTCATTCAGTCCTGCACCCCTTTTTCAATACAGCAACCTCAAACACTTTCAGAAGTTGACTGTTGTAGCACCTACTTATCCCTAGCAATGTGCTGCATGGCGGGGTGCTCTCACAGGGTCAAATATTCCTATTGCTTGAATTGCTGAAACACTACAGGAATAATCTGGCATTCCTCTAAATTTTTAGAAGGTTCTAGCTCATCATTTCAGTTTCTGAATTCAGAAAACAAAATGTCTTTCAGGCGGCAGCTAAAGGTTATTAGCTTTACTTTTTCTGTTTTTCCAAGTGCTGCATTATCAAAACAGCTCTAATTTCAAAAGGTAAAATTCTGCAGGAATACAACATCTGTTTATAACACAAGGCAGCAGAGTGAATCAGCAAACTGGATGGTACAAAGGATCATCTCATCTTTTCCAAAGAAACAGCATGTAGCAGTGACGACTTTAATGGCCCATTTTAAAAAAAAAATAAATATATTGCCGGACTCTGACTTCAACTGCGAGTAACACAAAAAACATAGCTGAATCCCACTCCTAACAGCAAAGAACTAAATCAGTTTTAATTAGCTGCCCATGCACACTGTTAAAATGCACTGCAATAAATTTGTGTGATTATGATAAAAGTCAGTCATTCCTAACAGACTACAGTTATTCTAAGAGTAGTAGGGAGGCTGTGGTCTCTTTAAGTGCTAATATGTAATAAAGGAGAGCCTGTACTGCTTCTCACTGGCAGCCACTTCATCACACACACTCACATCCAGAGAAGGTAGCTTCTTCGAAAACACCATCGATATATTAGATGCGTTTTTATTTCCACTGCTTCATCTGATACTGCAGGCCTGCAGGAAGATACCATTTTTAATAACAGAACTGAAACATACCCAAGCTACTAAGAAACTGTGTCCTTTGAAGAAGCCACTTTTGCAATCAACTCAATTTCAACTAGAACGCCTGTTTCCACAAGCAAAGCAAATCTTTTTCTAAACAAACTTGAATTTTACAGAATAAGAATTAATGATGGGAGAATTCAGTTCTGTGTGCATTAAGCTTCAATGAAACTAGCTCTGCTTGTCATGATTGCTCTAACATCATAGCAGACGCGATTAATGCAGTACAGGGACAAAAATGGCGTTAAAATGAATCTCAGCTCCAGTTTTGCAAAGAATTGTGTTGATTTTAATGGGATTACATAGAGCGGCAAAGAAAAACACATCTGTAAGTATTCAAAGGACTGCAGCATTAGAATGGGTCCTTCTAAATGTAAATGAAGGTACAAATGAAATTGCAAACCTTTTAAATCAAGCATTTCCCAAATATACAAATTATGAGAAGAAAAAAAATAATCTCAAAATACTTGGCCATGCAAATGTTTCCCAATTTATTGGAAAGAATATTGAAATATAATATCCACTACATAGTTTGCCTTTATCGGGGCGGGGGCGAGGAACAACCACTTTTCTGCTGACGTCTATAATGTATTTTAATTTAGAAAATGACACCTTCAGCCTAGTTGCAAATAAACCATATTGCAGAACAAACAGTGCCAATATACACTGTCAGCTCAGTTAAAGTGCCCATATTCCTTTCAGGAGCAAAAATCTCAACAGTAAAGAATTGTACTGGTGGACTCAGAAAGGACAGAAAAATGCATGCCCAGCAACATAAAAAGCATTTTCCGTACGTCGCTTAAATTAAGAGAAACCTAAGCGACAGAAGAAACAATAGGAGGAAGATTTCAGACTGATACCTACTTGTCTTTAAGAAAATCAGTTTATAAGCACAGCAAATTTACTATATTCTCAAGCAGACTGAATACCGTCCCAAAGCTGAATACTTGTAGAAAAGCAAGCGGTCAACTCCAGAAATTTTACTTTCACAGCAGGACCATAACCCACGAAGCCCAAGCTCAGAGGATAACAGCCCACTATCCCTCTTTTACCCTACAGCCAAAAATTGCCGTAACAGAGATATGGGAAATCCAACCATAACACCAGTCAGAACAGAGATGGCAGATTTAATGGGGTTTGAGTTCAGCTATTCCACAGAGCAGCTAAACAAATCTTAGACAAAGAAGAGGAGTCCCTGAATAAAAGAAGGTAAGAGTGTCTGTGTCTCAGAGGAAACAGAGTCTCTCCTGTACTGCCAAGTGTCAAGCACAAGTCTCTTGGGCACACATTTTTACACATTAGGTGACTACAGGTACAAGCAAGGACTAAATTCCCATTGTTCATTTTAAGGCCGTTAAGCACTATGCAATGTGAAATGCTAGTATCTTTTGCACACTTTCAGATGCCTAAATACTTTCAAAAATTTTTGCCCATTTCCTGCACTGGCCACATTCCTATTTCCCCATTTTGAAGGCCAGCATGTCCTGAAGAAAAACATATTAATATGTGAAGATTTCATCATCTTTCAGTAATGGGAGTCATCCAAGGGGAGAAGAGAGGTAGATGACAATAGGCAGATGATAAATGGTAGAAAATAGGTAGGTGAGGTCTGGGACCAATGAAATGTAATAGCATACATGAAAGTGAAGAAGTTTACCTTAGCAGACAAACAGATGGGGATATCCAAGGACAACTTTATCTTTAGACAGTGGAAAGCGTACCACTGGAGAGAGCTACTACTTAGTTTATCAGTCATGGGCAGTCACTAGAAGTCTGGGCTTAAATGTTCAGAAACTCCTAACACAGTCAAAGAAAGTTTATGATGCACAAAGCTAGTACCATTGGCTTTCAAGGATGCTCAAAGTGCTTCATAGGACACTTCGGCTGATCTCTGGGAGTAGCACATCCTTACATTGACCCCAACTATCCTGCAATGACCACCACTGCAGTTGAAAGCCTTGACTGTGTTGTTAAGTGCTGACCCATTAATAAATTTAAAAAAAAAAAAAAAAAAAAAAGCAACTCTGACTATGAGACGTGTGTCACTAGGAAATGAAATATTGATGACCCAATTCTGTATGTTTGGATCTTGGTGCCTCAAAAGTCTGAGAAGTCTTAGCGTGATGGCATAAAAATATGAGCACATGCTTAAAAACTGCAACCAACTAGAGAATAGCCAAGTCTATGCTTAAAGATGACAGAGTCAGGATCTCTGGTTTCTAAAGAGAGAAAAATTTTGGAATAGTCAATACCAGATAGCAATGAAATAACCTTGGAATAACTAGAACTCAGTCAGGATCTCTGGTTGTGAGACAGGAATCAACCAACACCTTTAAAAGGTATGAAAGGATTCCTACTCAGCTGATTTGGAAAAGCTTGCAGGAAAAAAACAGGTTCTTCTCTTTTGTCACCTTAGACCTTGCAAATCCCCTGTAAGTGGATCTTTCCTATTGAGGTCTGCAACATGAATTGTGCTCAGTTTTGGGGAGTTTTTTGTTTGTTTTTCTTGGTGGTACATTCTGACTTTGTTAGTATCTGAAGAGCTAGGGACACTATAAACTGTTTTACAGTGGACTGTAAGGCCATATGACAGTCTACATCACAAAGATTTAATGAAGGGCAAAAGGACGGTTATTTCTTCTTCCTAACAAATCAGCAAGAAATAGCTCTCTGTGAGACTTCAATCTTCCCAGCTTTGAGTTTCCTCAAACTCCCAGTAGACAAACGTACCAATCAAGAAATGCAAGCGTAAAGGCAAGATGACTCCAGAACCCAAGGAGACAGTAATCATTAGAAAATTCTCAGGAAAGAAAGAAAGAGAGAAAGAACAAACAGCAAAAATCCTCTCCCCTAGAGCGTGAATTTGATTCATGCATTAGAAACTGTCTTATAGGGCATAAAGATCAGATCTGTGTTGGAATGCCATACAGTGGGAAAAGAAAAGCTTGAGAAAAGGCAGTAGGAGATGAGGGGACACTGGAGATCTTTGAGACCAGTAAGGGATTTTCACTGTTGGGTTTTTTTTTTTTTGTTCGAGTCCTCTCTAATCTTACTAACTTTGAACATCAGCAGGCAATGCTTGAGGCTGAGATCACCAAAATCATGTGTTCTCATTGCTTCAAGCAACTTAAACCACAATGACTGGGGACCTGGACTCCTTAGTGCAGCACTGAGGCAGAGCAAGAACACTGGAAGCAATGGGAGGAAAGAAGGAATATCTAAGTAGGAGAGAGAAAGGAGGAGGCAAATACCCTGAGAAGCACCTGGAAGCATTTTCAGCCTCCAGCCTGAAGAAGCAGGTCCTAAATGCCACATGCCTATTAGCAACATCAATAAACCAGCCCCTCAGCACTGCCACAGCAGTGTCTGTACTTACGGATGCAATGTGGTACAGTCCACGGGACCCATAGAACTTCAGAGATAAACAAAATCTTTGAAAAAATACTTTTATATTCGTAACAAGCAAATTCTGTATCTTCTGCACTATGAATAAGGCTGTAGACAGGTTCTTAAAGGTGAAAAAGGCAACTCGTAACCATAGTTGAGAAAGTATTCTTTTTGTCACTTCAAACTTTATTCCTAAACAACTATATTAAAAATAAGATAATTACAAAATATAATATTGCAAGTCAGAAGCTATTTTTCCACAGTTTCCTATCCAAAATAGACTTAAATTAACAGAAGAAAAGTTATTACTAGTACTCAAAGACCACGTAATGCATTTAAAATATGAGGTTACACATAGTCTCAACTCAGGAAAGCACTTAAATCCATTCTTGTTGTCAGGAAAAGCTAAAGTCTTCCTGACTCAGGGCCTCTAAAGCAGAGGTATGACCTATCATATAAATACTACTTGGGCATACAGCAAAGATTTGACTGGTTTGTTTCACAAATTCTTGAACTCCACAGCAAGTCGTATTCCAATATGTATTAAAAATAAGCCAGTTCAATTGAAAGTGCAATTCTCCTTTCAGAGCCAAAATGTCTCTACTTTCATACACCATTCTTGCAGCAAAACTGTCACAAGTTGAAACAGAAACATGATGACAGTACCCCACACTTTTTGGTAATTCAGAAAGTTCACACAAAATATTAGCACTCACCAAAAATGATACTCTGGTTCATTTAGTTATGAAAATGTTCTACTGATTCTGAAATGCTTCAGACATTTCTCATTATGAAATACATAGGCAGAGCAGCAGCTCTGCAATTGTAAAACACCCTTGTTCATTTCTACAAGCTATGAATTCAATGCTAATACCACTGATATTTTAATGTCAATTATTTGCTAGCACATGGAATGCATGGACAAAGCATTATAAAACAGACAACTCAAGTGTTTTTTGGATTTGATTAGTTAACCAAAAATTCTGAGATTCAAAAGCTGTTCTAGGTCACGGCCCTTCTCAGGACTGTATTTTTCCCCCCCAGGATTTCTTTAAAACTGCAGCCAATCAAATTATAAAAAACATATGCAATGAAGCATCTGACACTTCCCTTGGGAGGCCTTTCCATAGCCAACAAGTTGTTGTTTTTTCCCCAAGTTGAATTTTAATGTCATTTCATTCTATTGCTCATTCTCATGGAAGCAAGGAGAAAAAGTCCCCAGGGAAGGCAATAAGGAAAAAAAAAAACTACCAAAATTGCTAAACTACACCGAAAAAGTGTATAAAAGCAATTCAGCTGTGAAGTGTGTCAATGAAAGGGGAACCATGAAGGTAAGGGTTAATTTAAGTCACAAAAGCAGCTTCCCAGCTTTCTCTTCTCCATCAGCATGGAAGAGTCACAGATGCACGTGGATAGCTCCTAAGAAAAAAGATTAGTATGAAAAAACGCTTGGGTTATCATTCCATAAGTACACCTTTGGAAGAAGAACCAGCGTTCCCTTAGAATTGCTTAGATTCCTACTTCCCAGAGTAGGAAGAAAAGCAGTTTGAAAGTTATTATGACAGTCTTGAAAAGGTATCAGCCATGGTATCTTCCCACTTCTTCTCATAAACAAATGAAACTACTATACGACACAGCACTACCATAGTTTAACAGAAACCCTGTACAGTCTATTGCCCTGTCCATGAGAACATCCAATGAAAGATGTTGCCAAGGGAGATATGATAAAATATCTGATTTAGTCTATAAGGATTTTTCTTCCCTCACAACTTAATAAATAGTATCTTGCTTCTTATTTAACATATCCTACAGCTAAAGAATATATTTTTTATTCCTTCACCTTCGCCATTGCTAGCAAGAATTGGTGAAAAGACAGTTTAGAGAATTAGTGCAGTATGTGTATGCAGACAGTAATTTTGAAAACACTATAAACACAAAACTCCTGGAAGGCATCATACAAAAAGAGACAAGAGAAAGCATTTCACAGTCATCACTAGTGTCAGCCACAGAAGCAAACATTTGTCATCTAAAAGATATACATTTTGTAATGTAAAAGCCAAAATCAGTATTTAAACAAAAATAATTGATACCCTCCAGGAATATCTAGTCCCCTCTGCTGTCAACAGAGACTCTCAAGTAACATTAGAGGGAGGTGGATGCAAATTTGATCTCTGTCCTTCTTCAGAATCTCAGAATCAAAAAAAAGGCATGGCGATGGCCAGCAACAGCTATACACTAAAGGCCCAATTCATTTAGAAAAGAAAACTTAAACAATTTGTTAATCAATAAAAAGAAGACTAAATGAACTTGAAGATATTTCATGTATCATTATCTGCAACTTCCTTTCGGCGCTGGGCTCGGAAATGACGCTCAATATTTATTGTCACTTCCCTCTGCAAATTTCTGCTGTTAGTTTTTCCAGCTGTTCTGATCCAAGGGTGCTGAAGTACTTGTCGTGCTGTATAGCGCTTCTGGGGATCCACTATCAACAGCCTGGTTATGAGGTCTTTTGCTGCTATTATGAAAGAAAGAAAAGGAAAGAGGGGAGAACAGTGACGTGATGATGATGCTGACAGTTATACCTACACAAAACATCCTTATTTTTTCTTATTAGTTTCACCATAATGACTTTTGTGACCATCCCCAGAAGACATTTTAATAACTGGATATAGAACTAGTGACAGGAGATGTTAAATCTCCAGCCTATCTTTTACTGATATCATTCTCCCTTTCAGAAGGAGAGGAGAAAGGGAAGGAAATTTAATCTTGAAAGCATGCTGAAGGCGTCAGGCTAGGTGTTCAGATTCACAGGAATTAGCATGGGGTATCTCATCCCTTAAGGAGCATAAAAGTCATAGAATGCTGTTCAGCATGTTCTTTCAAAGACTATATAGGGAGAGAGGGTTTTATAGTTTCTGATTTTGAAGAGTGCACAAAAGAGACTGTACTAGCCTGCAAGAAGGAAAAAACTACTACGTGCAGACCCCGTTGATCTCAATAGAAAATCCACACTGTGTTCTGCAGAGCAAGGATTTCATTCTCGTCTATTGGGATTTTTGTGTACATCTTCACAATCTAACAAAACCCTGGAGATTATTTTGGTACCTTTTTCTACAGAGATAATTCATGTAAGCAAGGGGAGGAAAATCCTTACTCTTGCCTCAGAAAGGGAGCAATCCATTAAATCAATCAGACCTAATATTCAGATTCACAGCCATCAATATTACCAGAGGATTAAATTCACATTTAAAGCAAACACAGAATCACAAAAAAGAGACCTGTAAGACACCCCCCAAGTTCATTGAGCTCACTGTCCTAAACAAAAGGGAGTTCTTCACTTCTCAGATCTGCTATCCATGCTGAATCTTACCTGCAGAAATATTGTCCCAGTATGGGGAAAGGAACTCGTAGTGACCCAGCTGTATGATCTGAAACAGCTCTTCTTGATCACGGTCCTGACTGCGAAAAGGGGGAAAACCGCAGAGCAGAATGTAAAGGATCACACCAGCTGCCCACATATCTACTTCGAGCCCATAGCCTAAAGAAGAAAAGACAAAGCAAAAGTCCTGTTTTAGAGAGAAAACTCACACCTGGTAGGGGACTGTTTCTTTTTCATTCTATTTTACAAGAAACACAGAGGCTCTGCTCAGTTTCTTAAAAAGATGAAGTCAGCAGAAAAATAAGTGGCTGGTACACCATGCTTACAAGCTGAGCTGCTCTGCCTGTTAATAACTACAACTCTCACAAAGTGCCTCTCTTCTTCTACGTCTTTCACAAACACTGTCTCACAAGGCCAGTGTCAACTGGAGACTAGTTGAGAAAACACAGCATATATTTCTAAAATAGTCCTCAGATTCCCTTCGAAAAAGCACTAAGAGAGTGCCAAGTTTCCATTGAAATTGGATATAACTGGAGATGTGCAACCCAGCTTCAGTGAACAATAGACAGAAATAGCTTTGCTTGAGTCATAAACAAAACTGACTCGTTTCCAGGACTGAAACTTCTTGGATATGAAATCTCCAAATGTCTTCTGAAGTGAAACATATTTTAGCTTGTTATGTAAGTTTAACATACACGATCACAATGTTTTTGCATCATTAGTGGCCTCCGAAAGTTGTTTAAGTTACTGTTATTAAATGCGGCTGATTAACCTCAGGTTGCACAATGAACTTTTGCTCATTTCCCCACTTCAGCAATTACCATCTATGATATTTTATGGCTTGTCTGCTTGGAAATCGGTGTTGTATTACCATAGACATTAATAATGCAATCACGACTGATTTCATGCTTGTGTTTGTCAATAGCTAAAAGGTTTCCCTTCCTTTCCTTTCACAGATTACACTGCTAGCCAACCTCCTACCCTGTAAAGACACATCAGTAGGTTGAAACATTCTGGAGTATTTCCATTATTAGAAAGTTAAGAGTAATTGTACGATTTACGACAATTTATAAATATATACACTCACCCTTCTCAGCAAGTATTTCAGGGGCAACATACGTTGGTGTTCCACACACAGTAAATATGGGTTTCGTAACCTGCTTTGCAAGGCCAAAATCTGCCAGTTTCAGTGTAGTTGATTTATCTGAATTATGCTGAACCTATACTCAACAAAAAATACATATATTTAGTCCACATGCCTTTGAAGACAGCAAAAGATAAAGGAAGTAATTAATAATAAACAGGAAGAAGTTCTAATAATAGTGTCTTCAAGTAAAGCAACTTGAAATAGAAACAGTACTTTGATAAACAGTGTTCAGAAAGTGGATTTCCCCCCCGCCATATACTAAGATGCTACATATGTTTAAGAGGACAAGCAATAATGGAAAAAGAAAACTTTGCTCTACGAGCTCTGGCATACTGTAATTTCCAAGAAATGAAAAGGAGAAAGACAAAAAATAACTGAGAGTCAATTAAATGTTATTATTTCCTCTTGGGGAAGTAAACTCTTCTCTTCCCCTGGGAAAGCAATGAAGAATGCTGTGGGCGTCTTTATGCTTAAATGTGATATTCCCAGGTAAGCTACTGACTTTACAGTGTCACTTGAAAAGCGTATCTCCATCATACCAGTCTAACAAAAAAACAAACCACAACAAACAAACAAAAGCTTTACTTCCTTTGTAAATTACTCTGCTACTCTACCTGCAGCCCTGCAAATGAGTCACAGTCAACACATAGTAATGTGAGTAGCTGGAGAAATGGATCCATACAAAATTTTCTCCTAAATGGGTCTTTTCAGCATTTCCCATCTCCTACATCCACCTGGAAAGTAATCGAAACACTTCTTCCCATTCTAATTTTGTATGCATGGGACTCTAGCATTATTTTGTAATGCAGTTAATGAAGCATTATTAAGAAACAAAATAGTCAAAGCCCAAGTCACAAAGAATGCAGCAGTACAATTAAACAGATGCAGTATTCTTAATACTGGTGACTGATATCCAAATATTTTTTAAGAGGCAAAAAATGTCATGAATTTGCTTTAAATGAAAAGTTGTCTGTCTTTATAACTATGGGGAACAAATCAGCAGCTAAAATGTCTACAAGAAAGCCAAAAAAATCTGGAGTCAAGTTTTAAATGGGCAAACTGTAATATGATGCGACAGGTATACTCCATGCTTTAACACCTCGTACTTTGCTATCAGACATTGCTTAAGAAAGCCAAAAATTCAAGATGGTCTGTATTACAAGACAACTAAGGGCACAGATGGGACAAAATTTGCTGTCCTACACTACAGCTGACTAATCTCTGTTCATCATCTTTATAGAAACTGTAAGCACTCATCCAATTTTGATTAAGCAAAAAGGTTTGGGTTTTTTTCTTTTTTTTTTTTTTAAGAAAAAATATTATATTACAAAACAATACGTTATAGCCTACTAATCACTTTTTATCTTCTTTATAGAAAATATAAACACTCTTCTAGTTTTGATTAAGCAAAATATTTGGGGTGTTTTATGTTTTTCTAAGAAAAATTATTTTTCAGTACGAAACTGAAAATAAAGTTTACTACAACCATGCAGTCAAAACTTCTGCAGGAGAAAGCTAAAATGCAGTAGACGTTTTCTCTATTACATTAGTCAACTTCATGATGGCTTTTTGCCACGATACACTGTGGACACGACTGACAAAAATGAAAATTAAATTACAAAGGTAACAGTTACTTTCTAGAGCAGCATCTATCCACAGGATTTGTATTCTAACAGAAGGGGTAATAGTGGTGGGATGCTACAAAAAATCACAATTGAAATGCTCAATTTTGTAAGTACTATGAAAATATGAGCATTAATATATTTTCCTATTGTATAAACACACCTTTTACAATTACAGAAGAAAATTTCAACTAATACCCTGCATGCTACTGTACAAATAATACTGAAATGTTTACATACATTTTTAGAAACCAGCAGGGGGGTGGAGAGGGTGGAGAACACACGGTCTTAATCCTAATCCCAAAATCAGCAGGAAACGTCTTGCTTTGTAAAATATACCTGTTGTACTTTTTCTTTTATCAGCATGCCAGACTTCTAATATCTCATCACAGCACAAGGTGGCAACACTGCACCATCTGTTCTTCCAAGAAAAAAACACTGAACTTTCATTTTACTTGACAGCCAAACAGGTAGAACAGCATGCACCGTGGGTATATTTTCACAGCTTTGTGACAATCATTTCAAAGACAGCGTGTAACCTGTCAGCACGTCTGAAAACCTCACTCCAGATCTCCTCAGCATCTTCACTAGCACGATGCTCAGAACAACTCAAAGTCAGCTCGGGCAGAGTGAGCACTCCCTTCAACTCCAACTTTGTACTCTCCAGTCTACCTTTCCATCACCTGGCATCACCTTGAGCATGCAAATATGCTTCACTGTAGAAACAAAAGCTTCTCAGGTGGCTTTTAGTCCTTCCTGAGGCCAGACTACTTACTCATAGCAGTATCACGGAAACGTACAACCTGCTCAAGAGAAATCTAGCCTCTGACATCTATAGTATATGCTCCGCAAAAGGGTGAGAACAAAGCAAAAATGGTAACATTAAATGAGCCTTACCATCACGCCTAAAAGACAGCTATTACTGTTTCTGCATTCAAGACTACAAAGAATGGTTCCAAAAGTCCATTTAAAAGCGTTGCCTTGTCTTACCTGCCTATAGGGTTAGTTAGGGAAGACCAGTATTTAGTGCACTTTCTGTGGACGGCAAATTTAGGCCATACAACTACTTATATCCTTCAACTGCAAGGTATGGCAGTATCTGGCAGTCTTGGACTAAAGGCAGTCAGAATTGCTCCCTACTCTCTCAAATACAGATGCCATAGCAGAATATTAGAATACCGTTTGAGAATTTCTAGATACCCAGCCATACATCCAGAAGATTATAAAACACTAATACAAAGCCGAGTTCATTCTCAAAGAAGGGATAAATCGATCTTTTCCTTTTCTCCTGTCTCTTAACGACTCTCAGTACTTCACACTCTTGTTTTCCTATCTACCTTATGAAATCCATCAGGGTGTTTAAGATGATGATCTATTTGTGTGTGTGAATATTTCTCCATGAATATTTCTCTGTATGCACATACATATGGTAGCACAGATTCTTCTTACAGACATCATCAAAGCAAGCTAGTCCATGGGACGTTTTGTATATTAGAAATAGATAGCACTAAAGAAAAAGTACTGTTTACACATTTGAATTTCAGACATCCCTTGCTGCTAGCTAGAAAAATCTCTATGAAAAATCGTACAGAAAATTCCCTATGTAGGTTTATCATACTGACAGCTCTTGATAGGTGACTGGTTAAACAGGATTTTAACTCATATGGGAAACCTCTTACAGCACTTTGTGTATAAGTAAACAGTGTCACAAAAGACAAGTTAAAGGATGGAAAGGCTACACTTGAAGTTTTCATACATATATGAAAACTTGAGAGAGGTGGGGGGAGGCTCAAACACATAAAAAGCTATAACGCTTATATTATTTATTCAGCTGAGTATTAAACGAGTACCACATTAGTATGTTTGGGAAGCGTACAGGGAGATGAGTATACAATCACACATACAACCCTCCCCTTTCCCCCTAAAAGGGAGCAAGGAGGTGACCTTGTGTCTTCCCCAGTTATAACGCGGAAAAACACCACTACGCTCTGAAATTAATTTCTCACAAGTCAAGAAACGCCAGCACCTGTAGAATTAAACAGTCCCTTAGCTAAAAACCTTGCAGCAAATTCTGCTTCTCCAAGTAGCACTAAAGTGACTGACTTCTTTTGTGGGACCAAACACAACCACATTGCTCATCCTTGGTAGCAAAGGTTCTCTTGCTGAACACCTAGTCCTAAATGAGGTGATTCTGTTAGCAGACGGGAGGGATTTGGAGCAGCTGTCTTCACACCAGCTGTCAAACAGATTTTGTTTCTGTAGCGCAAGTCATCACCCTTCTGCCTCACAGCTATGCTGCAAGGAGTCTGATTATTGTGGGCATACACAGCAGTGAGAGAGGGAGGGGGGGGAACCAAAAAGGATGATGGTGGTCTGTTACAGAAGCTCATAACTAGAGGAACAGTAGTGCAGTGAACTAATAATTAAACCAGGTTTCAACTAATAATTAAACCAGGTTTCCAACTCTCTCCTGTGTCAATAATTTTACAGTTCACTGGACACCAAAGTGTATTTCCACCTTTTCCTCTGTAGGGACAGAAATGGTTTTCCTTCTTTCCCAAACTGCTTATTCTTGTGAAACTTATGGAAATATTTTTTTTCCCCAGTTTGCTGCTTCTTGGTCAACTCTGATGGAAATTACCCAGTAGGTTCAAAAGTCATTTAGGAACAGGGTTAGATTCTCACACAAAGCAGGTTTACTGTAGACAAATGCATTTCCTCAGTAAAACAGACCAAAGATCTTTTCTCTTCCATTTCCCATTTGCTGGAAAGTGTTAGGGAAAAACTGTTGACAAGAAAAAGAAAGGACAAGATTCACCTGACCAAAGGAAGACCCCAACATAGGACAAACAAGTCAGCGGCCTGAAAGTACAGATCTATTTCTGTCCTCTGTGTACAAAGCAAGTCTAGGGAGAATAATTCAGACTTAAACATCTGCAGCGTAGGAATCGGAAGTGAAACAAGAGGGATCCCACAACCAAGGACATCCCTGCAGGATGCCAGCACTTCTAGTGCTATACTTCCTCTCCAGAAGGCTGCCCCCAGCCCCTGACCCACCAACACCAGATGAACCCGCGAAGTTTGCTTTGATGATGTCGGTTGTTGTTCAGCACTGGCTGACGTTAATATTAGTGGCAGCTCTCCCTCCTACTGCTCCCGTTGCTCTGAGGAGTCAGAGGCAGCACATTAAAAAGTCAGAAAAGCAGAATCTTGCTCAAATGGCCTATATTTATCGGGATGCTTATTAGACAGCATGTAAGCTATCCAATACTATCAAGAGCTTATAAACTCATTTGGCTTGTTGAACAGATTAACTTTTCAAAAGGATGCTTTATGTAAATGATATCTAATACAGGTGGTTCACAGACAATTAGCACCAAGCTGAAACTGGAACAGGTACAATTTTCTTTCCCATAGTGTTTGGGTAACACTGTTCTCATATGACCAAATACCTACAGGCTGGGGGCCAGTCTGTCCTTGAAAAATATTTTCTGACTGTCAGAATGGGCAACGTGATTATTTCAGTGCCACACAACTTTGCCACCGCCCCAGCAATCTCTGGTTTGCAGTGCTGTGAACTAACTGTGAAAACAACCAGCAGACCTGTGTCTTGCTTCACTTTGCTTACCTGAATCACTGCAATGATTACATATTATAGAGGGAAATGAAGCATCTGGTCTCAGGTGTTTCATATGCATTAGCTTATTTTCAGCAAATAGGAAGGAGCAGAGCCTGGTTCATAATGGAAAATTAGCTTCTGGAAAAAGCCCTGCAGTTCTAAGTGAACTTTTGTTCTAATGGCAAAACAAGGCATGAAGGCAGGGCCTACAATCCTACTTCTTCCTGCAAATCAGTCACTTGCACTCACCATCTTTTATTTACACACAGACCGCAACATCAAGGATTTTCATCAGACTAAGCAGAATGCATAGCAAGACCTAGTATAGATGCTATTGGTTAGTCAAAAGGTTTCGCAGCAAACCATTCAGGTCCAGCTTTGTTCAACCTCTGCATGTCCTACAGGCTACACTGCTGCTTTTCTCCAGGAAACCACACCAATTTCTTCCCAAAATTAACTCCCTTAAAGAACTGAATGGCATGTAGAACTAAATCATCTATTACCTTTTTTCTTGCTAACGATGATCTTCCACCATCAGACCAAATCCAATTTGTTAGAGACTGGCAAGTATATGGTATCTGTCTATCAGGAAATTGGAACCCTCGTACAAGAGTGTAACACACAATGAGCAAGGGAGAGTTGCTTACTGCTCCTGTTCTACAATGGGTGTCTTGTCAAGTGTCAATACTGCAAACATTTCTATGCATATTCACACATGTGAGTAACTGTATTGACTTCAGTGCTGGATGCAAAGAATGTAGCCTCAGAAATGTGATGGAAAAAAGAACTTTTCTCTTTGGCATGAAGTTAGTACTTAAGCTGACTTTAGCGCTGTATTTCACCAAAACACTGACATTTTACTATCAGATTATTTCCATCAACTGCATCATACTTTTGCTTGTAAGAAAATAAATTGTCACAAGATAGAAATCACTGCAGTAGAGGACTAGCACAGCAGTGTGCAGGATGTGTCACTGCAGTGGACAAAAAGTCCACCAAACAAATAAGCCAAATTAGCAATTTTAATAAATTTTGGTCTGCAAGGAAGATGCCTTATTATGTACACTTCGTGCAAAAAAATTCATCCTTGCATACCTAAAGGTCAGATGCCAAGTAACAGGCCTGATTTCCAGAAAAATACAAATGCTTACTACCCCTGAAAGCCAGGTCGTTTTTGTTTGAATTTCTATCTGCAAGCACTGCTTTCTGAAATGCATAGCAAATGTACATGAAGTAAACTGTAATGGTAATTTCACTTCAAAATTTTACCCATTTTTGCAAACAGTCCTGCCACAGAACATTATCTCTGCACAGTATTTGCTTAGAAATTTTCAAAGATCCATAACTAAAAGGAAAATAAATTCAGCTCCTGCATATATGCAATGTGTCTGCCAATACTTACCAAAAGATTCTCTGGCTTGAGATCCCTATGGACAATATTCTTGCTGTGAATATAAACCAGTGCTTCACACAGGTCAGTAATCATGACAGCAGCATCATGCTCTGTGAACTTCACACTTTCTATGATTGCATCAAACAAGTCCCCTCCTGGGACATACTCTAGGATTAGGTAGATCTCAGCTTCTGTCTCATACACTTCAATTAAGCTTACTATATTGGGATGAGAGAGACTCCTAATGATCAGAATTTCACTTTCCATCATGTCCTCTTTCCCCTTCAGCTTGGATTTATCAACAATTTTCATGGCATAGATCTGATTGGAGTCACAGTGGCGACATTCCTTCACCACTGCAAAGTTCCCATCCCCAATAGTTCTGCCAATCTCATAGTGTTTTTCCACATCAGTTCTGTTTTTAATGGCATGCCTCCGACTTGTGTTTTCCAATCCCTGAGCCTTGTTTTCTTCTTTATTCACTCTGCGCTCCCCTGTTCTTTCTCGCCGTGTCATGTCACTCTCTCTACGCGTGATATTCCCCTCTCTTCTGGCACCCTCCTCTTTAGCTCTTTGTCCTTCTCTGCCCTCCCTATGTGTTTTAGATGGTTTCTCAGCATCCCTCAGAGTGTCTTTCTTTAGCCAACCACTTTGGTTCATTATGCAGCTACTTCCATGCTCCTCCTTCGCTTCATGAGTTAGCTGCAGCCCTTCCACAGCATTCTTCTTGATTTTTACTACTTCCTTCCCATGGTTTTCATGTTTCTCCACATCCCTTTCCTTCTCAATGCTCCTTTTTTGCTTCTCCAGCCCTTCATTAACATTCCTATGTAGGGACTTCCATGTCCTCCTACAGCCATTATCTTTCCAACCAACTTCCTCACCTTCCAGACAAGTTTCTGAAGATCTTCGGCAATTCCTGATTTTTGCATTTCTTTCTACATGGTACCTCTGACATGCACCTGTGTTCAGGTCTCTGTTCTCAAATGAGGCCTCAGCCTGCCTTTCCCTTTGTAACTTTTGTCTGGCCTGCCTTTCCTGTTCACACTTCTCACACCTCACCACCTCCTCCGAACTCTCTTCTAATCCCTCCTCAGGACTCCTCTCGTGGTTAAGGTACCTCTCGCTTTCTCGAGTTTTTCTAGAAGGCTTCACTCCTTGCTCACCAGCCCAGCTCTCTCTAGTCCACTTTTTTTTTGTTTTCATTTTTTCCTCTTGCTTTGTCTTGGCTTGACTTTTTCCTTCATGCCGAGCTACCAGTTTGGGAGACATGCCATCGCTGCAATTTTTGGTAATTTCTGTCTCATCAAAGCCACTGTCCACTTTCGAAGCCTTGTCATACAGCCTGCTCTTCAGTTTTTGGGACTGTTCCTCATTCTGCTGAATGGCAGCACTGGCAGCATAAGGATTTTCAGGATAAAGTTCTTGTAATACCACTTCCAGGTTCTTCAAAGTGAGGGGCTCCCTCCCCATAGCTATGAATGCATCACCTTCCCTGAAGAAGTCAGAAACACTTCGGATTTCTCTGCCTCTCAGATTGTAAAGCTTTCTCACACGGTCATTCTTCCAGCGTGGAAAACCCAGAGCTTCTGAAATGTCAGCCATCAGCTGTTCAAAGGTCTGGACTGATCTCCTGTTGAGAAGCAAGGTTATCCTTCTGAGTGTGCGTCCGCCAGGTTTCACCACTGTAATAATCCTTGGCTTCACAGGACTGTGCTCTGAATGTATCGTGTGAAAACCATTACGCGGATTAAAAAATGGTGACCTATGACTGCTTTCACTCAAACATGGTTTTCCATAGTTTCCACAACCAACAGGAGGACAAGTCCCTTGTAGTTTCCTCTCTTTTACTTTTGAGCTTGCATTGTGTGACGAATGGTCAAATAAGCCTCGGTGCCCTAAAGCAAACAAAGAGCAGGCGTATTATTCATTTTGCATCATCAGATCTTTCTGAGTAACAGTTTTCCGCATATCAGTGTATGTGACCTCAGAGAGTAAGGGTAGGTGCATTCAACGCTCATAAAGAACTTGCAACTGCCACTAAGGAGTAACTCCAAATATGTGCAACCACAAACATTTTGAAGTTTGTGAGAAAACGTAAATGCACTTTGTGACAAAGAAATGCTATTAAAAAAATAATAATATTGGAAACAAATAGGTCCTTCTCCTAAATCCTCCCATCTTCCAGAAATCCTCAAAAAAATGGGATTACTTGTGCCATGACTGCATCCAGATTGTTTAGCATTTTCTTATTAATCTATCTACCATGAACTCACTCAATTCCTTTCTGAATCCAATTACAATTTTGGCCTCTGTAAACCCTGTGGCAACAAGTTCCACAATTACATTGCATGAAGTAACTAACTACTCCTGTTTTAAAATTGCTACCAGATGGCTATGTGTGTTCAACCTCATATTCTTATAAATAATTATATCCTCTTCACTTTCTCTGGACCATTCATTTAGTTTCTAGACTTCTATAACAAATTAAGTCAATGAGATTCTTTTTAAAAAGCATTACTTTTGCTATAATTTTACAGTATATTTAACAGTAATGTGATTTATTTTTTCCGTTAAAGGAAGGCCATCTTAGTTTTGTTTGATAATTGGAGTCCTGGTTTTCCAATATTTTCGTTTGACTTTTTTATTATAAAAATTATGTAAAATCACACAAAGTCCTGAATATCCTCTGGGGGCATTAACAATTTTCCCTCTGATATTTCATCTTAGAACACCAACCAAAAAGAACACCACCATTCACTACACGTAATTCTGAAAAGGAAGAACTGAAAACATAACACGTGGTTATGGACAAACCAAGCTATAAAATAATTCACTGTCTATAAACACAATAATAAGCTAAGAATAAAAATGTCCTCTTAAAGTACTCTAATTTCTTGTACTTATTAAGATTAGAACTTGATTACAATGCAATTCTTTTCAGCCCCAAGAAATAAACTTGCAGAATGAGATCACAGAGTGCTTCCAACTCCATTTAATAGTTCAGTTCATTTGGGAACAAACATTCAATATGTATGAATTAACAGGACCCAGGCAAAAGAAAGCAGCCAGAATGATTACTGAACCATTACAAGGAAATTCCCATAGACAAATGACTTATCTGCCAGAGAATCCCACCCATTTTCATACATTACTATGATTATACAGTCACAGTGCAGTGGGCAAATCCACAAAGGAAAATCTGCGCATATGAGCGTTCCTCTTGGTGCTAGAGTTAACACACATGCGTTCAAGAGTTCTGGCAAGCTTAAGCCTACAACATTGTTGGTCTTCAACTGCTGAAAAGCCATTTTCAGTATTTCAAGCTATGTATTTTTATTTGTCCTTTTCATCTAGGCATAATAGAGTGAAGAGGATACACGCCTCCTCACCTAGAACAACAAACAAAAGAGAAAACTACAAGTGCTGCAGCATTTACTCGCTCTGCCTCAAAAATAGCATATCCGAAAAAGGATAGTTGAGTGGGGAGACCACACGAGGAGACTCTGCTACAGACCTCTGCTCTGCCATCGGCTTTGTTCAATGTACGATGACGGACACTTCTTAGTTGTAATACCCTCAACCAGTTAGAGTGCTGTGCACCCCGCAGCACGTCCCTTGATTCTTGGCTTGCTTTTCTTCCTCTGCCAAATGAGATAAATACTTCTTCCCCAAATAAATACCACAAAGGCGGCCAGCTGCCCGCACGCTCATTGAAGACGTAAGCCTTATATAAGAGCTACGTGTGACTAATGCTTGGTGGTTGTACAAGTTATTTCTGTCTTCATTCTGCTTTTTAAGGATGATCTCTCATTATCAAAAGATGACTACATATGTGCTGGTGATTTTTCAGCAACCAGATATTTACATTCCACCCAGAATGGAGAAAAAATAAAAACAAAAAAAATCAGAATTCAGATGTAATAATAGTTCTCTGAAATCTAAATCAACTCCAGAACATGTTGGTTACCAGGAACTGATGAAGCTCTGAATTTAATCAACATTTCCAGATTCTTGCATACCCACTGGCATCAAAGCATTACCTTGCTTACAGGAACAGCGTGTGACATTTTTACTGCTTATAATCTTGGTACAACGTAAAAATAATGCTGCATTAATAATGACTTTTCCCACAGATTATGTTTCTCCCAGCTATGCTGCTATTATCACACCTTTCCACAAACCATTCATTTTAAGTGCCTGGCTGCGCTGTTGATTGTTTCAATTACCCAAACATCAACAATGCTTCCTTTCTTCACAAAATTGGCTAAGCTTTAAACAGAAACCAAGTATATTTTTTAATTCTATAACTAATGGAATAAGAGCAGTTTTATGTAATTATTAAGAACAATACAGGAAAGTTATTTTGTGCTTTTTAAACCAGCTTAATTTCTAGTCAAAAACAGTTTGACACAAGCCACAAGTTAATATATTACCATTTTAGGTATAAGAATAATATTGCTTATTTTCCCAAGATGAAAAAGGAAGTTACATGAATGCTTAAATCAATGGATAAAGAAGTCTCCTAATGTTTTGTGAGAAAAGGGGAAGTGTCAAATTTTGTCAAAGTGGTGGTCACAATGACTGTATGTTACATAAAATAAAAAAATCAATTTCAATTGCCTGTTACAACTATTTCAGTCATAATTTCTGTTATTTTCCAGTTATGCTATATTTATTTTAACTGATACACATGAAGCAAATCTCAATCTGTCAGGAAAGTGCACACACTTAAAGCAGTAACAAGCTTTTCTGGAAAGCCTTCAAAGGCCACACACATACACAAGTCCTATAGCTGCAATTTATATTGCTTCGAAACCTTGTTTCCATATTTATATACAAGTGGGAGAGGAAGGAAGAGGGAGGTGGGATCAGAAACACACTGGAGGAAGAGTGGGGTGGGATCAGGAACATACTTCAATGAGTCTGACTACTGGCACATTATACATCAGAGAATAAAATGGTTTTTTTTTCTTTTACTGTCTTACTGAGAGCTAATGGTTACCAAATACACATATTTCTTATAAATGTTAATATGGATGGATGCCTGCATGCATCTGTCTATTTTTATCCATATACACATCTATCTATATATGCTTGGGTATCACCAAGTATCAATATATAGGATGATGCAAAAGATTAAGAAGGCAGAAAACCACAGGGCAGCAGCATAGTCGAGGAGGCTGCTGAGGACTGTGGCTGTGGAAGGGCAGGGGTAAGGCTGGCCAAGGGCACCATGCGTGCCACCTAAGCTGCGCACGTGGGCACAGAGTAAAGAAACCTGGGACTCACAGAGCGATACAGAGCTCCAGATGATGAAGACATGATGGTCTTGTAGGGTAAAGGATCACACCAAGTCCCTAGAGAAGCAGGGAGTATGGGACAAACAGGAATTTGGGGGCTCAAACAGGCAGCAGGAAGAAGTTTAGCACCTACTGACCTGAGCACAAGTGCTCCCTGGAAAGAAAATGGTTGCTGCAGGGAGCACAGCTTCTGTGGTTTCTTTTTCAAAGCCAATTCACAAACCATTTGTGACAGTCACCGTCAATTCAACTGAGGGGGCAGGGGGGAAGGCAGAGGTGGGGGAAAACACAAAAATTCCTCTAGAATACCTTTCCTTGTAGGGTTTTGGCTCATGCTTCGGACCTGGAGTAAAATAAAGTGAATTCAGAAGACGCAAGCGCTGAATAAGGCACGTATACAGAGCTTCAACCAATCTATTTCTTAAGGAATTGCCTGACTACTCTCCCTGCAACAGCAGCGTAACGGGGTTTGCCAGAGGTCACCTATTCTTGCAATTAAAAATGTATTGCTGCCATTTGTCCTTCAAAACTTATCCCTGCCCTTGACAAGTCTGTGAGTTTTTGTTCATTAATTAAAATATTTCCACTCATCTTGCATTCCTTCTTGGCTCTCCTGCTTGAGATCACAGTTTCAGTAATTAACTGAGTGGTTTACCCGGCAGCTAATTCTGCTATCAAGTTCCAGGTTGCACTGGAATTAAATTTTTACAAGAAGTATTACAACACAATTTAAAACAGAAGGCAACACTGAAATAGGATCTAGTTATGGCATTGCTTTCTGTGAATAAGATGGTGTTATTTAAGCCCTGCAATTTCTTTAGAGGGCCTTGGATCAATACGAAAGCCTCCACTTACAAAAGCAACCATGAAAACTCCCCAAAACACTAGCAGCAGTCTTCACACAGGTAGAGTTGCACGTGACAGAAATTGTGTATCAAGGAGTCATTTTGATATATTGGTCCAAATATAGAATAAACAAAATACTGTTTCAAATGGGAACGGAAAGGACAACACCAAAAATGTCTTGTTCTTCCTTAAGCCCCAGCAATTCCTGCTGAGGGCATACAAAACAAAGACTACAGGGAAAAAGTAATCTTAACTGGAACCCAAAACATTTTATTCATGTGAAAGTATCAGAAAGTATCTTAAAGTACTTGAGGGTGAAGAATGTCTCTGGCCTTTAACTCAGAGCAGCCAAGTACGTAGCTCACACAGGTTACCAGTGTGCATCAGCAGTCGGCTCCAGGGTGCAATCTGAGTCCTCTAGAAATACGCCATCTTGATCTCCTCTCCTCTTCTTGCTGTAAATTATTAAATGTTGCAACTTTCAGGGCTAGCGCACACTGTTAGTGCCCAAGACTGAAGCAGTAGTATGACAAGCCTCAATGTACTAAATTAGTTACACGGAAACAAAATATGATCACAGGCATCCTTTTACAGCAAGTAAATTTTACATGGGCATTATTTACAGACCCACTGTTGCAAACACTACTGGTGAATTTTCCTCTAAAGAGCTGTATATGTAGCACCCTCTCTTGCCTTCCCTCCCTCTCATCCTTGCCCCCCTGACATGCTTTACAGCATTTTAGGGCAGAGATTTTGTTTGAGTCACGACTGGTGGTTATTTCAGCAACAACACTGTGTTAGTTTTGTCCAGATAAAATCCCGAGTAGAAAAAGAAAGTCAAATTTCACAAGGACTGGATCGAGACACTCTCAAATGTAGCACGACGGTCCCTGCTACCTCCAGCCTGAGCAAGCTCCAAAGGCTCACAGGGCTCAGAGGTATGGTGGACCTTGAGGACCTCAGCATGCTTCAAGCCAAGCTTCAAAAATGTCTTTTCCCCTGTAATAGCTAATTTAGTAACTGCTACAGGAGGGTCAAGCACCAGAACTGAAAAGACAATTTGTGTCTCCAGCGTCTTGGCAATCCCACAGTGCTCCTCTGTGTAGAAGATGTTTAGTTCAGACAAAAGCAGACGGAGCAGATCACGAAGGAAAGGAACATCTGAAAAGGGGGCATTCAGAGGTATTATGCAAGCCAGTTTAGTGGGATGGCAGTGTCTGGCTGCTTTCAAAAACCCCACCAGCTATCAAGCCGAGACAGTAGTTTTAATATGAAAAAGTGGAAGTTGAACAGTTGAATCAAAAGTTTGGGCTTGAGTAAAGGTGGCTGGGCTTCTCACACAGAGACTGAGAGTCAATAAGGGAAACCGAGGAGACTGGAAATGGCTTGTCAGAAGGGAGACTGGAAGAAAACATGGAGCACGGGGATTTTGCTACCAAAGGAAGCTAAGCCTGTAAACAAACGCGTATGGAGACAGAGAAACAGGACTAGGGAGAAGCGGGTCAGTCTGTCACCGATCCAGAAGCCAGCCAGCATGTAGCAGGGCCAGACACTGAAACTGAAAAAGGAAACCTAGTGAAGAATTGGACTGGGAGGATAAAAGAAGAGGGACTGGAACAGACTACAGGGAATGGAGCAAATAGGGACATAGTTAGCCACTGTCTGATAGCAATTCCTTTGAACTTTGATACTGGCTGACAGCAATTTCTATGAACTTTGCTGACACAGCTGAAGCAGATGGAGATTGTAATAGGGAAGCAGTAAAATGTGAGGGTGAGAATCAGAGCGGGTCAAAAAGTCAGGCTGAATGCTGAGGCAGAGGGATGGAATTGGGAGCCAGCAACAGAAGCGTCCTCACATGGTCTGCTTCATTGCAGTTCTTCATAAAGGACATCTACATCTACCTGCTTTTGTTGTCACTTACCATATTATTTCATCTTGATTTTTTTTTTAAGAACAGGAAAAACTACACACACACAAACTGGTGACTACGTTAAGAGTACATTACCAAGGTCATCATTAAGACAGGACAAAATTAAAGTTCTCAGCATGACTTGAATTCACTTTCTTCTTGCGTACAAGATAGTTTAGGAGTGCATAGTTTTTCCTATGTCTACTCCATGATACAGTGGATACTCTTTTACAGATAAACTGGAATCAGGACCATGCCATAAAAAATCCATTGTCTATAGAGATCTTAACCTCTGTAATTAGAAGAGCTGAAAACTGTGTAGCGAAAGAATACAGGAAGAATAGTTTCTCTGCGTAAAGCAGTTGCAAGCCCTGAAAAACTGGATTTTCTCACAATCAATTGCGTAGAGTTTCAAAGCAATTGACTTAATCTAGATTTCTCAGAGAGGATTACATTCTGGTGGCTGGAACAATATCCTGAGACCTGATCCACAAGCCTGCTCAGTGCTCACAGCTAGAAGAGAATATACTGGAAGAGTTCCTTCAGACACAAGGTAATATAACAACACATAGAGAATGCTAAGTCATCCTAAAATTTGGGACCTGGGCATCTCAAGTTGCATTACTCCCCAAATTAAAGTACTTTTGACTTTATTTTTCGCACCTTGGCTCCCACTGAATGCAGTTCATGCCCTCTCTTTACAGGTATCACAGAGATGCCAATCCATGTTTGTTGCTGTAGCAATAACCATGACAGAAAAGCCCACAAGTTAATAAGCCTCTATTAACAGCAGGGTTCAAAAAGCATGCAGCGAAGGGCACGAACAGCCAGAGCAAACAGTAAGTAGATGCTCATTAGGTAAGCTTTGTCCATCGTATGCACTGATGGAGCCAGAGACCCTGGGGGAAAAAAAAAAGCAGCATCTGATAGTGTAATTAATGTTTATATATTAATGCACAGGAACAGGGGTTGGGGGGACAGCGCTGCTAATCAATAGTCATACAGGCTTGACTTTGTAACCTGAATAATGTTAGATTACAAGTACCTGGCCTCACAGAAATACATTTTTTAATACATTGAACAAATACATTGAACAAATCATATCCGTTCAGAACATATTTGATGGTAAGACAGTTATAAAATATACTATGCAATAAAATATTATTGTAAATCATATGGTATTATAACCATGGTTAATTAAGCCAAATAAAATAAGCACAACTGAAGTATTTTTAGAAGACCAAAGTGTATTTTATCCAATTACATTAGAGAAACCTCATCATGGTATTTGCACAAATTCTTATCTGCATTAGCTACTGGTGCAGAAGGAAAACAAAACCACGGTCAATGTTACAAATACTGTTTATCAGCGGGAATCTTTCAAGAATAATTTTAATACTGTCACAACGAAAAAAAAAAGGGAATAATTTTAATTTCTATAACATCATTTCTGCTACCCTAATGGGCATCTCCAGTCCTACTCATGCCAGGACATCCATGTCTAATTTGCACTAGTGTAATGGAGATCAATTGCTGACCCAGTCTAACCCAATTTGTAGAAAACTAAAATCGCTCAGCAGCTCAGGCAGTATTCTAAGTTCACCAAAGAAAAACTAATTTGGGCTCATCTACAAAAAAGAAAAAAAACAGAATAATATTTGTATCTCATAAATATACAGTTTTAGCCCTAAAAGATCCTATAAAATTAGGATGACAGGATTCCAAGTTCATTATATTTCACAATTTCACATCAAGCATGCTTAAATTCGCATGCAATATTATTTCTCCTTTAACTGTCAGCCCTGCAAACTCAGCTGTGTGTCAAGTTGGGTTCCTTCTGTCCCACATGTCACCAACAGAACTAAAGTTTCTCCCGGCCAAATGTCTGGTCCCATTAAGTGAGTGGCAAAGTGTCAGCTGCAAGGAAAGAAAACATCCTTAGTAGCTACTCTTAGAGTGCAAGAGTATGGGTGACGCACACCTTTATACCCACTCCCTGCCCTCATAAGGGCAGGCGAGAAGACTTCAAAATTTTGCATCATACACCATATCTTCAACATATCTGCTTTTTAATTTAAGAATAAAGTTTTTTATATAAAGAATAAAATTAATATCCATTATCATGCAAACTGCATGTCATGCAAACTGGAAACGAGAGAGGTACAAATCTTTCAGTCCCATAAACTCCCATTCTCATTCTTCCCCAGTTTTTCACTCCAGAAAGAAAGAAGGGACTCTAATCCCTTCTCCCTGCCCATTTCTGTCACTCCCTTTTCACTGCCAGTTTTGGGACGCAGACCTCTTGAGTTTATGGAAGATCCTAGAGGACAAAGAGTACCAGAGCAGCTAAAAAGCAGGCAGATGTTGTAGCAAAGGTGTTCCTAAGATAGGAAGGACTGTCTGGAGGAACAGCCTGGGTGGAAAACCTTGCAGCTGGCTGGACTTCAGCTGAGGGAGGGAGCCCGAGGGATGCCCTCATTGGATCCCCCACTGTGGCTAGATGAGCTCTGGATTTTTCCATTCTGAGGACGGATGGTGCCTCTGTGTCACCCCCAGCCCCAGTGTGGGTGCCATCCTGCAGTGAAATGCACGTAGGAGGCTCAGCACGCATCAACATGTGACCGTATTTACTGTATGAGAACCACGAGGGATAAATGACATTTAGCAGCCACCCTTCCTTTTTTCTCCTCAAAGAAGATAAACTCAGGGTTTTCCCTGCTTCCTTCCCCCGACCCCTTCTCCTTCACTGAACGTTCAGAGCCCCTGTGCAGCCTGCCCTGGCCCGCTCCCGTCCAGCTTCCACCAGGATGGAGCAGCAGGGGCCAGACTGCTGCAGGACAGCCTGGTCTGCTCTCTCAGCGTTACACTCCTTTTTCTGACCTGGCAAGGGCAAATTACCTTCCCAGGCGCTTACCTCCTTCCCCTGCAGGCCCACAGCCACCCCACTGTACTGCGTAAGATTTTCTAAATCAAGCCATTTGTAATTAAAAATTAAAATATTTACAGCAAACACAGATGGCTATTGCCATGTGTTAGTGTTAAACTGAGCTGAATCACCCCCAGAGCTGCAGATGAAGGTAAAGATTTCATGTAGTCTGGTAATGAGTCACAAGTGCCATCATTTTTACTTTTTTTTTTTTTTTTAAGAGCAGAACCCCACTTTCATTATCTTCTTTCTGACATTTTAAGGGTAACAAATTAAAAAGCGAGCATAAAGAAAGCCCTTTAAAGAAGTATACAGATGCACAATCTGTAAAGACTAAGTGAAATGTAAGCCTGCACGTGAAATGAATCAGTGCCTTTGGAGGTGTGAGGCTCAGTTTAAGTTGTTACCCTGCATAAAACCAAAAAAAGAATATTATGAAACTGCTCATTTATTTCATTGCTTTCAAAGATGACAGGCTGTGTATTTTATTGGGAACAGCCATGGCTGCTTTTTGCAGTTTGACAGCTTTAGGGTCTGCTCCAGTAACCAGGGAAGTGAGCCCTGCAGTCCAGGACCTTCCACCACGAATCTTTCAGGAGAGGGACAGAACTGACAGAGGGAAACAAAAACATCTTACACAACTGCGATATTCGCCAGGATCTAGCTGGCAAAGCCCTCCATGTGTTTCTCAAGGCTCAGTGTACAGGGAGTTTCACTTTCACGTTGATGCTCTTGACTCCTGAACTACCATATATTTCAATTTAATTATTTATGTTTCACCACAAAGTAAGCTTTCACTGCTTTTTAATCCTGTTAGCCAACGTCGCCTCAGTCAAAGGAGCAGGATTCTGTTTCTTCTTGTGGGAGATCTTATTTGCATTGCTTCCTAAATCTCAACTTGATGACTAATCAGTTGCAACTGAGCAAACCCAGTGAAAATAAGAGAGCTTGCAGAGGTGTCACTGAGGGTTTAATTAGGCTTCCAGATCCTTTATTACCAATAACCTTGTTGCATAACTAAAGGAAAGACCCAGACAGAGTCTAATTCTCCATCTGGTTTGCAAAAGGGGCAATTACCCAAAAGTTTTCTTTGGAAATTTAGCACATTTAAGAGAGGTTAACTCGCATATAAATGTAGAATTCCCAACCCTATTATTACAGAAGCACTTTTTCAGAGCACACTCATATATTAAAGTCAACATTCCAAAATAAATTGTTTTGCAGAACTTACAAAAGAAAATGGGCTTCTCAGGGAAAACTCTAAGCCAGTGCTAATTAGACTTAAAAGCATGATGACTAGCAGAAAGATCAGGATTTTCACACCACTAGACATTTCTCAGCATTTCCATTAACTACATTATTTGGGGTGACAAGAAAACTGAAAAATTGGAGGATATGCACAGGCTAGCAATACTGATTGAGTGGGAGATGGTGTTTTCAGAATGATTACTGAGAGCTTCTTCTAAGAATACATGACATAAATAATCGTTTTGCACTCTTGCAATAATTGGACTGAGTAAACTATACTAGCAGCAAAGGGAAGATGGTAAACATGCTCGACTTCCATTTGCAGTGAAGGCAAACTACTCCTAGGTAAGATGACAATTTGCTTTACCAAAACTCCAAATTTACATTAGAACCAATCGAGGCAGTAGCTCCCCCTCCTTTTTTCATTGTTTCCAGTATTGGGTGAACACTTGAAAAGGACAGACACTGTGCCCTGAAAATAAGAAATACCTGGAAAATACTGTTAAGAAGTGTCACATTCACCTCTTTCAAGTACTACATTTTCAACTCTGATCCAAGCTGCACTGAAGCTAATTAAAAGATTCAGAGCACCTTCAGTAAGATCTGCATCACATCTAACTGAAGCTGCTAAAGTCACCATAAGGTTCTGACACTAATTATGTTTAGAAGAAAATCTATATAATACTGATTGCAAATGTTGTTACATGTTTAGGAATCATCAAGTCAAAGGAAAAGAGCAAAAGCAGTAACAGAAACCAACTCAATTTGCCCTAGAGCTGTTAGAAAAGAAGGAAGAACCACCAGCTTCCCCGATTTCTACAAAACTATAGAAGTTTCTGCAGAAAACAAAGTAATCTTAGAAATGGGGAAATGAATCCCACACAACTTCCCTTAGTCACCACATGCTGAAAGTCCCGCAGATGCCAAAATTGTGAAGCTCTGCAGAACATGACTAGAAAAAGCAGCAGTGCAGACAGATACAAAGCATATAGTGACACTACCAGATTAAGATACATTCAAAACTCAGGTTAGCATGCCCACGGTAATTAACTTGAGTATGAAAAAACCAATAAAGACAAGGTAACTTTAGCACAGCTCAAATTCAGAGGCTTGAGCAGCTGTCAGTATCTTGAATTAAAATGAAGTTGTCCTATCTTTGCTGACAGTTTAAGTCCAATTAACCAATTCAGGTTAATGAACCACAGATGGAGATTTACCAAAAGCTAGCACTCAGCTGATGTGTCCTAACATCCTACAAAAATTTTCATAGAAAGAGTAATGCTATTTCAGGAGATCCACACCAATTACACTACAAGAAAGAGCCTCTAACTCTGCAGTATCAGTTTTATCTGGAGAGCCGCAGGACGGCTTCCTGAGATATAAAATGCAGCCACCTCTTCAGAAGAGCGTGACAGAGTTAGTATAATAACTGCACTTCTGCTACTTAAAGTAGCTGTAATATGTTTTGTAAGCTTGGTTTCAGTTGCAGACTGTTTTGGGACTCTGTGCTGGTTCTTAACATTTCAAAGAGTGAAAACTGCATTTAGACCATACAAAAAACACAAGAAGTGTCAAGAGGAAAAAGGGGGGATAAAGAAAAAGGAGACGACAAGGTGGAAAGACAAACTTGCATGCGAACATGCATGTATATGTACATTTTCTATTCCATATAGAGCTAGTAGCAAAAGCACGCATGACGAACTATCCCGTTTGGTGATAAACTTTTAAGATTATCCCCTCGCACAGTATCGGTTGCAGTTTAAATGCTGGGAGAAAGAAGACAGAATTTTGTTATGCTGTTGGGAGGGGTTTGTTTGTTTTTTTGAAAAAGGAAACCTGTCAGTACACAGTGTAGCAAAAGTTCGGGTTTATGGGGTTGTTTCCAAACAGTGTCTCATAATCTGAAAACCGTTCTGTTTGCTCAAACCGGTGGCCCATCCAGTCCTGCTGACGCTGTGTACTGAACGTCCCCCAAGGAAGGCAGAAAATAATGCTGCGCAGTGAAAAGTTATGGAATAGTTTTCCTATAAACATCTGTTCTGTTATTAAATAGGAACAAACATAACCGATATAACTACAGAAGTCAGGGGACACAAGGGCACAACCGGCATTCTTCCCCTGGGAGCCCTGGCTGCCACACGGCGCAGCATCCCCATCTGACAAAGCAGCCCTCCCCACCCTTGGAGCCCATGCCTGTAACCCGCCTAGCTCCAGCTGGAGTCACGTCCCAGCTGAGGGGAAATTCAACACCCTCCAGTGTCTTTTAACACACAGTGGTGCAAAAGCTCAAAGATCTTTACGATCACACGCTATTTACTTTTTTCCGCAGAGCATCGGCGCTCTCTGAGCAGCCCACCAGGGCGGGTGCCAAGTGAGCGACGCTCACGCCGACGATGAAGAGCGCAAGTTACTTCTCCTCTTTGACTTTTTATATCGCAGCACGGACGACGCCGTGCCCGCCTTTCGGAACAGCCGACACCGACTTCACGTTCGGCCTCCACAGCTCGCTCCCGTACCTCGCGCAGCTGCTGAGGGGGTCCCTCAGCCTGGCAAAAGGGACGGACAGACAGCCTGACACCCACCCCACCACCACCCCCACCACCACCCCCCAGCACCCCTGCGGGAAGCGGCACAGACCTGCTGCTCTCCCTGTAGTAGTAGTAGTAGCCTCTTGCTCCGCTTCCCGAAGCCTGGGCGATGAATCCGCTTCGTGGAATCACAGAATGGGTTAGAGTTGGAAAGGACCTTAAAGATCACCTAGTTCTAACACCACCACCCCCCGCCACCCTGGCGCAGGGACACCTTCCACTAGACCAGGTTGCTCAGAGCCCCATTAACTTCATTAGCTTCCACCACGATACAAAGCTGGGGGGGGGGGGGAGTGGGGAGGCTGCCCTTTAATGAAGATTGCGAGTAATTGAAGGAGCACGCTGCAATATCCACCCCAACTCCGCACCTTCGGGGACCCCCTTGTTTAAAAGTCCCCCTCCCCGCCAAGCCCTCGCCTCAATCCCACCGCCAAGCGGGAATCGCTCCTTCCTCCGTCCCTCTCAAAACCCCCGGTTCAAGCCCAAACGCCACCAAAACCTCCTCCCCCCCTTCACCCTCACCGCAACCCCACGGACACGTTAAGGACCCGGGGAGGAAGTTTCACCGCCGGAGCCGCCTCACGGCGGCCCCCCCTCCCCGGCTGAGCCGGGGCGCGGCGCCCCCCGCTCACCCCCCCCCCCCCCCCCCCCCCCCCCCCCCCCCCCCCCCCCCCAAAATGACACCTCCCAACCGCCCACCTGCCGGGCAGGGGGCCGCCGGCGGTGAGGGGAAGAGTGGGGCACTCACCCGCGCAGTGGCCGTAGGGGCAGCAGGAGCCCGCCGCGGGCTGGAGCGGCGGCGGCGCGGCGGCCGGCATGGCGCGGCGGCTGGGCTGGCTTCAAGCTCGGGCCGGGGGCTGCCGGCACCGCACCGCGCCCCACCGCAAGGCGCGGTGTCTCCGCGCCGCCTCCCGGCAGCGAGAGCAGCTGAGAGGGAGGGGACCCGGCGGGGAGGAGGCGGCGCCGCCGCCTAACGGTCACACCAGCGGTGACACCGGCGCAGGCGGGCGCGGGGAGCGGTCGGCACTCCCGGGGCAGCCCCGCGGGACGGCGCCGCCCCGCCGCCATCTCCTTCAGGCCGCCACCGGCCCCCGGGTCCGCTCCCCCAGCCCCGGCGCCACAACGGCTTCCCGCCTTTCCCCCGGGCCCATCTCCTGTCAGCTGCTGGCGGACACGTCGTGTCCGGCTCCAGCCACCGAGACGTCCCCGTTTCCCCCCTCTCCGGCCCGGCCCGGCCTGGCCCGGGAGTTGGCTGTGTGGCAGGACTGTTGCCCGGGTGGCTGGTGGCCAGGCGCAGCTGCAAGCCCAGTCGTGAGCGCACACGCTTTTGTTGTAGCCCCCTTACACACCAAGTAGACTTGGTAAGTCATTTAATTTGGCCTGGATTTAAAAAAAAAAAAAAAAGAGACAAGGGCTCAGCGATGTAAATAAAGCGCACGTTGGGCCCATGGACAACTGGTTGCCCAACATCTTCGTGAAGTACGAGAAGGTGAGGAGGAGCAAGGAGCTGATAATTTCATGTCCCCGGTGCTGCAGCATCCAGGGTGCCCATGGGGTGCCGGTGACACATCTGGCGCGCGTAGTCCTACAGGCACAGTTTGGAAAATACGTGAGAGTGAAGCGACGAGCCGCAGAGCTGATTTAAGGGTCATATAAAAAGAAGTCGGGCTGCTTACCATAGCAAGAAGGAGATGCAATTTGACAGCAGCACGTACATACCTTCACAGGTGTTACTCCACCAGTAATTAAAAGACACTTTAATCTCGCAGAAGATAAGAAGAATAGAGAGTTGACGTCTAGAAGCTGAAGTTGGACAAATTCAAATTAGAAACTTTATCAATGGGAGTGAATAATCATCAGCACAAATTATGGAGGGAAGGTGTGTTTTCTTCTCTGGAAGTCTCCGAATAAAACAAGTCACCTCTGTGGAAAATATACTGTATCCCAATAGAAGTAGTTGGGCTTACCACAGGCATAATTGGACAAAATTTAGTGGTCGGAGTCTCTAGTAGGTCTGACTAAAAGACAGTGTTCTGTCATTCTGGCCTCAAACTGTATGAACAGGACAAAGCAGAACATGGTAAACATATCCCTTATACTCTGACTTCTGTCATTTACTGAAAGTTTTGTCTGGCTGCCCCCTTTGTCTAACTTGTCTTCTATTATTTTACTTCTGGTGTATTTCATCATTTTTGAGGCAACACAGTCTGACACAAACACCTGTGTAAATGTAGATCTTGATCAATATTTATCCTAAAATGTATTTCGTTGTGCTCTTTAAGAGTTGAGTGTAGACATGAACAGAAAGCTCAAATATCTTTTCTGGCTCTTTGGCACAGAATATTTATATTCTGCTAAACTATCTGGTGAATGAAATCATGTAAAATAAAAGTGCAGACAAAAATTGTCATGTAAACTAGTCAAAACCCAGATTGTTAAAACCTGCAACCCATTATAATACTAAGTTAGCAAGTTGCTATCTAAAAATTTAGCATAATTTCACTTTTTTCTGAAATCTTCCGGTTTGTTTAAAATCTCAAAAACTCTCTAATTCCATATTTATTTTCTTATTTGTGCCTTACCCCATTGTCTAGAGCTTGTTAATCCTACAGTCATCATTATCTGTTTGCCCTGAGTATCGAAGTTATTTTCAAATAATAGGCCTTCAGGTTTAGAACTGCCTTGAGGAGCAGAACTCAAGTGTTGCTTTTCAGTCATTTTTTTCACACATGCAGCTTGTATGGTATAACAGGCTGCTTCTTCTGTCACATTCAATGCCCATGTGAAATCTTGGCTTCACTGAAGTTAATGGGAGGTGTCTTCTGCTATTCCCCAGCTTTCAGGTGTTTCTTTGAACAATGCTACAACTAATTTCTGCAGTTCTTGGCATCTCAATGACTTAAGAATTCAGGCACTGTGTTCAGTTCCTGGCTTTGGGACTCCTCCATCAGGTTATTCCACATTTCTGTGGATGACCACCGGTAAAATGTGGATAATAACACCAGTTAAAGGGATTTGCTGTCTATAGATGCAAAATCCTTAGAAGAGCTAAGCATCAATCCCAATTATCTGGTGTTACTCCCTGCAGTTGGTTTCCGAAATAAGAATGTAACATGACTCAAAAAACACTGAATCGGTAGTACTCACATTGCTTACTGTAGAGTGGAAAACAGCTGAAGAGTGAATACAGACTTCTGAAGACATGTCATTTCTACTTGCCTCTGGAAATTTGCTACCTCTACCTTCAACAGCCAGTGAAGCTGATTTCCCTTTAATCCACTTTTTAACCAGCCGGTGATCTCAACCATCCCATTACTCTACTAAACCATCTGTAACTTCCTTACTATTTCTTAATAAGCACAAACACAAACCCCAAGATTTGCTTCTTAAAAATAGCCTTTTAACCTGCAAGAATGCTTCATTTCACAGATGAAATTGCAGGCTAGTGACTAATTAGCAGAAAGTTGCCAAATACACATCTCCATGTGTTGCACACCCAGGTCATACATAGTATCTCCATATACCTATGAGTGACAAAAGGCACATTGGTACAGCCTTGTTAATGGATGGTCGGTCTCTTTTAGGAAGAAATCCTGCGTTCCTTTGACCTTGTCCTAAACTCAATGATTTCCTTCTGCCTTAGAAATCACCTGTTGTTTCTCTCCCTTTTCCCCTCCCTTGAGACCCAGGATTCTGCTAGCACCTGTCCTGTTTCAAGGGCTGTACTTAAATTAAAGGAGATCTGTAAAACAAAAGATCCTACTCACCCTCTTGAGGAATTATTCTCTCTAGATGATCATGCTCCGAGATTGCATTTTGTGTGTTTCTTGTCACATTCTTAAGGAAACATCATTAAAATAAAATCCACGCTTTTTTCATGGTGGATCTTTGAAGTTGCACCCCAGATATGATCATCCTTTCTGATATCATAACACATTGTTTTGATAATGATAAATCACCTGTACACACTTACCATATCAGGTGAGGAAAAAGTAGCAAGAGCAGAGGAACAACTGAACTGTATATATTTATTTGCCTCTATTTGTTTCAGGTAAGTTAAAAGACGTTATGATTGCCCGCTGACAAGAAAAAAACATCTACTTTAAGCTTAATCAGTTCATTCGCAAATTCTGATGAGAGCTGTCTTCCTAATGCCCAGAAATCTAATCTAGAATATTGAAGAAATCAGCATAAAAGTAGCCGTTTCATAATGTGGTTTCAATAATCAAAATGTTAGCTTGTCATTTGTATGTGAAAGTCATTCGTACACAGTGGTTTTCCAGCTTGCTAATAGTCCTGGAGGAGGCAAATTAGGTTTCAGGTCTCAAAGCCCAGCGCTATAACATAATCTGTCCTTGATCTATAGAGAAAAGTGTGCATATCCTTTTCAGACAAATCTGCGTACCCCACAGCTCTGGGTTATTCCAAACACCCAGGAGCCGATGGCTGCTTTGGGCACATTCAGCTTTGTCACATCGTGTGGCGTAGAGTAGCTCTCGCCGACACAGCGCTTGAAATATGTGACAGGCATCCTGACACTGCTGCTACTGGCAGAACTAACAGGGATGAATTCTTATTGGCAAAAATATCTAGATTGTAAATAAGACAGCAGTTAATACAGCTTCCTTTAAAAAAAGAAACCCAATGCATTTAGTATAAAAATAAAGATGAAAAACCTGACCTTTACAGAGGACTAAAAAAAAAGACTGAGTTCTCTCCAAACCGCATTTCTATCTCATGTTCTGGGGCTTGAGTATATGAAATACAAGGGGCAAAAGATGAAGGAATTAATCTGAATAGAGGTGGTAGCAGCTAACAGTGAACTGCTGTTAGAACTCCAGAAGGAAATTTTTCAGACCTCATCCATAAGAAACGAAAAGTCATCAGTAAAATAACAAAAATGACAGGCATTATTCAAACCATAGATACCAAACTATATGTGAACAATACAGGTTTTACCCTCCACCCTCAAAAATAAATAAAAAAAAAAAAATCAACGAATTTACATCCATGCTACTCCTTAGATGGAGGCTAAATGTAATGAAGAAAATAGCTCCCAATAGAAACCAAGTCCTAGTACTTGAGTGGAACTAAGAAAATGTATCATTTTTTTCCAGAACAGTGATATTACAGTCATTTACACAACAACAGCAGTGAACAAATTCACAAGATCAAGAAAAAAGGTCAGGACCCAAAACTTCCTCAGCCTCAGTGACCAGACCGGCAGATACTTAAAGCGGAAACCAGACTTTGGCAACTTCTTATTACCTAGCCAAGAATAATGATAAGGAACATAATTCTATACTTCTTCCCAGAATTAACTTTTTGTTTAAAGGGCATATTTAGAAAAAAAGCGCTGTAGTTTCACCAAAGTAAGTTGTGTTATCTTCCTCTAACATACTGCCTCATTTCTGTTTCTAAGTCATGCATATACTTAATCAGTGTCAAATTGAGATAATTAGAAACTGCAATGGAAAAGGGCATTGATAATAGGTGTATTATAAATGGCAAAGTTTTGATGATGTGGGATAATTCTCAATGACTTGTTTTGGAAACTGTTAATGTATTACTTTAAGAGACACTCATTGGTATCAAATGAGTAGAAACTGACATCCCCTGGAACTCTGGATTTGTGCTTTACCTGTGATAAACTAATGCGTAGAGGATTATGGCTCTTGCCTTCTGGGAGGGCTCACAGAAAGGCGCGTTCATCATGAATACACTTGTCAAGGGAGACATTTTATATACTAATAATGCCTTTCATTCAAGTATCTCAAAGCTCATCAACATTCAGTGAAATCTCACACAATGATGTAAGGCACGTAGGATTTTCATTAATAGGTGGCCTGATCAAAACCTAGAGCTGGAGGAAAACAGTTAAGGTGCACAAATTTTATTTTGTTTTACTATCTATTGAATATAAGTATTGAATAGATATTATATTCTATTAGAATATTATATCTAATATATATAATATCTATAACAGATATTTTATATATTGAATATCTATTGAATATCTATTGAGTATTAGAAGTAAGAAGATTGAGGCACAAAGAGACTCAATGAGGGTCACATAGCAAGTCAGAAATAGAAATAGAAATAGAAATAGAAATAGAAATAGAAATAGAAATAGAAATAGAAATAGAACCCAAACTGCCTGACTTTCTGAGCCTCAATATTTACTATTATTATTATTACAATATTTGATGCTGGATGTATTTCTTGAAAGTACCCTAGGTATTTAGACACCTACACGTATGCATAAGCTCATTGTGGATTTTTAAGAAGTCAAATTCCCTGGTTGACAACTCAGCTTTAGAAATACACTTCCTTCCTTGCTCAGAAGTTTTGAACATTTTTGCTGCTGTGAATACCTCTAATTGCTACATATCAGGTTATTTCATGCCCTCATGTAAAGTGAAGGAGAACCTTAGCTTATATGAGACATAATTTTCATTGCCACTAACAGCTCAGGCAACAGAGAATTTAGCTGCAAACAGCGTGAGACAGTGTTTGTACAGATACATTTTTAAATGACACAATTCATAGTGTTTGGAAGCAGCCTGTTTCCACTTACTAATCATGTCCATGTTCTTGTTGTGGAAATGAAATACTACCAGAAAAATAGAGATGGATGGGAAAAACAGATCAGTAAACCAGGAATAACAGTGCCAGTCTGACACCGTGTTTTACCTCAAGGTCATTTAATCTAACACAGGTCAGTACTGACGAACGTGTCTGACTTCTGAGTGCCACCAGAGCAAAGCAGCTGCTTCTGACAAGGCAAGAGAGGCACCACTGATTTTCTGGCCACCTCTTCAGGTAACTTGATGAGCAACATACGTTTCTCTCTCCATGTTCATGAGCTGGGCTTGATGAGTAAATTCAATTCCTCACTTCTGTATTGAATGAAACTGCTGGAACAGGGAGAGTATTTCTGTTTCCAGGAGCAGATGGACTGGACTCAAATTGCCCAACCTCTGTTCATCTTTGGGAAACGTGGCCACAGCCTGTCATGTTTACATATGCAAAAGGAAGGTACTTATTGAGATATTGCAGTCAGTTTTCTGTGTAATATGGCTGTAGATCTTTCTTAAATTAATTCTCACTTAAATTAAATCTTATCTTTTGAAATAAGGACTTGTCATATAAACAATACCCTGGCTTACCGTCAGTAGGAAATGCAAGAATTTGAAAACTGCAGATTTGGTCTGAGAAGCCTCCCAAATGCTACAAAATGTGGGCTTTTGCATCATCATAAGAAACATCCCACCTTCTGTGCCTTCATTAAGAACACTTGAAAACTGTCTCCTGTGCAGAGTCCAGTCTAACTAATAATGCTTGTTATTCTTAGGAAAGATGGAAAAGGAATCCTTATTTTCCTCCTCACTCTAGAATATGTTCCACTGCAGTTAAAATCCAGACAGCAAACAGGGCACTATTACCGTTGCTTTTGGCTTGCTTGCAATATCACTTTTCCCTTTCTTCCCTCGGACAGAATTTGTTGCTTCCCCATGCTTTTCCTGTTGCAACCATGGCAGAGTTCCTGGTGGCCTTCTCAGTCTCTCCATAAGAAGCACGGATGACAGGGAGGGAACTCAGGCACACAGAGATTCAACATTTTGCGACCCCTCTCCAAGGAGAATTCATGGGATAAGCCTACACAGGTGGAGATCTCATGGGCACAGACCTCAGTGGGACTCCTCAGCAATCACATTAGGCAGGTCAAACCATCTGGGAAGACAGGCGATAGGACCACCCTGCTCTTACTGTGTCCACATGAGAGCTGAAAAGAGCCAGACCTCTCTACAGAAATACAAAGCCACTGCAGCAGGAGGTAATATGTTGCTTTGTACCCAATGGGGAGGAGAATTCAGAGCATGTAACTTACCTTCACTTGTACTACCCTAACCCCCAAAAGATTGCCTTGCAATCCCAGTTATTCAATCCATTATCATCATAGTACAACAATACTGAGAGGCGATGATGTAAAGTGGCATATCTTTGCACCTGGAATTAAACAAATGCATTGTGACAAATAGGTCTAACAGTCTGATGAGCTGGGTCCAAAATTACACAAAGGACAAGGTGGAACCACATGGAATATGAATGTTTCTAATGGATTACAGCCCACACAAGGAGAAGTTAACATATTTCTGTTTGTGTGACTCATAACCCCTTTCATATCCCCAGGAACCTGCATTTAGCTATTTAGTTCAGAAGAATACGGGAAATAAAGACCATTTGTAATCCAAGTCAGTAACAAAGAAAGAAAAGTCCTACAAGAGAGAAAAGTATATGAAAGAAAAGGATGTGGTGGGGAAAAAAATTGTATCACTTTGACAATGCCAAGAGTCAAGACAAGCCTGTGCATGGTAAATGCATGGAGAGTTCACACATTTATGCTAAAGACAACGTAAACACAAATATTTTTAATAAGAATATAATTCTCAGAAGAATTCTCAGGAGAGGTCACAGCAGCATGACAATTCATGAGTATCTGAAAAGCATGTGATGAAGCAGGATCCTTGAAATAAACCACTTTTTTCTCCCCCTTTTTTTCCCTTATCTGAACAAAGATCTTAACCTTGCATAAAAGCGAATGAATACTGCTCAGCCATATCCCAAGACACAGTCTATTTCAAGTGTTTTGCACAGTTGTCTATATTTATTAAGTATTTATAATGTTTCCTTAAAACTTTGAGTTTCGTAACACCGTATTAAAAATGCAACATTTTATTTGGGACCTTGCAATGCAGCAGGGGAGTCCAGGGAAGAGGCTCCAATGGGGAGGCAGGAGACTGAGCTTTATTCTCAGCTCAGACACTGATCTGCTCTGGAGCCAGGCGCAAGTCACCTCATTTTGTGGCACCTGTCTTTCCTCTTTCACTCTTTGCCTAATTAGCACTGATGTTTTTTGGGGAAAGGCACAGAGGGGAACTGGGGACAGGATTATCTCCTACAGCATGTAGATACAAAAAATAGTACCTTCAGGCTCCCTTTTCAGCTAGGACCTCTTGGTATTACTGAAGTATAAATAATAATATTACATTGCAAAACACCCTCTAATATTTAGAGGAAGACGGTGTGTAAAAACAGTCACCAGCTGTTCCTTTTCTGCATGCTTAGGACAACTGGTGCCACCCCATAACTTTTGGGAGCCCTGGTTAGAACTATTTATACTGGACTTTGATGGATAAGACACCAAATCAGCATGAGAACAAAAATAGGAGAACCTGTTCTGGCAACTTTTTTTTTTTTTAAATTAATTTCACAATGTAACAATGATTTTTTGAAGCCTCAGCTACAGTTATATGAGAATTTGTATTACCATAAAAAAATGCTCAACCCTCCTGATTGAGAAAGAGTATCTTGAAAATATCAACCTTACAGGTTGAAGAAGGAGCAAATGAATACGCAATACTAGTATTACCTGTTCCAAGCCTGAATTCCCAAGGAAGAAAGACTTTTGAGGCTGTGATTTTCTCCACCTGTCTTATTTGGCACTTTCCCTCTCCTCACCCAATAATTTTGAAATACAGCTGTCTTGTATACATTTTGTGCAAGCTCAAAGCTGGCTAGCACGCAGCAAGCCAGGTTATTTTCCTTCATGAGGGCAAAGCAACTAGGATGTAGCTGCTCTTCATGTATGCACCTGCTGACAACCAACAGGCAGTCCAACATGGGTAATCATCCATGGGTAGCTTCACATTAGCCCTGGCCCTGTTTCTCAGAGCAAGCGTTGACAGCTGCTGCATCAACAGCACATGGTGGAGAGCTGAAATTCTTCAAATTGGAGGAAAGCATAACAGGGGGGAGGTAAAAGACTGGAAGCATAGGAAATCAGGATTGCTTAGTCCCACTGCTCACAGAGCAACTTGCTAAAATCTCGCTGATTTTAAGATAAGGGCCACAACACAGACACTCTGTCAATTTTAGAAGAACACAGTAAAATGAGCACATGGCATTAATTCTGACCCCTCAGAGAAGCACTTTAAAAGTCTTGCCACCTTTTTTTGATAGTGCTTTCCTTTGCTTCCTGTGCCAATATGCAGTATTACATTATTTACAAGCTTTTGAGCTCTTTATTCATTAATTTCATTGCTTTCCTGACTTAGCCTTGCAAAACAAGAACGCAAAAGAAGCACATAACTGGACAAGGTGAAAAATCATGAGAAAGCATGTGGTTTTCCACTGGCCCTAATGAACTTGGCTCAAGCCCAGAGAACACAGGGGAAGCTGAAGTACTGAAAGTGCTTCCATATAGCTGCCAATCTACCCATACCCAAGTAAGGGAGAAAGATGTAAAAGGCAAGAGCAGGCAGTTAAGTGCTTTATTAGGATTTTGATGGAGATGGTGTTTTAGCACACAGCCACATGGCAACAAGCCAATTTTTTTCTGTTTTTGTCCTTCTCCTTGTGGTGTGGTGAAAGAAAGTGGAGAAAAACTTGAGGGGCCTCCCAAACTGTGTCTACTCAGACAAGAGGACTGTGCCTAGTATAGCCTTTCCTCTGCCATGTGTCCTTCAGACACAGTAATAAGGTCCTTGAGATGGAGAGAGAAACAATCTCCTTTCCCTGCTCCTGCCCACATATGTTACACATCGAATGCTATGGGTACAACTCTGCGTATCCCCCCCCAGCTCAGTCAGATCAGAGCTGCCCCTGTCTCAGAGTCACCTTTTTGGAAGAGAACTTGGCATAAGATATTCTGGATAAGACGTTTTCTGTCCCTCCTTCCCTGGCCCAGATTTGCGGTCCCAGCTAATTCTCTAGTGCTCTATCCAATGCTATTTGTACGGTCTTGTTTTCACAGGAGGCTCGAACTCAAATGGTTAATGTAGGTGCACTGTCGCAGAGATGATCTGTTACAGGGTTAAATTAGCTGTTCTGCAAGAGCCAAAGAATACCTTTCTACCAAGCCTCCACTCAAATTTCATTCCTGGACAGCTAGGCTAAGCTTTTAAACTGCTTTGAACTAAGAGACCTAAGGCTAGACAAATTTTGCTCCTGCTGAAAGGGATGAAATTTTTCTGTATGTGCTGAATAGTGCATTGACATAAATGCTTTTTCAGTCTCCTCAGGCAGAAGACATGGATGAAGTATGAAATTTACAGACTGCTATTTATTGTTAGGGCTACAGCCTTTTATTTATACTCTTCTCATTCGCCAGTGTTCCTCACAGTCTCCATCTAAACCAAGGAAAACTAGGTTTGACATTTCAACCATGAAAAGGTGACAAAAGAAAAACAGGTGGCAATTTCCTTCCCTCTGAGGAAATTCAGACAGTCTCTTCAAAGCCATCTTAAATTCATTGCAGATCACTTCGCGAAACCCCATGTGGCACTTCACTTCATGCAAAGTCACCACAAAGCAGTGGGGGCCAGCTGCCTGTGTCACTTCATCTAGTCAAGCAGTAGTTTGCCTGGAAAACACGCTACATGACCCAAAAATTGAAGTTCACTTCAAAAATGTCCCCTGCAAACATCATTCTTCCCTCCCTTGAATGATCCATAAACCTCTCTCAAATAAGGAAGCAGGAGCGAAACAGTTCAAAGTAAGCAAACGGTTTCTAATCCCTCTACACTTGTTAGGAACGAGCCTGCGATGGAGTATTTGCTTGCAGCCTGGGAGCCTGGGGATGATATTTTGCTACCCAGGCAACTTATTCACATCATCAGTAAAGCCCCATGGACAGTATCTGCAAACTAATCTGAATGAAAAACCCTGCATCTCACCAGCTATGTCTTTACTTAACAAGGTACAAATACAGCATCTGTCTGATGGCTTTTGTAAAGAAAGGGATGAAGTTTACCATGAAAACTTGATCAGAGTTTTTAGCCAGTGCTTTATCCTCCCGTGCCTGTGCTGAAAATCACCATAAGACTGTCAAACGCACTCCAAGGATGCATTTCCCTTATGTGAAGCTGGTGCGGAACTGTGGCATACCTTAGACCTTTGTGTGAAACTGAAGATGTGATTCAAAACACCATCTTTGTATCATGGATTAATTAGAATTGTCTGTTGACTTTTGCCATCGAAGATGAATAAGAGAGCGAGTCAGCCTTAACTAAAGGTGTAAAAACTCAGTCTGTTTGCTGAAACCAACCAAATGAGACGCTTTTATGGATAACTTTGCTCATTTTAGGAACAAACCTAGAGACTCCACTCTTTAAAGAGAAAATGGGCATTCCCTGTATAAATACTACACACTTCAAATAATTGATTGAGGCTATCTGGAATTTCAGACATTTTTAAATACCGAATGTATTAAATATGTAGGTCATACATGTGCCAATGCATGCATTGGTCAATGTCAATACTGTACAGCGTGTGACAAATTCCCAGGAATCAGAGCTGAGGAAATTAATTCAGTCTGTGCAGAACTGTCTTTAACATTATGTTCTGAAAAGAGTGCAGGCTAGCTGTTCCCCTGCCCTTTGCACTGGAAGATTTAAGGAGGCTACACCCATTATTTCACTCTTAGTGCTTCATGCCCTGTGGTGTGAACTGCACTTGAAAATCAAGACTGTAACAAAAAATTGCCTCTCCAGCAAGTTGATAAGGTAAAGAGCAGCACCATGTGAATAAATTCTTGCTTTATGTTTTAAAGTTCTTCTTTTTCTTTTTTATGTTTTAAAGCTCTTCCTTTTTGTTAAGGCAGGAATGAGAATTAATTTATTTTAGACATTTTTAAAAATAGGTGTTTTTATCAAATTTCTGCGTTACAGTAAGACATGCACCCATATTGCAAGGGCATAGAAAATACCTGGAGGCAAGACTACCAGCTTAGAAATTTTAAGTGTTCAGTGAGTGCTCCAAAAGAGGACACTTTAGAGGAATCGTACTGTGGTAAATACTGAAAGTTTTTAATAAGAATTATTTCAGAATAGAGTCTGTCTGAGCCTGGGTTTTTCTATAGCCACTTTTTGAGGTGACGTTTTAGAGGAAAGCTGAATCTCTGTTATAAAGTCAATGTGTGGGTGCTGTTAACTCCAGTAGGTTGAGGATGACTGCACATGACTTACAGCTTTGTTTATTCACTGCATATTTTTTTTAATGACATGGCATAAATCCAAGGGGAAACAATTAGTAACCATGTGCTGAGAAACAAAGCAGTGCCAGTTCTTTTACTCCTAAACTCTCAGAGGAGCGACCAAGAGCTAGATTTAAGAAAGAACTAAAAGTTACAGAAGGGAGACTTAAGTTCTCCAAACCAAAATCACATTCTTCAGCATCTCCCCTCACCCTTAGCCACCTCTAAATGCTGTCAGCACCTTCATTTTGTCTAGAAGCTCTTTAGTGTAAAGTATAACCATTGAGATGAATGCAGGCTTCATAACTGAGTGATCCCAGCAGTAGGCTGCAACGTCTTGGTCCTTGTACCCCCTTCCCTTTCCCACCCAGTAAGTCTCTTAATGACTGCATGAAAGGACCAGGCCCAAGAGGGGAACTTTCCCTGAACTTTGCTGTGTGTCATGCTCTTAAGGTGGGAGAAGTTGGTCTGAATATCCTGCGTGAGGAAGAAGCTGACTGTACTCCCCTTTTGTGTCCAAATACTCAAACCATTGCAGTCTTGTCTTCAGGATGGGGCTTCAGGAGACACTTTAGAGAGATGGATCCCATGTAGACACCAGGGCAGATCTCAGACAGAGTTTCATCCTTCTCTCCGTTATTTCCACATGCCTTGCTTGAGGCAGCTGTATGTTTTAGCTGATATCACAAATCAGTGTAATGGCTGCACTGGACTGCATCCTGAAGAGTTTTATCCTCTGCATGAACTGCATATATTTCTGACCAGAGGATTTTGGATTTCATTGTGGAACCAAGCACCTAGTATTTCAGTGCCTAGCACATTCACTGGACACATTGGCTTTAGTGTGCTTTCACTAACTAGAAAAGAGGGAGAGAAAGATGCATGTTTGAGGTCACCACATCATTTGAGGTCATCTATTAATTGTTCACTACTCAGCTGACACTGGAATGAAAACCTAAAAAAAAAATATTAAAAAACACAGCTATCATCAAACGCACACAAAGCCTACAAGAGCTCAAATAGAGAGGTAACATATGGGTAAGGCTGAAAAAGCTAATTTTAACATTATTTAGTTCAGCAAGGAACACATCCTGATTCAAAATGTGGCTTTATTCTTATCTCACATTTGTTATACTTAGTTATTTTTCTGAAGATTGATTCTCACTTTTAGCAATTATTAAGACATGCTGTTTTGCAAGTAAGTGAGGTCTTTTTACTAAATCTAGTACTTTTTCTTTGGTAACTAGAAGAGTGTATAATTAGGTAACAATTTTTAGACTGTATTCTATTAGAAAAAGGCAGATAATGCTTCTTATTTCTAAGGGGATTCCTTTTTATTCATTATTTGAGTTAAGCTAAGTTGGATGGGAATTGCAATTACATATAAAAGGCAAAAACTTGATATGCTTTAGTAAATTAAATATAATTATATGGAATACTATGAATAATAACAAAACATTTATTGAATTATTTTTGAAGTTAAAACTATCTGAATAAAGAATTCTTCCTGGCCATCTGTCCTTCAAGATACCTAGAAGGAGAGGAGGTTAACTCCTCCTCTACTAGGTTTTGTCATTAGGTTGTTAATTTTCTTTATACAGGTTTCAACTCCCAATCAACTTGTCAAGATCTAATGGTCTCCTTGCATTGAGTTTAGTTTTTCATGCAGCGAAAAGTAAGAGTATCTACATATAATTTATTACTTCAGCAAATTCAACCCACAAAATCACTAGAGGTGATTTCACCTGTTTCATTGACTGGACTTTTGTGATGGACAACAAATACAGACTTTTTTCCAGGTGTGATTTACAATAATTTAATAAATAAATCTGATCTGCAATACACCTGGCAATATTCAGGTCATAAGGTGTAAACACACTCTAGCAGAAAATATACATGACAATGGCCCCAGTAGCTTGTCTTTTTTGAAGCCACCATTTTTTTATTCTGTCTTTTCACACCAAGGCAAAAAATAAACCCTCAAACTTACATTTTAGTTTCTTTGTTAATCTAATCCTAAATTAGTCTGGAAATGGGTCAGTTAATGGTCTTTCATTCTGCTTAAGATATTTTTCTTATAAATGAAGCAAAAGGATGCTCTATCTTTGTTTATAGAAACATTTTTGCTCAAGGCTTTTTATCTCTTCATATCAATCAGCCAAGACTAATATGTGTGACAGAAAGTAGGACAGAGATCCCTAAAGAGGGACAAAAAAAATGAGATGACAAATAAGCTGGAAAAGATGCAGGGTCATTTCCCTTTCAGCTTCAGTGAAATACCTTGCTTTATGAGTCAGCACTGAAGACACAAATTGTTTGCAATTATAAAAATAGTAAGATGATGAACGTCAGACATTTGCAGGATGTATTTTACAACCCCAGTTTAGCAAGGCAGGAACAAACAGGACTGATTGGTCTGAGATACCACAGTTAAAAAGCATAAACCCAGGAGCAGAATCCATGTTTTGGATACCTGATTAAGCAGCCAGAACACCAGGCCCTTGTGTGACAGAGGCAGAAGCCCCTCACAAAGGAAAACAGCCAAGTCTAACGCTTCAGAAGCTTAGCTTAAGAAATCCTCACATGCACAGAGACACGCTCTCCTGGCCACAGAAATAAACGCTTTCTAGAACCTGAGAAAGGAAGAAAGGGGTTCAATAGCATCAGGGGTTCAATACCATTGACGTGCAGTCAAACTGCCAAGAGAACACCCCTTTTTTGATTTCGGACCGGATGAACAGATCAGAGTGGTTCACAAGGTCCACCTCAGCTTATGCATAGAGACCTGACTCCCCTGCACTAAGACTTGAAGAATCTTGCTCGTTTTCCTTTTATAGTGGTGAAATTCACCTGATTTTTACCAATTTACACCACTTTCCCCCAAGCGTAAGTAAGATTAAAACGTGTCTGGAAGGGTTTATGCTGGGTGCAAGTATACTGACATAGTTACTTCCAGTGCATGGACAGCAGGACTTACAGATCTCTCTGAGCCCGTGTTTAAATATTTCACCCAAATGTGTATCTTCATATAACCATGATTCTGAACTTGTTTTAAAACAGCAGTCCTTTTTTGGGGGAAATGTGGAAAGCTAATTAATTTATATTGCAACAAATTATCAGAGCTGCTTTTTTTTTCCCCATTTAAAACAACCGTTGAGGAGGAAAACCTAAGATTTTGCAGGTGGAAACAGTACAGATACTCTCACTTAGTGATTCTCTCCCTGCCACTCTCAGATGAGAAAATTCGTTTTTCAGGAGAGCTTTAAAGTCATCAGTTCTAATGAAAGTGACAGGTAAATTAAGCCTGATCAAGGAAAGTAAATGACAGTGTATTCCAGGGGAAGGCTGGGTCAGGCACGTACAGAACTGTCCATGTTAATGCCAGGCAGGTAGTCTGAGTCTGAACAACACATATAGGGAGTGGGAGCAGAAGAGGCTAACAGCACGAGGTCCAGCCCTACAAATCGATACTCTTGTGCACCTAAATCTTGTCACATACTCTCTATTCCCGATTTTTTCCATCTCTAAATAGGAATGATCGGTACACATCCACTGGGATATTATAAAGCTCAGCTGCCTAATGTCTGTAAAGCATTTTGACAGTCCCAGATGGAAGCTGCTCCATAATTATGGAGAGTTGCCTCTACTTCCTTGATGCTGCTGCACTTTTTAATCCACCCTTTTATCGACTGGTATTTCGTGCACCCTCCCTTGCAGCCGAAGCAGCGAGCGAACAGAAATGACAAAGTGCGCTTCCAAACTTCCCTCCCACTCACCTCTCCTCCATCTGTCGGAGAGAGGGATTTTATTTGCTGCAGAAGCGCTGTCTGGCTAAAAATGTGAGCACTTTTTACAGCATGATCCCACTCTCTCCTCCACACACACCCACTGCCCAAGTGCTTCATTTTAAAATATGACATCGCTTCTTAGCTAATACCCTGTGTAAGAAGAAGCTTCTACAGCACATTTTATTAGGTGCTGACTAAAAACCTGCTATAAAATCCCACATGATGTTCACTGCTGATCATCTCCACCCTACCTCTTAGGAACAGAAAAGAACAGAAGATATCCAACAATAAAGACTATTTTTCTTTCTGTTTTCCCCTGTCACAGACAGTCCAATTCAGTCATATGCCTCACTATTTCCAAATTTTGAGGTTTAATCCTGAGTCTCATGACCAATTGGTATTTCTCTTTAATACCTGTTGCCTGGAAGGAAGTGCTCACTTCGGATTTTCTATTTCTTTGAAAGAAAGCAGTAAGTCGAGCACCCTTGGCTGGGGAGGAAAAATAGGTTTGGCTGAAGACACTCTAAAAGATTCAGGAAACACAGATATATAGAAAGCATCAAAATTCATTAAACATACATTGTAATCCTTTGGGTTTAAGACAGTGTGCAACACTTCTAAATCTGTGGAATTGGCACTATGAGGAGTGGGGAAAGCTTGTGGCCATGAATACAAGATTATCTACCATGTATAATTAAAGGGAATATAAAATCCTCTGTTCAGAGAGTATTCTAGTCCACACCTGAAGGACTGGGCTTGAGATACTGTTTAAAGAAGCAGCACAAGAGTAATTAGATTATAAAGGGAAATATTGCCTCATTTATCATTAAGGTAAAAGTTCCCAACTTCATTCTTATTCTGAATATTACACCTTTCATAGAGAAATGTTTGTACAGTTTGGGACTTTTTTGAGCTTGTTTGGTCAAATGAACTATCTTTCCTAATTATGTATAATGGTCTATCTATCAATCGGTCTGGGTAGGCAGATAATTTTATCCACATTTTCAGCTATTTTTTTTAGTAATCCTTGCAGAATGAATACAAAATGGGGGTGGCTGGAAGATGAGCGCCAGACAAGAAGTGGCATTTTCTCTTCTCTCTCACCCCAGTTTTGGTTAGCGGGAATATGAAGATGGAGGTCATACTACAGCTTTGAACCAGGAAAGATTGTGTCCTTTCTTCTATAGGGATGCAACTTCTTCGGATTGTGCTCTAGCAATTCCTATCAAAAGGCTTCAGCCTGAAAAGCAAATGCATCAGTGATGCCAATTAAAGGCCCACACTATATTACTAGGTGATTACAGTTCATATTAAAATCTTGTTACACCTAGAAGGGAATGTTTTCTGGTTGGGGAATAAGTCCCAAGTGGTGGCTCCAGCCTTGGACAGGCTTGAGTCAATCCTTACAGTTGTTCAAGAGACTTACAGGTCCTCCTGGCCAAAGGGGGTTTTCTAACATACATCCCCAAAACGTTACTTGCTGAAAAGTCAGCATCTTTATCTTGGTGACTCACAAGCCACAAGAGCTTCAAAAAGAGCCTCCAGCAAAAATAGGCAGAGGTAGCTGTTTCTGAACTAGACAACACAAAATGGGCAAGGTGAAGGGATGAAGAAGGACTTATGTCCTTAGGCAAAATTCTCCTCTCTCCACACCTGTATTCACAGTTCAGTAACAAACAGTGATCTAGTTTTAATTCCCAACACAAAAAATATTCCACACAACAACCAAAGTCTTTTGTTCCCCCCTACAAGACGACTGCTGCAGAGCACGGAGCTGTAAATACCCCAGCTCACAGGTGCAGTTCATTGTACTACAAGTTTGTTCCTTTTTTAAATATCAATGACTCCTCCAGCCAAAGTAAAGAGTGGTGAGAAACTGTGAATATAACATTGGGAAATTCCTTCCTATTAGCTGGTGTTTAATCTTGTCTGAACAGCATCGGATTGAACAGCAGACACATTCAAAGTGACAGGGTCAAGAGAAAGTGAGAGTTGCCCACGCATATTATTTACAGAGACAAGCAGAGCGACTCAGAAGCTGACAGGTTTTTTCGTTACTTATTCACTTCAGCTTGATCCCTCTGTTCTTTATGCAGGTCTCCAGCCAAGAGTTCCTTGTTAACTGCACAAAGTGCATCTTTAAGGAAACGACTATTTTGTCGAGGAACTGTGGAAAATGTGGTTCTGCATGATTTGTTAAAGCAAAGTATTTAAATGCTTTATATCTGCCCAATAATTATGGTTTAAATAAATACAACGGTACCGCTAAATTACTCCAGCTCTTTTCAGTGAATATAAGATTGTAAAGCACCAGTTGTCTTAAAGTCTCTCAACTCTAAAAATTGATGGAGTTATGTAAGCAATATTAATATCTGCATTTAATGGACACAACGGCAGGACTAGCCTCATCACCATGGGGATGGCCTGCGAAACAGCATTCCTTGCCTTGAAGGTAATGTCACTTTGAACTTGACCCTGTAAAGTAGCAGACTGACTGGGGGAATCATAGAAGGGTTACAGTTGAAAGGGACCTTCAAGATCATCTAGTTCCAACCCTCCTGCCATGGACAGGGACACCTCTCACTATACCAGGCTGCTCAAAGCCCCACCCAGCCTGGTGTTGAACACTTCCAGGGATGGGGCATGCATAACTTCTCTGGGAAACTTGTTCCAGTGGCTCACCACCCTCATAGTGAAAAATTTCTTCCTGATATCTAATCTAAATCTACCTACCCTCTTCCAGCTTGAAGCCATTACCCCTCATGCTATCACTACATGCTCTTGTAAAAAGTCCCTCCCCAGCTTTCTTATAGGACCCCTTCAGACACTGGAAGGCCGCTATGAAGTCTCCCCAGAGTGTTCTCTTCTCCAGGCTGAACAACCCCAACTCTCTCAGCCTGTCCTCATAGGAGAGGTGCTCCAGCCCTCTGATCATCTTTGTGGCCCTCTTCTGGACCCACTCCAACAGGTCGATGTCCCTCTTGTGCTGAGAACTCCAAAGCTGGATGCAGTATTCCAGGTGGGGTCTCATGAGAATGGAGTAGAGGGGCAGAATAACCTCCCTCAACCTGCTGACCACACTTCTTTTGATGCAGCTCAAGATATGGTTGGCTTTCCAAGCTGCAAGCGTGCATTGCCAGCTCATGTTGAGATTCTCATGAACCAACACCCCCAAGTCCTTCTGCTCAGGCCTGCTCTCCATCCATTCTCCACCCAGCCTGTATTTGTGCTTGGGATTGCCCCAACCCAAATGTAGGACCTTGCACTTGGGCTTGTTGAACTTCATGAGGTTGGCATGCACTCACCTCTCCAGCCTGTCCAGGTCCCTCTGGATGGCATCCCTTCCCTCCAGTGTCTCAACCATTCCATACAGCTTGGTGTTGCCAGCAAACTTGCTGAGGGTGCACTCAATCCTACTGTCCATGTTGCCAACAAAGATATTAAACAGCACTGGTCCCAGTACTGACCCCTAAGGAACACCATTGATCACTGGTTTCCACTTGGACACCGAGCCGTTGACTGCAACCCTTTAAGTGCGGCCATCCAGCCAGTTCCTTATCCACCAAGTGGTCCATCCATTAAATCCATGTCTCTCTAATTTAGAGACCAGGATGTCATGCGGGAAGAGAAAGGGCTTCAGAAGAAAATTGGTGGGATTAGCTGTTGGCCAATACCGAAACCAAGATACTGGGCTGCACCACCCCTGATCTGTCCCAGTAACTTTGTTATACACCCAGAACTGCTGTATTTTGACAAAGTTGAGCAGCTCAGCATGTTACCTACCTGTAAGTCCAACCAGAATCCAGAAAATAGACAGCTCTTTCTCATCTTCTGCTTTTGTCCAGTAAAGTACTCCCCAAGGTTCTTGCACACCATAGTCATCCCCGTAAAACATAGAATCATCACTATTAAGTAGCCTCTGAATCAGAGCGTTCTCTCAGAGAACGGGAGATCCACATTTAACTCCACATGACCTAGAGCTTAGCAGAGGATAAGCCTGGCTACGGGGCTGCTGGCATTTCCACCTCTCCTGCTGAAGCTGTGCAACAGCTGTATTCAGCAGTCACTTATCAGAGAAAAGGGGCTCAACCCTGCCCTGGTGACCAAGCACCACTAACACTGGAGCTACAGGTCTCCTTCCAAGGGCTGGTTGTTTTTCCACATGTAGGGCTACTAGTGTTGACACCTGCAACTGCAATGCATGTCTTCCCTTTTCTCTGGCCCAAAAAAATCCTGAATTAAGTCACCTTCAGTGGCAGCTGCAGTGAATGCTCCTCTAGGCAAATCAGCACATGGCTCAGAGCATTCTCCTGGGAGGGACAAGTCTGAAACCTGGCCATTTCAGCAGCCTAGAGAAGTACTCCAGCCACCTGGCTGTTACACAAGTACTCATCACCATGTCCTCCTTCAAATAAACTTTTTCCTGACTCTTTCCTGGTGAAAATAAAGAACTCCGATCTGTTGTTTTGAACAGAACCTACTGAAGGTTTCCATACTGCACACTTCACTCTCCTACTCTCAGACTCCCCCAGTCAAAGCTCCAATGACACAGAGGGTCTGAAGCTCACCTGTATTCACTGTTTTGCTTTCTGCATGTCTTTTGACATCTGAAACACCATTTCAGATCACCAGTACTTCTCAGCTCGGTGCGCTTTTGCTCCATATACCACACTGAGGTACCCAGCTATCCCCAGAGGAAATAAGCACCTCATCCACTTCTGCTTCAGGGTCCTGTTAGGCAACTCCATGTTACTAGAAATGTAAACTTCTTGAAAGGAAGTCTGTGTAACACATGTAGAGTGCTCCAAACTACACAGACACTGACTTTGACTGGGACATCACTAATACTGGAGTTACTCTAAGCTCATCACATCTAAGCTGACAAGCCAAGTCAGCAGCAGATCTCCTTGTAGCGTTTTTCTCTAACCTGTCTCTTTCTCGGGAAGCAGCCAACTTTTAACCAGCTTGAATGTTCCGTCCCTGATTGTTTGAAGGTAAAAACCTCGTCCCATGATTTCATAAAGCCTGTCTAGCACAAGACAAGCAAATGTTACAATGAATAGTTCACAGAGAGGCATATAGCACTGAACTGGTGTAACGCACCTTCAGTAAAGACCTACTCACTCATTCACAAAAGGGAATTATAAGCATTTACTTCTACAAGATTTAGTGAAAACTACTTTATGGCATCCCTATTATTTATTTTCCTACAGAATGTCTTAGAGGTAAACCTAATTCTGTCAATTGTTTGCTAAAATTTCCACACCGGTATACACAGAACAATTTAGAAACCAGTTGATCAGAAGCCCAATGAAAGTAACTTATAAGCATCTGGAGTACTGATGTTACTTAAATCACTAGCAATTGCATCTTTATTTAAACAACAAAACTTTGTGTGCAGACTAAACGGAAGATGGGCTGTGGGTAGGTAAGAGTCTTCTATCAATTTCTTTCCAAACACTATTTCCACAGATCAAGCAACACAAAGGATCGTAACAGACTACAAAGCCACTGCAACCTGTCCTCTTGCAACAAGGCAGGGTCAACACAGCAAAGATGACAATATGAATATACACCACCTATGCACATACACATACCGTGCTCAGGTCACAGGCTGAAAACAGTATCAGAAGTCCACATCAGAAAACTGAAAGAAATGCTCCAATTCTCACAGAGTATTTGTTTGTAACAGTTATTAATCTGAAAATTCAGCTGCTTTGGTGTTTAAGTGTCTGACTCTTGAGTGTTCCACATTATTTGAGTATACGTACAGTCAGAATTCCTGGTGTACGAATGTAGTCATGGAAGCTACAAAATAAAAGATGTAAACTCTTCCACCTCTTGCCACACCAGCTCTTATGAATGAGCATTAGGGAAGACACTCAAAATTTCTGACATCTACTACACCAAGATAAACAAGTAAAGAGTATGTGTCACCTGGTACTTTACAAATACAATTCCAAGTTGCACACTAACTGAAAGCCTGAACAATAGATGTGCCATAACTCTAAATCACAGCAAGACCCAGAGACACTTTAGTAAGTGGAGGTGTGAATGTTTTCATGAAAACTGAATTTTTCTTGAGGAGTTTGAAATTTGGAGAACTGTTGTCTTACAGACCACACCCCGTCTTCCAACTACAGTAAATAGTTCGTTCTTTTTCATTTAGACGTCATTTTTGTATCACCAGGGAGAGAGATTTTAAGCCACCACTTTCTGTGCTTTTGAAGCCTTTTCTAAACTCTTTTCAACTCAACATGGCTTAGACAGGCAGAAGTGGGTGGATTAGCTTGACAGCCTGCATCCACTACTCAGTTCCAAGGTGTCGGTGCAATATGCATCTCACACATCATGGCTCTTAAGCCCTTTGAGGCGTTAGCTGGTGCCAAAACACTGGAGCTTCTGGGGAGGGGGTAGATTTTTAAATAAAAAAAAAAAAAACCAAAACCCAAGGGTATAGCTGTACAACCCCTTTTTTGCTAATTAAATATTGAAATAAGATTAATGCACACAGATCATTATTATCTGAAGAGACCGCCATGGAAAAGAAAGGTTTATGTTTATTTATGCATACCATCATAGAGGAAAAAAACCCTTTAAGCACTGATATTGGACTGGAGATCCAACTAGATTTCCCATCTCCGCTTGAACAGTACTGAAATCTCTGAAACCATGAGCCCTGAAATTTGAGTTGCCATTAATTTTGGCCAGCAGTTAGTATTCCACATGCTATTGAAGTAAATTCCATCTGGGAGTGCTGATTCAAAGTCAGAGAATGACCAGGGGTTTGTTTTGAACCATACCAAAGATGATAGGCTACTGCACCAAGGAAATGTACCTGAGATGAAGTCCTTGATGCAATGTAACTTCTGTTATTACTTCTACTTCGTTTTCTCTTTGCTTGGCGTTCTGCAATAATGTTTTTAAAGCTTCATTTTTCCCATAAAGAGAAAGAAAAAGTATGATCACTAGATCTTTAAACTGCGGCCAGCTAGGATTTTTAAATTTTAATTGTCCTTAAAAAGTTTAGGTAGCGTTTACTGCCACAAATGTAAACATTTAAGCCAAGAAACGAATCAGGAAAGTTTCTTGGAGTAATAATCATAGAAAATAAAGCCAAAGGAATTACATTAGTGATCTAACTTTCTTAATTCTTGATTTCTATACAGCGCGAGTGACTAGCATTACATTTCATCAATGTATGTTTTTAAACTATCTTCTAGATCCTTGCTTAAGCAACAAGGCTTCTTTAAGAAGCAGCACTTAGTAAAGAGTCTTCTGGCAGACAACAGCAATTACAATGCAATAGATAACTATTACTGCTGCCCACGTTGCTCCATTCTACAGTAGTATTTCATTTTTACCCATGTAAGATGTCCCACTTCCACAACGTTGAGCATAATAACAAGTTATTAAGTTTTTGTCAAGAGGTAACTATTGAAGCAATTTGTTACGTATACTAACTGTCCTTTTCAGGACAAAATATTTCAAAAACTAAATAATACTCTAACTATGTTTAACATGCAAATACAGTAATTTAAGATGTGGCTAAAGGAGACTACAGTATGTTGGAGACATTGAAATCCCAGAAGTAAAACAGCATCAGTATGAACTCATACTCTGGACCCAACTTGTAAATCTCACTCATGCAGTCAGTCACATACGGCTTTTAGAAAGCATTCAAAAAATAAGACACAATCAAGTGATTTTAAAAATCTTAGAGATTTTATAAAAACGTTATTATACATTACAAAAAGCCTTTTATCAATTAAAGCTTACAAAACATTTAAAATGTGTAATACTTTTTAAAGAAAGATTATCTATATTTCCATATGTACAGATAACAGTTTATATCAAAACTTGATCAAATAGAAGACAATCCATAACTTTCATACGTATCTACTTAGAAGTACATACACTGTCAAAAATATGAATGTGTTTAGAAATTACTGTTCTTGTCTATAAAAATAGAAGAGAGAGATACTGTAAGTACCTCACCTGAAGACTCAAGAATTTCCAAACGTAACAAGACTCAGAACACAGCAGGTTTACAATAGTAACCTAAAAACACTGATTAAAACCTCTTAAAATCAGAGAAACTATCCTTCTATTTTTATGAGTATTCCAGCTTAGAAGAATTATGATGTAAATTAACAGAGAAGAAGAAAAAGACGACTGAGTGGAAAAACACCCCTGAGATAAGGCAGAAACATTATTACTTTTTCCTACTTGTTTGTTTCTTTGGCCTTTTGTTACTTTCAAGCTACCACATTAGTTTGAAAGGAAATTTGTCCTGTCATAGGTTTTAACAATTACATCATCACCACATAGGAAATTATTCTGACACAATACAAGTGATAAAAACCCAATAGCCTAAGTTGCTCTTTTTCTTCAGATTCTTCCCATTTCTGACCCCATCCCTCTATTTTTCTTTTTAACCATTTTTTAAATTCTAAAATTAGATTGTTAAAAGGACAGAATAGCCACCTGCATATTTTTTCTAATTATTATTTGCCACATCTTCCTCTTTTTCTTGAGGTTTTTTTATAAAGTTCTTCAAAAGCCACACGTTCATCTTCCACTTCATTTTCCAAGTCTCTATCATGCACAAAGCCTAGATTAAAAACAAGAAATTAATGCAGAATGGAAAACCCCCAAACCTTTTCCCCTTAATAGTATGACAAGCTATGTCATTGATATTTATATGTCAGCAATATACCTTCATATGTTTCATATGCTAATCACGTTTAAGAAGTATTGGGCTGAAGATGACAATATGCATAAGAGCTCTGCTAGGAAGCAGAGATTGCTAAACCACTTTCTGCACTAGTAATTAATTTTTACACTTAAAATCTGTTTCTATTGTTATTGTTTTTGACTTCAAGAAGTATGTCTCTCCTATCTCAAGGTTCAGCTTCAGCAGACAATACATTTGCTTATTGACTTCAAAGACAGACTATAACGTTGCTTGTGAGACTGAGAGCACTCCCATGTAGTCTTACCAACTATATCTTTCTTGGAATAGGAAGGTGTAACACAAGGCTTTATCACAATCAAATTTTCTATAATAGAGCTACTTTAATGCTTTACATACAGTGCAATTTGTAAACCTGATCAGTTAATTCCTGCCTTTTTATGCAATTGTTGCAATCCCACCACCTAAATATGTGCTTAAACCTAAAGATATAGGTAGGCACAATGAAGTCTTAAATGTGTCCTCAGAGGTCTGTTATGCAATAGACCGCATCAATGTATGTTACTTTTGGTGTGAAACCAAGTGAAATAGAAGTGAAAACAAAAGAAAACCAACTGCATATAACATTTTTCCACAGAACTCTCAAAAGCAAGCTAAGGATTAGTTTTGTTAGCAAGCTGGTTTCCAAGAACTTGGATCCACACTGCCCATAAATGCACTGCGGCAGCAGACTTAAGAAACCGCACCATGTTATTGGTGAAGATGAAGATAGCTTCTCTTCTCTCCCCTCCCCACCCTGTCCAAGTTTCTGTCCTGAAGACTGCACTTGAACCATAGTTACACGGGCATCTGTGCATGCTTGTGTGCACACACACATATACTTTATGCCAGCTGGGATCCCCCGAGGTCCAGGGGAGGAGCTTTGCTCCATTCTGGCCAACCTGTAACCAGCTGTGAGGCTCATGCTCTGTTTTAAAGAGCCACTGAGGAAAGACTGGATAACTCATGTTTTCCAGAACGCCCCTAACTTGTTGCCTCGAGTGTAACTGAATATCCAAACCACTGCTGACTTGGAGACTGAAGTGATGCTAAGAGACCATTACGGGACAGTGTCCTCTAGGGGACACAGAAACGTGGTTTCTGTGAAAAACATACCTTCGTTTATCCTATGAGAGTCCATTTTCTTCAGCCACTTGTGAGCCTCATCAATGGTGGTAACCAATTTGTCAGCATGTTTGGTTATTATTTCTTCAGCTGAAACGGAACACAATTATTCCGTAAGAAAAATAGCAGAGAGATGGACAGCAGCTAAAAGCCAAGCATAAAACAAAGTTAGACAGAGCTGAGTTGTATGACGCTGCTGCAAAGCCAGAAGTCTCAGTCACCAGTGATCTCACATGCAGTCAAATTCACCACTGGGGATGAAGATGCTGTAATGTATTACTCCCCATTCTAATCAACGTTACTAGCACTATCAGAGGAGAAGCTCTCCATCCTTGTGCTGTCCCTTTTAAGGTATACCTGAAACTTCTGAAAACATTCTGGTTTATCTATTTGTGGGTATTAAAGTTCCTGGTTTTCATTATCCCTCTGGAATTATACAAGTCAAAGTAAAACATGGACCTGAGATGTTGCAATCCTTGCTTAACTGCACCTTTAAGGACTTGAAAAATGCTTGTTACAAAGCAAGGGAAAAGTTATCTCAAAGCCAAATAATTTCTGTAAATATATTTTCACTGAATGGAAGAATAAGGTAACATTCATCGAGCAGTTGTCATAACAAAATCAACTATTACCTAATTAAGCCTACCACATGTATCATATTCATCACTATCATGGTTCAGTGAGCAGAAAGCCAACTAAATAATAAGCAAAACTTTATAGACTTCATCGATATGTAAAAGCTTTCCAATAGGAGTGAAGATGAAGCTTACACGTGAAGACCACAACCTAACATTTAGTTACAAATTTAACACATTTCACTGATCAGAGCTGATGAACATATCAAGTATTACAGTTTTTCATTACTGCCAGACATCACAGGCAAAGTGACAACTTGACAAGGTTGGTGGATTTCTACAACTAAAGTCAGTAACAATGTTTTGATTTAAAATGTCACTTTCCCACAGCAAGTACCCCAAACAATTTTGCTCCTAGGCCATTCATGCAGTGATTCAATTTTGCTTGCAAAAATCAGCACAGAATAATGCTTTAAGCGTATGAAGGGGGGAAAAAAAAAATCTAATATCAAAATATGTATCTCTTAAGTACCATAATTTACCGGACTTTATAATACCAGGGTTGCCTTTGAGTGCCTGACACTCCACACATTTGTTGTTAAGTATTCACTTTTGTTCAGTCCTAGTAAAATTACAAGTTCAAGGGCAGACTAGTCAGAGATATCCTTAACCAAAGACTCCAAGTACTCCTAACACTCTACCCCTGCATATTGAAATTACTATATCTGGCAGAACTACATAAGTAGGAAACAGTAGAAAAATTAGTAAAGATTACCTGGTCTAATGTAACAGGCAGCTGTAAGACTGTATACATTCAGAGAACACAGCACACCTGATCATGTAGTTAAAAATCACTTTACTATTTACTAAAACCACTATTCACTTTACCTGTACTATCTGATGTATTACTTCCTGTGGAAGAGGTGAGAATATATGTTTTAATATTTTCAACTGTCTCAGTTCTTTTCCTCAGCTACCTGAAATACCTGGAAATACCCTTCTCTTGACCACATTAAGATTTTCAAATGGAGCTTTGTCACGTCTAGAAGTTTGGCCACAAATGACATCTTAAATTGTTTAAAAGAAAACTGGAAAGGTTCTACCTTTAGCCCAGGCTTTTCTCTCATAGATTTCCTCTACCGCATCTGAAATCTTCTTAATATTCTCTTTGATTTTTCTCTGGCATAAGTTGGAACCTTCTTTATATGCTAAATGGTCTCGTGTGTAAGTCTGTTCTGTAATAGCCTCCACTACTTCCAGTCCATCATATATTACTGGATCTATCTTTCTTCTGAAAAAGTTGGCGTAGTATTTGTAGGCAGCGTTATTATTTTTGTGTTCGTCTGTGTTTCTGTGCTTGATGTAAGCCTCACTGGCCACAGAAATTGCATTTCCTTCTGCATGCAACTTTTCTTCCTCACTGATCTCCGTTGGCGTCACAGCTTCAGAAGTCTCTGCCTCCATGTTTTCTGACTGGCTGAAGTAGTTCTCAGAGCTTTGGGTAAATCTGACTCCACAGAGGTCACACTGGGTTTGGTCAATATCTGCTTTTTTGAAGATCTCTGATAAAAATTCCTCTCCTTCCATTGCAACAGGCTCAGCTTTGGAGCAGGCCTTCCTTTTCCACTTCATGCATAAAGAAACGAAATGGAAGACACGACGCAGCTGGCGTTGAGCAGATGCTTTCTGTTCTTGCTTCTGTTGCTTGCTGAGTGCAATGACTTCCAGGGGATCCTTTTGGTCCTCTAAGCAATGAACCCTTTCAAGTTCCTTTTCTAGCTCATCTGTGTATTCTGTCTTATCCAACAAGGTCATAAACCTGTCAAGGTTTATGGTTTCATATAGGATGCCCCGTATGGGTGGATGCCCCTGAGTGTAGGCAGAGTCCCACTTCCATCGGCAGTCAACCAAGTACTCTGCATCTCGCTCTGTCAGCAGCTCTTGCAGGCCTGCAGCAATTTCTCTTACATGTGTAGCATCACTCACTTGTTCCACAACCCTTAGCAATCTTTCAGGCACTTTAGAGGGAGACTCTTTTCTCACTGATTTCAGCATTGCCTTGATCTCAGGAAAGTGGTGGCATAAGAGGGATCTATATTTAGAATTCTGTACCTGATCAGCATTCAGTAACATCACTAAGCACAGCACTACAGTCCGCTCAGCCTCCCCTGAAGTGATGCAATCAGGATCCTCGAAAGCATCCAGAAGGACATTGGACCTTTCATGAACTCCACACAAAACTTCTGTTAGATAACAGAGATGAAATCTGAAATTCTGTACAGCTACATATGCGTCCTTTGGTCTATACTCCTGTATAATAGAAAATGTGTCTTTAAGGTCTTTATTATGGTCCTTGTTTCTGAACAAAAACTCCCAGTAATGAATGAGAGCAATGTAACTCTTCGGAAAGCAGAAAGTAATGTTCTTGGAGAGACGCATCAGGACAGCACAACAGAGAATATACTGGAATTCCAATAACATCACTGTATTTCCAATGCTTGGAATCAGGTATCTTGTGCGTTTCTTGACCAGGACATTCATAAAACGAAAAAAAAACCTTTTACAGTTTTCCGGGTTCTTATGAACATAGAATTGCTCAAGTGAATTTTCAAGAAGTCGAATGAAGCACAAGTGCGTTCTCCCTGCATTTTCGGCATTTTTGTCAGGTAGCAACATACCATGTCTGCCCTCTATTCCTTTGGCCTTTCCTTCTTGGCCTTTACTCTTTGGGGAGTTTTTTGCCTTTGACAAAGCAAAGTTTAGCTCTTTGTTATAATCCTCCTCTTCCTTAAAAAGAAGTTTCTCAAATTCTTCAGGATATCCTGAAGCTAAGATGAAAACTTGCATGGCACTTAGCCACAAGTCAGTTGATTCTCTTCTGGCTGCAGTCTCTTCATTTTTAAACTTAAATGTGATGTACTCCTTCAACACCGCTCTACAGGGTTTGGAAATAATGTTACTGAATTCCAGTATTTCTTTGCATGCCTTTGGGTTCTCAGACAGTATTCTCAAATGAAAATGATGAGGAAAAAACTTTTCTAGGAGGGCTTTACACGATGCATATTTGTCAGCAGTCAAAATGTCATCAAAGCTTCTGCATTGATTCAGTAGCTCTTTAGGGAAAGTGCGTGTAGCTTCCAACAGCAGTCCATTTACTGCCATCAGATGCATTTTACACTGAAATATTGTCTTTGCTTGATGGCGCAACAAGGGCTCATGGTAATCCTCACAGGTTTTATCTTCACAGTTCAAGCCAACAATGAACTTCATACAAATATCAGGGTAATGCTTGTTTAGTAACTCATGGGTGATAGAGCGCAACCTGCTTAACAAGTGCTGATTCAAAGCTGATTTTACCTCCTCTATGCTTACTGATAAATCACCTTTAGTCTTCCTCTCTTTTACACTTGGCTTGTCTGACAAAAACTTGAGAATGGGTTCAGCTTCATTTTGAGACACCTGGCAACTGTCACCTGTTGGGACAATCCCAAAATAGGCAAAGCATGACTTCACCATATCTTTCTCCGCATTGGTAGCTGCTTTCTTCAAACCCCTAACCAGACTCAGAAGAGCCATTAAGCCACGCACTGCCATAAAAAGGATTTTCTGGCTAGGAGCGCTGCAGCGAGATAATGCAAAGAGAGCTTCAATTGCACCAGCCGAATGATTCAGAGATAGGAACTGACAGTATGCGCTGCTCAGCTTTGCAAAGTCTCCCTTCAGAGCTCCCTGCAAAAACACAGCCTCGGCAATGCCAGACTTCTGCTCAGTTTGTTCACAAAGTTCGAGGGCTTCTCTTAGGATGACCTCCAAATCCACCAGGTCCGATTCTGAACAGCGAGTCACACTGGCACGTGCTGCAGCAAGCAAACACGATGCACGAAACTCTTTTATAGCTGTGAGGTTGGCTGCTTCCAGAGCAAATCCATGTTGTTTCATTAACTTTGCAGCTTCTTCCTCTCGACCTTCCCTTTTCAATAAGTCTGCTGTTTGGCGCAAGCATCCACGAGACTTCAGAAATTCAAGCTGATCCTCTATATCAAGTTTTGAGAGGACTTGCATCATCTCCTCAGTTCTGTTCATACTCAGGTACTTTGCGGCTGCTTCCAAATATAATTGATTTGCTGTACATGAGAGTTTGGAAACCATTTGTCCTTTCGTATTTAACATCTCTTCATATCTGAAATAATAGATACATCAATTTACTACCACAGGTGACTAACCTAGACAAAAAACACTCAATTTTCAAAAAGCCCCTAAAACATTAAACTAATAGTTGCCCCTAGAAGCCCTTCCTTCAAAAAGGCCAACTATTTCAAGTAATATGTCTGTCACGTGAAAAACAATCACATCATCTTAAAAGGTCTACGGAAAGAATTTAGTTACAACATAAGGCTGTCTGAGGCAAGATCATTAAAACTTCTAGTACAAACAAGATCACAAGGTTTACAGCATTAGTAAATCTTTCTCCATGCTGTCAAATCACTGTACAAATTATTTTAATCACATTTTGCCGGTGATAATCTTCTGTTTATTAAAGCAAGCCTCAATATAGAATGGTTGTTTACATGAACAGAAGCCAGAATGAAATAAATTCAAATTTCAATGAATTCTCCACAGGCCAATATAGATAATATTCTGTAAAATTTACATAAAGCAGTCAGTTTAGAGAACTCTTTCAATTCTGTCATATGTATCCACATATACTTTGCTGCTTATTGAGAGCCTGAGCGAAGTACTTGGTTGTATCTTTCCAAACATGCACTTTAAAAAACTCAGTTATTAATTAATATTGGCTGATGTAAAATTATTAAGATATCCCCCAAACCAGTCTTGCAAAAGTATTCTCTCCTGCATGCTGAGAATGAGTAATTTTTTCCTGATGAGTGAGTAAATTATCATTAGCCTTTCATGATCATCTTTTTCACGATAAAGGTGGGAGTGCAGATTTTTGTACCTATGCTGATGAATGTGCGTGAATGATTTGGGGAGGCTGATTAAAAAAATCGTTAGCTGGTAAGGTGACTTAAACACTTGAACTTTTTGATCAAACTATCTCTACATATTAAACAAGCTTTAATCTTTCAAAAAACAGTTGCCATTATTAAAGGTACATCACAAAGGATTTCAGTGTAGGTGTGTAAACGTAGGCCTTGTTGAATTCTAATTGGTGTACATATTCTTTAAAAGTCATCAATCAATTTAGTTGTAATGAAAGGGGTGGCCGATAAATGAACTGTTTACTCAAGAATGTGCTAATGAGGTCACAGGGATGGTGCCAGATGCAAAGTTCTGCCAAAAAGATGCTAATAAAATCAGTTATCAAGCACAGCGCGAGGCTGTTCTTAACTGCCCTGAGCCAGCACAGGGGAGATGGTATGGAAAAGTTCATCTCAGAGGAGGCTGGGACCAAGAATCTGTCAGAGAGGCAGTGCAAGCTGCTTACTTAATTTACTATTCTTTGCTCTTAAGTTAGAGATTTTGAGAGACAACTAGTTCATTTGCCACAACGATGGCTGCATTATATACCATACATCTAATGGTTATACTCCTACAGAAGTCGGTGACTAAGTAGCTAAATCTATTACTATTTCACTTTTAAAAGAGAAGTATTTAATACTTCTATTAAATGTTGTTTTCATATTTACCATAAGAACCTAGTTCAGAGGACTGGCTGAAGGAGAACTTGCATGACTAGTAATACAGAATGGAAAAAATTCCCAGGAAAATGAAGCTAGTCATTGCTCCAGCTGTGAATGCAGTAGAATGCTTTCACTGTATTATCATTACCCAAATGATAATTCTGACAAGGTTAATTTGACTTCATATATAACAAAGTCACCAGACAAAACTCTTGTGAAAATCTGATGGTGAGCCAGCTGTATTATGTTGAATTTGGAAATGGAAAAGAGAATTATATTCCAATACCATCTCGGAAAACATACCTTTCAACTGCCTTTGCTGCTTCTTCGTAGAGTTCTTCCTGACAATACATTTTAATTGCCAGATCAAACTCCTCAATTTGTTCATAACATTCAGATGCTTCTTTGTAGCACTGGCTTTTCTGATAGTAAACTGCAGCATCTTTCATCTGCAATGCAGAAGTCAGTAATGAAACTGAAGTGCTCTCAACAGTAAAAACTACACAAATACAATAAATTTAGTAATTCCATCATGTATGTGTCTCATAGAGAAGCACACTTTAATAAAATGTAATTAAAGTATCTGAATGTAATTAAATACATATTAAAATAAACATCATTAAAGCTGAACAGATTTTTAAAAAACCTTCAAATATTTGTGTCTGAAAAACTAGAATGTAAAATTCAAGGTATTATACAGGCTTTCAAAAGTACTTCTTATTCACCCAGCTCTGCCTGTTGTTAAAAAACACCACACACACTTCTGTTGACTTACACATTTCTCATAATCAACAGGATTAAATTAAAACATTTACAGATGTAGAATGGGAACCTTAACCTTGTATCTTAAACTTTAAATATTTGGGAGCAATTACTTTACATTCTTTTAGTGGAAATGCACTGCAAATAAAAAATGTTACGTATCCTCATACACTGAGAAAATTATTGTTAGTACATTACTTTTAACCCTTGCAAGTTTCAAGGGTCCACTTAGAGGGCTGTGATCAGTGAAGTTTCAGTATCATCAGAGTACTGAATGAAGTAACAGCTTAAGTTTCATGAAATCAGTCATTAACTTTCAGCTGCAAAGCAGAAATGACTGATGGTAACATTTGAGGAAAGCCAAAGAAAAAAAAAACAACCTAGACTGCCTAATTGTATCATTGTCCTCTTCATCCCTCTTCTGGCTATTCTGTGACAAATGCTTCCTCTTGAACAGCCCAGCTTAAAGAGTTGTTTTAGTTCAGCTACTATCATGTCACAGAAAAATACTATTACCTTATGAGTAATATGAGGGGGGGAAAAAGCTGTAGGAAAAGGAAGGTGATAAGGAAAGGATAGTTTAGAGGATTTAATACCTTTCCTAACTTTTTACACAGTTCTGCACAGAGTCGGAACTCCTTTGATTGAAAGAGACACTTTAGTGACAGTTTTGGTTCTCCACATTCCAAGTAAGTTTTAGCCAATGTCATATACTCCATCTGTTTTTCCCTGTAGAAAGTAAGAGAAAATTACCGCTTACATCCAAACCAACACTGACATCATGTGTTCTTCTTCATACATAACCTGACAAAGTATTACCTTACAATTAGTTATATTTTGGGCTGACACTGTTCTGTCCAGAAGTCTGTTCCAGAATCTCACTGTTCTGGCAGTAAAAAGTTGTTTTGTTTTTTTTTTTTTCTTAAATTCTAAAACTAAGGTATACTGGTATGGTTTTGTGCTGCTTCTCTTTTCTAGCTTAACTTGTTCCTTCTTCCATTCTGTTGTTTAGCCCCAGTGCCATTAAAGGCAACAATCAAATTTGTTCTCAGCTTTTGTGCTGTGTAACTAAACAAGTCCAGCCTTTCTGGTATCAATGCAGCATGTCTACTTTCTCCCCAGACCTAGGCTGAATGCATCATTCTTGAGCCTGGAAGATCAGAATCATACAGAGCATTTCATATTATAGAGCACAGAGGAATCTTGCTTATGCTTTGTATACCAGCATTAATACCTCTACTAAAAAAAAATGCCATTTTCACAGCTTCCTTATCACATATGTTCTGTCAACTTAACATATCCTAATATACCCAGTTTCTTCTCAAAAACTGACAAGCATCCCAGCTCACAGCCAACTGAAAAAAAGGTTTTTCAGCCCCATCAAAAAATTCTCTATGATCATGAAATTTTATGAGTATCATTATACTTCTAGCCAGATATCCTGGTTTCACCTGCGAAAGAATTAATTTTCTTTCAGGGATTGCTGTGAAAAGAACGTCACTAATAGCTATTGGTTTTACTTGTTGCTAAGTGATGTTTATACTATTCAAGGACTTTTTTCAGCTTCCCACAGAAGCATACACAGAAGGATGGAATGGCCAATGAAATATGGCATACCATAGGCGTCATGCTCAGTAGATAAATGGGGGTTAGCTGCTGGGGGGAAAATACGTGATCACTGCTCAGGATGGTGCCAATTCACCAGGCAGTGTGAGTGACCTGTGTCGTTATTATTACTGTTATTATTATTGTTATTTTTCTTTTTCTGTTACTGTTTCTATTAAAATGTCCTTATCTCAACCCATGAGGGTTTTTTTCTCCCTTCCCCCTCCTTTTTTTCCCCCTCTTCCCCCCACCCTTCTGGGGGGGAAAAAGGGAGGCGGGGTGTGAGTGAGCAGCTGCGTGGTTCTAGTTGCTAGCTGGGGTTAAACCATGACACCAGAGCCACCAATATAAAACAGGTAATTAAAAAAGGTAAAACCTTGATTAACTCCAGTAATAACATTTCTCCAGACCTACCCCCTTCTCCCTTCAGTGTTGGCTTCCTCTGCTCTAGTCATTCCTTATACACCTTGCTACCACTGCTAGTTTTCAGCCTCCCCAGCATGGACAGGAATTAATTCACTTAGGTCTGGGGTCCTCCCCATGAGGTTTTTTTCCTGTCTTATTTGAAACAAGTCCCAAACAGTTTTTCAGCTTCTTCAGGAAACTGCAAACTTTCTCCCCTGTCAAACCCTTGAGCTATTTTGCCCAGCTGACAGCATGAACTAAATGATCCATCTCAAAATCTGTCCCTTTGAAACCGCCCTTTGGTTCAGACCTAGTTATGCTTGTTTAGTTTAGATTGGCTCTGACACTACTTTTACCTCAAAACTCCCTCTTTGTTCGCAGCTTTTCTTCCCTGATGTACAACGCCATTTCTTCTTCTTTGTTAAGTGAATATGCAGTTGGATTAACTGGAGTTGAGCACTGCTGATGGCATATGCTCTTCTATCTGTATCTAAGAATATAAAGCCTCTTGAGGTAATGCAAATCCTGTTGCTTTTCTCTCACATAACCAGTAAGCGCCTTCAAGTGCCACATTGGCTTTGGACAGCAGTGCCCCAGACCCTGTTGGAGCTGTGCTAGACTTTCTTATTTCTTAAATCTCTTTTGCCACCCACGGACAAAGATGTGAAGACACCTTGCCCACATGGTTCTCCTATGTCTCCAGTCCGGTCCCACAACTGTGGTGGGAATCTCCCCCTGCACACAGCCATGAAGTCCGGCACCACAGAATGACACTTGCTCATCTGCGTTTACACTTACCAGGGGCTGCTTTTCTTTGAGTGCACTTTGAGAACAGCATCATGTGCCAGGGCCAGTTTTGACTTCTCAGCTGCTCCTCCCTTTTGGTAACATTTGGCTGCCACCTGGGGTGAAATCGTACACAGCAGTCACACATGTGCCTCCAGCCCATGGCTTATCGCGTAAAGGCAATACTTAATTTTACAGTCACTGGAATGGAAAAGAGAAAGACTGGCAGGGTGCCGGGAAGAAGGAAAAGGTAAAACACTGCAGTATGTTTTAGGACAAAAAGAAAAGCTTTAAAGTCAGTCCACATGGGACTGTCACAATTAGAATTTTAATTACAGTGTTTTACATAGAAGTAGCGAAAGCAAAATTCCTGGTAGGCAGATAGAATAAACAGCACATGCAATTTGAATGATGGCCTAAACCATTAATTGGTAAGTCACCAGGCATCTACCACATAAATTCTATTAATAAAAGTTAGAAAAACCAATGTGTGCAAAGTTAAACTGAAAAGCACAGAACATTTATTCATGCTTTTACCATACCAGGCCCTTTCTGTGATAAGCTAAAGAGGAACAGCGGGAGTTACCATGCTCCTGGCAAGGTTTGTTTCATTATCACCTCACTCGTTCTGCAATACTATTATTTCTTTATTCTATCCATTAATTTAGTATTTGCTTCTGTTTGGAAATTGCACGTTGCAAGCCACTCTTAGAACTGCCAAATTCACCAGATAATTTCTTCTTAATGTAGCAATGATAAGCAAAGATCAGGGTTATAAAGGAAACAGAATAGCAGATAATATAGCTAATACATTTTAGATTTCAAGATTAAATGTTTTCAGCTGTGTGGTTCTTATCTAAACACTTTTCTGTCCATTTAGGAAATTGCTTTTTTTTTTTCAAGAGGAGATAAAGACTGTCTGTATAGTGGCAGCTGATTATTTTGATTTTTGCCTTGTTATAAATTTCTACTTTCTATACAAAAAATTATATGTTGCTATCAGAAAAAAAATGGAAGCTTTCCTTCTGCCATGACAAAAAAAAAGTATCGAAAATTTTATTTCACAGAATCATAGAACCATAGAATATCTCAAGTTGGAAGGGACTCATAAGGATCATTGGGTTCAACTTCCTGCTCCTCACCAGACTACCTAAAACTAAACCATACAACTAAGAGAGCATCATCCAGACACTCCTTGAATGCTGACAGGGTTGGTGCCATGACCACTTCCCTGGGGAGCCTGTTCCAGTGACCTACCACTCTCTCAGTGAAGAACCTTTTCCTAATGTGCAATCTGAACTTCCCCTGATGCAGCTTCATTCCACTTCTGCTGGTCACCAGAGAGAGATCAGCACCTTCCCTTATGCTGCCCTCCTTGAGGAAGTTTTAGACTGCGATGCAGTCACCCCTCAGCCTTCTCTTCTCCAAGCTGAACAAGCCAAGTAACCTCAGCCATTCCTTGTAAGTCTTACCCTTGAGACCTTTCACCATCTTGGTCACCCTCCTCTGGACACAGTCTGATAGTTTGATGTCCTTCTTATATTGAGGCACCCAAAACTGCACACAGTACTCAAGGTGGGGCAACACCAGTACAGTGTAGAGTGGGACAATCACCTCCTTCAACCAGCTAGCTATGCTGTGCTTGATGCACGCCAGGACACGGTTGGCCTTTTTTGCTTCTGGGGCACACTGCTGACTCATATTTAACTTGCCATCAACCCAATCCCCCAGATCTCTTTCTGCAGGGCTGCTCTCCAGTCTCTGATTGCCCAGTTTATACATATAACCAGGATTACCCCATCCCAGGTGGGGAATCTGGCACTTGCTCTTGTTAAATATCATATGGTTGGTGATTGCTCAGGTCTCTAGCCTATCCAGACCTCTCTGTAAGGCCCCCCTACCCTCAACAGCTCCTCCTAGTTTAGTATCATCAGCAAAATTACTTAATGTAGATTAAATTCCTGCATCCAGATCATTTATAAAAACATTAAAGAGCACTGGCCCTAAAATTGAGCCCTGGGGAACCCCACTGGTGACTGGCCACCAGCCTCATATAACTATATTCTTTTATACATTTACTATAACTCTTTGAGCCCAACCCATCAGCCAATTGCTCACCCAATGTATTATGTACTTGTCTAGCTGTGTCCTGGACATTTTGTCCAGAAGGATACTGTGAGAGACAGCATCAAAAGCTTTGCTAAAATCCAAAACCACCACATCTACTGGTTTCCCTTGGTCAACTACATGGGTGACCTTGTCGTAAGAGGAAATTAAATTGGTTAAGTAGGAATTTCCCCTCGTGAACCCGTGCTGGCTATGACCAGTGATTGCACTGTCTCTCAAGCGTTTTTCAATAACTCTCAGAATAACCTTCTCCATAATTTTACCAGGCACTGAAGTGAGACTGATAGGCCTGTAATTACCAGGGTCTTCCTTCTTACCCTTCTTGAAAACTGGGAGAACATTTGCCATCTTCCAGTGTACTGCGACCTCTCCAGACTGTTGAAAAATAATTGAGAGGTCCTGCAACAAAATTGGCCAGCTCTTTCAGTACCCTGGAATGAATCCCATGGAGCCCCATAGACTTATGCACATCCACCTGGAGCAGCAAGCCTCAAACAAACTCAGAGTTGGCTGGGAGCTTATCATCTCTCCATTCACAGTCTTCCAACACAGGGCTCCCGGGGTCCCAGGGCCCATCATCAGTGTTAAAGACAGAGGCGAAGAAGGCATTAAACATCTTGGCTTTGTCTACGTCCCTGTTTGTGAGGTGACTGACCTCACCAAGTAATGGACCAATATTATCTCTGATCCTCCTTTCACTGTTAATGTATTTAAAAAAGCCCTTTTTGTTGTCTTTCACAGTGCTGGCCAGCTCGAATTCTAATCGAGCTTTGGCCACATGTATTTTCTCCCTACAGTGGTAAACAGTGTCTCTGTACTCCTCTGCGTCTCCTGTCCTTGCTTCCAATGTCTATACACTTTCCTTTTCTGCCTAAGTTCTACAAGATCACTGCTCAGCCAAGCCTCACTTGCTTCACTTCTAAGACTTTGGAATTGCCTGCTCCTGTGCTCTTAAGGGATGGCTCTTCAAAAGTGACCAGCATTCATGGACCCCAAGATCTTCAAAAGCAGATTCCAAGGGGACCTTACTAACTAGCTCCTTCAGCAGCCCGAAGTCTGCTCTCCCCATATCCAGGGTTGAAGTTTTGCTGGCAGCTTTTCTCCTATCGCCAGTGATTTGAAACTCAACTACTTCATGGTCACTGTCACCAAGACAGCCACCAATCACCACTTTGCTCGTGAGCTCCTCTCTGTTTACAAACAACAAATCTAGGAAGGCACCTTTCCTAGACAGCTCCCTTAGTACCTGCACCAAGAAGTTAACTTCAACGTGCTCCAGAAATTTCCTGGACCGGTTTGTGTCTGCTGTATGATACTCCCAGTTGATGTCTGGGAAGTTAAAATCACCCATAAGGACAAGGGCAGTTGATCTAGAGAAATCCCTTAATTCCTTGTAGAATAATTCATTGGTGTCATCCTGGCTGGGTTTTGCTTTCATTCCATTAACTGTCATCCCATATCTGGATTGTATTAACTATCAATTTAGGAAATAAAAGACTGTAAAATTTCCACGTTCTTTAAATAGTCAGGGAACGAAACCATCATTTTGCTACTCTTTCTGCAGTTTTCTTAGTGCTCCCTTGGTTCTTACATGCTGTTCTTTAATGTGTGTTTCACATCCATCCCTAATTACTATCCAAAAAAAACCAAAAAAGGTCTCTGAGATCACCACCCAAATCAATATACTTCCAAGAAACGTTTTCATTTTCCTACAGTAATGCGTAATGATATTGTCAAGCACATGGTTTAGATTCACAAATTCCAGTTGTTGCTAATAATTATTTTTTCCAACCACCTTTCATTTGTGTGCATTAAAATGTTTTTGGCTCATTGGACTGCAAATTTCTGAGCAGTGAATTTAAGGTTACAGACAATAGGCTTGCTCTCCCTGCTTACAAGTCGTTTACAAGTAGTCTGTAGACACCTACACATCTACAAACCACAAACTAAGATACACTGCTACAGAGCAACTGAAGGTTTACAGATAATTTTATAGATGTAAAGAAAAAAAAAAAGGTTTCAGAACACACAAGAATCCTTATTTCAGATAAACATCTGCTCCTACCTCCCAGAACTGATGTTTAGCATAGTAGTCTCCCTGTGCAATCCATTCTTCTGGAGTTGATGTTTTAGCAAACATGCTGTCGTCTAAGTCTAGAAGGTTAGGGGTAATCATTTTATGTTAAAATGGATAAACCACAGAAACACTTATCATGTACCAAAACTAAGCATTAACATCTCATCATGTTTGAAACTCTTTATGATTTGTGCTCACACCAGTAATGGTAACTATGAGTTAAATACATGTTATCCCTTTCAATCAACACTGAAAATCAGCAAGTTGAGTTTGGTTTTGAAAGACATTTAAAAATCATGCTTTTTTTTTGGACAAAACTTTGAGTAAATCCATTGTCTTTACAGAAACCCAATTCTTTCAATTTATAAATCTTTTAGCTGGAATGCTTTTCTGTGAACAACCTTCATTACTGTGCAGGAAAAACTATACAAATGAATTAGCAATGAAGTTAAGTATTAACTTATACAACTAATCTTTAGAGCCAAAAGAAATAAGATGCACTGAAATCAGTGGAAACTTGCAAGGGCAGTTATGAGTATGCATACTGTTAGAGGGACCGAGGAATTTAACCTTCTTTATTACACAAAAAAAGCTTTATTACAAGAAAGCATGAGTAGGCTGTCCTGTTTGACAGTCTTTTAAGAAAGTTTTAGGATAACTTTACCTTTCTTTTCATCTGCTTTGACAACCTGAACAAATTCTCTTTTGATGAAATACTTAAAAGCTGGAGCTCGTTTATCACTGTCTTCATCGAAGATCCAAAGATTGACCCTGGCTCTTGTAATGGCAGTATACAATTGCTTTAGTTCCCCATTCAGCATCTGAAGCAGAACCAAAAAAAAAAAAAAAAAAAAAGGCAATACACCAAAATAAAATAAATGAAATGTCATATGAGCTAAACTGTTAGAAAGAAGCATACTTTGCAGTTATAAGAAAACAGTGAATATACACAGAACAAATAACAAATAAGAAAGTATCTGTAAGTAAGCAAGTCTAAATATTAAATATGTGATTTTTCAATCACATAAGCCATCGTCCAACTAATTTCCATGCAACTACTGCTACAGAAAATCTAGCAGCTGCAGGTGTCACAGTCCATTTTCCTTCTAATCACTTGCATGTATAATTATTCATTTTTTACCATACAATCCTGAAAATATCTGACTAACTAGATTCTAAGAAGTTTCCTTAATTTTAAGGTAGTGACACCAATCTGAAACCAGACTAAAGTAATAATATTGATAAGCTGATTTGCTATTTGCTTTAACCACAGCTGTTCTGTAAATATACCTAAGTCTATTACACATAGGTTTTATTCTTTTTATCAAATTACTCTTGCAAAAAAACCTCTTATCTTTAAAAATCAAAATTATATTATACCAATGTGAACAACTACCAAAAAGATAAAGCAACCTCGATAAACATGGAACTACAGAATGAAAGGATTTCTTGAAGAAATTTCTCAACTTCTAAGATTTAAGAATTTACTTTATCCTTCCTGTTCGCAATGTTACGAGAAACATACCTTGTGCATTTCTACATTAAAAGGAGTTCTTTTCTGCATACCAGTAGCATCCTCTAAAGGCATTTCAATTAGCAATTTGCTTCCTACTTGCAAATCCGAATCAGGAGTATAAGAAGAAATGATCTTCCATTCCTTGCTAGCCTAAAATATCAAGGGAATGAGTTTTACTTGTATGCAGCAATCACTACTGCCCACATATGCAAAAGATAAGGTCGTATGTTGTCATCGACCAACACCCCCCCACAACTGAAGAAGGCTCAGAGGAGATGGATGGAAAAAAAAAAATATTATCTCAGAGAAGACTGTAAAGAATGACCACCACTTTTCATCAAGAAAGCTGAACTTCATCTCAGTACAAGTGGTATTGGAGGGTAACCTTTGTTTGAGACACACAGCTGTACCAGGTAGTCATCAGGTTGCATAAACAACTTTCTCTGAAATAGCTAGTAGAGAGTGATATACTCCTGAGCCAGCCACACCAACATGGGGAAGTGAAAAGGTGGCTCAGCCCAGAGCGTGTAAAAACTGAGCAACAAACAAAACAAGCCTGGAAGGCTGCAACTGGCTTGAGCTGGCTTCAAGCTATGCATTACTTCCTGGGGACTCGGGATGCCCAGCATCGTGATGGTGGAACATACAGGGGACTGCTAATGGGAATCACATTTGTATTGTGATTCTGCTGTATATTGCCATTGTTATATTACGCTTGTCTTGTGATTTCAGAGTACTGCTGTATCACTCTTCTAAATCTAAATCATATGCAACGCCTTATATATCAAATAAGTAAATTTGATATAAAACATGAAAACCTCCTTGAGTGAACTGTAAATTTTTAGCTAAACTTGAAGATACACCCCTACAATAGATGGCCCATGTATGGGGAAATGGAGAAAATCAGGTTACCCTCGCCATGGACGAGGCTCAAGGTTTAGTCCTAGGGCCAGGGACTCTCCTACAAACCCCAATACTGCAGCAGGCAGATCCACTATGGGGGTGTGCTGACTGCTGGGCCACGCAGCTCCCTGCCAACCCAGGGCAGTGTGAAAGGTAAATGGTAGTGGGGTAACGCCCATGAGTTGCAATCTGTCATGCTAAAATCAGCTATCTAAGATGTGTTGGATACATCTTAGCCTGTAGGTCAGGATGGGCAAGCCACCAAAACTGCTTAGCACTACAAAACTAACAAGCTCAGCGGGTTGCAGACCAGCTGGCCCACAACTTGCCAACCTCCTTGTCACTGTAGCACCAAGGAGACGGAGCAAGGAGGATCCAGACAAACGGAGGCAAGTGGTTTCTGTCCTTTAGCCGGTGCACCAACAAGGTAGTTCTCTGAACAGAGAGACCCGATCATTCACCTTGGCAGGAAGAGGCAGTGGATTAACAAGAGGGAAACCTGGGACATCATCTTTGGCATGCGAGTCATCACCAGTGCTTGTGTAAACCATGATGGGGTGGAGCCCATGGACAAAACAAAGGGTTTGACGCCATGGAGGTGGACCCACCAGTATTTCATACAGGCATATATTCTCACCCTCACGGTGCCCAGGCAAGATGGCTGGTCATTCATGCCATGAGTGTATTAAGCTCAGTATGCAACACCAATATTCGCTACTGCTGGTGTGAGCCAGGGAGTGGAACAGCACCTGCAAAGACATCCCCTGGGATGAAGGCTCAGAGATGAGCAAATAAACCGCTTACGGGGAATATCTGAAAAAGCCTGGTCAGAGAATATTGGACTCTGACACAGGGACATGAGAAGTGTCTACAAACGTGTACAGACATGCTTAAATATATGTTAAGTGTGGCAGCAGATTGGTGTTGTGCACTCTCATGCCATGTAATAAATCACACCTAATCACACCTTTCTGCAGGTTCCTGAATACCCATAAAACTAAAAACTCAGAAAATCATAAGTATATTAAGTTATGTTCATTTTTTCCCCTTTTAGGTGCTTAATTGAAATCTGATTACATAGTGCCAAGTTTCTGGCACAAAACGAAAAATACACCTAATAAGGCTGAAAGGTTTTTTTGATAGATATAGTTCAGAGCCTTAAGCAACCTGATACTGGTTAACTGTCTTCCAGTGGGGAAAAAAGGCAGGAAACTTTTCTTGTGAGAGGTATTTTGACATTAATATTGCAATAATTCATCAATCAAAACATTCCTAAGCCTGTCATGGATTACAAAATGACAACCAGCTAATGGCATCAGCTTGGTGAACAGCTTGCTGAGTTTTGGGGGTTTGGGTTTTTTTTCTTTTTTGATTCTTCATTCAAATCTGCTTCTTGAAACAAGACTCATCTCAAAACTAATTTTCAAGTCCGATAAAAAGAAGACCCAACACATTACAAGCAGCACACAGCCACATTTGCTGTGTTTAGAAGAGTTCACTTATTCAACTTTTCAAAACTAGAAAACCCCAGTGTGAGCTACTTTCTTGCCTCCATGTTTAGCTGCTCAAATCAACTCAATTACTCATGACTTGCAGGAAAACGGAGGAATTGCACAAAAAACAGTTCTCCAGGCCTGACATACATTAGTCTAAGTTAAAATGCTCTATACAACTCAACTCTGTTAAACTGATTCTGCTAAATTCTGCTGAACGGTTCATTGCTTTTCTGAGTACAACTTGCATCACCAAAATCAAATCAACTTTGAGAAATCTGCCATGACAGCCAGTACTGTACTGTCCCCGAATCTCAGTAAGCCAGATAGAAGGTCATTTACCTCAAGCTCTTTCCTTCTACTCTCACCACATAATGTCCACTAACCTCTATGAAGAGCCACCAGTAAGCTGCCCTCAGTTTATCTGTGGTTTTCATCTGCTGGAAACCACATCTGAGATGCTGTTTTGAGGGCTAGAGGCAGAGGGCATCTGTAACAGAGATGTTCACACTGAATTTTTAATTGCAGAGCAACTCAGTCGTGGGCATTCTTGAGTATCTGCAGGCATGTTCATTAAGGATGCTGCCTACTGCCTGGCTGGGGGCGAGGCAGGGGGTGCTCAGTGATGCTCCAGTAACAACAGCGAGGATGTTGCGGTTGATAGCTCTTTGCAAGGAGCCTCGAGGACAGCACCCCTGCTAGGTCTAGAGTTATAGGAAACCCTGGAGAGACAGGATCTGAGCTCCCTGGAGAAGCACAAAGTGCGGAAAGGGAGTACATAAGAAATATAAAACACAACACTCCCAGGAAAGGAACTCTTCTTTACCTGAGGCCATTCTACAGGTGATGGTCTCCGCTACAGACTGTGAGACCTTGTCAAGTTTCCCGATGACTCCTGATCTAGACCAGAATGAGTTTTCTGGAGCTAAGCTGTGGATGGCTACGGAGCATGCTCCACCCCACCCCACCCCACCCACATACACACACTATTTGATTCTAAACATAATTGGTTTACAATTTTGTGGTGATGCAAAGCAGGGGGTCGAAGGTGCTTTTTTGGAACCCAGAATTCCATTATAAGGTAAAGAGTGTGACAGGGTGATGGAGTGTCCCTCCATCAACTGCTCTGACCTGAACAGGGAGCAGCCAGGAGGGACACGCTCTAAGCTAGTGGAGTAGTCTTGGTATGCAGAAGTGTGTGTGTGCCCATGCGTGCACCGTTGTGTGAACCCCGAGGCTCTCCCTTAAATTGCAACAGCCAACCTGAAGGAAAATGCAGCACTAAGGGAAGACAGTCTCAATTCATACACCTATGAGCCCTGTTTTCTACCATGATGAAACCACCCATCTTCAGAGGAAACAGGGAATCCTTCCCCACCTGGAAGCCAATTAGACCACATGTAAAATCAAGACTTATGAAAAAATGCAGAAAATGGATAAGAATTAAATACCTCTGAGTCTGTAAAAAAGTTGTAAAGGAGTACATCATCAAATTCCAAGCCCTTTGCTTCATAAACTGTCAGTACAAGTGCTAAGCTAAGTTCCTCGGGTATCTTCTCCTTTGCAGTTTCATTTGCCACTAATACCACCTGTCATAAAATACATTAATAAAAAGAACATGTTAGGAAGCAAAAGAAAAAATGCTAACAGCTGCATAGAGAAAGCATACAAGCATGTCACGATAATGCAAGAGCTTTCTCAAAACCAGACAACATTTAACACAGACATTGCAGCACGCTCTGCAAAAAAGGTCACAAAGCTGCCACTAGAAGACTAACAAACGCGTGGTATGTGCAGACACTTGTAGATCTGGTGTAAGAAAATTTGGAGTTAGAAAGGAATGGGACAGGCAACATCTGATACAAAAAAGAACAGAAAGAGCCAGACGTGTATTAAGAAGAAATAGAAACCAACACAATAAAGGTTTCTAAGTTTAAAAAGCATAATTTATCAGTGAGATACAAGGGCTTAAAAAAGAAAGTTGTGGGCAGTCCACATATAAAATGATGATTTAGCAACAGAGCTGGAAGAATCTGCAAAAAGCCGTATACCTAAGAAATGCAAACCTGATGTGCTCCAAATTCAATGGGTTGTGTTTTCCTTTTGTTGCCCCGCAGCAGAATTGCTAGGTCACTAACACTGCAGGACTCCAAGACCGTAGGTTTCGGTCCATCAAAGAGACCGCAGTCCTTAGGAAGACGATCAAAAGATTCTGGAAAATAATGCTGAAGCAAATCAACCACTCCAGATGCTAAACGAAGAATACCTGTAATTAGCAGAATACAGATTTTAAACGTCAGTCTGACTGTCTCATACTCTTTCGCAAACACACTTTTAAAAGATTTTGTTAGAATTTTGAAATCAAGAAACATCATGACAAAAAACACTATTCAGAGAAGAGAGAAGCTGTAAGGTCCACTTCATGTTTCTGACATTTTGAGTGGACCTCATTCTTGGGCTTGTAAAGATCAAAAAGCATACTACAAAGGCTTAGCAGCATCCTCACAAAACGATGGTCACAAATGAGAAACAAATAAGAAAAGCAGAAGTAGCACACCAATGCCGCAAAGCCTAGCAATTTGGGGATGGGACAACAGAAATGGGTAATGACTATTTTTTAATTTTTCCTTCAAACAAAGTCAAAACACGCAGTAAGCATGAGTGTTCAAAAAAACGACAATTTTCAAGACATTCATTCTTGGTTTTCCAGTTCAGATATCAAAATACAGAATTTGCGTGTCAGAAAAAGCTGACCATCTGATCTCTTAAAAGAAGAGGCCACTTAAAGATGCTTTGAATTGGCCAATAGAAAATTTGAATCATTGGTGACATCTGAATAGCACAGGCTCAGATCATAAATAAATTTGTTACTCTACCTGAATGGGACCTGTAGTTCTGGTACAACTGATATATCCTTTTTGGTTTTCTAACACGCTGCTTCTTGTTCATGGAGTTCTTGCTTGCGTAATGAAACAGGGACCTCAGATCACTAAAACGAAAAGCAACTCCCTTCATTATGCTCTGGGCAGTGTCACCAGTTAGAAACATGGCATTAGGGTCATTGATGCATTTCATTAACAGTGCTAGCTCAGCTTGGGTGAAATCCTGTATCTCATCACCATAAAACTCATGGATGGACCATGGCAGCTCCCGGAGCTTTGACAGTCTTTGAGATAAATTATACAGCAAATCTTCTTCATCGAAGTAACCTCTCTGCGATAGTATCTGCTGGTAAAGACAAAAGAGGTGATAGATTTCACTCCTGTCTTCTGTGAAGTTTGGTGATCTCTTTCGGCCTAGCTTTTTGTACTGCTCCTCAGTAAGTTTACCCCCAAAGCAACTCAGTGCCTCAAAAGAGCCTTTCAGAAATGATTTTATTTCTTTCCAAACCAGTGCTGGATTGTACAAGCTTTTACCTTTTATCATTTTTGGCCATATTTCATTTGCAAATACATCATAAGTCACAAAAGTCCGAGGATCACTTTCCCTAGAGTACGCGTCTGCAGCTCCTTCATCATCAGCATGTTCTGCTTCAACATTACCTTCTTCATCCTCATCTTGCCAATTTGGTACAACCAAGTCTTCCCGAGGACTCCAACCAACAATAATTCTTTTAAGGCTTCCATCTTCGTTTCTCGGAAAAAATGGGTCAGGCATGGATGCATCCAGTAATAGCAACAACTGCTTGGAGGTGACAAACAGTGGAAAATTTTCATCTTTAATGTCTTGTAGTTTGTGAACGTTTGGCTCCAGAGGCTTGAAGTGACAAGTTACCTTGGAAGACTTGCTAAGTTCAATGAAATTCTTCTGAACTTCTTGGCACAAGACAGGATTTTTTGTCACAAAGATCTGGTGCAGGTGCTCCAGCCTATTCAATGCTTCTGTGTTATGCATTTGGTCTTCTTCATGGTCATGACATGAATTCATTTCTGCACCAGCTGTGCCCACAGGAACTTTTTCATCCTCGCTGTCCTGTTCTTGCTCGTCGCTCATCTGCTCCTCACCCGAATCATCACTGTCCTGTTTTAGTTCACTCTCTTCCTCCTCAAACTTAGCTTTTTCAGCATCACTGCACTGTCTTTGCTGCCATGTTTGCCTCTCCAGCAGAGGACCATTTGCCAGGGTGGATTTTTCCCAGTACGAATAGAATTTCTTCCAAAGCCTATACAAGCAGCAAGTCGTCTTCCCTGTCCCACTTCGCCCAATTAAAATGATTGGTTCCATGGGCTTTGGATTGAGGTCAATTACTGCATACTCCAACTCGCCAACTCGGAAAGGGTATTCAACAGAAGAGTGTACCTCATTTATAATGTTAAGCGCCATGTTAGTACTGAAGCTGTGAAATTTCATTATATTGTATTCCAATTCTGCTGCACTGGCTGGAGGGAAATACTCAGGTATGGTATGTTCTTTTGATTTTTCTGCCTCTGGGTCTTCAACATAACAACGTGGAACGCGCTTCTCTGTTGTCACATTGTGGTTCTGATGGCCTTCATTTATGCCCTTGAGCTTCTTCCGCAAGATGCAGGATAAACCACGATTGTAGGAAATACATATATTATCTAAGACACGGTTCAGCTTGCAGTGGTCGAGAACAATGGCCCAAATTCTGATTATTTCTGTGTAAACTCTACCCGATTTTTCTGGAAGACTTTTTGTTTGTTCTGTCTCCATAATCTTTTCCGCACTCTCACTGCAACGAGGAGAAAAGTCAATTGCAAGTTCCCATACCATTCTTGCACCTTTGCCCAACTTGGCTTCATACAGCTGGATATCGGCTTTCAAGTGTTTCAGTGGCTTCTGAAGGCCCCTAGTCCATTCCCCATTGCCAAGCTGCTTAATTGTCATTATAGTTTTAGTTTTCAGATAATGAGGCACCGCTTTGCTGCCCAACGTCTTCAGCATTTCAGGAGTGCACTCAATTTCCCAGGTCATGTTATCAAACTCCTGCACATATGCCTCAATATCCAGAATCTTCCCCTTCTCTTCCTCTGGTTCTTCCTTCTCTCCATTAGGCAGGGCCATACTAAATTCCCCTACTCTCTTCTTTTTCTCCCAGTCATCCCGTTTTCTTTCAGGATAAGCTATGCTTCCACAAGGTTGTGAGGACTCACTTCTTACTGCTTCCAAATTAGTCTGGGCTGAAGATGGCTTTTGTACCAGCGGATGATCCTTTCTCAGGGTGTCGCCCAATTTCAATTGCTGAATTAAAGCTGTGATTGCCTGCACTAGACTTTCTTGCAGTGTTAAAGGGCTATTTATTCTTTCTGTTTCCTGCTTTGCCAACTGACCTTTTTTTGTCTTTACAGAACACAGAGTTTTTAAATCATTATGTGCTGCATTGCCAGATGGTGCCTTTAATGAGGACGCAGATGAAGAACGCCCTGTGCTCTTTGGCTGTGAAATTTCAGAGGCTGGAATGGGCTTAGATGTTTTAACCGACTGCCCTGCTATATCCTGCCGGTACTTCTTTTTCTCCAGTGCAGCATTGTTCCAGGCAAGTAGCAGTGGGTCATTTTTTTTAATTTTATACCTCACATCTCTTCCTGATTTGTTTTTTATATTAAAGTTAACATCAAATTTTGCCAGTGACTCTATTATTCTCTTAGCCTGTTTTGAAAATCCTCTCTGAAAAACAATATGCATCACTGTATTTCCTTTCTCATCTTGTGTGTTTGGATTAAGATATGGAAAGTCAGAAGGTCTTGAAGCAAAAAGATCAAGTAGATAGTTCAGGATGTTTAAACCAGTACCATCTGAAAGCAAGAAAACAAATAAAATGAAAAAATCACTTGCTTTACAAGGCTGCTTTGTAGGCCAACAATTTTTAATACTTTTTTTTCTGCAACTATTAAATGAAAATCAATTTGCTTTCAAAAGAAAAAAATTATCTACATTTCATGTTTGTAAAACATGCTTATTTGAAATGGCTCAAAACTGAGCTTTTCTAACATTCAGAGAAAACAATACAACAGCAGCAAAGCTTTAGAAATCCCTAGTGCCGTAATTGTTCCTGTAGCATCAGTCAATTACATTTCTTTTGTAACCTCTGGGTGCAGCCAGATTTGTTCATCTGCCAACATCAGCCCTGACTGCTACCCAAGGTAGGCTGGTGACTCTTGTCATCTGGACAAGCAGCAGCTCTGGGTACTGCTCTGGGGTCATACGGTTCACTTTAATATGCCACCCTGAACTAATCTGCTGCAGATAACTTTGGTTTACTAAAATAATCTGTGGCAAATCCCAGTTATTTCCTGATATCTGAGGTCCCTAGAACAATTTCCTACAAAATAAGATTAGTCCAATACCTCCCTGGGGAAAAAAAAAAAAAAGGAATGTTCTACAGCTTTCTGGATTTAATCCAGATAATATGTGATGTAAACCAGATAATATATGTGAAACATTTCTTTCCTAGCAGTAAAATAGTGACACACCAATATAATTGCAAAGAAATTCCACCTCAAAATCTTTACACAGTGAAAAATACTTAAGAGAAGATATCGTCATTGGACTTCTTAATCTTTTGATTTAAAATTTACAACTGGAGTATCTGCGCTTTTAATCTCTCTAAAGCTATTAAAAGACATTTTTGTGCTTTAAAAGTGAAAAAATTCAGTATTTTTAATTATTTTAATCCTTCAACTCAAAAATGCATTTTTTTCTTAACTTAAAATCAGACCTGACTTTGGGGCTTAATTTGATAGTTTATCTTAGTTTCTTATATAAAAATGTAAGCCCTACAGTCCTCTCACTCACTCCTCCTCTGAACAAAAACTGGGAAACAGATTTCAGATGTCACTGTAGGATTTTCTTCAAAGTCTGCTGCCATTGTTCTGCCTTTACCTTTGTTTCTTCCTAGATCCTTCCCGTTTACTTCATTCCCACCTAGTACACATTTTACAGGGCTTCAGAGAGGAGCCTTCCTTTCTAAATCAGCTTGATTAAACAAGAATATGTTCACAAAACAGTAACTGCCGGAGACATTACAGCTGCTTGATTCCCCCTGGTCTCTTGAGCTGCCATTAACTCTCCTCACAGTCCCAGCCACTGCAACCACAAAGCAGAACACATCAGCTTAACAGAGATTGGAGCGTATCCTCTGGCCTGCAAATTTTGGTGCTGGGACGCAGTCAAACATCCTGATCTGCTGCTACCACATCAGTAGACAGCAGCAGAAGGGACAGTGGGCCGGACAGGTAAGAAAGGGGGATGTTTTCAACAGTTGCTGTGAAAACGAAGGGTGCGCGTCTGCTAGAGCCCTTTCTGTCCCCTAGCCCCAAGCACACAAAAGCCTTACCTCTGTTATTTAAACAGATGGAAACCGCAGCATGCAAAGGAGTATCTCCTTGTTCAGTAGAGACATTTTGAGGATCTGCACCTTTGGTCAGCAGCAAATATACCAGTTCAAGATAATTCTTTTTGAGGCATATTTGCAGTGGTATTTCAGAGGTGGTTCCAATCCCATCTGGCGGAGCTGGTGTGAAGGACATGAAAATATCAGGGGTCAAATCTGATACGCTAGATCTGCAAACTACAGAAAGTTCTAAACAGATGAAGGTACATGCTAATTGCTGAGCAGGCGACTTTTTTTTTTTGGTCAGCTTTTTACACGTATCTGTTAAAGAGTTATTGACTAAGAAAATCTTCAGAATGTCCCCTGATCTCCTATTAAGCTGAGCAACCAGTCCTCCTGTTGTGATAGGAAGACAGAAAGGCCAGAAGATATCTTCTTCAAGTCAGTCACTAATTGGAACAAGAAGACTCCTTGCACCTCTGGCACTCACAAGGCTGCAGCAGGACTGTGTGTCCATAATTTATAGCTAAGATCAATTTATAAGATGAAATGAAAAATGCCAGAGTAATCTGAGGAATAAACCTCATGCAAAACAAGAAAAACAATGATGTCCGCACTAGCTAAAAAAACCCAGACATCTGGTCATGCCTTTGAAATCACTGAAGTAGTCAGTTACTTGTAACATAACAGACTGAACACAAAGACTGTGGTTTACAGTTTCTATCAATCAGGATAATATTGTGGCTGAAGACAGAGAAATTAAGACCCAAAGAAACTACAAGCAAAGGAGCAAGAATAATCTTTGGTCTTTTACCTTTTACCAACCCTGACAGCCAAATTTCATTTGAAAACCCTCTTCCATCCCATGTAGCCTTACTAGCTTCCCTATGTTATGCGCAGTGGGTGCAGCCAATGCATTCCAACAAGCTGCTGCACTTATACAAAGCCACAAAAAACATGCGTTGGTATTTCTGAAACCATGGTGCTCCAAACGTACCAACTATAATATCAGATCTATTATAACACATTAATATTGCATAGTTTTTCACCTCCTCGTTCAATCAAGCATCTTATGAGCTGCACTTGCTTATCCCATTTGTCACACTGTTGGATAACGTTGCCAATGTCAACATCTGAAAGACTGCAGTTTTTGAAGAGTCCTCCACCTGACGGTTCTTCCCCACTGGCTTTCCCTGTTAGCAGCAGCAAAACTTTGTGCCACATTTGCTTCTCCAGCAACTGTTTTATGAAGCTGTTAGCGCAGGCATGGGAGATGTTGCAAACCACCCCTTCAGGGATTTCTGCAAGACAGTCAAGACAACATAACTCACTCAAACCACACAATAAAACCAATCTCACTGTAAACTAATTTAAGAATAATGAACTCATTAAATTGAAACTACGGAACAGCAAAATGCAATGCTTGCATCTTTTTGTCCTGATGCTGACAGCCAAATAAGTTTGAACATTTTGATTTATCATACCGAAATTTTGTGTATGTTCCGGTGATTCTAAGAGCAAAACACAACAGTAAAAATAAGTAAAAGCATATTGCTCCAGTAATATCAGTTGCAGAAACAGGGAAGGGAAGGAAGGGTAAGAGAGCAAAAACTGTATGTTAACAGCAACCACATTTTTCATAGCGATTAAGTTCTGTGATGGGGAGAAATAGGAACTCACTGTACCTTTCACAGAAGAAAGCAGTTTCAGAAATTGCTTAACTACATCTTCCTTCAATACATTTTTATGATGTGCTCCATTTTCAACTTTGTAGAACTGGACGAACTGTTCAAGAACATCCAGGAGAGAATCTGTATCAGCTATGGCTCTGCTTTCATTTTCCCCTGCAAAACATTACAGAAATTGAAAACCCAGTTCCTTGCTGGCATGTTTTCAGGGCAGGACTGTAATACGTTACATCTCAGGGCTCTGAGAAACATGCAGTGGCAGGTTGAAATCAGGTGGCTGAAACTCTTGCCGAAGACAGTCCTGTGATGGACTTCATATCCCAAAGATATTTGATCCACTCATCGAATACACTCTTTACCATAATACACTAAGCTGAAAATTAAAATAGTTCACAAGTTGATCTGCATGCAGGCAGGGCACTGCTGCCTCGCAGTGATATCATTGTTCAGAATTTTTAGAGTAGGTGACTAAAACCAGTAATGTTTTCAGCATAGTTTTAATCAGGTGTCCTCAGCTTGTCTGATTCCTCAGTGGCATTTAAGAAATAGAGCCATAAAATAATTTGTCCTCTTACAAGAAAAAAAAACAAACCAAAACAAACCCCACCGCATCAAAGTCATATCTACAGGTTTAAGAGATACTTAGGTAATGGATGATGGCAGATTTTGAATTATGTCCTAATAAATGCCCTTAAACACGAGCAAGTTCTGGTTTCCATAGGTTATGCTTTGGGCTAATACAGTAATATTGCTAATACAGGTGTCACCTTAAAGCTCTGATTGGTTAGTGCAAGGGAAAACAAGAAGATCAGGCACCAAGCCATCTCAGACAGGCTGTACCGAAGAAACGCTTTCAAGATGAACGATATCCATGCTTGGGACTTATTTTTAAACAGCAGTCTAAACCATGGCTTGAAAAGATCAGCTGCAAAGATCAACCTCCTCAGTCTCTGAACCCCAAAGTCCAGCAGAAACATCTTGCCTAACCAGCAAATCCATCAATTCTCATGTGGATACTCACAAGAGCTTCTTCAAATGGCCTCCTATGACTGGATCTTCTGCTGGAAATGTTTGTGGCCCACTACAGTCTCTTCCCGAGCTAGGATGTAAGTAGCAAGCAAGCTGTAGCGCCATGCTGCCAAGAAGGTGCATCCTACAGACACCCTCCAGTCTTAAGGGTAGACAGCTCCCCATCTCCTGCCCCAACTAGCATCTCTCCGACCATACTGCAGTACAGGCAGCTCAGGCTTGTTCCATTTGTTAGGGCAGACAAGAATCACAGAATCCCAGAATGTTTTAGGTTGGAAGGGACCTTACAGATCATCGAGTTCCAACACCCCTGCCATGGGCAGGGACACCTCCCACCAGGCCAGGTTGCTCAAAGCCCCATCCAGCCTGGCCTTGAACACTTCCAGGGATGGGGCATCCACAACTTTCCTGGGCAACCTGTGCCAGTGTCTCACCACCCTCACAGTAAAGAATTTCTTCCTGATATCTAATCTAAATCTACCCTCTTCCAGTTTAAAACTAGAAACTATATAAGGGATAGCCAGTCTCGATACTGTCACACTGGGGTGGTATTGTACAATTTATGTTTTCTCACTCTCATTTATTGGCATGGAAGAGCAAATTCCCATTATTTGGGCAATCACACTTGATACATTAGTTTCCAGAATGGAAAATTATAAAAAAAAACAGACAAGGCAGAATCCTTTTCAGAACTGACAGGCTATTATAAAAAAGCAGACTGGAAACCAGTTTATCACCCCAGTTCATGAAACTTCATATTAGCACTGGGACAATTAAGATTTCTGTCTTTCTGTATGACAACACGTCCTTTGCAAACTGCCTAGAAATATCATTAATAATTTTTAAAACATTTTTGAAGTTTCCCCATACTTCAAGAGCGTAACTAAATTTTAGCTTCCCTGCTTTGGTTATGAGAGGCTCTCATAGTTTTAGTCTGATAACCTGCTCTGCTATTCTTTTCCCTTAATGTGTGCAGAGACTAAAATTTTCCAAGTAATACAGGAATTTTAGCTGCATATCACCAACATAGATCAAAGATAGCTAAAACTTTGTGAACAAAGAGCTCTTACTCTTAATTATTTTGTTTTAAAAAATTTCAGCAACTTTTCAGTCACATCTTCATCATTTCAGAGCTTCCCTTTTTTGTCAATATTTTTTGCTATTAAAAGCATTTCAAATATGCCACCAAAACTTTAACTTTACCTTCATTTTAGGTTTTGGAAAAGGTTAAAACTGAACAAGCACCAAAAAGAAGCAGTTTCTATGGTGGGGGGAGCCTCATGTTAAGGGTGCGAAGAAAGCCCCAGTGGCTTATAGTAACTTACAGCAACTTGTAGTTACTTATTGCATGATACACCAAGAAGATAAGTTGGACAGCATTCACCTTCAGGCAAGGACAAAACGTTCATTATTGACTGACAGGAGAACAGGGTGACAACTCATAGGAAAAGTCACATAAAAACCACCTACTATTATCAATTACTAATAAAACAATTTTATATCCAAAGGATATAATTTTAAAACAGGAAAATCACACAGTCCATGTAGTACCTGTCCATTTCTCAGAGGAAGTGTGTTTCTCAATGTGATTGCTGACTGCTTTTACAGCATCGAAGTTTTTGTTCTTTTTCAAGATATCTATGACATATCTTGACCGTCCATCTGGAACAGTGGGATCAACCCCAAAATTCAGGAGCATGATCACATCTTCTGTTTGGCCTAAAACATTACATGAATAAACATTAGAGAAAGAGTAATTCTCATTGCTCAGGCATTTTGTTCTGTTTTCCTTTGTATTTTTAATTTTCTGGCACAATTTCCAGCATAATTTTAATAATTAAAAAAAAATCTAAATTTTCCCAGTTTCATAAAAACGAGGTATTGTTAGGTATTTTTCGCCAAAAGAAACCCCTTCAAAAAAATTAAACCTCTGTCCTCATTATTATTAATTGGGAAATGAGGGCACAGAAACAAAGTGACCAGGTGCCTCAGGAGCATCTCACCGGACAGAGGCAGTATGTGGAATTCACCTCCTCCCTTATGCCCCAACCCTGCTCTCCAGGCTCTAGGCAAACTGCTCTGTACATAAAGAAAAACAAAACAAAACAAAACAAGGGATTTTGCTACTGTCTGGAAGGTGACTCAATAAACCAGAATATTTCACATATTCAGGCATGAATATACACAGCTAGGCACCAAGTTTCTTTCCTACGCAACGTTAAACACACGATTTTCTTGGCGATAAGCCGTACAACAAAGATGTCTAGTTTGACTAACGGTAGGTACTGTGAGAAACACGCTCACTGTATTGAATTTTAGTTGGGCAAATTTGGTGGAGCAAAGGATATTTATTACAGCGCTGGGAGCTACACAGGGGATTTCTCCTCCCGTGGCTCAGTTTCCTGGTTACAAACGCGGGTTTTTATTTCATATTCCTTATGCCTAGTCATGTTTTTTCTTCGAAAACAATTTGCATGATCAATGAGTTTTCAGAACACAACCTACCCCCAATTATATAGTCAATGAGTTCTTGGAATGCAACCCACCCCCAAACATGCCCCCTCCCCTCTAGCAGGCACAGGCGCTGTGCTTCTTGGTGGTCGTTGAAGTCTTTATCACCATGTCCTTCTGGTGGCTTCTTTATTCTTCACACTTCTGTGGTTATCTTGGCTAACTACACCACCCTTTGTCTTTACAACAATCCGGTACTTTCAACTGTTGTTTTCTTTTGATATCCAAACTAACACTATCCCTTCCCCCAAAATGCATAGCAAGCACATACCTATCTTAGCTAAAGCCATAGCAAGCACATTTCTATTAACTGTATAGCAAGCACAGACCCATCTTAGCTGAAGCTGTAGGGAACACACATCCATTTTAGCTGAAGCAAAATTCTTTTGCTAAATTACTTATTACAGTACTATATTGCTTTCAACAGAAACCACGAACCTCTATAGCACTGCGCAGCAATTATTACAGATAATCAGCGCAACAATTATAATGGTGATTTGAAGCCTTGACACAGGATCTAATAACCTGGAAGATGACATGCTCCTGTCTTAGGACGTTGCACTGCACTACCAGGGGAAATTTTACAGCCCTGCAAGCAGCTGCTGGTACTCCTCTTGCTCCGAAGAGGCTCAGTGTCTCCAAGCCATGCCCTCAGGACAGCTGGGAGAGTGCAGGAGCACCAAACCACCGAGTCACTCAGAAGGAGACTGAGCAACGATGAGCCAACAAGTGTTAGACCACCACACTTCCCCCAGGCGCACCACCACAGCACGCAGCCTCTGTCACCGCATGCACCAAAGGCAAAACTTAGACGAGGCAAAAATGATGCAGGAAAGGACAGGAATGTCTTGCTTTGTTTGTCTAAGCCTTACCGTTCAAGCTATTTTAGGGATTATTTTTTGTCAACAGATGGGTGCGAGGGTTTATTTTTTTATACATATTTATAAACATACTCACTATATAATATACGCACTATATAAATATAAACAAATACACTTTAAATAAATATATATACTCTATGGAGAGTATTCATGCTAGACAAATAAAAATATAAATAAACACATATAAAAATAGATACTATCTATATTATATATACTATGTGAATATAATTATAAATAAACTTTAATAAACAACTATATATCCATATATACAGTTTCTTCTGGAAATGCCAGAGTCATTTAGCACCAGATGGAAGGGCCGCAAAAGACGTGTTACACCTTTCCAGAAAATGAAATTATTTAGATACAGGTTGTGCGCATTTCACTCGTATTATTAACGAGAACCACCAGAACGCCATCGCGTTTGATGACCTAAAAGTCTGGTGTTATCCTGGCATTGACGCTTATTTCCTGTTGCCACCTAGTGGGCAGAGTAAGAAATACAAGGGGAAAAAAAAGCCAGGCTAAGTTAACATTAAAGAAATCCCACAGAAAACGTAAAGGAAAGCATTTCATTTTCCTCCTCTGGCAAGGTACACTGCTACTTAGGTTTTACACCTTCACCTATTTAAACGAACAGGATAGGTCTTCAGGTGGTCTAATAGGATTTTAAGGGCACGTCAAACTTTAAAAGGCAACTTCTATGATTCTAAAAACTGCAGCGTACTTGTGGGAAAATCGTAACCAGTCAAACCAAAGAGCAAAGAAACTGGTCACAAATCAGGAATACAATTTTAAAAGGGAATTGTTAAAATGGTTAAATATTATTTACCATTACAAAGTCCCCATTCAGATAAAAGGACTTTCTCATTTTCTTCCTTAGCACAAAATAGTAAACACCAGGGTCTGAAATTTTCTTCCATTATTCATTTTTCCATTTGAAAACAAAGAACCAGACAAAGAAAAAAAAAAAGAACTGTATTTACTGCGTTTCTGGGAATATTCACTGGAAGATGCCACAATATGCAGGAGGGTGCATCCATCTCTGTCTTGCTGGTTGATCCTATCCTTCAAGTCTGGCCTCTGAGTCAGTAGCCACCTGAAGAGATGGTTCTTTCCTGAAATGATCAAAAAAAACCCACTTGCTATAAATGTTAAACAGAGATACAGCAGAAACAGATCCTGGGTTTTTTCCACTGTGGAGCGGTGAGAGGCATCTCTAAGAAACCTTTTCTCAAACACGGGGAGTAGGAGAGGGAAGAAATATGTAAACGAAATCATGGTAAGAGTCAGAGGCATTGTGGGAGACGTGATGCTACATGTGCAACTCTGAGGTTGACTCATGACTCTTTAGCACATATAGAAACTGTTGCTCCACACTGAGGTCGCAGGACGAAATACGGTATTTTCGTCAAAGCTGATACATTCAGGTTCTGAAAGACTCACATCAATCACAGTTTCCCTTAAAACCGTGGAAGAGAACAACCGTATTAGGTTTGTCCCACTATCAGGTACAGATGATCAAAGAGTCTTTACAACATTTTTAAAATAGTGCCTTATTGGCATATGCAAGGTTATACCTAGATGATCTGATCTCATTAGGTTTTTGGGTTTTTTTCATTTAAAAAAGCTCTAGCTGTCAGTTCTCTGATGAAGGCCACCATTGTTTTATTTTAGCTGCAGATGTCACTCACTTGCTTTGATACACAGCCTGATAACAGCGTGAAGCAGATACACTCCAATGGTTTCAACTTTTGCCCCAATGGAAATTAGCCACTTGACTAACTCTGCTACTTCTTGCATCTTCTCACCACGCCCATACAACTCAGAAGCCTGATAACACAGAGAACAATTACAACATGTTATTTTACATATGCTAAAGGCATTTCTATTTTACTCCTATCTCCATGTATTTTATTACAAGGATCAGTGGAACAACAATCAAGCCATATCCAGTGTAAAATGAAACACTTATTATATATGTAACAATTACAGTAGAAGCTCCAAATACTTTTCTCCTATGAGATATTCATAAATCTTTAAAGAATCTTGTCCTGGTCTGAAGAGCACTGAACCTGAAGTCTATTTTATAATACGTATTCCTATAGTTCTTCTCCGTAATTGACTGCAACATTCCGCCTTACACTTGTCTATTAAATGTTACTGTATCACAGTGAGAATATTGCTGTAACCAGATATTGTGCCTTTTAAGCTTGGATGAGGCAGCTTATGCAGGCAGTTACCCCAAAGCAAGAAAAGGCTGGAGAAATACTTGAAATTGGGAAGAGGGAGTCAAGAGATGGGGAGAAAGAGGTTTAGGGAACTCAGGTAACCAGACCTTTTACAGCTCAGCAATGCCATAGCTGGAGAGCAGGGCAAAGCCCTACTCTCACCCAGCTCAGGAAGCACCTGGCGTTATTAAGACAACAATGATAATATGACTGCTCACACAAAGAAAAGGTGCAAAGCCTTAGGAGACAGATTTTTGGCCAGATAAATTCCTAGAAGGTGATCTGATGGAAGCATGGAATTTACAGGGACGTTCACAGACCAAGATGGAAAGCACACAGCCTGAGCAGAAGGCGGCTGAACTGAAAAAGGGTGTTCCAGTAAGGACTTGATGAACATGAAGCACAGCCTACAGGGGTTACAGCAATATGGGGAACTCTGGAGGTGGGCAGAGGAAGCTCAGACAGAAATTGAGACACTACGCCAGAAGGATCAGGACATGAGGGGGTGCTCGGAAACAGTGTTCAGACATAATTTCTCCATTTGTGCCAGTCATCTTTTTAAATAGCAGTTTTCACACATGCTTCCAACATCCACAAATAAATCTTTTTTTTTTCCTAACACCTCATGCCAAATTTTGACTGGCAAGAATTACTGTTTGTGCACAGTTACAAAATCAAAATACAACAAATTACAGGGAGTATGTAGAGGCAGCAGGGGAAGTTTGAGTTGTCAGAAAGCCACGTTTTCTCATTTTTGCAAAAGAGAAGCAGCACTTAGGAATCTTTCGTCCCAATTCTTCCAGTCTTCCATGTGTACGACAAAGCCACTAGCACAGCTAAGACCGGGGGGACCAATTCAGCAACCAAGGACATACTATTTTGCAAAGTCAACCCCACTTTTACCCTCCTCTCTCAAGGAGGCTTTTTGACTTCTTGCCTAGGAAGGAAGATATTTTTTTTTTGCTAAGACATCCTACGTGTGTTTTCTACTGCACTGCCATGCTTTACTGTCAGTCTGAGGAGCACATTGAGCCTTCGTGGGACAGCTTTGCTGCTCTGCTCCAGGCCAGGGTGCTGCTGAGAGCTGCAAACCATGGCAGCACGCACCTTCGCTTGGGAGCTGCTTTAATCCGAGGCTCTCGTGCCTTGTCCCCACCACAGCTATGCTGCTGCCTGGCCATGGGCCCAGATGGTCTGAGACCCAACCCTCACCCACCCTCCCATCCCGCAAAAAACTGAGCAAAGACACAAGGGGTGATGGAGGGTAAAGTCCCGTATGGGCTACTCCCGCGGGCACTGACACAGCACACCTGCCTAATGACAGCTAACCAAGGCGTGCTCGTGTATGCTCATCCACTAATTCTTCTGCTCTCGCTATAAGCAAGCCTATGCATAGATGTCGATTTATTTCCTCTGCCTTCCCCTTCTTTTTCTGAATTACTCCCACTCGCTCTGTCAGGCACCCAACTGAAATGCGTTTATGGAAAGAGCCCCAACTTGAAATTATTACAACAAAAGTACCACAAGCACCGTAACAACCGAACAGCAAATTCTGGTATATTCCACCGATATGCCCTAAACTGCTAATTTGCTGGCCAGTAAATGCCAAGCAAATGTAGTGTGTAGCCTGCAGTTAACATCTTCTAAAGCTTCCATCAGGAAAACCACAGTGCTGTAAGAAATCAAATATACTTCAGCATAAAGCCTAATGGAATTTCTCAATGAATGTGCAACCATATCTTTTAAAAGTAGGTTACATACAGCAGAACTATAATCAATTAACTTTTACACACAATGAAATGGAAGAGTAAAACAACAAAAAAATGCACACAGAAAGGAATTTTTTAATGGTCCATAAATGCTTTACATAACTGCAACTGAAACAGGCTGGGCATCCACTGCATGATAACACATATACACCGTGAGATGCCTTCAGAAAGCTGGTGTGTTACTGCTATGGACACCGGCTGTTCCTGAGTGGCAGAGCTGGTGAACCACCAGCACCTCTTGGCTCACAGTTGGTCTCCAGCTACACGCTGGCTCCCAAGGGGCCAGAAGCAATGGCTGCACCCCCTTCATGCATTCAAAGTGTTTTGGGGGGATACCCATGCAAAAAAAGCAGTGGCAAGCAGCAGCGAGCCCTACAAGGCCACCTGGCTGACACGTGGGCAGAGCCTCTGGGGTGTACCAGTGTGCACGGCACGGCGCATGCCCCAGGCAGGCACAGTCAGCTAGCAGCGAAGTACGTGTGAGCACGTACTGTTTTCTGACAGATGGAAGATTTTATTTGATCCTGCCAGCACAGAAAGCTTTGGAGGTTCCCAAATGCTGAAGAACGTGAGGAATCACAAGATAAGGAAAAGAGCAAGCTTCAGAAGAGCAGCATTAAGACCAAATCCTGCTGTCTGCAGATGCCGTCATCTCAGTCAAAGGCATTAGAAATCGTGGCTACTTGGTCCACAGCTGCATGTTTCCATCTTGCCCAAATCCTCTAAGTCATTTGGAAAGTGTCAAAGCCTTTAGGGAGAAAGTTGAGCAGTTGCTGCCAAGGTATAAAGCAACCTACCAAAAATTTGGGGTATTGAGGGAAGGTAAAATTCCACCACTGCCCCCAGCTCAACTCCCTGTAATCATACTCAGCACCATGAAGCAGTCCAGAGACAGGCAAGCAAAGTATAATAATACCGTATCCTAGGGATATCATAAATTGTCCTGGTTGGAAAACATATCCAACTTAACTGATGTCAGACATTTTTCAGCATTGAATTCTCAGGTTCCACGCATGACATGAATAACTTGCTGTACTTGACAGGAAGACAATTTCTTTTGATCAAATTAAAGGAAACATTAAATTACATTCAGAAGTTATGTAAATTAAGGATTTTTTAACATTCAAATGAAAAGGGACAAAATAGATGATTTAATACATGGACTTTTTATGATTATATTATTTTCCATTTTATTTTTCTTTGATCTGTTTCAGCTTTGCACACAAGATGGAAAATCTCTCACTAAAGTGAACAGGAGGAAAAGAAGTAGACACAAGAGAAAAAAAAAAAAAGATGCTACTTTACCTCAAAGAGATTCTTCAGCGATAACTGGTTGACTCTGAGGTTGGTGGGCAATTCTTTCTTCTCAGACAACAACAACAGACAAGACTGGAAAAGAAAACATTAGTGATCTTATAAGCACACTCAGAAACTTTGGTTTTTACCGCCTTATCAGAGCTTGTAGGAAAGCAAATGAGGGCTAACAACATTTCAGATCTTTTTTTAAGATCAAAACAGATTACTGAATCTCCCTTTCCATTTATCAACTGAATTAATGTAATACACAGTGGACCACAGGAAGGTATGACCGATGAAAGTTTCCTCAGAAATTAAAAGGTCAGGCCTTAAAAGTCTCTCCAATACACCTTGGAACTGACCCTTCACTTTAGGAATGGACCTTTACATTCATGGGGATGAGACTCCCCTGCTACACCAACATCCTGAGCAGAAAGCAAGAAATGCGTACTGTATCTTTTTCCATTTTCTCAGTTTCCCCAGAAACTTTTCCTTGCTTCTTGAAAACCCCTTGTCTTCTGGTGAAGCTAGGTGGAAGAACTACACATGTCATCTGTCTGGACTTCTGTAAGGTCTCTGATACAGTCCCCCACAACACTCCTAGCTCCAAACTGGAAAGATATGGGTTTGATGGACAAGAAATTGACTGGATGGCTGCATCCAAAGAGTTATAGTCAATGGCTCAGTGTGCAAGTGAAAACCAGAAACAAGTGGTGTCCCTCAAGGGTCTGTACAGGGACCAGTACTATTTAATATCATCAACAACATAGAAAGTGGGATTGTGTGGTGCATTCAATCACTCAGCAAGTTTGCAGATGGCACCAAGCTGAGTGATGCAGTTGATATACTTGAGGATGGGATGCCATCCAGAGGGACTTTGACAGGTGAATCACCTTTGAAAGGTGATTCACCTTTTGGTTTCTCTAAATATCTGGTTTTGTTTAACAACCATGTACTTCCACTGAGATGCTCCTTTATTTGTGGGTCTTTCACAGACAGCTTTAAAAATCCAGCTTGTCATACGGAAGGAAAACTAAAAGGGACCACAAATAAACATGTATTTTTCTCCCTCTGATTTCTTTCAAGAATAATGACTCTAGATGGCACTGTAATTATAACAGAGAGAACAGCAAGAGACGAGCGGGATTTCAAGTTCATCGTATCCCTTTGAGAAATGAATTTCCAAAATTATTTACCACTAGAAGTATTTTTCAAGTCTTAAAAAAATCAAGACACTTGAAGCAGGGAACAATAAATACCCACTGTTTTGGATTGTGAAGTTAAAGGGAGCTGACCCTGAGGAGGTAACACATGAGCGCCCACCGCGCTGCAGCAACAGACTCACCCGCCACTTCCCTTTCTGGGCCAGCCTTTCTATCACCGCTTGCCAGATCAGGGCATCGAACCTCGCACTGAAAATATAGTCGTATGCCGGGGGAAAAGTTGGTGGAAAGACTCGTTCATCTGCAAGAATACGCCATCAAGAAAGAGATTTAGTATACACAGCACTTTTAAAGTTGGGGTCTCCAACTACATTACTTCATTGCACATTTTAGCACTGGCTAATCCCCAGGAGAATGCCAAAGAGGGGCTTAAATATCCCTGGCCACCCAACTGATACACCATCTTGTTATCAGTGGCCAGTCATCATTAAACAAGACCCCAAAAAAATTAATCCCTGCCCTCAAGAGACACCTTTAAGCGCCAAGACATTGTGAACCTCGTGGTGGTTCTTCCACTTGTGGATGAGCCCAGCTACAGACTCTGCTAAAGATAATCAAGGTCCTTAACACAGGCCTACGAGTTCAAGTAAATGCAGCAGGGGCACAACCCAAAATCTCCTGGCACACCTGCAGGCCCCATCAGACAAAGCTGTGAACGGGACAAAAAAGCAAGTAGAATAGGAGAGGGCAGGGAGACATAGGGTGGACATTGCTCAAAAAACCCACGCAATGCCACAGACAGGCCAAATTCCCTTTTTTCGTTGCTGCCCTTCATTGCTAGCTGAGGGAAAGTCCACCACACTGGAATACACTGCACTGTAAACTCAAGTTTAAGATGAGTATCTTCTACTTATTTTCAAATCTACCTAGCTAAAAGAAAAGCATAGTGGTTTGAACAAAAACCACTACAGCCTTAGGGGTCTGGAGCTCCAAGTCTCCAACCTTGTCTCCCTAACTCTGAATTTCAACCTTTTCTAACTATTCCACAATTGACACGTTCTCATGAGACAACATCTGCTGCATACAGAGTGGACCAAGTTCACCACATCCTTTTGATTAGGCCACTCAACATATTCATAACCCTCAAACAGACCTGTGGCACTAAGGACAAAATGAATGATCTCAAGAAGAACGTCCTACCAAGGACTTGTGTGGTCATCACTACTGAAAGGCTCTTAGAAAAATTAAGCTCTTGATTTGAGTTTACCGTTGACACTCATGAAGATTCCGGCTACAAAATCAGCAATTTGAGTTCGATCCGCAGAAGCATTCAGGAGAACCAAACCTTTATGAAACATAGAAATCGCCTCATAAGAGTCTGATAACATGATCAATGAGTGGCCAGCTCTATAATAAGCCTGAGAAAAAAAAGAACAAAAAAGACCATTGTTGAGAAAATATTCAGAGATCTTTACTACAAAACAAAATGTTATCATTTTTTTCCTATATTCTCTAATTATGCTACAAAAATGACATGTAGTATTATTTTTACAGCTTCTTACACACAGATCCAGAAAAAGTGCAATAAACATCCCTTAAAATTCACAGTATGCTACTGATGTCATCACAGATACTAAGAGTGATCATTCCTGGAATACAACCTTGGAAAATAACTACAGGATGAAAGACATACTGGTAGCAATTATCTTTTAACTTCCTCTGGACAGGATTTTTTTCTTTTTTTGTCGCAAGGTCCAGAATATGCGTTTATGTTCCCATGTCACTGCATTTTGCAGTATTTACCACAATGCATATATTCTTCAGCCAACGGCACCTGAACACATTTATATTCACCACTGAACTAGGTTGAACTGGCTCGGCGTCACGGTGGAGACAATTTGTTCAAACCAGATAACTGGCATGCTGCAATACAGCGCAAGTCAAATTGATATTTGCATGCAATTTTACCACATCTAAATCAAATACCTTCTACTAAATTCTCTGGGAAACTGTAGCCGTTGGTCCAGAAGATTATTTATTGTACAAATAACCAACCCAAGTGTATGCCTCCATATCATAAACTCTGTACAACTGCTACTTAATCCTCATAGACAAGTAGTTGAGTCAATGTGTACTCAATCAATGTGTACACAGTCACAAGTGTATGTGTAGCGTATTGTTCTGTCCACTGGAAACACAATATGACCGTGATCACCACATAGTGTTCCCAGGAACTGCAGGCTTATTAAGATGTAGAGAATATGAGGGCACATTGCCCAAGAGAGCCTTCAAAGCTAAGTCCCCATGCCAGTCCTGACTGCTGTCAAGTGACTGACGAATCTGTACTGTGAGCCAGACTCCGTAAGACCGCAAGTGAACACAGAGCTGGTGAACATCACCACAGATGGGATCTGCGCAGCATGCCGTGGCCTGACCAGAGAGAGACCTGGCCGATGCTGCGTCATCCCCGGGTCTCCAGCATCACAAGGGCATGTAAGATTTTATTACTTGCTATCACCTTGTCTGGGATACTAATAAAATAGTTATCTTTCTTGAAAGCATTGGTGCCTCTCTTGCTGGGATCTGGAAAGAACCAGCATCTCCTGGTGCAAAAGACAGCTGCTTCATTTTATTAAAAGTACTATTACAGTAGTAATTCTGATGTTCATGTACAGAGTCAGACACCCATTCTGGAATTTCATGCTACATTTGCTGATCACACCTCAAAACCAAACCACAATAAAAAGCAGACATTGACACTTGTTTTAAAAAGCAAGGCATGCAAAAACTGCCAGCTTAAACATCTGAATACCTTAACGTACTCCGGATCCCAGCGTAAGCTCTGGTAGGCTGAAAACACCGCTTCTGTCCATTTACCAAGATTGTACAAGGCAGTTGATTTGTTACAGTGTAACACAGCTATGTCCCTGGAACACCTAAGAATACATTTTTAGCATTAACTGTTTATTCGCTTGAAAAATGACGCATTGTAGTTCATAGTTAGCAACAAGAAAAAAAAAAAAGCCTACATACCACCCACCTAACAAAATTAGAGGTAAAAAAGGAGTTGTAGAAAATAAAGATCATTTGAACATGAGCTATAAAATCTCTTAGTGACATTCTAAATGATACCTTAGTGATACCTTTAGTGACAACCTGGTCTCTTCCAAAGCAGAAAGCCAACCCACTGGAGTAACGCAGTATGAGGATTTAGAAAGAGTTTAGACCATCTCGACACACTTAGATACGGCTCAGTGAAAGCCAGTGGCCAAGAATGGGAGAAAACAGACACGGGAACGGAAGCTGCTAGATGGAAAGAATGCTAAACACATTTTGATCACCAAAAACCAACCTAAATGCATTTTACTGTATCACCAGCTGATGAAGTCAACAGAATTATCCACATTTACAACAGAGAAGAAATAAATAAATGCGTTTTTAGAGAACAGAACATACTAAAGTATTTAAAGCATCTGCTGGATCCAAAAGAGTTTCTGGACAGAGCTACACACAAATTACAGGACTACAGTCCACGAGGTGCTGGGGAGCCTGGAAAGCCTGTCTTGCCCGTGCTCAAACAAATAGTAGATGCCATGCAGTTGCATCCTTCATGCTATTCCTATCTACTAATTTACACTCAAGAAAGTTCTTTCAATTATGCTGAATGTGTTCAGAGCACACTCTTGCATGCAAGCAGATCCTGCCAAGGCAGCCTTTGGCAAGGGGAAAGGAGATGCTCAGGAGCAGCCTGCTCAGCTCGGTCCTGGCTCGGTCCTACTCCCTGCTTCTGCTCCAGATTTATTTTACTACTTAATCTAAATGGCTAATAGTCAAAATAAATGAATGGCTGGTGTTAAATTAAGTCAACAGCAGTGCTAACACACGGTAGTAATGAATATTTAATAGTTAGCATAATAGTCAACTATTTAATCACTAATAACATTCGCAAATGATGTCAACTGATGAAAACAAGCGCTTAACATTTGGAAAGAAATACCTAAAGAAGTCTTGTGCTGAAAAACTATTTTTAACAAATCTGAGAGTACCAAGAAAGACGAAACAACAAGAACAAAGTAACTTGCATGAATCATTTTAAAGATAATCAGACAACCCATGTAACAACAGGCCATCGACACAACCACTACATGACAGAATCCCAGCAAGATTAATCCACAGCACATCAGCTAAGAAACAGAAGTTATTGAACAGAAACCAACACAGTTTATGAAAAAATAATTTGAGCTTTAATTACACTAATTTATAGCTGATGCTTATATAAAAATATTCAGATTACAGTCACTAACTAATCTCCCGCATATATGTCAGAAACAGCAATTCCTCTTTAATTATAAAACTGTTACACTAAAAAGCGTGACAAAAGATACAAGAAAATCAGGTGTCAGGGCAGGAAATATAGTTCTGAGTTAACTGCAGTACTGTACAAATTTCAGACTTGTCTTATGGTTTACAACTTGTAATTCAAGAATACTTACGGGACCCATTGTATTAAACAGCTGAGCATATATAGAGCCTGATCGTACTTTCTGATGGCCAAAGCGTAATTTCCATTTTTAAAATCCTGGTTCCCCGCTTGCCTCATAAGCTGTGCATATTCCATGGTATCCATGCTGATTAAGAGCAAAAAAAAAAATTAATCAAACAAAAGCATTGATTCATGAGACACTTCTTTCCCTAAAATCCAATTAAATTTTCATCTTTGTTTTTGCATATTTGAAGAGGACAAAAGAGCACATCTTTTTTGTTTGCTGCAGTTGGAATAGTAAAATGTAACTCAGGTGATAGCCTCATCTTTGCTGTTGAAGCCTCAATTTCCCGTCTGTTTTTTTTATCAACCTCAGCTAATCAAATCTACCATTGGTATGCATTTTTTTCAGTTTTTCTCCTCAAGTCTTAAACCGTATTTTTTAAATTAAGATTCCAAATTATTTAAATATGTGCACACACACTAAATGCAGGAGGAAATATCCAATAGAACAAACAGAGTTCGTATGCTTAAGAAATACATGAACCTATAAATCTCAATTAATTAACCACAAAACTAATTTACTTGCTTTTTGTTTATCTTTATGACTTTTTTGTCCCGCCTCTCTGGCTAGACGTTCAATAATCTAATGTATACAAAACTGCACTGCAGCTTGGTTACTGCATGAAAATACTGTAACGTAGGTATATTAATAGTGCAGGAGGACCTTGAACCATATTTAAAACAGTTATTAAAATGAATATAGCAAGCACCTGAAGAGAACGAAGGTGAAGCAGGCATCAATTGCAACTCATTGAAAAAATATTTCAACATTAAAATTGTAAAATCAAGTTCTAATCACATGGTCAAGCAGCTAGATAAAGAAAACCACATGGTCAAGCCACTAGATGAAGGAAACAGACACAAGAGGAAAAACAGCTGCAAGTACATTAAGAAACAGCACATCAAAATCACAGGCGAGAAAAATTCAATGCTAAAGCCTTGTACAGAAGTACTCTTCACAGGTGGACTTTATGATTAAAAGTCATTTCCATTACCTGCAAAAACCTGTATGAATTTCACAAATCTTAGTACTATTAAATAAGATTAATTCACAAAAAAGGAATGCAGAGATTTACTTATTATCCAGGTGTTACCAGGCCTGAAACAAAACCAGTAACAATCTGTAACTTCACAACCCGCTAACATAATCTGCAAGATCTCTTCACAATGGAGCAAACTAGGTATTTTTAAGTATATGAACCTACAGACAAACCAAGAAACACTACTGACATATTTTCCCTATAGTACTTCTCATGATGAACCTGAAACGTTGAGAATCAGTACTGTATTGCGAACATGGAGGTATGAAGAGGCACGCTACAGATGGCACTGCACGTCCCTCATTTATCCAAGCGCAAGAGGCTTGAATATGACATCTGCACACATCTTGGGTGACATCTGCACTAAGCAGACAGGGGAGCAGCAGCCCACAACTCTGAAGAGGCAACAGCAGAAGAACCAGGTGCAACCGCAAAACTCAGATCCAGACTGCTCCCGGCTGGCTGGGAACAGGCCTGTCAGAAGTTATGTCTTATTTAATTAAACAAATAAACACACGGTGATGATGTCTGCAGTCCAAACATCACCTACTAATTCCAGGGAAGCACCAAGAACAGATGAAATTCCTGGCTATAAACTAAACTGAAGAAAAATAGGTCCCATCTACATGGGGGAGGTACAACGACCAGGCATGCTAGAGGAGTAATTATGACATTTACCCTATGCAAATGTCATGGTTTAACCCCAGCCAGCAACTAAGCACCAGGCAGCCACCCACTCACCCCTCCGTCGCCCAGTAGGATGGGGAGAAGAATGGAAAAAAACAAAACAAAACTCATGGGTTGAGGTAAAGACAGTTTAATAGGACAGCAAAGGAAGAGAGAATAATAATAAAAAAAGAAGAGAAGAAGAGAAGAAGAAGAAGAGGAGAAGAAGAAGAGAAGGAGAAACATATAAAAGTGATGCACAGTACAATTGCTCACCACCCACGGACCGATGCCCAGCCCGTCACTGAGCAGCAGCTACCACCCTTACAGCCAACTCCCCCCCAGTTTATATACTGAGCATGACATCATATGGTGTGGAATATCCCTTTGGCCAGTTTGGGTCATCTGTCCTGGCTATGCTCCCTCCCAGCTTCTCATGCACCCCCAGCCTCCTCACTGACAGAGCATGGGAATCTGAAAAGTCCTTGACTTTGTATAAGCACTATTTAGCAACAACTAAAACATCAGTGTGTTATCAACATTATTCTCACACTAAATCCAAAACACAGAAGGATGCTAGCTACTAGGAAGAAAATTAACTCTATCCCAGCAAAAACCAGGACAGCAAATTAAATCATCACTTCATTGAGCAATGTGCATACAGTATATATTATAAAAATACTACTTATCCAGAGAGCAAATCAAATGTACTCATAGCATAAATGGGACTTTTTTTTTTTTTTTTTTTTTTTTTTTTTTACAATCTACAGTATGAGCACTACTGAGGCAAAGAAAGGAAAAAATAGACCAAAAGCACAAAGAATACTAAGCAAGTGCTAAAAGATGGTTCTACCTCAGGTTTTCATAATTCTTTCAGCTTTCACCTTTGTAGCATCAGAAGGTTAGTTAAATTATTTTCACCAAGAATTATACCAGAACAGTTCAACAACCTAGGAGCTTCCTCATGTAGGAATACACATGAACCCGTGGTTTTCTAAATCATAGCTGATTTTCAAGCTTTTCCTTTTTTATAAGAAGGCTATGCTACTACTTAGGATGAAATTTTTCCCCAAAATTATATTTACCTTACTTTTCCTTGGATTCTACTTAAAGTACAATTACAAATAAAAGGTATTTACAAGACATTTAAAGGATTATTTTTCCTACAATACAGCAAAAGACCCCCAATTGCAACATACATTTTAAAAGGACTGTGCTGAGAAATTTTGGAACTGAGCTCCCTGTTTCAGACCAGGAGGCATCATCCCCTCCTTGCTCCGGGCAGCAGGATTTCGAGCAGAACACAAATTCCCATCCTCTTCCAGCACTGGAGTTTCCCAGCCAAAACTCCAAAACTGTAGGTCATTTAAATAACTGGGATGTCTGCTGTGGGCTTTAGCAACTACACCCAAGTTTGCAGACCCAAGAGATACAGAGGCATGCAAATCTGACATCTAAGTTAATGATCCAAAAGAATCGCTGTGCTGAGTAGAACAGCGTGTCTTGCTATTGCCTCACAGCTTCCTGAAGCATAAACAATTTTAACTCAAAACCAGTGGACTAACTGAAGACCTATTATATAAAGTCTACTGAGCATGGAGAGTCCTAAACAAAAACGTTGTCTATTACTCTGGCTTAACCAGCACAAATAAAGGTCACAACTGCACTTAAGTATAACTAATGAAAGATTTTGTCATGGCGAGCGCTGTGGGTTAACCTTGGTGGGCAGCTAAGCGCCCACTTCCCCCCCACCCCCAGTGAGACAGGGGAAGAGGAAAGGATGACTAAAAGCATGAAAACTTGGGGGTCAAGATAAAAATTGTTTAATAATTGAAAGAGAAGTGGAAGAAGAGAGAAAGAAAACAAAACAAGTGATGCAAAGGCAGCCATTCACCACCTCCCACACGTAGACCGATGCCCAGCCCGTTCCCGAGCTAGGGATGGCTGATCTCCCTAAGGACCCTCCTCTCCCCTTTTATTGCTGAGCACGATGTTATATGGCATGGATTTTCCCTTTGGTCAGTTTGGGTCATCTGCCCGGTTGTGTCCCCTCCCAACCTCTTGCGCATACCCAATTTATTCACTGAGGGAGCAGAGTGACAAACAGAGAAGGTCCCAACGCTGTGCAAACACTGTTCAGCAACAGCTAAAACATTATGAAGAAAACTAACTCCATACCAGCCAGACACAGTAGAGTAAGACACGTTCCCCTTGTAAAGTGGGGATTTCTCCTAAGCTATAGAGTCCATGAAACACATAAACGTGCGGGGACACCCTAAGGTCTGGGAGACCCTTCCCAGTGCATTGTCGAGACCTCGTCCTTCAAAGAAAAGAAAGAAACAAACAAAAGAACCCAGACAAGATGGTCTACTCTGTTGACTTTTTTTATGGCTCCTGTGGCCACCAGTATGACCGTGACAGCAAAATGAAGGCTATTAATTTCTACTCAAAGAATTAAAACAAAAGATTATACAGTTAAGTCAGAAACAATCAGCTCCAACCCCTACTGCTGCCAGTGGGCAAAATTCCCATTGACTTCACATGCTGCCAACTCTTATGTTATTGTAATAGTCGGTGTCCCACTGAACTGCTTCAGTCAGACCGTCCTCAGAAGCAGGGCAGTTTTGGGGGGTTTACAAGGCTAAGTTTTGATTCCTCTCGCTTCAGCGGATAAGCTTGAAAACAAGAACAGAGACTGCCCAGAAAACCCATTTGTTATTCTTGAAAAATGTTGTGTTCCTATGCCAGCTATCAGTCTCAAGAGGCCAGTTTGTGCTTTCTGAACATCTGAAGTTGGCAATACTAAAAAACTTTACAAATCTGAGAGCAAACCCAAGCACTTCTGTCTCCATCTGGTTTACACATTTTAAAAGAGAAACTGTGTGACGCTGCTTATTCACAGCGAAAACGTGGAACGTTACACAACCGTGCTTTTCATTATTGTTGATACTGAAAGTTAAGCTTTGAGGTTCCATCCCTATGGCACTACTCAGTGGCAGAGTAACGTTGTTATTCTTGAGGCACAGTAGCTTTCCATTATGCAAGCAACAAATGAAGTACAGCGATCTGGGGAGCTCTGCAGCTGAATTAAAATAGTGGTGAAAAATAAGCATCCTCCTATTTCCAGGAAATCTGACTTCTAAAGACTTTTCTCATTCCTATTAAGGAGAGGAGTAAGTAATCTTTCCTTCCTCCCCCTTAACCTAACAGGCAGACACTACCAACTGGCAAAAGGTAGGGACAGAAAAAGCCCAACAACGCACCTAAACTGTGGTTGAGTGACAACTAAATACATTTCATCAGCATTTGAATAATCCGTATTTTCCCATCGGAAAACCTCTGGGCTCACATTAGCTCTTTCCCAACAACAGCACACTGGCTCTGAGAGCATGGTGACACCAAGAAGGAATTGCCGTGTCACCCCAACGTGCTACATCAGACGGACCACGTGCCCACCACTGGCACCGTCTGTCCAGGCAGTCCTGTAGTCACCCAGCAAAAGGACACTGCATACGGGTCTTCCGAATGACACCTTCAGTATGTCCTGGTATAGATGTGATACTGTAAGTCGGCAAGATGATAACTCTCTCAGACTCAGTTTGGGGGTTTGGAAAGCAGGCATTCTTTACTGCGGCGCCAGGCACACAGGGGATCGCTACACCTAGTGTATGCACCCACTTCCTCAACTACAAAGATTGTATGCAAGCAAAATATACATATTCATTAGATTTCCAAGAAATGATTAACATATTCACACTATTTCCCAGAACTCATTAATATAAGTAAATGCGCTTGACACATGCACATTTATGTCTATTGGTGGTCTTCCAGGTGGTCGTCGATAGTTTTCCTCACCGTCTCCGCTGATTGAACTCAATCTTCGTGCATGCTCTGTTTGCCCTTTGGCTTAATTACACGACACTTAATTACACAAAACTAGCTCATTCTAGCATATCCTCCTTATCTACTCTATTCAAGGATACCCTGTCTCAAGAGTTGCTTTTATCTACCCAAGCATAACACCTGTTTGACCTATCTACTCATAAAACATCTCAAAATTTGGCTGTATTGCTCTAGGGAGGGAACCATATGTCCTTTGACTTGGTATCAATCCCTCCTTTTCTTTTGAGGAATTGTAGCTGTTCAACTTCATATCAGAGGTATGTGAATGTCAGGGCAGGCCCAAGAAAAGAGAGGAGAGATATAGGATGAGAAGGCTGTAGCAGGCCATAACCTAAAGAGGCAATGCTCTGCCTGCTAGCCAGTTTTATTTGCTTTGCTGACGACAACAACAACAACAGCAGCTACCAAAGACATATTTAGAGAACACAGCCTGTTTTGAATGCATATAAGCATAACCCTGACAGTGAAAAGCAGAAAAAATGTACTTCTTCCAGGTGCTTTGCTTTTCCATTGAATGCTGAAATGGTGAATGAAAAATCTTGAAATTGCCCGTACTTTCCGAGGAGGCCTGGGAGAAACCACAGAGACAAAAGTACAAGTTCTGGAACCAAGATGAACAGGTTATAACTGACCAGGGTGTAAGTAGACACATTAGGAAATCTCATGCAGAAGAGGGGAGAGAAGCTGAGATTTAGACATGGCCATCCTCATGGATCTGTTTAGTCTGGAAAAAGTTGTAGTAGTATTTGTGATTATCTGAATATTTTAATCAAATGTTCAGCCAGTATCTCATGAAGAATGTGTTCAGCCCTTGTAAAATATGTCAGCTCATCTTGGAGAAGCTGGTCAACTCAAATGAAAAGCCTATCATTTAGATAACTTCTCATTAGACATCCCTATCGTTAAGGACAGATTCAGATAGATAGGGATAGCCTATCATTAGATAGATCCTCACTCTGCCTATGAAACCAAAAAACCTTTTCTGTTACAAGTCACCTTGCCAGACTCGTACCAGAGCTTGGAAGTGCAAGATCCTTCGCTCTCAGTAAAAGCCACCACCACTTTGAAAACAAAAAATGAGATTCTAGAGCAAATTTGAAACAGATCAGGGCAAGCAAGAGCAGCGTAGTGATAGCTTCTTATCTGTGTAAGCTGCCCTGAACTCAGCACAAATTGAACCAAATGAAGTTTCTTTATTGCTTCTGGGCCCTACAGCTGGCCAGCGTCTTAAGCATCACAGTACTCCAGAGGTGAAGACAGCATGCATCTCTGCAGCTGTGCTTCCCTCTAAAAGGACGAAGAAAATTATTTCCTAGGTAAATGAATAAGGAGAAAAGTTTATCAGGTTATTTCAGTCTGAACTGGAGACCCAAACACAATCTTCACAGCTGGAAACAAACAACCCTAAACACCACTTAGAGTTTTTCTTGCCCGGACACCCTTCCCGCCTAAGTGTTCAGCCAGAACTAATACTAGAGGAACTAAGCCTACCTTTTCGTAGCTCCACCAGTGCAGTACCACACTGAATCACTGCATCGTGCTAGTGCAAAGCACGTCTCACCCTTGAGACAGGATTCTGACCTGTAGTGGGTCTAGCATGCAAGCGCTACATCTGTATTTTGAAAGTCAGCTGTGAGAATTCTCAGTTCTGGCTGTGCTTTGAAGACCTATTAAATGGCTGCTGGTGCACCAAGCGAGGCAGAACATCCCAGGCTGCTCTTGATTTCATACCGAGCATCCCCCGGAAACATGCTCTGTCATAAACTGATGACTGTAGGGCACAGGCGTTGTCAGAAATAAGACATACATCCTTATCAACATTTGGCAAACACACCCCAGGATACGATTAGCACAGATATCTCAATGGCCTGTTAATACCTCAAATGCTATGTACAAACCAGATAAGGAAGAGATGCGTGCAAGTTTTGGGTGAAACAAGGAGCACAGGCGGAATATAAACACAAGAAAACTCAGGCTCTGGCCTAGGACCCTGCTCTGGGCAGGGCTGGCCTGAATGATGTCCTGAGTTCCTCCTTCTCCAGATTACCACTGTATGTTGGTTTCTATTTATGCAAATTGTTATAAAGCATTTACTACAAATAACAAAGTCCAGCTGCCTGACGTCTCCAGCTAGCCACACACCAAACTCATGTAGCCAACCCTGCTTAGCAGCTCAGTTCCTCTTCAGATGCATGACCACCAAACAAGACCACAGAAACAGGACCCAAACCTGGCCAGAAGTACAAGGCCAGCACTGTCGACTCACAGTAATGCAAGCAAAAACCTCAAGACAAGAACGCCATTAAAGTGTTACAAACAAATCCTCAAGAGGAGGGATTTGTGGTTGACTTACACACAGGAAAGCTACTAGGCCAGGAAGCAACATAGCAAGGAAATGGAAACCAAAAGCACATCACCAAGAATAAGACAACACTTTCCAATTCCTATCCTGGGAAATGAGATGGGTGCACCCACTCCAGGACAGCAGCTCTGTACCGGCTTTATACCAGGAGCGCTCCCTGTGAAACTGGAGTTTTACATCCCCAAACAGGGCAACAGAAACCTGACAGACTGGCTCCTACAGACCACTTGGGATGTCCTGTGCCTGTCCATAAGGTACCTTCATGTCCTTGAAATTACACCCCATTTTGGGAAGAAATATCACAAGGAAAAAATAACATTACTAAAAGACCAAAAAAAAAAATAAAAATCACAGCTGTCTCAGTTTACAGGCAAGACCTCAACGCATTGCTGATTAATTTGGCAACAGAGGTCCTCTCACAAGGCCTTGACATATCATCCTGGATTTAAGGTGGCATCTAGGAACATCCTTCCTCCTTTCCTTGCAAGCTGAACTCACGCCGAGCACATGTGGACCAGCTTTCGTTGAAGACCGCTTCACAGCTTGCACCAGCAATAGGTTTGGCCTTGCTCCCCAGCACATCCTCTTTTGCTAAGTGAAACAAACCAGGCTTTTTTTTTTTGCTTTCAGTTTCAAATGACTCTCCCTTCTTTGTAATCTATTAGTAACAAGTTATACCTAAGAGAACATATGGATGGTTAAGGCAAGTGTTGAGGTTTAGGCTGGGCTGGACATTAAACAAATGACAGATCATTTCTACTAGCCCCTCTCCCTTCCCCAGAAGGGGAAGGGAAAGAGAATAAGGGAAAGAGACTTAAGGGTTGAAAAAAAACCCTAAAACAGCTTTAATGAAATATTAACAATACAAAGAGAATTATAATAATATTAATAAGAAAATAACGAAATTTATACAAGTATGTACAAAACCAATATCGAGCTCCCAGGACGACAATCACATCACCGACAGGCACTGGGACTGGACTCAGCAGTAGAAGGGAACTGGATTCAAGAACTGGATTCAGGAACATATGGATCAGGACCAAAGGCAGAAGAACAGACAGAGTGCTCCTCAGACGCCAGACATTGAAGAAGAGGGGCTTGACCCCTTTGATCCCCCAGCTTTATACTGAGCATGAGGCAGATGGGAAGGAATACCCTGTTGGTCAGTTTGGGGTCACCTGTCCTGTCCGCTCCTCCCTGCAGTTGCGATCCCTCTACGCTTTTCCTCTTCCGACCCTTCAACATGGCACACAACAAAGTTAGCTGGCCTTGGTCGTTATAGGAATATAAGCAAGAGCCTCTCTGCATACCATTCCTTAGTATTAGTTATAAGCATCACATGTTATCACTGCTAGAAGCAGACACTGTCTGAAAAACATACCATTAATTTCAGAGCGTGCACTTAGTTGGAATAGACTTAACTGAAAAGGAAAAATACTGAAAAGGAAAATTGGTTTTGTTCTACCTCAAATCAGGACAGAAACAAAACGGGCTTTTTTTGCTTTCAGTTTCAAATGATTCTGCCCTCTTTGCAACCTACCAGTAATAAGTTATACCTAAGAGAACATATGGTTAAGGCAAGTTGTGGAGTTGCATTTTCATGAAAAACTCTGTGTATACATACTGTCCTGGTTTAACCCCAGCCAGCAGCTAGGACCACACAGCCACTCGCTAACTTCTCCCTCTTCCCCCCGAGAAGGGTAGGGAAAAGAGGGAGAAGAGGGAGAAAACGAAGGGAAAGGAAAAAAAACCTCATGGGTTAAGATAAAGACAGTTTAATAGAACAATAATGGAAAAGGAAAATACCAATAATAATAATGGTAAAAGAATATACAAACTAAAGTAATACAACATAAGTCGCTCCCACCACCCAGTGATTGGTTGCCCAGCCAGTGCCTAGCAGTGATTGCACATCCCTGCCCACCCGGCCAACCCCCGTTTGTATACTGAGCACAACGGCTGTGGTATGGAATATTCCATTGGCCAGCTTGTTCTGTCTATGCTCTCTCGCAGCTTCTATGGGAAGCTGAAAAAAGTCCTTGACTAATATAAACATCACCTGGCAACAACTGAAACAATATGCACTATCCACATTCCTGTCATACCAAATCAGAAACACAGCAGCTCCTAGAAAGAAAATTAACTCTATTGCAGCTGAAACCAGGACATGTACATGTACCTATGATTTCCAGTAAACTAAGGAAGGACTTGCATCTCCCATTCTATATACAGAAAAACAGATGCAAAAACGTCTTCGACATTACTGCTTTACATTACTGTGCCATTACTGTTTTACAAAACAAGAAAACTCCAAAACCTCACAAAACAGTGGAAACAGTTAACCCTGCTTCCTAACCTCTGGAACAACAACAATCTTGAAATCCCTAGTCTAGCTCAGCCATGCAAGACCTAACTCAGTCCAAGAGGGGGGTGTTGACACTTCTGCCGTTGTTTGCTCAGCCTAGCAATGTTCCTGTCATCAAACAGAGCTGACCGGGTAAGAAAGCACTGGCAACAAACAGCCTCAATATTTCCTTTGTATAGATTAGCTAAGATGGTATCTGGAATGAAAAAAAAAAAAAAAAAACCAATCAAAGAAAAATAAAAAAAGAACCAACAAAATAAACAAACCACAAACCAAAACATCAAGATTCTGCTAACAGCAAGGTTCTCAAGCTTGTAAAGTTCACAGCCAACACTTGACAAGTTTAATTGCATTTTGGTGAAAACACTAGCTTTTACCAAAATGAGCAAAGGCCCTTCCCATTTGCAAGAAACCCGCTCTATCAACCTGAAGTTTATTTTCTGGGCAAGAAAAAAAAAAAAAAAAAACAAACCACAAAGAGTGACGAGAGATCTTTTTGCCTCTTTTTTTTTTTTTTTAATTGCGAAGTGCACACGGTGCCCAAACTCCTTTCCAAATAAAAAAAAAAAAAAAAAAGAAAAGAAAAGAAAAGAAAAAAGCCTGGTTTGTTAAAGTGACCACTCCACGCCCTTGTCACACGAGTTTTGCTTTCCAGGGAGAAGGCTCCAAACCCACCGAAGTGCAATGCTCAGCCCGGGGCTGTGCCAAAGGACTTATTCTTCTCTGCCATCACGGCTCCAGCACCACCACACCCCCCCTCCCCCGGCTCCTCCGCGCAAGCTGCACCGGGGCCAGCACCACACCAGCCCGCCAGGGCTGCACTCTCCCCTTTTCCTCCTCCAGCCACCCCCCACATTCCCTGGCAGGCTTCCCAACCACCACCACCACCCCCCACCACCCCATCCCCCCCCCCCCTCCAGCCGCGGTGCACGGCAGAGCCGTGCGCTGCGCGGAGCCCCCGCGGTGGGCGCGCAGCCCCGCGCAAAGGCGGGCAGGGCCCCGCACGGAGCGGCCGCTCTGCCGTGCCGTACCGTACCGGCGGGAGCGGGGCTGCCGATGATGCTCCCCCGGGGGAGGGGGTGATCGGTGCACCTACCTACCTGCCCGCCACCGCCGCGCCGGGGACCCCGGGACGCGCAGCGGCCGCCGCCCCTAAACATGGGCGCCCCTCGCCCCGCCCCCGCCCCGCCCCCGCCGCCCGCGTCACCTCGGGAGTCGGGGGCGCGCGCGGGGAATCGAAACTGGGGGGCGGGGGGGAAGAGGGGTGAGGGGGGAGAGGGGTGAGGGGGGGGGTGGGAGGGGGTAGCGGGCAGCCATCTCCTACCAGCGCACCCAGAAACCTGCTCCCACCCCAGCAGGACTGTAAATGCCTTTTTTTTTTTTAAATAATAACAATAATAATAAATAAATGACGTAGCAGTGTCTTCAGCGGACGTGGGAAATCAGCGTTCGTCCCCGCCTCAGTCAGCCCTTCATCCCGAGGCGCGTCACTGTCGCCGGCGGTTTCTCAACACAACCCCCCCTGCTCCGAGGAAGCAGCTACTGCTGTGGTCTTCCTCGGAGTGAGGAAAACCCAGGGAGTGAAGGCTTCTCCTGCTGCAGCGTAATTGTTTCCTAATTCACCATTTCCCGTTGTCTTTTCACGATGATCAATACGCCAAAGATTAACACTTCACGAGAGATCGTTCAATAATTCACTTTTCTGTGAACCACATTTTTAATGGTGTTTTCCTCTGTCGTGAAGTGCTACCGTCTGCACATCTTCCTCGCATAAAAATGAGTTTCTGCTAACTACCCGTCTTCTGCGCTGTGTTTTCACATCAATTATCCTGCTCCCCAATCAGGGACCAGAGAAGCGAAGTCACGCTAACCTTAGCGTGGGTGTTTTTATCACTTGGCTGCAAGCGCAGCACGTCAAAATGATGGGTCAAAGCCACTGAAAATAAATTAAAAAAAAAAAAAAAGGGCAGTCAAAAGTGCAGCCACAGTTGTTTTGGAGCTGCATCGATACGAGGTGGGAAAACTGCATGTGTAATCTTGTTTGTTAACTGACTTAAAGAAATCAAAGTCCACGGGTGCGATTTTGCAGCTCTTATTCAGGCAAAGGTGCTTGTGGGAATCAACAGAATTTACACGTTGAGAGGAATGAGTGGACGATGGGGACTAAAGTATCTGGCATTTCATGTAACCTCCGAACTCCCCATCATTGTTATTTTGGGGTGTTTCACTTCAGTGCAGAGGAACCGAAGACCAACCCACTTCAATGCTGGCGCAGAAAGTGGAAAACTGATTTTTTGGCTTGGAAGGAACTCTGACCTAAACGCTGGCACAACAAGCAGCCTTCGCTACATCTTCGCAAGCTATGGGAGGGTTTGTCAAACCAGTCATGAGGCAGAAAACGAAACTTGCGTGGTTTTATTTTTTAACTCAGCTGTAAAAATGAAACTTGGCAGCTCGTAAGCCTTTCGCCGGTACACAGCGGGGTGTTCCCTTCTCGTGCAGAGCGAAATATTTCCAAATAGCTGCCTCCCTGCCACGCACACGCATGGCCGGTGAATTACCGACTCTGCAAATTATTGCGTTTCCTGGTTCTAAACGCATGGAGAAGGAACAGAAACTGGAAAGGGCAGACCCGGGTGGGGAGGCAGAACCATATGTCAGCGCACGCAAACACACAGACAGGGTGAGCAGTTAGGCATACTGGCCGATAACGGGGTGCTTCGGCACAGAAGAAGGAGCACTGGGAGGAGGTGGTCATAAAGTCCAGCAAGGCAGCATAAAATGATGCATAAAGCCCTTTCTACCTAGCTCCTACACCCCTTCTGTTTCAACTGTAGAGTAGAGGCATTGGTGTGGGTACGTTTCCAAGGGAAAATGTTTCTTTTCAATGGGAGAGTGAGTAACGGATCCCTCCACTTCCTTGTCACTGCACACACGAACCCATGCATCGGAGGTCATGATGGGCGATACGCTTCTGAAGTCAAGCAAACATCCTGAAATAATCACCCTGGTAGAAGCTGCAGCTTGAATACCTCCATGAAACTACACCTACACCACAAACTTTTGCCCTCATAGCTGTAATAGCTGGGCTGCATCAAAAGCAATGTGGCCAGCGGGTCAAGGGAGGTGATTCTGCCCCTCTGCTCTTGTGAGACCCCACCTGGAGTACTGCGTCCAGGTCTGGAGCCCCCAACATATGAAGGACATGGACCTGTTGGAGCGGGTCCAGAGGAGGGCCACAAGGATGATCAGAGGGCTGGAGTACCTCCCTTATGAGGACAGGCTGAGAGAGTTGGGGTTGTTCAGCCTGGAGAAGAGAATGCTGCACGGACACCTTATAGTGCCCTTTCAGTACTTAAAGGGGACCTACAGGAAAGAGGAGGACAAACTTTCTAGGAGGGCCTGTTGCGATAGGACAAAGGGTAATGGCTTTAAACTAAAAGAGCAGAGATTTAGACTAGATATAAGGAAGACATTTTTTACAATGAGGGCGGTGAAACACTGGCAGTTTGCCCAGCGAGGTGGTAGATGCCCCATCCCTGGCAACATTCAAGGTCAGGTTGGCTGGGGCTCTGAGCAACCTGATCTAGTTGAAGATGTCCCTGCTCATTTCGGGGGGGGGGGGTTGGATTAGATGACCTTGAAAGGTCCCTTCCAACCCAAACTATTGTATGTTTCTATGATTCTATGGAGGTGCATCCATTGCACACAAGGGATAGGCCTTGGCACAAGGCTGATGCTAGAAATCATGCATTTTAGCTCTGTTCCTTTTTCAATGATGGGAAAATCTCACTTTGAGGGGAAGAATGCCCTTCGTAACACAAAGAGAGTTGCAGCGTGTGTCGCAAGCCCTTGGCCATGCTGAGCTTGAGGGAGCTACTACACCAACAACTCTTGCTTTCCTGAGCAGCCAGCATCTCCCGGCTCCTGAGAGAACAGCCTCGAGCCCAGGTCCCATAGTACCATATCTCACCAGAGACCTGTGTCTGGTGGGATGCAGACTCAGCTCCCAGCTGAAGGAGTTGCATCTATTGTAGAGGCAACATGCACCCGACAACCTGAACTGGTAAATTGATATTGTTCTCTCTTCCTCGAGGACCCGAGCAAACTATACCATACGTCAGGGCACTGGGGACACCAATCAGATTTAAGGGCCCTGACCAACCTCACCTGGGTCACCCCCCAGCCCATGGGCCTGGCAGTCACGGCGCTGTGTCTGACTGTGGTTCCTCTCACGGGGCCCGATCCTGATTCCCACCTGCAGGCTGACATCCCAGCCTGGCCTTAGCCCATCCCCATCCCCGTGGAGCTGCCCGATGCCCTGGGCTGGGGGCTGCACCCAGCTGCTCCCCAACCTGCCCAGCTCCCTCACTGGGGGTGGTGTGAGGGACCCTGGCTGGGGCAGCCCCTGCCTGGCTGGTCCAGCCCCTGCCTGGCTGGTCCCCTGGGCGTCCCCATGGCTCTGCATCCCTTGGAGAGGAGCTGGACCTTGCTGCTCCCTGACACTGTACAGGGAAAAAACATGTTTTTCCTGGTATAACTGCACTGCGAGAGAGAGTTAGTCAACAATAATACACTGGCCATAAATGATGTCTCCAGCTATTACAGCTATGAGGGCAAAAGTTTGTGGTGTAGGTGTGGTTTCGCAGAGGTATCCAAGCTGTAGCTTCTATCAAGGTGATTATTTCAGGATGTTTGCTTGACTTTAAAAGCGTATCTCCAAACTGACGTAGTTATACTGGTGATGAACTTGTGCTTATCCTAGTCTATTTCTCAGGTCAAGAAACTTGTCCCAGAGAAATCAGGTACTTCAGAGTAATAGCTTTAAAAGAACTTTTAATGGAATCTCAGGCACTTAATAAATAAAGGATAATGCAACACAGCTAACGGCAAATACATGCCTATTTTATTATTTGGCTTCTAGTTGCCCAAATGCTGAAAAATTCCTTCACATCTCTCCTGTCTAATGTATCTTGCCTATTATCCTTTCCTGTTACTCCATTTCCTTAAAGCCTGACTGCTTAACCTTGCCTGTGGCAGCATCATATAGGCTAGTATACTTGTAAACCACCCAAATGTCTATCAAAACATTTTATAGCCCTCCGAGAAGAGGTCAATAGCATTGTACAAGCAATTGTCAGTGATTCACACACAATTATTGGTGCTGTTTGCCAAACAAAGGGTTTCGTTCCTCCTGTGTTTGCCACCAGCACGGTCCACAGCTGATTTCTGGTGGTGTTCTTTATACGCCTAAAGCACTTGTGGCACAGTATGTCCTGAGCTGGGACTGGAGTCCTGTGACAGCAAGTACTGTGTATCTTGTTAGGAAAGCAATATAATCTTTTACACCACATGGCCTGTTGTGTGTGGAAGGACTGCTCTAGGGATGTCCCTTAGCTAGATTTTAACCTAGTTATTGATAGCAGCATTAAAGCTGAAGAAGCATAAAACTCATTTAGTACTGCACAAATAGTTACATTCCTTTACCATCTCCTTTTATGGCTGCTAAACAATTTGGAATAACCCATTGCAAGACTGTTTACACAAAGTGTAGTCACTCCTGTGAGAGCAGTTCAAATAGCCTTACCAGAAGCAGAAACAGAGCCAAGTGAGCGATGAAGAACTGGTAGGGAGGGCAATAGGTGTGCCTAGGGTAAAGAAACGTGCTCCTTATGCAGCCATCATCTCAAGCTATTTGTTTTGGAGGCAAAATAGCTGAGCAAGGGGCAGTGGGGGCAAAGGAGGAAAAAGAGAAAGGTGGAGAACAGAGAAGATAAGGGTTTTGGGAAAGGCACTCCCTAAGGCTCACTGGTACAGGCTGGGACCGGTGAGTTTCCCCAGCAGCAGTACCTGAAGGAATCTGGAGAAAGGGCAACCAGCAGCTGGCAGCAACAGAAGAAACAAAAACACAGGGCTTGTCGTCAGAGATGAGTCATCCTGGAAGAAGCCCATAATATAATAATAATAAACCAAAGACACATACTTTTATACTCTCTTGTTTTGAAGTAAATCCATAAATTTACCCAAGTTCTAGTTCAGGTAATTTTGAGCCAATAACTTCAGATTCATGTCCCTGTGCTCCCATACCAATATGTTCTAATGGAGTCCAGCCGCCTACAGATGGTGTGATATGGGAGTGCCAAACCCCCCAAGATAACTAGGATTGCATGAAGCCAGTCATGAAAATAACAGTAGCAACAGGCCATCAGCTACTTTGGAGCACGAAGGCAAAGTTTTAATCAGCAAAGAACATGTCCGTCTACAACACCAAGGACTGGATGGGATTTTAGCAAGAGAGAGTGGCATTGAGCCTTACTTCACAAGAAACAGAGGTAACAGGCTTGATGACAGAGAGGGAGAGGAATGCTCCTAGGAAGAGGTGCCCAAAAGCCAGGAGATGTTTGTGCATCAGGAAATCAGTCAAGAATCCGCGCAGGCTAACCAGGACAACTCACTCAAATACGATCCCATCCAGGTCTCAGCACCAGCACACTCGTAGCTGCACACCAGAAAAGACTGGCAGAATTTTCTGTGTTTGTTTTCGTAACGAGTCCATGCCAAGTTTTAAGCAAGCCGTATTTGTTTTTACTGCCAACAGTGGGCACCGCCATCATGAGGGAGCAAACAGCTTTTCCACATCCCTCTTGTCCCCTTATGTGATTCAGGCTCTCAAAACCAGCTCATGACAGTGACCACTAAAAAGGACACCTTCTGCCACCCATCCTCCAGGACCTTCCAACAGATCCAGGGTGATTCCCTCCACCCCAGGGCTGGCATGGCCACTCCTGTACAAAACTGAGCATCCAGCCGCCGCACCCCTGTGTCCGTTCCATCCGTGAAGGACGCTCCCTCCGGCTGCAGGACTGCTTGTTTGGTGAGTATCTAGACTTTTGCCATGTTCTGGTGTTGCTGGCAGGATTTCTCTTCCTGAATTACGTACTCCTCACCAAGCGCTGTACCCCACCATCTCCCTCACATAGGAAGTGGTGAAAAACAGATTGCGTTTGTGTCTGTTCCGGTTTGTCAAGAAAAGGAGCCTTATCTGCAAAAATGCACATCTGGTTTAACGTTCACTGTCATACTACTAGAGGAAGACAATATAGCTGCGATATACTCTGGTTACCTTCAAAAGTGGCAGGGTTCTCTTTAATTTAATACTGCTTATTCAAATATCTCAGCAAGCTTCCCACAGTACTTTTAACTCTCACAGACTTACAAACCTATTAAATTATAGCACAAGCAGGCAACAAATTCTGAATTACATGCTGCAGATGATGTTAAAAAAAAAACCAAACCAAAACCGCAACCAAAAAACCCTAAAAGTCCCAGAAGTCTCTGCAGAATGTGATGCAAATTTTATGCAATTCTGCAGGTCACTGTGGTCTTCTGGTTAAGTTGCTCCTCTGGACAACAGACACATATTGCAGCACGGGGTCTCCCCCTGATTGGACATGTAGCTATTTGCTTTGGACGTTTTTTGTCATTGGGAGCAAGGTCTCTCTGCACAAGTAAAGCTCAAAAGTGAAAATGTGGCAGAGCTTCAGCTGCCCGTTTGACCTCCACTACCATAAAAGCTTCTTTCAACCTCTTATGATTTCCCTCACCTTCCCCTCTCTTCCCCCCTCCCAATTACAGCACAGTAAGAGAGTAAACCACACACAAACCCCAGGTCATTTTTATTCAATTACTGATGTCAGTGTAGTCGCCGCAGTGGTGCAAACCTCAGTGCATCCAAAACCCTGCATGTGTTCTCAGCTGACTGAAGTTCATGGAGCTTTTGCTACTCTTGATAGCCACTGAAGAGAAATTAAATCCCCTGAGAACAGAGGTGGTAAAAAAATCTCAGACCCTGCCCAGTAACTAAATAGTTACATATTTACTAAAATGTGACTTCTGAATTTTAGAGCGTGCAGGTCACTGACCGGAGGTGAGGGAGTATGGTTTATCCTCTGTTGCACTTCTTTCTGGAAATTAAACATTTTGATTCTTTTCTTTCATTTATTTTACCTTAGCAAGTTCAGCAATGGAGAGGTCATTAGAGAGGTCTTGGCCCAAGACTCATATGTCTCTCAAGAGCTAGTTCATCTACTAAGGGAAAGACTAAGGTACTGAAACTTCAGCATATGTATCTTGTCCATTCTTGCAAGGTATTTAAGTTAAAGAGAAAACTCAAAATGGGGCTTTTTCGTTCTCTAGTAACCACAGTAAAAATTAGGTTAAAACACCCCAAGTACTTACTGCTGAAGAAAATATTAGAAAACAATTATTTTTCCCTGCACTCCAATCATGCAATAAACACAGAACCATAGAGGGGTCCAGGTTGGAAGCAGCCTCTGAACGTCACCTGGTCCAATCTTTGGTGGGAAAGGGAGCATGGATGATATTATCTAGCACCCTGAGCAGTTGCAACTTGAAAACCTCCAGCAATGGGGGCTGTACCGCATCCCTGGGAAGGTTGTGCCAGTGATTGATTGTTCTCACTGTAAAAAATTCCTTTCTTATATCACAAGGTGAGGACGCCTGTATATAATTTAAAATATGTTTATTCTTCAATTTATTTCCATTAATATATAGTAATTCTGTATAGTCAAAATGGTACTTTTAAGTTCATCTTAAGCTTCCCCTAACTGAGACTATGCCAAAACAACTGATCTTTCAGAATATCCTAAATCCCAGAGGAAAAAAGAAAACAGTGACAGAATACATACAGTGTTATGCAGTAGTATTACACCATCATAAAGAAGTTGCCATCCAGAGCTCACAAAGTGTTTTATAAAGATAAATCTTATATTCTGCAGAACACACAGTCACACAGAAAATAAGTTACAAAAGCGAAGGAAAAAACTAGAGCTTTTGTTTCACACTTCCTGACTGGCCCAGAAGATTTTTGTTTCAAAGGAAAAGATAAGTAGAATATCAGAAAAACTAACATCATTGTGAACAATAGCTTGGAAAAATCTAAACACTGTGGAACGATGCAGTTACTGTAATGGGGAAAAAAAAAAAGTTGGCATAAATTTGGTCTCACAAATTCCATCTTTATACCATTTTAGGAACATGGGAAATGCTGCCTCCGTATCAATATGTGATTAATTTACACAAGCATTCTGCTTGTGACAGTTTTTAATGTCAGATGAAAAGAAGAGATAACAAGTAATGTTCTGGGGCATTTGCAAAGGACAATTACAGAATGCCTTGCCTACAGCAGTGCTCCCCCTAAGAATCAGGACTTAGTCTGCAGCCAAGTAAACACCATTTTTGCCATTGCAAGTGAAAAGCTGAGGGATTTGCACCAGCTTGACAGGGCAAGATCTCAGCACTTGTCTAGGTTATGTTGAACTAAGCTAATTTTGCCTTATTTTAGCGGTGATAGCAATTATCTAGCAGTTAGGTTGGGTTTAGGTTAGGCTTAATTTATTGTGACAACGTGTAGTTGTTTTTTGTTGACTGTGTTATCTGTTATCCTAGAAGAAAACGGCAGGTACAAGAATCAAAAATGGAATGGTACCAGATGTCCCAGGCTATGACCACAACCCACAGTGGTCATTACCGGGGGATAATCTTCTTAAACCAGTTCAGAAATAAAAGAAAGAACAGATAACTGGACAATTGAGGACTGATGAAGAGCAAGTTCACGTACACAGATAGCATTAAAAGAATATATAGAAATAAAACCAGGCGGTGCCCAAGATCAAGGAGGAAAGGACTTCTACCCTGGCACCAGCCTCCTCGCAGGGAAGAACCTGGGACGCTGGTCTGTTGGTGGCACCCTCAGCACCCTCCCTGCCTGTCCATGCGGGCACGCAGAGGGGACGCTGGAAGAGGGAGCACGACACCAGAGAAAGAGGGTAGGTACTAGGAAGATTTTTCTGTGTAACTACTTTAACTGCACCAGTGAGACTTCCCTGTGTTAATCGCAACTACGAACGGTAGCAGTGTTGCCACTGGGCTAACATTAATGCTTGGTTGGTTAGAATGTCAATAAATGCTTAATTTCATATATACGGTGTGTTCCGCTTCACCTGTAAGACCTGGAGTGTAACAAGTCTTCAGCTTGTACAGCAGAGTAATATTTCTTTTTCCCTAGGAAATGCAACTATGGATGTTTTAAGGTCGGTATAAATAAATGCCCATATTGTAGGTAGAGAAGTGGTATTATGGTTAACATACTGACAAAAAGAATGAACTTTGCTTCCAAATTGTATCAGGCATGTCCTATAGGGCCTTGCACAAATCGTCCTGCTCGTGTGGGTCCTTCAGGGTCCGATAAAATGGATGTAATAATAATTCCTTATCTGACAGGATTGCATGCACAGGGTATGATGAGGGGATATAAGTACATAGCATATGGACTTCAAAGTTATTTTCTCATCATGAGCTTCCAGACCCTGCTTTCCTTCAAAACACATAAAAATACACTATAAACGAGGGTGAAAAATCTTAACTGGGGCAATATTTTCTAGCAAAAAACTCTTCTTTTAGCAAAATCTGTGGCTATGTATAAAGGCATGCAACACAGTCTTGAGCAACTCTTCTACTCATAGAAGCACATTTTCACCTAGCCCAGAACCGTGAGATACCGACTCGGAATATAATTACTGCAGTTTAACAAGTGATCCTGTGTCAGGTGAGCAATGGTAAGTGTCTTGAATTATATATGGGATAATTTGATTTCACTGGAACACACGCCTGATACTTTTTTCTGTCTTGGGGTGTGGGGGCTTGTGTGTGGGTTTTTTTAGGTAGACACTGCATTAACTTGGAGCAGCTCCATCTCTGTAAATAGGTTTATTTTAATATATCAGTGCTATTGCTTTTGGTATTGATGTATAGCCAACCATTGTAGCACCAATTTTGCATTAATATTTTATTCTGTATCCTAAAGCTGCGTGAAATTTCACCGCAAGGTGAGTAGGTCTGCATTCAGCAATGGTAGGGGTTAAAAGAACCACCCGGACACTCCGGGTGCTTGTCAAGGCAAGCTGAAAAGAACCAGAGGTCTGTGAATCAAGGTTATTTGGTTTGCATTCTTGCAGTTATCTCTTTCTAGCCAACTGGAGACAGTTTTAAGAAACTGTCATAAACTTTGCTGCTGTTTGGCCGTAAAAACTGTAAGAAGGGTGAAAGATAACATTTCACATTAACATGCACATCAAGGAAAATTATTTAAAGGCAAACGAGAAGACATTTCCAAGGACTGGAATATCACCTATGGAAAAAGCTGTTTCTTGCAAGGAATTTTATAAATGTACTAGTGTAGGAAAAAAAAACCAAAAAACAACAAAAACCCACAACACATTACTGGAATGCAGCTCAACTTGCTTCTCTTTAAAGAAAAAAAAAATCAGACTTTTTTTGCTCAAGTAATCCTCATCTTTTAACCTCCTATTCTGCTTGAGCTGCAGTCTAAATCCCTCATAATTTTAACCTTTTAAATTGATTTCATCACTCTTCAGTCTCCAGTGTGGAGGATTCACAGGATACACAGTTTCTCCAGCATAGCAGGTCTCTGCCTTTTTGTAGCCTTGCCTCATGTTACAGGGTGTAGTATTGGGTTCCCGTTTTGCAAAGGAGAAGACAATATTGTGCCAACCAGGATTTACTTGTTTCCCCTATGCAACAATCCCGTGCTCCAATTCTTTCTTAAACTTTATTTACTATTTCTTAATACTCTCTTTTAATTGCTTAAGCCAAATAAAGCAACGTTGACTTTGAAGGGGTCGCTAACAAATTACAAATAAGTTAAAAACTGTTTTCTGAGCTTCTTAATGCATTTGAGTTGGAATAGTAAGTGCATGCTGCAGACAATAAGTGGGTGAGACTTGAAAATGGTATACAATATAGTACATTAAGATTATCAGACCCAAAACTAGACAGAACTTCGCATTAAAAAAGAAAATATTTATAATAAAAATCAAAGAATTCAAAATCCGTATTGTTTACTGGCACTTGGGCCACCTCCTCTCAGCAGTGAGAAAGATTTTGGTAAGACTGGAGCTCTTCCCATCCATTATTTTTTTCTTTTTAATTAAATGGTCCTCTATGTTTCCAGGGAAAAACTCACTACGTTTCTCTAGTGACTGTGGAGCTGTTTCAGTTTCATGTGTTTCTAAGGAAATAGTTCTTGCTTTCTGAAAATTTCTTAGCATTCATTGCTAAATATATCAGCTTTCCTCTTTGGGATCTTAAAAAGCATTAAGATTCCAACAGCCTTTTTTCATTCATTCTTCACCACTTCTGTTGCCCTGATACCACTTCTGAGCCCTGGCATCAAAAAACACTGGTTAAGTCTTCCTCAATTATTCACAGTGAAATCTAGATAATTTGTTTTTTAATTACTTTAATAAAAACAAATTCATGTATTTTGTAGCCTCTTAGTAAAAGAATAAATAAATAAATAAAAGAAGTATTTCACCATGACACGTATGTCTCAACCAGGCTTCTCTAGTAAATTATTTTCAGCAATTAAGTTGTTACTGATGTTTCCCTTCTTTAACAAATTGTCACACAAAACAACAGTTTAATCTTGAATGTGTTCGGGCAAACCTTGTAAGGTAGAAACAGGCAGGGCTGACCTCCAGTTGGGATGAAAATATGAAAAAGACTTTTTAATGGCTACTTGCAGTAAAGCAGAGAAATAGACTTATTCACATCAGCTTCCACAGGGAAATGGGGAGTTTGGCACAGACTGCACAAGATTTTAAAGCTTCATGCAAGCAACATCCAGTCAAATTAACTGCATCTGTGTGATGGAAACTGTAACACGGCTATAAATAATAAAAGGTGGAAATTTTCCTCCTGCCCGGTCTAGGGCAGATACTGACAGCGCAAATAGCTGTCAGCAACAACACGGACAAGGAAGAGTTGGAGTAAATGTGTTTTGTCCCAGATTGTGCACTGAGATCCAGCAGATAGATGTCTTCTGTTTTCCCACTCCCAATTCCAGCTGCTCTAGATAAGGCTTGTAGCAGACTGCCCAAGGCCACCAAAACCAGATTCCTCCCCTAGGTTCAGGTCCTGGAGCACAGCCAGGTTCATCCGCTCTGAAGCTCAATGCTCCTGATGCTCCTGATGCTCCCCAGGTGGGTGCAGAGTCGATGGCCCTCTCTTTGTGCTGATTAACCCTTTGCCACCTGCCCCACTCATGCTAACAGGGGGAATTGTACCAAGGTCCCAAACATTTTCCTGCGAGCCAAAGACACTAGGGAAGAATGAGATAAAGAAGTGATTGTCCCACTGTACTCGGCACTTGTGCAGCCACATCTTGAGTACTGTGTTCAATTTTGGGCACTGCAGTATGAGGACATTGAGGTGCTGGAGAGAGTCCAGAGAAGGGCAACTAAGCTGATGAAGGGTCTTGAGAATAAGTCTTATGAGGAGCAGCTGAGCGACTTAGGGTTGTTTAGCCTGCAGAAAAGGAGGCCGAGGGGAGACCTTATTGCTCTCTACAGCTACCTGAAAGGAGGTTGTAGAGAGGTGGGGGTTGGTCTCTTCTCACAAGTTACAACTGGCAGAACAAGAGGAAATGACCTCAAGTTATGCTGGGGAGGTTTAGGTTAGACATTAGGAAAAACTTCTACACTGAAAGGGTTATCAAAGACTGGAACAGGCTGCACAGGAAAGTGGTTGAATCACCATCCTTGGATGTATTTAAAAGCCATCTAGGTATGGTGCTCAGGGTCATGGTGTAGAAGTGGCCCTGGTAAAGTTAGATAACAGTTGGACTTGGTGATCTTAAAGGTCTTTTCCAGCCATTACAATTCTATGAAATCAAAAGTGTGCCATGGCCCAGGTAGCTGTCACTGCAACCAGAAGGTTCAAGAAGCCATGGCCAGGGAGGTGGCAGTGCAGGGCTGCTGGCTTCTGCCCGGGTAGTTTTGCCAAGGACAAGTGGGCAACCTGAAGTCAGCCTCTAAAGTGACTTTTGAAGAGATCTTTCATGCTTGGGGGCACTGCAGGCACCTGTCCATACAGACAGGAGTTAGATAGAGTGACACTTTATAGCAGACATCCTGGTCAGTGCTGAGGACAAAAATGTCCTCGCAAGGCAAAGCACCTTGTAGCCAGGTACCACCACTCCATGTTTCACACACTTAGTCCTTAGCAGTCAGAAAAAGATGGTTTTGCTTCATAATTCACGCATTCCTTGCAGGGCTTGTATCTTCTCCATGCCCTTGGCCAGGGTACAGCTGTGGGCATGGCCATGAGCCTCTTGTTTAAAGTGAATAAGGGAAGAGAAAGTGACATCATCTACCTGGACTTGTGCAAAGCATTTGACACTGTCCCTCATGACATCCTTGTCCCTAAATTGGAGAGACATGGATTTGATGGATGGACCCCTTAGTGGATAAGGAACTGGATGGACGGTCGCACTCAAAGGGTTGTGGTCAATGGCTCAATGTCCAAGTGGCGACCAGTGACGAGTGGCATTCCTCAGGGGTCAGTACTGGGACCGATGCCGTCGGCACGTCTTTGTCAGCAACAGAGAGAGGGATTGAGTGCACCCTCAGCAAGTTTGCCGATGACACCAAGCTGTGTGGTGCGGATGACACACTGGAGGGAAGGGATGCCATCCAGAGGGACCTGGACAGGCTTGAGAGGTGGGCCCATGCAAACCTCATGAAGTTCAACAAGGCCAAATGCAGGGTCCTGCACCTGGGTCAGGGCAACCCCTGGTATCAATACTGGCTGGGGGATGAATGGATTGAGAGCAGCCCTGAGGAGAAGGACTTGGGGGTGGTGGTTGATGAGAAGCTCAACAAGAGCTGGCAGTGTGCGCTCACAGCCCAGAAAGCCAAGTCTATCCTGGGCTGCATCAAAAAAAGCGTGTCCAGCAGGTCGAAAGAGGTGATTCTGCCCCTCTACTCTGCTCTTGTGAGACCCCACCTGGAGTACTGTGCCCAGCTCTGGGGACCCAAACATAAGAAGGACACGGACCTGTTGGAGCAAATCCAGAGAGGGCACGAAGATGATCAGAGGGCAGGAGCACCTCTCTTGCAAAGACAGGCTGACAGTTGGGGCTGTTCAACCTGGAGAAGAGAAGGTTCCAGGAAGACCTTATAGCAGCTTTCCAGTACTTGAAGGGGGCCTACAGGAAAGATGGGGAGGGACTCTTTATCAGGGAGTGTAGCAATAGGATGAGGGGTAATGGTTTTAAACTGGAAAAGGGCAGATTTAGATTAGATATTAGGAAGAAATTCTTTACTGTGAGGGTGGTGAGGCACTGGAACAGGTTGCTCAGGGAAGCTGTGGATGCCCCATGCCTGGAGGTGTTCAAGGCCAGGTTGGATGGGGCTTTGAGCAACCTGGTCTGGTGGGAGGTGTCCCTGCCCACGGCAGCGGGGTTGGGACGAGATGATCTTTAAGGTCCCTTCCAACCCAAACCATTCTATGGTTCCACGACACTGTGACCGGAGACATATCGTGGAACACGCGCTGTGGTCAGCCACCGAGCGCGGCACATACTGCTGTCGCAGACATGCCGCGCAGCCTCACCTGCCACCACAACCACGCGCCACCGGTGCTCGCTGCCGTTAACAGACACACATCCCCGCACGTCCCGCGGCCACACACGCACACACACACGTGGAGAAACGCGCGTGCTGCGGGCGCAAGCTTGTTAGCGCAATCTCTGCGGCGGTGGCGGCCACCCCGCCACACGGCACGCCGCGTCACCTACTGCGATGCCTACGCCGGAGCCGCACGGCGCGACGCGTGCTGCAAGCCCGCGCGCAGCGCAACCTCCCGCCGCCAGGCGGCGCGCGGCTCCCCGGCGCGCGCACGCCTCGCCGCCCGCCTCTGCCGCGCCGCGCCCCGCCCCTCTGCCCCGCCCCCGCGCCGCTCAGCCAATCGCAGCGGGGCCCCGTGGTCCCACCGCCTTCCGCCCCCTCCCCCGTGTTTATTTTTGCCGCCGGAAGGCAGGAGGCCGTGTGATGGGCGCTTGCGTCGCCCAATCGGAGAGGCGCCCGCTCGAGGAGGCGGGGAGGGGCGGGGGAGCGGCGGTTTGGCGCGAGCGGCGGGAGTTGGGCCGCGCGGCCTTTTCTGGCTACGCCGGCTCCCCTCCCCCCCCTCCCCCTCCCCCGCAGTGCCCCCTCCCGGGCTCCCACTTCGGCCTCAGCCCCCTCCCTTCCCCCCAGGGCCCCCATTGCTGGGGCTGCCGGCCTCCCCGCATCGGAAGCCATTTTCCCCTCATCCCCCCCCCGCCCCGTCCCAGCCCCTCCCGGGCCGGGCTCCTGTCAGGGCGCTGATGGCCGGCGTGATCCGGCGGCTGGATGAAGCCGTGGTGAACCGCATCGCGGCCGGCGAGGTGATCCAGAGGCCGGCCAACGCCATCAAGGAGATGATCGAGAACTGGTAAGGCGGGGTCGGCCCCTTCCCGCCCCCTCAGGGCGCTGGGGAGTTCGCAGTCGGGTTATTTGGTTCGAAGGTAGAGGCTGGCTGGGGTTGAAGTCGCTGCCTCGTCGCTAGTAAGCGTGGTGAGCTGCATCTGCCCTGTGAGAGCAAGCGGCTCCGTCTGCAGTAGGTTTCCGTAACGGGGAGAGAAGGTCTAGTGCTTGGGCTGGGCACCTTCTTAACTTTTAAATTTCTGAGAGGTCTTCGTAAGTGTTGTGGGTGGGGACTGAGAGTAATATACCACTGTAGTCAGAAGAAAAAGGGAGGAGACGGTAAAGATCTGTTTGAAACGGCGTTAATTCCAGTATGAGTGACAGGTAGAAACAAATCGTCGCTTGTGTGAGGAAAAATTATGTTTTAAATCAAAGTCAGGTAGTCCTTTATTCTCTAGAATTGCTGTTCTCTAGAATGCTTTCTTGGTTTCTGCAGCTTGGATGCTAAATCTACGAGTATCCAGGTAGTAGTTAAAGAAGGTGGTCTGAAGCTCATCCAGGTCCAAGATAACGGCTGTGGTATCAGAGTGAGTAAACAAAGTTGGCAGTTGATGTTTAATACTACCTTTTAAAATTAATTTCAATTTATAAATGTTTCTGGTTGTGAAAAAACTTGGAAAGTGACTATTATTTGTCCCTTTCACATAGAAAGAAGATCTGGACATTGTATGTGAGAGATTTACTACAAGTAAACTGCAAAAATTTGAAGATTTAGCTAGTATTTCTACATATGGTTTTAGGGGTGAGGTAAGCTATTCATCAAGGTTTTGAAACTGTTCGTTGTTTGTTGTTATCCTGTTGTAGTGAGGCTTGCATACTGTTGTTTTCCAAATACTCTTTACAGAAGGTTCTGTTTTCTGAGACAGTCTGCTGTGTGAATATAGTTCAAAATAGATATTTATGTCTTTCAAGATCAGAGGGATGCCTAGGGAGACGTATATATTCTTAATGCTTCCTGGAGTAAGATTTTATTTTTTTTTAAAGTGAAACGAGGCCTGTGTTCTCAAATGTTGCTTCAGGAACCTACAGGTAAAGACAATGAAAGATTTGAGTGGAAGGTGAATCTTTGATGTCAGACGTTTGTCTAAGTACAATACTTAAAACTAAATGTTTGAAATGTACGCTTGTCTTTCTTTGTTTTTGCTATTAGTCAAATTTAGTATCTCTGACTCCTCAGATATAGTAGTTCCCTGGATTCTCGTAGTCTGTATCTAAACTTGTTTGAAAGAACAGTGCAGGGTGAGTTCTGCTTTCTTCTCCAGATGGACAAGAAGACGTATACGTGTGTTGCCTGTGCTCAGATACATAGATCCTTTCATGCTCCAGAGAGTAAAATGCTTGACTCCTCTCCTCACACACTTTGACTATAATCAGCTCCACAGCCGGTGGAGTCTGGTCCTGAGGCTGGTTTCAGCAGATTGTGTAGACATGTCCGTTGAGTTTTCCAGGAAAACCATTGTAACCTAACTTTGTAGTATTACCTACAGTCAGCAGAAGAACTTGAGCAGGGATGAGAAAGTTACTGGTCCAGCTGTTTTTTCTTAACATGAAAGAAAGAACAGGGCACAACTGTAACAGCTTTGCCAATTTCTTTTAGTTATGTTACATGATTAGCTGCTTGCATGGTTGGAGATAACGAAATGTTAGAAAAGCCAAATGAAGGTCCTGGATAAAAGTCAGTGTTATAGGTACTAAAATTTGTTAACGCTTTACTGACCTGCAATTTTCTTGTAAGAGTTTTTATTAATTACTTGCAAGTGGTATATAAAAATCTAGTGATGCTGTTTAAAGTGCAGATGCTCCTTAGTGGTCTCCAGAGCAAGGTTTACAAAGATGCTTTCTCTTTCTCTAGGCTTTGGCTAGCATCAGTCATGTTGCCCATGTTACGGTAACAACTAAAACAGCTGATGCAAAGTGTGCATACAGGTATGCTACCTATTATCCAAGTGGTTTCTGCTGCAAGTAATAATGAACAGATGTATTTACTTCTCTTTTCAGTGCTCTTATTAAGGAGGAGGGTGGGGTAAGGAATTGCATGTTTCTAGGGTAGTTACAAAGAAGACCCAGAATATGAGAAAACATAGTCTGAGTCATTTTTATTCCAGATTGAAAAGGTAAGATTTAGCTAAACAATGTATTTTAAAAGTTCAGGGGGAGGAATCACAAAGAAAATTCTACTGCAGCAGCCAGCGTAGGGTAAACTTTTGTCTTTTTCTCCCTTTCAGGATAATATGATGTATATATGCAGTCAGTGTGTCTTGCAAATTTCGTAAGTCTCTGAGCACAGGAGCTTGCAGTTTAGTTTGCTTTTGTATGGTGCCTAATCTTATCCAAAAAGGGCTTTGAATATTCTTCTGAAAACTTATTTTAAACATAAGCAGCCTATCCATTAATTCCTTAACTACTTTTAAGAAAAAGAAGGGGGCAGAAAAAAGAGAAGCTTTGCATCTTGTTTTTTCAAAAGACTGTGTGACTATGGTCTTTCTTTCATTAAGTATGTAGGGTATGTGAGAGGGCAAAAAAAGTATGCCCTTTGAAATTATGCACCTGTATAACTTGCTGACAGACCTACATGAGTCAGAAATCTGTTATGCTGAAAATCCAGTTACAGCCAAAAAGGAAACAGATTTTATAAAGTCACGAATTTCTTATTAGTATAATTGAAGTGTAAAGTCTAGTGGAAAGATAAAATACAATAATCCGGCCTTTACAGAAAAAGTCTCAGTAACACAATTTCAGAACGCATATCCCATTATCTGCCCTTTTTTCTCTTCTGTTATTCCCAATCTCCCACTGCCCCTCTGGGTCCTAAGGTCAATGAAGACAGTTTTCCTCTAGCAGAAAGGTGGGAGCTGTTGGAGCCAGTTGTCAGTGTCCCAAGCTCTTTGCTGTGAGGAGTGTGACAATGATGGGATTTTGTCTTCTCCCTTTTGTCATCATTTGTCTGTGTCTGCCCCGCTGTCTGACAACTTTTTATTTTCTGGGTTTTATCTTTATTTTCTGCCTAGAGCTACTTACAGTGATGGAAAAATTAAGGCCCCTCCAAAACCCTGTGCCGGAAACCAAGGAACTCAGATCACGGTAGGTTTTTGTGCATGTACTTTCTTGTCCCTCTTCTGTTCCCTGGTCATTACGCTTGCACCGCTTGTTGGTATGTGTTACATTGGAAGGTACATGACAGTATCACCTTGTAAAATATTTTCCAAATGATGAGGTTGTGTGGTTTTGGTTGTTTTTTTGTTTTATTTCCTTCACCAAAGACAGCAAAGTAAACTTCAGAAGATCATCTTTTTCTCTTCTTTCTGAGGATAGCATAGTCACTTACTGTCAGAAATATTTCATAATCCTTCCAGACTGCTGCTGAAAGCTCCAATGGACAGTTAGGGCTACAAGAAGTTCAGAATACGGAGGAGTGGTCTACATAGTATGAGCCCAAGTGGGAAGATGAGGGCTGGCACAGGAAACTGCAGAACTGATGTTTGTTTTTTCAGTCATATCTTTCATAGATCATACCAAGATTTGAATGTGGGTTGGGATTAAGATTGGCATTAGGATTATAAAGATTAAGGAGCTCAGAATGGGAAGGAGTGTGCATGTTGCACAGTGTACGGTGGAAAGTGGAAGCCTGCCCTGGGAGACTGCAGGTGTGTGTTTGTCTTGCAGTGGGAGTATACACCCAGCAAGCCTCACTTGACAATATTTAGGATAACGGATCTTAAAAAGGGATCTGAACTTTAAATTTCTGCCTTTGTCACTATAGCAGACAAATAATCTGCACATTGTTCAAGTAAATAGTGAAAATGAACAGTTTAAGCTGCTGTTTTAGTGACATTAAGAGCCTTGATTGCAGCAACTGTTTTAACATTTATTTGCATTTCATTAAAACACAGTAAGTGGGGGGAATCCATTGTCATCTGCAATGGAAAGTATATAACTTTCACTGAAAAGTGAGCTGTAGGGTTAGTATTATTGGTGAAAATACTAATGTACCAAAATACTTGAAAACATACATTGCTCTGGAGTTGCATTTAGTTAGGTGAACCTAAGCAGGCAAGGAATAAATTGAAATTTGATCCTTCATAATCGAAAACGTTCTCAGAAAATTTTGTAGTCTTTATTAAGAAGAAGGATTTAGATTAATTATATAGTAAGAGTAGATTTTTTTTAAATTTATCTTTAATTGTGATCTTTTTCTCTGTAGGTTGAAGATCTCTTTTACAATGTAAATACAAGGAGGAAAGCTTTAAAAAATCCAAACGAAGAATATGCAAAAATACTAGAAGTCGTTAGCAGGTAAACTGAAATAGGAGGCTCCAATTTTTTCTACTGCCACAGGGAGTACTGGGGTTTTTCAGAGGGACGGGCATGTATGTGTTTGGTGTAATTTTTTTATTGTTGTGTTTGGTTTTTTAAACTATTTGTTAATGTACAGTGTGAGAACAGTCCAATTTGATAAGGGAAAATCCAGAGGAGAAACAGTGTATTCAGACTATGACTATTATCAGTAAGAATTCCAGCAAACAAGTGGGAATAGACTTGAATGAGTGAACTCTCAGTGAACTTGGGCTGAATAGGATCCAAGTAAGAACTATGCAGGAGCATTGAGATTTGGCTGAATATGAAAACCTGAATGGCTATTTCGTGTCCTAAATAAATAAATAAAAATCACTTTAGCTACCAGATGTTGCCTTCTTTGGTCCCTTTGTTGCATCTTTTGCCATTTGCAGAGGCTTTGCAAGCAGGATCTACGCAATTTAACCAAAATAACTGTTTTACACTTTCAGTAAACACAAAAGCTAGCAAGACTGTATGCTAAGCGTTAGCCTGCTCCCTAAATGAACTACTTCAGAGTGTTTACTGGCCAGGCAGACTTCAGCCAGGAGGTGAAGGGTCAAGTCCTGCAGCTCTGTAGAACAGGCTGATCTGAAGTCTTGCTGAGTTACTGGCTTCCAACTCATTGGATTTTGTTTTGGGTTTTTTTCCATTAGGATTTTACATCTTTTCTTTTGGGCTTTTTTTTTTCTTTCTCCTCTTTAGTTTTTGAGTTACTAACGGTCCCAGTCACAACAGTCTAACCTCTGTCTGCATTTTAATGTTTCTCATCTTGCAAGGGTGTACTGTGTATTCTTTCTCACAACTTAGCAACTTCCCTAGAAGTTTGAGCCAGGGTTATGCAGCTGTAGCGTATCAGAACTTGGCCCTGGGATCTCAGGCAGCTGAATCATCTGGGTAGGGGAAGTTAGAAGGGTGAGCCAGCCGTTTTTCAGATCCTTCTCCATATAGTTGATACGTGATTCTGTTATACTGAGGAGGTTTTGCACTTAGTTCTAGTTAAACCTATACACTGAAAGTGAACTAATCAGGTCTATAGAATCTGATCAGGTTTTTTGAGGAATAAGCTAGACTGATCCTTGAATTTTATATGGTTACAGGTGAGTTATAAATAGAAAACATGTCTTTTTATAGCTGTTTCCTCTACAAAAGCTCAGTTTGGCTCAAATCTTGTTACAATGTAACAGGAAATGAAATTGTTTGCCCCCCTTACCAGCTGCTTTTCAGAATTCGGGCAAAGTAATCTTTTCTTTCACATACTTCAGTCTTATGTTTACCTGTTTTTCAGGTATGCCATTCATAACTCGGGCATCAGCTTTTCAGTTAAAAAGGTGTGTAAATAAAGTCTTTATAACTTCACTGTGTGTCTATGTGTATATATTTATATGTATATAACATGTATATCTGAAAATGCCAGAAAACTTGCACTTCATCTTTTGCAATGGGAATAGCACATAGAGCCTTTCCCTTGTACTGAAATTTTGAAGTGTACATTGATGCAGTTTGGATAGAAAACACATTAGTTAAAAGTAAACTAGGCAAAAATACATGTCAGGAGTCTGGAGTTTTCTAAGTGGTCAACGTTTTGTTTTAGCTTTATGAGCTGTTTTCAGCTGCTTTTAAGAGACTGGTTACTAATTACTTTATGAAAGAGGATGGGGTAGAGTACCTTCATTCTGTGGCATTCTTGATAATTATTTACTGAACTGCTTATGTTCCTCACTTTCAAAGATGGAGTTACTAGCCTGAATGGGTCTGATGTGATCTAGCAAATCTTGTAATCCTGTGCCATTTACCATCTATTGTATTTCTGAACACAAATAAGTAAATAGTAATACAAAACATTATACTGATGTTAGGTCCCATGCCTTTGTTAGAAATGTTATTGTTCAATGCATTTCTAAAACTTCATCCAGAACTGTGAATTGATTGATGCTCATTTCTGCTCTCTTTAGCAAGGTGATACCATGTCAGATGTTAGAACCTTATCAAACGCCTCAACAGTGGACAACATTAGGTCCATTTTTGGAAATGCTGTTAGCAGGTATGTTGATGTCAAGTTTCCTTCTGACATGAAGCTTTTTAGTAAATCTCCTCCTTTCTCTTTTAAAGATCGTGGGCTGTGCTAATCTTTCCTGCTTCCTTCAAGGTGAATTACAGAGAAGAGGGAGTGTTGCAATAATAGAGCTCTTCCTTGCCTTGTAGAATGTGTGACTTTTTTTTGGTATTCAAAGGAAAGAAGTTGCAAAGCTGTTCCTTTTAATGCACTAAAAGAGAACCATCTGCTTGTAACTTCGTGTGCTTATTTAAATAGAGCAAGCTGTACCTGTGTTCTCTTCAAGTTCCTAGCCTCTTCCTACACCATGAAAATCTTGCCACTTCTTGGCATAGTCCGCTTTCGTGACAGATTTTTGAAATCTCCTCAAATTCATTTTTCTGAAATCTTATGGTTTAGTATTTTGACAAAAGCTACATTAGCTGAGGCTGAGTAAAACAGGCAGAAAAGTTGAAAACAAATAAAACCATCTTTTGAAAATGTCTCTGCTGCTTTAGGAAAAATTCTCCCTCTATAAGACATTCAGCTGTGAAGCATTCATTGAATGGACTTGTGGAATGAATTTGTCCCACAAATACTTGGGTGCCGATTTGATTCAGCTACTAAAGTCACACTTCACAGCTAAGGAGTGTAACTTTTAATACATGGAAACACTTTTAGGAAACACAGCAAACTAGAGAGGCTGTTTAGGGATAAGGTTTGCAGTGTTGTTTGGGTTTTTTTGTTATGCATTTGGTTTTGTCTACTACTGATGCCTGTTTGATACAGTTTTTCCTTTGTACAGTTCTGAATAAATTGTACATTTCAAGTTAAATGTTTTGATCAGATGTTTTGAAGTGAAACTTCTATTTTACCCACTTTCAGAGTGTGTTTAGTCTAGCTTGTTACTTCAACTTAAAAAATGAACGCAAATAAAAATGGTACTTGGTAAGTATTGAAGTTGAATTGGAAATAGTGAAGCCCATAAGCCTTTTCTATGTTAACTTTAGAAGCTGGCGTAATGCCTTCCTAGATAGCCGTGCTCGCCAACTACCAAAGTGGATTTCCTTGACTAATAAATTGTAAAAATTATAACAACTATTATGAAAATTGTTCATGTTAGAATGTATACATGAGCAAGAAAAAAATGTTTACATTTTTATGACTTCTTAACAGCCTGCTAATAAATAGCAAAAGTGGACAGAGCAGTTCAAGAAAAGGAATGTTCTTCCCTGGCTGCTGACAACTCTGAGGTGTCCTTGTCTATCACTGTCAATGCCTTAAATGGAGACATGCATAGTAGAATTATCAATAGGTGGTTATAATATTATGGACACTGTGATAAGAAGAAACAATGCAGTTCAGGTTAAATAATTTTTGTGACTCACATAATTCTAATGTTTTCATTAACTGTGATATAAATAGAGTATCGAACACTATATCGCTACTTGTTAGTACTGTGTGAAACTTGCATGAACAGAAAAACTCATTTTTTGTGTGTTTCCTTTCAAACTGTCAATAGGGAACTGATAGAAGTGGGCTGTGAAGATGCAAGTCTGGCCTTTAATATGAAAGGCTACATCACAAATGCAAACTACTCTGTGAAGAAATGTATATTTTTACTCTTCATAAACCGTAAGTTAAAAAAAAAAAAAGCATGTTGTACAGTTGTATGTTGCTTACCTAATAATCAGAAGAACAAAACTTTCTGAAGAACTACAAAATGTATGAGCATTCTTAAAAACATTGAAGAATAAGTGTTACAGTTAACTGTAGAGCTTAAAGTGTCTTTCTGTTTTGCACTCTGCATCATGTTTTGCACTCTGCATAGTGGAAAGCAGCTAAGACTGGGCCTAAAGAAAATTAAGCTTGTGGAGTATCAAGGTTATGATTGCGTCCTGCCAACTATACAGAGTGGTCTCTCCATTCTGTAGCAACGTGGGCATGGGATACAACAAACCTTGACTGTATGAAATAATGAAAAGATATTCTGGTTACTTCAGTACTTGTGGAAAAAAATACTTCTAAATATAAAACACACTAAGAAGATATTGCCTAATTCTGATTTTCTATGAAGAATAAATAGGTCTTGGGGGGAAAAACAGAATAATGGATGCTCTTTGGAGATACGAAGCATGAAGATGTTGGTCTGAAGGAGTAGCTGGGTACTGTGCAGTGTATTTTAGTGGGACTCTGAAAATAGCATTTTGTTCTGTGTTTCAGATCGATTGGTAGAGTCAGCCGCTTTGCGGAAAGCCATAGAAACTGTGTATGCTGCTTATTTGCCAAAAAGTACACATCCATTCCTATACTTAAGGTAAAGTAATAGGAAGAAGTAGCCTTTTAATAATATCTTGTAGGATATAGCTAGGGTGAGTAGGTTTAAAAGGAAATTTGTGTTCCTGACAGTAGTGTTAAGCATTGCACTGGGGTACTTAATTGTTAGATAGGAGGTAATTAAATCGCATTAAAGAAATCTTAGAAGACGGGCCTTATTTTCAGTAGTGAGTGTCTGTAATTTCAGCTTAAGTCTTTTCATATTATGGATGCTTGTCACTTAAGAGAATGAGTTACTCTAGGAATACAGCAGAGCATTAGGGACCAGTTAGGTCATTTATTCCAAACTCATGAATGTTTTATCTTGCTGGGATTTATATTTTTATCTGTATTTTTAATGGTTACTGTTCTTGGTGTGCTAATGCAACAAAAAGAAGGGAATCGCATACTGATTACAGGAAATAAAAAAAAAAAAATTAAAGTCAAGTAATAGCTAAAATTGAACAGAATATGTCCTTCAAAAATTGGAGAATGTGACATAGAATGGAAAAACCTGGCTTTGTAACTGCTGAGCAACTGAATCTCTCCATTCACCAGTGAAACTTAGTGATACCCAGTGCTTTTTAACAATAAAGTTCTTGCATTGCAGCGTTTAACTGAATTCCTGCTTGTGATTATTGCTAAATGACAGGGCATCAGAAGTCATTAACTCATGAGACACTGCAAGAGAAAGATATTTCTAAAAATTGTTTTGTAGTAGTATAATGCAAAGTTTGGTTTAAGCTTACCTATGTAAGCTGATCTTGTTGAGTTTGGAATAAGCTTCTTCAGAGTAACTATTTTGTAATACAATACAGTCTGATTTGTTTGGTATAACTTCAGGAGGTTTCAGGACTATTTTGGCTTCTCTGCATGGATTAATGGCCCCAAGTCTGACAAATTTTGTACTGAACTAATTTGTGCCCTCTCTGCCATCCATGGGAAATCTTAGGTTAACTTCTTTTAAAATATTTTCCAGCCTGGAAATAGCCCCCCAGAATGTAGATGTGAATGTGCACCCTACAAAACATGAGGTCCATTTCCTTCATGAAGATAGTATTCTAGAGCGTGTGCAGCAACACATCGAGAGCAAGTTATTGGGCTCTAATTCTTCACGGATGTACTTCACTCAGGTGAGAATACACATTTCAAGGCACCACAGCCCTGCACTATTTTAACTGTTGTGGATACGTTTACTCAGTTCAGTAGTACAATTTTTGGCAGTGATTGATAGTCATTGGTGTTATACTGGTAGCTTGAGATCTTTGCTCTGTTTCAGGGATGAAATTGTCTTAACATACCAATGTTAACAATGCAGCAGTGAACTTAATGGAAAAAAAGTGCATGAAAACATTTTGCATACCTTTCTGTCCAGTATCTGTTCAGTCTTTTTTGTTTTACAAGTATATTAGCCTTCACATGTGGTAACTTGTTTTTATTCTGCCTTGGTTTATGTGAAATGCATGTGTCTGAGGAAATTCATTGTTCTATGTATTTGATAACACTTTGGATTTAACCTAAATGAAAAAAAAAAATCAGGAAAAAGACTTCCTTATATATAGCATAGTACATGGATCACAATCTTTAAGAAAAAAAATTCCCATGTGCTTTTTTACACTAAAGATTTTCTCTGGCACAAGGGAATGCTAAATAATGATTTTGCTAACTGCCAAGATGATGACACTTGCGCTATGTGTATAGCAAGTGCAAAGTTGGCAGCCTACTTAAACAGTTGATGCTGTGTTTGTGGGGCTTGAAAGTTACTCACACTCGCCTCTAAACAGTAAGATGCTGTGAGAAATGTGGCTGATCTTTGTGTTGTTTTTTTTTTTTCTTGCTGTTGAATCTCTTGTCTTTCCTTCCCTATATCTGAACAAAGACATTGCTTCCGGGGGCCGACTGTTCTTCCAGCGAGGTTGTAAAATCAGCAGCAAACTCTTCTGCGGTTACCAAAGGAACCAGTGATAAAGTTTATGCACATCAGATGGTCCGCACTGATTCCCGAGAGCAGAAATTGGATGCTTTTCTTCAGCCAGTGAACAACCCCCTAAGTACAGGCCCCGCTGAAGCAACAACAGAGGTTAATGCAGGACCTCCGGAGGGTGCGGTCAGGCCACCGGATGCTGAAATGGAAGATGTTAGCGATCTAGTTGAAATGGCTGATGTTCAGGAGGACACAGTGATGACTGGGGGGCTCAGTGAGAGTGGACGCTTGTCTCCTGAGACAGTGCCTCCTCGGTAAGTCTCATCTTTGCTGAGGTCACGCACGGCTACCTATTTATTTCATAGCATGGCCCTGAAACTGAAGATTTTTGTGATCTCTTTGGAGTTCGGCTTTTTGAGAAGGAAAAATTTTCCTAGAATACCTTTCAATGACATTTTATTGAGAAATTAAGCTTCATCTGTGAACTGTAAATTATATAACTTGTGATTTTGTAACTGGAATGCAATTTCCACGCATACCGAAAGGCAGAAAGCAATATAAATAATTACATTGACTTTAGTTTAGGGATACTGGTCTGTCTGTCTTTGGAGGCCATTCTTTTTGGGGGGAAGGGATAGAAACTACATCACTGAATTTTGCAGACATTACCCTAGTAATAGGTAGAAGTGCTGTAATTTTTCGTAGCTCCTGCAGGGGCTGAGAGGCCAAAGTCTTCTGAGGGAATCGGATTTCTCCCCAGCCCAGCATTACAGAAAAATGATCATGAAAACAATCATTAGAAATATCAACATTTTTTTGATGTGTCCTTGAGACCCCAATTTGCTTGATGCTTAAACAACAGGTGTCTGATGTGATTGATATTAGAGAGTCGTAAATTCTCTTAGGAACTACCTTTTCCTAACAAATTATGCCTTGGAAGTAAAATGAATTTTTTTTTTCTGGGAAGCTTTGGGAAACTTTCTGCTTTTCCTGTGTTAACACACAGGATGTGAATTGAGAATCTCGTCTGTTGGTGTGGTCTGCCTACGTGGTAAGAGAATTGAACATAATTCCTTTTGTTTCGGTATTGCAGAAAGAGACCACGGGAAGATGCGGACACAGAAATGGAGAAAGATGACACCAGAAAGGACATGACGGCTGCCTGCACCCCTAGAAGAAGGATTATCAACTTGACCAGTGTATTGACTCTCCAGGAGGAAATTAGTAACCAGGCACATGCAAGTAAGAAGGCTTTTGCTACTCAAGATTGTTATTCCACCAACTAAATATCATTGTTTGAACTGCTGAGGAAAAAGATATTTAAAAGGTGGCCCAGTCAGCTCACTGTGCTGCTAGGTGAGCTTTTAAGAAAAATGTTTGTTAAACATGAAGGGCCAAACTTTGAGCAGGCAGCTGCCATACTCAGCCACACTGGAGGACTATTTTAAAAACTTCTGTGTACCTTTTTAGTTGATAGACATTTTATGCATTCTAAATATTTTGTAAACCTTAGCTTGTATAATAACTAATAACACTGTAAAACCAGAGCTTGAAAACCTAAGTTATTTTGTAGTTTTCTAACCAAAATGGCAGCTAAGATATGGTCATTACAAAAATTTGGTTAGTCCCGTGATTGTGAAGTAGACTGGGACAGGCTTGATAATCATGGTTTTTATTTACTGCTTTTGCTTTTCACTTTCATTTGTATCTGTCCCACTTACATGAAATGATGAGACTGGTGAAATAGTATTCTCTCTTCTGGTAAGAGTCATTTTAGAAAAAGGTTAAAAGGTTTGCAATTCTTCCTAGGGTCGTTTCCCTCTTGGCTCTTTCAGTTGCCTTCAGAGTCATACTGAGTCACATAACCCATATTATTCAGTTAGTCTAAATGTTGGGAATCTCGTGTTCTGGGGGTTTTGTTGAATTTACTTTGATTTTTCTGGTAGTAAGAATTGGGGATGCTCCACAGCTAAAATGGCTAGACTAACAGACATCTGTAACAAGTACCTTTTTTATAAATGACTAAAAATCTTGTTCTTTAGAAAGCATGTACTTAACTTTAGTTGTGCTCCAGAAAAAAGTTTTATATTAGGCTAGTAGTTCTGAGCCAGTAACTCCATATCTGATTGTCACTGTTTAAATACTGAAATCAGAGAGTTGTCCTTGAGCCATAAAATGTCCAAAAGTGTCTCAAAAATACATGGTAGAACTTGTGCAGGTGCTTGAGGTTGTGTCTTGTCTTCCCATGCGTAAGAAATGGAGACTTTTGCAAGAAAGAAATACTCTTCTCACAATATCGTATTCCTTTGGAAAAGGCAACAGTGGAATTTGGGTAGTGTAGTGCTTTGTACGTGCTGTGACTGCAGTGCCGAGCTCCTGTAACAAAGCTGCTCGGAAGGATGGCAAATAGTGATGTGTTTTTTGTGGAATGCCTAAAATGAACTCTTATTATGGAATCTGACTTCTCATGTTTGTTTTTATTTTTTAATATATATAAATGAGAAGGCTGGAAACTTATTTGGGGAGAGAAAAATAAATAAATTATGGACCTGTTCTATCACTTTCAGAATTTATTCTGACAATACTGGATTTTGTTGCAAAGTTGTTTTACATCTGTGCTCCCTTACTACTCTCCCGTGGCTGGAAACAAATTTTGAAAGGCTATTCAAGTCGAACACAGAGATTTATTTATTTTTAATTTGCATTTGTATTTTAACTGTTCTGTAAATATTCTTACTTATGCTTTAATATATATAAAAGTATATGTGTATGCACACAAATTATTAATATTTCAAAACACATGGATAATTAGTAGTACAGGCCTATAAGAAGTAGGGGTGCAGTAGTGACTGAACAGATATCTGTGACTTTAATGCTAAAAAGACACAAAGCATTCAACTAAATCAGGGCAGGGTTGCAAATATGAAATTATATCCTTTTGTTTCTTCCCCATCCCCTCAATCGTTTCAGATCTTCAGGAGATGCTACATGATCACTCATTCGTTGGCTGTGTCAGTCCTCAGTGGGCTCTGGCCCAATATCAGACAAAACTGTATCTTCTCAATACAACAAAACTCAGGTAAAGAAGCTGTTGGACTTGTTGGCTGTTGAAATAAGTACCAATTACCAAGCTAATTAGAAGAAGGAAGGAAATGACAGGAAAAACAACATTGTTTTCTTGTTGCTTATCTGAAAAGTCATGAGGCTTAAGATTAAGCAATCAGTTTAGAACAGTGGAAACAAGTCTGGCATACTCGTGAAAAGCTGCAGGGAATCAGTGTAATTTAAATGCCGGCTACTGTATTGTGTGCTCACAGACTGGGGGAAGGGAAAGACATTTTATTTGCTTCATGATCGCCTACAGCACACTGTATAAAGATGAGCAAGCAGAGGCTTCAGAAAAGCCACGTAAAATGTTGCATCCAGTTGGGTTAAGAGTAGCTGCAGAACATAATCATAACACAAAATTTGTATTTTTCCTTATGCAGCCTTACAGGGCCAGCTACATATATTTTGTTATAAGAGAATATACTTGAGATAGATGTGTCTATTATCAACTTCCAAGCTCCTATGTGTTTCTTGTAGGGCAGCAATGGAGTAAAGATGTCGAAATGCAAAGTATCTGGGAATAAATTGATAGCAGCTGCATGCTTGAGCATGTAACATTTCTGCACCGATGTGGCTGATGATGTCAGAAACCAAGAAACAGTTTTAGTTGTAAACATCTAGATAGTGCATGTAAATCTTTAACTAAACAGTTTAAGTAAGATCTTTGTTAATATGAATGGGTATGTATGTCTGATGTCTCCAAGATGATCCTTACTTTCCCCTCTTAATTTCGGTAACTTGGAGATACGTGATCCTATCCATATAACTAATTTTTGTACTTCAATTTAGCCAAGAACTCTTCTACCAGATACTTATTTATGACTTTGCAAACTTTGGAGTCTTAAGGTTGTCTGTAAGTATAATTTTACATTATGTCATATAAATAAATTTAAAAAAAAAATAATTTTTATACAATAAGCCTGTCCTTTCAGACAAATGTATACGTTTACAGGTTGGGTTTTGCCCACTACAAGAGTGATGTTTCATTTCTTTTACAGCAAGAATAGAGTGTAGAAAACTGTTTATTAATTTTGTAGCTACTACTACAAGTTGTCATCCTGGCTGCTTGTGATTAGCGTCACTTCTAGATATTCACCAATTCTTGCTGTTGCTCGTAACATTGGGACAAATAATTAATTTGAATACACAATCTATCAGAAATACAATATTGATTGCTAGCCTTTATCCTGTAAATATCACAGCAATTTGCAGGATTGTGGACTGCGCAGATTTCTATCAGAAAGAAATTCATACTTTTTAGACTGCTTATAGTGAGCAGAACTGTTTGCTCTGCAGGCCAGAAACGGTATGTTACAATTAGTTTATATGTGAAGGAAGAAGCTATAGATTTCCAATAGAGTGTCTTGATCGTTAACAACACTTTTTCCTTCTCCATTTGTAGGAGCCAGCTCCTTTATATGAGCTTTCGATGCTTGCTTTAGAGGATCCCGAAAGTGGCTGGACAGAAGAAGACGGCCCAAAAGAAGGGCTTGCTGAGTACATTGTGGAGTTTCTGAAAAAGAAGACTGAAATGTTAAAAGACTATTTTTCTCTTGAAATTGATGAGGTGACTACTGCTATTACTTAGTAAATGAATGGTGGACTTGGCAGTGTTAGGTTGATGGTTGGACTCGATGATCTTAAAGGTCTTTTCCAACCTAAATGATTCTATGATTCTACCTTCTGGTAACACGAAACTGCAGTAGTTTGCTTGCAGGACTTCCTAAGAACTAGCTTCAGTAAGATTTAGGTGGCTAACCTCTTCCATTAAAATTGCTCAAGACTTACACTGCTTTTAGAAGGGTGCTACACAAAGAAGTTTTTATGCTTAATTAGTTACCAAATAAAACAATTTAGTCACTGCTCCCATAACCAGAATGCAGATCTCTTGTCCAAGAAGGTGTGCAGCTTAACCATCTCTCTGGCCAGGCAGGGCTACAGCATCACCGCTGCCCTCAGTGGGTCTTTTTTTGGTGCTCTAACGCATCCCTTACTCCATACAAAACTGAGCAGCCTCATCAAGGGTCGTATAACCCAGACACTTCACTGCGATATTCTCCTGGGAAGTGGGGTCTGTGTAGTCTGTGGTTAGAGGCAGAGGAGGGGGCTGAATTCAGCTCTTCCTGAGCCGAGTGGCTTAAATCCAGGCCTCATGAAGCTGAACACCACCACTAACCCTCTTCCTGCGATGTCTGTCTGGCATCAGGCTTTAAAAGCCTGTAACTTCAGATACCCCTAAGGCTCACTAAGTTTGATAAGAATCAGTCTTGCAAAACATAACAGTTTTAGTGCATTTACTGCAAGAAAGAACTTTTTTTTTTTTTTTTTTTTTACTAAAGCAGCAGTGTTGCCTTGCAGGAAGGAAACCTTATTGGGTTACCGCTTCTGATAGACAACTATGTTCCGCCACTGGAAGGACTACCTATGTTTATCCTTCGCTTGGCCACAGAGGTATATTCTCTTAATGATTTTATGCATTCATAAATGACTCTTCCTATTTAGGAAAGAATGAAGTGAATCAAATTAATTCATCAGAAGCTGCAAAGGGAAGGCTGGAGTTGGTTAAATGTACTGTTACATGCTGCAGACACTTTTGCTATGGTTACTGATTAGTTGTGCTTTGCCTCCTGCATTCATAACTACTGACTGAATGAGTGCATATTTTGATTTGAAAGCCTGCATTTCTACCCCTTTTTTTTTGTTGTTGTTGTTCTATACCTTTACCTTGCCAGCACAAAAATGGCCAAGACAGTATTATGACTCTTCCGTATTAAGAATCTCACATCAAGTCTCTGACTGCTACCCAGATTCTATTAAATGACTTCTTTTTCTTGTAACAGGTAAACTGGGATGAAGAAAAGGAGTGTTTTGAAAGCCTAAGTAAAGAATTAGCTATGTTCTACTCCATTAGAAAGCAATATATAATAGATGAAGCCGACCTGACAAACTCTCAGGTACCAGAACATGTAACTAGTCGTGAACAAACAACTAATGCCACACAAGGAAGCTCTTCTTCAACTATAGACTTCTAGTCCCAACTCTACTTTCAGTGAAGTGAATCAAGTAGCAGTGTGGCAAGATTCTGAAAGACTGTGGCTTAAATTTTCTGAAGTCTTATATGTATTAAGAGAACCTTTTCACTTTGGGTATTGCAGTGTACATAGAGCCCAAGGTCTGTTGTAATACTGAGTTTGGGATGTATTTTTTTAACCTGCTGAGCTATGATAAATTTCTATAGAAGAATAAGGATGCATACAAATTAAAAATACAGTCTGCTTGTTTCTAAATATCTGCTTAATCATTCAGTTAAGCTAGCCCATGCTGCAAGTGACTTTCCAGAGCTTAAAATTAACTTGACTGTTTAAAATTAACTTCTCTAATATAAGCAGAATTTTACAATCGCTGTAGTCTTACATAAAGTTTCTTAAGGAGTGCTCTCCTCTAGTAGAAGAAAATCTCAGTTAAATTGTTTGTCTTCTCCCCCCCCCCCCCCCCCCCCCCCCGTATTTCAGAATGCAGACTCTGACTCTGGTTCAACAACATGGAAATGGACTGTGGAACACGTACTTTACAAAGCTTTTAGGACTCATCTTCTACCTCCTAAACATTTCACAGAAGATGGCAACATTTTGCAGCTTGCTAACCTGCCTGACCTGTATAAAGTTTTTGAGAGATGCTGAGCAAGTAGTTATTACAGACTGATGCATATCTAAAAAACATTCACGCTACATCCTGTTTTACTCGGAGGATAAAGCTGGAATCTTGACGGAGGAAAGAAAAAGAGGGGATTTAATATCATGCTAACATGATAGCAAATGGTCTATTTTTCCTTCTGTTGAGCAAAGAATAAAAAGAATCTTTTTAGCTATGTCTAAACCCAACTAAAGTTCCTAAAATAAAATCTCCACTTGTGCTTCGAGTTTCACTATTAAACAGTATGTTAAAGTAATTGTTAGAGGAGGTTGAACTTAATTGAAATGACTGCTTTAACTTAGCTTGCTGCTTGAAAACAATATAGGTTACCTACCTCCTTTTGTTTTAAGGATACCCACAATGTGAATGCGCATGCAAAGCACTTAAAATCATCTGTTACTGCAGAGGCTGGTCTTAATTTCAGACCCCTTGCTGAAATAAGGCAAATCCCTTTTAATTGAGGAGTGTGAAAATGGAAATGGGAATCCTCTGGCAGATAGCAAATGAGCATGCACACATGGCATTCAGAGAACCGCAGCTGCCAATCTGCTTAACTGTCTTCCTATGGGGGAAAAAAAAGTGCAGGAATAATTTCTTGCAAAATATATTTTGAAGTTAAGATTGCAGTAAATCATCAAAGCGATCCTAAGCCTGTCATGGATTACAAAGTGGTACGTTTGGTCAACAGCTTGCTGGGGTTTGGGGTTTTTTTTGATTCTTCATTCAAACCTGCTGCTTTAAACAAGACTCATTTCAAATTTCCTTTTCAAGCCCAATAAAAAGAAAGCCCAACACATTACAAACAGCACACAGCCACATTTGCTGTGTTTACAACAGTTCACTTATTCACCTTTTCAAAACTAGAGAACCCCAGCGTGAGCTACTTCTCGCCTTGTTTAGCTGCTCAAATCAACTCAATTACTCATGACTCGCAGGAAAACAGTTCTCCAGGTCTGACGTATGCTAGTTTAGCTGAGTTAAATGCTCAAGACGCTCAACTCTAGATTCTGCTATTGTTTTTCTGAGCACAGCTTGCATCACCAAAACCAAATCAACTTTGAGAGATCTTCCATGACAGCCAGTATCTTATGGTCCCCAAATCTCAGTAAGCCAGATTCAAGGTCATTCATCTCAAGCTCCTTCTTTCAAATTGTTAAAACACAGCAGGGTTCAAGCACGCTACTTCATTTCAAAAATCATCTACCTGCTGCCAGGAGACCCCCCTAGGTGACACCAAAATGAGCTGTGTTCTTTCTTCAAATGGAATTCTCAGTTACTGAAAGGGGAATCTGTGTTTCTCCTCAAGGCAGAAGCAAGAGCTTTCCCAAGTTGGGCGCCATGGCTGCTTCACCCTGGCTTTCCTGTAACAACAAAAGCTCCTTTGCTGTGTTTTTCCTACTGGGTGTGCTCACAGGCCGCTCCTGCCAGAGGAACCATCCCCAAGGAGCTGGCTGTACTGTCCTAGAAGGACATCCTGGAGACAAACCGTGTCTGGGGTACATGGGTAAGGCTGACCGCTTCAGAGCTGTTCCAAGTACGAGGTAAGTCCGCTTGCCGTCAGACTGTCACGCCACGTAATCAGGCCGTTACCATGGGCTTTCACATGAACAATCTCATTTGTGCTAGGGACAAAAGCAGGCAGCATTTTCTAGGAAAGGCGGGTGGAAAGTGCGTCTGGGGACATCTTTGGGGTTGCCTGAGGAGAGGAGAAACATCCTTGGGAAGGGCAGGATTGAACAACTGAAGTTTTTGAGTCAACGTCACAGATTCTACAGATAGGTTTAAGAGGAGTGAAAAAAATTATTTCAGATAGATAGTTTTAACTCCTTTCTATACCATAACTGATGCATTTCAGATTTCCAGGAGATACAACCTCTCACGGCAGCAACCAGAACAGTTTGCAGATGCGCCAAAGGGAGTAATTTCCTTGGCACACTACCCATGTGTGAAGATGGGGCATGTCATTTAACTCAATACACAGAGAAACTGAACCAGGCACCACAGGAAGAAAATGGTTGGGAGAGGCTTGCAAAATCTTTACCTTACATTTGCCATATAGTTATTCGTGTTTGGTATAACAAAATAACACAACACACGCACCACCACCCCACCCCCCCCACCCCCCCCATCCCCGCAAGAATTTTTTTTCACTAGTGCATATGGCTCATTGTGCTTTACAGTAATGGTTTTGTATTAATCTCCTTTTCCTAGTTTTTCCTGAGTGAATGGCAGGAGGAAGCAGGCACCAAGAAAAGGTTGCATTTCTTAGATTTCTAGAGGAATTCCATATTGCAGATTGAGGAAGGTATTCAAATAAAGTCGTGCACCTAGATGAAGTTGATAGGTTTAATGGCATTTTTGACCTCCTACCCCAGGTACATTTTTCTCATTGAGTTTAATATTTGGTTTGGAATATTCCAGCAGTGTTAAATGACAGGTTTTTGTTTTTTTTTTTTTTCTAATGATTTATTCTTGCCTGCATCCTCTGAAACAGATCTTGAATATCCTGAAGTGACTTGATCTTGGCTTATTTTTTTCATCCAGCAGTCACAGAAGAGAATTTTAGAAACAGCATACTGAAGCCAATGTAACCACTTGCTGTCTTTGATGTATATTGATCTTCACTGTGAAGGAAGACAGACTGCCTAATCTTTTAGTCATATACTTATTTACAGAACTGTTATTTGGAGCAAAAATGCAGGTGATGATTTCACTGTTAAAGCCTGATAGCAACTAAAGTGAAATACAGCATCTGTGAAGGTATTCTCGAAACATCTGCTTAAATGTAGCTCTCTGCAGACTACAATTGCATCACTTTCATCTCCATCTCTTCTTCTCCTTTCCCCTTGTACTGCCCCCAGAATGGTCTTTATTCAGTGATGTAGCCTCAACTCCAGCAGCACAACTAAGCAAGCGATCCCGTTTGTGACTCAAGCCCACTCTTAATAAACATTCTCCCAGCCCACTTGCAATGGCTCATACCCAAAGCTGAAAAGAGAAAAGCAATCCGGCATCCGCACAGCCCTAAGCAGTGTTGAACACAGGAATCCCTCTGCAATTTCCGGGGCTCATCGAGATCACGGCTGGGAGTTTGACAGCTGCAGTGGCTCACAAGCCCCTGCGGCTAGTTTATTGATTTGTTGAGACCTCAATAAGGGGAATCCAATGTATGCTCTAATGCTTTGAGGACTGGCTTTTGGTTTGTGCTTTTAGTGGAAAAATCATGTAAACTGAAACAGCCACTACTGCTGCAAGGAAAAGCTGTGATTGGAAGAGACATACCACGGCCCATCCTGTCTTCTACCCACTTTGCTTCTGTTCCACAGCAATAGAAATACCACAAAGAAACAGAGTCCATACAGATGAGTTAACAGGTGAACAATATGTTGGTATTTAATATCTGCTGTGAGGTTGCTAATAAAACCTAATGGCTACATAAGGAAAGCAACAACACTTACATTTTTCTTTAGGTAGGAATTAGGTGTTACTGAAAACTTTTTTGATCAAGCGTCAGTTAACACTTAAAATCTGTATCTGAGAATACACATCTTACACACCTAAATCAAATGACTGACTCCCTTCCTTTCACTACTGGGGTAATACTAATGTTTGCAAAGGCTCACGTACTCCAGTGTCCTCCTTGAAGCTGAAGAACATCCCACAGGAGCGGGAATTGTTACTTCAAAAAGCTCCTTGCATCATTTCGCTATCACATATGCAACAAAGAAATGATGTTCTGCTACAACTGACGCTGCATCCCTACATGGAGCCGAAGAGCACTGTAACACATTTTGCACAAAATCTGTGCAAGCTGGAATCCTCATTACCCCACAAGAAGTAAAGGAGTGGTACATCCAGATTTTCAGTTGATAAAGCAACAAAATACCATAATGCACTACCCATGTTTTAACATTTTTATTTTAGAAAGTGAACATATCCATTAAAAAAGAAAATGCATGGAGTTAAAAAAGGTAAACATAAAACTAATGACAAATTTGCAATAACATAAAATAGTTTTACCTAGTGAGTCCCAACAATCATTAAATATACTTCCACCATAGAGAAGTTTTACTTCATTATATTACCAGTCTCTTGATTAGGTACACAAGACAACGCTTTCCAGTAATTACCTAGTCATTAGAAGATCAACTTCAGGAATCACTGAATAATAAAATACATCATGGACAAATATTTTCATACCACCTGGGAGGCAACCTAATATACATACGTCAACAAGGTACATCTTTGTGAGGTATTACAGTACATGGGAACCGTTCCCTTTGCTTTCTCACGAATAAATTCTCCTGTCAGCAGCTCCACCAGCAAGTCAGCCACACGCTCTGTTGCCAGTTTCCAAGCCCCAACAACTTCCCTCAGAGATTTTCTTTCTGTAACAGATTACACAGGTCAGGATGAATGAAGATGCAAATCAAGAAAACAGATATTGAAAATGGGGAGGCTGAAAAGGAAAGGTCATCCACTCCTCCAGACAAGCACTAGACGATTTCAAATCAGAAGCTTCAGCTTCTCAAGAACATTTAATACCTCCCCTAGCTTGAGCTTTGCCATGTGTGGTGAAGTGAATTGCATGGGACAAAATAATTCCAAAAGGAAATGAAGTGATTTCCAAAACAAGGAAATAATCTCTCATATTTAACCAAAGTACACTACAAAAATCTTAAGACGCAGCGGCTCCGATGTAACCCATTCGTAGTATTAAACAGACTGAGGAAAGAAAATATTGAAGGAGTTTTGCCCATCCAATCTTCGAGATAAGTGTATTTGTCCTAGACCTAAACTAAGTAAAAATCTCTTCCTAGCACTCCTGCATTGCCATCTCCAAAGAAATCTCTCTCCCCACTTCCAAAAAAAGGAGCTTTTACACATCTGGTCCACCACTGTCCTTTCCAGGACAGCCAACAAATAAATGGTGGAGGTGTTCCATGCAGAGCCAGCAGCCTTTTACACTGCACTCCAGAAGAGCGCTCTCAGACCCCTGGGCCTGGGTTAACCAGAACTCAGCCGCAGAGGACCCCGACCACAGGCTCTCAAGAGCCTGGCAGGATTTCCTGCTTGAAGGTTGCTAAGACAGACAGGCGGGGCTCAAAGATGATGAACTCCTAAGAGTTAGCCCACCGCTCAAATTATTTGGGAAGGAACAAAAAAGAAAAAATATTTTTCGGAATATTCATGTTCTATGCAGAGGAACTTACCTGCTTTTTCATATTTGCTATACAACTGGTTTTTCACTGTCTTGTTTTTCTTCAGAGTCTTCATCAGACCCTGAAAAGGAAGACAAAAATGCTGTTAGATCAGTTGACAGAAAAAGAAAAAAGAAAGCAGCAGATCACCACTGGTAATGGCTTATCAAAAGACAATTCAAAGCAACTAATTCCCATAAAAATATTTTCTTTTTGTTTTAGATTTCTTATCTTTTGGGGTGTTTCACATTGAAGGTATTCGAAAGAAACGCACAATTTCGAAGAAAATATTTTTAATTATGAACTATTTTTACTGTACATCATCTACCAGTTTCAAAATACTTTATGACTCCCAGTGTGTGTGTTTTAGTTCAAATATATTCATTTGACTGTTTCTTTTGCTTCTTATACCCATAAAGGGTGCGTAAACAAATTTACTTGGCAGTTAGGGCAGACTAGGAGAAGGCGCGTGAGCTGTTACTGAAACCCAGGTGACAAGGAGCCATTTGATAAGCTGAAAGCCATGGCACAGTCATATACCTGCAGTCACCACACACATGCTGAGGCACGATACCTCATTGCACGTGCAACGCTGACCCAGCCAAACTGCTGAGGAAAACATGTTAGCTCCACTTACACTTCCTCTCACACTGTATATTCTATTGCCAAAACAATCCCAGGCTGAATCCAGTATAATACTTCCAACCATTTTTCCCTCACAGCTTTAACTAAAATACATTTCCACTTTGAATCATTAGTTATAGTCGACATTGTCTTAATGCTTTGTCATCCCTAGATGGAGCTCTAAGTCATTCATTATGCCAAGATGCTCAGCATCCCTGGAGACAGCCATTAAACAGAAAAATACCACTACGTGTATAACTCTGTAATGCAAGACAGGCAAACGTATCTGTAGCAATTAGCAGATATTAATATTTTAAATATATTGCATAATACAGCACGGCTTTACAGAGGAGATTTACATTGTAGGGTAAAAAGACTGACATAGGATTTGGGTGTTCACACTGCATCCTCAAATAACTCAAATCCACCCAACCCATAACAAAATTACTCATTTCCTTAAAATGCCTGCAAATACATTCTTAAATCTTGCAGTGTTTCCATTTATTTTTTGCCTTACTTGGCTCATAGCTCAACTAGAACAAAGCACATGATACACAAAGTTAAGATGTCATTAACACTTGCCCTCAGTTTAATGTACCCACAGAGCTAGCCTTTTTATAGAGACCGGGCTTTTTCTTTTTGTTATGAGAAAGGAAAAAAAGCCTCTGATTGAAATTTGAGTTTGCTTTAGAGCAGTTTCAGGTTCACTGTCTATCCTAAGATTCTTTAAAGCTCCAAATTTAGGCTGGATTAAATAGTACATTGCTGCATAAACACTACTGCTAGCAGGTAAGAGATCACAGAATCATAGAATATCTCAAGTTGGAAGGGACCCATAAGGATCATCGATGGCAGAAACAAAGAATAACTGCCTCCTTTCAGCTGCGGTACATTTTCTTTCAGACTTATCTTGTTTTGAAGATGTCATGTCAGAAGCATGTCAGAAGCCCCACTAACTATGTATATTGTAATTCATCTGACAGGTAGTAACTAAACTGAATATAAAAAGAATCTTTCATTTTAGGATTGTAAAGTACACTTTTAATTTAAAAAGGAAAATATATTTTTTTTCACCCTCACCCTTCCCCCGCCTTACCCTCTAAAGGGGGTGAAATATGCAGGAGTTTAATTTCAATGCAAAAAATCATTCACTATGTGAACATAACTACCTGCTACAGATTCAGGAGGAGAATAGAACTGCCCATCAGAGAGGACTCCTGGGTGAAGAAGAGCTGCTCGTTCAGAAGCATCCTGTGCTATCAAAAATCCTACAAAATAAAAAACAAAACCACAAATCCTCAGTGCTATCACATAGCATCTTAAAGAGCAAGTATTGATGAAGAACCTTTAAGACTGATGTTAGCATTCCTAACAAGTTACTTCTATAAATAAATATCTCAGAAAAAATGTAAACTGTTAATTTAACATTTACGTCTTCTATATAACTTCACACAGCTGAGGAGACACACTCTAGCAAAACAGAGGTACTGTACACATGAATTAAGGAATCCTTCCTTCTACTATGTGCAATTGCATCATTAGGATGCTGTATGTAAATTCATCAATATTCACTGGTTAACTAAAACCCTGAAATTTATTTTTAAGGATCAGTGAGCTGCCACACATCACCAAATAAATTATTTTCTCACTTCGCCACTATAAGACTCCTCATTAATGGCCTGCTTTTTCACCCATCTGTCTCAACATACCTAGTTACTCTAACCTTCAACTCCCTGTGGCTCAGTTTCATTTAAAATCAGGAAAATGATTTGGAAATTACATGGGGCTATTCTGGTGTGTTTAATACAGGACAAAAACCAAAAGGGGTTGGGAGAGAAGCTAATTCATCTCATCCTTACTGCCACCAACAGGCCTTCAGATAATAACAGGGCAAAGATGACATTTTAGGTCAACATAAGAACTTCCATCCTTTACTCTGCCACAAGACGACTGAAGGGAAAAAAAAACCCTTGACGTTTTATCAGGAGAGCTATCTGAGGTAGCCAGCAGTTATTAAAAAAATGTCTTTCCAACTCAAACTGCTATTTCTACATAGCGATTTCTCTTATTAACCAGTTCGAAATCTCCAAAGGAGACAGAATCACAGAATGGTCAGGGTTGGAAGGGACCTCTGGAGATCATCTAGTCCAACCCCCCTGCTACAGCAGGGACACCTACAGCAGATTGCACAGGACGGCATCCAGGCGGGTTTTGAATGTCTCAAGTGTGGGAGACTCCACAACCTCTCTGGGCAGCCTGTTCCAGTGCTCTGTCACCCTCAAAGTAAAGAAGTTCCTCCTCATGTTAAGATGGAACTTCCTATGCTCAAGTTTGTGCCCGTTACCTCTTGTCCTATCACTGGGCACCACTGAAAAAAGACTCTTCTCATCTCCCTGGCACCCTCCCTTTAAGTATTTATAAGCGTTAATAAGATCCCCTCTCAGTCTTCTTTTCTCTAGACTAAAAGACCCAAGTCCCTCAGCCTTTCCTCATAAGAAAGATGCTCCAAACTCCTAATCATCTTGGTAGCCCTCTGCTGGACCTTCTCCAGCAGTTCCCTGTCTTTCTTGAACTGGGGAGCCCAGAACTGGACACAGTACTCCAGATGTGGCCTCACCAGGGCAGAGTAGAGGGGGAGGATGACCTCCCTCGACCTGCTGGCCACACTCTTCTTGATGCACCCCAGGATGCCATTGGCCTTCTTGGCCACCAGGGCACATTGCTGGCTCATGATCACCCTGTTGTCCACCAGGACTCCCAAGTCCCTTTCCACAGAGCTGCTCTCCAGGAGGTCAGCCCCCAACCTGTACTGATGCATGGGGTTATTCCTTCCCAGATGCACTACTCTACACTTGCCCTTGTTGAATTTCATCAGGTTTTTTTCTGCCCAACTCTCCAGCCTGTCCAGGTCACGCTGTATGGCAGCACAGCCTTCCGGCATGTCAGCCACCCCTCCCAGTTTTGTATCATCAGCAAACTTGCTGATCCCTTCATCCAGGTCATTGATGAATATATTGAACAGGACTGGACCCAGTACTGACCGCTAAGGGACATCACTAGTTACTGACCTCCAACTGGACTGCACCACTAACCACAACCCTCTGAGACATCTATTTTAATTGTATTTCCACTCTGTCCAAAAGAGAAGTCTCAGTCTCCATACTTAACAATGAGTCACAAGATACTAGAAGACACATACTGGTTGGATTTTAGCTTTAAATACAGCTCACAGAAGGAATCTTTTAGAGCTGGAAACCTTCTTCAGTAGAAAGACAGTTCCCCCCCCACCCTTTTTTTTTAAAAGTTACAGACAAAACATTTCCAAATTATGAGTGCTGTTCCATTAGGTAGAGAATTGTTGTGGTGGGTTTTTATTGTTTGGTTGGTTCTTGGGTTTTTTTAAACAAAACAGTACAATGGAAAAAAGTCAGCTTCCACTCCCACTAGAGATAGGAGAGAAAAAAACCTGGTCAAAAAGCAAAAACTTTAAAAATCTGTTTTCATTATCTGCTTCAGATTTAAAAGCAAATAAGGCACCACCACACAATACAATCCAAACGTGCTTAACATTTGTCTAACTTAATTGCTTCAAATCAGCATTTTCCAGTGAAACCCCATGTTTTCTGGAAATACGCAGAGTTCAACTAAAAAGCATATATTTCTATATAAATACCTTCTATTTCAAGCTCAGTAAGAATGAAGAAAAAGGAAGTGTCATTGAATCCCACAGGGATTTAGCAATATCTCAATTTTATGAGTAAGATAATCAAGTATTTATATGTGTATGTATCAAATGCTTTCTTTGTCTATGAATATTCAGTATCAAAAAATGCAGAAGTCTCTGAAGTGGTTAGATTTCTTATCTAATGAGATAAAAGCATGATACAGCTTTAGTTCCTCACCCCCTCAAAGAGAAAAAAAAAAAGTTACCCTAAGTTTCCCTTTCTCTAGGCAAATCCCAGTGTAGTCATTTAACCAACTTCTTTCTTGGAGTGGTCAAAAAGAAGAGGGAAGAGATCAAAGTAGAAAGATTACATTTCAGAGCACTAAAAAAATGGAGACATCCATGCCCATGTAAAGTTATTGTTTTTACCTAACAGGCAAACATGCCCTTCCAACAGAGTTTCAGACTGCATTTCAGGTAATGATGCACAAATAACAGATTCGCTGTATAATTACTCTCCTGCTGTTGAAACTAACAAAACAACCATAGCAGAAGTCTATCCCATCTTTTCCTCACCACTTAAGCAATATTCTCTTTCAACTAAATCAATGGGTTTCCTCCACTCAGTTGAATACATCGAGTGTCAGATGACCTGCTGCCTCATCTTGAAGAGGCTGACATTCGTACTTGCTCTGGTCTCATTCTGTCTGTGCATGAAGCAGATTCTCCACAATACTTCTTTGCTTTCCCTTTTCCACCTCAAAAGAAGAGTTAGTGACATTGAGTTAGTTATTGTGTCTACTCTTCCTAAAAGAGGAACCAGACACTTATTCTATGCATTACCCAGAAAATAAAATTTTAGAAGCCCATATCAGTTAAATTTTCATGTCTTAAGCATAGAAGATTATGTACGTTCCTAAGTGCTTGACAAATTTCCGATCTGGCCCTAGTAACTTTTAACTTTTCATCCCTAAATTAATTAAAAACCCACTTCTTCGAAGGCATATGTTCCTTTCCAGAAAAAGAATAATTGAGCCATATGATTTAATTTTTCCCACAGCTCTTCAAATTTTGAGAAGCTGAAAGAAGCATTCTTCTGCCACATAACATGGGATGGAATGTTGCCAAGTGCAGTGATTGAGGGGAAGTATCAAAAGCTTACTGTTTTCTTCTTCAGCTTCTTGGGGTAACACTTTAAAGTCCAAGAACCAAGTTTCAATCCAGGCAAGTATGAAGGATATGATGGGCAGCACGTAGCCAAAAGCACCCTGTGAGAACAGCTTGAAGGAAACAAAACCACACAACATTACAGAAATTACCCTGGGGTATCTTGCTTTCAAGAAAACAACAAAGTAAAACAAACATTTGATTAGAATATATACCTGTGAAATAATTACTTTTGCTAATAAAAAGGCACTGGTCACTGCTGTTGTAAACTGTAAGAGACAGGGTAAGAACAGTTAAAACTAATAAATGGATTTACTTTCTCATTTCTGCCATTATCTATCAGTTGCAACTTTAAATATTTACCAACAGCAAGATCATAGATTAATAAAACATAACAAGAAAGATGCAATTAACTTAAAGTGCTATTAAAATGACCTCCTTAATAAAGATAACTTTTAATACGGACATCTCCACATGTTGATTTCCACACAGCAGATAGGAAGTTTAGATGCTACACAGATGCTGAGTTATATAAATTGTGATCTTACTGTATAATAAGATGCAGTATTTTATTCACCAAGTCCCTTAAAAAAAAATAATCTATCTGTATCTGGGAAAAAAGCAAACAGCAATTGCTCCAAATGCTTTTAACTACTATCCAAATCAAAAGATCCATTTCAAATAACAAAACATTTTTTCAGGAGTAAATTTGAATTAATATTTTAATTCACATAGTGACATTGTGAAAAATGAATCACTTTGAAGACTTGCTACTCCCTAACATATTGAAAAGATGGCAGGCTGCATAAAATGTCTGAAAAAAATATCAAAAAAAGCAGTGGACAAGTACTGTTCACTTAAGCAGGGCTTCTAACTCTATTACTGCATTTGGGTCCAGCAATTCTTTAAATAATAGCAGAACTTAACTAGTCTCTGGTAAGCACAGGTAGGATTTTAAGTTTAACGGTTTCTGCAAAACCTTCAGTGAAGCTTTATATAATTGCTTACTACCATGATAGGTTCACTCTCACCACCTTGCAAACAACTGCATCAAGTTGGAGGATGTCATTGGAAGAAGTACCCTAAAGCTATACAACTAAGAGTAAGGGATTTTGAAAGGCATGCACTTCAAAATAAACACAATCAGAGCAGCAGTTACTATTATGTATGTGTTTGTGCCATGCTAGTAACACAATTTAAAAAAAACAACCATGGCATGTAATCTCAGACTACTAAAACTGCATGCTTCTCACTTGAAGAAAGTTATACATTAACACATTCTATATGCACCTAACACAGGAAAAAAAGTCTAAGTTTTACAACACACTAAGCCAGCAATGTGCCAATTGTATTACAATTTATAGTACTGACTGGTGGAAGTATGAATTTGTCCTCGAGTTTTGCATTCTTTCTCATCCACACAGTACAGCTGCATTAAAGTCATTTGCTCCAATCCACTGTGATTGCCTACAGTTCTCAAGAACTTCCTTCCTAAGAAGGGATGCATATTCAACATTTTGTATTGGAGCATGAAGCAATACACATGCTAGTGCTAACGGGTGGCATCTAAAACTCTGAAAAGCTAAAAATGTGGGAGTTAACGGACAGCTGGATCTCTGGTACAGTAATGCCAATTCTTCTTTTTGAATACAGTTCGCTATTTCAAATGCAAATGTACTTCAAACGTTAATTAACAAGTCAGAGGTAACAAGCAGTTACAACTAGCCATCCATACTGGATTCAAAATAAGTCTTCAATTTGTATTAACATGATACCTAAAAAAGACCATACCCACTGTGCTATTAAATTCTTGTCTTTAGGCTAAAAATCTTCCAGAAGTTTTTAACCTGTTACTGCACAGCAATTTTTTTTACGTATAGCATCAAGATGTTTCTTAACATACAAGCGTTAAGAGGCATCTAAAATTTTGTCTGTTTGATCCGTTCTACTTAAAACTCCATAATGCTCGGCTACTACTCACAGCTATTGCCCACCAATGGCGCAGTCTGCACATTGCATATGCAAGTATTAACACCTTAAATCGAAAGACTGCCAGTAGCTATAGAGAAAGGAAAAAAATATTTGTTGGTTAATTCAGAACACAGAAGAACCACAAGATTCTCAGCTCACTGAAAATACTAACTGCTTACAAAACAACTTAAACCAGGACAATCTAAGTTCTGTTATTGAGAAACAAATTTGAATGTGTGCTTATAAAACAGAAATAGAACATAATTTCCCATTTATAAAGCAAATGGCACCACTCACATGCCTACATAGGCTCAAATATGCAAGCATGCGCAATTCCACAAATAAGTTAGAAACACAAGAAAGCTACACAAAGTATGTTCATGATCATTTTACCTGACTGAAACCTAAGCAGTTAAATCTAGATGCAGTTAATCCAACAAATACCTTGAGCATCACTGGGTGCATCTCACTGATCTTAGTGGTGTGCTACTGTGCAAGAATATCATTAAAAACTGTAAAGAGTTCACAAGAGCAATCAGAACAGGGGAAGAATTTTTAAAAACAATTTTCTACTTGCTAAGTTTTTAGTATTTATTGAAATATTAATGTTGCAACAATGACTTATTCTTATGGAGATGCCTGCAATAGCAAGCCATTCCACACATTTTGCAGTAAAGAAAGGTAAGTTATGATATTTCTAGGCCCGAAAATGAAATCAATAGCAGACAGAAGATATTTCTGAACCAGCGACCCTAACCCTCAATTTCCTTGTTTATTCTTAACATTAGATTGCCTCCAACTTGTTTTAAAAGATGTGTTCAGAATCTAAAAAATGTGAAACAAACGCTTAAAAATGAAGAGCAATCAAGGACAGACATGGCCAGAGGTATAATGAACCCATTTAATCTTATGCAAATCTATGTTTCAGTGATGTGTAGTAGAAACAGAAGAAATCCTGTATAAGCCCACAAATCATTTGGCAGAATTCAATGACCTACTCCCTGTTCCCAGGGAATAAAAGTCTATTATTTTGCATTACATGTTTTTAACCCTTTGTTCAACTACAGGGCAAAATAATTTCCAGAGCATCAACATTTACAGATAACATTTTTTGCCTTCTGCAGCAAGGTATGTCATGCACAACCGGCCAGCAAAATAATGAGAGAGAAAGGGAGAAGTAGCATTTTTCGCTAGCTTATGAAATTTTTGTATCCGGTACCTCATTCCATTTGACACTGCAAATAGTCCAATGCAGAAGTAAGGATGGGTTTTTACACCAGTTTCAAAGAGAGATTATGGATATAGTCATCAATATAAAATAACTGATACCAAACCAAGTCATCTCTGTCAGGCAAACAAGATCTGGCAGAAATAATGATCTTGTGAAAACATGGGGCCCTTTAGAAGAACTGTAAAGAAACAGCCTTTACTTCAAGATCAGTAACTTGGTGCATGCAACACAAAATGCATTGCAACTACAGAGCTACCATCTTGCTGAAAGACAGAGAAATTTCCTAATGCAGTAGAGATCCTCCCATGTGCCTCCGGTGCTTATACGCAGTAAAGGAGAATCATACTTCATGTCATCTGGTTTTAGTACAATGTTAAAAAAACCTGTTTCAGTTAAAACACAGAAATCTGAAAAAACCCCGACCTATACAGGCCAACCTGGGAACAAGCCTCTCCTCACTGCAACTGACTTATTTCTGTCAGAAGGACAAAAATGTTGGTTTAAACAAAATGATTTTGCAGCTGGAGGACTATCAGTCTTGTCCTCGTAATGAATTATCTTTATGTTACATCAGTCTCACATTCTTGACTGAATTTTTAATCTGCTTTTCCACGCCCCCCCAAAGCAGAAGATGCAATTAAGTGTGCCCAAGCATCTCTATCCACAGGCTCCATAAGCCTGCTGCTGTCAAAGCAGGAATGGGCAACCCCTAGATGGGTGAAATTTGGCACAAGTCCTTCTGGTTTAAATTATCAAGAAAAGATCAACCCTTTCACAGGACTCAAACCAGGGAACGGAACATCTGTGGAAGGAGGAACGTGGGAAAACTACACTTTTCCTGCTTTTTTCTTTTTTTTTAAAGAACACTTACAAATATATCAAAATATGAAGAAGAGTAGTCATATTGTAGGACTTCTTTCTCTAAGGTAGTCTCAATGCCTCCTTTTACCTACAAAGAAACAACAATACACACAGCTTTAGAATAGAAGTTACTGAAGCCAAAATACACACACATCAGAAGGATGAAATTAATAGTTCCTCACTGATGCACAAAAAGATCATTAAACTAAGTACAGAGGACAGACATGCTAAGAATGTCGATTTCAAGATTAGTGACCTTATTCATTTTTCATGATTAATTATAATTTTCAAAATTTAGGATTATCAACTGCTTTATGCAAGCTACATTTCAGACTGTCCCAAAAGAAAAGCAAACACATTGTTGAGGGAAGAAGAAATAATTAAGCGTAAGGTCTGTTACATAAATTCACAGAGCATTTTATGTCTCATAGGAGGATCAAAAAAAACAGATGATCAAAAAGCCACCCAGAAACCAGCTCTAGTTAGTCACATGTTAGCAAATAGGAAACAAAACAGTAACTGAATCCATACTCCAGATCTTTTCCTTATCAGCATACAAACTATTTGCTTTAAGAGAGCTGAGCAAAAAACCCCACTGTGAAAAACACAGAAGCTACAACTGTTAGACATTCTCCCAACACCCAAGTTTAATTCTTTCATTTGCTTGAGAGGATTCAAAATTACATCTTCCTTAGCCACTGTGTTTCCTTCCAGTGGAAGGATTTGTCACTTTCCTGTTCAAACTAGGTTAGTAAGAAAATATTTTAGGATACACTGGGACAGAGAGTGAAAGCAGTATATATCCTATTTGGGAGAGAAAAACCTTAGTGTCCATATCCTATTGTTTTTAATAGTAAATTCAATAATTAAGCACTGCATGAAATAGTTATGTAAAGCACTGGAAAATAACACCAACAGAATGCTTTAATATTGAGTTTGACTACTGTTGACCTTTTAAAGAAAGGCGGTAGTAAAGCACGGCAACAACATATGCTCACCATCGCAAAGCAATGCAGTCTAGACATTTCCACACTTTTCCCAACTACACTGCTGGATAGTGTTTTCCTGGCACTATTCACTCCAACTCCAAGTTTCTCCTATCTCTTCTCCTCTCCCTCCCCATTATGGCTACCTGACAAATAACTCTCTAAATATAGCTTCCCCGTGGTTGCTCTGCTGCATCAGGTGTGATTATCTGTTTCCAGCATAGATAGGGAAGATCAGCTTCCCCTCCTCCAAACTGTTCACCACATGCCTGCATGAGCACCATGTCAACATAAGGATGAACAGAGAACCATGACAGCCTTGATTTAGGGTTTGCTCAAACTGCCATGGAGCTACTCTCTGAAGTGTTTAAAAATAAATTACACCTAAGCACACAGGATAACGGTGACAAAGGGAAAACAATACTTACAGGAACTCTGGCAGCAATTCTGAAGTCACATTACTTATGTACCAGCGATGGACAGCCCTAACGCAGTGCTATTTGACTTCCCAATGAACAAAACTTAATTTAATAAATTGAACAAAAAAACTAACCATGCGTCAGATCCCAGATATCAAATGATGGCTTCTAGTATTATGACTTACAAAGACAAAAAACTGCTTTTCATTCTTGCTGACATTTGCCAGCATAGAACTCCGGTTCATAATATATTCTCCTTAAAACAAAGCTTTTCACAAAGAAAACTGCTAAGATCTTGATGTCCCTTAATGCAGTGTTCAAAATGAAACATCATGAGTTGGTAGTATATTCTTAGAGCACTAGTATGAAAATCTGTACTCTGTATCCTTGACAACAAATACAAATCTGCTCCTCTTAGTCAAACTAGCTGTTGAGAATCTGGCCTAAAGAAAGAAATGCATCAGAACACTCTGCTGCTCTTCTTTACGCACTGGATACAACAGTCTTTCCACCGAAAAAGATAACAGAAATCTAGTCCCAAAATTACAGCATTCAGGCAAGCAAAGTCTGCTTTCTCAAATTAAATCAGAAAGCGTATTTTTCACTGTATCAATGAACTACCCGAACAGTCAGCTCCTGAAACTTCGTAATGTCAGATCAATAACCAAGGTTATCTTGTAAAGGAATGCTGACAAAAAATGTTTACTCAAGATCTTTCTTGTCTAGAAAAGGGATTCTCCCATTTTTCCAGTGTGTCCGTCCTTAAATGCATAATTTAGATTATAGTTTAAAACCCAGCTCAAGAACTAGGATATTACTTATGAAATAATAACTAATCAGCTACCCTATTGCTTTCTGGAAATTTCAGAACTCCCTTGTTTTCCGAATTACAAATGCTGGAGTTAAAAGGTGGCAACTGTGGCAGTTTATGTTGTTTAAATGCACCCCACCATACACAATGTATAGCATACCAAGTTTGTCTCAAAGAAGATACATCACAGCAAAAGAAAGGTTTTGGCCATTGGAAGTCTTTCCAGGGACAAACACCTGAGTGAAGTATCACTGACTTTGAATTACTCAGAAGGCAAACTCTCAAATCCTGTTAAAATTCACACTCCTTGCGAAATTCAAAGATGTACAGTAACATTTTTGTTTACTTGCTGCCTGAAAAGTTCACTGGATTTCCAACAGTGTCTTCAGCATGGTTCATGGACTACAGGAACATGATAAGATAATAAACCATGTATCCTAATGACTAAAAGCAGATGCAGTTGAGTGGATGCTATGTTCATGAAAGCTTAAAAGTAGACACAAATAGCATATAATTTGGCATAGAAAAGGACAACTTATTAACCATTCCTGAAGTGAATAAATAAATTAATAAAGTCTAAGGGTACTGTAAAGACAACTCACATTTAATTCTATTATCCACAGCAAGGTTATGAATAAGAGATCAAATGTAACAAACAAACAGAAAGTCCTTCTGACATCTGATATGCCTTTCTTCTCTCTGCCTTCATATGACTCAATCCTTGCCATCAGCTGCGCTGGGTTGATGGAGTGGACATCCCGTAAGGAAGGACAGGATTCCACACTGCTACTGTGAGCATTTTCTGCATCACCTGGCACCCGATTCATCCTGGGTTTGCTTAGAGTGGTCTTCTTCCAGTTTCACCATCACTAGAAGGCTGATCCATACAGGAAGAATTTCTAAACAAACAAACAAACACAACCAAAATACATTAGTCACCAAAACCCAGAAGGTATTTTCATCTTACCATGTCAGTTCTCTTTTTGCTAAACTGACGACTAAGATAATTTAGCAACTAGGCTTTAAAATTGTTTCTAAAATAAGAAATATCTAGGCTCTCAGGATTTGTGAAACAAGTTAATGTTCACTCTTATTCCCAGACCACTGGGAATAAGGGAGCACTGTCTAGATTTAGAAGGCTCCATTCTCCATGTTGTTAGAGCAAGGTCATTAAATGGGCATGAATAAAAAGCCTGATGCTGTGCATCTTCAAGGTTTCCAATTCTGATTTAAATGCTTTCAATAGGAAGCCAACTTAGAAGAAGTTCCACATACAATTCCTGAAAAATGGCAGTGTTAGCTACCAGCACATCCAGAGCTGACACAACCAAAAGATTCAAAGTCCATTAAAACCCCTGAATACTGTAATAACCATTCTATAAAGCCAATACACTGCTATTTGCTCTACAGACAAATTCAGCTGCTATGACAACTTACATTGCCAGACAAGGTCTCTCTGAAAAAACCGTATGCAACCCAGTGGTTAAAAGGTAATGCAATTACCCTAAGTCTCTTCTGACTACAAGGCTTTTAAAAAAAAATTTCAGGTTCAATTTCTTATAAAACTGGAGCAGTTTGATATACAATTCACTACCTTACTCCCTGAGAACCTTTTTCCAATTAAAGCTTCTATAAAGAGTCAACTAAGAAGGTCACAAAAGTTTCAAGGAAATGCACAGGAAATTTAATGTTATACAAAAGATTAAGCTATACATCTTGCAATACAAATCACACCAGACAAGCTTTTGTAACACTAGGGGAATAGCTTTTTGAAATTCAAGAAAAAAAACTTCATCTCTTCCTGCATGGGTTGTCTTTCAGTAAAACCTCAAAACAGAAAGCGAAACCCTTCCCACCCCGCTATTCCAACAGTGGACTGTTTAACTCCGAGTCTGCAAGAACACAGTCAGTCAAAGCACAAGAGGAAAAGCAGACAGGGAATCTGTATCACACCTCTACACAAACATGAGGATACAAGGACACAGGGGAAAAGGAAAGGTGGGGCAGAGCGTTGTCAGTGCACACACATCACAGCTGAGGAAGAGGTAGGCCAGCCAGGGGAGGCCAATGTCTAGGTCAAGTCACACGTAACAGCCTTCAGGTAGTTCAAAGTCCGCTTTTCTTGGGCTACGTCATGAGAACAGTAACAGACCTCCACCCAGACAGAAACCACCTTGCCAGCTGAGTGTCTGCCTGCAGGCAGATCAGAGGCAAACCAAGCCAGTACCAATCACCATCTCATTCTGGGATCTGGCTGTGGGCCAAACCAAGCACAAGGCCAAGCACAAGCACAGGCAGGCTACTACCATCCTGCTCCTGCACGGCAATCAACCCCAGGATGCTCCTGCCCATGGCTTTCCAAAGCCAACCCAAGGTATGTATCTTCTGGTTCTCAGTTGTAAGCCATGGGACCAGACCAGGAAAGCTGACAGGCCTTTTAACCTCCTTTAAAGAGGTGTTAGCACAGCACACATGACCAGAGAAATTAAGAAGTGGGAATGTAAGATTGACATAATCAGTTTCATCATTAACTGGAATAAAGACAGAAATTGTTGTACTGCACTTGCTCCTGTTTCAAGATCTTTTCAAGCAGATTTACAACTGAGCATCTTCATTACTTCTCATTCTTACCCTCTTGTTTACCCAGCTTTGGGTAAGAGGTGTCGGGATTTGTGCAATGACTTTTCCCAGTAAGTACTAATCTCAACTCTGTAACACATGCTCCCTCCCTTCCTCTAGGTCATGCACAAATTAGAATTTATAAACAGTGTTAGGCAAGTGGACAAACTTGGAAGTTAAACATGCATCAAGTTTCTCCCTTTTTTAAAAAAACCAAAAAACACACTTGTACAGCTATAGTATTGAAAGGACTAAGAAGCTTTACAGGGGGAACACAAATGCAGACTTACTCCACATTCAGAATTCCAGTGGACCTGCTTCTCTTTGACTATCCCACGTTGGTATAATACATTTTCAGTCTGAAACTGTTTTGCATCTTCTTTTATATGTCTGTTTCAAATAACAGCCACTAAATCTTATTCTACAAATCACATTTCTCTGTCAGTTTGATAATATCCACGTTATCTAAAATGCCTATCTACTCAAAACAAAGCGTACCATTTAACTATTCACTATGCAGACTTACTTCAGTACAGTACACAGTAAAGTTAAGCAGAAACATGGTTATCTCGTAACATCCTCTAGTAAAGACTAGCACATCCCTAAGAATTCATGTTGCTTCTGTGAGGAAAAGAACAACATTTTGAAAAGTAAGTAGAAGTCTCGAAGAAAGCTCTGCCATTTGTTCTGTCCTCTGTTCCCCCGAACAGGAATAGTACTAATTGCCATTAATTTAATTAGTACCATCAGACTTACAATTCTATAGAATAGAACAGAATAGTTCACTTTAGTTGGAAAGAACCCACAATGATCAGCTAGTCCAACTGCCCAACTGCTTCAGGGCTGACCAAAACTTAAAGCATGGTATTAAGGCCATTGTCCAAATGCCTCTTAAACACTGATAGGCATGGGGCATCGACTACCTCTCCAGGAAGCCTTGACAGAAAAAGACCTTAATTTTGAACAGAACAGAGCTAGAAATAATCAATAGTTTCTTAGTAGACCTCAAAGTGAAGCCCACATGGCACTGCACACCAGAAAAGGTGATGGAGCTGTGCCTGCCACAGGACCTCCACAGGGCTCTATATGGAGCCAACGTTTTGCTTTCTGCACACAAATGCCATTTAACTTTACACTTGCAACAGAGGAGGCAAATCCTAAATGAAAAGAGAGGTACTAATTTTTGAGTATCATTTATTTAGGGTTGTGTTGTTACTATGCATCCTAGCCCTAGACAGCTGCATGGCCATCAGACGCCGATAGCAAAGGAGATCAGCAACAACGTTATGTTCTGAATTGGTAAAACCATTTTTACCCAGCTGCACCTCCATTCCATAGAATAAAAGGTATGTTTATTTGCTGATGAATTCTCTGACTTTCAGGTGAACTTTCTTAGGACAGCAAATTCACGGGTCTGCATCAGTAACATCCGACCCTACAAAGATTTCCTTAAATCACTGCCATAATAAATAACGCAGTTTGTCAGAAGGTCTGAACTCTGAGTAAGTACTCTCAGCCGGCATTCAGCTCTGAAAGATGCTGCTTCTGTTGTAGGCTTGAAGAAGGGCTCTTGCCTCAAGTTTGCTACTTTGTCCAACCATACCAATTGAGCTAAGGAAATACATTGCCTCTTCCTACAAACCTTGTCCTGTCAAAAGGATGGGGTTTCTTTACTTGTGTGTATGCTTGGTACTCTGCAGATTTCCAAAGAAAAATGATGCTTTATGCCAGCACGGCTTCTGTCCTCGGATTTTTTTTAGTTGATTGTGCTTGCTTGAACACAGAGCAGGAGGTGAGCAACAAGGTAGTGTCCCTTATCATGGGAGAAAGCTTACCCAAACCAATGACATTTTTACCTGTTTCTGGCCTGCCGGGACATCCTAGACTGGAACAAATCTATAAGGTTCATGTTCCACGTAGGCGAGAATGGGAGAAAAAGAGCAATGAAAGAGCAAGGTGAAAATAGAAGTGAGACAAGGCAAAATTAAAGTATGCCAACAGAGCGGTAGCCCAGAAACCAGTCAACCACGCCCCAAAGAAATGAAAGAAAAAGAAAAAAAAGGGAGACAACAAAGAACCATCTTTGCCTGCCCCTTCTCAGTCTGTTTTATGGATTTATAGAAAAGATATGGGGCACCAAATTCAAATTTAAAGGTTCCTGAACATCAGCATTTCTTCTCAGGCAATATGAATCCCTGAAAGACCTCACCAGCCTGACGGAGTACCTGTGGGGTTTGCTCATGAAGATGCTGCTCACTCAGTGCCTGAAGGCCCCATGGGGACCAGTGCAGGGCTTTCACGTGCCCCACAGAGAGAAGGAGGCTTTGGGTGGGCTCCACCTCCTCCTTGGGAAGGAGGCTTTGGGTGGCTTTGACCTTTCAGGCTCACTTCAAGGAAGTATCAAACATTTGCACCTCCCGCTGAAGTGGACCGATTGAGCGCAAAATCATCTCTAGCCAGCGGAAACCAACAGTCAGCGCTTATGACCCTGTTCTTTCCTTTCCAAGAAAAGTTTTCTTAACTGAGCTGCTGAATTTGGACATCGAACGCGCCTAACTCCCTTCCATTTAATTTCCACCTTGTGCTAGCGCACGCTGCCAGAATGATATTGCCCTTAGGATTATTCGTTCCAACAGTCTCACTCTTACAGATGTGGATGAAAGGACAGACGGCCCCCGTGGGAAACATTAGGAGAAATAATCAGAGGGAGAAGTCCAGAAGGAGGCAAGGCAGGACATGTTCCCGTGCACCTGCTGCCTTTCCCAGCACACGAGCCACCCGAGCTGGCCTTGCGAAATGGGCAATCGCAAAATCTGAGCCTCAGGAAGCAAAGCGCTATTGCGCTTCAGAGATTGGGGCTAAAATTGTCTACATTAAAGCAGTGCTCGCACGATGTCAAACGTGTTGCTCACTAATGAAATCGCCCTCTCTGGAGGACCTTTTCTAAGAGCAGAAGGAAATGTTGGATATTGCCTCCACGGCCAGATGTGTCCCAGCCAGCCAAAAGCACCAGCCAAGAGCGGCCAAGCACAATACATCTTCAAAGCTTCCTCCTCTATTTCTACAGCAGCTGCCTGAAACAGGGCTGTCAAAGGGCTTAAGAGGAGGAAGGCAGATGTGGCATGTGTTTGGTCAGGTGTCTCAAGTGCTACAATGAACTTTGGGCCACCTGAACCCGAGGGTGTGAGCAGAATCGTTGCACTTGAGCGCTGTAAACAGCACTCGCTTTGTACTGAAACCCGTCACACTGAAGAGCCCTGCTGTGTAACAGCAGTTCATAGGAAAACAGCTGGGATGAGATATAAACCCAAGATCTGGCCATCGATGGCCATAGTTACAAAAGAAAAGAAAAGCAAAGCCAAGAAATTGTTAAAGAAAGAAAAAAGCCAAGTAACACCTCCACTTCCAAAAAATATTTCCATCCACATTGGCTAAGAGACATGAACCTTTTTTTTTTTTTTTTTTTGATGTGGCAGTCAGCACAATTATCTAGGAATTTGTTACTTCCAGTCTGGATTGTTGCTAGATACAGCACACTACAGGAATGCAGTTAGTACAGCTAGAGCTAATTATTTCAGGATGTGCTGGTTCAGCGATCATTTGCCTTGTGGGGCTGTGTGCAAAGAGGAAAGCATGGTCTCAAGATGCACTGGCTACCAGTTTGTTTTCAAGTGTAACTCAAAACGTTGGGTTTAGCTTAGAAATCCCTATAGAAATCCCAAACTCCTTGCTACTGACAGACTGTCTTTTGCCCCAAAGCCCTCTGGACAGGGGGCACTCATGGCAAGGGAGTTCATCTCTAGCCTCGTTCTGCCTGCTGATCCATCAGATCCACGTTTGGACACATACAAGGGCCTGTCTCATCACATCGAGCCGGCACCAAAATGTTGGATTCTTTAACCAAACAGACATAGCCTGGCATCTTTCTGCAATCCCTGCACCAGTTCTGGAAACTGATTAATGACCAAGTGTTTGCTAGAAGAAGTTTTCCACAGTTTCTTTCATTAATTAAAAAAAAAAAACAAAAAACAAAAAACAAAAATCCCACAGCTGAAGTTCCTTTATACCTGAATAAACTCATCAGTAATTTCATCACACCAACATACTCAGGTGGTTTCAGGGGGGTGTGTAAAAAGCAAAATCCCCAGTTCTTCTTGGCAGCTATCTTACAGGTGTATTGGGACTCTCTTAAAGAATGGCAGTTGCCGTTTTGGTGTCAGACATTACAGAGAGTAATGTGTATTCCCACAGGCAGCAGTACTCCAGATGCGGCCTCATCAGGTCAGAGTAGAGGGGGAAGACCTCCCTCGACCTGCTGGTCACACTCTTCTTGATGCACCCCAGGATGCCATTGGCCTTCTTGGCCACCAGGGCACATTGCTGGCTCATGGTCATCCTGTTGGCCACCAGGACTCCCAGGTCCCTTTCCACAGAGCTGCTCTCCAGCAGGGCAGCCCCTAATCTGTACTGATGCATGGGGTTATTCTTCCCCAGGTGCAGTACCCTACACTTGCCCTTGTTGAATTTCATAAGGTTTCTCCCTGCCCAGTTCTCCAGCCTGTCCAGGTAACCCCTCTGAGTTTTGTGTCATCAGCAAAGTTGTTGATGGTACACTCTATCCCTTCATCCAGGTCATTGATGAATATATTGAACAGGACTGGACCCAGTACTGACCCCTGGGGAATACCACTTGTTACTGACCTCCAACTAGACTGCGCCACTAATCACAACTCTCTGAGCTCTATGTGCCAGCCGGTCTTCACTCCACCCCACTGTTCATTCATCTAGCCCACATTTCCTAAGCTTGCCTATGAGGATGATGTGGGAGACTGTGCCTTGCTGAAGTCAAGGTAGACAACATCCACTGCCCTCCCCTCATCCCCCCATCCAGTCACGTTATCGTAGAAGGCTATCAGATTAGTCAGACATGACTTCCCCCCAGTGAATCCATGTTGACTACTTCTGATAACCTTCTTTTCCTCCAGATGCTTGGAGATGACGCCCACAACAAGCTGTTCCATCATCTTTCCAGGAATGGAGATTTCATCACACCAACATTCTCAGGCGGTTTCAGGTGGGTGTGTAAAAAGCAAAATCCCCAGTTCTTCTTTGCAGCTATCTTACAGGTGTATTTGGACTCTCTTAAAGAGAGGCAGTTGCAGTTTTGGTGTCAGACAGCCACCTGGCTAGCCAACTCCTTAACCCATCTCAGCATCTCCAGCAACAACCTTCCTGTTCACTAAATGCCTGCACAATTCATTTAAAAAATCATCAGCAACCTTTATTCACACTCCTGGAGATTAATGTGTATTCCCACAGGCAGCAGTGCCACTAACTGCATCATGTTGACACACCAATGCTTCATGTCCTGTAGTTTTTCCAGTGTCCGGGCTGATTTGGTGATTTCCCAAAGGCAACTGCCAAAATGGAAGCTCAGTTAATGTCAGCTGTGGATATTTTCTTCCCTAGGAGGCAGACATCCATTGTGAAAGGGACTAGACTGACACCACCAGCTCCATGTTCAGGGCCCACCCACACAGCCCGTCCATTGCCCAGCCAGCCAGCGGAGGGCTGGATCTGCTGGTCGTGGCTGCGTGGAGCTGGACTCCAGCAGCCTACTGATGGGTGAAAGCCCCCTTAACACATCTCTCAGGCTCCGCCTCTCACGCTTTGATGTCATCAAATGTATGAAATAATGAAAGTCATGCTCAAGTCTTTTGAATTCAGATTGCAGAAAAACATTGCTCAAGATATGTAGGCTTCCTGCCTTCTCCAAACGATACATTTGTAGGGCACATCATATTCTGGATTTCAAGGCATCCATGAACCAGAAAAAGCTCTCTCATGATATAGTTCTAAGGCCCCCACACTCCCTGCCAGCTGAACCTCTGTCAGAAGACACATCCCCTACATTGATAAACCCTCTTGAAGAACTGCAGGGTAGAAATACGTAACACACCGTCACGTGGAGCACAAGGAGTTGCTGCTACAGCTTGGAAACATCAAAATAGGCAAATGTTCCTGGAGTCGTGAGTAGGTCACAGGGTGACTATGAGCCACAGATGCAATACAGGCAAATGCCTTCTTGTGTGTCAGGCAAGGTATTCCCATAGGAAAGGCAAGCATTGTGTAAAGCCCTGGTGAGAACTCACCTGTGCCACTATGGACATAGGAGGAAAAATTATTGAAGTGCAAGGAAAAATATGGTAAAGAACACAAAACAATTCAGGACTTCTTTCCAATCAGACAACCTCAACATAAACAACAGTGTTGTAGCATGTGTCACTTGGTGCATTGGTAAGGAATGGTGAGGAAATCATGCATGCTCTCTGCATCTCCACAAAATTCATGCAGGAGGAACCAAAACCCTTTCTTCCACCTCTCGCATCACCACAAGCAAGTAAATGTATTGGGTATACAAGCCCCCCCCCCCTTTTTTTTTTGCATAGCCTGAATGTACATATGAGTTTTGGCACAAACATACAAAAAGACAGGACCAATACCCTCCTTACTCTTTTGGAACTAAAATCATAGAATGGTTTAGGTTGGAAGGGACCTTGAAGATCATCGAGTTCCAACCCCCCTGCCACAGGCAGGGATACCTCTCACTAGACCAGGTTGCCCAAGGCCACGTCCAGCCTGGCCTTGAACACCTCCAGGGATGGGGCTTCAACAACCTCTCTGGGCAACCTGTTCCAGTGCCTCACCACCCTCAAAGTGAAAAACTTCTTCCTAATGTTTAATCTAAACCTGCCCTCTTCCAGCTTAAAGCCATTCCCCCTTGTCCTATCACTACACGCCCTAGTAAAAAGTCCTTCCCCAGCTCTCCTGTAGGCCCCCTTTAGGTACTGGAAGGCCGCAATAAGATCTCCCCGGAGCCTTCTCTTCTCCAGGCTGAACAGCCCCAACTCTCTCAGCCTCTCCTCATAGAAGAGGTGCTCCAGCCCTCTGATCATCCTCGTGGCTCTCCTCTGGACGCGCTCCAGCAGGTCCATGTCCTTCTTGTGTTGGGGACTCCACAGCTGGATGCAGTACTCCAGGTGGGTCTCACGAGAGCGGAGTAGAGGGGCAGAATCACCTCCCTTGACCTGCTGGCCACACTTCTTTTGATGCAGCCCAGGATACGGTTGGCCTTCTGGGCTGCGATCGCACACTGCTTGCTCATGTCGAGCTTCTCATCAATCATCACCCCCAGGTCCTTCTCCACAGGGCTGCTCTCCAGCCATTCTCCGCCGAGCCTGTATTTGTGCTTGGGATTGCCCCGACCCAGATGTAGGACCTTGCACTTGGCCTTGTTGAACTGCATGAGGTTGGCTTGGGCCCACCTCTCCAGCCTGTCCAGGTCCCTCTGGATGGTATCCCTCCCCTCCAGCGTGTCTGCCTCGCCAAACAGCTTGGTATCATCAGCAAACTTGCTGAGGGTGCACTCTACCCCACTGTCCATGTCGCTAACAAAGATGTTGAACAGTACGGGTCCCAGTACCGACCCCTGAGAAACGCCACTCGTCACTGCTCTCCACTTGGACACCGAGCCGTTGACCGCAACCCTTTGAGTGCGACCATCCAGCCAGTTCTTTATCCACCGAGTGGTCCATTTATCGAATCCATGTCTCTTCAATTTAGAGACCAGGATATCGTGTGGGAAAAATACTAAATCCTAAAGGAAAAGAAGATTTGCAACGGGCTTATATAAGATCTGAACATCTTGCCACAAACTGAGGCAGGCAAAAAACTCTCAGAAAGGTGAAAGTCACAAACGAGCTGTGGAAGTTTTCCTCCATGGCTGAAGAGTGTTTTCTATCCCATATAAACATGGCCAACTGAGCAGCTTGGTTTCAGTGGGAGAAGGGGATGTGATGGCGAGAGCAGCAATGGGCTATTTTGCCTGTTTGGAAGTGTCATCATTTGCCTGGCTGTGCTTTGGGCACGGATCCAAAGGTCCTAGCTCTGAAAATGACCAGCCTTTCCACCACACCACTGTAACATCTGCTCCCTTGTTTTCCAAAGCCTGTGCTATTTCCATGATGGTCAGTTGGCACCATCCAACGCGGCCTATGGCTCTGGTTACACTTTGGCTTTCCTCCAGGCTGCAGCTGCTGAAACCATTCCCTGTTATCCCCCTGGAAAAGGCTTTGTGTCCCTGGTCCTCCTTGCTGAGTGGCCTCATGGACATCAGCTCCGGAGCAGAGAGGGGACAGCTAAAAGGCGTGGCCTCTGGGCTACAGGGTTGGTTTCTACCATGGCCTGAGAGAAAAGAACACCACAAGCTTTGTGACTGGGAGCCAAATGGCAGAGGTGCCAGGGACACACAGCAGCTGTGCCCCATGCATGGCCACCAAGGGCAGGGACATCGCCCTGGGCCTCCTAGGCACAGGGACTGCCTTGGGGCCAGCACCCAAAAGGCCTTCCCCCAAAGGATGCTGGGTGGAGGGGCAATGGGCAGTGCTGTGTATAGGGGGCCCCATCACCGCCATGTCACAGTGCCACCACCTGGCAACGCAGCAGTCACAGTGTCCTGAGGTGGGATAAGGGGGCATCCTCCCACGTCCGGCTGCCAGAGCTGGCCTGGGGGCAGCCTGAAGACATCTGAGAGGAAGTCCTTGAGGAGCTGGTGGAAATACTTGGAGGGCATAGGAAGGAAGATCAGAGGATGGACAATGCTGCTGGAGGTTCTCCACTGCAAGACCACCTTCAAAGCCCATCTAATGGATGGAAATCCTGCTTCACCCTTTGGAAAGGCCCTGAGGAGATGAGAACAAACACCAACCCCTGGAGGTGCCTGAGGCTACGAGGCCTTTTCAGCTGGGTAGCAGTGGTAAGACCATGGGAATGCCTTCTTGAGGAGCACTGCAGAGCTCACCATCTTCATCCTCTGCGGAGCCAGTGGCCGCAGCTCTAAGAAATGGGATACAGAGCAGGTGCAAGGGGTCCTAGTGCTCTGGAGCACCCAGTGGTGTCCTGCCAGGCACGGGAAGGATTCTTGCCCCCAAAGTAAATCAGGCCAGGGGCATGTGGCCACTCTCATGAACCTCTTAGACGGCTCCATGTTGAAAAAGAATAGGGCTTGGGCATCTCCTGGAAGGCATCACTAGCCTTTGCGATGAGGAAGCAGGTCTTGCTCACATGCTCAGGGAACAGCCGATTGCCAGCTCTGGGGTCAGGAAGGAGTTTTGCCCCGGGGCAGATTGGCACTGGTCCCCGGGGGTTTTTTGCTTTCCTCTGCAGCACTGAGCATGACCACTTGGACAGAGGGGCAGCGGGCAGGGCCACACATAGGGGTTCCATCACCACCATGTCACAGTGCCACCGCCTGGCAACGCAGCAGTCACAGTGTCCTGAGGCAGGGTCCGGCTGCCAGAGCTGGCCTGGGGGCAGCCTGAAGACATCTGAGAGGAAGTCCTTGAGGAGCTGATGGAAATACTTGGAGGGCGTAGGGAGGAAGATCAGAGGATGGACAATGCTGCTGGAGGTTCTCCGCTGCAAGACCACCTCCTGTTAGGACCACCTTCAAAGCCCATCTAATGGATGGAAATCCTGCTTCACCCTTTGGAAAGGCCCTGAGGAGATGAGAACAAACACCAACCCCTGGAGGTGCCTGAGACTACGAGGCCTTTTCAGCTGGGTAGCAGTGGTAAGACCATGGGAATGCCTTCTTGAGGAGCACTGCAGAGCTCACCATCTTCATCCTCTGCGGAGCCAGTGGCCGTAGCTGTAAGAAATGGGATACAGAGCAGATGCAAGGGGTCCTAGTGCTTTGGAGCACCCAGTGGTGTCCTGCCAGGCACGGGAAGGATTCTTGCCCCCAAGGTAAATCAGACCAGGGGCATGTGGCCACTCTCATGAACCTCTTAGACGGCTCCATGTTGAAAAAGAATAGGGCTTGGGCATCTTCTGGGAGGCATCACCAGCCTGTGCGATGAGGAAGCAGGTCTTGCTCACATGCTCAGGGAACAGCCGATCCCAGCTCTGGGGTCAGGAATGAATTTTCCCCTGGGGCAGATTGGCACTGGTCCCCGGGGGTTTTTTGCCTTCCTCTGCAGCATTGAGCATGACCACTTGGGCAGAGGGGCAGCGGGCAGGGCCACACATAGGAGATCCATCACCACCATGTCACAGTGCCACCACCTGGCAACGCAGCAGTCACAGTGTCCTGAGGCAGGGTCCGGCTGCCAGAGCTGGCCTGGGGGCAGCCTGAAGACATCTGAGAGGAAGTCCTTGAGGAGCTGGTGGAAATACTTGGAGGGCATAGGGAGGAAGATCAGAGGATGGACAATGCTGCTGGAGGTTCTCCGCTGCAAGACCACCTCCTGTTAGGACCACCTTCAAAGCCCATCTAATGGATGGAAATCCTGCTTCACCCTTTGGAAAGGCCCTGAGGAGATGAGAACAAACACCAACCCCTGGAGGTGCCTGAGGCTACGAGGCCTTTTCAGCTGGGTAGCAGTGGTAAGACCATGGGAATGCCTTCTTGAGGAGCACTGCAGAGCTCACCATCTTCATCCTCTGCGGAGCCAGTGGCCGCAGCTGTAAGAAATGGGATACAGAGCAGGTGCAAGGGGTCCCAGTGCTTTGGAGCACCCAGTGGTGTCCTGCCAGGCACGGGAAGGATTCTTGCCCCCAAGGTAAATCAGGCCAGGGGCATGCGGCCACTCTCATGAACCTCTTAGACGGCTCCATGTTGAAAAAGAATAGGGCTTGGGCATCTCCTGGGAGGCATCACTAGCCTGTGCGATGAGGAAGCAGGTCTTGCTCACATGCTCAGGGAACAGCCGATCCCAGCTCTGGGGTCAGGAAGGAGTTTTCCTCCGGGGCAGATTGGCACTGGTCCCCGGGGGTTTTTTGCTTTCCTCTGCAGCACTGAGCATGACCACTTGGGCAGAGGGGCAGCGGGCAGGGCTGCACATAGGGGTTCCATCACCACCATGTCACAGTGCCACCGCCTGGCAACGCAGCAGTCACAGTGTCCTGAGGCAGGATAAAGGAGGCATCCTCCCACGTCCGGCTGCCAGAGCTGGCCTGGGGGCAGCCTGAAGACATCTGAGAGGAAGTCCTTGAGGAGCTGGTGGAAATACTTGGAGGGCGTAGGGAGGAAGATCAGAGAATGGACAATGCTGCTGGAGGTTCTCCGCTGCAAGACCACCTCCTGTTAGGACCACCTTCAAAGCCCATCTAATGGATGGAAATCCTGCTTCACCCTTTGGAAAGGCCCTGAGGAGATGAGAACAAACACCAACCCCTGGAGGTGCCTGAGGCTACGAGGCCTTTTCAGCTGGGTAGCAGTGGTAAGACCATGGGAATGCCTTCTTGAGGAGCACTGCAGAGCTCACCATCTTCATCCTCTGCGGAGCCAGTGGCCGCAGCTCTAAGAAATGGGATACAGAGCAGGTGCAAGGGGTCCTAGTGCTTTGGAGCACCCAGTGGTGTCCTGCCAGGCACGGGAAGGATTCTTGCCCCCAAGGCTGATTCAGGTCAGTGTATTTGGCCATTCTCATGAACCTCTGAGACAGCTCCATGTTCAAGAAGAATAGGGCTTGGGCATCTTCTAGGAGGCGTGACCAGGCTGTGGGACGAGGAAGCAGGTCTTGCTCATATGCTCAGGGAGCAGCCGATCGCCAGTTCTGGGGTCAGGAAGGAATTTTCCCCCGGGGCAGATTGGCACTGGTCCCCGGGGGTTTTTTGCCTTCCTCTGCAGCATTGAGCATGACCATTTGTCAGGGCTCCTCTGCTCCAGTATGCCTAGGTTACCGCCTGCTGCACATGCACCACGAAGGTGGCCTCTCATGCCCTGCAGCTGGGGGGAGGAAGGCTTTTTTTCCCCCACAGTGGCTAGCAAGTCTCTCCAGGGGTTTTTTGCCTTCCTCTGCAGCATTGAGCACAGCCCCTTGCCAGGGCTCCTTTGGGCCATTTTGGCTAGGTGCCTGCTGCTAATGCTCCATGAAGGTCTCTCTCGTGCCCCGCATCTCAGGGGGAAGGAAGCTTTCTAGAGTGCAAGGGTGGGCCCCCTGTAGCATTGAGCACAGCCCCTTGTCAGGGCTCCTCTGGGAAAATGTATGGGCAAAAAGTGTGCTTGTCATCGCTATGTGTCCTACTTTTGAAAATACCCCACCGTACCACACACAAACACTACTACTACTACTTTATCTCCTTTGTCTTCTTTTCCTTCATCATCATCATCATCTTCGCGTCGTCGCCCTCTTCTCTTCTTCTCTTCTTCGCGTCGCCGCCGCCGTCGTCGTCGCCCTCTTCTCTTCTTCTCTTCTTCGCGTCGCCGCCGCCGTCGCCCTCTTCTCTTCTTCGCGTCGCCGCCGCCGTCGCCCTCTTCTCTTCTTCGCGTCGCCGCCGCCGTCGCCCTCTTCTCTTCTTCTCTTCTTCGCGTCGCCGCCGCCGTCGCCCTCTTCTCTTCTTCTCTTCTTCGCGTCGCCTCCGCCGTTGTCGTCGCCCTCTTCTCTTCTTCGCGTCGCCGCCGCCGTCGTCGTCGCCCTCTTCTCTTCTTCGCGTCGCCGCCGCCGTCGTCGTCGCCCTCTTCTCTTCTTCGCGTCGTCGCCGTCGCCCTCTTCTCTTCTTCTCTTCTTCGCGTCGTCGCCGTCGCCCTCTTCTCTTCTTCTCTTCTTCGCGTCGTCGCCGTCGCCCTCTTCTCTTCTTCTCTTCTTCGCGTCGCCGCCCTCTTCTCTTCTTCTCTTCTTCGCGTCGCCGCCCTCTTCTCTTCTTCTCTTCTTCGCGTCGCCGCCGTCGTCGCCGTCGCCCTCTTCTCTTCTTCTCTTCTTCGCGTCGCCGCCGTCGTCGCCGTCGCCCTCTTCTCTTCTTCTCTTCTTCGCGTCGCCGCCGTCGTCGCCGTCGCCCTCTTCTCTTCTTCTCTTCTTCGCGTCGCCGCCGTCGTCGCCGTCGCCCTCTTCTCTTCTTCTCTTCTTCGCGTCGCCGCCGCCATCGCCGTCGCCCTCTTCTCTTCTTCTCTTCTTCGCGTCGCCGCCGCCGTCGCCGTCGCCCTCTTCTCTTCTTCTCTTCTTCGCGTCGCCGCCGCCGTCGTCGCCCTCTTCTCTTCTTCGCGTCGCCGCCCTCTTCTCTTCTTCGCATCGCCGCCGCCGTCGCCCTCTTCTCTTCTTCGCGTCGCCGCCGCCGTCGCCCTCTTCTCTTCTTCGCGTCGCCGCCGTCGCCCTCTTCTCTTCTTCGCGTCGCCGCCGTCGCCCTCTTCTCTTCTTCGCGTCACCGCCGTCGTCGCCGTCGCCCTCTTCTCTTCTTCGCGTCGCCGCCGTCGTCACCATCGCCCTCTTCTCTTCTTCGCGTCGCCGCCGTCGTCACCGTCGCCCTCTTCTCTTCTTCGCGTCGCCGCCGTCGTCACCGTCGCCCTCTTCTCTTCTTCGCGTCGCCGTCGCCCTCTTCTCTTCTTCGCGTTGCCGCCGTCGCCCTCTTCTCTTCTTCGCGTCGCCATCGTCGCCACCCTCTTCTCTTCTTCGCGTCGCCATCGTCGCCACCGCCCTGTTCTTCGCATCGTTGTCACCTTCACCCTCTTCTCTTCCTCGCATCGTCGTCATCGTCACCTTCACCCTCTTCTCTTCCTCGCATCGTCGTCATCGTCACCTTCACCCTCTTCTCTTCCTCGCATCGGTGTCGCCCTCACCCTCTTCTCCGCATTGTCATCACCCTCTTCTCTTCTTCGCGTTGTCGTCATCGTCGTCATTGCCGTCGCCCTCTTCTCTTCATAGTCATTCCCATCGCCCTCTTCTTCTTCCCTTCTTCATCATTGCCATTGCCATATTCTTCTCTTCTTTGTCGTCATTGTCGTAGCCATCATCATCTTGGTTGTCATCATCTTCCTCTTCTTATCTTCATCCTCATTGTCATCTTTTCTTCATCGTCATTGTCATCTTCTCTTCTTTGTCATCATTGTCATCGTTGTCCTCTTGGTCATCATCTTCCTCCTCCTCCTCCTTCCTTCTTCTTCTTTTGTGTGTGGTCGGTCGGTCCGTTTTCAGGAAACAGGGACTCTTTGGCCTGTATTACTGTTGCTATTTTCTGTAGCTCTGCTTTCCCAGACTGCAAGGGATGTTTTTCCAAGCTAAACTGAAGAATACATCAGATTGCTCCTGGCTACACATGCGCATTGTATTAATGCATGTGAGCATCGGCTCTGAAATGGATTCAGAAAAATAACATAACATAAAATAGCGTAAAATAAAATCCTGTTTCCACTTGTAGCCTTTGTGTTGTCTGTCCTTGAAAGTGTTTTTTGAGCTGAAACACCCTTGGCATTTCAGGCAAGTAGTCTCATTACTCTTCAACTCACGCTGAGCACAGGGAATAGAACAGAATAGTTACGCTATGATATACTTGGCGTGATAGAATCATAGAATCGTCTGGGTTGGAAGGGACCTTTAAAGCATTGAGTCCAACCATCAACCTCACACTGCCAAAGCCACCACTACACCATGTTCCTAAGCACCACGTCCACCAGTCTTTCAAAAACCTCCAGGGATGCACCACAAGCTATGACCTAGGTCTGAGGAGCACAAGTCCAAGGCATATCCAGGAGACAAGGGCAGAGACAGGAACAGCTCCAACATCGCTCAGGCAGGGACTGAAGGCCCCAGGCTGAGCTGAGACACGTCCCCTGGGCCCTTGGCGGGACACGGTGGAGGTGGGGGTCCCAGGGGAGGACAGTCCCAGCCACTGAGGTCTATGAGCACCCCCAAGACCCCAACAGAAGTAGACTTGCACTGCTCATATGCTCTCCTGTAGACACTGAAGGTTGGCTGCTTTGGAGACCAAGCATTGGGCCAGGTGGACCTTCTCTCAGAGGGAGTACTGTTGTCCTCATGCGTTTTTGTTTTAGTACGTTTCTCCAAGGGAAACAGCTCAGGCATTTCTAAAAACGAGTACAAGGAGAAAAAAACAACGAAATCCATGGAGAAATGAACAGGTATTGCTCACCTCAAAAAGATTTGCAACCATTTAGCATGTCCTGCCTCAGAATGAGGGCTTGGATCTTTGAGCATCCCTAGTGTCAGAGATGTGGGGTTTCGTCATCCTGTGGAAACCCAGCTCAAACAGATGAATGCAGAAGGATTTCAAAAACCATATTTCACACGTGCTTTTTGCAAATTTGTTCAGACGGTCCAATTCTCTTGAGATGATCCACAGCTCTCACCCCCATCACAAGGTACGTGCTTCCTTCCCACAAAGTGACCGAGTCAATGCCTAGGCTGGGACTTGGTTACCCATTCAATCCCGTCTGCTAGTGCAGGGCTCAGAAGAACTGTCATCAGAGATTTCCTCAGCATGTACTGCTAGGGAAAGGAGGAGGTAGGAAGAACAGCATAGAATAGAATAGAATAGAATAGAATAGAATAGAATAGAATAGAATAGAATAGAATAGAATAGAATAGAATAGAATAGAATAGAATAGAATAGAATAGAATAGAATAGAATAGAATAGAATAGTTCAGCTGAAAGGGACACACAACGATCAGCTAGTCCAATTGCCCAACAACTTCAGGGCTGACCAAAAGTTAAAGTATGGTATTGAGGGCATTGTCCAAATGCCTCTTAAATGCTGACAGGCATGGGGCACTCCTGTATAGCTTCTGTGCAAAATACAGGACTGGCCTGGGTGGGATTATGTCTGCCAAGGTCTATTGCTATTTGCTGTGTGCCGAGTCTTGGTGTAGTTTGGTGACTGCCATCCGTGCTGCTCTAATGAGACACACGGGAAAGGGATGAAGGTTGGAAATGGGCGATTTTGCACTGTGCACTCGTGGGCTCTCTGTGTCCATCCATGTGGTCCTGATCTTTGGATCATACGATTTGTGGTTCAGGTCTACAGCTTGGGTGGAAAGACAGGGGAGAAGGCAAGGGAAAGTCAAACAGAAGAATTTAGGACCTGTATTTCTCATGCGTATCCCAGCATGCAGGAGACAGGATGGATGCTTGCTCATTCCTCAAAAACTAACCGAGTACAAGGCAAGGACCGTACCTTCAGGGAAATCCCATCCCCAAATCACTCTCTGTGTTTGCATACCTTATACAAACTCCATGCAAACCTCTGACGAAGTGGAATGCTATGCAATCTAAGGGTCCTTTTTGTACCACCAGAATTTCCCATGATGTGACTATTTTAAGGAGGCTGTAGGCAGGTCAAAGTCATATAAAGCAAGAAATGGGCACACTTGAGGCTCCTAATCTTTGGAAGGGGGGGGAACTGAAGTGCTGTTCTCCCTTGCAGAGCTTCCCCTGAGCCCAATTTCAGAGAAGGATGTTCCAAGAGGATGAGAGGAAAGAAGAGTTCAGTCCTTGGGCTACGGAGGGAGCAGACCGTCTGAAATGTTACGTTAAACTAGGTTTAATAGTAAGATTGTGAACTCTAGATCTGCAGATGTTCAGGAAAGAAGTGGAAGTCATCAGCTATCCTCCTGAGGGAGCTGAAATACTGGAAGTGCTAAGGAGACTCCTTCCTCGGAAGCTAAATCATAATAATCCAAACAATGTCGTTTGGCCATGTTTGTAACTTTGTTTTATTTTGGGCAATCTGTATTAAACTCCTGAGTAAATCTTGTCTAGTGGTGAAGCTGGCTGGGTGCCCTGATGTACACCGAAGTGCTGCACTCCAGTCGCAGTCTTTAAAATCAGGGTCTTAGACCACCTTCTCTCCCTGCCCAGATGCCTGCAGCAGGTTCAGGGCACCCAGAAAGCATCGGGTACCTTTCCTTCAAGCTGCACTAGTCTTTGCAGATGGCGGTAACATGGGAATCTGTGTGGAAGATGCATTTTTGGGGATCATCAGGTACACACAGGAAAGTGGTGGGTAATCCCAACCTCTCCAAGTCCTTATGATGGGCAGCACTTTTACTTACAGACCTAAGAGCAGAGACCTGCTAAAGTGTGGGCCACGTTGATTTTCTGGGACACTCCATCTTTCTGCATTTGCAGGGTAAAGTAAAAAAAAAAAACCAAAAACCACCAACAGATTTTTGCCCTTTCGTTTTAAAAATGAAATGGAGATGAAAATGAACTTCCAATCTGACTACTGCTGATCACTGACCAAAATGACTCCTAAAACATTCATGGAAAATCTCTACGGAAAAAACGGCTTGGAAGAAATCAGATTATATTAGTTTGCTTAGCTGTGCCCTCAACACACAGAGGTTTGGACTTTGTTTGCATGTACTTAGCAGAGATGGACAAAAACCTTCACCATGTGCCTTCTGAAGGATGCAGTGACGGGAGTGATGGAGCTGAGCATACCGGGATCCCACCAGCACCGGAACGGTGCATCTTCTGGGTTTTGGGAGGCAAAGAAATGTTTGAAAAGATTGAATGCAGCCAATGGAAAAAAGAATTCATTTCAATAAAGTTCGGTCCCTCTCATAGATAGGTGGCTTCTGTGATCCACAGCATGCAGGTGATATGACCAAGGTAGCCACTACCCACTGGTACAGAGCAACTTAGGGAGAGGTGGGAAAAGATGTGTTTTGTTAAGGACCATACCCCAGCTCTCCAGTAAGGTTTCCACACCCCAGTGGAACACAATGCTGAATTCTGTGCCAATTCAGGGCTGATCAAGTTAAAGCACTGTCCAAATGCCTCGTAAACACTGGCAGCCTTGGGGCATCGACTGCCTCTCCAGGAAGCCTATTTCAGGATTTGACTACCCTCTTGGTAAAGAACACTGAAACAGTAGTAACATTCACCCATAACAAAGCAAAAACATAAAGCACTTCCTTACCAAAAAGGAACACATTACTAGTGACCTCCAGATAGTTATTGCTCCCTTTCCTGAAGTGCATTTAAATCCTTTCCAAGTTGCACTCATTCTGTCTCTAGCTGTAACACATCATTGCCTCAGAATCGTTTCAATGCTTTTTAAAAGGCATATATTCTTTAAAAAGGCTAATACTCTCACTTAGTCTGAAGTAATGTTCTGTTCAAAACAAGTGTTCCTTAGTAAACATGAGAGAATATTAAAAAACACCACAAAAACAGGGCATACATTTGGGGAAACACACCATCTTAATTTCAAAGCTGATTTGGTTACTTGATATTACAGCCTGATCTTGAAAGTACAGAATCTGGAAAAAGGAAATATTTCCAGATGCACTTCCACCTTGCAAATGTGGGTTTTAGCTTAACCAGAACCAACAGGATAAAGCCCTTGAATTTCAATACACAAGAAGTTAGTCTAGAGACTGGTCAACAACAGTATAGTAAGTACCTCCTGCACATTGACATGAACAGCATAAGCAGAATAAAAAGACAAATTTATATAAAATCTGGCCGACACAAAGCAGACAGAGCTACAGAAAACAGAGAATGAAAACTCAGTAATTTCTGTAGCCACTGCACATTTGGGAACTTTAAGACTACTCTACATCCTTTCTCTACAGATGTTCTTTTTCCACTTAAAGCACAAAGTACACAAAAATACTTTGTTTTTATAATCTCTAGTTCTAAAATCAAGAGGCAGAAATTTTTAAACTATACAAATAGGTACACCTTGGTACTGGACACGCCTATTCAAAACTAAAGTCTACTGAATAACAGAGGACTACAAAATAACCAAATACAAGCTAAAAGAACAGCAGTGTACATTTGGAAAGGAGACTAAAATAGGAAATACATATCATTTTCACTGACATGTGACATTCTAGTTAACATTCAGGTCACATTATATCATCAAAAAGTCCAAACACAGAACTACAGTTTACAGACTTAAAAGCAATTGCTTCAAATCAATACTGAAGTGGCTTGTCTGAGGAGCAGACACAACTTAAAACTCATGGCTGCACCCTGGACCAAGAGGCCCAGGCCTTGAATAGTGAGACTAACTAGTATGAACCAGCATAAAGGTACCAAAGATCACCTGAAGAAGTCTAGTGCTAAAAAAATGGTACCATAGATACCAATTCTGATAACTGTTCAGTACCAAAGAAAGTTTTCCCTCAGCTAAAAAGTCTGTCCTTTGTTGTTCCTGACTTGCACAGGATTGTATTTCCTTTACATTTCATTTGTCTTCTGTGGCTCTCTTCCTCTCCTCTTCAGCTTTATTCTCATTAAATTCCTGCAAACTAGTAAAGCACACTTTTCCTACTCTGTAGGATACGGTAAGTCAGCTCCACAATTCCTGCTCCAATGTTCACTCCAACAGAGATTTCATCTAGTTAGACAGTTAGATATACCTAATCTTACAGTCTATCCTCTAGACTGAGTTCCTAGCTAGTTAGTTACTGAAAAAAGCGCATTTAGATAGTGTTGCATTCAACAGGCACTAGAGACTTTAATCAAAATAAGACTGAAAAATTCAAACTGATTCATGCCCACAAAATTCCCCAAACATAAGCACAAGATATTGTGTGTAACGTAACTGACAATCTAGAGTATTGCCACAAAGCAACACAGCCAGACTTAAAAGTTACAAACCTGCAACACATTTAAAGACTGAGAAGACTTCCCATCAGAGGGGCAGGGCAAGATTTATCAGCATACAGGAGAGAACTCCTTAGAGAAAGTTGGCTTCATCTGAGTGTTCAGAAGTAGAGTAGCTCTGCTTGACCCTGAAGCAGCTCCTACCTATCCGTCAGGCCAAAAGAAGATTTCTCATCCAACGCACAAGATGAATACACAAAATATACTTAAGTACAGCTTGTACAACATACAAATTACCCTATTTATAATGTACATTTGATTTCATACCAATGAGACATGAAATAAGTTATCACCAAGATTTTGAAAGATACGCCACCAAGCAGATGGCTAGATGTCAGACAAAAACAAAGCAAGAGCAGTTATTCAAGTGCCTTCATTAGTGAGTGGAAACACAAGTATTTGTGCTTCTGCTAACAAATTAACGTTATTTTGTTTTGTCTACTTCCTATTATTTCTTTCACATGGGGTTTAAGTTTTATTTTCTACAAAGTTATTACAAAACCTAACCTCATGCTACTTACTTGACTAAGAACTGTAATTGAAAAATATTTAGATAACTTCTCCCTGTCAAAAAAAACAACCCACCTACATTTTTTTTAATTTTCCTTGAGAAAGATGCTTCCCCAATTTCGTATGCTCTAATAGTGACCTAACAAAAGTAACAGGGCAGTTGCACACATCCCACATTCATATCGAACAGCATTTTTCTCAGAACACTGGAAGAAGGTGCTGAAGAGTGCAGTACAGTCTGCAAGCTGAAAGGAGAAGGGAAAAAAGTAAGTCAATTTTTTGGGTCAGTAGGACATCTGAAGGAACAGCAATATCACCTTCCCCTATCCCAAGAGTGAGACACACAGATTCAGAAAGTCAAATCAAAGTGCTCCAACCTTGGACTAATTTTTCCCTGCAGCTGAAGAAGCCCTGCCACTGAGCAGTGTCCTGCAGAACACTGCAGTCCTTTCACAATCTCTTCACTTGTTCTACAAGAGCTGAGAAAACAGCAAACAGCTTGTAAATTCGGTATCAGCATTGCCTTACTTTTATCTCCATTGCCACTTTGGCCTCTGGGTTACTTCTTAACAGCATATCCCAGGCTTTTTACTTCTAAAATGAGCAAGAAAGACTTCGTGCCTGCATATGAGTATGCTCAAACCAGACATGGGAAACAGCATATGAAAGAACAATTCTTCAGAGTTAAACCAAAGCGACTTTGAAAATATACTCCATGTTGAATTCATGACATGCTTGAAAACACACTTACCAGAACTCAAAACATGTGGACTTCGGCTTTTGTTTAATCAAGAGTGTGATCTTAAATATGCAACTATACTCTATTTTAGGAAAAGTACTAAAAACTAACAGACAAAAAGGATGCACCATAAAACATTCCAAAAATGTGCCTCGGATCTCAGCTGCACTCAAGATACTTAACCACTGCAAACTACAAAACTGAAGTGTGCACATTTTATCACTGTTAAGTCCTTATAACACAGAAAGAACTAGTATCTCAATTACAGAATTGATGACACGTCATCCCATGTGAGACCAATACATTCTGATTGATAGTATTCACTTATTTAATTAATTACCAAAACTAAGTTACTGTTTTCTTAAAACTAAAACATCACATCTTTTTTTTGGTTAAGATGTTCTAGACTAGTCTTGCCAAAGACCTGAAACTACATCAGGATTTTAAGGTTAAATGCAATCAGCTCCCCACAGTTATATTAATATATGTATACAGTATTTTTGTATGGCTTATGTATACGTACACACACCAGTAACATGCAATAGCTGCATGCAATAAAAAAAAAGTTAAAAGAAAAAAAAGAAGCCACTGATTTCTTGCAAAAGTGGGGAGGGAAGAGAAGTGGGCATAAAGGGGAAGCGGTACAAAGATAGTGAAAAGACAATTAAAAAACCTCCACCAAATCTGGTCTTAATTCTTCTTCACTTCTATTACTGCTCTCTGAAGCCAACTTTGTAGTCCACCCCAAATCAGCTCACAAAGATTTCACTGCAAATTTTACTCCAAAAAGCAACAAGTGCTTATAATCCATTCAGTTTCCCACAGTTAAAACAACTGTAGGCCAAATAAAGCTTTTAGGTATCAAAACCATATCTATTTTGTCACGTCAGTACTTCTCTAAATACAAGATACAATTCTTTGAAGAGACCAAACTTCTTACTGATTGCCTCGAACATCAAGCACGATACTGGTTTATTACATAGGATACTCATACAGATTTGTTTGTTTGTTTTCTCCAATTCAACAACAAACTTATGCCCCAAGGCTGCTAGCCAGATACTACTTGGACAAGAAAAGCTCTTACTTTGCTAGCACAGAATTGCAGGACTCTTCCTGCAATACGTCAGTCATTTTACGTATTAGCAGGAAACACTCAGGATTCTGTCACCCCCTAAAAAGTATTTAACAAAATGGTGCGAAAGTTTTCTCCCGGCAAACTCAAGCCTTGGAAATTCTTCAGAGCTCTTAAGAAATACAGGATTTTAAGAAATTGACATCTATTTTAGAACACCAGAGAAACTTTTTAAGATTTCTCACTTTTAACTCCTATTTTATAGCTCTTGAAGATGCTTCAAAACAAAAGGAAGTATCAAGGTTTACATATTACCTCTATTTTTCTCCTTACAAAGCTTAAAGGACATTGTAAGGAAATAATTACCCAGTCCAAGCAGCAGCAAATTCTAGCTAAAATCTACATCTGAACCTTCAGTAGAAATTATTTATTCTAACACACCTCCATATAACTAGTCTACATAGAAATTAACTCCTGATTTCTAAAGTGATGCTGTTTCAGGGCTTCAGCTGATGACTGAGTAGCTGACCTTAACATCAAAAGCATGTTGGCATTACAAGATATCCATTTGGTTCTTTACTAAGATTTTTTTTTTTTTTTCAACCCTTCATTTTTAATCTTACTCCCAGCTGAATTTAACACAGTGAGGCAGAGAGGTAATATACAAATTGTCTTTTAACAAAATCACTAAGAATTTCAAATTAAGGACACATTTTTAGCAGATACAGTTAAATTAGAGAACATTTAACAAGCAACACATCTGGGACCCTTTAAAGTGACTCAGCTAAGTTGCTGCATGCTGCTTGCTAATGATGCGAAATCACAGTTTCTACTGTCACAACTGTGATGTACCATTACCCCGTCACCCTCTTCTGAAAAAACACTGGTAAGATTGTGCTTGCTGACTCAATTTACTGAATGAAATCCATTAATTCTGCTAACTAGAAATTAGGTTTGGCCCTGTAAAACATTTCAGCAAAAGCAGTTACTAAAACATATGTTTAAGTAGTATGGTCTGACAAAGTTTAAAATGGTGAAGCCTTAATACATTCTTTCACTGAATGAAGGCCTAGAACAATTGTGCTAAACTCATTTTGAAAAACTCATGGCTAAACACTTGAGAATTTATAAAAATTAGAATGCATCATGTCAAGAAAACCACATTCTAGCTCAAATGCACCAAAAAGAACACCTAATTCATCTGAACCGAGTTTAGTAATTCACAAATCTCAGCATTGTTAAAAAGGTCAAATATTTCTTTTTCAACATACCAAATCTAGAAAGAACAACATTCATCTTCAAAAAGTCTAACATGCAAATAACAGAAAAATGCTTAAAGGTAAGGATCAGTGTCATAACAAGTGGACCACTGCTGCATTCTACCCAAAGTATCTGCCCCTGAACACTATCAACAAACAAAAACCCAATCACTCTGCATCTGGCCTACTTACAACTGCAAAGCTGATGAAAAACATCTACTAAAAATAATAACAAGTCTATTGGTTTATAAATAGAAATAAGCCTTCTCACAATGTTTGATTGAGTAACAATCCTGCAAAATACTATGATTTCCAGAACAAAATGACAGCTGTCATAGTGATTAATGCTCAACACAATCCTACATCACGTTATAAAAGCCAAGATAAATACACATAATAAAATGTACCAGCAGCACTATGCAGAAATATCACGATGGCGTTACACCTCTGAGCACAATAACATGGTTTCTTTTAAAAAAAAATAAAAAATCTTTCTTCAAGATTAGTGTTTGTGGTGAATATTTTCCACGTTAAATTCAATCACTGTATCTACTTACACCTGACTACCACGACATTGGGAACTGACTCAAAGTTAGCACTTCATCAATGAGTAACTTTAACTGCTAGCACAGATCAAACTGCTGTAAGCTTAACCAGTTCACTCTGCAGACATAACCCTTAAGATATATCCAAAACGTTACATTTCACGAATGAATGACCCACTTTTAATTCGGGTGCTGAAATCGGGCAGTGCCCCTCCAAAGTCGCCCAAATTCAGTCCGACGCTAAAATTAAACCCCAGCATAACGCTCTTCCCCCACGATGGAAACCACAGGTTTGCACTCCCTGGTTTACCCACACCGTTATCAGCAGGACAAACAGGTCCCCGTACCTCCGCGTGAAGATACATCTGCGGAACCAGGACCTCAGAAAGAGTGGTGGGGGGGGAAGCAATCCTCCTCCAGCCTTCAGGTCCCCCAGCAGGAGAGGCACCGGGCATGCAGGAGGCCGGGGCTCAGCAGAGGCCGCACACGCAGCTCCGCCGACCGAGCATCCCCCGAGCACCCCCATTCCCGGAGAGATGACACCCCCGCCCGGTTGCCTCTCGCCACGTGACCTCCTTCTTCTTCCTCCTCCTCCTCTCCCCGCCCCCGCACTCCGCCGTTCCTGTCCCCCCGCCCCAGCAGGACAGCGGGCGCCGTACCGGGGTGGGGGGGAAGGGGGACAAAGCCGCCCCTGAAGGAGCGGACCGCCCGCCGGGCCCCCCGCCTTCCCCTCCCCAGGGAGAGCGGCGGCACCGGCGCGGGAGGAAGGCCGGGGAAGGCCGCAACGGCCTGCGGCGGGGCCGCGCGCTGCACCACCGCGCGCTGCACCCCCGTCCCCGCCGCCCTCGCGCCGCTCCCCTCAGCCGCGGCCTCCCCGCCGGGGCGGCGGCTCCCGCCTCCAGGCCGCACCTCCGCCGGCAACGCGCCCCGCATCCCTCTCGGCGTCTTCCCTCCCCTCGCCCACCTTCCCCGAGGCTCCCCGCCGCCGGGCGACGGAGCGGCGGCGACGCTTTACCTCGGAACGCGCCGCTCCGGCCCGAGGGAAGGAGAGGGCCCGCACCGCGGCCCGGCACCGCCGCAGGCCCCGGGGACTGGCGGGGCGGGGCCGGGCGCGGAAGGGGGCGGGGGCGGGCCCCGGAGGGGGCGGTGCCTGCCCGGGAGGCGGGGCTTAGCCCACCGAGCCCTCCGGTGGCGCGGCGGCGAGTGGTTTTCAACTTAATGAAGGGTGAGGGATGCGCCGCGGTGGCTCCGGGCTTGGGGGGGGTCCCGGTACCTCCCCGCCGCTGTCGCTGCCGGCTCGGGCTTTGCCACGGCCCGGCCCGGCCGTGGTGCGAGGGCTCAGGCGTCGAGCGGCGCTGTGGGCTGAGGCCGGGCAGAGTCGGGGGTGGCCCACGCGTGGCCGTGTGCCCCACGCGTGGCCGCGTACACCGCGGTGGGGGCTCTTCTCTTTCAATGTGGGCGCCCCCGAGTTGTGGTGAAGCGATCAAAACGAGCAGTGAGGCTGATTAACTTGTCGTTGGCCTAAATTCCGCTTAAGCTCCTGTGCCTTGTCATAGCAGAGTCCTGATATTTACAGAGATTAGCAGCAGGAAATCCCAGCGTGACTGGCATCATTGTGCAAATGTGACAGAAACTCAACCAACCAGCCACTTAAGAAAACCATCCTGTCCTTATTGAGGCCCAAAGCTTGCCAAATGCTCGTATATGTCATCAAGTTTGCAGTTCAGTGTTGAAGGCTACAGCCACAATACATAGAATCACAGAATCTCCTAGATTGGAAAAGACCTGTAAGATCGTCTAGTCCAATCATTAACCTAACACTGACAAGCCCACCACTAACCCACGTCCCTAAGCACTATATCTACACAACCTTTAAATACCTCCAGGGATGGGGACTCCACCACTGCCTCGGGTAAGGCATTCCAATGCCTGATGACCCTTTCAGTAAAGAAATTCTTCCTAATATCCAATCTAAACTTCGCTTGGCGCAACTTGAAGCCATTTCCTCTTGTAACATCTCTTCTAACAAAAAAATCTACAGAGATAATGTGCTCTGCCATACATATCAAGTTATACAGAGCAAAGAGCAAAGTAAAATTCATCGACGCTGTTGCATTAGAGCAGGGAAATGGAGGAAGAAGGATTAAAGGAGAGGTCTAGAAAAAAAGCTGCAACTATCCAGTTCGTGGTCTCCCGCCCCATCTTGCCTGGCTCTGCAAGACCCATCACATCTTCAGGGAGATCCGGGCACAGCGCTGCAGCAAGGTGATGCTGACTGCTGGGGTGTTCAACCTGGAGTTAGAACAGAGCTGGAAACAAGTACCCTAAGCATTTATTATAAAAACCATTACGGTGAATGACAGCTGAGGTGAATGGCTACATCTTTGTTCCACAAATGCAGAAACTGAAATAAAATGGCCAGTCCACTACTGCCTCTCGTTAATGGGAAGAGAGAGGAATTCCTTTAGGTGTGAGGAAAATCTTGCAAGAGCTTTTTTTTTGCTAATCATTTTTTCTTAATGAAAGTCTGTAAACACATAGTAATTTTATGCACTTTTATCTTTTTTACCCATATTAGCTTATTTTGATTATATTTCTTTGGGTTTTTTTTCAGAGTTACTGTACTAAAGATCACCTCAGGCTTTCCAGCAGGCATCTATACTTAGGGATTACTGTTACTTTTCATACAAATGCAAAGAGAAAGACTTTTGAATCTCAGTGGCAGGCTGTATTTGAATTATCTGTCACCAAATAGTTTTGATACAAGTTGTTTAACACATTACACAGCAAAAGCAGCAGCCCTCAGTCACTGCATACATCGAAATAAATATATCCTGAAATAAAGTGTGGTTGACATTTAGCTGAACAGATTAGGAGCATAATTTGTGAAAACGCATGAAAAGCCACTGTTATTCAGGTGTCGTGAGTGGTTATCGAACTATTAAAAAACCCAGTGTTACATCTTGAAAACATAGCCAAACTCAATAAATAAAGGCTAGCTTTCAGCTAACTAAAGCTCATGCAGGCTGTGTAACCACTAACATCACAAGTAAAGTAGAACTGTCTGATGGAATGAATTGTTACAAACCAATAAAGTAATATGATAGTTATAACCAGCTGAGACTCAGGCCTGATAGCCATACACATTCACAGAAATCTCTGTCTTAAGATAACAAACTGATGTATGAAGACCTGTCAGTTTAATGTTTGAGTCTCTTCCTCCTTCTAGGTGGCCTATCTCCTCTATTCTGCTGGCTTTGACAAAATACCACCTTACAGAATCTCACTGAGGAGAAAACAGTGTTCTGCTTTTCCTGTTCTTCACTGTGTGTGGAGAGGATCCTGATGGGTGAACTCTTTCAGTTCCTACTGCAAGGAGTCAGAGACACCTTGTCTTGCATTATTCAAGGAAATTCAAGTAATGTTTGTTGAGAAGACTTCACTAAGCTTTACTAAAAATAGTAATTAAAATGCTTAGCACAATATACTAAAGCTATGCTTTCAAATCTACTGAAATTCTGAGAATCAAAATATCTTTTGTGTACCACACCCAGTATTATTACTGGATGCCTTAATTTCAGATCATCTTAGTGAGCTAAAGGACACCTTAATTTTAGGAGCTCATAATCAACTTCTGCTTTTGGGTAAAAAATTGAGAGATTTATGGATTTACATTCAGTAACCACTCAAGTAACTTTAGACAGATTACACCATATAGAAGTTGGCTTTGAAAGTCCTTATTTACGAACAAATTTAACCAAGCAATCTTGTGATTGCAATGCTGTCCAAAGAGAGGAGATTTAGCAGTGCAGACTTGGAAAAAATCAGCTGAGCATGGGCTAATGGGCTAGTTTTTCCAGGCCACGTGGAGGTATTTTCCTAACCTTCAGTGGATCTGAACATAGGGAAAGAGACAACAGTTAGATTGCATAAGGACGGACTCTGCAGTTTCTTCAATAATGCTTTCCTAACAGAGCCATGTCTCTCTGTCCTGATGCTGAAGTTTGAATGTGAGTAACTGAGCTTTGTGTGCAGGTAATGGAGTGCCTGCTCCACCTTCCAAAGGAGTGGAGCAGGTTGCACGTAGATCTTGGACAACATTCCACTTAAATTGTTACCTTGGAGTGTGTTCACGTGTGCCTATTACAAGGCATTAAGGAAAGAGTGTCTGTAATCTTCTGGAGCAAGAGAAATGGAAAGAGAAGCTCAGGGTGAGGACTCATAATTTACATCCTAAAGCCTTCATCATTTGGTTTTCCTCTGCTTCTATTTAAGTTCCTATTTTCAGTCTTTAGATCTGCTCCCACTGTTAAAAACTGAGTGGCAATAGTAGGTTCTTTGGCAGAATAAGTAGCCAGCAAGCAGGACAGGTTAATATTTGTGTATAGTTCTCTATATGCTTATTCTCATCTTTATATTCTTTCCTTCTGAGGAAAGACCATTAGGGTTCCATACTTCTTTGAGGGCTGAAGGAATCCTAATTCCATATTCAGAAGTGCTATCGCTACTTGACAGACAATAGGTAAAATCTAATTAAAGCCATTGGATGTAAACGGCTTTCTAGATTCCTCAGCTTTAAGCTGTGGCAGGGGCAGGGCAGGAGCAGGGCCAAATACGCCTGAGCTCTTCCTAATGCTGCTCTGTAGAAAGAGGATGTGTCAGTCTGCAATACTGGAGGGGTGGAGGGGGCTTTGGGAAGGAGCAAGAAGGCCTTCTTGTCACTTGGCTTTACCAGGGGGTGCATTGCAGTATAGAGCTTCCCAGCCTGTGCTGGAACTGGAATATGGCTAATCTTTTCCACGTGATCCTTCACCCAGGGCAATTAGCAGGTCTAAAGGCAGGGTGTCTCAGTTAAGGTAGGGCACTGCTCTTTGCTGTCCACGGTGGCTTTGGGACATCTGTTAATTGCTCTCACAGCAGCTAATGCTCTAACGTGAAGCCTGGGCACTGCAACAGTTATCTCTAATATGCCTCATTACATCAGGTAGATGGCTGTACGATGAGCCACTTTCTGATGTAAGAGTCTCAAGTATTCCTTCCTGCTCTTTCATGCTGTTGTAAACAACCGAAATGAGTCAGTTGGTTCCTGCAACAGAACATACATAAATAATCCTGTAATTAAACATAGTGTCTAAAGATAGACAGTAAGATGTACAGAGTCATTACACCCCAAAATCCCCTTTAAAATCAAAGGAACTGATCTGCTTAGATACATTTAAGGATGTGGTGGTGGGAGGTTCATACTCCTGTGCATGACTGGTTCTCAAACCTCAAGTTGCAAGCCTGTGACCAAAGACATCCCTAGCTAGCTGAGTTAACACCTCTGCTTCTCTAGCTGGTAAGCTCTTAGTGTCTATTTCTCCTTCAAGAAAAGTGAAGTAGGTTGCCCTGGGAGCAATCAGGTAACATCCCAACTGTGCTGTCTCTTTGGGAGGCAATCAAATGTTTCTACTAAAGAGCAGGAAGAAAAAGAGTCTCTTGACTAAGAAGTTACAGAGTGCAAAGTTCAGATTCTCACCTAACTTGCCTATTACACTTCAGTCTTGGAGCTGATGTTAATGCTTTCTTCCATGATGTGGTTCAATTTAAGTGAAGGAACCAGCCGGTGTAGGAACTGTAAGCTCACCCTGTGGCAAGAAAATGACTAAGCAAAACCGAGAGCCAAACTCCAGCCATTTGTCAGGCATTGAAATAAAACACATTCTTTTTTCGGTCTTTTTTTTTTTAGGATGACGTGATGGTATTAGTGCAAGCAGTAATTGCTGCTTAATATTCAGCACAGTAGCTGAGCAGCACTGTTCAGCATATTTCATAGCAATACCATATTAAAAGGCTGACGTGCCACTTCTGCAGGCACCCTTTGCATGCCATGAAATTAGGTACTTTTTACATACCTTTGTGTTCTCAAATGCTAAAAGCCCCCAAATTTCTAGCAGGTGCACGAATCAAACTTTGTAACCCTCTGCTCTGAAAAGAACCTCTCCTGCCCTTGAAAAGAAACAATCCAAAAATCCCATTCTCTCTGATGTTAATGGGAGCATTATTTGACTGAAACCCACAGCAGTTTGCCAGTCATCTGAGTGACTTGTTCTTCTGAGTGAAATGTTCTTCTCTGAGCTCTTGCCTGTCATGAAAGCAAAACAAATCCTATCTTTAAGATAAGAGCTTATTCACTTGGGAGGAAGAAAGAAGTGCTTGTACTTTAGTTTTAAACAAAAGACCACTTTGAATTTCAGTTGGCTTTTGGAAAGTGCTTTGAGCATACAGAATGCTGCTGGGCCATTTCACAGCTGATTCTTCATTTTTTTGGCTGTGCACACTCATGTTCTATCTCTCTGCAAACTCTTTGTCTTTTCCACTTCAACTGCCTTATCTTTCTAATGCATATTATTATTTTCTATTAATTTTCCCTCATCAGTTCCTCTCCATTCCACCTACAGACACTCTGTATCTATACATGACTCTTTCAAATTGTGCTTCCTTTTTCTTTTGTATCGAGCCTCTGCCCTAGGGAAAAGTGCTGTCACCCCCAGTTGGAGTTTATGAGTTCAGTGAGTGTAAAAATGAGCAGCCTCAAACATTTAATGGAGTTTTTACAGGTTTTTTTCCCTAGAACCTGATGATAAACCCTCTACCTTTACCTAAAACAATCTTGCTATCTTTATCAAAAACCTTCTTTATGCAATCCTTATAGGCATCAATAATTGCCCCATTCTTAGCTATGTTTTTGTGCACAAACTGCTATATATACACTCTACTCTCCATCTGCTTTATTCTCTTTTATCTGTTTTTATGTATTTCTGGGTTTAACTCTCCATGGATTCCACCTAAACAAATTCCTTCATGCATATAAATATATCTTGTAATGTTAACCTTAGCAATATGTGTATATGCTTGTAGGACCAAATGAACATCTGGTAGTTTCATGAAGCTTAAAGAGGAAGACATTATTTTTGTCATTCTTGTGACCAGACTTATTGAAACAAAAATGTTTAAATGAAAAAGGAGAACTAAAAATTACAAAAACACCCCAACACCCTAGGCTGGAAGTTTTAAGTATGACCCTTTGATATGCTTTACTCTGCCAAAAGAGGAAATATGTCCAGATTACTGTACAGAAACTGCCCTGTAAGCAAGACAGGGTGTTTCACCAAACTGGACTTTACCCAAGAAGTATTTATATTGCTCACTCTACAAAGCCTGAGACAGCACACCAACAGAGTTAAGTACAGTTGCAGCCTTCAATAAACAAATTTAGAGTTATGGTATTAACAGTATGACTGTCATCATCTCAGTAGACAGTCGATACCTCTCAGATTTTAGACTTACGTGGTTAACGATGTAGTACTAAGAAGAGAGTAACTATTTCCCAGATAGTATGCATACGTGCGAAGTCCTTTGCCCACAGTTATGCTCAATTACATTTTCTGAACATAAATATACTGAACTCTAAGGAAATAATGTGTATTTAAAGCACTGGCGGTTCTAGAATGGTTGAAAATGCTGACATGTTGCTTCAGCAAAAGGGTTGTTTAAAAGGCTGTTTTAACAAAAGCTGTTCAAAACAATTTGAAAGGGGCGCTGAAATAGGTGCTTTCCATTTTTTTAATCTTAAATGGCTGTGGAGTCAGTAGGTCCCTCTAGCCCTGGTTCCCTCCCCCGTCTTCTCTGTTTTGCTTTAGGGATGTTCTAGTAGGAACACCACGAACATCAAATACATTGTTCCTGTCTGAATGACAAACATTTTCCTGAGTAAAACATTTGTGGGGAATTCTGAGTAAGTGGATGAAAAAGTACTAATTCATGTAAATAAAAAATAAGACAAAAGGAATTATGCAAGTGGCAAGGAAACCTGAAAATTTCAAATGACTAAACCTTGTGCTTTATTTTTTTTTCCTCCATGCTTCAGCACATGATCACACAAGTGAATATCAGATTTTAAGGTATCTACAGTCCTTTGTCACAAAACAATATACACAAAACCAGCACAATGAACTGCAGAATCCACCTATTAATCTTCTGTGATCAAATTTAATGAAGCTTGTGTATTCTGTTCTTTTAACTCACTCCTAACTGAAAGATGTCATGTACTTCTTTCTATCTCTTTTACTGTTCCCACAACTGCAATTTCTTGTGAAATTCCCATGCAGTTTGGGTTTGTTTTCTAAAATAATATACATGGACCTCATACGATGTACTTGGATGCATTTTCAGCTGAATCTGGTTAGGTGAGTCACTCCAACCTGAGAGGCCCCTTTTCGAAGCCACTGTTCAGGACCTGTGCTGGTACGGCACCTACTTCTTCAGATTAGTCCCTTGCAAAGCCCCTTTTGGCTTGAGGGGGATATAAAGCCTATTTCAAGGTGCACAGTAAGGATCTTTCAAGCTGCTCAGAAATGTAATGGTCTCTGGGTGGGTACAACCGGGACGCTGGTCCTGTGCAACAGTCCTACCAACAAACTCAGGGAAGCGGCTTTTTTTGTTTCTTTTCTTGTCCATGAACCGCTTTCTGGCGGGTGTAGACCAGAGACTGGGTGACGGTCGGGCCGGAGAGCCGGTGTGTGTGAGCCGCAGCTCGGCCCCGGGCGGGTGCCCGGTGGGTGGCGGAGAGGGCTGGTAGGGTGTCCCGTCCGCCCCGGCGCGGCGCGCAGCCCCCGGCGGCAGCGCGCCGCCTCGCCCGGGGAAAGGCGCCGGAACCGCTTTTTCGGGGGCGGGAAGCCAGCCCCCTCTTCTGGGCAACCGGCACGCTGCACTTTTCTGCTCCGGCAAGCAAAGCCGAGAACGGGCGGGCGATGTTTCGGCCGAGCCCGGTGTGGCGGCGTATCGGCGCTTCCTCCGAAAAGTCGGGCTCGGCCAGCCGGGGCGGAGACGTTTCTCTCGTCCATGCTTGGAAAGGACCGTAAAAGTCACCTGTGGCTCAGCACGGCAACAAACGCTATCTTGCAAGAAAAGACTGCCTGTCTCATCAAACAAAAGATACCCTGGAAAGGATGAAATTAATTTGGCCCTGAAAACGCAGAAGCTGGATGCTAGAGATGAGATAGGGAAGAACAGCATATTCTGACAAAAGGCCTTCAGCCTTGTGAAGTACCTTGTCAGCGTTCGTTTGGTTGTCAGCCAAGCTAAAACACTGTGCTATTCTCGTTCTTAAGAGTTCAGTCTAGCAATCCTGAAGCACTGCACTGTAAAGAGAAGGAAAAAGATGTCTATGAAAGTTAAAAAATACCATCTGACCCGATACAACTGTATTTGAAGTAGCTCTTGTAGAAGCCTTACAAAAGAAAAAGAAACATTATTTCCAGGTTTTTGTCCAGGAGTGTTTCCTTCTCTCCAGGAAATAACACTGCAGGAGAAAATCATTGTTTTGTGTAGCCATCTTTTTATCAGAGACGACAATTTTGTCATCTGTATTGCAGCGGACTGCAACTTTCTAAAAACAGGGCTGGATGCAACAGATCAAGGTTACATGCATTACAGACATTAAAAGATTTTTAGTTAGTGAAATGGAGATATGAAACATACTGTATTTCATAACAATTTGAACCCATGTAGATAAATTTGGATGAATAAATTAATTCAGCGGGCATCAAGAGCATTATCTTTCCTCACATATTTAATAAAGAAAGATACTTCATATGTAAAAGTAGAGACGACATTCTATTTCCTTTTATGCTAAGATTGCATTCAGCTGTAATTTATTTGCAATAAATGGTTCTGCAACTTTAAAATCATACAGATTATTATAGTGATATATTTTGTGTAATGTTATACTGGTACATATTGATACAAGTGAGAGAACACAATTTAATAGACAGCATATACATAAGAGAATACCAGTTAAAGAAGAGGTAACCAAATCACCAGCTTCAAAAATCTAACCTTAGCTTTAGAAAATGAAGCTTTTCTAGAGATTAAGCAAATGTTGATAATAATTTGTATTTTTAGTTAAGAATTCTTAAACCTGATGAATAAAATTCCTCACAGAAACTAGTTTGAGTTCAAAAAGACTGTAAACATAAAGTGTAGATCGTTTGAGAAACTTTATATTAAAGCTGATTATTTCAGTTGCAAAAGAATGTGCTTGGTATAGGTGCTTAAAAAGGGAGAGAGGCTGCTCTTCTAATGCTGTATTGGGCTCTGCCCTGCACTACAGAAATGGGTAAGGAAACCTAAAACCATCCCTCGTTATGGTGGGAAATCCCATCCGTTGTGTAGAGAGTGTAGAGCAGCACAAGCAGCTGTGGGCTGCGACCTCTGTCGCCGACTATGTGGGAGCTGGATTTGATTTTTTGAGATATGTTTTGACTGGTAGTTCATTTAGGTACATTTAGGTTCATTTAGGACAACCAATTCCCTTTCCAGCACACAAGAGAAACTCTTAAATCGTCATCTTGTGGCACTGAGCCCACAAAACTGTGTCCCCTGTGGGCACAGACTTTGATTTTGAACTTGCACCTTATTAACGACTGGCATTGTTGCCAGGGTTGTGACTTCATTCACACAAGCCTCGTTTGCTCAGGAATACCTCATCGAACTTCTCTTGAAGCCCTCCTGCCCTGAGCAGTGTTACGTCTTGCCGCTCGCCAGGCAGCCAGGGGAGATGTGGTGGGTGCGTCGCTCCCAGAGCGAGGGCTGATGGAAAAGATGCTTTCCTCCTGGCTCTGCTGATTTCTTTCCTCTTGTTTATGGTAGGACCATGCTGCAATTATTACACATTTCCCAAGTGCGTTCACAGTTACACTTTGTTACTTCCTTGCTGGGAAATACTGTCTTGTTCTCTTTCTGTGATTGCCCTCCAGGGAGAGAAACATGCACGCAATTAATGGGTGATTATTCGGCTCCAAGCTGGCACCTGTTGCTGCACAATGGCATTGACGGCTTAAGCCTTTCCCACACGGGGCAGCAGCTCTGCCAAAAGTTGGTGTCTAACCACACGTGGCAGCAGACGCTGTCTGCAAGCATGGTGGGCACCCACGTGCGTCACCCCCAAGACTTCAGGGTTCTGAGGATGCGTTGGCCAGCAAAGAGATGTGGAGGATCATTCATCCCGGCCTCATTTCAGACCTTGGGAAGATTTGGAAACCATCTGCACCTCGGTTTTGTTAATCACTGTGCTGGCAGGGACACTCCTAGGACGTTCTTCAGGGATGCAGGACTTAAAAGCCACTTTGTTGGGCTGTTAAAGGTGCAGATCAAGTTACTGTGTTTGAGGATGGTGATAGCTAGATTTCAAGCGGGGCTGGAATAGGGACTCCCAAAGGTGGATTTTTTTCCTGGAACAGCTATTTAGCAAGTGTGGAATCAGATGAAGAGCAGAATAATTAACTTACTCTTGTACCAAATAAAGTATTCAATTTGAAGGCTACATAGTGACCCTTTGTTAGGCAGTGTAGTGATAAGATGAGGGGTAATAGTTTTAAACTGAAAGAGGGTAGATTTAGATTAGATATTAGGAAGAAATTCTTTACTGTGAGGGTGGTGAGGCACTGGAACAGGTTGCCCAGAGAAGCTGTGGATGCCCCACACCTAGAGGTGTTCAAGGCCAGGCTGGATGGGGCTTTGAGCAACCTGGTCTAGTGGGAGGTGTCTATGCCCAGGGCAGGGGGATTGGAACTAGATGATCTTTAAGGTCCCTTCTAACTCCAACCATTTTATGATTCTATGATATGAAGGCTTCAAAGTTAATAGACCACACTTTATGCAGTTCTGGGGCAGAGACTAAGAGGCAGGTGCAGAAAGGTAGTTCAAAGAGATTAATTCAAAAAGGGAGTTAGACAAATTAATAGACCACAGGTTCATGTACAAATAGTAAAGAAGTAATAGATAGAGACCAAATTTTATTCCCTTTTATGCAGAAGTTGCATTCAGCTGGAATTTATTTGCAATAAATGATACTGCAACTTTAAATAACTCACAGATTTTTATAGTGAGGATATGTAAGGATCTGTGAGTGGAGAGGTGCAGAGACATACATACTCCTCTACTGCTAAATGCTTTCATAAATATCTGTAGACGTGAGCCCATTCAGAAGGTGTCAAAGAGCTGAAGGCTGCAGTCGGAAGCAGTGGGCCATGTCCCCAGCGCCAAGTTACAGCCTTCAAAGGCAAGATCTCAGCTTCCAAAGGAGAAAGTCTTTCTCAGACAAATGTTTATTTTAAAAGTATTATCTGCCTGAGCCTCTATAAAGAAGAACTAGGCTTGGTTTGTTTGTTTTCCTTCCAGCCTTTGGGATCCAGGCCTAGATTTTTTTAGCATAGTACAAGTAATGGGAGCAGTTCTGGTCTGGTTAAAGCCAGTGTTTGCCTTTAGAAAGAGATTTCAAATGAAGGAAACAGTAACAAACACTGAAACAGGGGAGGGGGGGGGGGGATGATGATGTATCAGGGCCAAAGTAAGCTTGCTTAATGTTCCTGTGACCTAATCCATAAATGTAACCAGAACCTTTCCCCTTTCTACTTTTTGAAAACATAAGTTATGATACATTTAGGGCTAATTAGAAAAACATTTTAATTTTTTGAACTGGTGGTGAAGTGTGAACTAGTTCCCTTGCATTTTGAATTATGTTAGTTAATTCTGAAAGTCAATGAGAACAGTTTGCTTGGCATAAACACAGTAGTGCTGTTGCTTTTTGAAAGGGGATCAGACTGCATCAGGTATGTGGCAACACACTTGGAAGAGGAGGATGGTAACTGCAACAGTGCAGGTGAGGTACAAAGTACAGAAAAACAAGGTGAGCCTCCAAGGAGTGCTGCTACTGCAAGAGCAAGATACTCAACCAATACCTCAAAATCAGTTCGTAACTGACTTGCTGACTTTTGGTCTGCATGCAGATCTCCCAGATGTTATTGTTGGGATCGTTCCGACAATAAAAATGAAAGCGTAACAGCAAATATGTTATCTGTGCCCTAAATTCACACGGTTAACAAATACAGCTGGGAGACCAGCTGGCAAGGTTGCCAGAAGTACAGATAACAAAGCAGCAAATCAGCAGAGAAGAAATGGTTCCAGGGCCAAATGGAAATGCGTAAGAAACTTTTCTGTTTAATAGGTACCTTAGTGAAGAGGAATGCAGATAAGCATGTTACATCAGAAGTCCCATACAAAAAAACAGTCGGGAAAGAGCTTTAAAAGTGATGGCTAAGTCAGAAAAGTGTGTTCTACTGATGTATTAGTAGTATCTACTAACAAAGAAGACAAAGCTAAGCAAGCCATGTATTGATAAATTACGGCAGTGTTTTTGTAGACTGTTCTGCTTATAACATAAAAAAAAGCAATAAGGACTTGAAAATATTTGTTTTTACTGATTGAAATCCTGTGTATTGGGCACTAGTACAGAGTTACGGTAAGCCTGAACTTTTCACATCTCATTCACAAGTGATGGGACAGGATAGAAAGCTGATGTTTCAGTTGTGGCTTGGTTCTACTCTATTGTATTTTATTATAATTACACTGGTTTGAGAGTGAAATTACTGATGAAGTGGCGCATGATTCCCATGTCAACATAAAACCTCTACAAACAAGGATTTGGTCTCTAAAATACACACATCACAACATACTATCCTATCATTTACATCTGACAAGACATATCCAGTGTTTTGGTTGGCCATCAAATACAAGGGAATAGCCAAGTTTCCAACAGCTTCACTTTCCAAACTTTAAATCAGACTTCAAAAGCTGTAGAAATGCAATACAGGACTAAGAAGTCCTATACATACAATATCAAATCTTTCGAGAAGGAGGAACTGTGGGTGCAATTATTGTTATGCTAACTGACTTAGTTTCTGGAAATTGCTTGGGATTTGTTATGAAGGCTTTAAAAATCTTTTCCATCTGTTCTTTCTCTGGGTTATTTTACGGTGCATTTATAGAAATACATCCATAATATATTGTGGCCATGATACACAGATAATATTTGAAATATGCATTTCCACTATAAAGCTATGTTTAAAGTAATATGAACACTGATTTCCTTAAAGAGTCATCCAAACTAATGTTAGGACTGAGAGTGACTGAAGACTCAGACCAATAGTCTTGGCTAAATAGTAGTATGAGGAAAGAAAAATTCACTTGGTCATTAGTCTCAGAACAGTGAACATTGTCTTCCTGTTCAATGCAGATCTCAAGCCTGGGAAAGGCCTGAGTTTTTCTTCACACAGGCATACTTCAGCAAAACAGGATCCAATCCACGGAAATACCCATCCTGCAAAAACTGATCATCTATCCCACAAAAATTAGGAGGCTGCACATCCTGTGGTAAGAACAGGATAGCTATTACAGGTTAGTTATTAGCTAGCCAAGATGCTGACACCATGCAAAACACTCTCACTGCAGTAAGTCTTCGGCTGTCGACCAGTTAAGTACATGCTTTCCTCATGCTGACTTGGTTATCTGAGAGATTAGGCACACCAGACATTTTCTTCAACTGCTTTTCAGGATAGAAGTGCTTATAATACTAATATGTAATTGAGATGTAGTCGTTCAAGTTGCAGATGAAAAAATCCCCAGAGGACCAGGGCTCCGAGTCATGGTTTAGGCCGTAGGAGTGTGAGAGACTTGGGCTGCAACCAAAGATGTCATTTTTAAGGGGAAGCAGTAGACCTCTTTCTGGAACAGCTATTGCATGTTAGGCACTGAATTTTGCAAGCAATGCTAACCCCACTGACAAAAATTGTACAGCAGGCTGAGGACTGATGCAACCTCTGAAGTGCTGTAGCCTCATCAGCAGGAAATCAACTTTGTGAGTGAGTGGTGAAGGAGTCAAAAGTAGAGACATTCAGCTGACAACTCTGGAGAAATTATTTTTTTGTTTGTTCGTTTGGATGCTATCCATAATCTACTGCTAAGTTTCCATCACAGAAGAAGGGAAAGTGGAGGGACTAGTAGCTGTTTGGTTTTTCATGATTAAGGGCATTTGTGCACTTCTAAAGAGAGAGATGATTTTTTCCTCCTGGGTATGCCTAAAGTCTTAAGGAACCTTAATGTTCCCATGCACTGCTGAAGTTCCTGCAGAGCTGTGGTGCCAAGAAACTATCTCCATACCCTCAATAAAATTTCAGAGTAGGAGTGGTAAGTTGACACAAATCTTCCTTAGACTATGGAGGATGGACATTGCTCCACCTGTCTGGAGGACTTCTACAAGCAAAGCAATCGTAAAATATAATTAGAAGCTGGTGGGATCTTGAAAAAAACCCACATTCTAGTCTATCATAGTTTGCTTTTACAAGGATGTGTATACAAGAAAAAAGTTGCCTTCCCCAGCCCTTGCTCTTAGGCCCAGGACTAACATCTTCAAGCTACGGGTAGGATGTGTGCGGCTGCTCAGTTCTGTGACAATGGTTCCATTTCTCAGCCTCAGCTTCTTCTTGTCCTCTGTCATCTCCAAATATAGTGTTGAAGCAAATTGTTATTTTTCTTTTTAGACTCCAGATGTAAATCTAGGCATGCAGCCAACTTCATGTATCCTTGAACAGAAATAATAAGACAGACCTTCTGGGAAGAGCAAGCGAGGAGTTCAAAGGGCAGTTACACTTCCAGCTGCATTTATGTTATGCTTACACAAGCCTCAGCACCCACAGCAAAACTAAAAAAAACCATTGGAAAGTAAAGTTAAGCCCAACTGCAGGTAGTTAGACTATCATCACAGAGGAGCAAACTGTTATCAATGCATTGATTGCTGAAGAAATGCCAGCAGCCATCATCTTTTGCCTGTCATGCTAATCGCAATATTAAGTGCAGCATCACGCAGAGTGGAGGGTGACATGTCATCCCCAGAGAGTGTGCGAGGAGCATCCAAGCCCAGCAAATGGCCCTTGGGCTGCTGAGTTCAATCCACCCCATTCAACTGTGAATAAATGTCAGATGCGGAGGGAGGGGAATGAAGAGGAGATCTTTGTTTGCTCATGTGTGGGCCGAGAAGAAAAGCAGACATCTCCTCTCTCCACTTGTAAGAGAAGCCCCATGGGACAGATGAGGACTAGAGACTGCTGCTACCAGTCTCTCTGAAGAAATTAAGTGCACAGAGTGTTGTTAATAAATTGCTGTTGGTTTGAGCTGCTTATTGCTGAAACTGATGGTGATAAAACTGTTTTTCCTGAAGAATGTAGCAACCAAAATAAGGTCTTCCTTCTTTTTGTGACAGCCTGGGAACTTGCTCATGGAATTTCCTAATGCATTTCCTAATCTATATTTATTTGTACTTCTGGCACATTCATCAGGGTGCTTGGTAGAATGTAGGGACATGTTGAAATCTGTGGGTGCTGAAGGGGTTGAAACAGATGTTTCTTGATGTCACTGTGACTGCTAAAAAAGAAATGCCTAGAAAAGAAGGCTGGAAACCAAACTTTATCTCCACAAAACTCTAGTACTGACAGTCCTCAATGTTGCCTGTTGCCTGAGCTGGAATTAATGCTACAGTATGAGTCTGGATGGGTGGGAGATCAAGCAAAGAACATGGATCTGCAGATGAATAAACTGGTGACTGAGTGGTTGTAGATTACTGGGTAGCAGTGGGTTAGTCACCACGTCTGCATGGTCAGTGACAGGCTGAGAAGACAGTGGATAGGTACACAGTCACATGGAGGGTTTGGCAGGCACCAAGTAGTGGCTTTTAGAAGTGTTGTTAGTAGTTAGCAGTTAGTAGTTAGTAGTTAGTAATTAGTAGTAGTGCAGATGTAGCTAGGTCCCCATTGCAACAGCAAAACTGGTTTTGATAATGATTTGAAAAACGTTTTTGTTCCCCACATTGCTGACCCCTCTCACTGCACCAAAAGTTCTGAGGTTCTTCTGGCCTGCACATTTGCCAGCACTTCACTGGCTGATTTTTTCAGTTGAGCCTCAGAAGGGAAATACACCTGGAGGACCGCAAGGAAATATAATGTATGATACCATCTGTGAGTCTGCTTAGTAGGAAGAGAAATGCTAACCAGTTTTGATGCACATGAAGTCAAATGACCAGAACAACGCCCAATAGCAATCTATAGACATTTGCATACTGTAGTGTTGCTGTGCCCTAGTCTGAAAGTAAATGGAGTACGACTAGTGAGGCAATAGGCGTGGCCACCAGAAAAAAGAAGTGACATTTGGGAAAGTCAACTAGATTGTTGAAACTTGTGGCATCTTGTTTTCCACTATGACATCCTCCATGATCACAGAACTACATCTTGTAAGACCCTGAACCAAAGAATAACATCATCATTGCAATAGCACTCTAAAAGCAAGGTAGTTTTTGGGGTTTTTTTCCATCCTGGAAGACCTACTGACACACATAGCTGAACCACACCAGACAAAAAAGCACAAATCCGTGAGCAGGACATATTCCACATTAGATGTACACCAAGTGATTGTCACTGAATGCAGTACTTGCTTTGTTTCTATTTCTTGAGCACCACACAAATATATTTAGCAGGGTCTGTTGACGTATTTGAGTTTGGAAAGAATCTGTTGGGAAACTGAACCTCTCTTAGTGATTACCCTTATTTATCAACAGGAAATTCAACTGTTCTGTAAGCATCAACACTATTACAAAGACCCATTTAAGTAACTGAAAACAAAACAATGTTCATTTGTGCTGAAGGATAACATTTACTGAAATGACACCTGTCAGGTTATTTGCTATTTCTCACTTGCAAAGCCTTGGTTGATGTATTGAATTCCAAACGGAAATTATATCTACAGCTCAGTGAATCTGGTGAAGGTTTGGTGAATCTGGATTGAATGGTTTGGTTTTATGTTCACAAGCATGGTTGAGGCGTCCCAGGGCTGACCACCACCTCTGTGGAGCAGACAGCTATGCTCCATGGCTTACTCTCTATCTCTGGACAGGATCCTCAGTCGCACAGAGAGAGGACAGACCTGCAAGAACAGGTTTGTGCCTCCCCAAGTCCTGAGGTCTTCTGGATCTGTCTGAGGTCTGGCAACTTCTGCTGCCATTCAGTGAAAGGATTAGGGGGCAGAGAAGGGTTTCGGATTAGGAGCCTAAAAGGAGGCCAAGAACATCAGCACCTCTATTTCGGCAGCCAAGGTCTACAGCATCAGTTGTCCTTGACTGTTGTAAGGTTGCATTATGGGTTTCGCAGGACCACCACTTATTGATTGGAGCAAGTCCATAACCGGTTTCAGGCTTGGTGAGTTTATTTTGACCATCCAGGTCCAATTCGAGAACATTTGTCTCTAACAGAAGCGACTGGGTCAGAGTGCCCATTGGTGATGAATACTGGGAACTTCAGTCCTTCCAAGTCTTATTCTTCTTTTTACATCTCTGGGGCTGAAGAATCTGAATTACTTATTTCTAGCAGCCACTTCTGACTAGCCTTTAGAAACACCCCAGTTCACATTTGTCAATATTTTGACAGCATGGTTGTCTTTTGGAAGTTCTCCTGGCGCTATCCATTTGACAGAAGTTCATCAAATCTTATCAGTTTATTTCAGGGTCTTCTGTGCTTCAGATGCCTAAATAAATGTTGTCAGAGCTCAGAGATGTGAGATCTGAATTCTGATGGGGAGTTTTGCTTTTGTCTCTAAGTCCTGCCCGAGTCTTTCACTGCTGAAGCTTTCAAGCCAGTTCTCCAGATCTAGCTTTCTATGCCCTTCCAGCGTAAGGGTGCTGAAGTTGTACGCTGCCTCCACAATTTGTCTACTCTCTTGACTGTCTTACATCTTTGTGGTTTGAGCAAGGAAACTGAGTTTTCCTCTTTGCTCAAGAAACACGCAGGATAAGGACTACTGTCACACCTGAAGCTTATTGGTACTCTTTTGAGATTTGTACTAGCTGAAAAGGACTTCATCGGGTTTGCATATGAAAATATTTTAAATGCATATCTATTTTTGTCTTTGTTTTAAGGCATAAACTGAAGAACCTCAAATCTTTTCATTCAGGAGAATGTAGTACACAAATTTATATAAACATGTATAAAGTCAGGGACTATAAACGTGGGAAACGTAGCAGTAAGAGCAACAGGGTTTTTCCTCTGGGTTTTTAAATAAGAGTTTTGGCGTTCTGTATCTAGACTATATGCTCATAACTTCCATGAAATCTAATTAACCGGCCATTTGTAAGCTTTAACCCTTTCTAGATTAACTGTGCTTCATCCCATCATTTGATGTGGAGGAAACCAGGACAAAATGTCACAGTGCGGACACAGGGTCTTGTTACAATGATTAGGCATAAAATAAATGTATTTTTTTTCCAGTGGTCAAAGTGGGGTTTGAAACTTTATATTACTTGTGGCCAAAAAATATTTCTGAGAGGATTTTTGGTTACAAAGGGAGACTATGTATTCACATGGTTGGTATGGCCTGTATATACAATAGAGTGTGCAACATAAGATTTTCCTTAACGTATTAAAATTTCTCATGCATAAAATGCATTGAAACTTTTTAGTTTCATAAAATTAAAAAAAATTAAATGTAACTAAGAATTACGTAGCAATTTTCTTGTTAAATGGCGTATAATGGATTTTTTTTAGTACCTTTTTTCTACAAAAAAAGTATGCCAGCAATGAAATACAGTATTATGGGATTAATATAAAAGGATTTTTTAACATTAAAAACCCAATAAGAATCATTCTGATATTATGTTAAATTCATACAACAGAAATTTTTCTATAATGAAATGTAGAAATAACAAAGGTCTTTAACGGGTTTATAGATGTGCTGTTAAAATATGTGCTATGTTTGTTTGATAGACAGCAGTAGCCCAGGCAGCTGCTGCCTTAGTTAGACATAAATCAGCACACCAGACAATTTCAGGGGAATTTTCTGAAATGACTCACTGGGAGAGCAGGGTGTTGAAGGATGAGGTGGGAAGACAGACAGCATAGTCATCATTAAATTTTAAGCAAAAGGCAGATAAAATCTGTGAGATTGCTGGTCTTCAGAAATAATTGTTAACCCAGACCATAGAATAATTTGTTTTAATTAAAATAGGTAGCTCCATTTTCCCTGGAGTCAGCAACATGAATTGTCAGGCCAGGATTTTAGACTAAATTTTGGCATAAACTGAAGGGAGACTTGAAACTCACTGAAGTAGAATTCTGCAGATTAGCACAGCTAAATCAAAATCCTGAAAAAAAGAAAAACATTAAAGTAACTGACAAATAATAATTACCTTAAAAAAAACCAAACTGTATTATATATCTTCACGAGGTACGTTCAGTGGACTGGCTATTGGGCTTTGCCATCTTTGACCATCCTTTGCTAACAAAATGATTGCTGAGATTCCATGAATTTAGACTTCAAAGCCAATGGTCTGACAAAACAGCTTTGCTAACAAGGAATTTTAAAAGGGTGTTCAAGAACTTGATTGGGTAGTCTTGTAATCAGTGGCATGATATACGGTGTTTATGTCACGCGGTGAATTTGCCATGTTTTCTTTTCTGCCAGAAGGCACTTTCTTTATTCAAAGTGTACTCATAATAACTAAAACCCTGTAATTTTAAAAACATCAGTACTGCCACTGCTAAGCATCAGGGATGCCAAGTATGAGATTCAGATTTGAAGCATACTACCACTGCTTAGGAAAGGAACCGACAACCAGAAAGGAGAAAGAATAGAAAAATTAGAAGGATTCATAGCCTGTAACCACCAGAAGTTGAAAAACCAAACAGCACAATGTATGGATGGATATGGATTTAAACTTGGGTTTCTTTCTGATGATGGCAGGAACAACCCATATCAAGTTCTTCTTGTAGAAAAAGGAGAGAAAATATATTCCTCCTGCCTTGCTGAGAACCATCAGCTGAGCCTGCAAGGCTTATCCGTCCTACATGGAGGGAGATCACCAAAGGTGATGTACTGTGTCAGGCAGTTCTACTGTGCTAGCAGTGGGAAGTCGGAGGGGCTGGCACCAGGGACGGCAGTGCTTTCTTTTCCTTGGTGCCAAGATAGAGCTAGAGGAGCCGAGGCAGCTGAGCCAAGCCCCGCTGTGATGGTGCAGGGCTGTGTTAATGGCAAGCAACATGGAAACACAGAAAGGAGCGTGAGAAGCAAAACACAAGCTCTTCCAAAGCCACCAAAGCAGCACCAATGAATGAATGCCCTAACAGTAATGCCTGGCTGCGCGCGTTTCCCCCAATAAAGCTCTTGGTGACAACCTACCTATCCAGCAACTGTCCTCCAGCAGGATACATCCTGCCCTGTGTGTCATCCCACCCAGTGAAGATTGGTTGTAGAGGACATATGGCTGTAAAATATTGGGTTTTTTTAACCCCAGGGTACTGTGGTGGGGCAAGAAGGTGAACACAGGCCACTGAGATGTGCTGCTGCTAAGCTTTCCGATGGCAGGGTTCCCCACCAGCTACTGCTTTTCACCATGAATGCTCATTTTGCCCATTGAACACCTTTGCAGCTGGCTGGCTTGCTTGCTTTTCTCTCTTCTAGTCATTTCTTCTAGCCATGCTGGCTGGCACTGACCTCATAGCATTCTGTTTCCATAACTGATTTCGTTAAAGAGGGTGCAGCGGCATGCAGGATCTGCACAGAGTCCTTGCCACAGAAAAAAATGGTGGCTTCCTAAAAAGAGTCTTTTCCTTTCTTAAAAAACCCTCTTTGCCCAACGTTTTGCTAGTCTGTGGCTTTAGCCTCTGTTTAGGATGGCCATTCACTCCAGGCATGTCGTGTACAGTGGAGTTGCCAATGGTTTTTCCTGTAGGGTAGTAAATGTCCAAGTTTCTCCACCTTTAGGAACTTAAGGTTTTTAGCTGAAATATCCCAAAATATGGTATCAAGGGACAGGAACTAGATCTACGTAGGGTCACTTACCTGTTCCCTTTGCATCATCTCTCTGAAGGCTCCCCCGTGAGTCAGCCAGGACTAGGATGGAGGCAGCCACCAGCCACTTTGGGCTCTCAGAGGAGAGCTGCTCTTGCCCCAAGCCATCAGCCAGACCTCTGCAAGGCAAAGTGGGATTGCTTAAATGACCCATTCTGAAAATTATGTGCAGGTGCTAGATGCAAAGAGTTTAAAAATATAAATCTATATGTTTATTTTTGCAAAATTTACAACAATCATTGTCACGCTTACTTTCAGGTAATAAAAGTAAGAGTTCACGTCGCTGCATGTTAGTTAAGAGGTATAGCAATTTCACCTTTTTGCTATAATAGGGGAATTTTCTGAAGAATACCAACACACAGTAGCTAAGTCCCACTATTATTTCTTCTGTTGTTTCTGGGATTCATGTGATAACCATCCATAAAGTATTCCAGAAGTTATGTTTCTTTAATGAGTATCATCATGGCACATCTAGTGGATATTTTCACTGTATGAACCCACACAGTGTTTTGCAATCCCCCCAAAAACCTCAGGGCTGCTTTTAAGCATACTCACAGGTTGCGAGAGAATGTTTTTCTAGTCTTCTGTTCTTACATTTTGGCCCTGCTGTCCACACACAGGGCCCTTAGATACACATAAGCAAACACACACATATATACATCTGTACTCATATCTATATGCAGACACACAAAGACACACGCATTAACTTGTTTCCCAAGCAAATAAAACATATTCAGGGAATATGTGGTTTTATTATTCTCGACTTTATTTCTTGCATAATATTTTACAATAAAAATCTGAAGGCAAAATGACTTCATGGCAAAGGCAGAGGAAAGGGGAGAGCAATCCACACCTTGGGCAACTGAGCTACAGGAATTGCTCTCGTGAAGCCAACAAGGTACAAAAACTGTAGAAGACAATACCCCAATTTGTTGTGCTTTGTGAAAAAAGCAGGGAACTCAGAGAATCTATTAGCTCACTCTGCTAAATATGCAGTCACAGAAAATGGCCATTTAGGTCACAGTATTGGGAGTAAAGAAGAGCAAAACCAGTCCTGTTGCACAGCAGAATGAAAAGTAAAAACATCAACCTTTAATCTAAATCTTTGTTCTATGGGCTTTAGTCATAAACGCAGACACCCTAATGGCTACTATGATTTTCCTTTTGGAAGGTGGGGGAGAGGGTGCATGTATTTAGAGAATTTAAAGACTAATCTTAGAAATGCTTATTGTCTTAGTGACCAGGGTGGCTGCTTTTTTTTCTGTGTTTTTTGTTTTTGCAGGAGCTAAAAATAATTTAATTGGTTTGTGTTAGCAAGAAATGCTTGGTTTTTCTTCTGTGCTGCCATGTGGCATAGTCTGGGATGTGGGTTTTTAATGGCCCGAGTAGTTTGTGCTTTGTCCCCACAGTATCATCAACACCACATGCTCCAATGTACCCTTATGTTTGTACAAGGAAACGAAACCTCCAGGCACTGCAGCCTTTCTTTTAATAACTCTTCCACCTGCCGGACCTGAGTCAAAGTTAGACTATACAGCTTTCTAGTGTGTATAATGCTTTGGCAGAAAGCAGAGTTTAAAAACAACAGGGGTTGTTAACAGGTGCCTTTGGTACTTGTGATACCCTTTTGTGATTCTGTTTTTTATTAATATTTCAATATTCCTCACACTGGACCTCAGAGGTACCACCTTCACATATTAAAAAAAAATAAAATTAAAAGACATTCAGGTGAAGGACAAGGCTTCCAATGTCTGAGTTTAAGCAGATTTATGGGCAAAAGGAGCTGCGTGACCCTGGTGCTGAGTTATTGTTCATTGCAAATAATGAGCCTGAGAAATTGAACAAGAGTTGCTGGCTTACACTGCCATCTGTAAATCTTTTAACTTGTAGTAGTAGCTGAAATGATATACCTGATGCCACAGGTCTCTAATCAGCTAACCTCTTGGACCTGGGAGGGAAGAAAGGCAGGGATGGGGAGGAAAGAGGAAAGATCGCGCACCTAGTAGTCATATATTACCTGGCATTTTTATTCTAGTTACTGTGAATCATCCTTAGCACTGTGTCAAAGTTTGGAGGATAAGGCAGGATGTGTCTTATCCCAGAATATATGAAGACCCTTATGCTATGCCATTGGTTTGTGTTTCTCTTGATCAAGCCATATAGTGCTTTCATGTTTTAGTCCGTCAAATTCAGACTTCCAGCCTTGTTCAAGGAGCCGATTTCAGTTCAGGAAGGAAACTGGGCAGTGTGGTGGAGCCAATTGTGTTACTCAGCTCACTAGTGTGACGGTCGCTAGTATCAGGGCACTGTAGAAAAGGATGTCTTGCAAGAAAAGCACAGCTAATGATACATTGCAGAAAATCCCCCTTCAGCTCTACTGTCTGTATATTTTATGGACAATGCGGATCTACAGAGTTTTTGAGCAGGAAGAGTTTTTGAAGATGAGACTAACTTTCTCCTTTCTGTTCCTGCACCTTCCTTCCTCCTCCAGCTCATAGTAACACTCCCCTTGCAGAAAAGGATTTGCTGCTCTCTGCGACTCTTAAAAGAGCCTCTGCCCGATGCAGTTGAAGTTTTGGGGTGAGATTTATGCTGCTTACAGGCTTCCATCGTGCTCCAAATGAATAGACAGCAAGGCTTTTATTATGGCTGGTTCAACCATGGTTGAACCAAGTTTGCTTGCCCTGATATCAAACTCCTGTCATGTTTTTTCCTTACAACTGAAAGAGCTCTAGCCATGCCTTTTCAAGGAGAATTTTAAATCATGTTCCACCAATTTTATTTGCTATGGGCATTTAATTTGCATAAGGACTGGTGAACGATTTAAAAAATTTCTTTACCATGAGATTGTCCATTGATCAAAACTTAAGTATCCCCATAATAATGTCTCAATTTATTGTTCCTCAAATTAAAATGGCAATTATATCAAATGAGTGATAGAAAAAGCAATTCAATCTCTATCCCCTCTGAATGTAGTGAAGCACGAATTTATGTGTGGATGCTCAAGAGCACAAGGAAGGTTTTGCCTTCCTCTTTGTCCACCACCATCATCTGTTCCCACTGAGGAGACACAGATATGGAGCTTCACTACCACCTCGATGGCCAGACCACCTCTGCTAAGAAAAAAATGTGTGGATATTTAAGAAACTGGCCCCCTGTGATTTCCCTGCAAAATGGTTATTTTGTTGTACTCTATCCATTAGCTTAAAAGCTCACCTAATAACATTCTGAATCAAAGCACATATTTCTTTTAAATCAGTCATTCACCAGCATCAGTGTTGAGTTTTCTCTGTGCCTATTCTAAGTTTTGCTTTAGTTTTTTTTGGGTATGTATACAGTAACTGTGAGCGGGCACAGAGTTGGCAAGGTACAGAACAGCTAGAGGAAACATTAATCTACCATGATAAGACATGAACTATGGGTCTGACTCAGGGACCAAATTTATGAGTGAATGTTAGAATGTGGCTAGGAACTGGGGTATAAAAGCCACGGTAACCAGCCAGTTAATGCCACTGAACGATGAAAACCATGATAATTACATGGTTGTATTTGCCTTTACAGCCATAGGAAATTTGTGGTAAAGCACAAACTGAAAAGCCAGCACAAAAACACTATCAGTATCTCCAAGCGAGTGTCAGATTTTGACAAGAACATAAAGAAGTCATTTTTCGAACCTCTTTTTTTTATCTACTTTGGTGTCCTAAAGAATAGGAAGGACAAAAGCTGTAGTTGATGAGTTTGTGAGCAGCCCCTAAGATGCAATCCCTACTGCCCTGCCCTGAGAGGAGATGGGGAACTGCTGTCTGAGCTGCTAGTAGGGACCAAATAGTCCCTGAGTATGCAGCCCAGGGGACTCCCTGCAAGTTCTGCTGAGACCTGAAGAGCGTCAGTGTCAGCAGAAGCAGAGGGAGAGGGCAGCAGGCGCATGTCCTGTGGGTAGCCCTGGAAGCAGGAGTTCACCTGCTTGGCCCATGAAGGCAAGGTGCTAAGGCACGGCATGGTCTTTTGGATGTTCCTAGAATGTTGACTCATTCTCCAAAGTTTCAGAAATCGGACCATTTTTCAGGTTTAGGCAGCAAGAAAGGTTACATAGTGCTCCTTGAATTCTTTACAACCTTCCAGCTATACTGTCAGCTACGTCATGGTTTCTAGGGAAGAAAGGGAAGAGGGGGGGGGTAAAGATTTTGCTAAATAACCTGGGCTTTCTCTGCCGATTGTTTTGGGGGTAGTCTTCATCCATTTGCCTAGAGGTCAGTCCTTTTAAATAAATCAGCGAAGGCTTGGAACACATTTATGACTGCTTTCTTAAAATCCCCAACTTGATATGAGTTCAGAAGGTGCATCCTGGGAGGAAGGGGCAGCTGGAGTGGGAGGTGCTGAAGGGTAACCAGCACTTGCTATGCTCCCTGTCAGCCCTGGCTGTGTGGGTCCAAAAGGAGCTGTTGTAGCGAGCAGGAAAAGTCCCTGAAATACCAGTGGTTTTTGCGGACAGACTGTTACCTTTACAGCAGGCTGGGATCCTTCCCATAACATATTAGGATGCTTTTGTAGGACCTGTCTCCCTTCAGCTCGCTGGGCTGGAAGTTGATGTCTCATGGAGCTCCTTGCAGTGTTTTGTTTTGTTACTGGGAAATTGAAGCTCGGGGCGTGAAGGCCGTGACCAGCAGCCCAAGGGATTCCCTGGGCTGCAGCCGCAGCAGCAACCATTTGTTTTCTTTTGACAGCCTGCGAGGGCCCTGAAGGCAGCTCAAATCCACCAGTTGACTACAAGCTACAAACCACAACCCCTCTCCACTGTTTTAGAGCATGTACCTGACGGGAATATAAGCCCTGGAGGCTCTAGCTGTGCTTTCCCAACCTTTCTCTTGCATTTCACAGGGTTTTTTTTCCACCCAGGATTTGCCCAAAGGATCCTGCTTGTATTTTGGCATCCCTAGGGGGATGCAGCCTTCCCCTCTAGGGGTACCTAAAGGGAGAGGTTTTCAGAGGGGTGGGAGGTCTTTTGTACTCCTTTAAAGTAACTTGGGTACCGTAAGAGGTCTGCCAAAAATATGTTGTCCCATTCTGCAAGCACCAAGAAAGAGCGCGTGAACCAGGTTAGGAAATTACAGAAAGGATGTTTGATTCCTGAAGCTATCTGTGAGATTTGCTGTTTTTATGTCCAAGAGCACTTCCTAAAAAGCACATCTAGAAGGAATTCTAGATAAATTTTATCTGGAGGAAGACTATTTCTTCACATTGTTCAGTGAAAAATACTAGATTCCAATGGCCTTTTCTGTCATCCCAGTAGATTCAAGCAGAGCAAGGCTGAGCTGGTTGCTAGCACACAGCCCATTGCCACACTACTGCTGAAAAATCCTTTTTCCAAAACGTGCAGGAAAAGTCTTGAAGCTTCTGTGAGAGGCAGATAACTATTATGGACATGTGTTCTTGCAGTGATAGTGGATAGATGCTGTAAATGAAGGACCCCCTCTCCCCCATCCCCCAATTTTGGGTAGATACAAGCCTTGCTGAAAAGAACAAAGAAATAAAAATAATAATAATAAAAACAACTATATGCGCCATATATGAAGGCAGTTTGTAAAGCCCAATGCTTATTTATGGATGTGGCCAGATACCATGGATTCTGCCACATCTGATGTCTGACCTCCCTTCCTCTGTGCAAGAGTGGGAATTTTCCATAGGCTGCGTGGTAGACAGTAATCTCCCCCAGACTCAGCAGTCCAAGACCTGGGTCAGCAACGGTTTGCCTGCTCTACCAAAGGCTCTACTTAGCCTACACAACCAGGCTGGAAGGATAGCTATTATTGCACTGTGGTGGCTGGTAGGATGTCTTTTCAATCTGCTCCATGATAAATTTACACAGGGGACGGATGACCCCCACCTCAGCTGTGGTGCATGGTGCCTTTTACTCTAAAACTCTTGCAAAACTACTAAAGAGATCTGAACACGGCTGAACACCTCAAATGAATGGTGGGTGTCCCACACTCAATTTGATGCATGTTATAGTTAAGCCCTACCAAGGTCAGTAGAACATATATCCTGCAAGTGGACGGAGGGGCAAAATGTGATATAGCCTTTACTGAGGGATTAAGCATGCCAATTTCAGCAGGAGAAGAGAAAAGACAATTGCTTATTGCTTGGGGCTTTATCATAAACAGGTAGGTCTGAAAACCGTTTTCTAGCAGTGCACAGCGACAAACACAATATTATTTCTAGAAACCACCCATGGCCGCAGTGCTGAAAGATGCAGAGGGGCCTCAGCATGAGGAACGTCAAGTTCTCGTGTTCCAGACTGCGGTTTCCTTACACCTATCCATTTTGGCATAAGTTTGCAAAGCCACTCTCCATTTTTAATATTTAAAGGTTAGCTGACGCACCAAGCATATTCTTGGGAAATGGTGTAGCTGCAATTCCAATAGGCATAGCTGAAAGCAGAGAAAGAAAGGCGGTTGTATATCTCACAACAAATGGGGCGACAAGCTGCATGAGCCAGGAAATCCATTTTTGCCTCGTCTAGGGAGTAAGTCTTACTTTTTGCTTCAAACTATAAAGATGCTGGTTAAAATTAGATTATTCATGTTGATTCACTACAGGTTTAAAAACAAAAAGCCTCTCTGACCAAGTTCTTTAGTGGGCAGGAGAGCCTTCTTTGTTAAAACCAAAAAAACCTAAAAACAAAAAGCACAACACACATACACATTCACACATGCTTAAAAGTTACTGTTTTTTCCCTGGAAAATGTGGTTTCTCTAATTGAGGGTTGTAAAAAAGAAAAAAAAACCTTTTCAAGCATCCCACTCGATTAGTCATTCCAGGGTGGGTCAGTCTTATCATATCACGTGATGTCCAGTAATGGTGATGCAATAAAACAGATGCTGTCCGAATTTCGTGCCACCAGTCAGCAGCAAAACTATGCAAATCAAACCACCGTCCTTTTCTAGAAATTCCAAAACATCCCATCTCTTCCAGGCCCTGTGCTTAATAGTCTCTGCCTTCCCAGACAAACTAAATACATGATCATTTCTTCCTCCCTCGGCAGCACATGACAAGAATGAGGCCCAGACTACTGGGAATACAGCTGGGTTGAAACCCTCCTTGTGTACAGAGGGGTACTCCGCCTTCTTGGAAGAAGAGGTGGGAAAAAATAAGATTTCCATAAATCGATTACAGTCTGCCAATCTATACTTTCTGGCAACCAGGACTGTACGTAAAGTCTCCTGCTGAGGCAGGATCAATCCACTTAGTCCTTCCAAGACATAGCATTATACGTGGAAGTTTCTACCCAAGGAAAGAAGGTTTATGACAAAGTGGTATTAATTCTGTTTCTGTTTTGTGTATTTATCATCTAACTGATACGTGGATACGTAGAAAGGAAAGATAAGGTGCTGTACTGTCAAAGTTAATAGCTAATTTATTTAAACACATTTCTATTAAGTAGCCCTCCATGACAAAGAATGTGTCTTTGAGTGACTAGTTATAACCAGTTTTTACCCAATAAATGAGGGAAAGCCTAATGAAAGTGTTACACCCCAAGATTTTATTGCCACAAAGTGAGATAGTGTCAGCAACATATGAAAAAGTACAAGGATGCAATCAGAACAACTAGCACCCAGCACAGCAGTCCCTATAAATCAGACTGTCTGAATAAGTGATAAGGTATGATTTTTATGTTGAATCTGGTTTTACTTGAAAAAGTGGTAATATTTCTGCTACAACATGAAGCCTGGAAGTTATTTATGACTGAAACTTTTCTTCATTCTCCAGCTGCCAACAACAAATTTACAGCAACACTATCATCTTCCTTTAAACACTTTCTTGAGATATGTGGCTTGCCAAGTTGTGGATGAGTTTTCTATCTTACAAGTAAAGTTCTCTAAAAACTTCTGAAGCTGCTTGGGTATATAAGTAAATCCTAACGGGATTTTCCCTAGTGGGAAAATGTGCTCCATCTCCAATTGCACTTCTAAAATTTGTAGACAGGCTTTTTATAGCTAAAGAAGTGGTACCAGAGATTAACTTGATTGTGTAATTAATGCCCGAAGAATGGAAAGCAGAGTTTTCAAAATACAAACCCCGCTGTGGTGAAAAGATAGGGCACGATGGCAGCAGCCATGCAGCAAGCGCAACTGGGCAAAAAGCCCGTTACCATCAACTTGCTGCTGATCAGAACTGGCCAGTGTACCCAGACAAGAGACAACGGGGGTCAACAGGTGCCTTCCTAAATAAAGCTCCAGAAAGGTAAGTTGATATTAGCACCAGAAGTTTGCTTAGCCGCCATAGCACGTACACATCAGAGAAGTCAACCGAGCTAAACACACAGCTGTGGCAGAGCCAAATCATCCCAGGATTTACCCTCTGGGCTTGAGTAGCTTCATAGTCTTTTTGCTGTGGGCAGCGATGGTGACCCTGTGAGGCTGAGGCGTCAGAAGCTTACTGTGAGACAGCTCTGCGCCCTCCAGCATCCGATGAAGCCAGTGTGTGGTTTGTGGGAAACAATTCAGGCATAGAAGACATTTTGAAGGGTCTCCAAGTGCTGGCCCAGGAGGAGGGCTTGGGATTTAGACTGGAAAAGGCCTGGGGTAAAATCCAGCAGTGACTGGTGGATGTAACTACTTGGAGAAGTCGAGATTGGGGTAATATAGTGTTTGGCCTGAGTAAGGGAAATAGGGAAACAGACTTCTGGCAGATTTTCAGTGGAGGAGTAGTTGAGGAAGCCTGGTTTGCAACAGAGTGACAGTGGATTGTGTGTAAGGACTGAAGACTGGCGACGGAAACCGTAACAAAACCAGCTGCTTTTCACAGGACAACAGCTTTCCAAGGTCTTCAAGTTTTCCCAGAATCAAATATTCCAAAAAGCTTCAGCAAGGCTTGCAAAAGACCTACAATGCCACTGTTTGTACACTGCTGCTGGGTTTCATGCTCAGTCCTTTCTCCACCAGCACGACATAGAGCAGTTGATGTGTGAAGGCTGAGTCTGACCTAGTTACAGCCTTGAGGCGCTTTGAGAGGCATGTCCAGGCTGGATACCCAGGAACTTTGAACCAAATATTGGGTTGGAAATAGATGGTCTTCAAGGTCCCTTCCAACCTAAACCAATCTATGATTCTATGATTCTGTGATTTCAATACACCTTATACAACAAATTGAAGTAATTTATTGCATTCAGAAATAATAGACATTCTTTATCCATTCACAGGAATGTGAGAGGCTTAAAAGCTCCATAATATTATAGTCTACAGCCTTTACTGGGGACAGCAAAGACATGCAATGGTGTGATGCTTAATTTGGTAACGGAACACATTTTCTGGATCTTTTTTATTTTTTTGTTTGCATTTTGTTTGAGAAAAATAGTCTAGCCTCATTAAATATTTATATAGCCTCATGAATTTGCCCAGGTGGGTTGTATGAAACCAATACAGAACAAGAGATCACCCATTCTGCTTGGAAGAGGCATTAGCATGAGAGTTTTGGAACAAACTGAAGGAGTGTTGCAAATGCACCGTGTTGTAGTGCATCGTCTTTTACTGGTATGCTGTGTGTTTAAGCAAGGGCCACTATACACGCACCCTGTTAAGCTTAGCTCTCTGATTGCAAGACTGAATACAATGAAGGAATAAGTCTGGAGTAACTTACTTTAAACGCCGCTGTGTCAAAATGGTTAAATAAATTATCAGCTTCAGAACTGACCATGTAGCAACGACAATGCTGGTTTTACTTGCTTCTCTGTGATATTTAGCAATTTTTGAGCTTTTCTGCCTGCAACGTTCGGAGGGCAAAGAACTTTTGGAGAAGTCCTGGAGTCTAGAAACATTCTGTTGGGTAATTTGGCAGAGAACAATAGTACTATAAGGAAAAAAAATGCTTTTCTAGGCTTAAAAATAGCCAGTGTTAACAGGTCTCTAATCTTGCACAGATCTGTCACTTGGGCAATGTAGTCATAAAATTGAGTACTGAACACTTGCATTCTGATGTTTCCATTTCTTAATAATTCAAAGTGCTTGCCAAACATAAGGAAACTTAAATTCCAAAGATGCTTTGATGCTGTGTCAAAGAGGAATCAATCATTTTCCAATAGATGATGTCCAGGAATGATGCCTGCCAGAATCTCAGTGGGAGGCTCTGAAGGCATATTTTCTATAACTGAAGGCAGAGGATAGCTTATTTCACACAGCTCTTCAGCATGATTAAGTTTTCCAATGCCTGGTACCTACTTTGAAGTAACCATGGCTGTTTCATCTTGCTTTCTATATTTCCAGTGTTGGATTATTTACCTTCCTTCACCTCCAGCTCTCGGTGGCAGGCCTTGTTAGTGGCTGACACTTGGCAGTTTATATATATGAAGGATGTTAGCCAGTGAGCTGGTCATGGATTAGATCATCAATCTGTGTCTTCTGTATGCGTGGACTCAAAGAGTCCCCCAGGCAGGAAGGGACCTCAGGGAGGTCTATAGTTCAAGAGAGGTCAGAGCTGAGTTCAGACCATGTTGCACAAGACTATGTCCACTTCGGTCTTGAAAGCCTCCAAGATGATGACCTCTTCTTGGTAACTTCCTCCTGCACCCCAGAAGGCTACATTGAGGTCCCACACCAGGTGACCCTGCCAGGTTAATTTGGCCTGAGGAGCCAAGCTAGACAGTGCCGTACAACTGAACGCTTGGGCAGTGTTAGAGTGCAAACATTCAAAGACTTCCCCTACCTTTGGGTCATGCCTTCCCCTGGTCTCATATCATTATTACAGTTCACTGCCCTGGGGAAGGGTGTCTTGTGGAGGGCTAGTGGAGACCTACAAATTTTCCCTGTTGACCTAAGGAGTTGTATTTAAGATGGGAAAGGTATAGGAGGGTGCTAACACACCATGGTCATGATAGTAGCATAACACATGAACCCTGTGTGGGAGAAGAAAAGATTTCACAGAGCCAGAAATAAACACAACTTCTATTATCCATCTGCTAAAAGTGACTTGTCCTTATGTTTTCCAGTCTTAGAGCTGTGGACTTGGACAGGCAACGGAGGAAATCTTCCCTTCCCAGAAATTTTAACCAAGCTGGATGAATTTCTGGGAGAGAGCTTAAGTGGCTGACACTGATGGGAAAGATAATCAGTGCTAGGGTGAATGCTTTGCTTCACTGACTCAGACATTGCTCAGTTAATGTTACATCCAGTACTTGCAAGATCCCAGCACAACCCTTGTGGCTTTCCCCATTGGTTTACTTCACTGAATATCAGTTCCTGGTAGGGCCAAAGTGGAAGCAGGAGAAGAGAGGCATGCACTGACAGAAGCAAGTAATATGGGTGCCCACAACTGAGCTAGTGCTCTGTGATAAAATACAGCAAAGGAGTAAAAAGTAGGCATGAATAAATTCAAACTGGAAAGCAGAAGGTGTCTAACTATTAGAGTAGGGAGATCTTGCAATACCCTATTCATAGGAGCAGCAGGAGGCAAAACAACATGGTTATTTTTAAGATGGAGCAACCCTGTGCTTGTGAAAGGAAGGAAAGTGTCGTAATAAAAGGACCTGGCCTTGGTGCTCTGAGAAATCCTAGTACTCCCTTGATCCATAGGAAAGGTGCGTTTAAGCTAGCTGCTTACTCATATACGGCAAAGCATATTCATTTTTCTATATTCTGGAGGTGTTTTATTATGGAGCCTTGTAATGTGAGGGAGCGAGGAAGCACTCATAGCTTCAAGAGCAGAGTACTCCATCAAAATAAGGAATGCAGCCTCTCTATTTTTTAACTTGACTTGTGGTTAATGAAGCCCTGGGAACATTTTCCTTACCCAATTAAGCATCAGTTATAACTAAATGTTTGAAGATAAGTGTCAAGTATCATGTTTCTGGGTTTTTTTTTGTTTTTTACAAAAATCCCACCAACAAAACTTTTCAAAAACAGATGCATTGTCCTTATCTAATATTGGCTAAACAAGTCTTGGATTTTGGGGCTTGGGGTTTCATGACCTGTTTGTGCCACAACAGCTACCAGCATCTAAGACACATCAGGTGGTTTCATTTTGGCTCATGCACACGTGTAAAATCCACAAATGTTAAAAAATGTGACTGCCAGGGCAGTTACTCTCTCCTCTCTTGCTGCCAGCTCTGGCCCTCTTTAAGATGTGCTGCAACAACCTCCCTGTATTTCTGTGTGAGTGTTCAACAAAAACTCCTTTATGTCTGGCTGACCTTCCACTGAGGGTGGTCTTCTGCAGCCACTGAGCTAAAAATCGGTGATACGCTACTTGCTGTCAGGGTACACTGTTGGGAATTCAATTATTTCCCATCTGAAATACCGGTCCAGGTAGTCCTTCTACAGAAGGTTTAACTGGTTACTGTTCGACACAGCTATTAGTTACCTTTTTCTGGCCTTAGTTGTCTGAAGCTGATTTAGTTTCCTTCTGTCATAGACTTTGTGAGCAAAACAAAAGCAGTAGGTGTTATATATCTTAATCATGTTTCATAAATAAGCTAGGGAAGCATGGTCAAGATGAAATTAATATTCTGAGGTGGCAAAGCTTCTAGAAAACCGTATCATCTGTGAAATCAGAGGGATACAGTAAGCAGGATATCGCAGGGGCTTAGTCTGAGTCCAATTCTATGCAACATTTTCATGAGTGACCTGATGAGAGAATAAAATATTATATTAAATTTGCAAATGACACCAAGGTGGGAAGGAGGGCAAAGTTAGAACTCAAAGAAATCCTTCCAAATTGGAAATATATTATGGAAACAAAATGAAACAAAACACTTTTCCACAGAGAGAAGTGTGGGGTGTGCAGACACTGAGGAGTAACAACTGGCTAGGCAGCACGTCAGTAGGAAAGGGACTACAAGCTGAACGTGAGTCAACAAAGTTGTAGAGCTACAAGAAAAGCAAAAACTGGGCTGCATAAACAAGATGATGACCTATAAGACACATGGATGGAAAAACCCAACCATTGTGTTACAGCACAAGCACAGTGAAGCTCTGTGTCTAGCTGGGGGGACTGCACATTAAGAACATAACTGCTTGGAAAGAGTCCAGAGAAGAGTAATGACAAAGAGCAGAAGCCTAGAAAATGCAGTCTTTGAAGGAAGGTTGAATTTACTTGCGTTTCTCCTGAAGAAGGGATGGCTAAGTGGGGACTTCACAGGTTTCTAAATCGTGAAAGGCTGCTGCAATAGTGTAGGGAACAACCATTTTTCGATAGCCATAGGGTAAGTCAAATGCCTATGGGCCAAATGTGAGCTAGGACACTAATAGGAGCATGGGAAGTAAAGCAGGCGATAAATGATCAGAGAGGGCAGTGAGGTCCTCAGTTTTGGAGGCTGTTAGGAGCAGACTGGTTAAACGCTGATCAGGAATGATGCAGATAGAGCTGACCCAGCCATGGGGCAGCAGAGATGAGTTAGACAGCTTGCTGAGGTACCACCCAGCCCTGTGAGTTGGAAATCACTGACCTGGTAAAACAACGCTGGGAAATATGGATGAGGGCTCAAAGCTATTTTAAAAAAGAGCCTGTACCACTTCAAAGAAACTACAGTTTCACAGCTCTTTTCCATGCTTGCCTGGAAACCCTGGGCAGTTGGGCTGTGGGGAGATGGGGCTGCACAATACCACTTGAAAGCAATTTCCAGAAAGCAAAGGTTTAATGGTTACCATCCAATGGTGGCAATAAAAAGTTTCTGCGTTAGTGCCTGCTGTAGTCTCTCTCTTCTCACCATTGCAACATAATCAAGACAACATTTATCCCACATGTCTTAGGTTGCAGCATTACTACCACATCGGTTATGTTCAGTGTGCTTGAGCTCCTTTCAGGTACCATTCAGGCCTCTCCTAATAACTTTGTCAGTTTGGGGGTTATTGGAAAAGAATGGAGTCTCAAAATTAGCCCTGTGGGTCCTGTGGTCAACTGATCCAGGTACCCATATCTGAGCTGGTCCCAGCACCACTTTCAGAAGTGGAGAGCTGCTGTTCCCAAAGGTTTTGTTAGACAGGGCTCTCTCATGATGTGAAAGGACTGAGAAGGGGGACATTTTCATGAGCAAGCCCCAGCAACACATCTTCTGGGCCATGTTTATGTGATACGTGATATGTGACACATAGTGAAACACTGTCTCTCAAAAAAGCAAATGTGCTCAAGCATGTAAGAGTGCCAGTGCTTATGGTAAAACAGCTTTTGATAATGCCTTGGGATAAAGGACAGTGTCTAAAAACTATGGGGAGTTGATGTGAAGAGTAACAAGTCTAATAGCTTTTCATTAAAAATATTCTGCTGCTGCAAACACCTGTTAATTTTTTGTACTATTTTGATGGTTTGATACACATGAAATGCTTCACTGAGGACTGGAATTTTGCCTTTGTTGAAAATTTACTATGAATGTTTACTTACCAAGGTTTCACAAGGAGTAACTCTGAAGTTTAACCTCCATAATGCCTACGAAAAGTCCTGAAAAGACAGAACCCAATCTGAGTGCCATCAAAAGTTGCACATGGAACATGGAGGGGTGGAGGTTAACCACAGAATTATATTGTCTCAGGGTCTTCCTCATCCATTATGCCACAGCAGGCTACTACAACATGGAAGAAAGAAATTTCCTACTAGGTACTGGTTTCAGTCTCAGCAAAATCAGAAAACAAAATCTTACAGGGGAAGGTATTGCTGAAGTGGTCAAGATGCTAAAGATCTACCAGATTTATAGAGCTGCATAAGAAGGTTTTTGCATAAGATTTCTGAGCTGAGAAGGCATGCAAACCCCTGGAATGCTTTCATTGCAACCAGATGGTACACAAGACAGGGGAAATGTCAAGAGGGAAACCATTAAGAGAAGGTCAAATATCAGCCACTGAGGTGGTAACATCTGGATGTTTAGTAAGCCCATGTAGGAAGAAATTCAGAAGTGTCTCAGAGGGAGTGCTTTGTTTTCAAGTTAAAGAAGTGCATAGATGATGGAAAAACTCCTTCACTTCTTACACTAGCAAAATCAAGCAAGTTTGTTGTTGTCTGAATAACAGTTCTTGTAATGATCAGCACCTTCTATATTTGAGTGTTGAAATTTTCCATCTGTTTGATGATTAACAGAGTGAGGCTGACAAGTCTGTCTTTCAGCTCCATAACACACTGTATCTCCTAGACCTTAATGTGGTAATATCTTCTTTTCCCCGTTTCCTTTTATAATAGTGAAAGCAGAAAATGGTGTTCACCGTAGTGCCAGAACTGAGTTTAATGATTTCACAACTACTAATGGAAAGAAACCTTATTTCACAGTTTTCTGTGATCAGAAATACAAGGTGATGCGAATAATTCTGGTTGTGCATTTGCCCCAGCTTACATTGCTGCTGACAGCAATAACACCTTGACAGCCCTCACTCAATGCTTGGAACTTGAGAACGTTTTCGTGTATTACATGACAATTGCTATCAACTTGATTCTTGTAACATCAAGGCGCAATGAAAACTATTTCATCAGCTTGAAGTTTGACAGTGATTAGTCTGAGTGTCAGACCAACAAAAACTGGAAACATGGTGATCAGAAGAGTGTAGTCTTCCAGGTACATCTGGCATGCTTCTATTTCATGTAACTTTTTGAACTTGCTGCAATGCACTTCCTCCGAGGATCTCTCTATGTATGAAAGACATACTTTTCTTTTTTTGCTTTTATCTTGAAATAATAATAAAAATAATCTTTGCAAAGAATATTGTGCTTTTTACAAATGGGATGCTAAACCATAGATCACTCACCTAATCTGTCATGGTTGATTTGAGAAGCCAAGAGGAGCCTGAGTCCGACAGGTCTCTGAGGTCCCAAATTGTATTTAGTTTCCTAACTTCATGCTGAACTCAGTAGGAAATTAGTTGCCTAAACAACTGTTCTTAATATTTTTTTTTGGTTAAAACTCCAGACTTTTTAACAACCACATTCTAGAGAATGGAAGGATTACAAAAACATCTTTTTATATTAACACGTAAAACCATCTGCAGATAGCCTGCTACTAATTATTTGGATAGTGGTAACTCTGACAACAAATTCTTTGTTGCAATCTCAGTTAAAATAACTCCTCTCTCCCAACCAACGCAAATGGACTGTTCAAAGGAAATAAATATATCTCTGAGAAACAATTGTAATGCCTTGCTTGGATATGCTACATTTCTCAATAGATATCTGAAGGCGAAGACCTTACATGTAATAGACATAAACGAATAGAAAGAGACAGAATGAGACAGAACGATAGAAAGAGACAAGATTCTCTAAGTATTCTAAGGGAAGAGAAGGGTCAAGGGAGGAAACATTTTGTTGTCTTGAAGTTGGTTTGAAGCAGTTTTTGAAATGTTTTATGCTTTAATAATATGGCTGGGGGAGTGGGGAGTTTTTGCCTAGAATAAAACTGGAAGAATGATTCACCGCATGTCTGCAACTGTTCCTTGATCCCAGTTAAGTTTGACACCACTAACACCTATGAGTCAGCGGAGGCTCCTCGGGATGGGCTTTGCCTTCCCTGTTTTGAGCCTGTTACAGTAGGATCTTTACCCAAGGCTGGAAATTGGCTTCCAGCATTGCCTGTGTCAGTTTTTCCTACCCACTATCAAATACCACCAGCCTCCACTAAGAGCAGGGATCTATTACTATATCCCATGATCTCTGTAATAGTCTATACTTTACTGTTTACGTCCAGGACCTCAATACTGTTTATCATATCTCTGTAGCCAAGATAACAGATGTTCCCATAGGGACTTTGTGACATGATGTTCAAGATGAACATCTGGACTGGTCAACATAACCTAAAAAAGGACGGCTGTCACCAACAGCAGCCAAACCGTGGCAAGGATTTGTGTGTCACGCTTGAGGATCCCTGACTCTCCCTGAATTTTTGTGTGCTCTGTGCTTAGGTTTAGAAGACAATTCTGCTTCTAAAAAGGTATGATGCAATTTGGGGATTTGACAAAGTAGAAAATAAGGGAGCTCTTCCATATATGATGCCATGTTTTTCACATCTTACAATATGTCTTTGTCTTGTTCGGTTCCAAGATTGCTCAGCTTCTGAGCTGCTTCAGCTTTCTATCTTGACTTGGCCTACAACTGCCTTGACAACTGTTACAACATTTAAATTTTTGGCTAATGAACAGGCTTCTATCTTCTGGAGCCATTTTCCAAAAAATGTGATGAGCAAAGGGTAATGGGAATACTTGGAAGCACATTTGATTGATATGCTTGCTACATTTATCCAGAATTAGAGTATTTTACAGTAGTTCTCATGATTTCATTTAGTTCTACACTTAAACCTAGTTGTTTATTGTTTATTGTTTTGGGTTTTATTTGTGGGGGGTGAGGTAATGTTGTTAATGAATGTCTTACTAAACATTCTTCTCTGTACTGCAGTAGGATGTAGTGCTGGCTGTTCTGCAAAACAAAATAATTTGAGAGCCATTTTTCTCCAGATTTAAATATCAGCCATCACCTCCCATCAAAAATATTTTATATACACAGCACACGGGCTCCTTCTTAAAAGGTAAACATCAGCATATGATATTAACAAATAATTCAATAAATATGGAAGCAAGATCAGTTTAAGCTATTTGCCAATAGTCACAGCAAGTCAGCAACAGGTCTGGAACAGAAGACAGATTTTTTATGTGAGTGCAAGTGTGGATGCATCTTCCAGATTTCACTTCAAAGTATTCATTGCGATGGGAACTGTTGGAAAGTGTTAATGGATAGTCCAGATAAGAAAACCAGTATGTTTTCAAATAAATCCCCGTGTCTATAGTGCTTGCTCTGCATGTATTGATTGTAACAAATTGACACTTAAACTAAGACCAGCTTTGGGAGTGCAGAGTAAAGTGTTTGGGAAGCATTTAGCAGATGCTTAAACAACTCTGCAAAGCTCTTCAGAGGGAAGATTATCTGCTAAATTTTTCAAGTTGCAAGAGGTGATGAGTAGTTTTCCATGTCAGTCAGTCTGAGTAAGCAATCTCTGCAGTGATATCACCTGGAAAAGCAATGATTAAGGGGTTAGTTAACGTCCATGTCAATCATGTAAAGTCATCATTGCTGTTGGTGATAACAGGTTTCTGGAGTAGAGGAATGTTTTTATTCCTCACCTGTTAGCTTCGGACTGAATTACCGTGACATACTTTGCTTACACCTGATGCTTTTCCCAAAGTGGAAGGCAGCACGAGACTCAGGTCTCAGCTTGGTACTGAAAGCTACGTCTTTCCACGGTACACCGTGCCCATATACCAGGAACTGAAACACTCATCTGTTGAATGCTGAGTGGAGTTTTGTCGTATTGGGTTTTGTTCATGAATCCTTTAATGGGATAGTAATTATTTGTCTTGGTCTCTGCCTCTTCCTGTGCCATGCGGTTTACAGTCATGGTCAGAGCTGGATTCCTGTTCACTGATAGATGATACAGTTTTCTCCTGGAGACAGGGAAAAAAATCCACTGGCGTTTGGCTTTCTGGCTTTCCTGAAGGTACGGAGTAATTCTGTTGCATCTGACTTCAGGCTATGCACTCATTTTTTAGCTGCTGTTTCTTTGATTTATTATTGACTGGAAAAAAACAGAGTTTCTAGAATGGATTATTTATTTTTTTAAAATATGTCAGCAGAAAAAAAGCTTGTTTTTGAAATGCTTACGTAAAAGCTTTATATTTGTCTTTGTTGTTTTTAATTGACCTCAAAATTTGCAGTCTCAAAGCCTGACATTGAGCATGTCCTGCCTGAGCTTACACTGCCCTTGACCTTCCATCATGTCTTCAAAAACGAGGGAAAAGTACATTGGTTCCTACAGCCATGCTCTCTTTCATTCAACAACTCAAACAAAAAATTGTTTTTAAATGACAGATATATTGTTATTTAAAAATGTATATACAGGAATGATTCCCATCTTGTCTGCTCACCACTTGGAGATAGAACACTCATAGCTTAAATTCCCTTTACATGCCCTCAGAATTCTAACTGTAAAAGGTTATATCTTTACTAAAGCATGGTCTTACAGGAAAAACTGAGGTCAAATTCTGAAAAACATTTCCTGTACTGCAGTCTGGGATTTTCAGACATCTTCAAGCCTGGCCACCCATCTGTCTACTCCTCTTAAGATTTGAGAGGAAAAGATTGGAGCACACTGGGCTACTACCTTGGGATAAGGTCTTTTGATCTTTAAGCTAACTTTGCCAGTGCTGTAATTACTGTTATTTAAGGTTGCACTATGTGATAATTTATTTGCAGGAAGTTTTGGATGCCTCTATGTTAAAATATTGTTTTTGTTACAACAAAAGACCTCATATAATTCTTAAATTTGCAGGAAAATAAGATTCAACAAACTGGTTTGTTTTCAAAGAGTATGTAAAAATAAAGTTAAAATATTATCAAAGGGCTATTTGGGAGGAATTTAAAAATACTTCTGCCAAGAAAAATACTTTTGAAAGCTCATGGCAAGGCCAATATTTGAAGTTTTTATTCTTTAACTTTCTTAACAAAGTCTTTTCAGTACAAACAAAGATACCCTATCATTAGCCATCCACTCGGACAGTCCTGCTGGATTTTTTCCCTCATAACTCTGAAGAATGGTCACAAGTCTTCATGGAGGAAGGCAAAATTTTAATATGACAAAAATGATATAAGTGAGCTGGAGGTGAAACATTTGTTCCATTAGAGGGTCCTGTATTTTAAAAATAAATGGCCTTTTAAATGACGCACAAGAATTTCCCTCCAGACTGGTCTTGTGAAATGTAGTGGCTTTGTCTCTGTCGTGGTTTGGGTTGGAGGCCTTTTGGTAAATAATACAGTTTTTTTAGTTCTCATTCAATTATTCCATCAGATGCAGTCTAATATCTGTCTACGGTTCCTTCTGGGGCAGCGATAATATTACAGTAAGTGCTCTGTCTTCAGTGCAGAAGAAAGAAATGGATTTTAGGAAAGGACATTCAGCTACACCTAACTTTTGGTGTCAGCTGACCTGCAACTGTTTTTCCCTCCAGAGTGGACCAGCAAAAGGACTTGTATTTTATCAGTCAGTAAATCTCCTTTTAGTTCTGTTGACAGGTACAGTCCTTGAAGGCATCTCTAGAGGGCTGAGGGCACGCATATCATTGCCAGCCCTTTGTGACCAAGAGTAAAGACCAGCAGAGGGGAGGAAAAAGCAATCCTTCACAAGGGCATTAGAAAGTGCATGTTTTCAGGGCTGTTTAGCACGTCCTTTTTCTTTCAAAGTGGTGCGTTAATGAAATAGAGGTGGTACTGGCAGCACGGACATTTTCTGCAAAGACCAGTATCATTCTTCCCATCTGGTATGGACATTCTCCATCTATGTCTTTTAAAAGGATGCTAAATACCCAAAGGTTTTATTGCAAATCTGTAAATAACTATCCGCAGTCATAGCACAAAGCTGCATAAATACTGCCATTGTAGTTAGAAAATATCACTATTTATTTTAAAAACAAGGACAAAGATTTAGAGGAAGCCTAAGCACAAGCCTTAAGGTGCTGATGAGTAGCTCTTGGTTTCTTGCCTGCCTGGGGATGGCTGAGCTATCCTGGACTGGAAGGTTTGGGCTAGAGTTTATTGCCTTGTATTGTACACTATAGCAATTTATGTCTGGAAACTTCTTAGGTTGTTGGAGGAAGTGAAAAATAAATTTGAGGAGAATGCTTGGTCTCCCTAATTATATACCCAGGTGCTTTACTTAGTTCAGAGGTGGGTGAACGCTCCACTTCAGCTAGAGCAAAATACTTCCATATTAAATTATTGGTTATGAATTCAGAATGTGAATTTACATCAGCTACTGAGGTTATGTTTGGAGAAACTGCTTACGTTTAAAACTAAAATTTGCCTGACTTTTCCAAGTCTTTGCTCTTTATACTCCTGGGATTTATACCTTGCTTTTTTCTTTTTTTTTTTTTTTCTTTAAGTTATCCATCAATTGTGATTGTTTGAATAATAAGCTTATAGTAGCTTTCACAGCTTTGATTTAGACAATCCTCTCATTTTATTGAGGAAAATCTATAGACACACTGAGAAGTAGTAGTTCATGCCTGTGTATATCAACCTCAGTATTATTTTTCTGTAACTGCTATTGCTGTTAAAGAAGTAAATTGCTTTCTCCAGTCTAAGCCACAAACTTTTTTGCCTCACTGCATCGGAAATTGGAGTATTTGCCACAGATAGATAGTTGAAATTTCAGTTCTAGAGGATGTTGCTCAGTCTAAATGGCAGTGAAAACGAGTCAAGTAAATTGAAGTTGTATTTTCCTTTGTGATCTGAAGGTGATCAATTCTGATGACCACATTTGTGTTTTGTGATATTTTGAAAATGTCATGTGAATTTAAAAGACCTGGCTTTTTAGCAATGTTTCTAAAAATGTAGCTGGTGCTATTGAAAGTCGTTTCCAGGATGGTATTATTAATAAAGTTACTCTAATAGGAGACCATAAATTACTCTTCATTTTACAAAATGTCTGTCTACATATGTGGCTTACCATGGCGTGTTGGGGGACTTTATCTATTGCAGATGCCTCTTCATTCTCTTATGTGTCAAAATACAGGTTCCCTTTGGTAATAGATCAATATTTCATTCCCAAACTCACTTGAAAATTAGAACGTTTGGTTTCAAAGGGAAAATGGCAAATGTTGAAAAGTACTGATGAAAATACATAAAAAGTCTTCAACCTTTCAGATTTTCTGGAATTAATTTGCCATCTCCTCCGTTCTTCCTACTACCTCCTTACACACACTTAGCGGAAACAGTGAAGGGGACTGAGGTGCAGGATTTGATAGCCCAGACTTCATAAACCTCTGCAGATCACACAGCAAGGGTGGCAGAGATCAACATTTCGGTACCCAAATACCCTTGGAGTCAAGAAGAGGAAGGTGCTTCCCAGGATCTTGAGCCCTGGGAGCTTTTGGTGCATACCAGAACCAGAGGGCTCCTTGGGGTGCGCGAGATGGACATCAACCTGGGGGGGCAACTGGTACCACAGACCCACCAAAGTGGTGATATCATGTCTGAGGTGGGCACAGAGAGCAGGCAAAGAGGGAGGATAGCTGCTGCCCTTCATCCCCTCAGGTCTGGCTAGAGGGTGGATGGAGCCAGGCTCTCCGAGGTGCCCAGGGGAAGGCCAGGAGGCAATGGCTGAGATTTGCAGCAAGGGAAATGATGGTTGAACATAAGGACATAAGGGGAAAAAAGATTCACTGTGGGAGTGGTGCAGCCCTGGCAGAGGGAAAGCCTGATCCTTGGAGATGGGTTCTTTGAAGAAGCTCAAGACCCAGCTGGACAGGGTCCTGAGCAACCTGACTTCTCTTTGGAGATAGCCCTGCATTGAGCAGGGTTGGACTTGAGGGCCACCAGCAGTCACTTCCAGCCTCAGCTATCCCATGGGGCAACGACTCTCATGTAAGATATCCAGATAGGGCAGAGGTGTAAAGACTGAACAGAACATTCTCATACTCTTCAGAGGGGTAAGGTGAAAGAAGAGAAATGGCTCTGGAAGAAAGCTTTAGAACAGAAATCTTGTTCTCATTCTCAGGTTATAGAAAATCATCTGTAAAGTTCTTTCATGGATGCACTTTTTGCAACATACAGTGAGAAATCAGTTGTCTTCTGAAAGTAGTTAGTTCAAATCCTTGGGTCAGCAGCAAGTTTAACAATAGTGTTAAGCAGCTGAAAGCTGTTGCTGTCTGGGCAATATAGATTCTGGAAGCTAACTCCTCTTCCAATTGCTTATGGTATCGCGGGTTGCATTTTCATTTAAGAGAAAGTTCTTGCAAGAAAACATTCACTGTATCTGTAACAATGATATTATTATAAGTCTAAATGAGTGCAATTTTCTAAAATCCTCAAAAATGCTCTACCATATTTTTTTTCTGCAAACTTTCTCCAAAAGTATCTCTGCCTTTACTGCCTTTGCATGTTCTCTCCCTGAGAAAAAAGTAATTCTAGTAAGACAGGATGAAATAAAGCCATTCATAAGTCAAGTGATGAACTTCCTAAAGCTGAAAATACTCTGAAAAAAATATAGGTAAATCCCTTCCTAAACAGTTGTATAAACAAAACTACCACACTGTTTAAATCTCATGTTAACATAAGGCTTTATAAACATCAGTTGAGGCTTTCTAATCCCCTGCTAGATACACAAACATAAATTATCAGTTTTCTGAATTTGAAGTCCCACCTAGAAAGGAAGATCATGCTTGGTAAAATGGTGATTTAAATGCAAATTAAAAACCTGACTTTATGAAGGAGTCCATGAGTAATGACTTTTTATACTGCTTAGGTTTAAAATTCCTCAGTGACAGTGGTTAAAATGTTTTAAGTGCTAAATTACAAGCTAGCTTCCCAAACTAATTCAAGTGGACAGTACAGTAGATTGCAAACCAAAGTTTGCATCTTTTCCTTGAGAGACTGGTCCAAAGCCAGTTGAAGCTAAATGGAATCTTTCTAGTGAACTCACATTGGGCCTTGGAAGATAAACAATATGTAAATGCTTATGTCTTTTTAATGCCCTTCTACTCCTATGCAGGATATGCAAAGAAAGGGGAATCCAAAGAGTGGATACAGGGTTTTGAGTGTTGGGTCTGAGGTGCAGTAGTGACACATGCTAAATATCCCATTTCACTGCTGTGGCAAATAGTCCACACCATCTGCAGACAAGCATTGACAGCCACCTCTCTTACTGGATGCACAGTCCACCATTTCCAGCTGCAGATCTTACTGGGGCATTGGGTCATCCTCCACAAGAACAAAGTCCTTCCTTGGATCTGCCCCAAGCCTCCTGCAACCCCCTCACCCCTGCTGTTAACATACCTGCAGGACACACCTGCGATGCACCCAGGATTTAGCTTCTCTTACTGGTAGCTCTAGGTGTCCATGTACTGAGTTTGAGCTCTTTGCTTGGCATGATCCCACTGCTAAGCCTGATCTCAATATTTCCATATTCTATATACATATGGAAATATATATTTTATATATAGTCTTACATTGTACCATGGAGCGTGAGGTTCTTAGCTCAATCTCCTTCAGTCACCTGCAGTGTGCTTTGAAGTCAAAAGGCTATCTGAAATGAAAAGATATTTCTGACGCTCACCTGTCTCATAGGTACAGGTATCTTATGGCAATCAGCCAGTTTTGCAATCCTTTTCTTTTTGCATCAACGCAAATCAATTTTGCCCAGGTAAAATCCCAAAGCATGCAGAGAAGCAGGACAGAAGCTCTGGAGAAGGCAGCTTGTTCATCCAGCTGCTGCTGGGTGCGGGGAGCAGAAGCAGAAGCAGGGTCTGTCACTGTCAGGAGACGTCATCCCCATCCACAGCCCAGGCACTGCAACCCTTGTCCCCTGCTCAGCTCTTTATATTTACACAGCATTTTACATCTGTGTGGAGCAGGGTTGTGTGTGCTTTAGGTGGCAGGGGCTGAACTTCCTGAAGTGAAGGATTTGCATCGTCTCCTGCCAAAACTGCTGCGTCCGCTAATTGCTATAGCCCTGTAGTGTTTAAAAATGCATTACATTTTAAAACTTTTTTGCAGAGCTAGAGGCTACCAGATTCCCCCCCCCCCAAAAAAAAAGAAATAATGTTCTGAAATGCTGGACATCTGCATCCTATAACAGCAAAAATGCAAGTTTAAAACTGTGCTCCTGTCTGCTCTAGCTCCAAGTCATGATGCACAGACCTGTAACAATGAGAGTGTTTCCCAACACATTTCTGGGGATTTAGACGAAGTTCAGTGGCAGTCTTGGCGATAGACGCTCTGACGTAGTCGAATAATTGATGAAAACGTCTGCTGTGAAACGATTAGCCAGGCACTGAAACACACCGCCCGAGCGTGCTTCTTTCATTAGAAACACTTGCTCAGCCAAAGCCTGAGCCCTCCCTGCCGCCCAGCGCTGACCTAATTGCTGCTTGCCTCACATGACAAACTTCTCCCCTCTTTCTTCATGCAAAACTGCTGATTTGGCTCCTTTTCCCCACTTCGTTCTTAAGTTTAAATCAAGGGCTGGGTGCAATCCTTCCGAGGTCCCTGGCACGCACGCTGACTCTGAGCGAGATTTTGGTGTAGTACCATCTGATTTGTATGCATAACCTCTAAATATTAAGTGTGAGTCCTAGCTCATGAGGTCTTTTGTTTTGTTACCGTAGTTAGCATTTTATTGTGGTAAGCCTAAGCCTAATACCTTAGCTGCAATGCAATGAATGTTTATGGTAAACTTCCTTTTCCCAGCACCCAAACTTACCCACTCCCAAAAGAGCCCAGATCTTTATCTTTCCTAATGGTCTGCTTGTGGGCAGACCTGGACAAAATCTAACTGTGAGCATAAAACAACATATACAATGAAAAATATGTAGCTTACAGGATGAAACTATAATTGTGTTGCTTCAATCTTCACTGCTGGAGGTGCTAAAACTAGCTACAGCCTAGTTTTGCCTAATATAAGGGGCTAAGGTGTGGGACAAACGTGGGATTGATGTGGAAAAGTGGGGCTCTAGCTTTACTGGGACTGGAAAGCTGGCCATGACCAAGATGGTCTCTGGGCAAACACCTCTTATGAATTTCCTCTTATTAATTCATCCAGATAAAAAGCTCCTCCCTGCTTCAGCAAGCCTGCTTGTTTGCCTGTGGAGGTGAGGCTGGGTGTCAGGACCTACTCCTGGCTTCTCACCCTGCTTGAGGGAGCAAATGCCCTTCTGCTGCAGGGCAGGATCCAGACCTCACTGCGCAGAGACTGGTCCTCAACAGCGCTTCCTTGCTTCAATATCAGCTACCTGTCAGCCATAGTCTTTGGAACCGGCTTTCCAGGAAGATAAAAACACTATGCACCAAAGAGAAATCTACAGTCACCAACACTGGGTGCACAGACAGAGGAATGCTCTTTGGGCAAAATACAAAAGACAGCAATAAAACATCCTGCTGCTGCGAAGCGTTCCCATCCAGCCTCATGGAAACCAGCCTGGAGCCGGAGAAGCCTGTCTGCGACGGAGGTGGAAAATTTCACAAAGGAAGAAAAGCTTGAATCTATGCGAAGAATCTGGGTTCGCCCAACTGAGCACTGCAATAGGTGATAGCTCTGCCAGCAGCGCGGGGCCTCTTCTTGTCCTGCCAGTGGGGACAAGGCATCCGTATGCCTTGAGGTGTCTCACAGCATCTTCACCACCCCACCGCACTGGGCAAGCCTAGGGAAAGCAAACTCCCTCCCGGAAGCTTTGTCCCCATTAACATGCATGAGTGTCTCACCATGAGTTGCAAAGAAACAATTTTACGTTCACTGGCAAGCTCACATACTTTATTTTAGGGGGTTTAGGCCACTCTCATTATATCTGGGAGCATTTTTCTTGATGTTTGAATGCCTGGGGCTGGCAAAGCAGCCTCGGCGGATGATATTTGGCGCTTCGTATATTTTCCATGCAAGGTGAGCCAACAAGCCCGAGGCAGCTGGGGCTAGCCAAGTCCTCCTCCCTGTCGTGCAGACTCATGATGTGCCAAGGAAGCCCCGTGAGTGGCTGCACGAAGGTGGGAAGACAGCTGCAGGGAGAGGAAACCGTGGCTGCCCATTTCACTGCTCTTCAAATGGCTCCTAACATCCAGGAGGCGAAACTACAGAGGAAACCTCTCCCTGCATCCGCAGCCTGGCTAACAGAAGACCTCTCTACTCCACCCCAACACGTGATGGACCTTTATTTGGATGCAGCTTCTCTCCCACCCCCTCACCACTGGTGATGAAAACCCCCAAATTTGTCCCAGAAGCAGTCTACCTGACTGTCCTGGAAAAGGACAACTGTCTGCTGCGGAAAGAGCAGCAGATTGGGCTGTGGTTACTGACCCTGTCTGCGGCCAAGGGCTCTGCTGATGGAGAAGCCTACGTCCAGCCCTCGGCGATGCTCCCGCCTTCCAGAGGTGGCTGGCAGATGTTGCTGATGTCTTTGGCTGCCCTGAGTGTCCCTCATTCAAGGCCCTGCACAGAATTCTCTCCTCTGCCAAGAGGTTTAAAAAAAAAAAAAAAGAAGAAAAAAGAAAAAGGAAAAAAAAAAAGAATTAGACTTACATTTAAAAAACAGTTTGGAAAATATGCTTAAAATCAACCCCCATTTAAAAAAATGAGTTCAAGATGTTGTCACTTCCCAAGCCAGGAGACACTGGGAGCACAATGCAGGAAGCCTGTCCAACCCCTGCACTCCCCTCGGACAGGGACAAGTTATTGTAGCGTGGGTGAGACAAAAAAGGTTTCAAGCACCCAGACAGAATTTTCCTTCGGCTCTGTGCAGTGTATGTGTAATCCAGTCTGTGCCAGCAGTGGGATGGAAAAGAGATTCATGGTCCTTTTTCAGTCATACCTCTATGAACTCACCTGTTTTGGACAAATTACATACAGCAGTATATACCCACGCTGTGGTAAAGCCTATTTCTGCCATGTTGCCAGCAGGATGTGGCTAAAGAGGGCTGGCACAGACCCCCTTCACTGCCCCCCGAGACCACCCTCAGCTCAGGACTAGGCAAGCTCCAGGCCAGTCCCTGGCGTACCAGCAGCAGGTGAAACCCTGCAGTAGCATCACACTTGCCTGCACAGCAAAGCAAGTGCTGTGAAAGAGCTGCCAGTGTTTGAGGCTCCATATTTGAGCCTGCTGTCAGTGCCTGAAAGTGTGACAAAGAATAGCTGACAAAGTCGGTGGAGAAATGCAGCAGCGCATTGCAAAGAGCGGATCAAACTGTAGGACTGTCAGGTAGAGATGTGGCTGGCACCACGTAATGCAAGAGGACAGTGAGCCAACCATGAGAGACATAGGAGTAATTAAATCTTTTCAAATGAGCCAGAATACTGCTCCATGTGTGTGTTTGTTGGGGTGTGATACACACGCTAAGAGCACTGAGGTGTAAGGATGCCGGTTTGTTATCTGTTATTCTGTTACCACAACATCTGTCTTCCAGCATGACAGTGCAATCACATTAATGATTTATGTTAGAAGGGGGAGAGGAGAGGAGAGGAGAGGAGAGGAGAGGAGAGGAGAGGAGAGGAGAGGAGAGGAGAGGAGAGGAGAGGAGAGGAGAGGAGAGGAGAGGAGAGGAGAGGAGAGGAGAGGAGAAATAGCTTTTTTTCTTTACCAGTTCAGGACAAGATCCAAATCTCTTTAAAGTCAATAGGCATCTTTCCACTGCTTTCATTAGGCTTCAGCACATATCCTGACTACAGTAGAGAAAACTGGCATTATTATATGGGCAGATAAATATTCGATCCCCTTTAATTAGCAGTAGGTTTCAGTGTGAGAGAGACATAACTCATATTCAGGAGTCGATACGTTGTTTAATATCTCTCTGGCAACACTGGGGGTATGTGCTTTTGGATGACTCCCGAGAACTGAACATCCCAAAGAGAGAAGAAATGTAAACTGGCATCTGCTGTGCATAATTTTTCTTCTTTTTCTTTCCTTCTTTCTTTTCTTGTTCCTCATTAGCCTGCCATGCCTCCCCTTTCATTCTTTTATCCTAAGGTTTTTATTTCAGTGAGACAATGCTCAATGTATAGAATATGGTCTCCAAGGTCCATTTTTTTGTAATGCAATTTTAAGGCAACTCAAATTTGGTCTTTCTCCTTTTTTTAACATTGCAGCTTTTTTCAGTTCTTATAAGTTAAAATATATGGTATTGTTGCATGAAACAAAGACTTATAAGACACAAGCAAAGAAGCGCAAGTTCCATTCTCAACACATATTTTAGTAGACAGAACGATCTGTTCATTAACTTAAGGAATTGTGTAATTTAAGATGAAATTTTAATTGTCTAGATCTGTAAGTAGAACATACAGAATTATTTTTTCTCAGTACGATCTGTAGAAATTTCTGAAGAGTAACAAGTGTGGTTTAAAGGGTCTAAAACATATTCTAAAATAAATTTTAAATATAGAATATTATAGCATTGAAGCTGGATCTCCCAGGATCCTCTGTAGAAAGGACTGTGTTTCCTACTTTTAATGTTATCGAAGTCTTGAATTTTCTGAAAATGAATGCCAGAATTTAGTTTTCAAGTGAATTTGCTGGCATTTGAAATATTAATGTTCTGGGTTTTTTTCAGGGGTGAACATTTAAGAAACCACAGTCTTTGATAATTATCTTATAAGTGCTTAAATATAAATTTAAGAAACTGAATTTTGAAAGCTGGGTGACATATCTTTGGCTTCATTTAACAATTTTTTAAAAAGATTGCTAGCTGTCTACTAACCTTCAATACATACCTATACACTGACAAGGTTTAATTTCATGAAGTGATTTGAACAGAGATATTTTCTCATCTCACTTCAAGACAATACACTGCAGAGATTAGCAAATACATGATATTTGCCTCCTCAGGTTTTGGTAGAAGAGAAAGCAACTGTTTTCTCATTTAAGTCAAAGAAGCCTCATTTTATCCTTAGCTGCAGGAGTATTTGCTCCATATTTAAGTAAATGAAAAGCCTGGCTACAGACTAGAAGGTTTGAATTTCAGCTCAGACAATAATGATAATAATACCCCAAGAAGTCAGCTACATGCTAAAGGAGGATGAAGAAAAGATATAGGAAATTAATTGCTACACGACGTAAGATATGTATCCACTATCCAAAGGCAAAATCATAGCAATTCTTGTTAAAATATGTAGTTTGAGGCAATAAAACTTGCACAAAAAAAAATCTGAGTTTAGGTGCCTAAATTGACACTTTGTGTGATTTCCTTTAACAGCAGTGGAAAACAGATAAGCTTCACGTGGTCCAAGGCAGGTGTCAACAAAGTTACCTGTGTTGCAGGTAGGGGGAGAGATTCCTGTTCAGTCAACAAAGGTTATAAATAGGCATTTTGAGAGACTGATTTGTCTTCTCCTAAAGTAGACTTCTCACCTAGGTCATACAGCTCACTCCATAAAGTAGCTCTTTTTATTTATTGCCTCTAAGGGGAACCGAGATTGCTCAGCCAGATGTAGAGCTTCCCATGTTGGTATCTAAGGTTGGGCACAATGAATCCTACCAAAACTCTCCAGATTGCACATGTAGCTTTGAGAAACTTAAATCTATAAACTTTTTTGTTTTGGGGATTTTTTTTTATTTGTTTGTTTGTTTTTTTTCAGATAGCTTAAAAATTCCTACAGAACTGAAATATTTTGTTTATTTTCATTAGAGAAATATGAAAACAGTCAGGAAGTCTTTGACCTAAATGCCTAATTGCTTACATAGGTTTTCCCCAGAAGATAGAACTGAATGTAATTGTCCTTTAGGTATTTTGCACAGTGTGTGCTACTTTCCAAATTAGATGTAAACAGAATTTCTAATCGGTTATGTATGTCTGCTACCTGTGGTTGCTTTACCCGCTCTTTCATAGGCACATCTGTGCTGTGCATTTCTGTCATTGAAATAGAAATAACTCCTATCCAAATTTTCTTCCTAAATTGAAAATCTAGGCAAAGAAGATAAAAAATGAAGAGGTTAAGCATAATTTCTAACAGTACAAGTCCATTCAAGCCATAAATAGGAAGGTGATTTGGTTTCTTAATGCTTACCATGACTTTAAAAATAGTAGTAAGGAGTCTCCAGTTCTGGAAAGTTGAAGATTATTAAGGGTTACGAATACCAACCAGAACTTAGATGTTAGAAACTGGGGTATAAAACAGGCCAAAGCTGTGCTGGCTCTGAAGAAGCAAGGGTTAGAAGCAAGACTTGCTGAGTTCATGCCAGAGAAATTCTCGTTTGAACAAATCATTCCACGAAATCCACTGTACCTTGTCTGTGTGCCAGCAGCTTTCACAAAGGCAAGACATCGCAGTGGGACATTTTCCTGCTCACCCCGTGGAGCTCGATGCTGAGCACTGAGTAAAAGCAAATATGCCGCATTTCAGACCTCCAGTTCAGACTGAGACATTGCCTGCTGTGTGCCACAATGGCAAAAAAATGGACAGTGCTTGCCTGGCAAGGTAAATCTTGCTCTGGAATTACATTAACAGCCTTGGGTTAGCTTTTGGGCTTGAATTTGGAGGTGGCATTCTCAGTCCTCCAACTAGGGTTTGGGTCTTATTTTGAATTCATTCACCTTGAACAGATACGTCCTTCAGTGTCATGACATCCTGGTGTTAACACAGCATTATGCACTGGATTTTTCAGTAGGTTATGTCAAGTTTTGCTGTTCTGGTTCAAGTCTTCCCCTGGCATCCTTGCAAACACCCCTGTGGCCTGAGCTTGGGTCCTCTCAAGGTGTTTCCTCCAAGTGGAACTGGTTATCCAGATTATTAACAGAGGATGCCACAAACTACATTGTATGGAAACCTCAAGCAGTAGGGGCCTCCTGGATTTGCACGCATGCCTGTATGTGCACTACAACTTGGTAGGCCAAACATTAACTTTTCTGTTTGTGGGTTTGGGATTACCTTTTGTGGTGTTTCAGGTGCATGGACATTAGACTCGTGGGCTCTGCGCATCAAATGGGACACCCGGGCAACGTCATGGAGTCCATGAGTGCTGCTGATGAGCACTGAGCTGAGCACGAGTAAAGAAAATCCGATTTGTGCCAAGCGCCAGCTTTGACCTTATGAAATGTAGTTATTGGCAGAAGGCTGCTGTTTGCTTCCAGTTACTTTCTCGCTGGAGCCGTGTCTTTAATCGCAGTGAGTGCCACCCCTGCACGGTCCGGCATGTGCTCATTAGGGGATGCTGAGCCCCCAGTAGCCTCCTGCCAGGAGTTCATTAATTACAAGAACAGAAGTGCCGCCTGTGCGGTGTGCCAGCATGTGGCTTCCAGGTCTTTGATGGCGTGTGTTTATGCAACTGTGGACAGCGCTGGCGTCTGCTGTGCCTTGCAGGGCGACAAGGAAATGACAGTAAATTCAAAGGTGCGCTCGTCCACCGCTTACGTGAAAGCATCCTGCTTTCATCATGCTCAAGAGGAGCCAATGTCAGCGCTTGACATTATGAGGTCACTTCACCAGTGTCACGTCACGTGTCCCCTGGGGTAGCTGCATGGACAGGCCAGTAGAGTTGAGGGGATTCACATTTTGTCTCAGAGGCAGTTGACCAACGTGCCACTGCTGAGGTCAGTGAAAATGGAGACAAAACACTGCAGGTTACATCATGGGGAGCTCTCTGATATGGCCCTTGGACCTTCCCAGTGCCCCCAGCCCAGAAGAGCTCTTTGCCTGGATTTCCCGGGTAGCGAATGGTAGGTAAGAGCCAGCGGCTCGCTCAGCGCCAGTCGGCGTAGCTCCACTGGATGCTGTGGACTGACACTGGTTTGCGCTGTGCAAGGATCTGGCACACGATCTTTTGGGCCTCCTGATTGCTCTGAGTCATCCACATTCCAACTGAAAAATAAACCCATTTTAAGACAGTTTAAAAATGTAGAATTAGTGCTTAGTTTCTTGACTGCTAGCATCAAACCCAGCCAAGGCGGCTATCTGTAATTTTAGAACGCCTCAAGAAGATTTATAGATCTCATGAAAACACTCTTTTCCATCTCCCTGGTGATTTAGCCTTCCACTTGCTTTTTAACTTCAGTCCATCTTTAGGTCCTGTGGAAACAACACTAAAGCTAAACACAGAATGAGAATGAGCTCACACCATCTGCAAAGACTTCTCTCCTGGAGATGCTGTGTTTAACTTAGGAAGACCCCTACCAGGGCAGCGGGAGTTCAAATGAAAATCTTTTTGTAATAAATGTATTTTAAGGGTGTATACAGTGATACAGAGCATCGCACTTGTTGATATCCTTGCCAAGATTTGCTACAAAGGAACATCAAAATAGAAACGAGTTTCATGAACCGATGTCAACCTTTTTTAATATTAGAATGAAACGAAGTTTTATAGGGAAAGGAAAATAGAGCAATAAGATTGGAAAAACTTAATATAATGATCATAACAGTGGTGGAAACTTCCAAACATGGTGTTATAACCATTGCATGTAAGATGAACAGCCTCCTTAACAATAGTTCCTATGTAAATAACCACAGTAATAATGATTAGTGCTTTCATACTTGGCAATTACATATATTATACTTGTATTGCACACATAAATATAAAATGCATGTGTAATATAATACACTGTTTAGAGTGAAGGGTGAGGTATTCTCAAATGCCATCTGAAAAGGGATCAAGCATTTTAGTACCATAAAAGGAATGTTTACAATACTCTTGTGAGTGTTTTACAATACTCAGAAAATGGAAGCAGGGGGACTGAATAACTGGAAAAACAAAGTGGTACGAGAGAGCTTGGAGCAGAGGCCAGCCATAGGGTTGGTAGAGAAGGAAGGACTTTTGACAAGAAAATATAAGCTTAAATTTCAATGGGTGGCAGCTGAGCTCTGCACCTACTGTAGATAACTTGAAACAAAATACTGGGAACAGCCAACACGCCTGTGCTCTTCTGAGAACTGCATAAATTTAGGACACCAGGTTTTCATCTTAGAGTTTTCCAGTGTTCCAGAAAGATATTTCACAAGGCAAAATCAAAAACCGCAATGAACAATGAACAAATAAGGAGCCCAGACCGTTGCCATATTGGACCTGGAACCAAAGATATTTGATAGACTTTTTCATGATGCTCCTTCATGCCCATCTGCAGATTACAGAGCCCTTGAGGCTCCTGCTACTAAGCGTTGCATTGTCAAGCTTGAATTGTCTGATGGGATGTCTGCTTTCCTCTCATACTTGCCAGCAAAACATGTGGCTGGAAGTCTGATGTGAAGCTGAATACTTTATTTCTGTTATCTGATGCTACACAATGGATGAGACTAACTTCTCACTGTCTGTAAATGAAATAAAAAAAACGCACTCCCTGGTTTAATCTTTCACGATCTGTCTGGTATGCGGAAGATTTGAAAGTCCAACTAAATTGTCCTTGGCTCCATACTTGCATAAAATCACAAAAGGTTTAGGCTTTTAGTTTCCTAAAAAAATTAGATAATGCAGTAAGCCAGGTGCTCTTCACAGAAGTCTGTATTACAAGTATGTTACCATTACAGTGAATGAACAAGAACTATATTCTTGAAGGCATTCTCAGACTCCCTTTTCGTAGCCCAGTTAGCCAGTTATGCTACTCCAGCAAGCATGGTGATGGAACCAGGTGCTTTTATGCAATAGAGGTCCCTGCTGAGTAGAAGCTAGCCAACGTTATTTCAATTTACACGAAGGGCATGAGGGAAGACCCAGGAAATTACAGACATGTTAGTCTAACCTCACCACCTGGAAAAATTATGGACAACATCATGCCCCAAGCCTGTCAATGTTTAAGACACGTTTGGACAATGCCCTTAATACTGTGCTTTAATTTTTGGTCAGCCCTGAATTGGTCAGGCTAGATTGGACTAGATGATCATTGTAGATCCCATCCAGCTGAAACGTTCTGTTCTATTCTATTCTATTCTATTCTATTCTATTCTATTCTATGCTATGCTATGCTATGCTATGCTATGCTATGCTATGCTATGCTATGCTATGCTATGCCATGCCATGCCATTCCATTCCATTCTCCTGCACTTATGATGAGTCGAATAACGATGAGACTGTTGTTTGCCTGAAATGTCAGGGATTTTCATCTCCAAAACCACTTTCAAGGACACATATCACAAAGAATACAAGTGGAAACAGGGCTTTCTTTTATTTTTCTTGCTCTGTTTCAGAGCCAATGCTCACAAGCATTAACACAATGCACAAGTGTAGCCAGGAACAGGCTGATGCAATCTTCAGTTTAGCTTGAACAAACATCACTTGAAGTCTAGCAAAGGAAAGTCAGAGAGCTACAGAAAGTTGTAAATCCCCTACATCTTGTGGAGAGCTGTGGGCTATTGAGACTGCATGGGGAATACTGATTTTTAGCTTACTCACGTCTCTTGTGACGACTTAATGGCACAGTTAGTATCCCGCACAGTTGCTATGAACTCCACCTCTCCAGGCAAGTTTGCCCATAGAGTTTCTTGCAATATCATGAATTACACACTGTTTATCTTCCTGGTGAATGTCCTTCACCCAGGCACTGAAGAGAATGAACACACCAGTCTGTAAACATCATTCCTTCATAGGACATACCATACATCCTTCTTGAAGCCTGCTGTATAGAATAACCCAAACAATGGGACTGCCTGGAGCCGAAAGCAGGGGTGCCAGCTGAAGCCAGCCTCCTTCAAATCAGAGGCAGACACTGGGTCAACCCAAAGATGATAAAACAATCCTTAAAATATGTAACTGATATTGAAAAGAACAAAAATTAACTATAAATTTTTAACCTTTGCCAGAAATAGGAAAGCAAAAAACTGACTGATGCACAAAGAAGGCTCTTTATAGAACAAATTCAAAAGATTTAAGAATGTGATTTTCCTCTTTTTCTGGTAAGGAATTTTTTTCATATGAATTTTTATTTTGGCATTTAAAAAAAAGCAAGCCCCAAACACCTCACACCTAGTCTATAACTATTTTTTCTCGTTACTAAATTAATTTTTTCTTTTAGCCTATGATAAGGAAGGATATAACCAATGTCCTGTATCACCTAGGATGCAAAAACTCAAATAATATGGCAGTATGAATACAGACCAAGCAGTCACTGTTTCTTGAAGAGCGGGAATGAGGATCAGTACAAGGAAGGTAATTTAGCAGGCAATATATCACTGCTTCTGTTCAAGAAAGGCTTAGAACAGAATATAGCATAGACTATTTCAGTAGGAAGGGACCTACAATGATCATCTAGTCCAACTACCTGACCAATTCAGGACTGATCAAGTTAAAGCATGGTATTAAGGGCATTGTCCAAATGCGTCTTAAACACTGACAGGCATGGGGCATTGACCACCTCTTCAGGAAGCCTGTTCCAGGATTTGACCACCCTCTTGATAAAGAAATGTTTCCTCATGCCAAGTGCGAACCTCCCATGACAGATGCAGCTTTGAGCCATTCCCATGTGTCCTGGCACTGGATACCAGGGAGAAGAGATTAACACCTCCCTCTTTACTTCCCCTCCTCAGGAAGCTGTAGAGAGCAGTGAGGCCGCCCCTCAGCCTCTTTCTCTCCAAACTAGATAAACACCGTGTCCTCAGCCGCTCCTAAGAGGACGTGCCTTCCAGCCCCTTCCCCAGCTTTGTTGCCCTCCTCTGGATGCATTCAAGGACCTCCCATGCTTTTTAAATGGTGGGTCATACAGCAGTATACAATACTCAAGGTGAGGCCACACCAATGCTGAATACAGTGGGTTAATCACCTCTTCTGACCGGCTGATGATGCTGTGTTTGAGGCACCCCAGGATGTGGTTTGCCCTCTTGGCTGCCAGGGCACACTGCTGACTCCTGTCCAGCCGCCTGTCAACCAGCACCCCCAGAACCCTTTCTGCAGGGCTGCTCTCTAGCCACTCCTCTCCCAATTTAGACTTGTGCCTGGCATTAGTCTGTCCCAGGTGCAATCCGGCATTTGTTCTTGTTCAGTTTCATGCTATTGATGATTGCCCAATGCTCCAATCTATCTAGATCCCTCTGTAAGGCCTCTTGTCCCTCAAGAGACTCAACAGCACCTCCCAGCTTAGCATAATCAGCAAATCTACTAATGGCACATTTAACTCTTGCATCCAAATCATTGATAAATATATTGAACAGAACTGGCCCTAGATTTCAACCTTGAGGAACATCGCTGGTGACTGTTCACTACACAGATGTAGCCCCATTCACTACAACCTTTTCAGCCCTGCTGTCCAGCCAGTTTTTTACTCAGCGCACTGTGTACCTGCTTATCTCACAGTTGGCCAACTTGTCCAGAAGGGTGCTGTGAGGGACAGTATCTTACTAAAATCTACAAAAATGGCATTCACCACCTTCCCTTCATCTACTAGGTGGGTGACCTTATTGCAGAAGGATATTAAATTAGTTAAACAGGACTTTCCCTTTGTGAACCCATGTTGACTGTGCCTGATGATTGTGCTGTCCTTTAAATGCCTTTCAATAGCAGCCAGTAAGATGTTGTCCATAATTTTTCCAGGTGCTGAGGTTAGACTAACATATCTGTAAGTTCCTCGGTCTTCCCTCATGCCCTTCTCATAATTTGGAATAACGTTGGCTAGCTTCCAGCCAGTGGGGACCTCCCCAGACTTGCAAGACCTTTGGTAGATGATTGATAGGGGTCCTACCATAACACCCGCCAGCTCCTTCAGTATTCTGGGATGAATCCCTTCAAGTCCCATGGATTTCTGAACACTCAGCTGATACAGTTTTTCCCTTACAATTTCATCGTCTGCAAATGGAAGGTCACTGTTTCCACACTGATGGTCCTCCGACTCAGGGGACCGAGCAGCCCAAAGTGTATCAGTGTTATTAAAGACTGAGATAGAAAAAGCATTGAATGCTTTCACTTTTTCTTCGTCCCTGTTTGTCAGGTGACCAACTTCAACAAGCATCTCAGCTGGGCAATGGATAGTAGGCACCCACAACGATACCTGCTTTGTCTTCCATCCCCCTAATCCTCACCCAGAGCCTCTCAACCACATCATCCCTAACTGTAAGGGCTGGACGGTCAAACCTCTCCCTTACATGCAGTGCAACTCCTCCACCGCACCTGCCCTGCGTATCCCTCCTGAAGAGCCTGTAGCCCTCCATCCTGTTTGCCTACCTCACTTTGTGGGAAGATGTTCAGACCTTATCTAAACCTCTGGTGAACCTCCTTTTCATTTAGGATTTAGTATTTCAAGTATTGAAAGAACAAGGGAGGTACTGTTCTTGACATTTTGTATGTTTGTACCAAAATTGGTGTGTACCTTCAGACTATGAAAATAAGGGCATTTATACCACAGACATTCATTTGGTTGTGGTGATGCCAGAGGTGAAACAAAGGGGTTTGGTTCCCTCTGCATGAACTTTGCAGGGACATAGAGAACACGCTGTTTATGGTGAGGTCTTCTTCTTGATAAGAAGTCCTGAATTGTTTTTTTTTTTCTTTCCCATATTTTTCCCTGCACTTCCTCTGTGCTTTTTTTTGCTTTTTTTTTCACTGCTCTTTTCCTCATTTGGTGTAGGAAAACACTTGTTTCCGTGACATGTTCTTGTAGAACTCAAGTCTGTGTGAAGGACAAGTTGAAGTTCTACCTCTCTCATCATCTCAGGAACAAGGCTTCTGCCTCAAGACTTGGGTCCATTAGGTTTGTTGTTGTGATGCGTGCGTGTTTCCCAAACTTAGGTCACGAGGGCACAGAACTCACCATTGTGCCCCACTGGCGTGTGGAAACCTTCCTGGAAAGCTGGGGTAGGGTCCTTAATACAACACATCTTTTCCCACCTCTCCCTAAGTTGCTCTGTACCAGTGGGTAGTGGCTACCTTGATCATATCACCTGCATGCTGTGGATCACAGAAGCCACCTATCTATGAGAGGGACCAAACTTTATTGAAATGAATTCTTTTTTCCATTGGCTGCATTCAAATCTTTTCAAACATTTCTTTGCCTCCCAAAACCCAGAAGATGCACTGTTCCGGTGCTGGTGGGATCCCAGTATGCTCAGCTCCATCACTCCCGTCACTGCATCCTTCAGAAGGCACATGGTGAAGGAGGTTTTTGTCCATCTCTGCTAAATACATGCAAACAAAGTCCAAATCTCTGTGCATCGAGGGCATAGCTAAGCAAATTAATATAATCTGATTTCTTTGAAGCCGTTTTTTCCATAGATATGTTCAATGAATATTTTAGGAGTCATTTTGTTCAGTGATCAGCAGTAGTCAGATTGGAAGTTCATTTTCCTCTCCATTTCATTTTTAAAAAGAAAGGGCAAAAATTTGTTTTTTTGACTTCACCCTGCAAATGCAGAAAGATGGAGTCTCCCAGAAATTCAACAAGGCCCACACTTTAGCAGCCTGGTGGTACGAAAAGGACCCTTAGACTGCATAGCATTCCACTTAGTAAGAGGTTTGCATGGAGTTTGTATCAGGTATGCAAACACAGAGGGCGATTTGGGGATGGGATTTCCCTGAAGGTACGGTCCTTGCCTTGTAGTCGGTTAGTTTTTGAGGAATGAACAAGCATCCATCCTGTCTCCTGCATGCTGGGATACTCATGAGAAATACAGGTCCTAAATTCTTCTGTTTGACTTTCCCTTACCTTCTCCCCTGTCTTTCCACCCAAGCTGTAGACCTGAACCCTAAATCGTATGATCCAAAGATCAGGACCAGATGGATGCATACAGAGAGCCCACGAGTGCACAGTGCAAAATCGCCCATTTCCAACCTTCATCCCTTTCCCGTGTGTCTCATTAGAGCAGCACGGATGGCAGTCACCAAACTACACCAAGACTCGGCACACAGCAAATAGCAATAGACCTTGGCAGACATAATCCCACCCAGGCCAGTCCTGTATTTTGCACAGAAGCTATACAGGAGTGCCCCATGCCTGTCAGCATTTAAGAGGCATTTGGACAATGCCCTCAATACCATACTTTAACTTTTGGTCAGCCCTGAAGTTGTTGGGCAATTGGACTAGCTGATCGTTGTGTGTCCCTTTCAGCTGAACTATTCTATTCTATTCTATGCTGTTCTTCCTACCTCCTCCTTTCCCTAGCAGTACATGCTGAGGAAATCTCTGATGACAGTTCTTCTGAGCCCTGCACTAGCAGACGGGATTGAATGGGTAACCAAGTCCCAGCCTAGGCATTGACTCGGTCACTTTGTGGGAAGGAAGCACGTACCTTGTGATGGGGGTGAGAGCTGTGGATCATCTCAAGAGAATTGGACCATCTGAACAAATTTGCAAAAAGCACGTGTGAATTATGGTTTTTGAAAGTCTTCTGCATTCATCTGTTTGAGCTGGGTTTCCACAGGATGACGAAACCCCACATCTCTGACACTAGGGATGCTCAAAGATCAAGCCCTCATTCTGAGGCAGAACATGCTAAATGGTTGCAAATCTTTTTGAGGTGAGCAATACCTGTTCATTTCTCCACGGATTTCTTTTTTTTTTTTTTTCTCCTTGTACTCGTTTTTAGAAATGCCTGAGCTGTTTCCCTTGGAGAAACGTACTAAAACAAAAACGCATGAGGACAACAGTACTCCCTCTGAGAGAAGGTCCACCTGGCCCAATGCTTGGTCTCCAAAGCAGCCAACCTTCAATGTCTACAGGAGAGCATATGAGCAGTGCAAGTCTACTTCTGTTGGGGTCTTGGGGGTGCTCATAGAGCTCAGTAGCTGGGACTGGCCTCCCCTGGGACCCCCACCCCCACCGTGTCCCGCCAAGGGCCCAGGGGACATGTCTCAGCTCAGCCTGGGGCCTTCAGTCCCTGCCTGAGCGATGTTGGAGCTGTTCCTGTCTCTGCCCTTGTCTCCTGGATATGCCTTGGACTTGTGCTCCTCAGACCTAGGTCATAGCTTGTGGTGCACCCCTGGAGGTTTTTGAAAGACTGGTGGACGTGGTGCTTAGGAACATGGTGTAGTGGTGGCTTTGGCAGTGTGAGGTTGATGGTTGGACTCAATGCTTTAAAGGTCCCTTCCAACCCAGACGATTCTATGATTCTATCACGCCAAGTATATCATAGCGTAACTATTCTGTTCTATTCCCTGTGCTCAGCGTGAGTTGAAGAGTAATGAGACTACTTGCCTGAAATGCCAAGGGTTTTTCAGCTCAAAAAACACTTTCAAGGACACACAACACAAAGGCTACAAGTGGAAACAGGATTTTATTTTACGCTATTTTATGTTATGTTATTTTTCTGAATCCATTTCAGAGCCGATGCTCACATGCATTAATACAATGCGCGTGTGTAGCCAGGAGCAGTCTGATGTATTCTTCAGTTTAGCTTGGAAAAACATCCCTTGCAGTCTGGGAAAGCAGAGCTACAGAAAATAGCAACAGTAATACAGGCCAAAGAGTCCCTGTTTCCTGAAAAGCGAGAATGTGAAGATTGAGGATCAGGACCGACCGACCACACACAAAAGAAGAAGAAGGAAGAAGGAGGAGGAGGAAGATGATGACCAAGAGGACAACGATGACAATGATGACAAAGAAGAAAAGATGACAATGACGATGAAGAAAAGATGACAATGAGGATGAAGAGAAGAAGAGGAAGATGATGACAACCAAGATGATGATGGCTACGACAATGATGACGAAGAAGAGAAGAATATGGCAATGGCAATGATGAAGAAGGGAAGAAGAAGAGGGTGATGGCAATGACTATGAAGAGAAGAGGGCGACGGCAATGATGACGATGACGACAACACGAAGAAGAAAAGAGGGTGATGATGATGCGAAGAAAAGAAGAGGGCGACGACAATGCGGAGAAGAGGGTGAGGGCGACACCGATGCGAGGAAGAGAAGAGGGTGAAGGTGACGAAGATGACGACGATGCGAGGAAGAGGGTGACAATGATGCGAAGAACAGGGCGGCGGTGACGATGACGACGCGAAGAAGTGGGCGGCGATGACGATGATGACGCGAAGAAGAGAAGAGGGCGACGACGACGCGAAGAAGAGAAGAGGGTGGCGGCGACAATGACGATGCACAGAAGAGAAGAGGGCGACGACGATGACGATGCGAAGAAGAGAAGAGGGCGACAACGATGACGACGCGGAGAAGATGGCGGCGGCGACGATGACATGCAGGAGAGAAGAGGGTGACGACGATGATGACGCAAAGAAGAGAAGAGGGCGGCGGCGACAATGATGACGCGCAGAAGAGGGCGACGATGCCATGAAGAAGAGAAGAGGGCGACGACAACAACGACGCGCAGAAGAGAAGAGGGCGAGGATGATGACGACGCGAAGAAGAGGGCGACGACGATGACAACGTGAAGAAGAGAAGAGGGCGACGACGATGACGATGCTAAGAAGAGAAGAGGGCAACGATGACGACGACGCGGAGAAGAGGGCGGCAGCGACGATGACGATGTGCAGGAGAGAAGAGGGTGACGACGATGATGACGCAAAGATAAGAAGAGGGCAGCGGCGACGATGACGACGCGCAGAAGGCGGCGACGATGCCATGAAGAAGAGAAGAGGTCGACGACGACAACGACATACAGAAGAGAAGAGGGCGACGATGATGACGACGCGCAGAAGAGGGCGAAGATGACATGAAGAAGAGAAGAGGGCGACGACGATGACGACGCGAAGAAGAGAAGAGGGTGACGATGATGACGATGCGAAGAAGAGAAGAGGGCGACGACGATGACGACGTGAAGAAGAGAAGAGGGCGACGATGACATGAAGAAGAGAAGAGGGCGATGACAACAACGACACGCAGAAGAGAAGAGGGCGACGATGATGACGACGTGAAGAAGAGAAGAGGGCGACGACGATGACGACACAAAGAAGAGAAGAGGGTGACGACGATGATGACGCGAAGAAGAGAAGAGGGCGACAACGATGACCACAGGAAGAAGATGATGACGATGAAAGAAAAGAAGACAAAGGAGATAAAGTAGTAGTAGTAGTGTTTGTGTGTGGTACGGTGGGGTATTTTCAAAAGTAGGACACATAGCGATGACAAGCACACTTTTTTCCCATACATTTTCCCAGAGGAGCCCTGACAAGGGGCTGTGCTCAATGCTACAGGGGGCCCACCCTTGCACTCTAGAAAGCTTCTTTCCCCCTGAGATGAGGGGCACGAGAGAGACCTTCATGGAGCATTAGCAGCAGGCACCTAGCCAAAATGGCCCAAAGGAGCCCTGGCAAGGGGCTGTGCTCAGTGCTGCAGAGGAAGGCAAAAAACCCCTGGAGAGACTTGCTAGCCACTGTGGGGGAAAAAAAGCCTTCCTCTCCCCAGCTGCAGGGCATGAGAGGCCACCTTCATGGTGCATGTGCAGCAGGCGGTAACCTAGGCATAATGGAGCACAGGAGCCCTGACAAGTGGTCATGCTCAATGCTGCAGAGGAAGGCAAAAAACCCCCGGGGACCAGTGCCAATCTGCCCCAGGGGAAAATTCCTTCCTGACCCCAGAACTGGCGATCGGCTGTTCCCTGAGCATGTGAGCAAGACCTGCTTCCTCATCCCACAGCCTGGTCACGCCTCCTAGGAGATGCCCAAGCCCTATTCTTCTTGAACATGGAGCTGTCTCAGAGGTTCATGAGAATGGCCAAATACACTGACCTGAATCAGCCTTGGGGGCAAGAATCCTTCCCGTGCCTGGCAGGACACCACTGGGTGCTCCAAAGCACTGGGACCCCTTGCACCTGCTCTGTATCCCATTTCTTAGAGCTGCGGCCACTGGCTCCGCAGAGGATGAAGATGGTGAGCTCTGCAGTGCTCCTCAAGAAGGCATTCCCATGGTCTTACCACTGCTACCCAGCTGAAAAGGCCTCGTAGCCTCAGGCACCTCCAGGGGTTGGTTCTCATCTCCTCAGGGCCTTTCCAAAGGGTGAAGCAGGATTTCCATCCATTAGATGGGCTTTGAAGGTGGTCCTAACAGGAGGTGGTCTTGCAGCGGAGAACCTCCAGCAGCATTGTCCATCCTCTGATCTTCCTCCCTATGCCCTCCAAGTATTTCCACCAGCTCCTCAAGGACTTCCTCTCAGATGTCTTCAGGCTGCCCCCAGGCCAGCTTTGGCAGCCGGACCCTGCCTCAGGACACTGTGACTGCTGCGTTGCCAGGTGGTGGCACTGTGACATGGTGGTGATGGAACCCCTATGTGTGGCCCTGCCCGCTGCCTCTCTACCCAAGTGGTCATGCTCAGTGCTGCAGAGGAAGGCAAAAAACCCCCGGGGACCAGTGCCAATCTGCCCCGGGGCAAAACTCCTTCCTGACCCCAGAGCTGGGATCGGCTGTTCCCTGAGCATGTGAGCAAGACCTGCTTCCTCATCGCACAGGCTAGTGATGCCTCCCAGGAGATGCCCAAGCCCTATTCTTTTTCAACATGGAGCCGTCTAAGAGGTTCATGAGAGTGGCCGCATGCCCCTGGCCTGATTTACCTTGGGGACAAGAATCCTTCCCGTGCCTGGCAGGACACCACTGGGTGCTCCAAAGCACTAGAACCCCTTGCACCTGCTCTGTATCCCATTTCTTAGAGCTGCGGCCAGTGGCTCCGCAGAGGATGAAGATGGTGAGCTCTGCAGTGCTCCTCAAGAAGGCATTCCCATGGTCTTACCACTGCTACCCAGCTGAAAAGGCCTCGTAGCCTCAGGCACCTCCAGGGGTTGGTGTTTGTTCTCATCTCCTCAGGGCCTTTCCAAAGGGTGAAGCAGGATTTCCATCCATTAGATGGGCTTTGAAGGTGGTCCTAACAGGAGGTGGTCTTGCAGCGGAGAACCTCCAGCAGCATTGTCCATCCTCTGATCTTCCTCCCTATGCCCTCCAAGTATTTCCACCAGCTCCTCAAGGACTTCCTCTCAGATGTCTTCAGGCTGCCCCCAGGCCAGCTCTGGCAGCCGGACCCTGCCTCAGGACACTGTGACTGCTGCGTTGCCAGGTGGTGGCACTGTGACATGGTGGTGATGGAACCCCTATGTGTGGCCCTGCCCGCTGCCTCTCTACCCAAGTGGTCATGCTCAGTGCTGCAGAGGAAAGCAAAAAACCCCCGGGGACCAGTGCCAATCTGCCCCGGGGCAAAACTCCTTCCTGACCCCAGAGCTGGGATCGGCTGTTCCCTGAGCATGTGAGCAAGACCTGCTTCCTCATCGCACAGGCTGGTGATGCCTCCCAGGAGATGCCCAAGCCCTATTCTTTTTCAACATGGAGCCGTCTAAGAGGTTCATGAGAGTGGCCGCATGCCCCTGGCCTGATTTACCGTGGGGGCAAGAATCCTTCCCGTGCCTGGCAGGACACCACTGGGTGCTCCAGAGCACTAGGACCCCTTGCACCTGCTCTGTATCCCATTTCTTAGAGCTGTGGCCACTGGCTCCGCAGAGGATGAAGATGGTGAGCTCTGCAGTGCTCCTCAAGAAGGCATTCCCATGGTCTTACCACTGCTACCCAGCTGAAAAGGCCTCGTAGCCTCAGGCACCTCCAGGGGTTGGTTCTCATCTCCTCAGGGCCTTTCCAAAGGGTGAAGCAGGATTTCCATCCATTAGATGGGCTTTGAAGGTGGTCCTAACAGGAGGTGGTCTTGCAGCGGAGAACCTCCAGCAGCATTGTCCATCCTCTGATCTTCCTCCCTACGCCCTCCAAGTATTTCCACCAGCTCCTCAAGGACTTCCTCTCAGATGTCTTCAGGCTGCCCCCAGGCCAGCTCTGGCAGCCGGACCCTGCCTCAGGACACTGTGACTGCTGCGTTGCCAGGCGGTGGCACTGTGACATGGTGGTGATGGAACCCCTATGTGCGGCCCTGCCCGCTGCCCCTCTGCCCAAGTGGTCATGCTCAATGCTGCAGAGGAAGGCAAAAAACCCCCGGGGACCAGTGCCAATCTGCCCCGGGGCAAAACTCCTTCCTGACCCCAGAGCTGGGATCGGCTGTTCCCTGAGCATGTGAGCAAGACCTGCTTCCTCATCGCACAGGCTGGTGATGCCTCCCAGGAGATGCCCAAGCCCTATTCTTTTTCAACATGGAGCCGTCTAAGAGGTTCATGAGAGTGGCCGCATGCCCCTGGCCTGATTTACCGTGGGGGCAAGAATCCTTCCCGTGCCTGGCAGGACACCACTGGGTGCTCCAGAGCACTAGGACCCCTTGCACCTGCTCTGTATCCCATTTCTTAGAGCTGCGGCCACTGGCTCCGCAGAGGATGAAGATGGTGAGCTCTGCAGTGCTCCTCAAGAAGGCATTCCCATGGTCTTACCACTGCTACCCAGCTGAAAAGGCCTCGTAGCCTCAGGCACCTCCAGGTAGACTCAGGCACCTCCAGGGGTTGGTGTTTGTTCTCATCTCCTCAGGGCCTTTCCAAAGGGTGAAGCAGGATTTCCATCCATTAGATGGGCTTTGAAGGTGACCCCTAACAGGAGGTGGTCTTGCAGCGGAGAACCTCCAGCAGCATTGTCCATCCTCTGATCTTCCTCCCTACGCCCTCCAAGTATTTCCACCAGCTCCTCAAGGACTTCCTCTCAGATGTCTTCAGGCTGCCCCCAGGCCAGCTCTGGCAGCCGGACCCTGCCTCAGGACACTGTGACTGCTGCGTTGCCAGGCGGTGGCACTGTGACATGGTGGTGATGGAACCCCTATGTGCGGCCCTGCCCGCTGCCCCTCTGCCCAAGTGGTCATGCTCAATGCTGCAGAGGAAGGCAAAAAAACCCCCGGGGACCAGTGCCAATCTGCCCCGGGGCAAAACTCCTTCCTGACCCCAGAGCTGGGATCGGCTGTTCCCTGAGCATGTGAGCAAGACCTGCTTCCTCATCGCACAGGCTGGTGATGCCTCCCAGGAGATGCCCAAGCCCTATTCTTTTTCAACATGGAGCCGTCTAAGAGGTTCATGAGAGTGGCCGCATGCCCCTGGCCTGATTTACCGTGGGGGCAAGAATCCTTCCCGTGCCTGGCAGGACACCACTGGGTGCTCCAGAGCACTAGGACCCCTTGCACCTGCTCTGTATCCCATTTCTTAGAGCTGTGGCCACTGGCTCCGCAGAGGATGAAGATGGTGAGCTCTGCAGTGCTCCTCAAGAAGGCATTCCCATGGTCTTACCACTGCTACCCAGCTGAAAAGGCCTCGTAGCCTCAGGCACCTCCAGGTAGACTCAGGCACCTCCAGGGGTTGGTGTTTGTTCTCATCTCCTCAGGGCCTTTCCAAAGGGTGAAGCAGGATTTCCATCCATTAGATGGGCTTTGAAGGTGACCCCTAACAGGAGGTGGTCTTGCAGCGGAGAACCTCCAGCAGCATTGTCCATCCTCTGATCTTCCTCCCTACGCCCTCCAAGTATTTCCACCAGCTCCTCAAGGACTTCCTCTCAGATGTCTTCAGGCTGCCCCCAGGCCAGCTCTGGCAGCTGGACCCTGCCTCAAGACACTGTGACTGCTGCGTTGCCAGGCAGTGGCACTGTGACATGGTGGTGATGGAACCCCTATGTGTGGCCCTGCCCGCTGCCCCTCTGCCCAAGTGGTCATGCTCAGTGCTGCAGAGGAAGGCAAAAAACCCCCGGGGACCAGTGCCAATCTGCCCCGGGGGAAAACTCCTTCCTGACCCCAGAGCTGGGATCGGCTGTTCCCTGAGCATGTGAGCAAGACCTGCTTCCTCATCGCACAGGCTGGTGATGCCTCCCAGGAGATGCCCAAGCCCTATTCTTTTTCAACATGGAGCCGTCTAAGAGGTTCATGAGAGTGGCCGCATGCCCCTGGCCTGATTTACTTTGGGGGCAAGAATCCTTCCCGTGCCTGGCAGGACACCACTGGGTGCTCCAGAGCACTAGGACCCCTTGCACCTGCTCTGTATCCCATTTCTTAGAGCTGTAGCCACTGGCTCCGCAGAGGATGAAGATGGTGAGCTCTGCAGTGCTCCTCAAGAAGGCATTCCCATGGTCTTACCACTGCTACCCAGCTGAAAAGGCCTCGTAGCCTCAGGCACCTCCAGGGGTTGGTGTTTGTTCTCATCTCCTCAGGGCCTTTCCAAAGGGTGAAGCAGGATTTCCATCCATTAGATGGGCTTTGAAGGTGGTCTTGCAGTGGAGAACCTCCAGCAGCATTGTCCATCCTCTGATCTTCCTCCCTACGCCCTCCAAGTATTTCCACCAGCTCCTCAAGGACTTCCTCTCAGATGTCTTCAGGCTGCCCCCAGGCCAGCTCTGGCAGCCGGACGTGGGAGGATGCCCCCTTATCCCACCTCAGGACACTGTGACTGCTGCGTTGCCAGGTGGTGGCACTGTGACATGGCGGTGATGGGGCCCCCTATACACAGCACTGCCCATTGCCCCTCCACCCAGCATCCTTTGGGGGAAGGCCTTTTGGGTTCTGGCCCCAAGGCAGTCCCTGTGCCCAGGAGGCCCAGGGGGATGTCCCTGCCCTTGGTGGCCATGCATGGGGCACAGCTGCTGTGTGTCCCTGGCACCTCTGCCATTTGGCTCCCAGTCACAAAGCTTGTGGTGTTCTTTTCTCTCAGGCCATGGTAGAAACCAACCCTGTAGCCCAGAGACCACGCCTTTTAGCTGTCCCCTCTCTGCTCCGGAGCTGATGTCCATGAGGCCACTCAGCAAGGAGGACCAGGGACACAAAGCCTTTTCCAGGGGGATAACAGGGAATGGTTTCAGCAGCTGCAGCCTGGAGGAAAGCCAAAGTGTAACCAGAGCCATAGGCCGCGTTGGATGGTGCCAACTGACCATCATGGAAATAGCACAGGCTTTGGAAAACAAGGGAGCAGATGTTACAGTGGTGTGGTGGAAAGGCTGGTCATTTTCAGAGCTAGGACCTTTGGATCCGTGCCCAAAGCACAGCCAGGCAAATGATGACACTTCCAAACAGGCAAAATAGCCCATTGCTGCTCTCGCCATCACATCCCCTTCTCCCACTGAAACCAAGCTGCTCAGTTGGCCATGTTTATATGGGATAGAAAACACTCTTCAGCCATGGAGGAAAACTTCCACAGCTCGTTTGTGACTTTCACCTTTCTGAGAGTTTTTTGCCTGCCTCACTTTGTGGCAAGATGTTCAGATCTTATATAAGCCCGTTGCAAATCTTCTTTTCCTTTAGGATTTAGTATTTTAGTTCCAAAAGAGTAAGGAGGGTATTGGTCCTGTCTTTTTGTACGTTTGTGCCAAAACTCATATGTACATTCAGGCTATGCAAAAAAAAAAAAAGGGGGGGGGGGGGCTTGTATACCCAATACATTTACTTGCTTGTGGTGATGCGAGAGGTGGAAGAAAGGGTTTTGGTTCCTCCTGCATGAATTTTGTGGAGATGCAGAGAGCATGCATGATTTCCTCACCATTCCTTACCAATGCACCAAGTGACACATGCTACAACACTGTTGTTTATGTTGAGGTTGTCTGCTTGGAAAGAAGTCCTGAATTTTTTTGTGTTCTTTACCATATTTTTCCTTGCACTTCAATAATTTTTCCTCCTATGTCCATAGTGGCACAGGTGAGTTCTCACCAGGGCTTTACACAATGCTTGCCTTTCCTATGGGAATACCTTGCCTGACACACAAGAAGGCATTTGCCTGTATTGCATCTGTGGCTCATAGTCACCCTGTGACCTACTTGCGACTCCAGGAACATTTGCCTACTCTGATATTTCCAAGCTGTAGCAGCAACTCCTTGTGCTCCACGTGACGGTGTGTTACGTATTTCTACCCTGCAGTTCTTCAAGAGGGTTTATCAATGTAGGGGATGTGTCTTCTGACAGAGGTTCAGCTGGCAGGGAGTGTGGGGGCCTTAGAACTATATCATGAGAGAGCTTTTTCTGGTTCATGGATGCCTTGAAATCCAGAATATGATGTGCCCTACGAATGTATCGTTTGGAGAAGGCAGGAAGCCTACATATCTTGAGCAATGTTTTTCTGCAATCTGAATTCAAAAGACTTGAGCATGACTTTCATTATTTCATACATTTGATGACATCAAAGCGTGAGAGGCGGAGCCTGAGAGATGTGTTAAGGGGGCTTTCACCCATCAGTAGGCTGCTGGAGTCCAGCTCCACGCAGCCACGACCAGCAGATCCAGCCCTCCGCTGGCTGGCTGGGCAATGGACGGGCTGTGTGGGTGGGCCCTGAACATGGAGCTGGTGGTGTCAGTCTAGTCCCTTTCACAATGGATGTCTGCCTCCTAGGGAAGAAAATATCCACAGCTGACATTAACTGAGCTTCCATTTTGGCAGTTGCCTTGGGGAAATCACCAAATCAGCCCGGACACTGGAAAAACTACAGGACATGAAGCATTGGTGTGTCAACATGATGCAGTTAGTGGCACTGCTGCCTGTGGGAATACACATTAATCTCCAGGAGTGTGAATAAAGGTTGCTGATGATTTTTTAAATGAATTGTGCAGGCATTTAGTGAACAGGAAGGTTGTTGCTGGAGATGCTGAGATGGGTAAGGAGTTGGCTGGCCAGGTGGCTGTCTGACACCAAAACTGCAACTGCCTCTCTTTAAGAGAGTCCAAATACACCTGTAAGATAGCTGCAAAGAAGAACTGGGGATTTTGCTTTTTACACACCCACCTGAAACCGCCTGAGAATGTTGGTGTGATGAAATCTCCATTCCTGGAAAGATGATGGAACAGCTTGTTGTGGGCGTCATCTCCAAGCATCTGGAGGAAAAGAAGGTTATCAGAAGTAGTCAACATGGATTCACTGGGGGGAAGTCATGTCTGACTAATCTGATAGCCTTCTACGATAGCGTGACTGGATGGGGGGATGAGGGGAGGGCAGTGGATGTTGTCTACCTTGACTTCAGCAAGGCACAGTCTCCCACATCATCCTCATAGGCAAGCTTAGGAAATGTGGGCTAGATGAATGAACAGTGGGGTGGAGTGAAGACCGGCTGGCACATAGAGCTCAGAGAGTTGTGATTAGTGGCGCAGTCTAGTTGGAGGTCAGTAAGAAGTGGTATTCCCCAGGGGTCAGTACTGGGTCCAGTCCTGTTCAATATATTCATCAATGACCTGGATGAAGGGATAGAGTGTACCATCAACAACTTTGCTGATGACACAAAACTCAGAGGGGTTACCTGGACAGGTTGGAGAACTGGGCAGGGAGAAACCTTGTGAAATTCAACAAGGGCAAGTGTAGGGTACTGCACCTGGGGAAGAATAACCCCATGCATCGGTACAGATTAGGGGCTGCCCTGCTGGAGAGCAGCTCTGTGGAAAGGGACCTGGAAGTCCTGGTGGACAACAGGATGACCATGAGCCAGCAATGTGCCCTGGTGGCCAAGAAGGCCAATGGCATCCTGGGGTGCATCAAGAAGAGTGTGACCAGCAGGTCGAGGGAGGTCTTCCCCCTCTACTCTGCCCTGATGAGGCCGCATCTGGAGTACTGTGTCCAGTTCTGGGCTCCCCGGTTCAAGAAGGACAGGGAACTGCTGGAGAGGGTCCAGCAAAGGACTACTAAGTTGATTAGGAGTTTGGAGCATCTTTCTTATGAGGAAAGGCTGAGGGACTTGGGGCTTTTTAGTCTAGAGAAAAGAAGAATGAGAAGAGATCTTATCAATACTTATAAATACTTAAAGGGAGGGTGCCAGGTAGATGGGAACAGTCTTTTTTCAGTGGTGCCCAGTGATAGGACAAGAGGTAACAGGCACTAACTTGAGCATAGGAAGTTCCATCTTAACATGAGGAGGAACTTCTTTCCTTTGAGGGTGGCAGAGCACTGGCACAGGCTGCCCAGAGAGGTTGTGGAGCCTCCCACTCTGGAGACATTTAAAACCCGCCTGGACGCTGTCCTGTGCAACTGCTGTAGGTGTCCCTGCTGTGGCAGGGGGGTTGGACTAGAGGATCTCCAGAGGTCCCTTCCAACCCTGACCATTCTAGGATTCTGTGAAATTACTGATGATTTTATTCAGGTATAAAGGAATTTCTGTCGTGTTTTCTTCTTCTTTTTTAATTAATGAAAGAAACTATGGAAAACTGTCTTCTAGTACACACTTGGTCATTAATCAGTTTCCAGAACTGGTACAAGGACTGCAAAAAGCTGCCAGACTATGTCTGTTTGGTTAAAGAATCTCAACATTTTGGTGCCGGCTCGATGTGATGAGACAGGCCCTTGTATGTGTCCAAACGTGGATCTGATGGATCAGCAGGCAGAACGAGGCTAGAGATGAACTCCCTTGCCATGAGTGCCCCCTGTCCAGAGGGCTTTGAGGCAAAAGACAGTCTGTCAGTAGCAAGGAGTTTGGGAGTTCTATAGGGATTTCTAAGCTAAACCCAACGTTTTGAGTTACACTTGAAAACAAACTGGTAGCCAGTGCATCTTGAGACCATGCTTTCCTCTTTGCACACAGCCCCACAAGGCAAATGATTGCTGAACCAGCACATCCTGAAATAATTAGCTCTAGCTGTACTAACTGCATTCCTGTAGTGTGCTGTATCTAGCAACAATCCAGACTGGAAGTAACAAATTCCTAGATAATTGTGCTGACTGCCACATCAAAAAAAAAAAAAAAAAAAAAAAAAAAAAAAGAAGGTTCATGCCTCTTAGCCAATGCAGATGGAAGTATTTTTTGGAAGTGGAGGTGTTACTTGGCTTTATTCTTTCTTTAACAATTTCTTGGCTTTGCTGTTCTTTTCTTTTGTAACTATGGCCATCGATGGCCAGATCTTGGGTTTATATCTCATCCCAGCTGTTTTCCTATGAACTGCTGTTACACAGCAGGGCTCTTCAGTGTGACGGGTTTCAGTACAAAGCGAGTGCTGTTTACAGCACTCAAGTGCAACGATTCTGCTCACACCCTCGGGTTCAGGTGGCCCGAAGTTCATTGTAGCACTTGAGACACCTGACCAAACACATGCCACATCTGTCTTCCTCCTCTTAAGCCCTTTGACAGCCCTGTTTCAGGCAGCTGCTGTAGAAATAGAGGAGGAAGCTTTAAAGATGTATTGTGCTTGGCCGCTCTTGGCTGGTGCTTTTGGCTGGCTGGGACACATCTGGCCGTGGAGGTAATATCCAACATTTCCTTCTGCTCTTAGAAAAGGTCCTCCAGAGAGGGCGATTTCATTAGCGAGCAACACATTTGACATCATGTGAGCACTGCTTTAATGTAGACAATTTTAGCCCCAATCTCTGAAGCGCAATAGCGCTTTGCTTCCTGAGGCTCAGATTTTGCGATTGCCCATTTCGCAAGGCCAGCTCGGGTGGCTCGTGTGCTGGGAAAGGCAGCAGGTGCACAGGAACATGTCCTGCCTTGCCTCCTTCTGGACTTCTCCCTCTGATTATTTCTCCTAATGTTTCCCACGGGGGCCGTCTGTCCTTTCATCCACATCTGTAAGAGTGAGACTGTTGGAACGAATAATCCTAAGGGCAATATCATTCTGGCAGCGTGCGCTAGCATAAGGTGGAAATTAAATGGAAGGGAGTTAGGCGCGTTCGATGTCCAAATTCAGCAGCTCAGTTAAGAAAACTTTTCTTGGAAAGGAAAGAACAGGGTCATAAGCGCTGACTGTTGGTTTCCGCTGGCTAGAGATGATTTTGCGCTCAATCGGTCCACTTCAGCGGGAGGTGCAAATGTTTGATACTTCCTTGAAGTGAGCCTGAAAGGTCAAAGCCACCCAAAGCCTCCTTCCCAAGGAGGAGGTGGAGCCCACCCAAAGCCTCCTTCTCTCTGTGGGGCACGTGAAAGCCCTGCACTGGTCCCCATGGGGCCTTCAGGCACTGAGTGAGCAGCATCTTCATGAGCAAACCCCACAGGTACTCCGTCAGGCTGGTGAGGTCTTTCAGGGATTTGTATTGCCTGAGAAGAAATGCTGATGTTCAGGAGCCTTTAAATTTGGATTTGGTGCCCCATATCTTTTCTATAAATCCATAAAACAGACTGAGAAGGGGCAGGCAAAGATGGTTCTTTGTTGTCTCCCTTTTTTTTCTTTTTCCTTCATTTCTTTGGGGCGTGGTTGACTGGTTTCTGGGCTACCGCTCTGTTGGCATACTTTAATTTTGCCTTGTCTCACTTCTATTTTCACCTTGCTCTTTCATTGCTCTTTTTCTCCCATTCTCGCCTACGTGGAACATGAACCTTATAGATTTGTTCCAGTCTAGGATGTCCCAGCAGGCCAGAAACAGGTAAAAATGTCATTGGTTTGGGTAAGCTTTCTCCCATGATAAGGGACTCTACCTTGTTGCTCACCTCCTGCTCTGTGTTCAAGCAAGCACAATCAACTAAAAAAAATCCGAGGACAGAAGCCGTGCTGGCATAAAGCATCATTTTTCTTTGGAAATCTGCAGAGTACCAAGCATACACACAAGTAAAGAAACCCCATCCTTTTGACAGGACAAGGTTTGTAGGAAGAGGCAATGTATTTCCTTAGCTCAATTGGTATGGTTGGACAAAGTAGCAAACTTGAGGCAAGAGCCCTTCTTCAAGCCTACAACAGAAGCAGCATCTTTCAGAGCTGAATGCCGGCTGAGAGTACTTACTCAGAGTTCAGTCCTTCTGATAAGTTGCATTATTTATTTACTTTAAAGTAGAATATCCAAGGTTGAAATATTTCAGTTTAACACAAAAGATTGCTTTATAGATACAGGTTTTGTTTCACTACAAGTCTTTGGAACTTTCTACATACCATTTCTTTAATTCAAAAGTCAACATTTTGTGCTGATAATTAAGTTTTACATCCTTTCTGTAGAAGCATGCTGGGAGAAAACATCTGTTTTTCTGTCCCTCTATGAAGCAACTGCTCAAGAGTGAGCTACGGTCATGTGTACAGGATTTAGTAGAAGATATTACTTTAATAAAGTAAATGCAACATGGGCTGCCCAGCACAGAGCCTGATTTTCCTTTAGAGAGGTATGGGGTATTTCCTCAAGTGAAAGCCCCCTCCCCCGAGTTTTAACACTGTCGTGGTACTTGGTAGTCACTTGGGCCACCAGCAACAGTGTCTTTGCTGTCACTCATTGTTACTTTGAGTATTTCCACCCCCTGTGCTCTTACCAGTGCAAGCTGCTGCCAGCACCAGCAATGTCTATTACCATACAAGTCCCCGAGTATGAGATGTTACAGCAATAAACAAGGGCTGCTACTTGGCACCAAGAGGGTGGTAAAAAAACCCAAGCTCAGCATCCCTGTGACTAATTGCCCCATCAAAGTAACAGAAGCTGCCCTGATATAAAGAAGAAAGGAACCAGCTGAAACAACCACTTCAAAAATAAATTTTGAAACAGCACGGCAGTGGGAAGAGAGGAAGGGCTTTTTCCACACCTTTGCAAGCCCCACAGGAAAGTGAAGACCCACTAGCCCTGTGTGCGGGGACAGTGAAGTCCCTGCTAGACCCTTGCTTTTCCTGGGGATCGGGGAATGGAGAGGGGACAGAGGGAACAGGTTGAGGAGCGCTGGCCACCAGTAGGTCCATCACAGACTGCTGGATGGGGGAAGGTGGTGTGGGCACAACACCCCACCAGCCAGGCTGGGATGGCAGCGGCAGGGGCGATGGCAGCAGGCATGCCTTCTCCACGGAAAACAAAACCGAGTCCCTGGCCTTGTGACCACAGTGTGACCTGGACAGGCTGGAGAGTTGGGCAGAAAAAAACCTGATGAAGTTCAACAAAGGCAAGTGTAGGGTACTGCACCTGGGGAGGAATAACCCCATGCACAGGTTGGGGGCTGACCTCCTGGAGAGCAGCTCTGTGGAAAGGGACCTGGAAGTCCTGGTGGACAACAGGATGACCATGAGCCAGCAATGTGCCCTGGTGGCCAAGAAGGCCAATGGCATCCTGGGGTGCATCAAGAAGAGTGTGGCCAGCAGGTCGAGGGAGGTCCTCCCCCTCTACTCTGCCCTGGTGAGGCCGCATCTGGAGTACTGTGTCCAGTTCTGGGCTCCCCGGTTCACAGACAGGGAACTGCTGGAGAGGGTCCAGCAAAGGGCTACAAAGATGCTTAGGGGATAGGAACATCTTTCTTATGAGGAAAGGCTGAGGGACTTGGGGCTTTTTAGTCTAGTAAAAAGAAGACTCGGGGGGATCTTATCAATACTTATAAATACTTAAGGGGAGGGTGCCAGGTAGATGGGAACAGTCTTTTTTCAGTGGTGCCCAGTGATAGGACAAGAGGTAACGGGAACTAACTTGAACATAGGAAGTTCCATCTTAACATGAGGAGGAACTTCTTTACTTTGAGGGTGGCAGAGCACTGGCACAGGCTGCCCAGAGAGGTTGTGGAGCCTCCCACTCTGGAGACATTCAAAACCCGCCTGGACGCCGTCCTGTGCAATCTGCTGTAGGTGTCCCTGCTGTGGCAGGGGGGTTGGACTTAGATGATCTCCAGAGGTCCCTTCCAACCCTGACGATTCTGTCATTCTGTGATTCTGTGGCCTGGCCTGAAGGATAATTTTAGTGCTGAGGGTGAAACCCAACCTTCTCCTTCAGTGTGACGTGGGCTGTAACCCAGAGCTGGCAACTCAGCTGCTGCTGTTTCAGGAATGTCAAAGCTGTTTATCAGCACTGGGCAAGCGTGGGAAAAACTTGGGAGGGAGGGGGTCAGAGCCCAGCAGGCTTTCCTTTCCTCTCCTTTCCTTTTGCTCGTGAGCCCCTTTGCCTGGCGTCAACGAAGCCTGAGCTGAGCCCAATTAATGGTGACAGCCGGGTGTTGAGCGTATAAGCAACAATCCCATGCACCGAGCGAGCACTCAGGGGTGCAAAGGGTAAACCCACACGTATAACACAGACGCCTAGCACACACACATATTTTTATTACAGATTGGAAGGCAGAGGCTGGGAACCCTCTGTGACATTTGGACTACTGCAGCAATGGCCTACAGACCTCCACTGGCTGTGGTGATGAAGTTGCCCTAGAGCTACCACAGTCAGGAAGACAAGAAGGGAAAAGGCAGAAAGATGTAAAGCAGAATTACTGTTCCCACTTTGCAGGGAGGGGAAAGGAAGGAGCCTGAAGCAGGTTCCCATGGATGGGGTGGTGAAAAGAGCAATTCTTCTGTCCTCTGACGTGCTCAGTGTCTGCTCAGAGGCAGCACCCCTCCTGAAAGGCACATATACCCCTGTAGCTAAACAGGCAGGTCACTGGTCGCTCACTCGTGCTTGCAAAATGTGCACTGCTGGGCTATTTCTCCTTATTTCAAACAAAATATCATACCGTAACTGTATGCATCATTTCATTCAGTACACAGTTTCAGCCTCTCTGCTGAAACAGCCACATCAAACCACACAAATCTTTACCATTGAGCATGTTAAACCAGTGTGCATGCAAAGTAATGTTTGGAAATTTACCCTAGTAGCTTCTTAGCAGCATTTCATCATTCTTATCCTACATATCTGTCGCTGTTTTCTGGGACTACTCATTGGATCATAAGCTTTTCTCCCTCTCCCCTCACCAAGCAATAAATGCTCAGAGGTGTTTAAAGAGCCTTCCAAGCTCGCCTCATTTGTTCCTACGCCTAAGTGCAGAAGTGAAGATTCCATCTATATGTGCGCAAGCCCATACTGTACATGCAGCCTCCTGGAAAGGTAGCTGAGGCAGACCTCAGGATCATTACAATCGGGGACCTCCACCTTTCTGTGTGGGTGCTCTTTCAAAACATTTCTTCCTCACGACTAAGGAGCAGGCAACTAGCTGATGATTTCACGATGCTCCTTTCTGTCACCTGGGAACATCCTGTGGCTTGTCTCCGGTGCCAGTTTGTGGCGGAGGATGCAGGAGATGCAGGATGTGATGCAGGAGCTGCGCTGAGCCCTCTCATCGGTCGGGATTTTGGGGCAGCAGCAATTGCCCCTGAGCCAATGCTGCTCTCACTTTTGGTCACCTACACGGAGTTCAGTTGTTCACATTTGGTTACGGCTGGCACTGCTCTTGTACTTGAGATAAGACTGTTGGCAAAATTGCAGAGGTTGGGCCCAGATCAGATCCATTGGGTATTTAGGTGCTGAACTCCTACTGCAATAAATGCAAGTGAGGGTTGTAAATGCCGGTTTGGAAGCGGACTCGACTGACATTAGGAAGTAAAAGGTGGTGGGAAAGGAGATGCAAGGTTGCAAGAAGTAAATCTGAGCACTGGAAGGAAATGAACTTCAAGGTGAAAAACACAGGAATTTCATCAGTGTCCCAAAATAAGAATACTGTATTGTTTAGAGATTTCTTGACTAAAATTCACTTTGACTACGGATTATTGTATTTCTTCCTACATTCTTCATGAACATTGGCATGCCCTGGTAAATGGCAGCACTTCCATGGTGTGCAGCATGGCTTGAGGCAGCAAAATCTGGCCCTGATACTAGAGTTAAGCAAACTGTTAAAATAGGAACTGAACCAAATGCCCAGATCTCCTCCCCAAACTCAAACTAAACCTGTTTTGAGGTTCAGGAATGTTTGGTTAACTTTAAACAAAACAATGTTGTGTTTCTACACATCCTGCTTTCAGCGAAGTCTCCAAGCAGAAATACAAAAATATGGCAGGCAGGTCTATGTTTGCACTATTTCTGGCCCCGATGAAACCAAGAAGCACTGGAAATCTCACAAAACCAGCTTTGTCTCACAGGCTATCCAGCTCTGAGGTACCGTCACTGTTACCCAGTAGAATACAATGTAACTCATGTACATATCAATTCATTATTAATTTTTCAAACAAATTCCCCAGACCATCACACATATCAAAGACCCATATTTACTTTACCATGGCTACTCTAAAGTCCTTTTGTGCTTATTCTTATTGAGTCATTGGCATAGTTGCATAAAGACAAAATGTCTCTTTGTGGTATGTGATAACAAACCGCAGCAAATGATAACAAAGATAACAAACCAGGCATACGCATTTTGTGCTTCATATTTGGTTCAAGGCTAATTTAAAACACGTAATCCAGAATTTTTTTGATTGACATCTCTTTGACAACTCTATTGAATTTGCAGAGCATGAATATGAAGACAACAACGTTGTTTGAGAGGTACGTATTTAGCCATATAAAATTGCCCTGTATACCACGGCAACACTTTTAAAGCACTTCTGTGTACCAGACTTTTGCAAATTCCTATTTAAAGGAACATTTGATGTTATTGCTAGAAATGATATCACTGTCAGCAAAACGTAATACAAACACGCTGATTACCCAGCTGTCTGCTCTACCACAACAAAGTCATCCCAAACACAGCTTCATGTTTGCTAGCCAGATTTATTATATTTTCCAGATTCTAAGAAGACACATATTAAGAAACGCATGTTAATCATTGCTTTAATGAGAACAATATGCAGTTAACAGTTAGGTTGTCACAAAAATTACAGAAGGTGAGTACAGACTAAATGCACTCTAAATTCAAGGAAACCCAATCCTTCTTTCCACTAGCATGTTTGAGTGAAATCGTCATGACAGAGAGAAAGTTTTTAACGAACTACCTAAATTTTAGCAGGTATGTGTACGGGCTTTCATTAGCCACAAGGCAAAGTAAAATGCCATTCTGCCCACAACTGTGAAAGCAAAATAACCACCGTACCACTTGCTTCTGTAAAAAAAGCTATGAGCATACAAAGCACTAAAAGCCTGCCCAGCATCTCTCCTCCAGAAAAGGTGCAAGCTTTCAGTTTTCTGTCAGACGTGGTACTATTGGCCAGCAAATTATGTATCCGATTTATGCAAGACTTCCCATCACTGTCAAATCGGACCATTTCTCTTCACTAAAAGTCATCCTGAAAAAGAAATCTGTTCGTGGGAGAAGAGTCCAGCAGCCACTGAGGAAGTGACAGAACTCGATAACTCTGCCCAAAACCACACCGAACTACCCTGTGTTGCACTGTTTTCAGCCAGACAACTTCTGGAGCAAACTACTACCCAATGCGTAAGAGGACAAGATTCTGGTTTTAAACATATTTGCAAATAATAAATAAAATGTATGTCTAGACTTACAGAACCAACTAATTAATTTCATTTGGTAAAAGTGCAAAACCCATCACCATTCCACACTTCCGCGGGCCTGAAGGTGCATGAAGATTTGGTTTAAATTTTCTAAAGCAAAATATGTGCACTTCCCGTGCTTGTTTTGGTTAGTTATTTATTTCCCTTAAGGAAACTTTCACTCTGCCCACCAGAAAAGGATGTGGAGGTGATAAGGTTTGAAATGCTGGCTGAACAGCAAATATGGCAGGCATCAATGGAGTGGGTGCAAAAGAAAGCAAGATTGTAATTTCTGCTTAGATTGCAGTGCCTTGCAGTCACAGCAGACAGAAGACATCTAAAACCTCTCCCTCTCCCTCTCATTCCTCCCCCCACATTGCCACACCGGTCACACAGCTCTGTCTTTCACTCTGTCCAGATCGCCAGGCACTGCGTAAACGCTGATTAAGCCTTTACTAATTATGTACTAAGAATAGCTTTTTTTTTCACTTCTACCTGGAACCATAAAGGTGTTTTCATACTCTTTGAGTAAGGAAAGACTTTTGAAAAGTTACGAAATATTAAAGCCATTTGGAGCGCAGTACCTCTTAATCTCTTTGCATAGGTTAAAACTAGTATTGCCTTGAAAAGTGGGTCCTAAAGTAAAATATGATTGAAAAATACCTCACCGCACCCTATTGGAACACTTCAAAGTGTAGTAGGTGCCAGAAAACTTTGGATTGCTTTTTGGGGATGTCCCTCTCCCCTCCTTCCCTTCCCTTCACATCATTCTCTCAAGAACCAGAAAAGGATTTTTTGCATGTCAGCTAGCTTTACATGAACGGAGCAACTCCAGTTTCTTTTCAGAAAGAAAAAAATCAGCTCAAACATTAGACTACCAGCTTCCTGAAGGGCAGAAAGAAAAAAAAAAAAAAAAAAAAAAAAAAAAAAAAAAAAAAAAAAACAAAACCAAGAGAATGAGTTTCCATACTTTTGATGTACACTGTTTACGAAGGGGTACTTTTCGGTTAGGGATGAGGTCTTACCTAGGACATATCTCCCCTTCCCTCAAATCCCCAGAAGTAACAACAGCATAATCTAGCTTTTCCTTCTTGATGTTGCCATTATTGCAGTCTGCTTATGCTTTGTCTTCTTGAAAAAATAAATAATGAAACCTTTGCAAAAGGAAAATCAGCCACAGCTTAAATAAATAGTATCTACAAATATTATCTGTGGTAACTATATAATACTGCAAGTGCATCACTGAACAGATTAATGTGATGAAAGAGATCTTTTGTGTTACATATTTTACTCAGTTAAATGTTTATGTTCTCTTTCAAGTGAAAACTTAAAATTCCCAAAAGAGCAACAATAAGCTTGAAAAATCAGGTTAGACGTCAGCAGCTGACTATTAATAACCATCCTCTGGGCTAATATTTGTTTGCCCCGGTCAGCCAGTGTCCATAATCAGCATTCATCTTTCATCTTCCTCAGCTGGGCTGTCTGGCAGGTGCTGGGTGGGGTAAACACCGAGGGGTCGGCAATGCCCAGCTGTAGATCAAAAAAGCGAGTGGAGGTTGTCACGCTGTAGTTCTTCGTATAGGTTTCCTGTACTGGGTAACAGTCTTTGACTGTGTAAACGCCGACCCAGGATTCCACTGTAACCAAACAGAAACGTCATTATTTCAGATGACAAGAATGAATGAATGTGTCACGACGATGTCAGTCCAAAAGATGGCCGTTCCTCACGCAAGGCCTATAGGCTGGAACTGCCCATAGTTCTGTCCATATGCGTGGCAACGCCAAGAAAGGCCATACAACTGGTATAATTTGGACACCGCAATGATCTTAAACCTGAACATGTTGGTGTCAAGCACGTTTAAAATTATGATTCCATCATGGCATTGGTATGTCACCTTTCAAGTATACCTCTATTAAAGGACTGTCACTTCTGCTTAGTCTCAAATTTAGTTGTGCTCTGCACAAGTCTGATTTCTCTCATCTCTCATGCCACTTTCATGTCAGCACTTACTCACTTCACCAGTAAAGCAATGAAATGCCCCGTTCTCCAAGAAGGCAAATTTTGGTGCCATCAGCTTGGGTAGCATGGGGACATTTCACCTTACACTCTGTTCCTGGAAACTTGAAAGATGTGATTACTGAAAACCATTTCATAATGTTGGTCCTCAACATGACCTTTGACACTCTAAAACAGTGCTCCCAACTATGTGGGATATCCAGTTCCTTCCTGTGCACAGGAAGTTCTGCACTCACCTACCCAAAGAAGCACTTGTCTTCTGCTGCGCTGGGGACTCCTCTGCACCAGAACTGACAGCCATGGCATCTTGTTTCCACAGCTTTTGGACCTCTAAAACCTTAACTGCTATTCTTACACTGATGATACTCACCACATCTTTAATTCAAATAAACATGACCTTGCTTTATCTTTTTCCATCTCACTGTCTCAAGCACAGAGGGTTTGTCTCAGAAGAGGAACATTCCCAAACACAACTCCAGTGCCTCGTCTCTTCTTTTAACTCATTCCTTCTGCTTAGCACAGAAGGTAACAGAATTTTTAAATTCTTATTCCTCTCAAACATTTCTACCAGTTCATTAATTATTTCAAGACTACATTCAATGCTGATCTCCTCCATGTATGTAATGTAGCAAATCCGTCCATTTTTTAAACTTCAGTTTAATTCCATGACATGCTTATCTCAGAGGTGTTCTCTTGCTCTCTTCCCCCCTCATCCTCTGCCATCACCTCTACTTTCACCACTAATCTATTTCTGCACTCAATACCATTGAGGTGGTTTCCTTTGAACACCCTTCACTTTTAAAATCTCACTTTTAAATCTCTCTTATTTATCCCATGCATCTCTTCTGTGATCTTTCTTTATCCCTTCCATCATACACCACCTTATCCAGTGGGTTCACGTATCTCAGATCTCTTGATAATGGAAACTCATCAGGTTAAAATACAAAATTACCTACTGTGATCATAAATCAGTTCCTCTGAGTGATGCCCATTATGGATTTTTTCCAGTCCCAGGGATGTTTATTTTCTCCCACTCAGCAGTTATCAAACATACTTTCTTTTTGTCCTTCCAGTATTGTGTGATATGCTGCACCCCAATCACATTATTGGAAATAGATAAGCTGTGACATGAAACGCGCATACAGTATTTAAAAAAGGGGTGGCAAGCTGGGCAATGTTTGAACATACCTCTCCAAGGCATCCTACTATACCAAAACCATTCTGACATCAATGAGTTTGGGTTTGAGTATCAAGAAACGGAGGATTCTTTTCCTCAACAAGTGTTTTATCAGAATTTTGAATAAAAAAATAAGATAAAATATAATGCTACCAAGGTAGCCTGTATCTCCACTGAAACCTTCATAATTTAAACAGAATTATAATTTCTAGAATACAAGCCAAAATTAGTTGAAAGATGGATGGGTAGACAACTTTAAGACATTATTTTTCTGAATGATCATACAGAAAAGCACTGGAGATACAAAATACTACAGGATAAAAATCACACGTCATTAACTGAAGGTATCTGGATATTAAGTTCCATAAAAGTTCCAAAAATACTGGATCTGAAAAACAAAATTCTTGGAGTGAGTGATAATTTGCCTCTTGTAGAATACCAGAGGATATAGCGACCTAGTTACAGAGGTCTAACAATCTTATCCTTCATTTTCTACTTCATTCTTCTTTCTTTTATTCAAGAAAGAAATATCTTTCCCTGGCTAAATACTCCAGTTCATAACCAGCCTATACGTTAGGTGTCTATAACCGTAAGTATTGCATTAGCTGAATAAAGCCACAAATTTCATGGGGGTTTTAAAATTATTTTTATAGTTGTCTGGGTCATCAGTAAACCGTAGATGAAATTGAAGCCAACATGCCAATAAATTGCTATGCATCCAAAACCTAACATACTGTACCTTGGAAAATTCAGCCTGCTTTCTTTTATGATGCAGGTGTTCAGCTGCCAAGTGCAGAACCAAGCCTTGCAAGCAGATGTTTCTTACTAATGTACCGGACAACAAAACTCAGCTGCAAATTAACGATGTCCACCACTGCTGCAGAACCAGGTAGTGGATGTATTCTAGGATAACATTCGATACTAGTGTGTAGACACACACTGACACTGCTTTGTTTCTTTTATGCCTTTTAGCAGAAATATGAAACACACTAGTTTGAATCTGCCCCTAATTATATTGCCAATTCTTCTCTAGACAAATTTTTGATACAGGCTGCTGGATTCAGATGTGAAATGATGCTGTTCCATGCCAAAATCTGTCTGATACAGACCAAAATGCAATCAAGTCCCTTGGACATATTTGATGCTGCTGAGATATGAAACATTTTCTTAATAAAATGCACTGATAATAAAATTATATGCTGTGCATGGAGTATATTTATTATTTCTTCCAGCAAACTTTATAGAAAGATGGAAGGCTGGGGTGAAACGTGAACAATTTTATTTTTCCCTGGGTAGCAGAGACAATGATTATTATGAAGATGAAACAAAAGCATGCACATACATTTCCTGGCTGGTTTTCTGTCAGACCATTCCTGTACCATAATTTCATCTCCAGGTCCCCCGATGTAGTACTGATCTTCGTAAGTTGAATTGGCAGGAATATCATATGGATCCCATGGCTCCGTCAGAGCAATCTTTGAGCAAAGCTTTGTAACTTGTTCGATCTGAAACATCACTTCATCTTTATAGAGCAATATATACTCAAAGAATCTGAAACATTAAAAAACCCCACAGTTAATACATATAGTCTTTTTCTATACTAAGCAAGGAGCATTGCTGATAAGTAAGCTTGCCTTTGACTTCTCAGTATAAGACCATTTTCACTTGCATTAAACTTTGCCAAACTTTGAGAAAGGCTAACCAGTTGGGCCGAAATTTCCCATGCTGAAAGTTTGTCTCAGCTGACTCTTTCCAAAATAAATAAATCAGCCTGAACTGGTTCAGCCATTTCTGAGAACAACAGAACAACTTTTCTGAGAACAACTGAGAGAAAAACATGTTATTATTCCTAGTTTTGTTTTGTTTTCTTAATAACTGTTTCATTAAAAAGCTCTATTGCCTCCATGTTTTGGAGAAAGGACTTGAAATTTGGCAGGGGAAAAGTTTTTATTAAAAGTTGTCCAGATTTGGCTAAGTTATAAGCCTTTGAAAAAACCTGCTTGCATAGGCTGGGTAGATTCAATTCCCCAGGAACGTGGTAGAGCCTTTCTCTGTGCTGGTTAGATGTGGTATCTGCCACCCTCACAGATGCTCCTCCATGGCAACCCATGTAGCTTAGTGGGACATGCCGGTGAAGAAGGAAGTACATGGTCCCAAGTGCAGAACTGAAAGGCTCTCCCTCCTAATGGCAAAGTTTCTCTCTGGAAGCCACCAGATGCAAGAAAGTAGTGAAAAGAGAAAGCAGAGGAGCAAAATAGTACGGCAGAGTTAAGGAGAGGTGTGGAGATCCACGAGCTTGAGAGGCCAGAAGGTGAAGTCAGCAAAATGGATAGTTAATAACGATTTAAAAACAATCCTCTACAGGGTATAAAGTGACCAAGCCCTGCTCTGAGGAGAGATGATGAACCTCTTTGTGGACATTTTCATCTAGTCACTAGTTATAGTAGTTGGGTCTACCACAAACACTGCGATTTTGCTTTCATACCTATAAAAAGGAGGTGGTATGATCCTTACCTTATAATCAGGGACAGAAAGAGAGAGAAACTAAAATCAAAATTATCAGAAGTATCAGCTGATTTTGAATACACAACCAGAAACACCAGAGGCCTAACTTCTCCAAGTTACTTACATTATCAACCAGATGATGAATTGTTCCAAGCACAACTCAAAGCATCCTCATGCGTGCTCTGCACCTTTTGCCAAGGAGAGACAGGAGTCACTCTCTCTTAAACCCCCCAAAACTGCCCACTCATTATTAAAGGTTTCCAGTGAATATCTCAGCTCAAGTATTTGGCTACAGTCTACTGTTATGCAGTGACTCCAGAGCAAAGGAAGAGATGGTATTAATTCCCTCCAACAGCTTCATCTTGCCTATCTGTAATAGTGTCCCTTTCCATCTGTAATTCCTTGCTGCCTACATTCCCTGAAAAAAAAAAGGTTTGGGTGTCCTTTGGACAGTGGCATCTTCCACTTCGCAAACCTGATGCCAGCCCCTCGCAGTATTCATCCTGTGCCATCAGCAAGATGGGAAGCTGATGGAAAACAGTGCATAAACCATGTACTTGAAGAGATGATGCACAAAAGCAAGAGAAGACCTTCTCTGTGGTATTTCCCAAATCCTGCATGTTCCTTTCTGCAGTCTTCACATTCTTTTGGGGAGGATGTAAAGTTTACATAAAATAGGGCCGGCAGCAAAACAATTTACAGTTTTAATTGTAGCACTACACAATTGCATCAGACAGGAACCACTTCACCCACCACTGACACAGAGGCATTTAAAGGCTGCGCTATGAGATGTGTCTAAGCGTGGTTACAAGCATCTGAGCAACATTCCCATCACTTCTTGAGAAGTGTGGAGAAGGCAGCCAGGCTAAATGGCATTAACCAAACTAAAGGGTGATGAAGAATGTAAAAGGGGACAAGGAGGCTGACATGAGAGAAGCTGGGGCATACCTCTCACGCACGACCTTGCACAACACGGGAGGTCGCTTGTCCCGCTTTCCGTGAGAGAGTCAGTCACCGGGAACTTCCCACACATTAACAAGACTCACACAGAGAGGCTGACGAGCTGCGAGATCATATATTAGCTTCCCCATGGTAAATCATTCTCCTGCCGTATCTTAAAATACTCCTGCTTTAGTAATGACTCGTACCAACTTAAATTCTCCTGCCAATTTCTTAGTCAAAGGCAATGTCTCTACAGTTGTGATACGCTATGGAAGAATTCAGTATATATAAACTGGTTCCTTACATAAACCCAAGCCTGTAACCACGTCAGGGCATACGTAACTGCTATATCACATTCAGTCCAGAGAACACACTCACAAGAACACTAAACACTTATTTATGTGTTTGCCACCAGGCCCTAATGACTCAACTACTGTTCAGCTGGCTGCCCAGCAGCTCCCATAGAAGTGGGACGGGGAATCCCTTACAGAGGAGTCTATAAACGTGTTTGAGACATTTGATTGATGATAAAATCATTTGTGAAAAAAAACCCCAAGCAATATATGAGCAAAGCATTACAAACTACTGGGAATAAAATTTAAACAATTACATTTCCTTTTTATTTTAAATCTTTCCTTAAAACTTACTTCATACAGATTTTTTTTGCGCATTTTTAACAATAATTTTTTCATGTTTTCTTTTTCCTTAGCCTTTCCCTTAATAAATTATTTCATCGAATAAGTATCTTTTGTTCTACATTTTGTAACCTGTGAATTGATATCATTGCATGAGGGACACGTGCCACCTTTACTTAAGTGAAACAGCCGTTCAAACTTCAATCTGACAAATGCATGTATTTAACTTCCAGCACATGGGAGCCACTGTGACTTCCAACAGATTGCCTGAATACTTGCAGAAGGAGGGCCACAACCCAAAAAAGCCTACTTTCTTGACTTTGCCATCTTCCACGCAGACAGCAAGATGTGCATTATGAAACAACAATGAAAAGAAGAATTAGAAAAATCCAAACTAATCCAACTCATCGCCAAGCGTCTCTCTAGCACCCGTTCTGCAGAGCAAGAGGCTCCACCACCTACGTTTTTGGTTCTGGGAGAGGTAAAGCGAACCTATGTGGAAGAGACACCAGTCGTATGGCTTGATGCGCAGCTGGGATGAGCTGAGCAGCTCTGGTGGCAGGCGCACAAGAGGAGAACTGCAGAGAGCATGGCTCTGCTTGCTGTACGTGGCAGCGCTGGGTAAGCAGTGAACATGATTTACACTGTCATTATTGTCCAAGTTTTAAAGAGAATTGCTCCTGTGTGTGTCCTGAAAACAGCAAGCACAAGAAACACAGGATCTGAGTTTAACTGCATATGAAAGGTGAATGGTTAAGTTGTTGTTTTATGAAGAGAACTATTTACCAGCCAAAATTAATAACAAAATGTGCATGAATATAAAAATGACAATCTAGAATATTTTAAAGCAAAATATTTAAAAAACATTTCCTTTTTTTTTTTTTTTACGGGCCAAGTCCTAAGTATACTGCCTCTATTTGTTTTAGGTGCCTGAGATTTCATTGGCTGCTTGAGGGGAAGCACAGACTCCTGAAAATAGGTCTTGGCAAAGAAACAGAAGAGGAAATTATTTTTAATTAGTTTGTTTTTTCAGAAAAAGTAACATATTTGCAGCCTGTGCCCACCTCTAATATTATTTTTATAATAATTTCATTCCTTAAACGGTAACTTCAAGAAAGCCCCAACCTGCTCACTGGGCACCTTCAAGCAGATTTGGAGAAGTTACTTGGACAAGTTACCCTATTTGCCTGACTGAGATTATTTCCCTTCCTTTCCTATCCTATTCCATCCTACCCTGTGCTATGCCTCACACCCTTTGTACACTAGGGCCATAATGGGACTCTCTCATGGTCCTTAATACTCCCTTTGTCTATGCCTGAAAATGGATAAATTCCAGCACATAAAGACACACACATGTTTTTTGTTCCTGTGCTTTAAAGCATTTCTTCACACTGGACCATACCCTGTGCAAATAATTTGATTGACTTTGCTGGAAGTAATCATGTCAGACAGGTGGGATGCACGCTGCATTCTGTACTCTCTTCTCCCAACCTAAGGAAAGTATTTTTCTGAATAAGAGACCAGCTGAAGTCAATGCAAGGGCAGAATACCATGCCCACACATTCACAAGGTGAAGCACTTGCGTCGAGGACGTGCTGCGAGGCGTGGGTGTGCATCCAAATACTGTCCTATCTCTGAGATTCCTCCTGAAATTTGGGGAGGTGGTCAGAGGTGCCTCCTAGGAAGACAGCCTAGATAACACAGGTACACACTCTTGGACCCTCATAAATGACTGAAACCAATAAACTTGGCTAACAACTTGTCTTTTGAATGGATTATTGTTCTGCATGTTACGAATGCAATTCAAAGCAATGAAATATTTTTTAATATTTGTCCGAAAAGAAGTCATTAGACTCCAGACCACGCTGCCAGCTCTGTTTCAGGTACTCAGCCCGCACCCAGTCCTGCCGAAAAGTGCCCTATGCTGAGGCTCTTCCCAGCTGTCAGTCCTGAAGCGTGCTAGCCCGCCCGCCACCTAACACATCCGTGTGACTCCCAGGGTTTACTTCTGCGCTTCCAAAGGCTTCCTTGTGAGAGTCAAACCTAGAAGGAAGGAGCTGCTCGCTGCCCAATTGCCTCCGTAGTGACTCAGAGGAGTAGAGGTGCTAGCAGTGGCATGCCAAGACCTGCGTGATGTATCGAAGCACATCAGACAAGGTCACTTGCTAGAGAGAAGCAAAATAATGGTCTGAGGCTGGGACTGGGTAAAAGAAATTCCCTGTGCGCTAAATCTGGCGCGGCATCACTTCGCTCTGTGGCTTTAGACAAGCAACTTACAGTACCGGCGCCTTAAAATGCCATTCTTGCTATTCATTTTTTTGATTGCTGTAGCACTGAAGAGACACTAATCAGGGATCAAGAACCAGTTGTGCCAGGCGTTGTATGAATACAGAACAAAACCACAATTCCTGCCTCAAAAAACAATGGAACAATGGTTTTTGTAAAACAGACTTTCCTTTCCTGCAAAGACATATGGGGTTTCCTGCATCCAGGGCTTTAACCTGTTGATTCAGTTTTCCCAGCTGCAGCTATTGTACCCTTAAAACTCCCTCTCGTGTTAGCCAGGACTTATATTACTATTACGTAGTCATTATTATAAAGCAATTGAAAAACGAAAGCAAAATTTTATGTATGACTTGTATCCAGAGATACTGTATTCCTCAGCAGGGAACAGTATTTGATATTTAAGATATCAAGTTGAGGTCGCTGCAATTATTCCAAAGCTAACTTTGCTTTCTCTTTTGAGATTAATTGAAAGCTTGAAGCATCTGTCTGCCTTTGTGGTATTATTTAATTCTTTGCTGGTTCTGTTTGTAAAAAGGCATTTTTAAACACTGTGAAAGAAGTTAGAAACATTTCTAACTGGAAGAAATTTCAGTAAAAATATCCCAAATTCTCTGTTCTACGGTGCAGAAACAGATACATCCAAACATGTATTTCTTGAGTTATCTTGTATCCTCTTGATAACATAAACCCTAAATTTTCGTAACAGTATCACTCTCTTCTATGCATTTCTTATTGAACAAAGACGTACTGGGAGAATGGGAACCTTTACTAGAAGGATGACTACAAAAGCTCATCTCCTCAACTCTTCAGATTAAGAACATTTTCAAGGGAGCAAAGCTGCCGAGCAGACACGCAGACAGTTGATAAACACTCATCAGGTCAAGAACATTCATCTGCTTTTGGAAAGCTCTGGCGAGCTCATTTCAAAGCTGAGAAGCATTCGTTTTTCAGTATATTTCTGGGAACTCCTTTCCTCTTTCCCATGAAGTTTTCGGTAATTTCAGACTTGTGTTTTTCTTCTGGTGTATCAGACCTCAACAACAACAGTAATTTACCATATTTGATCTCACATGTTTGGCAGCGGTGCTGGACTATGGTATATTGTACAAATACAGTATTGTGCAAATACATGTGACAGCAAATGTAATCGGATATTGTGTAAAAGCAGTATTTTTTAGTCTGACTTAAATCGCTCACAGATTGTAAAGGCCTTTTTTTTTTTTATTTTCAAGGCAACCAAGCCCCCTGTATCAGGTATCTAATTAGCAAGGTATATGAGGAACTGTCACAGCACCACCAGTTTCCGCAGCAGAGAGAATTAAGCAGTTTAAGTCCTGTTAATTATGAAGGTTGTCTAGAAAGAAAACCTTAAATATAGGACTCGAAAGCCAGAAAGTCAAAGCTACACCAGCTAAAGGATGACATACTTTTGTGACTTCAATTACGAAACTCAATAAAAAAACTATGCAATGCCTTATTGATTTAATTGTTTTCCCATAAATTAGATTAGCTACTTTGGCAAATACTAAGGGAAATTAGGTTCCTCAGCAAGAACACTGTTTCCCATGCTGTCCCTTTTCGGCTACTTGACACTCCATAATAATCAGTCTGATCCACCAAGTTGCACCCCTGAGAACAACGCATTCTAACTGAAGTTGAAGTTCAGGAAAACAATAAAGCATTGTGTTTAAGGGAGTCGTGTTTTGCAAGGGGCTAAAAGACGCACTGTCCTTAATAGAGAGCATCTGTGCATTTCCCTAAGTAATGGCATATTCGTGAATTGGAGCTCTCGGCAGACAACGGCATAGCTCAAAAGAAAAGGAATGGAAGATGTGGCCAGGATACCATAGTGCTTTCCCATGAATCAATGCAATCATCTCCTAGGGAATATGGTATATACTAGTAGAGCCACGTGATATCAAAATATACTTGAGGTCAGAGATTATTTTCCTGTCCTGGGTTTGTAAAAAAGTCTAATACAGTGAGGTCTTGCTGCCCTGAGTAGGTTAATAATAATAAAGGTTATTGGAAAATCACAGCAGCGCTTAGAGACCAAAAAGAATGAGGAAGGTCAGGACTCGCCTCTCAATATATACTGAAGACCTTAGCAAGGACAGAATAATAAGGAGGGAAATGACAGAAGTACATTATCATTTATTTATTATATTTGTCATCCTCTTTGTGTTATATACAGAAGGGAAGTAAATAACTCAATTGAAAGAGTGGAAGCTCAAAACTGAGATGTGGAAATGCTCTTTTGAGCACGCAATTATATTAAGGCACTCTATGAGTTGGAAAAATGTAAGAAAAAGGAAGCAGAAATTTAGCATGTAGGGAGCTCCAGAAAAATCATGGTTACAATGACTGAGAGTATCTCCAAAAAGAAAAATAAAACCCAACAACCTAAAAAGACATTTAAAAGTTTTTAATTTTACCCCTAATTGTCAGATTTATCTGAGTTTTCACACCTTTCTCTGAATCAGGCTCAGAGACAAGATATTAAATTGGATCTTAGCTCTGCCCCAATATGGTAATATCTCTTTACACATGAGAAAGGAATAGCAGAAAGAGGTCTCTAATCACAAATAACTAAGCTTTAACAGTCTCCCTTTTCCAGACACATAATTTGGAAAAAAAAGAATAATAAAAAATAAACACCACTTTTTAAGCTAGGATACGGCACTGCACCTTCACATGCATCTTAACTTTGGTATATAAACAGAGAAAGATCTTCAGATACCATGAACAGGGACTACATGAAATTCAGGAGACCTATATCGCTCTTCATTGAGATTATAAATCCCATCACGTATATACTTGGCCAGTTGGTTGCTCTTCAGTATGCATTCTTGTATAAAAAGTAATCACAAAGAAGTCTGAGGAACAGACTGCCCTTTGGAACAGATGGGGAGTAGGTCCCTGTTCTGATAGAGCAAACTTTTCTTTCTCAATGGAATATTCCCTGGAAAAAATTGTGAGGATATGAGCTTGTACCAGATTACTTCCCCAAGATGTAATGATTTCCACCTTCCATCTGCAATGATTTTCTTAAGAGGGATGATTCAGGTCTTTCAGATATCTGTCCAATGTAAAAAATAAAAAACACTAGGTCTATTTTCAAGGGAGTTTGGAAGTCAGGCCAGCCAGGATAATCAGACAACCCAGTTTGAAAGCTAAGTACACTTTAACTTTCTAACATCTTTATCCAGAGATCTGAGTATAGCTTATTTTTAAATAAACTTTGTGAAAAATGGAGATTCACTTCACTGGAAATAAATGCAACCCGAAGTCCTGGCACTGTACTTCATTCTCCCTCCCCACCTCCAATGTAAAAAATAATTTCTTCATTTCATCCAGAAATCTTTATGCAGGTCTTTTTCTTCTTCCTTCAGCAGCTATCAATCAAAAGTAATATTGTTTGCTGAGTGCATAAATTAGTGACTGGATTCAAATACAAATAATTGGTAAGTTAAAAGTCCAGGTGGACCTGACTGAAAGTGTGCAATATAAAAGAATTATGGGAAAGAAGGGAAAGCCTGTGTGAGAGAAACCATATCATTAGGGGCAAATGTTAATTGTTCCACAGTTATAAAGCAAACAGCATTTTGAACTCATCTCCATTGAGATGTGGTACAGTACACAGCAATGATTTAGCAAGGTAAGTTTACAATTCTGGGTCAATTAAGGAGGTCATTTACTCTGTTCTGCTTAGCTCTGATGAGGTCAGGGTGGTAATGCTGTTCCTGCTTTTGGATGCCACCCTTAAGGGAACGGATCAACAGACTGGATATAGTCCAGAGAACAGCAAGAATGGTGTGATGTTTAAGAAACAGGACCTATGAAGAAACTGGGCATGTTTAGTCTACAAAAGGAAGACTGATGTAGGACACATGACAAGCTGTCCACTATATAAAAAAGAGAGCAGCCCTGAAGAGAAGAACTTGGGGGTGCTGGTTGATGAGAAGTTCAATGTGAGCCAGCAGGTCGAGGGAGGTGATTCTGCCTCTCTACTCCGCTCTCATGAGACCCCACCTGGAGTACTGCATCCAGCTCTGGGGCCCCCAACATAAGGACATGGACCTGTTGGAGCAGGTCCAGAGGAGGGCCACGAAGATGATCAGAGGGCTGGAGCACCTCTGCTATGAAGACAGGCTGAGAGAGTTGGGGTTGTTCGGTCTGGAGAAGAGAAGGCTCTGGGAAGACCTTATAGCGGCCTTCCAGTACCTAAAGGGGGCCTACAGGAAAGATGGGGAGGGACTTGTTATCGGGGAGTGTAGCGATAGGACGAGGAGTAATGGTTTTAAACTGAAAGAGGGAAGGTTTAGATTAAATATTAGGAAGAAATTCCTTACTCTGAAGGTGGTGAGGCACTGGAACAGGTTGCCCTTTGAGGATCGTTTTCTGAGACCTCTCAAAAGCAATGGTGGCAACAATGCTTCCTCTGTGAGGAGTCTCAGCAGAGGGCTGAGCCTCCATCTTATTTCACATAGGGAGCCTGGCGATGTGAGGGATGGTGTCATCTCCTGCCCACTGATCCTCATCTCTGTTCTCCTTTACAGTCAACCCTAATTACACCATCACATTGTTTTCAGTGCCTGAATGAGTTAAAGACAAATACTGTCTAAAATCAGGACTGGGGAGATGGGATTCAAGTGATAAACGCTCAGCATTCAAAGGGAATAATTAGAAGGTCAAGCTATCTATTAAAAATGCTCTTCACAAAACTGGGGTTTTTTTGGTCCTCTATGGAGTTATTGTGCGTTTTGTCATTACAACTGTCCAGTAAATCACAACTTCTCTGCCTTTTGTGGGGCACTTTCAGCAGCCACCGCACACATGCTGCTTGTAGGAATTCTCCAGAAGCAATATCCATGATGCATCACAAGAAACTGGCAGACCTCAGTATCTTCTTAAAAACTATCTGGACTGCAAATAGATAAATAATTAATAGACAAATATGAATTTCAAAACCTTTCCCTTCAAATTATTGACTACATGCTTTAGGGTACACATTGGTATACTTAATGCAGAGCCATTTCATAGATTATCTGTCAGTCCATCACAGAAACAACAGTTGCTGAAGACATAGCAATCAGCTAAAGTAAGCATGGCTAAGAATACATTTCTATTTTTAAGAACATTTATAGCCATTTTAATTGTATTAAAAACCTGACACATTTATTTTTCATTCAGGGACAGTTCTAAGAAGCAGTAGCAAGGAGGGCAAGACCTGTAAATAATATTGGTATAAATATACTGCACTGGCACAGCTGAAAGTTTTCCATTACTCAGGAAAAGGTCACTAGACCTATTGAACATGTTTAGACTACCCATGCTGCTTAAAACATGACAGAAATAGCTTTACCATTTAGCATCTGACACAAATACAAACTGAAGTATTTAGCAAACAGGTATGCCTACCTAATTTTGGGGTGTTTTCCTGACATAGAGCCCAGTGCCATACTTACACTGCCAGGGAGCCACAGTTTTCTTTAAGCTTTTCTTAATTAATATGAATCCAGAACTTCTGTACATGCCAAAATTATTTTCCTTTCCCATTCACAGAACCATAACAAACATGAAAATAACTCTTGTTTTTAAAATATATATGACTTTATAATTAATTAAAATTTACACAGTGTCCCATATTTGCATATTGTAGTTTTTTTACTGTTTCTAATTGCCTTGTTTTATCTATTTAATGGGCAAGATTTTCAAAACTGACCAGTGATTTTGAATAGCTTTTTATTTTGGCTCTTCAACACGAAGATACTTGAAAAGGGCCAATTTTCAGAGGGACAGTATTCAGTATTTTCTAAAATGCAGTGTGTCAGTGTAACCATTGCAAAATTGAGGTGCCCAACATTACTAGAAACCTTTTTTCTATTCAAAGAGTGCATAAAAAATTCCTGAATTCTCTCCCCAGAAAAGTGCATGAGCAGAAATCACTTTTTTGCCCATCAGATTTTCCCTCCCATCTCTCGTGTTTCCCCTGGCTGTCAAGAGACAATTGTTCTTTCCACATCGTAACATCAGATCCTCATGTAACTGCCACTGTTTACGATTTCCATCTACCAGCTATGTAATTAGAGATAAATCTGGCTCCATAGCTCCTTTTTTCAGAATTATACATTAACCTGAACCAAAGTCCCGTGAAAGCAGCCAAAAAAGTTTCACTGATTTTTACAGATGTTAGATCAGGTGTTTATTAGCCATTCCATTTAGAAGAAAAAAGAATCTGAAAAATGTTTAAAACCTAACACAACTATCAACTTATTTCAAATGGGCAATCTGAGGAGATGGTGGAAAGCAAACACAACATGTTTTATGCAGTCTCAACTCCCCAAAATGTATTTCCACAAGCTTAAGCTGACTTTGAATATCCTGGTTTTCGTGATCTTTCTTGTTTTCTTCATAGTGCTCCGGACCTTGTTTTTAGGCAAAGTAATTAATATCTTTCTGTCCTTAACTACAAACACTTAAATTATTTGAAACATCTTTTTGTCATAAAGAAACCCCTCTTTGGGGCCTTTTTAATGTAGTCATTTGCTACAGCTAACTTGACAAAAATCCTACAGCTCTGAGAGTGTGGAAACTCAGAGAAATTAATTTGCTTATGAGAAATCTTTGCAGCATTTTCATTTACCCCTTTGTTTTCTGGTCTGCTGCATCTCTTGGGGTACTTGTCTCTCCCAGGTTCTCTGCATTGCGTTAACCCTGTAGTTGGACTCATTCAAAGAACAGGAAAGCGATTTCTGAGGGATGGAGCTGATAAGGAGCAAAAACCGTAGAGGAAACTCTCTCTGGCCAAGACGGCGATTTGGTTGCTGCTCACCTCTTCTTACAAAAAAGTATCTGGATGGAGGTATGCCCAAAGCCTTCAGCAAGCCCAAAGAGGAGACCTGTGTGATATATCACTTTTCTCGCCCTGGAAATCCTCCCTATCCTCAAAGCTTTAGCAAAGGCTATTTTATAACACGCTGGTCATGACAACATGGTCCACCTCCTCCAGCAAACTGCTCATCAGGGCTGCCAGGCTTTGGGCAGCAGGCCTTCTGGTCAGAGAAGTGCTGATGTGCTCCTGTGGGTCCCCTTCCCGACTCTGTCCCCAGCAGCATGGGTCAGCCCTTCCCAGCAGAGCCGGCCACCCTCCATCAGGATCAGTGGGCTTGCTGCTGAAGCAACCAGAGGAAGAGAAGACGGAAGAGGCTTTCTGCGCCAATGATGAAGGCCCATGCTGTCACCACCTGCCCCAGCAGGCATAGCTCGAAGGTGTAGTAGCCGGAGGCTGCTATGAGCAGCTCTCACAAAGCTTAACGTCTACATATGCTGCTTCAGTACAAACAGATTGGGCTAATGACTTAAGCAGATTTTTGTCTTCATACTCGATGCTTGTTCATGCACTATACTAATTTCCTAGCAAACATCGTATGCATATTGTAATGATGAGATGTTCTCGCTCCTTTCATAATATTTTAAGTGACATTTTCAAAAGTACAAAAATGATCCATGGATTTTTACAGTCTGAAACATCGTTCAAATATTTTGGGGGGGGATGAATTACGAAGACCAGACTGATCATAAATTAGCAATTGCAAACAGCAGATAATTCATTAGGCCAACATGGAGAAGAATATTGGGTATTTAAAGAACGCTTCCATGGTTAAAAAAATAATCCAAAGGACATTGAACACATTGAACAATGTTTATAGTTACTATCCCTACAGTATATAAGCATCTCAGTCACAATACATATCCTGCAGAGACAGAACACAAGCCTTGTAAGTGAATTTTTCCATTCTTTCAGAGGAAGGAAATCCAGAGAACCAAACTGTGTTTCAGACATGTGCTAGACTTCCAAAACACACTAAGAGAGGAGATTCCACTTGACCCACCACGGACCCCTTCACCAGGCTCTGACTAAGCAGTTGCGGTATCCACATCTGGCAGTGCCTCAAACAGCAGCTCGTGCCCCCGTGCCAGCCTGTACCTCACTTTGACCTGGCTTGACGATATTAGCACACCCGATGTGACAGATTGGGTACCCTGAAGACTAGATTACTTACATTAAGGATTTAGGAACTTAAAATAATCTGCCTTAAAGTCTTTAACCTGCCTTTAAGTCTTAAAGGCAATGTAACTAACCAAAAATTACAGTAACTATGTCAATAAACAAAGAATACATATAAATGTATTGAGAACTAGTATCTACAAGCTTACATTTAGTTTTGGAGACAGGCAGCCCAGAAGATCAGTTAAAAAAATAGCAAGTCTTTTATCTTCTGCTATGCTGAGGCAGTTAGATGGTCCCTTACATTTTCACTCTTCAATAACATGGGGATAAACAAAATGCAAAGGGTGTTTCTACTCTCGCATCCTTACCCCCTTTTACTCTCCCTAATTCTTTTTCCCCTCTATAAAAAAAGTACAGGAGACACCACAGCTTCACACTCTATCAAGCACATTATCCAAATTTGTCCCTTTCATTCTCTTCTGGGACAGGGAGGGTAACAAACTAGTCTGACTTTGCAAATCCACGTGTGTTTTTGTGCACAGGTATTTAAAGTGATACAAGGAGGTGTCCAAGTCCCCAGATGCCACCACAGATAAGAAAAAAGAAATTTACTTCTTGTACAGAAGATGTAGGCCAACAAATCTGGATCTAATTAAACAGTGATACATTAATTTGGGAACTAATTGTAGTAAGAATTCCTCATCCTGTATGGAACTCTGCTTTCCAAATAATAAACATCCTCTGAGAATTACCATAACTGCATAGCATGAGTAAACTTTCCAGTGCTGGCTGCCTAAAAGTATGGCAGAATCATAAGTTTCCTGGCAAGAAAAGTATCTGAATATGATAAAACCACAGTTGCAAATGGTATTAGGAGATACTGAAAGAATGAAAAATGAGACCTTTCTTTGCTGCGTTCACTGCATCGACTCTGTGCCCCATATGAGTGTTTAAAAGCCTTTAGCACAGCCACCCACAAAACTGACCTTGGAAAACTTTGGGGAAAACCTGGCCATTCACCCACAGAAAAATTAATTTCTGAGACAAGAGGTATCCATTCAAACAGCAGGTTTCCATGCAGACAGACTACATAAGGAGAAATTCCCAGCTGTTCAGCAGCTAAACACCATACAGGTCTCCCACCAGCTTTCCTGTGTAGGGTTTCACCAAAATAAATGGCAAATGCCAAGCACACCACATTTTTAGGAACCATCTTATCTACTGAGCCATCTGATTTTCCAGATGAAGCAGCAACCTCACCATGAATTCACACAAAGAGCTGAGAGGAGGACTGCAGGTACAGCTTGCTAAGTGTGAAAGTACCAGAACTGACAGAAAAACAGATGGGCAACGTCAGAGACCGAAACCTCGGTGGAAAGTCTTGCAAGTGGTTGTCTTCATCACTATCTTACACCATTTTTTTTTCTGCAACTGGTCCCAAGATCAGAATAAGAACAGAGCAGAACAAAGGCAGAGAGTTTTGTTCTTTATCCTGCTGGCAAGTGATGGCGGTGGTTTGGGGGGGGCTTTTTTCTCACCCCATTAAAGCCTTAAGAAAAAGTAAGTTAGTTCTTAAAAGAAAAAAAATCTGTTAGAAAACAGTTTTTTCCCAATAGACAACCTGAGATATTAGTTACAGATGTCATAACACTTTTCTTGGTTTACTGCTAACTCCAGTAAAGCAGTTGACAGTTGTGTTTTGAACATACACTCAAAAATATGAAATAATATTTGGCAACAGCTATAAAGGAGCAGATTCTGAAGAGCACGTTACTGCACAAGAAGTCCATCAACAAGGGCCAGTGAAGCCATTTTTGGAATGAATTACTTGTGAACTATTCAACTGACCAAAAGGTAAATATGCAGGGCGTTATCACAATGTTATTTTTCAAACAGAGCAAAGAAACAAGGTTCATCATAAGCAATCTTAACATGGGACGCTGCAATACATACGTTAATCACAGTATCACAGTATCGTCAGGGTTGGAAGGGACCTCTGGAGATCATCTAAGTCCAACCCCCCTGCCACAGCAGGGACACTTACAGCACATTGCACAGGACGGCATCCAGGCGGGTTTTGAATGTCTCCAGTGTAGGAGACTCCACAACCTCTCTGGGCAGCCTGTTCCAGTGCTCTGCCACCCTCAGAGTAAAGAAGTTCCTCCTCATGTTAAGATGGAACTTCCTGTGCTCCAGTTTGTGCCCATTACCTCTAGTCCTATCACTGGGCGCAACTGAAAAAAGGCTATTCTCATCTACCTGGCACCCTCCCCTTAAGTACTTAAAAGTATTGATAAGATCCCCCCTGAGTCTTCTTTTTTCTAGACTAAAAAGACCCAAGTCCCAGAGCCTTTCCTCATAAGAAAGATGCTCCAGTCCCCTAATCATCTTTGTAGCTCTTTGCTGGACCCTCTCCAGCAGTTCCCTGTCCCTCCTGAACCGGGGAGCCCAGAACTGGACACAGTACTCCAGATGCGGCCTCACCAGGGCAGAGTAGAGGGGGAGGATGACCTCCCTCGACCTGCTGGCCACACTCTTCTTGATGCACCCCAGGATGCCATTGGCCTTCTTGGCCACCAGGGCACATTGCTGGCTCATGGTCATCCTGTTGTCCACCAGGACTCCCAGGTCCCTTTCCACACAGCTGCTCTCCAGGAGGTCAGCCCCCAGCCTGTACTGATGCATGGGGTTATTCCTCCCCAGATGCAGTACCCTACGCTTGCCTGTGTTGAACCTCATCAGGTTTTTCACTGCCCAACTCTCCAGCCTGTCCAGGTCATGCTGTATGGCAGCACAGCCTTCCAGCGTGTCAGCCACCCCTCCCAGTTTTGTGTCATCAGCAAACTTGCTGATGGAACACTCTATCCCTTCATCAAATGTTGGTCTTCTGCGTTGTTTTGCTATCAGTCACAATATGTTTCATTATTAACTATCCTCAGGATAAATAATACATGTAGAAAATAAGATATCCAGTAAGTATGCAATACTACCTTCCATTTCAGAATGGCAAATGAGTTTAATGACCTTAAGGATAAGCCACTTCTTGGATATTTCATATTAAAAGATGATTTCAATTGCAATGAAGAGATTGCTTTTGTTCGTGATTTAGGGAGGAGCTAGAGCAAAACAGTTTCAGCCTTCTAAGATCCAAAAGAAGGCAGCAATTGTGATTTTTACTACTCTCCCAGAATTCTAGAAACCTCATGTGCTTTCAGACCTGTAGCTTTTAGATGGCTTTTTGGAGACTTTTGGGTTGAATCGGACAGTTATGCAGTTCTACACATATTTCTATTAAGTTCTGAAACATGTTTCTTTTTCATTTACAAAAAAATAAAATGCTGACAGAGCTCCAGGTTTAGAATAATTTGGTATCTATCAATGATATCTGATAATCCAAATCTTGGTAACGGCCAATATCTTACAGGCTTTTTTTTGTCAGACAAGAAGTTAATAATGTCCTAAGATCCCTCAACCTTGAGTTGTTTTATACGCAAAAGAAATAGGCTATATACACGCCGTGCAGCATCCGCACATATTACTGGTAACTTTTCCATTACTCTTCCAGTACGGCAATGCATACCACTGACCCTCACCCACAGGGGCAACCGATTGAGGTAATTTCCAATCTATGCATCCCATCCCTTCTGCTCCTCCGACATGGACACAGGGGCAGCAACACAGGGGGGATCCAAGCACCAGACAATTACTAAACCAACAAGGAGCTATTCAGCAGGGAAAGGCAGAAGGTTGGATGGAAGTTCCCTCTGGGCTGGACTTGGCCCACAAAATACAGCCTGGATGATGCCAGAATGAAAGGGTAAATTTCATAAGGAATGAAAGGGATAAAATAGGCTTTCATGGAATGAATAGCTAAGTAGCTCCCAAGACATATGAAATCTTAGTAGCCAAAGACTGAAAAATTGTAACTACTACAGTGTGAGCACTGTACAAGAAGAAAGTGCCTGCCAAATTCATGTTCTGATGCCAGAAATTCTGAAAATTGTGAAAATCTGAAGACAAAATCTGAAAAACCAAAAATACAGTCATTGCTAAGTTATAGGAACAGCCCTACTGACTGTAGAAATGTTGCTAATAAAATTAGAGCAAAAGCAAGAATTACAAAAATTACTCTTACCTTAATCACTTTTTGTGGTACAAGGGAAGCATCTTTTAATAATGAAGTGGGACACAAAGCCAAATGTGTGCACATAACCTTCAAAAGAATGATTATGCTGATTCTCAAATAAATGTTTGTCAGGGATCTATATTTATAGAAGACGAAAAAAAAAGTAAAAGTTCAGATGAAAACAAGCGATTCTTTCATTCTTACTACCACCTGTCATAAATTAGGTTTTGGACAAGGACAGTTATGCTGCTGTTGGAAACCCCTAATTTACTCCTGGGTATGAAAGTATAAAAGGTACCAATTCCGGAAATTAATACACTACTGAAAACAAGGACTGTCTCAGCATGTTGAGCCTTCTGTACTTTCACGCATTGGAACAAACTCTTGGAAGAAAATCCTGTCCTTGACCTGTGACTCTCAGGTATCAGAGAGTGACCATGATACAGGCAGAACACCGTCCTCCGGAGCCTCGGGAGGACACACAGTTTCCCTGTGGAATCTAAGATCTCTTGTCAACATACATGCATCTCCCCCAGGGCCATAAAAGCGAGGCAGTAAACAAAAACAGCTGAAGGAAACAGGTTTGCTTGGCAGAGATGAGGAGAAGTTTCACTGGCCAGTGGTACCTTCAGGTTATGCAACGCCATGCCGGGCATAATGCTCCTTATTCTAGAAGAGCCAAAATATTGCACAAGGTGGCCCTGTTCCACCCAGACATCACCCCCTCCCCAGCACACCAGACACCATACCATGCCTTAAAAACATTTTGGAGGAGAAAATAATTTCCCCTTTGAGTTAAGAAGAGCAACAGGTAAAAATACTTTGAGAGAGAGAACTCGGCAAGTTGCTAAGCATGCAATTCCTTGCAGATCTACAGGGAAGGCCAAGCTGAAGGTCGTCTGAAGATAGGGATGAAGTTGGTCAACATGAGGGTCAGGAGTTGGATTGCTGCTGCTTCAGCTACCCAGATCCACAGCCCAAAAGTCACTGGAGGGATGGCCACAAACCTGTTTCTCCAGAGAGCAGCCCTAGCGTGACAGGCATGGGAAAAGACTCTCTCCTCCAGTCATCGCACAGAGCTGAGGCCTAAATCCTGGCTTGGAAAGAAAGCCCTGTCCTACTTTCTACGATATTCATCCCTGAATTGTCAACAATCCATTTCTAAGACTGCACTGGTTTCTAATTTTACACATTTATTTACATTCCTCTTATTCTTACTCTTACCTCTTCACAACACCTAGCCGCTGTGGCAACCATTCTTCTTTCCCAAAGCTCCTTTAGATTTAACCTTCTCCCGTATTATGTGACATACCAGTGTATTTATGCTTTTTCTGAGTAACTCAGTATCATTTGCTATGCCACTGTCCTTTCCTGAATTGAAGCATCTTATTGTGTGAAGTTTAGCCACCAGCTCACAGCAAAATGAAGCGGGTGGAAGGATATTTGAACCCTACCTTTCAATTTTCCATCAGCTAATGACCTGGAATACAGATAAAGGCATAAATTATGACTGTTTCACTGACTTCACTTGTCTATGAAAATGTCATCCAGTTGAAAACCCGTCCCATGCAGTTAATAAAAGGACAAGCCTGTTGATATGTAACACAAATCAGTTCTCTAGCTGGAGGAGAAAACCTTCAGAGCAGGATGACCTCTGACAGGAAAAAGCAAAAAAAGAGCATCCTCTGAACTACAAAATAATAAACTTATACAGAAATTCTCTTGGCACATGAACAAATCAATAGCGATATTAACCAATGAACAGCAATAGCACGAAAATTAAGTACACCAGTGAACAAATGGACTGCAAAATGAAATGCAGGGAAGGTTAAAAACAACCAAAAAAAAAGTATTCTGTTCTTGTAATTAAAACATCCTGCCTCCTTCCCTGAACACTTCCTCTCCTCTAACTGGCAATCGCCTACCAAAATTCATCCTTGGAAGTGCTGGCAGAGGCAGGGTGTGGACCGGATTCAGAGGCACAGGTTTTATCACCACATCTTCCAATTCCACTCGGATGACACAATATTGAAAGCCATCCACCACAGTTATACCATTGCTGTCATCAATAAGGTTAAAGGCTGAAGGATGGTTTCAGTTTTGGCAGCATGGACCAACCTCAGGAATGGAGGCCCAGTTTGACTTGGAAATGGAGAAATGTCTTTCTTGTATATACCTCCCACATATGTTACAAATGTGCATCTAACGCGAAGTGCTGAGATGAGATCCCTGTGCCAAAGGCAAAATTCTCATCCCTTTCACTAAGTTTGCAGCCCCAAGTTACAAAAGCAAGCAAAAAGTAATGAAAAAATCTTTTGCTTGTTAACCCAGGCTCTTCAGCTTTTCAGTACGCTCTCAACTGTAACATATGCAGCTGCCAAATCCAAAGCCCTTCTCCTTCTGGCATATCAAGGAAAATACAGTTCAACTACATATAGAAGATAAGCAGTGGGACTGAACAATTCAGTATGTCCCCTGATCTTAGCTCTCTCCAAATTCCAGGATGCAGTAGTACCTCCCAAATCCTGCTCCTGGGAACACGCCACAGCTGCTCCCCAGCTGCTGGGACAATACCGGAGCATGTCCCCTCACCCTGCAACGAAGGGAGCCCCAGCACACAGCCACCCCTCAGCCCAGGGACAGCTACAGCCACACGGGGAAACTGATGGATGCACATCACTGGGATGGGGCTGTGCCCTAAACCACCCCATCGTGTCACGCACTGTAATTGCAGTGAACCAAACTGGGATGGCAAGATATGGAGAGCCTACAGATCGGAAAGATCCTAGAGAGTTATAGTGCGTACACTAATCACGCGAACGCACAAATTTCTGGAGGCACTTCAGTAAATGCTCTCTTGAATACCTAAAACGGTTTTAAATTACTGGCCCTTTTACATTAAGGAGGCTTGGATCCTTAACTTAAACAGGTTACAATGGAAGGGCTAATGCATCAACTGGTAAGTTGTCTTTTGGATGCTTTTATCCCCCAGATTTCTCTGAAAGCAATGTACAGTCAGGTTTTTTTTTCTCAGCTCACATCAGTGTAAGATCAGCCCTAAATTAGAAGACTATGGTTTATCCTTCAGAGGAGATACTTTTTCAGACAAATGGCATTCGGTCCTGTGAGAATAGGTGTGATGTTGCCAGTTGTGCCATCTGAATTACATCAGGCCTCAAGCTGAATGGAGCCCAAATTCAGATCACGAATATAAAGATTTCTTTCATCGTGTTTGTTTAGCTGTGCAGTCACGTCACCATCAACTGTCTGCGTGCTGTCTGTGAGAACACAACAAATTATGAACTTGAATGTCTCTCTCTATTCACCTCCACTCTAAGTCTCTACTGAAAAAAAAAAAAGAGTTAAAAAAATCCCTGAATAAAAATGACAGTGATTTATCTTGTGAAAACATTGGTCCTCTGGTCTGAGTTACAGAAATAGAGGCATATTATATCCTTTTACTTTAATGTCCAACAGTACGAAACAAGCCGTAACTTTCAATGCAAGCACACGTTATTTGAAAGAGTTCAAACAGACAAGGAAGAGATGATAAGAGAAAGTATTTCCCTAACTTTAAAGGGTTCAGACGGATAAAAGGCTTAAGCCAATATCCACTCATATCAAGAGCCATATGGTGCAAGTGGCTGTCATTTAACAATGGCTTTTAGAAAAAAAACCACCACAACTTCTTGATGAGAATTTCTACTTTTTTAACAACATCCAGTCAACAACATCTATAACTGATGTGATAGTAATGGCCCCATCGAGTGTCCGTCAGCGGTTTCTAAGCACACCAACCATCACTCCAGCAAATTATCAATTTGGGGTCACTGGACACTGCTTATCTACATTTTTCTCTCCTGCTTTAAAGGGTTTTGTGGATCCTGCTCTTTCAAACTTAAAAGCCAGTTTATTTTTCGCAGTTTGGGTGGGTGCCATGTTTCGGTAGTGTATGAAACAGCTCCAGGCTACTTAGCGTAAACAAGGGTTTGGAGAACACCAACACTAAACAGAATACAACACCTCAAAGCAATGGATCTGCTTTATTCATACTATCTCCCCCCCCCCCCCCCAACTCAGGCAAAGATGCTGCTGTCCAAGGAAGTTATCAAAAGCATAAAACACAAGACAGCAAAAGCATTGCTAAGCCAACAGTTCCCAGCTCCCTCTGATGGGAGTCCACTTGCTTGTTAGTGCTGCGGCTTGAAGGCTGAAGACTTTCAAGTGCCTCCCTGAGCGGTGTCTTCATCTCTTCCCACCCAGCCCACCTGTAACAATGACGGTAATTAGCTTCACTGCCTCCCTGAACTGTATAGCTTGGCCAACCTCCAACAAGACCAAGAACCTGGAGAGGAAAATGGCTGTTGCCTTTCGTAGGCAGAAACAAAGGGAATGAACGGTCCGGGCGAGACAAGATGCTCCTCCATGCAGCCCTCACGGACCACGGCTCCCTCCGTGTACAGTGCTCTTCTCCAAGGAACCGCTGGCAGCATCACTCAGGGACTTGGAAAATTGACTCCTAAATCGGCTCATTATGACGGAAATGCAAAAGTTGAGGCTTGCACAGCCCACCCTCCGTACCCCAAGGGCACACAGCTCTCACTAGAACAACTGTTGCATGCTTCGGGCTATTGACTAGCATCTGACTGCCAGCCCCCATCCGTCACAGCAGCTTTCCAAACTCACAGTCGTTACCACCAGCAGACACCTAAAAGACCTCAACACCTATGGGAGGAAAGTAAATGCAGGAGGTTTGAGCACCTTCGCCTTAGTTCTTAACTCTCAAACGTGACTTATATTCAGAGCAGCTTATGAAGCATTTTAGATCCCAAGAACTCGCGTTGGATTTAGAGAAACTGCTGAAAATTCATTTTTTTCGTTTCACTGCAAATTAAGGGTCTCAGAAGTCTGCACACTCTACATAATCTTAAAAAATGGGGCTTGGGTTCCCAAGTAACTTGGCCAATTCTGAAAATTTTACCCATGACCATCGTTCATTCCCCTAAACGTTAAGCTGCAGAAACCACTCCCAAAACCAAGTCTGGGAAACAAATTTGCAGTCGCTCAGGGTAGCTCAATACTTAGCCTGTTGAGTCACCATAACGACCACAGAACGGATGGATTATATGATTTTAATAGGTCAGACACTGCTGTTTTTTCCTTTACAATCACACATCCTAAAACAACTAAGAAGTAGTTGAGATAAGTCAGACACGCGTGCCCACACTCTGTTTATTTTGAAACGTCATCACCTCTTCTCCAGATGAATGCTGTTATATTTGCACCTGACCATACGCTGCTTCTCTTCAGTCAAGGACAGGGATTGACACACGCACGCAAACAGCCTGCCAGAACAACAGACGTGTTTCTCTAAACACAGCTTTGCTGCTCCTCTATTGTACTCGCAGGTTTTGTTGCCAAGGGAAGGAGTTAATCCTGCCCGTAACTGTGCCTTCTCTTTCGCAAATACAACTGTAACCAAAGAAATTACCGACACGCAGTTCTGTTTTTAAATAAATGCTGATGTGATACCTCCAGGTTGTTTTTCTGCTCTGCAGTTATGGTCATTAAAGACAATAACCCTAGCAGCCCCAAATACATACGCACCCCAATGTGCTGCACACTGTAGAGTGGCCCATGGAGGCTACTGTTATGTTACACTCAAGAGAAGAGAGAAATGAATTTTCTTCCTCCTACTGACTTTCCTGACCACGTGGAAATATTTTTCTCCCCTTTTCTGACCACATGGAAATCTTTTTCTCCCCACCATCGCATTTCTCATAGGACAAACTGTTACTGGGCCACCCCTGAAAATCACTCTATGAAAAACAGTACGGAGGATAAGGGTGAAACTCCACAAATACAGCATGTGATGAGTAACACCCCAGCACTCAAACACCACCTGCGTGATTTCTGCTCTGCTCCCCACTTCATGCTTTTCTTCCTTCATAACTGAGCGCTAACGCCTGTTGAGTGGCTTCAGCAGTGCCAGGCAGTACACTTCTCACTCTGTTTCTCCAACAACACAAAAGGTGATGCAGGACATGTGAAGTTCTGGCCACAACGCAGTCAATATGATTTTTGGTTTAGACCTTTGCAGCACAAGGATTTCTCACTGGTTTGCAGTGATGTCATATTCAAATCTGAGCCAGTAAGATGCTACCTTAAAAAGAAACACTTTTTGCCCCAACAGCAAAACCGTGCTGATGGCTGTTACCTGTTTTGTGAAGTGTCCTGAGATGGTGGCCAAGAGAGGGTTGAACAAGAGCGAGGAAGAATTAATATACAGAGGCCACAAAAGGAAGTAACACCATGTAGCAGGCAATAAAGGATTAAAAAACATGTCCTGTGTTTAACAGGCAACGTGACACAGCTCTGCCTTAAGACCTCTAGGGAACCGTTTCAAGCACTCTCCTTTCACATCATGTAACAACCCTACTGGCATGACCTCTTCCAAACGGGAAATGGTACAATCTACTCAATAAAAGCCTCTCTTTGTTTTCTTTCCTCTTCTCCTGGTATCAGCTGAGAGAAGCCTGTCCCTGCCCTCCTTGTCTATCCCCAAAATTTTGATCCTGAAGGGGGAAGAAGCAGCGGGGCAAGGCACACTGGAGAAAACCTAAGATGCAGAGTGCATCTAAGGCTGGGGCTGTAAGAGAAGCGAAGAAGAAAGTTTAGTAATGAGTCCACCTGGAAGAGGTTCTCCTCTAAAAAGCGCAGCCTAGGACCACCACTGGTGGTTTTTACACTCTAAGCCAGAGTGCAGGCAGCCGAGAGTATGACCCAGAGAAACACACACCAAGAAGCTGAAACAATCATCAATGACTGCTTTAACGAACTGGCTCCACTGGGTTGTACAGTGAGAGAGGTGTGTGCTCAGGTGGCAGGTGACGATGCCGCCGCTGGCTGATGGGGAGCGGGTAGCCCTCACCAACACAGTCACTGCATCTCAGGTGCTCTCCCCACGCCTGGCGAGCAGAGAAGTGATGCCAACAAAGCAGCGATGGGATGTTCACCTTATTGCTACTTTTCAGCAGTTTACTTAAAATACTGGGTTGATGTAGGTATGAAAATGCCACGTCGCAAATTACGTGAATTCGAAACATATATCCACAATAAAAACTAAAAGTTTCAGGGTTTCCTGCGGTTATGAGCCTGCAAGCCATTCCACACAGGCAGACCTTTGTGTCCCTGATTAACCTCAGTCAACTAACTTCAACAGGGCTGTGTCTGATTAAGGTCCACATTCGCAAGCTTCAGAAAATGCTCTGCGTAAAAATTTGGTTGTTGGCCAAGCCTGATTGCTGCATGTAAGTTACATGCGATAGGAGCAAAACGTGTCTGTTCGTGAGAATTCAGACTGACATTTCCTTAGAGACCAGGATAGCACTATTTTCCTTGTTGCTTTTGTAGCCACTGCCTTGGCGTAATCGCCCTTTTTTTGCCAATGTCAAAGCGGAGTTGGGGAGAGGTTATTTATTATTCAGGACAAATCCCCTCGCCTCTAACTTCTGAAGGCTTCAGTTTATGACTCACTGTGTCCACAGCAAAATGAAGTTGCGATCAGAACTCCCGAGCCGGTCCAACGCACGTTGAAATCAATGGGAGTCTTTCCGTTGACTGCAATGGAAGCTGGGTCCCGCCCTTAGCGGACTCGAGCTGCGCACATAACGAAACCGCCCTCCAGTTTTGGATGACAGAAAATAGGGTCAGCCTGGAAAAGGCAGGGGATCCCTGAGGTCAGAGAGCGCCTACGACAAAGAAACTAATATTGGAAAAACCAACAGAGAGATGCCTCAAGTGCACCTGTCTGCACTCTGACTCTTTCTAGCACTATCACCCCAGACGAAACCCGGTCCAGAGCAAATATTTATCAAAAATTTGAAAAGAGCAAGACCTCGGCAGAAGCCAAAATCTGGCCCAGAGTGGAAAATGTACAATAATTATTCGATCTTAAAATCAAATTTTCAAATAAAATAAACATAAGCTCCAAGAAATGAGCTCAGTACAACTTAGAAGCTAGAAAAGGCTTGCAGCAGACTTTGTCGCGCAGTTTTGTGCTCGTCAAACATGAAGGTCAACCTAGGACTTCTAGAAGAAGGAGAGTATAAGCACAGCCAGTGTCAGACTCCACGCTGTACGTCAGCAGGCCACCAGCAAACAACTAACCATACGTTGCCTTTAATATTCCTCATATGGCTTCTATGTGAAAATAGTAATAAAGAAGGTCAGAAGGAGGAAAAACTAATCCTGAAAATGAAACTCATAAAACAGTTTTGGGACTGTCAGAGAAAGGACTGAGGAAGAGCACACACTTTGGAAAGATTAAAACAATGACTATGGGATGTTGGTAAGAAATTGATCATTGTCAGGAAAAAAAGCCAGGAGCAAGAAGGAATATTGATCTTTCAATAGCAGAGACCATTTAGTTTGGATGATACAGCATTTCTAGGCCGGTCTTCACCATGACTTATACATCCCCAGGACTGATGCAGTATTATTTGAACAATTTTTAGGTGGGAGAGGCAGAGGCACAGGCGGACTGGCTACCCTCACGCTGTCAGGTACGTCCTGACACAGTGTCCGAGAGTTAACTGACGCTCGGTACCCAGAAGCGTCTCACTCAGGAGAGCCTCCCTGGGCCGATCATTTCTCCCACCCAGCCTGTCGGGGCCTGAGCTCGGCAGGTTGAGGAGAAAAAAAAGAGTCCCCTCTTCAGTCAGCATTTTTTCTACACCTATTTTTCAGCAAATCAAGAAAGGCGCAATGATGCAGGGATTTTGTTGGGGCTTAACAGACACATACTGTACCAAGGAAGAACAGGGAGGTCCTGAGGGACTGGGCAGGCTGTGCAATGCGGAGGAGGACACTGTACCAGAGGTAACGGACGCATCCCGACACCCTGCGCTGACTTGGCGCTCGCGGGAACCAAGAACGAGCAGAGAACTTGTAAAAAGTGACTCAAACGTGTTAAAAAATTACTGGGCGAGAAACATGCGCCACCTCCACCCCGTTATTCCTGCACGTGAGCGTAATCTCGGCACACTGTACCTCCTCATACCCATTAGACCTCGGGTTTGGGGCCACAGTTTTTGGACTCACTTCCCACTCCATTTAAAAAACAGGACAGTCGGGAGAGAGGAGGATCTCCGGAGGTAAAAAGCTGATGCTGTTGATTATAAATCTCTTTATATATGTGTGTATATATATACATATATATGTGTATATATACATACATATATACACACGCATACGTGTGTATATATGTATACACATACACATACATTCATATATATGTGTATATGTATGCACATATATACACACGCATATATGTGTGTGTATATGTATACATGTACACATGTATGTGTATATGTATACATATATACACACATATAGAATCATAGAATCATAGAATTCACGTATATAGAATACATGTATATATGTGTGTATACATATGTATACATATGTACATATATACGTGTGTATATACACATGTGTACATGTATATATACACACATATACATATATATGTATATATACACATATACATACATGCATATATGTGCATATATACACATGTATAGGCATATACATGTGTATATATGTGTATATATGTATCTATACACGCATGTATGTGCATATATATACACATATATAGGCATATATATGTGTATATTTATACATATACACACACATACACATACACACGCACATACGTACACATACAGGGAGCACGGATGCAAGTCACGCCGGTGGGTAGGAGTCACTCCGGTGACAGTTCTTCTACTGCCGCTTCTTCCCTGCCGCACCCCCCCCACCCCCTTCAAGCCGTGCCCACCGCCCCACCCCCCCCCCCCCCCTGCAGCGGAGGTACCGCCCCGCATCGGGGGGGGGGGGGGGGAGCGAGAAAGACACCCCCCACCCCCCCCCATCCCCACCCCCCCACCCCACCCGGGAGGCGCCTCCGGGCTCTGCACCGCCCCCCCCCCCTCTCCGCCCGGCCCCGCCGCGGGGTCCCTCCGCCGCCACCCACCACCTACTTCTTGCAGGGGATGAGGCCCTTCCTCTCCTCCAGGACGCGGAGGCGCTGGTTGGGGCCGTCGTAGGAGACGGCGGCCCGCGTGTTGCGGCCCGTGCCGTGCTCGTAGTACACGGTGCGCCCTTCCCACTGCCGCGGCGCCTGGCACGGCTCGGCCCCCGCCGCCGCGGCCCCGCCGCCGGGCAGCAGGAGGCCGCCCAGCAGCAGCAGCCCCAACCCCAACCCCGGCCCCGGCCCCGGCCCCGGCCCCGGCCCGCCCGCTGCCCGCGCCATGCTCCGCGCCCCGCTCCGCGCACGGCCGCCCCCCCCACAGCCCGCACCGCACGGCGCGCAGGCGGGCGGCAGGCCTGCGCCGGGGGGGAGGAGAGGGGAGGCGGGGGCGGCCCGCCTCCAAACCCGCATCACCTCAGCGGGGAGAGGCGGCTTGTGCCGGAGCTGCTGCAGGATGGCGGGGTGGGGGAGCAGGGGGCGGGGGGGCCCTGGGCACCCTCGCCCACCCCCTTGCATGCCCCCCCCCCCCCCTTTCCTCCTTGCAGCCGGGGTGGCCGGGAGGGTTTGCTTGCCCTGGGGCGAGGGGCGATGCCGGGGGGGGGGGGGGGGCACCTGCAAGGCCCGAGCCTTGGGGCACTTCTGGGTGGGCTTTGGGAGGGAGGGGACACACATCACCTGCTGGGTGATGATGCTTTGATGTTGCTGTCCGGGGGGAAACGTAACTTCTTCCTTGCCAGTGGTGTCGTGCCCACTCCCCCTCGTGTCCCCCCCGTACCCCTCCCCCGACAATGTCGCCGGACACATACACCCCCTCACCTCCCGCTGCCCTCCCAGGTTTCTCAGCCGTTGTTTACTGCCGGCTCTGCATGAGCTCCCCTCGCACGCAGAGGGAGAGGGGGAACCCTCCGCCCCGCAGACCCCCTGCGGCACCCAGCCCTGAGCTCTGCTGGGGGGGGGGGAGTCCACGACGGGAAACACGCGTGGCACCGCGGCAGCTGGCCAGGGGCGAGCCCACGCTGGGACTTTCCCTGGCCACTGCAATAACCTGGCGTGGCGTTAATCCTCTTTTCTCTGCGTGTCCCTCAAAGACTGGGGTGCAGCGTTTGCCCCCAGTAGAAGAAAAGTAGAAAAAGCAGAAGAAAAGCCCATGGGTCTTTCCCGTCCACGGGGACGGGGGTGGGAGGGAGCCCCTTGGCCCCGCGTGGGCACGCCGCTCCGCTGCATCCAAGCTGCGTGTGGCCGTGGAGCACCCAGGGAAGAGAAATAAAAACCGGCTTGGGAAAAGCCTGAAATCCCTTCTCCCACCTATTTGCGGATGCGGTGGGGGGGACGGGGGACGGTCGGACGGGACGACACGCACAGAGAGGGAGCGCAGCGTAGGGGGGGTGGGGTGGGGGGGGCTGACTGCCCACCGAGCAGCCCCGCACCGGCCCCGCCGCCCGCTTCCCGGCTCCGGTCGGTCCCCGCCGCATCCCGCGTCCCGAGCGAACCGGGCAAAATGCAACCTCCCCGCTTGTCTGCCCCAATCCGCCTTTTTCCCCCCTCTCTGCAACCCCCGGGAAGGCGACGGGAACAGCCGCCGGAGCTCCCCCGAGTCCGCAAAAAGTTTCTGCTCCGTGTCCCTCGGGAAAAGGCAGCGTGAAGTTCATCCCGGCAGGAGCTGGGGAGGATGGGGGAGGGGGGGGGGGGCTCCGGCCGGCGGGCTCCCGCGTCCCTCCCGCCTCCTCCTCCCCTCTCCCCGAGTCGGATGAGTGCGGTTTGGGTCTGGTTTTCTCCCCTCCCCCCCGCCTCCCGCCCCTTCCACCTGAAGGAATTTATGATACAGATGAAAACTGAAACGGGGGCTGGAGCCGCGGACGAGAGACGCAGTGATGTCGCCGGGGGATTAAACGGGGTGGAGGGTGATGTCACCGTGCCTGCACAGCAAAACACACACACACACACACACACACACGCACACACACCACCACATCCCCCCCCCACGCGCACACACCCCCCCCCACACACACACACACACCCCCTCCCCGGAGGAGCGGGTGCTGCCAAGGGAGCGCGATCGGCCCCACGTCACTCGTGCCACCGGTATAAATGCCGTCCCGCGATGTCCATGGCTGTCGGCGCGGCGGCTCCCGCGACTCGACTGCAGCCGCCCGGCGGCAGCCAGCGCCCGCTCCGCGCCCTTCGGCCGCCGCGACCCGCGGGGCGGCGGCGGCGGGTGGCGGCGGCGAAGGAGGAGGAGGAGGAGGAGGAGGAGGAGGAGGATGCTGCGCGCCTTGGTGGCGGTGTCCCTGTGGCTGCGGGTGAGCCCGCGGGCGCAGGGCGCGCCGTGCGAGGCGGTGCGCATCCCCATGTGCCGCCCCATGCCCTGGAACATCACCCGCATGCCCAACCACCTCCACCACAGCACCCAGGAGAACGCCATCCTCGCCATCGAGCAGTACGAGGAGCTGGTGGGCACCGGCTGCAGCCCGGTCCTCCCCTTCTTCCTCTGCGCCATGTACGCCCCCATCTGCACCCTGGAGTTCCTCTACGACCCCATCAAGCCCTGCCGCTCCGTCTGCCAGCGCGCCCGCGACGGCTGCGAGCCCATCATGCGCCGCTACAACCACAGCTGGCCCGAGAGCCTCGCCTGCGACGACCTCCCCGTCTACGACCGCGGCGTCTGCATCTCCCCCGAGGCCATCGTCACCGACCTGCCGGAGGGTGAGCGCCCCGGGAGGGGGGCGGCGGGCGGGCGGCCGGCGGGGACGGGCGGTGGACCCCCCCCGCTACCCCCTGGGGCGGGGGGGGGGAGGTGGGACACCTACACCCCCCCCACCACCCCCTCCAGCTTTGCCCCAGCAGCATCTCCCCAACACCTTTCCTTCCCCACCGCGCCTCTGTTTGCAGATGTGAAGTGGACGGACTTCACGCAGGGCGTGCTGGTGCCGGAGAGACCCCCGGAGCCCGACTGCAAGAGCCGCGGCCAGGGTGAGCCTCGGGGGGCACCCCCACATCCCCCCTCCCCGGAGCCAGGCCCCCTCTGACACCCCTCAACCGTTTCCCCTTCTCTTCCTTTGAAGAGCGCTGCAGGTGCAAAAAGACAAAGCCAACGCTGTCCACCTACCTGGCCAAGAACTACAGCTACAGTAAGTGTATGGGGGGGGAACCGCTTCGCTGTGCCCGTCCCCGCGAGTTAGGCAGCTCCCTGTGGGTGCTGCACCCACACCAGGCCCTGTCCAGTGAGCGTGGGGTGAGGACACTGCTCCAACCACAGCCTTTCTTGGCGGGATTTTGCCCCAGGACAAGAGCTGTCCTCTTCCAAAACCCATCACTGGCACACACCTGGCGCAGGCAGGAGCAGTCGTTGCCCAGATGATGGTGTGTTTCTGATAAAAGCAGTGAAATGTCGGTGGTGTGCACAGGGATCAACAGGTCGCTCCGCAGAAACTTGCTTCTGTAAAGGTGGCTCTAGTTAAGTGTAATTGCAACTAACGTGGGCATAACCATGTGCTGCTTGGCCAGATCCTGTTGTCATCCAGCAGGTGGAATAAGCAGAGGTTTATCACCTGGATAAAACTTGTAAATGTGAAAGAAGCTGAAGCAAGGTAAAAAGTTATTACTTACAAATGCGTATATTCTTTTACTTACTAGCCAGAGTTCCATCTGGTGCGGAATTGTCAGAGTTTAGTTGAATTCAGTGACGCTTTGCACCAGCCAGCCAAGGAGTTGGCCAATAGTTTTATGATATGTTACATGACATATTGGCAATATAAGGGGCACGGTTTCGTGGTGGTTTTGGCAGTGTTAGGTTGATGGTTGGACTGATGGTCTTAAAGGTCCCTTCCAATGTAGTCAATTCTATGATTCTAAGTATTCGTGGCTCTTCCCTCCTGGCTTCCCCACCTCTGGTTTTCTGATGCTGGGAGTCAGGAAGAAGTCCAATTAAGATTAGATAAATACCAGATTAAATATCTGTAATGTCAATAGAAACCCGCTATTAACTCTGAACTTAACATGCAGTCTCATGGTCTTTTGTACTTCATGGGCTTTTTCTCATGTAAAAGTTGTTTCTTCAAGGCATGTATTCAGTTCTTATGCAATAGGGTTATTATATCCAGTCAATTCCTATTTGTCTGATATCAAATGAAAGTAAGTTTGTAGCTATTTGCTTCTTTGTTAGTATAGGGAAAAAAAAATTCAAACCCCAGTTTGGTGGGAATAATCAAGCTAATTTAGGTAATTCTACACTTTTTTTTGTCATGGCATTTTGGTGCATTTATGTCATATATTCTTTTTATATAGTTCCTTAATCCATCTCAGTACAACATAGCGATACGTCCAGGTGGGGCAATGAACTTCCACAGTTGTCTGAAATATATGAAAAAGCAGTGATATAAAATGACTCTTCCAAAATGAAATACAGGTGTTAGCCATACAAATTCTGATTCCAGGGACTTCAGTGGGAGTGTTGCTTGAATAAAAACTGTAGGCTGGGGTCCAAAATGTAATTCCATTGGAATCAGACTTGAAAATGGATTTTGAGTTTCTGAAACTGAAATCCCGTATTTGTTTTGTGGCTGTTACACATGTCCTGATAAAGTTAGTATGTAAATCCCAGACTGCATTAAAATTGCTGGTCTCCTGTTTTTCTACATGTGAAGATTATTCCAAACATTTATAGGTCCGTTTGAAGGCTTTTGACCTGGTGGCTGCCAGGGGCAGTGTTGCTGCAGGCTAATTGCCCTGTAGTATACACATCCACTGCTCATGCTTCTTTCACTGAAGATTTTTGCTACTGTTTGATAATTTGACCCTTCCTATTTTGACATTTCCTAGAGACAAAGTCCTTAGCGTAAAAATTGTGCTTCTTTTCTCTGATTTGGTACTTCTCACACGAGAAAGTGGGTGAAATGCTGCAGTGGTAGGTGATGCCAGGGTTTGCAGGTGCAAAGTTAGTCAGGGATCGTCCTCAGAGCAATCTACACAGTTTCACCTTCTTGCATCCATGCAGGCATGCAGTTTGCCTCAATAAAAGGTAAAAATATGAACGTTAGTTTATTCATAGTCAGAAGAACCCATTTCAGAGTCTGTTTTATATAAGGATCTTACTATTGATGGATAATCCAAGGGCAAAAGATGAAAAAAAGTATAAACCAAGTAAATCAGGACAACCCTAAGCCTCGTAGTTTTTGCCTACTTGTTTCAAATCTCCCCTTCTTTCTCATGTTTAAGAAAAGATTTTAGTTCCTGGCTGCAACCTCCAGGGAAATTATTTTATTATTGAAAAGACTGGATTTGTGCTAACTGTCTGTGAGGTAAATTATTCATTACTTAATTGGAAATAGCTGGATGTGGCTATAGAGTGGGTCCAGTTTATGCGAGGGGCTGTTCAAGTCTGAGTCAAAGGAGCTGTTTGTGTGTGCAATTCTAGGCGAGATCGCTTGGCCTGATCTGGCAAAGATTTAAGCACATGTTTAATTTCACAGTTGTCAACAGTCCTACTGAAAACCAAATTGGGATCAGGCCTCTGTTATTCTAAGCCACTGTACATGCCCACACATGAAGTAGTTCTTGTTTCACAGTCGAAACAGCAGCTTTCAATTTAATACATTTTATTTAATTTTGAGATGTGTTTAAATTTCTAAGATTGTTTGTTGTTCTCATGCCTCTCTTCTTCTAATTGCAGTCATTCACGCTAAAGTAAAAAGCGTAGAAAGAGGGAACTGCAACGAGATAACGACAGTGGTTGAAGTCAAAGACATACTCAAGTCTTCGACGCCAATTCCTCTGTCTCAAGTGCCTCTTCTTACAAATTCCTCCTGCCAGTGCCCACCTCTCCAACCCAAGCAGGATGTCCTCATCATGTGCTATGAATGGCGCTCAAGGTGAGCCCTCGCGATGTGGTGCAGAAAAGTGTTATAGCTAGCTGGGCTGAATGGGAAGGAGGACCAGCAAAGCTCCCTTCCTCCTCATGAGCATGTTTTGCTGATAGTTTTTCTTAGGATAACTCACACATACACCTACATGTTTCAATTACCTTCGCGATTAACTTTTTCCACTTAATCAGCCTCGGCTCTGCGCCACAATGAGGTGTTTACAAAACCTGGCACACACATGGAGCTTAAACTCTGGTGGCATTAGGTGCTGACAGTATATTGCTTAATGCATCGTGCAGCAGTTCAGGCATCTCCATCTGTTGGGGAGTGTTTTTCCAGGACCATTTTCCATAGGTATGAGCTTCTTCGTATGCTACAAGCCCAATGGTGGCTGTAGATGGTGGCCCTGTTGGCAGGACTACATGGAAGGCATAGTTCTGCCTCACCGACCCCAGGGGAGGGGACAGGAGATGATACACATCTCCTGTCCACAGCGCTGCTGGAGACAGAGCAAGGACTTCTCCACCGGCCTATTCGTACTTCGGACCGGTGCCATCAGCGAGATGTTTCTGATCCCACAGCTGTACCGGCACCAGCCAAAGCTGCAGCCATTGGAGCTCCGGCTCCCGGATGGTAGATGAAAAGTAAATACTCTCAGAGCAGCTTGCCAGGCCTGCTGTATGATTAAAAGACAAAACAAAAGTAACTTTACCAGACCTTTCATCTGGCAGTCAGCCTAGCCCCAGGCATGGAAGGAAATCCAGCATGTTGGTCAGGAGGGGAGGGAGTGATGAATCACAGCTCCCTTTTCTCTCTGGATTCTTGAGGCAGAAGGGGACATCCCATCCCCGTTAGCACCCCAAGCCTACCAGTAGCAACAGACACCCACAGGACAGGTTGTGGGGTGGTAGGCACTCATGGCTCTGTGCTGTGGGTCAGAGTTAAGGCTGTTCATAAAATGTGCAGGCTGGTTTTGCGTACGGCGATATGGCTGTTAATTGAACATCTGCACTTGTAAGGACCATAGAATATCTACGTGCAGAACTTGATGGGCCATATCCATATTTTCAAGGAGTTTTATGTTGATATTTTAAAAGCATTTCATAGTGTTTCTCAAAGTTGACATCTGATACCTTTTTACCTTAACTTTTTTTGTTGTTTGGTGAGCTAACAGGCACAGTATTTTATTATTACACAGCACCTTGCTGCTCCAGATCTGGAAGTATTTCACAGAGATTAATTTAGAGCCCTCTACTTGTGTTAGTCATTTTAGGGATACATGCTCTGAGTCACGCAGAAGGACCATGACCAAGATTGCGATCGAGGAGCTCTGAGCTGCAGAGCTTTGTTGGAGAGGACCCTCAGGAGACTGTCAGGGCGTGGAGATTCCAAAAGTGAAAGATTGCAATCTGCTTCTTCATTACTATGGAAAAACACACCATTCACTAAATATTTTGTGATGGTTTTTAAAGGTCACTGAGGTTTTTTATTTTCATATAGTGTACTAAAATGGATTTGAAAAAGAAACATAAACTATTATATGTGTTTCCTGTTGAACTCAGTGGCAGGCGAACAGAAGGTTTTGAGTTACAGCAGCTTTTTAAAATGTCAGAGGCAAAATGGGTGGAAGCTGTAGCTCCACAGAAGTCTACGGCAAAACACCCATTGCCCAGTCAGCAGGGTGAGGGTCTCACTCAGTAGGTTGACCTGAGCAGAAGCTGCATCACCTGTATACCGTGTTGTGGTTTCATTCATCATTCAGGTTTAGCTTCAATCCTGTATGTTAATTTTCTAATCTCTGCTCAGAAAGGACATGTTGATCAATCATATTGATCTTGATTCTCGAGGGCTTGCACCCACTGTGTTCCTTTTATGTTTGGGCAAAGTGGATGCATAGTGGCTGACGGCTAAGAGTGGCAGCATTTTTTACTCTTTTTGAACTGGTATGAGCAGCAGTTGTTGTTCATGGAAACCGGAGAGTCAGGTCCTGCTCCGCTGTTTAACGCTCACCCACCAGCAAAGTGCTGTGATCAGATAATGCGTTAGTTACCATTCGTCAGCTGAGCTGCATTAACTGGGTTAAACATAGGTGTGTTTTTAAATTCAGAAGTAAAATGTGTTAATTTAAACTACTTTTCTGCACATACACACACACACAAACATATAGTGGGCATAAGTAAAAATATATGTACACATATATTTAAACAGTTTCATTGGATGTTACCTAACTCACTACTTTTTGTTAACTGTGATCCAGAAAGGACAATTTTCCCCTGCAGAGTAGCTGCAAGTTAGGACAAAGGGCTCTAAATGCTTTCTCAATACTAGCCATGTGCTGCAGTTTTGGCTGTAAAATCTGATTTCTTTTGGAAACTATTTTCTGTTTTTACAGAGTTTAGAATAGAATTTCAGAAGGAGCAGCATAAGCATTTAGAAATCCATTAGAAAGCATTTAGGGATAGAGAAAAATATTTTTGTGCCTGTTGTCCCATGCACAGAAACTGTCAGTACCTGTACCCACAGGTGTGTTTCAGCCTCAGTCTGTGTTAAATCATCTGGAATGACGTTTCAGGAATCAAACCCAGAAATACCTGTAGCTTGTATTTATTTCTTAATTTTCAGGTTGATGCTTCTCGATGGATGTCTAGTTGAAAAATGGAAAGATCAACTAAACAAAAGATTTAAGGTAAATACAACCAGAGAAAAAAATGCCGTTCTTGAAAAATAGTTAAACACCTTTGTTCTACTTCAGCGTTGGATAACTTGCTTGACTTTCAGATATCCATAACACCTCTGGGTATGGTTATTTTCACTTCAACATTTTCGTACCCCGTAACTATATACAAGTGTAAGTGAAAATGTGAAAATTTTAGTCTTGCGTTTTAGGGTCTCTAAAATTTTATTTCTATTTTATCCACAAACTGTCCCTAAATAGGATGGTTAGATGATCTTTGTGCGGACTCTGGCTTATTATGATAGTGCCCCAGGGAATTCCTTTCCTGTCACTACTAAGGCGAGTAACTGTCGGATAGGTAATACGCAGATGAGCATATAGTCCACACTGGGTAAGAAAGGAAGTTAACATCCACTGCTCTGGATAAATAAATGGGCTTTGCTGCATTAAAGTTTGCAGGCTTGAGATCCAGATTCTCACCAGCTGCTTCCCGCTAAAGACATGCTTAAAGTGTTGGGCGTCCCCCTCACTGGTTTCAGGGGGCACTGGATGGAAAAGTCTATAGTATAGAGACCTGGGAGGCAGGGGCAGCAGATGGCCCGGCTTCTTGGGGCTTCAGCAGAGCACTTGCTATCACTCCCTACTTGTAAACTCCTCTTTGTGATGGAAGGAAAGGGTGGATCAAGACAACGTCTGACTCTTCCTCACACTTTTAGAAATGGAAGAAAATTATTTCTGCAATTCAGGAAAGGTTTCAGAGCGTTAAGGACATGCATGTGTATTTATTTTAATTATGGGCTGATTGGCAATCGATAGGAGGAAAAAAAATACGTTTCCATCAGTAGAAGCTTTTAGATTACAGACCAGCTTCTTGCAGGAAATTGTATTTGATGCTTTCATAATTTCCTTTTCTCCTCACAAACTTATGTAAAACCTACATGTGGAAAAGAAAACATCCTTTAAATCTTTAAAAAATAAATGTAGTGCAATTGCAGATGATACCATGTGGGATTTAGGAGAATACTGACATATGACTCAGACTCTTGAAGTCCCTTGGCTGTCAACTTAATGGCCTGTTACTGGCACACAGTGTGTTTTAGTGGTCTCCTCACACTGTTTTGTCATCTCTAATTGTGTCTTGAAACCTGTTTGGATGTTAATTTCCAGACTGTCAAACAGATGCATGACTGCCAAAAAAAATACTTCTCAAACATGTGTCATTCCCTCTGATACCAATAGTTTCATAAATTAAATCCTCATTTAAACATGTTTGAGTGGGACACACCTAAATGCCTGCTGATAGTTTTTGTTTTATAAAGGTGCATATGATGACCCTGACTACGCAAGTATGGCGAGTATGGAGCTAGGTTTCACAGTGGCTTCATTTTAATGCCCACCATTCATCTCTGAAGACTTGCATCCAACTTTTCTCTTGAGTTACTACTTAAAATTAATATTTTTAGCTGTCTGGGGACCACAGAAGACATCTGTTAACGTAACCACAACATGGCTGAGCTCTTCTCTAGCCAGGACAAGAGTCTGAGTAGCAGCAGGGTCAGTGCAGAGACACTAGTAAGGGGGAAGCTGGGTAACACTTCTCTTGCTCTGATCACTGAGCAAAGTCCCTGCCTGTGGGAGTTTCAGAAGAGAAAGTTCATTAATAGAGGGGAAAGCTGAGACCCCTTCCAGGTTCTATTATCTACCATGCTTTCCTTAAGTATTTCTGTTGCTAGAGGTGAAAGACTGCAGCCTCTGCTGCAGTGTTGTGGATCTCTCCGTACTTTGGGCAACCTAACCACTTAACCTCACTGTAAAAACCTGTTTGCTAACCGCTGCCCTTTCGGGTTTGGAAATCTGACAGCTGTTCTCTTTGGTGGGCTTGATCTAATTCCATTTCAAAATTTCCCAGGGATGTTGCTGAATAAAGCTGCAGGTGCGTTATCCATAACTGTCCCATTGCAACTCCCAACACTCTGTGATTTCAGTGGTCACCTCGGTTGTCTGTCCATAACATAAGCTCTTTTATGCATGACATATGCCCAGTCCTCTCCACCCCAGGGAAAAGCAGAACCAGAAAGTAAAGCTCTGTGTTTAAAATACATAGTTGTGAAAGGATTGCCTGCTTTCTGCAGGCTTTTCTGGGGAAAAGTCAAGTGGCACGTTCAGTAAGACAGCAGAGAATGGGTTTTCAAAGGGTTTGCTGTGCGGACCCTGCCTTTTTGATGGCACGGTACCAGCTCCCCTGGGTTGCTGAAAAGGCGTGAGATGTGCATGCGCGTGCAGCACGTGCACGAGATGTGCAGTTGTCATCTTCACCAACCGGTATTGTGGAAATTCCCCCACCCAAGCCAAGGTTTCCCCTGCAGACAGCCGCAAGATGCTGAGATAGACGGCCCTGCAGGATAGAGCACAAAACCATTAAGAGCAGCACTAATGTCAAAGGTTCAGGATAGCTTTGATTAAGATGTAACAATTTATGGCGATGTCTTTCTGTAACTCAGCCTCTTTGTCTTCTGCGTTTCCACAGAGGTGGGAACAGAGACTGCAAGAACAAAAGCTGCGAACAGCCCGGAGTAAGAACCAGAATTCAGGACGCAGTGGTCGGAGTGGAGCCCCAAAACCATCGACCAAGAACACCAACCCGCTGGTCAGTGGCCCCAAAAAGGCCACTAAAGTAAGAAATGGCCAGAAAGAAATCAACCCTAAAAAAGTATGAGTGTGAAAGCTCCAAAAGGAAAGACTTTTCCTGCACGATGAGGGTCGCAATCTGGCTTGGTCGGCATGTTTTATTAATCCAGAACTCGTCGACTTAAAAACTCACGGCGGTTTCTGCATAGACATCTTGGCTGCACTTTACTTTTAAAAGGTTTGCTTTTCCTTTCAAGCCACTGCAAGCCATAGAGCGTAGGTTTGCACTAATACGTGGTAGGCATACTCCAGCTGACTGAACTTTATCTTGGGGTTCTGATTTGCAATTCTAGATAGATCTAGCCTTGGCTACCAGAGGTTTTAACTCCTTATGCTGGTTGCCTGCCCTGCTTCCCTGCCAGAGGTTGGAGAGCTGCATGGGGCATCTCTTCTCTACTCAGAAACTGTACCGGGCTAGTAGTTGGCGAGTTAGTCTGTGAGTTAGTCTGATGGGCTGAGAACTATGGCAGCTGAGGAACAGCAGAGGGATGGTAACCTCTGGCAGACGTCTGGGGGAAGCGGCTGCTACAGCTGCTGGAGCTGAATCTATCTTCTGTTTGGAATCACAGCCCTTGTTCAGAGCCTTGAGAAGCATAGCTTACCAATAAGCATCTGGGTACGCATTATGTGATTATTTTTATGTGCGTGCCAGAAATATGCTTACAGTGTTAGTATTTGATCTTGTGGGTTTGTGCAGCAAAAATGCATTGAAAGCAGACATTTAATTTTTTTATTGTACTTCAGGCTGGCTTCTGTTGTTATAATTTCAAATATATTTAAGCATCTAATTGAAAAATCAGTATTTTTTAAAAGGACAGATTAAAGTGAAGCAGATCTGTAGAATTCTTAAAAATAACACTTATGTTCGCTGTAATATAGCTTTGTTATGAAAACTGGAATTGAAGCATTATTCTAAACATAACTGACAGCTACTGTACAGTATTAAAGAGAAGATAGGGCTTCATGTGGCTCAGTGTTCATTTGGATAATTTTTTATCATTTGACACCATATTTCTAAATCCTTCTCTGATACCAAATAAATAAATAATAAATAAATAAGGCTTGTCCCTATTCCTGAACTTCTCAAAACAACTGCAGTTTTGCTGATCAGGAGGTAACATTTACCCTGCAAAGGGTCACAGACAAAGCAGATGCTTTTATTTATGTACTAAGTTTTGCTGGCAATGTTTTCCGTGTGAGGTATTAAAATAGCAAAGGTTATATAAATCTAATTGGCATAACTCCAAGGTGGTATTTATGCTATTCCTGCCCAAGCTCTACCTGCATAAGGCAGTGTGGGTAGCACAGTCTGATTTCTGTTAACACATAAGAAGTTCACCTGCATTAACATTGTAAGAGCTCATGACAGACATCTTAAAGACCTTCAAGAATTTCTGCAACAAAATTAATGACTTGGCAATTCTGGTATCTATAAAAGAAAATGAGCATTTCTAAAATAGAGACAGTCTACATCAGAAAAAAAAAAGAGTTCTGTGTAGGTTAACACAAAGAGTTACAACTGGTCATATCAGTGTATTGATCTATGTTATTACAAGAATTCCAATGAAATTTGCATGCATGAAATTTAAGGCAGAATATGCTGGAGTGATTTTGGTAGCAGCAGTAATATACTTGGTAGCATGCTAACACAAGCTGAAGACATAGATGCCAAGTTAAAATGCTTAAAACAAAGGGACAGAGGTGTTACAGAAAAATGGAATAATAGCGCATAGGGTAGTTCAGGGGGGAAAAAAACCCAACCCCAACTTGATCACTGGTTGAGCTCTGAGCAGTTGGTTAAAATATGCAAAGGTCAGCATTTGAATGTAGCCCTTCCTGCTGACTCTGGGCAGATGCAGAACTTTATCTCCATGGAACATCTGCAGAATTAGATCCAAAATTCAATCCAGGTGCCAGGAATGCTGAGCATATATTGCATCTATTGACTTTAGTGGGAATTATGTGTGTTTGATACGTACAAAAAACCAGACCAGAAAATTAGGTGCCTAAATACAGACTATAGGTGAAATCTTAATCCTGTACAATGAAATGGAAAAACTGAAACTGAAATGAGAGGAGACGGAATTTCACTGCAGGTGACTAAATTAGGTGAGTTTGAAAATGCTGACTTAAGTAAGCATCATCTGAAAGATCAGCATGACTGGAAAGCTTCTAACATAGTTTTGTCTACTGCGTAGCAGGAGTTCTTAAGCTTTGATTAGCTATCGATCCCAGTTTAAAGTACCCCAATAAATATGGATAAGGTTACCTATTAAAAATGAATGACAGTCCTATCAACATGATGTTGAAATAAATACCAAAGTTGTGATATTTCACTTTAACAAGTTTTATTGTGAACATAGTCAAGCGTGGTGAATGAAACTTTTGGAACAGCTAGCTAGACTTCGTAGCAACATTACATATTATTTTACAACTCTTAGAAACAAACTTTTTTCATTTTGTGATATCAGAGAAAAAAATGTAAAAATTATTTTCTCCAGAGAATTGTCACCATTCCTTCTGTAAGTTACCATCATTAGACTGACCATTCCAATATGTTGGAATACTTTGATGCACCGAACTCGGTGTCTCCAAATTCCTTGACATTTTTGTGCATGCTTTATGCTGACTAACTTTCATTCTGATATCGTAAAAATGTGGAAGAAGGAAAGACAATACAAGAAAAAACAGGGGATGTCATAATACAAAGAACAGATGTGCAGACAGAGGGGATGAATTAGTAAGGTAGTGTACTTCCCCAAATCCATTTTTCTCTACTTTTTAAGAAGCCATGGGTCAACCCAATTCAACACTAATATAAGTCACTCCATCTTGAAATTCCCTTACAATTATTAAGTCACTGCGACATCAAATGCCGGCTGAATCTAGACCCAGAACATCCCTGCCTTCCAGCCCGCTGCCCTTCCCTTGCGAAGGCGTGAGACAGCTGTTGGAGCAGCGGGGGCTGTTTGAGCAGGCAGATGCATCCTCCTGTGTCCCCATGTGGCCCACTCACCGCTTCTGCTCCCCGGCAAAAAGTCAGACTCACCTCTCCTCGTGCACATCCATGGCCAGGTGTAGTCATTGCTGTGCAAGCGCACCCCAGCACCGGAGTCATAAAACCTTGGTTTAGCGGAGTGAGCAAATAGTGTGCTGATGGATGAAAGTAATTAGTGTCCCTATTTACAGCTGAAAAAATTAACAGGCCAAAACTTGAAGTGTCAAATGTTTTTTCTCAGTGTTACAGCTGCCTTCCTACTGAGGGGCTTGGCATTTTTTTTAATATAAAATGAAAATTGCCTGGAACACCGAACAGATGTTTCTAGTGCATTTCTTACTACCTCCCACACACATGTACCCGGTTTAGTAAGAAGTGCCATTGAATATTTTCACTGAATGTTCTAACCTCAGTTCCAAAAGAATTAAACCTGAAAAAATATTTACTCCAAGTGTGAATAATTGGCACAGTTTTAGAAGCTCACTGTAAATGCAAATCACAACTCTTTTATGAACCACATTTTAAAAAAAACTCATAAACCCCCCTCCAACAGGACCTGAATGACCCGGTCACTTTAATTCAACTCGGTGTTGCAGCTTTGTTACTTTTGTCCAGTCATTGCATGTAACTGAGAAATACTTCCTGTACAAATAAAAAGATTTTCCAGTCCAAAATACTCAAACAGCTCTTAAATTATTTTATCCAGCATTGTACCCTAGATTCCAAATGAATGAAACCTGAAAAAATATTTACTCCAATTATGCACAGCCGACACACACTTTTTGGTTGTGCTTAGTAGTTGAATGTAAATGCACATCTGAAATCATTTCCTCAACCAGATTTTTCTGGTAAACCACATCAGCTCCGATTAATTTTGTAAATAAATATAAATCCATCAATATGGGTCAACAAAGATTCAAAACTACATTTCCTTTCATGGTAAAAAATAACTTGCAAGGACCAAGAAATAAGTATTTAATTTCTATAGGGGTATGTTACTTCTAATTAGACCTAGACAGTGCTCTATGTTTAATTTCAACTGCTGACACTGTATCTCTTGTAACATCTCTGAAATTGAACACCAGCCTTGTTGGAAGGTGAAACAGGATTTCAAACTTGCTTCTTAGAGATGCAGTAAATTCAGAGGGTTCCAGGTAACCTATTAATATCAGACTGGCTCCTGTTGTTGCTGCCAAAGGGCTTGTGGATAAACCAGTACGGCAATAAGCAGAAAGGAACGCATCTGGAAGGGAGGACTCTAGATGAGAATACTAAGATCAAAACCCCAAAGTACCTTAAATATGTCAGATGGTCTAAGTTACAGACAGAAGGTTAAAGGATGTATCAGAGTGATGAAGAGATGCCCCAAAGAGACCAACTCCCTAAGTATTTTGATTCCTTCAGGTTACAGTACGACAAGAACTTTGGTTTGTAGGTACTCAGATCACATCAGCATTTATCCTCTGAGCAAGGTAATCAGAAAGCTAATCATTTGCTCACAAAACAACTGTGGATAAAGTGAATAGATACTTGCAAGGTCTGATTTGCCAGTGTAGCTCATTCAGCAGTCAGAGCAAAGGCAAAACAGTGCAGTAGTACACAACCACAAGCTGATTGACTCCATCTTCTTGGCAGGGAAAAAAAAGCTTTTTCCCCACTTCTCTTATTTTATTATGTAGTAATTCAGTACAAATACTCACTACAATCAGACATACTAATTCTTCTTAAACAGTATTTTGAGATTTAAAACCAGCTTGTTTATCATTCTAAACTGAAACAGTCTTAGTGTCAGATTATGATTTCATTAAAGTTCCTAAACAAGGAAATATGTGGTCTGTTGTAAAAATAAACATGCCCTGTGGTTCCATTTCTCTCCTGCTGGGACAAAAATCAGAAGAATAATTTTGTTATCTTTTGTTAGTGTTGGAAGAATTTTCATCACATCTCTGCACCACCTAATTCTACACTGAACCACAAGACATTTTCTAAATAAGCGGTCTTGAAGGTCACATTCTCGTTTGGTCTGGCATTTAGATATGAGATAAAAGGACAGAGTCAGACTTTCTGTAAGATTTGTAGGCAGAGGAGTTGTGTAAATTTAATTGCAAGGAGATTTTCATCTGCGAGACTCAATGGAATTTGTGTTGGAACGCATTCCTCCTGACTCTATAAATGTAAATGCTTGCTGAGACCATCACAAGTGCTCAAATCCTTAAAAATTACATCCATGTCTTGTCACAGTAATATAAAATTTCAGTAAGAGTGGATGGAGGTCTAAATTATGTGTACAATACCTAAGTGTTCAGTTAAACCTTTAAAGAGACAAAGTAATCTTTTAAAATATTGACAATATTTCAATTACCATGCTTTTGAATGCATATCGTGATAATTCTACAGAAGTCTGTATCTCAAAGATATAAAACCTTTGTGAATCTGAATCTCTTCATCAGATGACTGAAAGTTATTTTTATTGTTTTGAAATGTATCTCTTAAATTCCTCCTTTCCAAAGCTGCTAAAAGATATTAAGATCAAGAACATATTTAGGAGAAGCAAATAAACATTAGTAAATTAAATGTTCCCACATTTCAATTTGGGTTTGGATACTTAAGCAATGTAAAGAAAAACTGTCACAGATGTATGCATAATATGTCATTGTAATCTACTGGATCATTTTAACCAAGTACAAAATAGGGATCATAATTGACACACATGAATATATGAACCCAAATAAATGGAATCCTTCAACATCTAATAGTTAAACCAAACAGAAATAAATGCTGTATTGCTTAAGAGTGATGTAACGGAGGATGAAGAATGATGGTTAAATAAGCAATAACTCAGTATATAAAATTATATCACATTTAAACAGACAGAGTTAGTGTAACCCTACAGCTAAGTTAAATTTCTAAGACCAGTGCAATAAATGATCCATAGTATTCAAAATCTGTGTTTGATACCTATCAAGCTATTTGATTGTGAACTTCCATCAGAAGTTTCATGAACTCTTAATAAGACATAAACACATTTTGCTGTTTTCAGCATTTCTGCTCCTGTCAAAATATAATCCCATCTAAACTTTCAACATTGTATTTGCCCCATTGGTAGAGAAGCCATTAACTCTAGCAAAGATCTCAGGAAATGAGCTGAATTGATGTATCTGAAACCGTCCTACTTCTGAGACTACTTCTTGGTTTAAAGTACAACGTGCCAGCACCCAAAAGACCCAGAGTGCTGAAATAATGCCAGGAAGAACAGTTTTAATGGGTTTTTGAAGTAAAAAACAAGCCAAAGAACATACAGCAATTCTGAAGTATGCTTCTCAGAACTCACCTCACCGAGGCAACATATAAATTCTGCACTAATCACAACTTCCTACAGGCTAGCTAGCCTCAAGTGGAGTTTATGGCAGCAAAGCAGCTGTAGGTGAAAATGGGCCACCAGGAGAATGTCCAGTCCAATTTCTGCTGGAGGAATGTCTATAATAACAAATATCCCATCACAACAGAAATATTTGTCAGGAAGCTCTTTAAAACAGCTAGTTGTATTAAATACAATAGGAACGGTAAAGAAAGTGTGAGAAAGGCTTCATTCTTTCTGGACTTCACACTTATGATCAATGTTGTAAGTAAATTGCTTCAATTGAATGCTATTCTTTACTATCTCAACCTTCAACCGACTCAGACAGCAAAAGTGAGACTATATCACCTTCAGAAGAATATTTGTGTTCTTCATAAAGGCCAGGCAAGTTAGACTGAGACAGGATACAAATTCACCAGTTTGGCAAGGAGGTATACGTCAAGAATAGCTGTTATGTAAGAGCTGACTTTATGTTTTACTTCATCTGGTATATTTGAATTGAGTAAATGGGCTGGAAAGGACTTCTTAGTTTATTATCCTACCTGTGACAGTAATCGTTAGAAGCTGTTTAGGGAAAGGATAAATAAACAATGTAAATGTTTTTCAGGGCCCTGAGGGAACCAACAGGTCTTAATAGCCCTGAGCAGTCTCACCTGGGATGCACACTCATACTGTTGGCCAATGGGTCCAGGAGCCCCATTTAAGCTTGCGCTTGGGCTTAATCCTTGCTTGAGCTGTGTGGCAGGTGTACCTGTCTGGCTCTCTTGCCTGTTGTTCCTGACTGGACCCTTAAATGGGTCCCAGAACTGGTACATTACTTGCTTTGTCTGAGATTGTTGATAGATGTGGCTACCCAGTTCTGCTTGGAAGCTGTGGGGCTGCGCCCCACTGGTAAGGGTGCCAGCTCATGCCTGGCCCCTGGCTCTTTCTCTCTTGTGGAACATTCCCACACTTGCTGCTGCTGCTGCTGCCTACCGATGTTGTAGCAGTGCCTCATTACCTTTCAGCACTTCTCCTTTGTAGGTTGCCTGAACTGGAGGACTCAACCCACATCACAGTGGATGCATCATTAATAGTGTTTTAACGACCTTCCTTGACCCTGTTTTTTAAAGGTAGTTATTTACAAAACACCTTAGACTCCTGGAACTATTGGAAAGGCATAAATCTGTTAAAGTGATAAAAGAAAAACTAAGCATACATAAAGAAGTAATTACTAACATCAAACTTGTAGCAGGTATTACTTGTTACATTGATATGCTTTGCAATATGGCAAAGCTGATTAAAAAAACTGGCTGATAAAAAAATGGATGGAGTATGAAGGAAAATATGCGTGTATACATAGTCTAAAATGTAGATGGTTGGGTAGACAAATGCATCTAATGACACAAATATCAATTTTCAGAGACTGTGTCTTAATTGCTCAATCTATATCAATCTCTCCAAACACACACTCAATGCTTTCCAGTGCGTGTTCTCTATTAGATGATCCATGAACAGCATTAGACAAAATATCTTGTGCAAACTGAGCTCGAATTGATTCAGGAGATGTCTCTTTTGCCACTTCAGGATCAGTTGGACCCATTAGTTGCCTCCACTCCTCCACAGCATTTTCCTTGGTTAAGATCATTACCACCGATGGACCCCTGTAAAATCAATATAAGGAAACTCTTACGCTATTCTGAGATGCAGACCTAGTTTTGACTTCAGAGGTACCATGAGGGGTTATGATAAGCATATGGTAAGCACACTATCTGAATTTTGTTAAACTGGTTCCATTTTAAAGTCTGTTTCTGAGTGTTTTATTTAAGACAATGTCCTGTATTCAAAAGCCAAAGAGATTATGATGATCAGCTCTTTGCATTTGGTCTTTTAGTCCTAAAAAGATTCTCACCCAATAATTTCTGAAGCAAGACAATACATACTGTTTTATCAATAGCTATACTAACAATATTACAAGGAAGATATTTGTCCTACAGGGGAAGAACAAGGATTCCATAAGAAATTAATTTTATTTTTTTTTTAAGAAAAAAATCCAAAATAATAGTCACTACCCATAATTTTGGAAAGAATTTTAAATCTTCCTTTTAAAGGAAGAGCAGTCCGTGCTAGAAGCCACTAAACTTGCCAGAAAGAGTGACCGAATGTAAAATCCTCAGCCCACTTTGGGTGTAGCATGTTTTGTTTGCACTGTAAATTCAAAGTTTGATGTATACTTACATACCTCAGTATTGCATAACAAGACACTTACTCAGTCATACAAGTCACTAACTCTTCAAAAAAGGGTTTTCCTGTGTGATCCCTATAAAACTGTGCAGCCATTTCACGAGTTAAAGCTTCTTCTTTAATCTTTGAGATGGTAAATCCAGCATCTTTAACTTTTTGCATAATGTCATCTAGAAGAACAACAAGCAAACTCATTCCTGATTGAAATTGTTTAGATGCAAAAAAACACCCAAACTTTAAAAGTTTTAGAAAATACTGGATTTTTTAAAAAAAAAAATCACAAATACCTATTAAAATTCTACTTACAGTATCAAACAATCATGGAAAATATGACAAACAATTCAATAGTCCTCTAAAATATAAAGAAACCATTGTCATTGCACTAATCCATCTCTATGCAGGTGACAAACCCAGGCTGTTATAAACTGTACCAGTAGCACTCACTGCTGTTTCTCACATCGGACAGAATGTGAACTGTAGTTGTAATGCTGCATCACACACCAGCTGGCCTGCTAAAATCAGTCTGGACTGTTACAAGAGGGGAAGAAAGACTTACAAAAGCCATTGATGAATTAACATCAGAAAGACTACTGAAATTTGTTATGACAGAGAAGAAGAATGCCAAGAAGAGGCTCTAGATACGGGGTTTAAAAAAATGTGGCAGCAAAAATCTTTAAGGTAAGATTCCAAATTTTACATAGTGTAATTTTTACTTTGACCTTTCCTCTTCATTCCCTTTGTCTAATACCGAGTTACACCAAGGATGGGAATGCATCTAACTGAGCAATGACCCCTTTTGAGTCACTAGAGAGACCTGTCTAAAATAAGTAACATGAATTTGGAAAGCCTCCCTCTCCTCTGTCTTAGAAGGATGCTGGATGGCTAGTTTGCACAAATTCCTGGCTTTTAAACTTAGCTAAGAACTCTCTTACTTTAATTCACCACCATTCTTGTGAAGAAAGAGCTATAGGCAGCTTTAAGCAAATGAAATGTAACATTTGAGACCTCACTATGAGTTATGCAAGCCTTGTAAAAGCATTTCTCTGCACAGGAAAAGCATTGCAGAGAATAAAATGAATGCATCTGATATGAATTACTGCAGTGTACATTGCTAGTATTTTGTAGAAATTACATCTGTAGACATAGCCCAAACTTTCTAGATCACTTACCTTTATGCTTCTTAGCAGCATCAGGTTTGATTAACGCCAGCGTGTGCTCCTGAGGGAAGAAGAACTGTAACTCCTTCTGAGCGTCATCGGGTGTAGAACTACCATGCAGCTGACCAATAGGTATGTTGTTGACTGCGTACTTTGCACGTAAACTAAGAGTCATTAAAAGAGTAAGTTACTTAAAGGAATAGCCATTTTGAGCTTCAACTATCACTAGCCTTAACCTAGTGAATATAAATTAATGTTGATCTGGCAACTTAAGTGCTTGATGATCTCCCTGTAGGGGTAACAGGCCTTCATTGTCTATAGAAAGAACAATCCGCTTTTTAATTAAACACCTGAAATAAGAACACCTTCCCTCCTAACTGTCATGTTGTTATATTTTCCAAGATAATAACAGTTCTTGCTTAATGAAACAACAGATAAGATGATACCACATGAGTTTCTTAGAACAACAAAATAAGCAGGTAAAACTAGGATGTTAATTTATAAAATGTGTAGAAGAAACTTAGTCGCAAATACAATCTGCTACTGATAGAAAGTTTTAATTTAGCTAAGAGAATAAGCATATGTTCTAAAAAGTAATGATGCTATTTCATGCAAAATAATCAATAAGCATGAGGTATCACCAATATTTTTTGCAGGTAGAAAATTAATAGCAATACTTCTGTAGACCTCAAAGCCTAAAAATTGCCATCTGAGGTCACAAAGATGCAACTTAATAGCCAAGTAACCTGTTCATATGACTGTCAGAGCAGGATTATAAAAAGATTATTACAGGAGGATTCTTCCTGTGGTATGTGCTTCTAGCAGTCAAGGATTTTTCTTTGACTCAAAAGGTTTTCTTTCACTTCAATAGCCTTTTTTAAACTCAGCTTTTCATTATGTTTAGTAGCCATTATTTCTCAAAAAATGCTATGGTCGCTGTGGGTGATACAACACTTCCAAGAAACGCTTAACAAATTGCAAAATTATCTATTAGTTTCCACATGATGGCACTATAGTTACACCAGTTGGAATGTGGTATTCATTGAGATGAGGAAAGTGAAAGTAAATTGGACGCTGTGATTGATAGTTTACTAGTGTAAGTATTACCTGTTCGGATTTTCCTTCTTAGCCTCTTCAACAGTCTTTGGGCCTAATAAATCTCTCCAGTGTGCTATAGCATTTTCTCGTGTTAGAGCAAGTACAAGAGTCGGACCACTGTAAAATGGGAAAACTAGCATTAAAACCATCAAATATTAAACTCTCCGTAATTCCTGAAAGCAATTTGATTATATATAGTCCAGGACAGGAAAATGGGCCCTAGTATTGGAGGATTTAAAAACCCATCTTCATTTAAACAGATACAGTCTAATAAAACCTTAAGGGTCTTAAACACAAATTTAAATTTCAAAGTTACTGAATGTTAACACAACAGCAAGAATGTTGTAGAATTGGGCTATGTCTTTATTATTAGACATAAAAATGCTGATCACCTCCTAAGTTTTTGTATTTGTCCCAGCCATGCCCCAGCTTCATATGAAGGCAATATTCAAACGTGATTTATTATTCTTCCCTAAGGAATCCAGCACACAGCCTGGATGAAGATTTCAGAACTCTCCTACAGACAACCTAAATACAGCCTTCCAGAGCAGAGCTCAACTGTTTTCAACCAAACCAATGGAATTGGCTACTGACTTCAAGATCCTACATACAGAGATACGGAGTAGCTAGTAATTTTTAAAAACCTGATCTATTTATCTACTATACTTGAGAATTATCTCATTACCTGCAGTTATCTGGTCCTATTTTTGAGTCCTACTAAACTCTCAGATACACGTGTGTCTTTTAACCATGTATTATTCAGGATAATTCTGAATAGTTCTCGTGGAAAAACTGGCTTCACACGGCCTGGATGAGCATACGATCTGCTGGATCAAGCAAAGGCTGACTGGAAGGTCTCAAAGAGTGGTCCTCAATGGATTTAAATCCAGCTGGCGGCCGGTCACAAGTGTTGTGCCTCAGGGCTCAGTGTTAGGACCATTTCTGTTTAACGTCTTTATTGATGATCTCGATAAGGACATAGGGTGTATCATCAGCAAATTCGCAGATGACACCAAGTTAAGCAGGAGTGTTGATTCCCAGGAGGATAGGGAAGCTCTACAGAGAGACTTAGATAGATTGGATCATTGGGCCAACATTAGTGGTATGAATTTCAACAAGGGCAAGTGCCAGGTCCTGCACTTGGGCCACAATAACCCCATGCAGCGCTACAGGCTTGGGGAAGTGTGGCTGGAAAGCTGCCTGGCAGAAAGAGACCTGGGGGTTCTAACTGACAAGCGGCTGAATATGAGCCGGCAGTGTGCCCAGGTGGCCAAGAAAGCCAACGGCATCCTGGCTTGTATTAGAAATAGCATGGCCAGCAGAAGTAGGGAGGTGATTGTGCCCCTGTACTCAGCACTGGTGAGGCCACACCTCGAGTATTGTGTCCAGTTTTGGGCACCTCAATAAAAGAGAGATATCGAGGTGCTGGAGCGAGTGCAGAGGAGGGCAACGAAGCTGGTGAAGGGCCTAGAAAACAATCATATGAAGAGCGGTTGAAGGAGCTGGGACTGTTTAGTTTGAGGAAGAGGAGGCTGAGGGGAGACCTCATCACTCTCTACAACTACTTGAAAGGACACTGTAGAGAGGTTGGTGCTGGTCTCTTCTCACAGGTAATTAATGAAAGAACGAGAGGGAATGGCTTCAAGCTCCAACAGGGTATATTTAGACTGAACATTAGGAAAGACTTTTTCACAGAAAGAGTGGTCAGGCATTGGAATAGGCTGCCCAGGGAGGTGGTTGAGTCACCATCCCTGGATGTGTTTAAGAGCTGTTTAGATGTGGTGTTGGGTGATATGGTGTAGGGGAGAACTTTGTAGAGTAGGGTAGATGGTTGGACTCGATGATCCCAAGGGTCTCTTCCAACCTAGACAATTCTATGATTCTAGGATTCTATGATAATTATTCATTGTGTAAAGTTCAGTCTTATTTATATACCCGCATGCTCATTTGTCATTCAAGATACCTGGTCATTTGCTCTAGAAGGACTGGGAAGTAGTCTTGATTTTCATGCTCTTTGTAAAATTCACGTATTTGTTCTTCAGATAGGATTATTTCTTTCTGCATTGCTATTTTGAAGCCATCATCCTTTATTCTTTGTATGATAGAATCTGTTTAAAATATTGAAATAATGCTAAGCTTCCATCCATTCATTAATTTGCACACTTGTGAAGAAATGACATGGGCTTTCCAATCATAATGTTAAATTTTTACAGGTGAATTAATTTCTTAACTGAAGAACAGAAATCTAATTCAAAGCAACTGCTAGAGGGCTTCAGTAGTTGCCTAGACAGTCAAAAAGCTGATGGCCACCTTAAGGCTTTCTCTCACTTCAGAAAACTCAGTAGGAATTCCTTACTCAGAAATATGGTATGTGTTACTATCACCAAAAGAAGGTCTAAGTATTTTGAATAGGTAAATATTCATTAGACTAAGCCTTACAAGACCACATGCATAAGTAAGTAGTGTTTGGTAAAAGTCAAAATGACTCTATAGTCACCTATATATGGACTGCAAAACTGCTGCTCTAAGTAACATACTGGATAACAATCAAGAATATTGTCAAGGAGACGTCAAAATTGTAGCCTTTCAGATCTCTGTGATAGGTTGTTTCCAGTACAGAGATTCTCAAGTTAGAAATAAAGGTACTATCTAGAATCTAGGAAAAAAAGAAAATATGCAGCATAGAACATCCTGGATCAGGTCTTTTTCACCTTGCCATTGATCTACCTTTGGACTGCCATTCAAGGATAATATCAGCTGCTTCATTACGGCAGGAAGTAGGATCCTCTACACTACACTTTGAAATTGCTAGCTTCTCTGAGAGGTCTTCTAAAAAAATTCCATCCAAATATGTAATCTAAAGACATTCTTGAAAAATCAGGCAAAGGAACAAAATAGTGTTGATGTTTACATTATCAACATATCAAAAACATTAACCACGTAACATTTTTCCTGACAAAGATTACTGTCAGCTTAATGCTGGGGAGACAATATAATCTAAGAACATTTCATTAGTGGAGATAAAATTTTTAAAGTTCAAAATATGAAACTTTTTATATACCCTAGGTGGAAAATGTAGTTATTAGCACTTACGTCGTCTTTCCTTTAAGAGACAAGGTCTAATTAAGGCCAAAGTCTTTTCAGCTTTTTGGTCTGTCTTGCTTTTATCAAAATTCGGGAAAAAGAAGGCAAGTTGCCTGCTCGCATCTTCTACACTGTCTTGCACATCACATATATTTAATATACTCTCAGTTTCCATGGTTCCTTCCAACCTAATGAGACACAAAGTAATACAGTGCTTAAGTCATTGCATGCATTGTGTTAACAGTTGACTTCTTGAAAATGTACTTTCTTAATGTTTAGTAAAAATTAATAGAATGCTAAACTAAGTTTTTATTAAGTTCAGATTCATGACTGATGTTTCTAAGAAAAGAATTATTAATCTTCTCAAAAAGTGCCTTGTCATGTGCTATGAAAGAGAAATCTCAGCCAGGCAACTTTTCTAATTCCCCTCTAGCTTATTCATAACAGTCTCCTTTGCTAGACAAGTGTATGGTGCATAATTATTGATCAGAAAAGGGATTGTGATTAATTGATATACAGCATGATCATAAAAACAATAGCACTACAGAATTGTGTTTAACAAAGATACTTCTCATTGTTACTAGCCTGTATTTCTAAGGTTTATTTAGCTATGTAAATACAGTCACTCTTGGCCACTTACAGAAAATGCAATATTCCCCAGTTGTACTGAATTAATGCAGAAAGGGATATAACAGGCATCAACAAAAATATCAATTATTACGACAAGTTCTTTTTTGGAACAAAGTATTTAAATTCATATTGCTTTAAGTAAATCTCACATCTAAATAAAAAACTTGATCCAATATTTGTATTTTTGTGAATACTCTCTTTATTGCCTGATGCTGTGTATACAACTATCATCCTCTTCAAAATTCTCTACAAATCTTTGGCATAGGAGAAAAACAGACATTTCAAGTTACCATGGCTGTGAACAGCTAATCCTTACAATGCTTTTATGCATCTTGGCTGGGGGGGGGAGCAAAACCCTCTGTCTTGTCTTCTGACTTTTACAGAGTGGTCCCAGGGAGCACAGCATGCTTCAGGTGTCCCCTAGTCTCCCTTGGGCCACATCTACAGCTTCCCAGCGTACATAGGAGTAAACATGGGCAAGAGTGCAACCCTCAATGGGCAATGCTTTGGGTGAATGCTTTTTGGGCAATGCTTTCACTTTGGGTGAACTAGTATGAAGTGGAATTGCATAGAGTACCTCAGCTTTCACATATGGCACTGTTCCCATTGGTCTGACAACCCATTCAAGGCTAGTTCAGAAATGGCAAGAGATCAGTGCCCTCTGCTTGTTTTCTTTACCTAGGAAACAAGGGGGTTCTGTGTTCTTCCAGGAACTGTGATTGCGTCTCTAGTGATGGTCTTAAGAAAGACCAGGTGAAGAAATCTGCCTGTTCCCTGGACCCTGTGCATATGGGCATGTGAGCATCTGCAAGTATGCGCCTTGGTTTATGGTGTGCTCTGAATACTGTAACTGAATCACATCTTCACTGTGAGTTACCTGTCTGGCTTCTCAGCCTCAGGCTCATCAGGCTCACACTCACTCGATTTACGTAGTTCTTTCCAGTGAGGAATAGGATCAGTTGCTTCTTTTTTAGCGATTACCAAAACATGGCATGGTCCACTCATCATGAATTGAACAAAATCCTCAAAATCAGGCTAAAAAACATAATTTTTCCCCTATGAATTGTAGGAACTCTGAGTTTATCATCAGAAATGAGACGACTGTCCTTTCCAAAGTTACTCATAGTGCCTGGTCTAAAATGGCATTCACATACATTATTCAACCTGTCAAATTGTTTGGGAAGTTTTTTGATCAATCATTTGAGACAACACCACTGTAAAATGTCTAAAACACAATTAACTGAGGTAAACTAAGTCATAAAATTACATTAAGCAAGTACCACATGTTCTTCCAAGTTAAAATGCAAAAGACAAGAGTGAAGAAAATGATCTAGAAACTCGATGTGACCAAATGCCATGCTTGCAGTAGCACATACAGTGTGACATAAAAAAGTGCACTACAGTTCCAGGCATAATTTTTGAAACTAAAAATCATGTATCTGGCTGCAAATACAGAACACAGATATTTGTGAGACATTTGTAGGTTTTTCCTTCACTCTCCTTGTTACGTTCTTTTCACTCCTTCATTTTCAACCTTCAATCCTGTAAATGTACGTTTTCATCAGAAAATAACTTTGAAGCTGTTCTGAGTTTTTTGTCTTTTTTTCCTTGTATGTCACCTTTTTCTTCAGTATTGTGAATTTCCTCAAATATCTTCTCTCCTTTTAAATATTTGACTAAAACTTTTCTTTACCAGTCACCCTCATCTGATTATGTATGATACATTTTTCCTTTAATAATACAAGAATGGAATGTTCACGTGTGCTTTCAATTCATTACATCTCTCTTTCAATTATCTTCATATCTATGCATAAACTTAAATGCATTTCACAAAATGAACAAACTTGAAAGAGACAGAATGAATGCAAATAGAAAAACATGTAGTACAATGCCTGAAGAGAATATCTATACTGTTGTGGCTTCAAAAGTACACTTGCTCATGTTAAAAGAAATGTGGCTATTAGATCTAGCTTTCCTGGCTCACCCAGCTTCATAATTAAAAAAAGAAACAATTTCTGTTTCCAGTTATATCTGAAGGTCTATTACCTTGAGTCTCCATATTAGGCAGCCTCTGGACCTTCAGCAAGCTTGCAGAGTATGAAATCAGGAATAAATTTGCCCACTGAGAACAAAGGAATCTATATTCCATATTGTCACTTTAACATAATTATTTTTCAGCTTAGAATTACACTTAAAGAATGGCAAATAATTGGCTTCTCAATATGCATAGGGCCCTCTGAACCGCTTCTGATAGTTCATAGTAGTTTTTTTATCCTCCCTGTCCTAATGTTGGCTAGGATCTGCTGTGGTGTAGTAGTGCTGCCATATACCAAACAGTGCATGCTTTATCCCTGTCTTTGTTCCTCCCATACCTCCCTCTACATCTAACTAATCTCAAATTTGGCTGCTGTTCCCATTAAGATAACTTATTTTTACCTCTATTTCAAAACTGTCATCTCTCTCTAGACTAGAATTCCAGCTTTGCCAAAACCAGGCTTTTCACAATTCCTTACAAGCTCTCCCTGTTACTTCCCTCCTAAACCATAGTGCAGCCATCTGGTGATTACTATCAGAATTCTTTTTTCCCTCTGGCTTCAGTAGGTACCATCTTGTCTCACTCTCATTCATCTGGAATGCCACAGGAACACTTTCTCAGCTTCTACTTTTGATTATGCCAACCCTCTCATTGATTCCTTCCATTGGCCCCTCTAATAATATCAAACAAACTAGTTGTCTGCATGTAATTCCAGCCTCTGTCTATCTTATGCAGATCTTAAACAGAAGAAGGTATAATTATTTGCTAAGCAGCTTCATTTTTGTGATTCAGATCCTTGTGTAGAGTTAACTTTAGCTATCACAGTGGCAAAGCACTTGACAATATCCTGGTGCTGGTTTGGTAGAGCTGTACCATTTCATGGTGACCAACATTAATTTCATCATTGCTTTCTTCAACTTTCTTTCTGTCCTTAGCTATTTATTGTCTCCTAAAATGGGATAGGGCCAGAAGCATGCATTCTCTTTCTGCCTGTGCACTTGCTTATTCCCAGTACTATCCCATGATAAAAGCTGTAAAGAAGAAAAGATGTAATATATGCTATCATTTATTTTCTGGCTGGAAGAAAATGTGTCAAATGGATACATACGGTCATATAGATGACACTGGACTTTGGTTTTGTGCTACATTTCAGCACCTTACTTAGCCTATGTTTAGTGCCAGGACTAAGGGTCATACACATTCTGATAGCAGAAGGAACTACAAAACCTTTTGGTGCTTAATTGGAGTTCAGTTTAATTTAGTTGGAATGTTAGAGTGCTAACAAGCCATATTTGTATGAGTTAGCAAGAAAAAAATAGAGGTCATATTTCCTTTTTTCTATGTACTAAATCTACATTACTTCATTTCTTTAACATATTAAAAATTTACAAGCCAGAGATTTGCAAGCACATATAGCTACAATGATATGTTTTACCTGTTCCTTTTGTTTAGGTTTTTAGTCTGTTTTTTACCTGCTCTTTATTCCGGGCATAGAACACTCTGATTTGCTCTTCAGTTAGCATTTTCTGTTCTTCTGCTTCGATGCCAAATCCTGCATTTCTAATCTGCAATTATTAAGTTATTACTCAGTGGGACTTGAAAATACATATATACAAAATCATATGTTATTGTTCCAGTTTTGTAAGCTGCCTTAAGTTTAAAATCCTCTGAAATATTCCAAATATAACTTACACCTTTGCCTAAATTAACACTCCAGCTTTTCAAAGCACTTCACTAAATTCAAGATTACAATGCCCACTAAGTTAATCTTTGTGAAAAATATAGTGCAGTTCAATGCATGTGCTCATTCAGTAGTTAATAATCCCTTTTATTTAACATTGAATAAACTTGTTTTAACCATTGTGAGTGATTAACATGCAACCACTTCTAAAAATGCTGTTATAAACTGTATTATAAACATAGTAGTCATATGTGTACTTATCAACAATTGTATTAGGCTAAACTACTTGGCTTTAGAATTAGCAAACAAACGAAAATAAAATCTATCTTATGATTATCTATTTTAGATTACATTAGTGCACGAAATTCAAGTATGTGTAAGAGATACACACTTACACGACCTGTATCAAAATTCATAGTCCACTGGTATGAGATTTATACCATATACTGATGATTAAACAACAAAGCCGCTACCCAGCCCCAATACTGATCATACACCAATATTAATCTGTTCACCAGCACTCTGCTCTTTAAAAGCCCCTATGATGCTGCTGAGGGTTTCCAGACTGCCTTGACAAGGCTGAGTGTGGAAACAGTATGGGTACACACCTCATAAGGCAGTACAAAGGCAGAGCCAACTAGCAGCTGCTCAGCCCCAGCTAAATTGCTTTCAAGCACTGCCTGCTTTTTTTTTTTTTTTTTTTTGCATTTACTGAACCTCCTTCCTTTCTGGGCAAGGTAGAGTAATTGCAGAAATGACCTGTACAGCACTCTGATTTTCTTTCCTGCCAAGGTCACCGGCCCTGTCATAACACTTTTTAAAATTAGCATAATTTATCTTAATATATAGTGTTATGAGACTTTTGGTTTTTGGGGTTTTTTTTGAGAGAAACAGTGAGAAATTAATGTAATTGAAATGAGCATTCCTATAGTATCATATCCTGGAAGGCAAAAGAATTTTTCTTTCACTGTGTGATGGCTCAGACAAATACTGGACCCTTGGATGCACCCTTGCGTACTTGCTAGAATCACATTCTTCACTGCAGGAATAAAGATTTCACTACTGAGGAATATTAGTGTACAATCTCTGATTACTAGCGCACATTAATTAACCTCACCATCTACACACATATACTGTCATATGCGCCTGCACACACACACTCTTCCACAAGGAACTCGTTAGTCGATTTATATGTGCATACAAAGATGCTGCGTGAAAAACTAACTTCACCCCCACAGTTTCTACTTCTTGCTTCTATTGAAATATGAGGAAAAAAGACACTTTTCCATTTGTAGATTTCACATGTCACTGATCAACACAGCATGAATCAATGTCATACCTCACTTACTGACATAAAATATTAAAGCAATAGAGTCAATCTGAATACCATATTATTTCAGGTCAAAGTTCTCTTGCTTTTATCATCCTTATCAGAGAGGCATTAACAAGTCTTGTTCTAAACTCTGGGCATAAATTAGGATCTACTTGATCTTACATCTTGCTACTATGTCTCAGCTAAATAGGATGAATGCATACTCAAATTTGTTCTACCTTTTGTTTAATTTCTTCTATGCGTCCCTGTAAGACATCATCAGGTTTTATAATTCCAACAGAATATCTGACTACTTCTTCTGAGAAAGGGAAAACAAAATGTGTCAATTAATACATTTGTCAAAATAAATAGACAACTAAATTTTCTGTTACTTACAGGTGGGTTTCTCTAAATACTTCTCCATTTTAATATTGAGATGGCCAAACAGTGGTTCCAAAAACTAAGTGACTCCAGCACTTAAAGTATGTCTTGGAGTGTGGGACCATCCTTGGCCATCCCTGGAATCCACATTCCTGATGAATCACTGGTATTTTGGGTCATATGGTGGAGAAACAGTTCACATGGAGCTAGGTGTGGTGGAAGGACTACAATTTAGGATTACAATTTGTCTAGGGAGCTCTGTATGTACAAGACTACAAATAGTAAAGGAATGGATATTACTAGATAAAATTCACTAGGTGAAAATTTGTATGAATACTGGCGATTTCCTGTAAAATATACATCTGTTGTAGATGCTTGTCTCCTTAACATTGTGGAAGCTGAAGTAATTTGCAATAATTGTTGAAGTAACACATGCTTGCTAACACAATCTAATGTTTAAAACAAGAGGTGTTCCTGGTTGTATACATACCGTTACAATATCCATAGCATACAGATCCTTGCAAAATGACAGAAAGTGGTCAGAAGAGAATATAAACTACATCTTTCTTTGCAGAATCTGAGGCTTACAGTTAAGTGTTAGTATGTAATTCAATCAGATCCCAAACACTGCAGAAGACCTTGATAGCTCTAATGGAGACACCAGACTACTACTTGTTTCCAATACTAGAAAACACTCATAGGCATCCTCATGCAGTAAGGAATATATTAACACAAAGTGTTAGGGTGTTATGGCTTCTGAGGAATCCCCTAACCTGAAGCTGAGCTCAAGCTGAAAACACTGTTCCCAGATTTTGTCACACATTTAGGTTCTGTGGATTAGTGCAAAGTCAGTATATAATTGCTAAAGGATTTATAATACTGTACTACTAGGTCTCAGAGTGTTTAAAGCTGAGGTCAGGAACATGTCACTTGAACCATGCAACAAAGAAGACATGAAGAGGAAGGAGAAGGGAGACAACTTCATCTGTGACAGTCATCAGAGGAAAAAAACAACCAAGATAATAAAGAAGGAAGGAGAGGACGGAGGAGTTTATTCCATCTGAACATTGCTAAATGACATTCTGTGCATATATGAAGCAGCAGGAAGCTTCAATAGCCACAGATAACAATAAGAATAGAAAAGAAGTTGGTCCTAACTCATGACAGGCCTGAAATAAATTGTACACGAGACTCACAAGCAGGATGGTGCATATTTTGCAGTATTTTTGGAACCTTATCCTACTATTGTGGATTTATGCTCTTATGTAAGACTGTTCTTTAGTGCTTAAATCTACTCTGGTGAAAGAGTTAATAATCTGAAGTACAAGGCATGCCATTCCTTCACAGATTAAGTCTTTCAATCTTTACAGGTTGCCCTGATCTTGGTTTTTCTGTAGAACATCCAAGGGTTAACAAGCACTGTCTCAACAAAAGTACATAGCTAACACAGGGACCGTGTAGAAGTGAATTTCAGACACTAGTTTTACACAGGAAAATTCCTGGCATGTAGCACTGCTTCTATGTGCCAGGGACCTGAATTGTGAAGCTTTCCAAAGGGCGGTTGAAAACACTAATGATGACAGTCCAATATCTTAGTTCCTTACAGAAGAAAGCTTCCCATTGGTTTGATATCCCCAATCATAACTTCTCATGCTATTAACCCAAAGGAAGGTCTATCGGTGCTGGATATACACAATTCTTAATCAAAATAACTAAAAAGACATTTGTTCTTTTTCTTTCCATTAACATTTCTAAAATAAATAAAATATATTTACCCTCAGGTACATTCTCCTCAACAGTCTCTTCTGATGATTTCTCTTCAAGGAAAACAAGTTCATCTACCTAAAGTAATTGTAAATACAGTAGAAGTACATCACCATTGTGAAGCTAAAGTCACCAAACTGCTGTCAGAACTTTACAACACTTTTATCTTAATGTAATAACATATTTTCTACCCAGGAAAGTGAGCAATTCTAGGAAAGACCTTGAGCTGATTGTTTTTTAACTGAGCTACAGTTTGTTAAAAGTTTCCTTTTACTGAAAGCGGAGTTCTTTGGTCTCCGTTTTCACTCAAAACAAGCAATGAGACAGGACTACTACCCAAGTTTTTGTTTTGTATGATGCATTCTTACGATGCATTCTGACTGTTATATATGACAAATACTCAGTCCTCAAAGAAAAAAGATGACTAAAACCTTTATGTGCTAGTGACATTACATCCATCTCTCAAATTCTTGCATTAATAGGCTAATCTGTAAACTTCTTCAGTTTCTATAAAGTACCATTTAACGGAAAATTCTTTAATGCCCCACCCCCCATATGGCACTATACTGTCAAGAAAAACATACAAAAATTAAACATTACGTTATGGAAAACATTATCACAGGCATTAAGACAAACCATTTAAGTGTAATTAAAAAGCTCATTTATATTTTAGTATCTGTTTTGTGAGTACCTCAGCGCGTTCCTTCTGTCCAGCTACAATTATCCTCTCCTCTTGCACTAACTCGATTATTTTCTTACTTATAAGAGGAGCATTTACACCTCTCACTATTGCAATAATTTTGCCATTCTGTAAAAAAGAAAATAACATTCTTGGTGAGTTTTCGTCTCTTAGTTTACGCATTAACTTGAGTTTTGGAACATGTTGTATCTTGCTGTTTTTTCCAACAAAAGGACAACTTCCCATGCCCACTGAAGTGAATACCAAATCTACTACTGCTTCTACTAGTTCAGAATGAACCTTTCTTGCTTTTACTTCCTCCCTTCCTTCTCTACTTAATTTTCCATGTTTATTTCTAGGCTCACCATTAATACTACAGTCAGAAGTAAATGCAAATATGGAATTCACTAGCTCTTAATTTCTGTAACATGGAGTTTTTTATCTTTCTATTTGCATTACATTTCAGTGTGTGCCATAACACATTCAGGAGCACCACAGTGAAGCTAATTACTGGTGGTCAAAGATACTGCCAACTTTACTTGGTAGCATTCGGATTCAAACCTGAGTGTCCTGGAAGTATCATTGTTCTTGGCCCCTAGTTGTGGAAATTCAAATCCCACCACCCTGAAGTCAAAAAACCCAGTGCCTCATAAGTGAGCAGTGTTCTACAGTGGAGTCCTAGGAGAACAGTCTTTCTGTATCCATCAGTGAGATCAATTGTTACAATTTCTCAGGTGTGAGAAATGCAGTTTTATCTGTTTATCTTAAAAACCTTAAAATGGCAGGAAATGTAAACTCTTTTTTCTTGAGGGAAAGTGCGCGTAAAGTAATCACAGAATCACAGAATAGTCAGGGTTAGAAGGGACCTTTGGAGATCATCTAATCCAACCCCCCTGCCACAGCAGGGCCACCTACAGCAGGTTGCGTCCAGGCGGGTTTTGAATGTCTCCAGTATGGGAGGCTCCACAGCCTCTCTGGGCAGCCTGTGCCAGTGCTCTGCCACCCTCAAAGGAAAGAAGTTCCTCCTCATGTTAAGATGGAACTTCCTATGCTCAAGTTTGTGCCTGTTACCTCTTGTCCTATCACTGGGTACCACTGAAAAAAGACTGTTCCCATCTACCTGGCACCCTCCCTTTAAGTATTTATAACTATTGATAAGATACCCCCTCAGTCGTCTTTTCTCTAGACTAAAAAGACCCAAAAGTCCCTCAGCCTTTTCATGTAAGAAAGATGCTCCAGTCCCCTAATCATCTTTGTAGCCCTTTGCTGGACCCTCTCCAGCATTTCCCTGTCCTTCTTGAACCGGGGAGCCCAGAACTGGACACAGTACTCCAGATGTGGCCTCACCAGGGCAGAGTAGAGGGGGAGGATGACCTCCCTCGACCTGCTGGCCACACATAATTTCAGTGTAGCCACATGCGGGCACTTTATGTGAGGCAACCCTGGAAAACTGAGATGAATTTCTCACTAAGTAACTACCAAAACTGTGTCTACCACAAATCTGTATGTGCAGCAGCCACAACAAAAATGTGCTCAAGAACCACAGATTTAGGCACAGGAAACAGCCTCAAGTGAACAACATCTGATGATACGATCCTACATACTGTAAAGTGTAAAGATATGATTTATACAGCTTCACATTTCTTTTCAATCTACTGAAAAATTAAGACAAAAGTAGGCAGCACATTCAAAGAAACTGATGTGATGTACTTACAACACAAAAAAGAAACACGGGTTCACATTTATTCCTAAATGGTTTCAGAGTTGGAATGCTGTCAGCCTCTGCCTGAAGTCAAATGAAAAATTTTATTTACTTATGTAAGTGTGTATACGTATGCATCTATCTATCATCTATCTATCTATCTATCTATCTATCTACCTAAAAAATCTTTTTATGTGCATGAAAACTGCAGTCTTATATACTTTGGTGTTACACACTCAAACTACTGTCTTAAATAAAACTAGCAGTCTTTATGGCCCTTGCTGGTGGTGAAGAAAGAATTGGTTTGGTAACGTGGGATAGGCCTCCCTTCATATTACAACAGCTGATCATGCAAACATACTTTATCCTAATACTGTTCTCCCATGTAGGTTATAATAATATACATAAATGAGGAAGTAGTCCATGCAGTCTTGACAGAAGAGATTATCCGCTGTACTAAGTTCGTTGTGACATGTGGTCAGCTCTGTGAAGGTACTTGAGATAATCTCTGAACATAACTGCCTACTTTTTGTGTACAAACAATACATATATTTTCTGTAAAAATGCTTTGATCAGGTAATTAAAAGTTTTCAGTAACATGAAAAAGGATGAGTTTGGTCAGCATCTGGGAAGAACTGAATCTGTGAAACAAATTTATTTACTTTAGATGTTATATACCTCCTATTTTATACTGCTAGTATAGAAGAATATTTTTATTACTATAGCTTTGTGATAATTTATTTTTCAATTCCCCCTTTTTGTTCTCTTAAAAATGAAATACAAGGGACTATTTAGGAAAAAGGTGTACCAGCATTTTATAGGGATGTAAGAATTTTAAATGTGATAATCAATAATGTACAGGCTTAAAACTAAAAATCATATAGTCCGGCTTGTGAATGTTTCTGCAATCTCAACAAGGAAAACCAAAGTTGGGGGATATCAGCTCCCTTTCTGTTGTAGCTCCTTCCATATTTATTACCATTTCTAATCCACCTCTAAACAAAGTCTTATGAGGAGATATACAGAAGAAGAGGCAATTAGGTCAAAATTATGACCATTCAGTACAAGGACAGTAAAATGAAAGCTCTGTATATGCAGATAGACAAAAAGATATATTTAAAATAAAATGTAAATAAAGTTCCATACAGAATTTGCATCCTTACCACTGCAAAATGCAACAGATTGTCTTCACCAAAATCGTTCTTCAGTTTTCTGAATAAATTCAACACAGCTTTGCAAGGACCACACCAAGCTTGATACACATCTATTACTAAAATGTAATAGTTTGGAATTACAAACGGCTGACTTGTGGAACTTATAAAATCAGATGTATTTGTGAGTGTATTGGAACAGTATGGGGAAGGTGTTCATATGCACCTTTCAGACCTCTCCTAGTCAATGAATGCATCATGAATACATCAATGTCTTCAGTGGATACATCACAGTTTCCTCTTTTTTTTTTTCAATTACTTTTGACATCAACAATCTATTTCTACAACAATAATACTATTTCAGATTATAATCCGAACAGCTACATTTCTGTCATGCTCCTTTTCCTTTTAATTATTCTTTTTCTTTTTCCACTGGTGTTTTTCATTCTTATCTAGATCTTTATTCTACAGAATTTTTACCTCCATGAGACCATGCCTATCATTTCTTTCCCGTTACTACTCCTCTGTAGATATGATCCCATTCCAGATTTATTCCTTCTACCCAAATACAATTCCTAGGAAACCTAGGAGGCACTGTTATTGGACTGAGCGAACAGAAAACTGGGGATAATGTGCATCATAGAACATGTACTCTCAAGAAAGCTGACTGATTAAGTGCTAAGTACAACTGTACAGTATTAATTTAGTCTGTACAAGATTTTAGGGAAAAACTTCCACAGAAGTGTGCTAGCTCCTACCATACAGAATACCATATTGAAAAGGTATATTTTTTAAACATCAGTCTATAGCACTGCCTAAAATAATGGATAATAAGATTTGTGACAAGCATTTATTTATCAGAGAAGACAGTATAGACTCCTAAACACAATATATACATTTATAAATATATTAATATAACCTTTCTTTAAATGATAATATGGTACCAGTCTTCTACATTTATGACAGGTGTCTATTAAAGATTATATGATATATAAGTATGAAAAACTCTAAATGACTTCATGAGAGATTAGACAGAAAATAGAAACAGTCAGTACCTACTACGCCTTTTGTCAGCAACATTTCATCCCACTGGTTTTGATTGGTTATTATGGCCTGAAATAAAATTAATTGACATTTTAACATATTAAAAAGGCAGAAAAGATCTATTAATCTCCAGAATTGTTATAGTAATCAGGATTTATACCTGGAGCTGGGTTTCTTTCTTCTTGCCTGCCATTTCCCTGTGATTATAAGAAACATGTCAAAATATGAAGTACATTTAACAGTTTTAAAAGACCACGTGACATGCAGAACTGGTTTATATGGTTTTTGATATAGCACTGCCTTCTGATCCCCTTAAAAACTGACTCAACTGAAGCTCCTACAACAATGGCAATTAACACCCCACGTCAGAATTCTGTGGAGCAATATACAACTTATTTGCAAAACCCACATAACACAGGAAACAGAATAAAATTTAGTTTCTTAATCTGTTAGGGTCTTCAAAACTTTTTGGCCTCAACAATTTTTCAAGTTTATAATTACTCTGTTCAGAATGGCCACAGGGACCTTGGGTGAGATGACAGCTGCTATAACGGTGGACCATTTCAAAAAAATATTGATTGGAGAGCTTCAACTCTAATGACATCAAATCAGGCTTCCTATCTTCTGGGATATATGAAAAGCAATTACTTACATGTGTCCCATAACTAAACTCCCAAACTGAATACTGATGCATTCATCATCCTGTCATTAATAAAAATGTCCTTCATATTCTTTTTTTTTTAATAGATAATTAACTATGAACTAAGCAGGAAAACTGTCTCAGTTAAGTCACACACGTGGATGAAGTTTGACTTCAGCTTCCAAATGGAACTTGACCGAACAATAAATGTTATCACTGCATCAGCAGCTTGAGTGGAGGTTTCTCAAGTTCGTGGTTAAGATGGAAGTCTTTGTCCTGGGGAAAATGAAAGTGCAGCTGTGAATGTGACCTCCACTGGCACTGATATCTGACAAGTCAACCAGCAAATACATCCAGAGTTTGAACTATACTGGCATTCCCACTGGAGCTTCTCCCTTCAGATCACAGATTGAGGCACAGTGGCCAATATAAGAACTATTCCCCTGATGCTCATTTCACATTTCATCTACAAATATTGTTAGGGAATAAAATTTTAAATGCAGGCTTTCGTCAAATCATTTAAACCAGGTAGTGAGACAGAGTCATTAGCATGGCATTAATTTCAGTCCTTTAAAGACTCTGAGGAGATGTTGCTAACTATTGAAACTATAGGAAACTGACAGATGAAAATATGCCATATGAGTAGGAAACCTTCAGCAAAACAGCATGTTTGTCATTGTTACCTACCGTCACTGAGCAATAACAATCAATGCATGGCAAGACTGGATCTATAAAACATATACCACATACATGACAATGGGCTATAATTCCCAATCAGCCTACACATGCTTCCCAATTATAAATGTGCAGTCATACATTCTCAGATGGCAAACAAAAGCACTGCAGAACAGATACATGGTAATGTATGTAAATATACAAATATCCATATTAATTTGGCATAGTAGCTGTATGAGACAGACGTGAAGATACAGGTGACGTATATTTTTTAACAAAATTTTCGTGTAACACGTTGTCTCAGTAATGCAGTCAGTATTATAAGGATAAAACACAAACAGACAAGCAGATTTTCTCTGTTATCTACGATACAGGCAACATGCTGCTCTAACCCTGATATGAGGCATTTTGCTATCCACACTTCATCAAGGATGTGCAAATGCTACACCTCTCACCGCACACTTTACAACCAAAATAGCTTCCTCGGACTACTCACATATGAAAATAGACCTGGGTGCATGCTCAGACACACTGTCAAACTGACAGTCATATATGCACATTCTTTGCAGACAGACATTTAATATCTTAGCACAAACCTTCACGTACGTATAGACATGAGAATATCCAAGCGCTAACAAGATTTTAACGTGCCCCTGTGTATAAATACGTACATACAGACACATACATAGTTCCCAGTGCATAAGCACTTGTGTATGGCAGCGGGTCCCTGCATGCTGCTAGGCAGCACTCTGGTGAACCATCTGCTCCCTACCCTTGGATTCTACGAAACGGGACAAAATGCAAAAAATCATGGATGGAAAACACTCACGGAGGTACACTACATGTCATCTTGCACGCACACACATGCCTGCATGCTTCCACAAGTATATGCAAAGACTCACATCCTTCTGCAGGCCCCCAGGGGTGCACGCACCCACCTCCGTTACAGAGGTGCGCACTCCTCTGCGCATGCCCCCTCCATGAGCATGCCTGGGTGTGCACACATGCAGGCACATACACACAAGCACACACAAATATGGATAAGTGAACAAATGCGTGGACACGCGCCAGATCAGGGGCCGCAGGTTCCCATAACCAGGAGGCTCAGGTGCTCGGGCACCCAGTGGTTCAATGCACCCCCTCCATGTCAAGCTTGCCGTTGCACAATGGCCTGCTCACCCCTGAGGCCGGGGGCCCACCCGGCAGCAGACGAGCAACCCCCAGCCCCACGCCAGCCTGCACACCTTGCCCCCTGCCCCGGACCAGCCGCTCACCCAGCAATCCCCTGTGGCTGCCCAACTGTCACCCCCACAACAGCTCTAACCGCCTCCCCGAGTTGTTATGCTCCCCCTCAGCCCCCCTCACTGCTCCGTCTCCAAGGGCGTTTTTTTCCCCCCCCCTATCCCTGTTTGAGCGTCACAGGACTAATTTCTCTTTCAGTAATTTTACTTTGCAGTAAAGTGTCTTCTAACGTTTGGGAAAACTGCATTTTTAGAAGACTTTAGTGTCTGAATTTGTGAAAATATTTACTTTATAGCCAGCTGTGGTGTGTGGGTTTCAAGGGCTCAGTGTTTTTGAGCTCACCAGGTGAAGGGATGAGGAGCGACACCTGGACATTTGACCCAAGCTGGCCAACGGGATTATTTCATACCATGAACATCACATTCAATATAAATTAGAAAGTTTGCTGCAAAGTGCTCTCTCTCCCTTGATGGCAGTGATCCTGAGAACTTGCTGCCCCGTGCCAGACCCCTGAGGCCTTCCCCTCCTCCCAAAGCCATAGTGCTCCCAGTGTCTGACATTTGCTGTCCACTGCTGGGAGTGCACAGCTTCCTACTGGTATAATTGGCTGAGTAAAATCCTTGTATATTTTATATTGGTATCAGAATCAAAACTGGTTCTTTGGTATTATTAATGTTAATTATTTAGTCTTATTCTGTTAAATCTGTTTATATTTCAGCCCTCATGTTTCCTTTTTTTTCCCCAATTCCTCTTCCTGGGTGGGGAGGGGTCATCGTGTGACAGAAAAATTGTCTAAATGACAATAACTTGTGTGTTCTTCAAACCATAACACCCCTGTCACCCTCTTTTTCCAGTCTGGGCCTGACATGGCACGGGGAGCCGAGCTGCGGGGAGTTGGGAGGGAGCTGAGGGGAGTAGGGGTTGGAGGCAGCAACGCCATTTCCTGCGCCATTCCTCCTCTGTTTATCTCCCTCGTAGGCAGAATCCAACCTTAGCATTTAAAATGTGAAAAAAATTAGTCTTGGGACCGAATTAACATTCTGCCTTCACTCTGTGTTACTTGCAAATTGTGAGACAAGGTGGAATAAAAGAGGAAATTTTTTGTGGAAGTCACTGTGACCAGAGGAGGGTCTTGAAAGTCAAATAGCAGTGACCGCTCGTGCTTGCCAGCTATGAAGGCAGGTCTGCCACTGCACTCATTCGGAGTGTCATTTTTCAGACATGAAGTTGCATCTCAGAAGGTAAAGGCGAAGTTCATTTATACAGGTAGAAATCACGATCAGTCTAGAGTACAGTATGGCTATTTTCATACAAAGATAAACTCTTAAATGCATCCCAGCTGGTGAGAGTTTCTTTGTGGAGGTATAGGTTTAAGGATGATCACACGTCAAATGTAGGTCTCTAAACTGTTCACATTTCACATATGCGTGTTGCTCCTGATTTATAAATCATCTGTGCTTCCAATTTACTTCTAAAGCCCTGCCCAGGCATACTAAGTGCTGTTATACGTATTTACTGCATCTTAAGAAAATCTAGTTTCACTTTCTTGTCACTTTTCTTAAGGTTTCTGGGACTGCTCACCAAGGCATGACTTGCTAAGCCCCTAGTGAAGAGTTAATTTTATTTCCTGAAACCAATATGAAGAAAAAAGTAGGGTAACAGCACTTAAAGGAACTAGAATAGAAGTTCTTTCTCACTGTTAAATCATCCCACATTAACAGATGTTTGTTCTGCAGCAGTGTGAACGAGGCAACATTTCCACAGATCCGCAGAAGTTTCCAATGCTGAGATTGTGCTATGCCCTAATATCTTGGATTAGACCGATTAGGTGGCAAAACCTAATTTGCATTCAGATCAGAAATAATGCATTTAAACAGCCAACACTAAATCACTTCCTGCATTTTTTTACTGGAAAACTCTAGCTTTGGAGCTAGTATAAACTCTGCAGTGGCCTGCTTGGAAGTGGAGTGTCCTTGAATAATCTTTCTTTTCCTGTATGAAGTAGAAAAACAAATTTTGAAGCCTTAGTAGGCTTACAAAACTAGAAAGAACTACAAAAGATGAGATATTTAACGCACCGGCCATGTGGAAGTTAAAGCCCCAAAACACAGGCTATGTTTTGGGGGTTACCTTCGCAAACTGCTAGCTTCTTTATCCAGACCATTTTCTTCATGAACATCCACTTTTTTACATATTAGAAAAAAAATTGTTGAAGAGAAACACTAGAATGAGGTAATGTTATGTACCAAATGTTAAAAGGCTGATGCAGCCTGTTCTTTAACCACTGTGCTAGAACGGATTATATGTATGCTTTGGATATCACAAAATACTTAATGTAAAGGGTTCTCATTCATCAACTTGGTATTTTAAGATATTGGATTTAAAAGAAGAAGTTGATTTTCATTTGGAAAATTACAAGCACGTAGTATATGAAAATAGCAGTTGTGCCATCTGCTAACCAGCAGCTGAACCTCTTCTTCTTGGGCCTCATGCTGTGCCTCCCTCACTTTTTTTTTTCCTGATCGTCAACATTTCAGTGAGGAATTAAGTCTACACATTGCTGCCTAGTAATTGTTGAGTAAAGGTATATATACCTGATTGGGGGTGGGGCAGGAAGGAAGGGAAATTAAATAGCAAGGGCCTTGAATAAAGAAAAATATTTTCTCCAGCTTTTTATCTTTAATCTCTTCCTTTCTGTATACTTGATCACATTGTACTAGTTTGAATTTATCTGGGGAATAACAGTCAATGACTGTTTCTTCTCTTGGTCTCTGGGATGATGTTTGAAATATATCTACAGACATGAAAGCAAGAACTTGATTGGAGGTTGTACCTGATTTCCATGTGACTTTTTTTTTCCCCCAGAGAAAGGACTTCTGTCAGAGTGTTTTAGCTGCCAACTTAGCCAGTTTAAGTGCAGCTTGTTGATTTTATATAATGTTCTTCAACAATAAACACTATTAAAAACTCTGCAAGTCTGCACTTTCAGTGGAACAAATATAATAAGAAGGTGTTTCTTTAGGTTAGAGTGTATAGTTCTGTAAAATTCTTAATTAATTTAATTATGACATACTTAGCTAACCCAGACCAGAACTTTCAGTGGTCAATATAAAAGACAACAGAGGAAAGAGTTTAGGAGTTTACTGTCTATTTTTTTTCTGAATTAAAAGAATTCTGTTGGTATACTGAAAATATGCTACGGATAAACCAAAATGGGTTCATGATGAACGACAACATATTTTTTCTGAGTAACTTTAAAACTATTTCACTCCATTTTGAGTATACCACTTGATTTCAGGTCTGCTTTTTGTCATGAGTTGTTAATGCCCAGAGTGACTTAGCTTCAAATGGCTAACATTGTTTTATAAAGGAATGAAAACCAGTTGTAGGCATTGCTGAGACTTGTACCCTTGAGACAAAACTAGAGACGGGTTTTCCCTGCAAGTCAGTCTTTTTATGTCCCCTAGTATAAGCTTGGATATCAGTGCCTATGTAGCTGTGATGACTACCTGCTCGTAAACACGTTGGAGACCTTAATTCATAATCTCTTGTGATCTCTTCTGTAGCTGTATAGTCCACATGCATGCCGGTGCTGCAGTTTATTCAATCTGTGCCTTTCGCTGGCTAGATTTCCTGTATGTGTCCTGACATTCCCCCTGCCTCTCTGCCCAAATCCACTCTAGTATTACTCGTGATGAGAGAATGTCTGACCTTCCCAGCTCTTCTCCAGAACTGTTCTTAGCCTGGCAGTGTAGCAGTGTGTGTAAATTGAAAGATCTGTACGTGCATACTGGCTTTCTCTGCATCAGCCATAACTAGGCCATGGATTTGACAGCAGTGGGAGAGCTTTCTGATTTCTTGTATTGTTGTGGAAAACAGAAAGTATGTGAAATGGTGGACATTTTCATTTCTTGAAAATGAAAATAGCTGTTATGGTTCAGAAAGTTGTAAAACTGAAGAATGTGATGCTTGCTGCTGCAAGTGCAGATCTCCATTGCACAGACTATTGCTGGTGCAATAGTTCTGTGTTGCAGAACGATATTGATAAACAAAGAAACTGCTTAAAATAAAATAACAATCTAAGAATTTTTCTATAAGGACTTACTGTGGCACACCAGCACGTGTGCTCTCAATGTGAGAGATCAGATGACTCCAAAAACAAGCAGTTAGCTTCTAGGTGGCTGTCCAAGACTACTACAGGTCTCAGTTGTGGGGGTTTGAGGGGTAATTAATATTAATTTTGCCCATAAATGGTAACTAACATAATGGAATTGACAGCTTTCTTTCAGAGAATGACCTGTCTCTGTCAGTGGTAGATATGACCCCCTAATTTGCCCTGAAGACATGAATGATAACCCTAAAGGATGTTATTAATACATAAACTTTTGCACACTTTGTGCCACAAAAGAGACGTTCATGAATGCTAGCATGGAATACATAGAAAATGTGCTCGTGAAAAAGAACTGAGAGAATTTAGTGTTTTAGAAGGTTTGATAAATATGGGCATTGATCCTTCCAAGTAATCTGGCTATCACCTCTGGACTTGGTGCCCTAGACCAAGAAGAATCAGGGATGTTTTATTCTACCTAACTCTAGAATCTCAAAATTATATGAATGACAGCATAGTTAATAGTTCTGGACCTAGTACACACAACAATATATTTTTTTAATTTCTGCCTTTGTTAAATTTTACTGTTTTGACTGGGAGATCTTCATCTGCAGAGACATTCTGAATAGGTATATGTGAAAAGCTTTAGCAAATTCATGGCAGTAAATCCCAGCAGTGTGAGTCCAGAGGAGCGCCACAAACATAATCCGAGGGCTGGAGCACCTCTCCTATGAAGACAGGCTGAGAAGAGTTGGGATTGTTCAGTCTGGAGGAGAGAAGGCTCCAGGGAGACTTTATAGCAGCCTTCCAGTACCAAAAGGGGGCCTACAGTAAAGATGGGGAGGGACTGTATCAGGGAGCGTAGCAACAGGACAAGGGGTAATGGTTTTAAACTGGAAGAGGTCAGATTTAGATTAGATATTAGGAAGAAATTCTTTACTCTGAGGGTGGTGAGACACTGGAACAGGTTGCCCAGGGAAGTTGTGGATGCCCCATTCCTGGAAATGTTCAAGGCCAGTTTGGATGGGGCTTTGAGTAACCTGGTCTAGTGGAAGGTGTCCCTGCCCATGGCAGGGGGGCTGGAATTAGATGGTCTTTAAGGTCCTTTCCAACCCTAACTATTCTATAATTCTATGAAAAATAGGGGATCAGACAATTGCATCATCTTCTTACACTAAGTTGAGCACCGAAATATGCTTGAGGAAAGGTTTAGGGTTTTAGAGAATACCAGACCCAAAAATGTGACAGAAAATTACATTAATATTTGAATTGTGATGTAGTCCAAGCAGAATATGCTGTTACATTCCAGTCATGGGACAGGCTAGTATCTGCACAGCTGTATTGGGTAGAAAATTTTGTAGTATATGAAGTACTGTTCCTTGCTAAGATAGGAGCGGAAATTAAACAGCACAGTAAAATAGCCACTAAAAACTTTGCCAGAGACTAATTGGGTTATGTTTTTATGGCCATAATGAATAAAATAGTCAAGCAGTTGGAGCACAATTTGGCTGCTGTAAGAGTTTGTTTCGGTTTTGTATTTAAATTCCCTACTAATTGGCACTATGTGGTCATTTAAAAGAAACAGTAAGATAGTGGGTAATTTATAAACAGGAAGAGCACACAAGGCAGAGACAGCTGAACAGATCACATTGAGAAGGCTAAATCTAAACAAAATTTTGGTAACTTGTTCTGAATCTAAAGAATGTGCCAAAAGAGTTGAAACTTTTTCAAACTGTACTCATTCAAGCTTATGTTGGAAAAAATTTATGCTGAGTTATTCTCTTTACTGACTCTTTCAGATTCTGATCCAATTCATGCAAATAAAAAAGACTATGTACTTCTAAAAAAATTTGACATATATCTGTTCTAAGATAACAAAATTATTAGGAACGGAAAACGGGTTTTGATATGATGCCTGCAGTCATCACAACATTTAGCCAACTGTAGCTTTCAAAAACATACCCCAGTCCTTAGAAGACTGCTGGTTAGAAATGCCGGTGTAACATTCAGAAACTTTTAAAATGCTAGATCCTGTTTCAGTTGCCACTTTAACATTAAAGGCTTTATGCTGGTTCCGCTTGTTTAATGGATGCCAAGCCCTGGCATGTATCTGCATATAGAGTACTGCACAGGCCAGCATTAGCCAAGCCTTCACCTGGCATAGTCCACACTTCTTTTACTAAGGACTTTGAGAGATAAATGCCATGTGCCTCCCCAGCATATGACAGAAGCATGACATAAACCACAAGTATTTATTTCTGTCATATATTCCTGTGGATGGGAAAAATAAATCTGGGTTTTGATCATGTAGTGAGTGATCATTCGTCAAACAGGATAGTAATTGGGAGAGAGTAATAGTCACTTGTTAGCAGAAACAGGAAGTTTTTATGTGGCTGGCTATGTATTTCTATCTATAGATGAAGAGTCCTGCCGGAAACGGGCGATATGGAGAAAGCCTGTGGCTGGATGACTCATCCTATTTGTGAGCTGCAGCTTGGGTTTCTCCCAGGGTTTCCAGTGTAGCCTCAACCAGCACAAAAGTGTGCTAGAGGAGTCATCTCAAAACAGGTTTGCCTCTGCTGTCGTGGTTTCCTTTCCGTGCTCCAGCTGTGCACAGTACATACATACCCCTCATATGCATAGGAGGTGCTCCCAGTTGTGCATAGCCCAAGTGCCAAACACCCTGCCGGACCCATAGGCTCACCACAGAGGTTGGAGGGGTAAGAAACTTGTTTCTCCAGTACTGGTCTTGAACGCAAAGGCAGATAGGAAGCATGTATATATGCATTCATATATGTGCTGCAAACTCAGTATGGGAAAATGTACAGAGTAATTCCGTGTTCACAGATTGCTAACAGCAAAGCCATCCCGTATGCTGTTCCTAGTACAGATGGTAACATGTCCTAACAATTTTTTCCTGAAATAAAATTTCCTGGTGGAAGATGGTCCAACAGTGAAATAAAGTAACTGGAGACCCATTAGGGAACCAGGGATTTATATTTCAGAGATATCGAGGAGAGCTTATTTAAACTACTTCCTGTTTTTTTTTTTAACATTGTAGCTTCTATTTACTAGTCCTCTTTTTTCCTTTTTTTAACAAATTCAGCTGTTGATCCTGGTGAGTTATCCTCACTGATCAAATTTGATGGACTTCAAGACCAAAGCTGATGAATTTCAACATAAAGCCCAACTGAAAGTTTACAACCTTTTCTTTTTCAATGCATGTTTTAGTTCTTGAGCTCCATGTGTTACTGATAACACAGTATACAAATATATACTGATATGCTGATACAAATGCAATGATATGGTCATCATACCTAACTGGGAGAGTTTTGCTGATAATTTCTTTTAAATTATTCGCCCTCCTATTCTATGTGTACAAAATCTCTATCACGCTACAGGCAGCTGTTTGATACTAAAATAAGAGGGGTTCTAACTTTGTTTAAATGATGAAACAGGCTATGAAAATGGTAATCCTGTTAAGAATAAGTAAATGATCTTCCAGCTATTCCCAAGATGACATATTAATTTCAGCTTTTTGCTCTGTAAAACAGTACAGTAGTCTTATCCATGTGTGTCTAAATTCAGTATTTTGTAACTATGTGTTAACCAGAACAGGTTTATTTGTTTTATACAAGTAGCTATAAACCTAGTGCTACCTTCAACTTTGAGCACATACAAAGATAAAACTAGTTTTAAGACATGATTGCACATATTTTTCACTTAAATTTGTTCAACATTCTAAATTATCTCCAACTATCCAGTTAATGTATCTCACAACCACTTTATAAGTTTTCATTAACTCAAGCTCAAAACTTCGAAACTTTTCCATATGAGTCTCCTGCTAATTTCAATTTCACCACTTTGCCCAAAGTTTCAACATCTGGAGCACACAAAGAAGCAGAGAGGTACTTTAGTTACAGATGGCAGAAGTACATTTGTCTCTTCTATAAAATTCTGATAGCTTTTTCTGTTTAATGCAAATCAGGTGGTGTACGTCACACAATAGAGTCATCAACATACCTAGAATTTTAAGTAACACAGCTTCTGGAGCCAGAATATTTTTTTCCTCTGTGTCTCAAACTAATTTATAATTTTCAGGTTGAAACATAAATGCTATATTCCAAAATAGTGAGATATGTAACTTCATCTCCAGACCTAGTGCTCCATCACATCACTCGGCTTCACTTGTTTTGCTCCACTTGTATAATCCACATCAGACAGGAGTGGTGGCAGTTACCTGATGAGTTCAACACAGCTTAATCTTGGAAGGTTGCTCAAAAGAGAATATTTGATATTAAAAACAGCTGCCTGAAGAAGAATCTGAATTATAGAAATTTCTCTTTGTTGAAGGCTTCCCAGTGACTTGGCCATGTAGCTAAACTGAAATGTTCCATGCAGTTTTTAAGAGGTTTTGTCTGTGTGTGCATAGGAAACCTGGCAGTAAAACACAGCCATAGCAGCAAGTTACAGTCATACTGAGTGAAAACACACAGAGATGTCAGCTCAAGCCAAGGGAAAGCTCTCAGATTCTCTTGTTTTTCTTGTAATGTCTGTCCAGCATTAGTTCTATATCATCACACTTTGATTGCATTTTTACTACTAAATTGAACCACGTGTATGATTATTTGCTGGCACTGGGCTTTCTGAGCAAACCTGTAAACTCTTAGAATTATCTGTAAATTTGATGAATGGTCTCAGGAAAGTATTTATCCCCAACAGCCAGCACTTTCCCTAAACATCTCCTGCACACGGTGTGAAAGCTGGGGGATGCTAGGGACCACTGCTCTTTACTGCTGTGGACATGGCCATGCTTGCTTTGACATGGCACTCTGGCTTGTCTCAACAAGCCTCAGACCATGCTCTAGGTTCTACTGGACATACTAATGACGTGCTATAAAACACCCTTTCCTTTCTTTTTTGACCTTGAGTTGAAGAAGGGCTTGGGGCTGGGAGGATGGCTGCCTTTCTCTTAGGGTCTGAGACAAGAGTGAGAGGACTTCAGCTCCAGCTGGGACCCCTTGGGGACCACAGGAGTGGAGGTTCTGAGTACCGTGTCCTGTTTTCTCAAGACACTGAAGAAGACAATGGTGATGTTCAGGAGAGCACAGGGCTGAAACCTCAGTCAACTGCAGCTTGGCATATATAAAGTCATTGTGTTGGTCTGCAGCAGGTCTTCAGGTCAGAGGCCTGGGTCGGGAGGAGGGGATCCCAAGTATGCGGTCTCCAGGTCCCCTTTCGGCAGCATGCCATTCTCCAGAAGCATCATGCCAACCTCCAAGAACAACCCAGGTGAGGGGATCTTCTCTCACATGCTGACATCCTGCTCGGACCATCCTGCTCAGCAATAGCATCTGGCTTGAGGTTTCCTCTGAAAAAGGAAAAATTACGTTTATGCTTTAATTTTTCTCATGGGAGAGTGGGGCTGAGTACTGAGGAGGTTTAGAGACAGATTCCTGTAGATGTGAGCCAATACAGGCAGAGGCAGGGAATGTGCTGTAGCAGATGGGAGGGTGGAAGCAGGGCAGCAGTTCCTCTTCAACTGAGAGTCTCCTATAGCAACAGCAGTAGATAAAATAACATCAGCCAGAGCTTGCCTGCTGGCAACCAGACATGGTCCCCACTGAGACCTCCACTCCCTATCATGTTTGGCACCAGGGTGGCAAGCATGATAAAGTTGTTACAGCTGCCAGCTGAGATTGACTTTGGCAGGCACATAGACTGTGTGTGGGTACAGGCTACCCCAGAGGCAGTAACTTTCATGGCCTGTCCTTTCTTCCTTTGCATGTGGGGCTTCCAGGGCTCTGCCACACTCTCGCACCCACCACAGACTGCATCCTTGGTGACACAGAGAAAAAGGTATAAACAGACCAACATATAACAAAATAAGGAATACAGCCTGGCTTCATTCGTAGAGACAAACCTGGTTGCCTAGGGAGTGCCCATCTGTCATGTGCGGTGCTTAAGAATGGTTCACAGGTAGAGGAGGTGCAGGTAAAGGTCTTCACATTGAGAAAGGCTGTATGTACAAGGTCTGCCAAGGATGAAAGACAAATCTAATCACTTTCAAAAATGTGAGCAGGATGGCTGCAAGGCTTTGATGATTTAGTGCAGTGATTTATTTGAGTGCTGTGGTGAACTAACCCTAGCCCTGAACCAAGTGCACCAGGTGGCCTCATTTACTTTTCTGTCTTTAGGTCTTGGGAGGCCAGTGGGGCTGGGATGGCTATCCAGGTGTTGGAAATCCCAAGTTCTCCACTGTAATTTTGCTAGAAGTGTGGTGATACTGCACCAAGTGTTGTCCAACCTGTGCCTCAGAGCTTATAACTTCACTGTTATATAGCCAAAGCAGTGGCCTGCTGCACCCATAAAAGTAGAATCACATGAAGCAGGATTTAATTAACAATGGCTTGTTTTGAACTCAAATACAGGCAAACTAATATAACATAATTGGTAATAATATATGAGCATTTCTGTAGCGAGTGGCCCAGTAAAAATTCCTACTGCAGTCACTAGAAGCAGGTGTTAGCGGGCCTTATGCTAACCCCACAAGGCTCCAGTCCTGGTCTGTTAGATTTGTTATCAAAGCATTATGAAAACTTGCTGTGTGAACCGGAGTTAGGTACCAAATGTCCCATGATATGGCATACAGTCTAAGCTTGGAATAAGAGCGAAGTTTAAAACTGGTCCCATTTGTCAATCTTCTAAGCATTCCTAGCACAGAATTCTCTAATTCCCTAAATGATACACCTATATTCAGTCATACCCATTATTTGCCCAAGTGTGTATTCCTCTGAGACTCTGGATGTCTGCGTACTGTGATCTGAAGTAGCACGTGGTCTGTGCTTTCTGCCAAATGACCATGTGGCAGAGAATCATAGTGGGTAAGCAGCATCTGCTATAAAGTGACTCTCAGAACTCTTACAAACAGATGTCTGTGGGTGAGAGGAGGATGCCGTTTCAGCCTTTGGAGAGTATTTTACTCTGGCAGCAGCAGAATGGTTACTACAGCTGCTGACAGTGTCCCTGATGGCCCCTGAAGCTTGCAGTTATCGCTTGACAGACTCTTTGCAGAGAGCACCAAAAGGAAACAGGATTCACACTGCACAGTTGGAATGGCTACAATGAGCAAAAGACTGGTCAGCCTTGACAGCGTGGTCCTGAGTGATAGCATCCGTTGTGATGTGGTCTATTGGAACCATCCACTAGCAGGTTGCACGCTGGCCAAAAAGAGCCAGGGGTAGTAAGAGCCCATCAAGTTATCATATCATGATGCTGTTTTCCACCAGGATGGGCTTGCAAAGGTGGTGCTTTGGCATGTAGTGGTTGGTGCCAAATCTTTGCACAGGGCACTAAAGATGACCCCACATGTGGAGGTCAGTGTGGAATTACTGGCAGGAGCAGCTAAGTTTGCATTTTATGTAGAGCTTACTTTTGTCAATCCAAACCAAAAATTATTTATTTTACTAGTTAAAAAAAAACCAAACCCATTAAATTGAAAATTTACTCAACAAACACATTACCACATGGCACAAAAGCACATAACAGAATGATCTGCAAGATACTGGAAACCGCATCTGGCATGAGAAAAATAAGCCACCTACCACAGATCAGCAAGATTGTTTTCTTCCCTCCTAGCTGGTGGAACAGTCAGAGAATTCACTGTACAAGTCACCTTCACCTGCATTCAGTTTCAAAAAGCCAGGAAGTCAGTTAAGCAGGTAGATTTAGGCACAAAATAGTTTCAATGAGTGAAAGAAAAAACATTCCTGGAACACTATTGCTTGCCTAGAACTTTTTGCCTCTTCCCTCCCCTCCCCCCCACTTTTCTGGGTCTGTATTCATCTGGCAACCAACAATTTAATCTTTTTATCTGACAGTCATCTGAATTTTGACATGATACCAAAAAGTTTTATGTATTCCCTGAATCCTGTTCAGGGAGAAAGCTTGGCTTCTGAAAGGTCCATAAGACAAGATGCACAAAGTAAACATAGAACTTGGGGTAACATCAGTCTTTTACTTCCATCCATGACCAGAAGCAGGAAGTAACTCCAAACCAGTCACTCACTGATTCACCAGAATGCAAGAAATGTATCTTAACAGCGCTGTCGTTCAAAAGAGACCTTAGCAACTGCAGCAGAGCAGCTTATCTAATCAGCAGGCACAACCCCCCCCCCCCCCCCCCCCCCCGATTTCTGCAGAAATTTGAAGCAGAGTCTAGGAAGTTTTACTTCCTCTGCACATCATGAAAATATTAATTCTTTCTAAGCTGTTGTCGATTGGTTTTGTAGTTCTTAGTTGTTAATTAGCAATTTCCTTGCCTACAAGAAAGCTGGACAAGGAGTTTTTACAAGGGCATGTAGTGATATGTCGAGGGGTAATGGCTTCAAACTGGAAGAGGGTAGATTTAGAATAGATCTTAGGAAGAAATTTTTCACTATGAGGGTGGTGAGGCACTGGCACAGGTTGCCCAGGGAAGTTGTGGATGCCCCATCCCTGGAAGTGTTCAAGGCCAGGTTGGATGGGCTTTGAGACAACCTGGTCTAGTGGAAGGAGTCCCTGCCCATGGCAGGGGGCTTGGAACTAGATGATCTTTAAGGTCCCTTCCAACCTAAACCATTCCATGATTCTATGAATTTACTACTAATTAGCGTATGTTAATTGTGCAGTTTTCCTTGAAAAAAAGAAGGGCTTCAAGCAGTTTTTTTGCAGTGTTGTATAAAAAACTGACAATCACAGTTAGGGTGCACCATCTGTAGAAGTCACTGATGGGTTTCAGGTTGCTTTAGGCACTAACTTTCTTCATGCCCAGTGGAGGCTTACTTACTGCATCAACTAAATGTCTTGAAAAAGAATCTGATGATTCATCTGGCTGTTCAAAACCATCCAAAGAACGTCATTTGTTCCTCTTCTCAACCACAAAAGAATGAGTAGAGAGAGGACAGATTACAACGGAAGTACTCATTTCTTGTCTTGAGGTCTGCTTTCCATCATCTTAAATTGATTAGGACAATTTGTTATAAATGGTTTGTTTGTTTGTTTTGATGAATTTTAAAAATGTACGTGGTTTATAAACTCAAGTAACTCAAGGGTACATTATATTTTTAGTTTGTGATTTGCTACATGTCTTGGCTAAGGTATTTGTTTTTCAAAATCACATAAAAGTACGCTTCTGTTTCATTATTTTCCTTGCTTTTAAAAAAAATACCATAGTGGATTTTTTTTTCCAAATGGAGACTTTTTTGTTGAGTTTGCAAATACAGAAATGAAGGTAAAAGCTGACACTTTGGGCAGCAAGCTGTGGAAAAAATAATGCATAGCCAATTGTTGCAATTGTTAAACGGTCTTTTGAGACATTCCCGAGGTAAGCTTGCTGTGTGCTTTTGGTTTTAAAGTTCCTTATAAAGAATGGGTTCTCTTCTAAAAATATATAGAATTGAATATTACAAATGTTGAAACTCCCAGTTTGGTGAATTATCTTGACTCAATTTATTTTGGAAGCAAGGATTTGTGGTAACTATTTGTTCTGTGCTTTCTTATTGGTCAGCTGTTTCTGACTCTAGAATTGCTATATAAATAAATACAGCAATATATAACAATACATATTTTCAGTCTGTACATAGCTGCTGAGGAAAGGAAGTGAATCCCAAGGGAGATCTTGAAAGTACTTACTAATTTATTTGAAATAAAGTTCTTACCACAAAACATGAATGTCAATTTAACTATGACCAAAATTCACGAGAATATGGGGTACTGCCTATCTAATATGTATCTTATTCTTGCACAAATGAAAGGTGTACATGTAATCCTCTTTAACATGAATAACACTCAGGACTGGGCCTATTTACAAAACTATGCTTCTTTTCCTATGAAAATTTGTGTTAAAGTCTGAACAAATCCAAGAACCTTAACAGATGAAATTAAGAACAGTTAAGAAAGGTGAATAAATGCTCACTATTGCCCAATGAATACTGGGCATTTTGATTTCATACCAGAAGAGGTAAATTCTGTTTTTTCATGTTGCATACTTTTACTAAATTGTTTTGTGCACGAGACTCAAAAGATTTAGTAGAGGAGTGGTTATTCACCACTTTTTCATGTCCCTTCATTTTTTATCTGACTCTGCATACACGGGGAACGTAAATTTTCGTGGCATAGACAGCTATACCATCAGCATCTTTGACCTGCTTTGATTAATTTTGCCAAGAGGTACTACCACAGCTTTAGGGGGACCTGGAAACACCCACCACTGGATTCTCATATGGTGTGGTAATGATGTAAACCCTGTATTGCACATTAGAAAAAGGCAGATTAATTTGTTTCACTGGCAAGCAGCGTATCTGTGGTTAAAAATGAGTGAAGATACATTGTGATAGGTGTAGCATAATACAAATGTAGTGTTCCCAATATCAATATGGAGGAAGGTTGGAAATGAAATTTGCATATAAGTGTACACAGTCAGATGTAAACCTACAGGAAGGAAGCCAAATTATTTTTCAACATTTGAAATTAATTCAGAAAATCAGCCTTGAATTTTCTACACCTTTCAGTTATGTCACGTTCCTGGACTTACTTTCTGTTGCTGATTGCTAACTTCAATTCCCCCCACCTTGTCTTTTGCTAGAATTGAAGTACAAATTACTGATTTAGCTAAGTAATTTATCCTGCAGATTTCACAACTGTGTTCTTTGAAATGATTTAGACTTTAAAATAGCTGCTACAACATCGTGTCTTGCAAACAAAAAGGATAAACTTGCCAACAAATGCTGACAAGTTCTGAAAAGAAATCGTTTGTAATTTCATAATACAGGGTCAATATGCATATACTTTTAAGAACAAACATCCTGGAAAACATGTGTTCACATTTCAAACTATATGCATATCATATGTCAAAAGTAATTATCTTGAACAACCTATTATATAAATGAAATAGAATCATTTGCAATCCATTAAGCTCATTATGTTTAGTGCCACTTGCAAGCTATCTCTGTATTGAATCTATCAATCATTTTTGGATAATTTAGATTTTCATCAATGTCATTTTCAACAGATGAAGTAATTGAACCAATTAAATGAGCCTGTTATATCTTAGCATGAAGGTAGATATGTTTTGATTATCTGCTGCCACAACAGCTGCCAGAATTGCTGCAGATGCCTGGAGCACCGCGCAGCAATTCGGCTGCGCAATGTGTGAATCATAGGTCCATTTCCAAGCTTTAAAGGTGTCTTTCAAGGGCAGCTTTATGGGGATGGTGCTTTATTAGCACCCCGAGTTCATCACAAAGTTTGCCTGTATCACCATTAAAATGCCATAAAGGCATGCTTCGAAAACATTCTTTCTTTGGTGCTGAAAGGTCATGTAGCAATCCTGGAAGTGTTACACGAGCATCAGATTGATTAAGCAGTTGATGAGCTAAGCAAAGAGTTATGTTAGAGATATGAAGAGATGTAAAGAGTTAGAGATATATAGAGTTAGAGATACGTTGCTTGATATTTTTATCCTTTAAATGGTAAATTTCTGTCTCTGGTATATATTCAGACCTGCCTGAGCTCCTCAAAATACTTTCAAGCCAATCTGAGTTTTTATTCACTATTTGAACACTGTTTTCAAGGTGCTTTTGCGACTCTGGGAATTACTTCTCAGCTGTAATGGGGTACAGCAATGAAGCAGACTCCATTACTGTGGCATACTCTGCTTCTCACTGTGATTTTTGTAAGGGCACTGTACCAGCTCAATAGTAGTAAGATTGATTTCTCATCCAGAATCTGGGGTAAAACAATAATTACCTTTGAGTTAGGGATCTCTTGAAGGTCCTGCAAGGGATGATCAGCTTCCATGATCTTCATGTGTGTCCAATGTTGGCATCCTTGTGGCGTTGGCATCCTTGTGGCATTGACATAGGAGGTGAGAGTTTTCCACCATGGAGAACAAATAGGAAGACAAGAATATATTTTCAGTAAACAAATAAGGCAGAAAATTATAGAAGGGCAGAAAATCAAATTTACTCCTGTTGATTTACGAGTTAAAAAATCCTTTCATCAGTTCCACCGCCTTCACTTGCTGCATAGCAAGAATGAGAGCGCTTTACCAAGTATGTTTTACACGGACTGATACTTGACAGGCTTCAGACATTTCAGTATCTTTGTGTTTTCAACTACCAATTGCTTCTCTTAGTTCTGTGTGATCATCCTTGTATCATGCTGTGAGGCTTCATGCTTACACTCACACTGTATACGTGTTCTTATACTTGAAACTCTCATATTTAACAGTAAGTTGTACACCCAAAAGGTGCCACTATACAAGCAGGAAAGTTTACCTGATGGTCCGTGAGACATAATGTGATGAGTTTTTAAATACTGTATTATGTCAAAAAGCCCTTCTTGTGCCAAAATTGAAGTAATTGCTGATTTTAGCCATGCATGGGAGTGCAGTCAGACAGGCTCTGTCAGATCCTGAGCCACTTCTGCATGCTAAACCAGTGGTCTTGAGGGATCTTCTGGTCCTTTAAACCAGTACCCATGAGTGGAATATGGCTGGTACACCTCAAAATTACATGATAGGGGAGACACAAGCCTGGGTCTGGCAAAGAAGAAATAAACCAGTTGCTGTTCCTCTTACCTGCTTCTCTCCCTGCTATTCAAAGCTTACTTGTGTGATATTCATTGAATGAAGCTTCCCTCCTGATTTGATTTTTCCTTTGGAAAAAATTGATTTGTGAAAATGAGTTAATGTAGGGCTCCCATGAACATCGCAACACAAATCCTTGACAAGAACAGCAAGTCACCTGTGAACTTTCCACCACTATCTCACCAAAATGGTGTCTTAGAGTCTGGTGAGTCCTTCCCCAGCATCAGGCACCCTGGCTTTGTGGGTTCTTCCTCCATGCGGACGAAGGTGAGATTTTTTCTATGTACGCCATCCAGAATGTTGAAAATTTCTAAATAAAAATACAATACATGTTTAAAAAATCAGATAAAGATAAAATAAAATATTTCACTTATTCCTGCCCCAGTTCACCCTGCCCAGTGTTGTACTCTTTTCGTTGTTGTTGTTAAAGTAGGAAACAGTGATTAATACCAAAGTCTTGTGGTTATGAATCATTTCAGAAGTTTTAAAAAATTGATAGAGCCTATCCTGAGCTGCGTGTAAATTGCGTTAGTACCTTAGGAGAATTGGATCCTGAAGAGAAATATGAATGGCGGAGGAGTGGAGTGAGGAAATGGAGACAGCTGACAGAACAGTAACAAGTTTGTACTGAAACTTCACACTGACTTTCTCCTACTGTTCTGAAGTGATAGACATGTGATATCATACAAAGAGCCGAGCAGCAGTGCAGTTATCACTGCTTCTCCCTTCCTGCAGGCACTCAGATTCTTTCTTTAGAGATGTTTTGTCCTTAAAATAAGAACCAGCTGGAAAAAGGAAGGAATAAACTGGTTTGTTTTTTCAGTTTGTGTCATTTATGCGGGTTCTTCAGATACACCTCAGGCATTTTGTTAAAACACTTTATTACTGGGTATGTAATTAACGTGAACTTTGGAATAACCTCCTTAATGGGACTTTCTCTCGGATTTTTGTGTTCTGTGATGCTTCCTTCTGTCGTACTCATATTTTCCTACAAAAGCAGGGATTTTGTACTGGCACGTTTAAGCCAACACTCGGGCGACTGGTTAGGAGTGGTTTAGTGCAAACCCAGCCTGTCTGCAAGTTGCCACTACACCATGAGGTTGATCTTTCCTGCCAGACCGTCTATTGCCAGAATTGGTAAATTTTATGTTAAAGTAATGTTTCTTTCGAGCTGTTTTATCCTAATCTTAACTGCTGAATTTGTTGAACTGCGTGGCACGTCCTGAGAGCGGAGTCGGTTCCCCGGAGGTGAGCCCAGCGTGGAAACCTGTACTGGCAGCAGAAAGCCAGCAGGTGGCATTAACCGCATTGGGAGAGGCTGTCCCCGCAGGCTCTCGGGACTGGCAGCGGGCAGTCCTCACAGGCTCACCGGGCGTCTGTGATAACGCAACAGCGGTTTGATGCATAGTTCGTGGATGTCACTGCCTTCTACGGCAAGACCGAAATCACCCTTTAAACAAAAGACACCTGAGGTCAAAAAGGAATAGTCTTAACAGTAAGACTTGAGGAAATTAATCTTTTTTTTTTTTTTTTTTTTTTTTTTTTCCCTAGAGGAATGTGTGTATTTATCTTTTAGATGATAACACAGTAATCTCAAGAAAAACTATAAAGCCAAAATAAAATAAAGAAGTGTGGCTACCATATAAACCCATACATTTCTCACACATCCATTTTTCTGCCGCAGAAGAAACTTCTTTTGGAATGTTCTTTAAAAAGATGCCAGAAAGTGGCAGAGTCTTTTCTTTTTGTGGGGGACACATTTCTTCTTCCTTTCTGCCTTTTTTTTTTAGTCTGTGTATGTTAAATTTTGCTCCTCTCACTTTTTGATTCTCTTTCTCTTTTGAATTTGGATTGTATTTTTATCATCCTTTCATATCTTTCAGATTCTAGAAACCATGCCACCTGACTGGATTTCAAGCTGGGTACTATGCGTACTTCTTGTCTTCTGAAGTTTTATTTCAAGTCATAGAATAAGTTATAAATGAAAGGAGGGTTTGCTTTTTTTTTAAAAAAAAAATTGATCTATAACCTGTTTTTAACAAGAAGTTCTGGTTTTCATTTAAATCTTTACCCATGACTCACTGCAATGCTTCTTTTACTAGTAACTTCTTTCTGCATAACCAGGCTTTCTGTCATCAATCATATTGTCTGTTCAGCCAGAAGGGAAAACTGTAAAGAATGATAATATTGCAGTAGCACTGATGTGCATTCTCAGAGCTTAATAGGATAAGTGTCAGCACCGATGCACTTAAAGTCCATCTATTGCAGCAATACCGAAAAGTGGAGGAAGAAAACAGCTGAGTTAGTTGGCATTTATGTATGTATCTTATGCATGATCAGCTTAGTATTTGCTCCCAATTGAAAGCAAAAGTATATAAAGGAGAGGATTATGTAAAGTGAAGATTACTACTCGAAACACTTCACTTACTAATCTAAAATTATGAATGGAAGACTAACTTTCTGTAAGGCAGGACAGAAAGACCAATGCAGACACGAGAACTCGCTATCTACTTTTCGAGCTGATTAACTTATAATTTTGAAGGAGAGATGGAGCAGGGAAAAGAAAGGTTCTTGAAGGAGCTCAAGGAAGCAGCTCAACTACAACTCGCCTCAGATTCTCATCTCCTTGGGTTTGGTGTTTGCTTTTAGTTTTAAATATAGTACTGTCAGTAGCAGACCAGTTTCAAGCATACCCTGCCACTACCTGCTATGCAAATTGCTGTGTGTTGTGATTAGTGATTAATATTGAAGAACCTGAGACTAAATTACATCTCTCCACCAGCTTTACTGTTAGATGATTAATACCAGTTATGAATTCTGCATAGTTCCTTTCAAAGGGCTTGGGTAACTCAGATCATTCCCCGCAAATTTATCAGCATTGTACTGCCCAGTGTGGCTCACTTAACTGTAAAAATTTCCAAAAGAATATAAAAAGGTCTAACAAGGCCATGAAAACTAAATTGTAAAGCACTGGAAATTAGATCAGTTAGGCATTTTAAAATAATATGTGTAATAGGGAGTGCAGAAAGCTTGCGTGTTTGATCTGGGAGTGTCAGAGGGGTGACCTATCAGTCTGGTTGTTAGAACCAAGTATGGATGGAGATCAGGTGAGCAAAATATTTCCCTTATATTACCAGAGGTATGTGCATTTTGCTCGTACTGGGTTCCAGAAGTTAGACGTTATAAGGTAGATATTGAGATTCTCTGAGTAGTGATATAGATAGACTGGTGAGTTCAGACATTAATTCTCCTATTTATTTAAACAGTTATTTTTGAAAGGGATGGACTGCCTGATGAAAGCACTCATCTTTTCAAGATGACTGGCTTAAACTATACAGATATTTTTTGGGCGGCCACAGCAGCAGTGAGTGACTTTGTGATGAAGGGGAAGTTTAAACGGTGGAAAGACAAGGAGAGATAACACCAACCACAGAGTGATTCACTACAGCCAAATGGAAAAAAGATTTTATAACCTTCTCTAATCTTTTTTAGAAACGCTCTGTTTAATGTTATGCACTGCTACTCATTTTCAGTGTGTGCTTTTCAAATAGTAGATTACCTGACATAACTGGTTTGTGGTAACTCCACTGGTATCAGGGATATTCTCAATTCCAGGTGTTTTGTAGTGGTGTCTTTGTCTGAGGAAGCGCACAGGTGTCTGTGAGGCGTAGCAAGAGGCAATCTGTTCAGAGGCCAGCTCTACTTATGGTGAGGAACCTGACAGACCTGGGAGCTCTTTAGGAGGGACTAAAATGTAGGAAGCATAGAAACTATCTAGACAAATTCAAGAATATTACTTGGTGCCTAGGCTACTGTTGAGGAGGAAGCACATATGAAAGTGTGTAAGAGGCTTTTTGAGAAGGTAGCAAGTGGGCAGACACATCTGAGCATGGTGAAGAAGGAAGGGGTGACAGTGCTGATGAGTAATCCCACTTGAATTGCAATCGAGTCTTTCATGGCACCAATACCAACAAAAAGAATCACGGTACCACCAAGTACCACAGTTCTGTTAAAGAGATTTAAAAGAATTATGTCAAAAAGGCTTCTAATGATGGTACATTTTGAGTCATCCAATAGAAATGATTATAGTATCAAACACACAAAGCGGTTATTGGAAAATGTGTCTGAATGACTTGAGTTAATAATTGCATTGTTATGAAAGCTTCATAATGTGGTGCTCTTCATGCTGTCACAGCTATTGCATATGCACATACAACATTCTGCAAAATAAAACTAGTGTGCCGCTTAGAGTGATAAAGCCGAAGACATTTTTTCTCGTGACATTACAGGAAAAACTACTTGATAAAACAGAAGTCAAGTCGAAAGAAAGAAGCGGTTATGTGGCTGGGTTTACAGTTGCTACGGTGGTTGTGCTCAGCCTAGCTACCTTTTTAATAAAAGACCAGGTGTCATCAGGTGCTTGAGAGAAAGAGGGCTGCATGCTGGACTACAGATAAATCCAGAAATGTTACACACTACCTGCTGGAGATTTGCTGCAGGGCAGCGGGTATTTATTCACCACTAAAATTATTGTGGTAAGGGGAGAGTTTGCTGCTAGCTTTCCTCATCATCAGTGAATCAAGTTGTGCTTGCACCACTTCTGCATTACTTCCAGCTGAGTTCATATTGACAGACATTAAATGTTTTAAAATATGTCTGTGAGCCTCTGATTTGCAGCAATATTACCAAACTGCCCACGTTTTCCTTCTACAAACTTCATTTATTTCAGCATCTGGTTGATTCAGTCAATCTTCAGCCAAAGTTGGTTGGCTGGGTTTTTTTTTTTCGTTAGTTGTCTGAACTTACTTCAAAGGAGATGCAAAGTCAGATTCTGACATACCATTATGATATTGGCAGTTTTAGAGTCAGACACAAGCTGTGTTCCTATTAGAGATCTAGTGCAGCCTTCTGTTTCTGATCGAGTTTGACCCCTGCAACAGCACGTTTCGTTTATTGTGCAAAGTGAGCACACATCTGAGAAGCTCTTAGCAGTATCTTCCACAGCACAGACCTCACAGCACAGAACGCTTTGCAAGGTTTTCTCTGCTGCTGTCACCAGCCATGTCTGACAGAACTGTGAGGACACCTTGCTTTTTCCAGTCTCAGTGGGTCAATATTAACCAACAGCCTTGATAGTCTCAACATGCCTCGCACTCACCACTGCCTGTTGTTCCAACATGCAATCACCTGGGGCTGATGTAAGCCCTGTTTTGATTGGCACACAAAGAGATTACAATATGAAACACTATTAGTCCAAAGCAAGAGGTTCACCTACAGATGGCCCCAAAACTCTTCTAAAAAACCCACTTTATATGTGCTTTTGGAGGTGGTTGTCAATGTGGTCTGCTCATGTAATCTGCACCAGTTCAGGATGTTCAAGAATGCTGCCTGGGACGTGCAGCAGTGCTACACATCCTGGACAGCATCGCTTCTTTCCCCGTAGCAAGTAAGTAATCAACAGCCACTGCCACAAGTAGGTCCATAGTCTGCTGGCCACTATATATAGAAGCATAAAAAGAAACTAAAGCCAAAGACTGATAGGGTTGCTGCGTGAAAGTCCGGGGTTTCAGTTCCCAGCGAGAATCTGCTGGCGGGTATTTGATTTCCCTGTAGCTCTCAGAAAGTTCTGAAACCATTCTTTCTCCACAATGAAAACTGGGATTTTGTTCTTGCCAATAAAATACAGCAGTGTCTTGGGAGTCAGTGAGATAAGCGCTCTTAATACTTTGTGCCATTTACTCATTGCTGACACCAGCACACTTATCAGGTATACCTGCTGATCGCTTCCTTTCTGATGTAGAGGGCATGAGATCCAGACCACCCAGCTTGCACCTGTGTTTTCGACTTAATAAAACAGTCCTATAAAATGTCTGTCTTTCCTGAACAATCAGTAGGGAGAGGTATGTGCATTGGAACACCACGGGTAAACTTCTCCACCTCTGAACAGGTATTAGCAAAGTAATTTACTGGCATATTCCACCTCACTTCTTCCAAGACATAGGTATCCTAACTTCACATGTGCAGGATTTCTACTGGGTCCTGGCATTTTGATGGACAGGAAGAGGAGCTCTAAGCATTAAAGAAGAAAAATTAAGAGCATTAGAACAGGACATGGATCATTACTGGTCCCTTCTTCCCGTTGCTGGACTACCATGCTCATGCAGCTAGAATTGCTCAGGCTTTGGTTCATACTGAGGCAGTGCTGAGCTATGCAAGGCAGAACAGAGTGATACTAGTACTGCACATGTGCCAGTAATATCCATGCCTAATAATATTAGTTTTCCTCAATATAATTTAGAATCAAACTACTACTGTAATGCTGGTACACAACAGAAGAGAATTTGGCAAGAGGAGAGGGGAAGTTCTCTACAGGTCTGATGGATGGGGACAAGTGATGTTAATTCTGTAAAGAAGTCTGCACCATTAATTCCACGGAGTGTCCTGAAGATTGTTTTTTATGTGCATTTCCACAATGCCCACTGGTTTATCTGAGGACATGCAGTACCATACTCCATTTAAGAGTAATGAATCACAGAGTGACAGGACATTCTTATGGTATTGTGGCATGGCACAATTACACGTCAGTTCAGAGGTTAATGAGTTCTTTCCTCTGAAACCTTGCACAGGTTTCCAGAGGCATACCCCAGAGCAGTTATTTAAGGATTGCAAAACTGGGTCCTTGCGTCATTGTCAGGTCTATTTGAGATATTCCACTAGTGCCTCTTCTAAGTCTGTGTAGAAAGTCTTTCTCAGGCTACCAGATGGATTAATGGCATATTTTGACTGCTTGAAGTCTTACCGTATCTTTTTAATATGCATTCACATAATTATTTTTCTGATTGCCTAGCATCCAACTCATTTAACTCTCTGAAAGTGTATTTTCTTGGTTCTGCTAGCTGCTTATAAACTCATATTCCCATTGCTCTCCTTCCCAGGAAAAAGTGCCCAACCATGTTCCACTGGCCACCTGGCAGCACCTTGTGAAATGCTTCTACTGCAAGGACATTATTCACCAGAAAAAAGAAGGCTGGAGTTTACCCTTAGCAGCAAAGAATGGTGGATATTCTCTTCTGGTTTGGCAGGAGAAGGAAGAGCGGATGATCCAAAACTGCTGGATTGAAGTTTTGTGTAGATTTTGTAGGTGAGAAGCCCTGTGGACTCTCTTCTAACTTACAAACTCACCAGAAAACACCAAGCTCTAGCTTACCTAGTTATGTGCTACAAGAGTGTTTCTAAAGTCCAAGGATCGTGGCTTTACACCCTGGTGACTGGCAGAACCTGCACATATTAGATGACTTGTGTTTTGGTCAGATGACATCCTAGGCCCTTACCCCTCCCCGGCTTCTCGCGTTGTTCCTGTACCGTGATCCCCCAGGCAGAGGTATTCCAGGCACATCGCTGCACTTTGTAGCTGGAAAACAAAGTGACACCGCTGGGGAGGAAGCGCCTCCATGACACTTCAGCTGTACCCTTCTCTGATGGCAGCAGCTCAGGGAAACATCAGCATGAGGAGACAGTCCGGTGGCTGACAGCCTGTTACCTGCTGGCAGAAAAGCCAGGAAGCTTTGATCCCACTGGCTCATGCAGTGTGGGTGTGCAGGAACAGAGGTGAGCTGAGAGCTTTTTCCCAGGAGCTATTTCATGAGGAGCTAGCCGCTGCAGAAATAGGTGTAGAGGATGTATTGCTTTCTTATTAGATCATTATTCTGTCTGATTAGACAGGATCTGATTAAATAGATTTTATTCTGTCTGATAATGACAGAAGAGCATTTCTTTTTAACTGAATTCCTTTTCAAGCTCTGTGAGCAGTAATAAAAGAATAATTCTAAAAGAAAACTAACGGAATTGGATATTGTTATACTTAATAATAGAGATATTCTGATTTGGGGTGACTTCAGAGAGCAATTCAACTTCTGTATGTGCAATTCGTGGTTTTGGTCTACTAAGACTCTCCTAAAAATGCCTTTCATTTTTCCCTTGCATTTCATCTTCACCATTACTCTGTGTTCCTGCTTATTTCAGCCACCTCTGTTTCTCAGCAGCAATGGTTGTTTTTCTTTGACCCATCAAATTTTGTTAGCTTACTTCAGAGACATCTTTTTGAGCTGCCTCTTTTGTTTCTTTGTCTTTTTATCTATTTCTCGTAACTTCTTCATAATTTTAAAAAATAAATAAGTAAATCATTATGAGTTACACCTTTCCTTCTTCTCCCGTTCTCCCTTGCATTGTTTCGTCTTGACTTATAATGGCCTGAGTTTTGCAGTTGAGCTGTTTCTCTTTTATAAAACCTAAGATTTTGTTGTTGTGGTTGTCTCAGTTTTGCAGACTTCTCGGAGTTCCTTCATTTCCTCTACGTGGTTCTAATCTTGCTCTGACGCTTCACATGCAGATACTGCTGTTGTGAGATTATCTTGTAAATGATTCTTATATTTATACAGTTTACTGTCAGAGGAAGCTGCCATCAACACTGCTCAGATGTTTCAACAAAAAGCCCCTGCTTTGGCACAAAGATTGTCTCGTGAATCAGAAGGCTGTGTCTATTCCACGTATATCATATGGGTTTTAGAATGAGGCTATCAAGGTGAGGTGGTTGCGTGGAGGGAACCTTCTTAAACTGCAGATGCCCCATCTGTGGGCAGACACCAGGCTTTGTAAGAGTTTTTGTTACTATGACACGTTTCAAACTGTTCTAAGATTCTGGAAAGGGACTGTAATCACAGCATAACTTTTGTTTAAGTCAGTGGTTCTCAAATCTTATACTCTCTAGCCTCCTTGTGCCAGAACTTGGCTGGCAACCAGTCAAATAAGTCAAGTGTTAGGGTCATCAATAATAGACTAGAATCACAGAATCAAAGAATGATGTGGATTGGAAGCAACTTTAAAGATCATCTAGTTCCAAGCCCCATGCCATGGGCAGGGACTCCTTCCACTAGACCAGGTTACTCAAAGCCCCATCCAACCTGGCCTTGAACACTTCCAGGGATGGGGCATCCACAACTTCCCTGGGCAACCTGTGCCAGTGCCTCACCACCTTCAGAGTAAAGAATTTCTTCCTAATATCTAATCGAAATCTACCCTCTTTCAGTTTAAAATCATTACCCTTCGTCCTATCACTACACTCCCTGATAAACAGTCCCTCTCCATCTTTCCTGTAGGCCTCCTTTAGGTACTGGAATGCCACTATAAAGTCTCCCTGGAGCCTTCTCTTTTCCAGGCTGAACAACTCCAGCTCTCTCAGCCTGTCTTCATAAGAGAGGTGCTCCGGTCCTCTGATCATCTTCGTGGCCCTCCTCTGGACGCACTTTAACAGGTCCATGTATTTCTTATGTTGGGGGCTCCAGAGCTGGATGTAGTACTCCAGGTGGGGTCTCACGAGAACAGAATAGAAGGGCAGAATCACCTCCCTTGACCTGCTGGCCATGTTTCTTTTGATGCAGCCCAGGATGCGGTTGGTTTTCTGGGCTGCAAGCACACATTGCCAGCTCGCATTGAACCTCTCATCAACCAACACCCCCAAGTCCTTCTCCTCAGGCCTGCCCTCCATACATTCTCTGCCCAGCTTGTGTTTGTGCTTAGGATTGCCCAGACCCACATGCAGGACCTTGCACTTGGTCTTGTTCAAGTTCATGACGTTTGCACGAGCCCACCTCTCAAGACTGTCAAGGTTCATCTGGATGGCATCCCTTTCTTCCAGTGTGTCAAACGCTCCACACAGCTTGGTGTCGTCAGCAAACTTGCTGAGGGTTCACTCAATCCCACTGTCCATGTCACCAACAAAGATGTTGAACAGCACTGGTCCCAATACTGACCACTGAAGAACACCACTGATCACTGGTCGCCACTTGGACATCGAGCCATTGACCGCAACAGTTTGAGTGCGGCCATCCAGCCAGTTCCTTGTCCACCGAGTGGTTAATCCATCAAACCCATGTCTCTCCAGTTTAGAGACAAGGATGTCATCCGGGACAGTGCCAGATACTTTGCACAAGTCCAGGTAGATGATGACAGCTGCTCTCCCCTTATCCACCAATGCTGTAACACCGTTGTAAAAGGCCACCAAATCTGTCAGATACAATTCACCTTTAGTGAAGCCATGTTGTCTGTCACCAGTCACCTCCTTATTTTCCATGTGTCTCAGTATAGTTTCCAGGAGGATCTGCTCTGTGATCTTGCCAGGCACAGAGGGGAGACTGGCTGGCTGTAGTTCCCCAGGTCTTCCTTTATTCCCTTTTAAAAATGGGGATTATGTTTTCCCTTTTCCAGTCAGTTGGAGCTTCACCAGACTGCCATGGCTTCTCAAACATGATGGATAATGGCTTAGCAAGTTCATCCGTCAGTTCCCTCAGGACCTGCAGATGAATCTCATCAGGTCCCATGGACTCGTGCACCTTCAGGTTCCTCAGATGGTCTCAGACCTGATCTTCTACAGCGTGTGTTTCCTCATTCTCTCAGTCCCTGCCTTTGCCTTCTGTGACTTGGGCGGTATGACTAGAGCACTTGCTGTTGAAGACCGAAGCAAAAAAGTCATTGACCACCTCAGCCTTCTCCATATCCCAGGTGACCAGGTCTCCCATTTCCTTCCAGAGAGGGTCCACACTTTCCCTAGTCTTCCTTTTATCACTGATGTACCTGTAGAAGCTTTTCTTGTTGTCCTTGATATCCCTGGCCAGATTTAATTCTATCAGGGCTTTACCTTTCCTAACCTGATCCCTGGCTGCTTGGACAATTCCTCTGTATTCCTCACAGGTTACCTGCCCTTGCTTCCACCCTCTGTAGGCTTCCTTTTTGAGTTTGAGTTTGAGTTTGTCCAGGAGCTCCTGGTTCATCCACACAGGCCTCTTGGTGTTTTTGCCTGACTTCCTCCTTGTTGGGATGCATCGCTCCTGAGCTTAGAGGAGGTGATCCTTGAATATTAACCGGCTTTCCTGGGCCCCTCTTTCCTCCAGGACTTTATCCCATACTACTCTGCCAAGCAGATCCCTGAAGAGGCCAAAGTCTGCTCTCCTGAAGTCCAGGGTAGCAAGCTTACTGTGTGCCCTCCTTGCCACCCTAAGGATATTGAACTCCACCATTTCATGGTCACTGCAGCCAAGGCTGCCCTTGAGCTTCACATTCCCCACCAGCCCCTCCTTGTTGGTAAGGAAAAGGTCCAGCATGGCACCTCTCCTTGTCGGTTTTTCTATCACTTGGAGAAGGAAGCTATTACTGACGCATTCCAGGAGCCTCCTGGATTGCTTATGCCCTGATGACTTGTCCTTCCAACAGATATCAGGGTAGTTGAAGTCCCCCATGAGGACCAGGGCTTGTGAATGTGAGGCTGCTCCTATCTCTCTATAGACAGCCTCATTCGCTCAGTCTTCCTGGTCAGGTGGCCTGTAGCAGACCCTCACTGTAACATTACCTGTTCCTGCCCTCCCTTTAATCCTGACCCGTAAGCTCTTGGTCAGGTCGTCATTCATCCCCAGGCAGAGCTCCATGCACTCCATCTGGTCCTTGACATAGAGGGCAACAGCCCCTCCTCGTTTCCCCTGCCTGTCCTTCCTGAAGCGCCGGTATCCTTCCATTCCAACACTCCAGTCACAGGAGCTGTCCTAACACAGCTCCATGATTCCAGTAAGATCATAGGCCTGCAGGTGGGCACCTTTCTGTGCCACGTGCCTGTCCTATGCTATGTGCATTTGCATAGAGGCATTTAAGTTGGGTTCTTGATGAAGCTGACTTACTGACTGGAGCGGCTGGAATTCCATTGTGCTGCTCAAGTACTAGCTCTAGTACAAGTCTAGAAACCTGGAAAAATTACACTGAACTTTCTGGTGCTCAGTTAGTTAGTTTTCCCACCCACAAACACAAAACCAGTATTTCACTAAACAGATGAAAAGAAAACAGAAAATGAGGAGATGAACCACATGCCATATGATACCAAACTTCTCCTTTACGGGAAGCAAGAGCTACTTACAAAGAGCTCTTCATTCAGCTGTTGCTGAGGAGCCACACACTAAATCCATGGTAAGTCATAAGTTGTGACCATCTGTTGTCATGCAAAAGGTGTGGCATAAATCATACAGAAATATTTTGTTCATCAGCTCATGTGCTGCCTAAAATTTTAGAAAGTTGTAACTCATCCAGTAGTAACTTTTGCTGATGTTACTCTTCCCAGGGAGAGTTAGAAGGTAAAATTTCAAGGGAAGTGGGAAGTTTGAGGTAAAAAAGACTAGCAGTTCTCAAGAGCCATTTGTCTGAAAATATATTTCTCCTTTGAAGAGTTCTAGGGGTTAGGAGGAAAGATTAGGAAGTAATTAGGAAAAGTGCCTTCTTACAGACAGATATGTTTTTAGGGTAACTGTAGAGGGTAGCAGTAGAGCTAAAGCAGGACAGTGCCTGGTGACTTATGTTGCACAGCCTGTTTACGGCACAGGCTCCACTAGCCTGTGCCCTGGCGTTTCATGCTTTCACAGCAGAGCCAGAGGACAGTGAGACCGACACCAGGAGCAGTAGATGAGTCATCTTTGTGTTCCTCATTGCGGAAAAGCCTCTTCCCGAATTAGTTTCTTCATTTGCTCCATCCACGATACACAGGCAGTCACCTGGTTAGGTTAAGCTTTGGGAAAGGAGGCTGGTATGACAATGCCAGAGAGAAAATAAAGTGTGAAGCTTGTGCAGATTGCCCCTTATTTCCAATTGCTTTTATAATTTTGGGGAGAGGACTTTTTTTTTTTCCAGTGGGTAGCCTTTTTGCATGAATCTGTTGGTTTTCATATTGCAAAATTTTAGAGGGGGTTTCCACAGAGACAGGATATGAAGATGAAAGAGGAAGAATTGCTATAGGAAGAGGTTTTATTAAAAAGTATGGCTGAAGGATTGTTTATCACATCTTTGAGTAAGCATTAGTGGTGTACTGACAGAAGATGTATCGCTGCATTTACTTAGCGTACAATACTTCTGCCAAGCAGAGTATGAAATGAAAACAGCATGTATTTTTATGCCATTGTTTAATATCATATAAAGGCTCTACCCTACCATAGTGTTTTTTTATTCTCTTGTTCGACAGATTAATTCAATTTATTGCCATGGAATATAAGAACTTACATTGTGTTTTATGCAACTATAGCATGTCTTGGGTAACACAAATCAGCCTTCCCAAGTATTCAAGAGAAATCACGAATGAAAGAATTGGCAAACAAGGCAAATGTCTTCTAGTCCATCTCATGCAGCCTTCTTTCCTCTGAAACATTCATCATCTCCCTCCTTACTTGCCAGGACCTAAAAGCAGGCAGCTACTTTCTTGTTAGCACTAAGGCAGAGCACTGAGAGCCACCATCACATCTTTCCTTGTCAGAGAGAAAATTATTTCATCTAGAGCCCAACTTTACCTTCTTCTGCTGTGTGCATGTCTGGTGCTTTACAAGCGGCATTCTCGAGCTTGTATGTTTCTACATGTACCTGTGGTTTTCTACATGTGCTTGTCCATAAATGATCATTACACATCTACTTGAAGCAGGAGAGCCTCTGCAGGTGGCGATGCCATCTCAGTCCCAAGCGGGTCAGAAACTGGGACATAAGGGGTGCGTTTGATGATCTAAAGTGGGGAGAGACAACTAAGAAGCACAAGGAAGAAGAACAAAGCTACCAAGGAGCTCATTTAACTGAGCACACAATGAATGTACTTGCTGAGAACTTCACGACCTTTGGAAGAGAAGTTCCTGACACTGGTTGGGAGCACACCAGTGGATCCAAACATGAATCCTTTCAAGAGTCCAGGTAGAAGCTGTGGAGTCTAAAGCTTCAGAATTGGGGTTGCTGAGCACACCTGATTTTGTGCTGTCAGACTTTTTCTCTTTCTTCCCTAGGACTCCCAAGAGTTTGTATTCTCTATCTGTTCAACACAAGAAATCCTCTTACAACTGAGGAACAGGTGAAGCAATTCACTGGCAGCTCCTTGCCTTGCCTTTTGTTCTTTTAAGATAATGACAGGGAGTAGATGACCATGAGCAATTACGCTCACCAGTGACAGCATTTAGAAATCACATTTTTTGCTATTAACTTGCCATTACATTGTATGGTTTCGGTGATGCAGTTCTTTCATCTTGTACAACATCAGCATCCTCCTCCTGAGCTATGGCTCCTTCCTGCCCTTTGATTGTTAGCCTGGTCACAAAGTTGTCAGCTGATGAACAAAATATCTCTGTACAATTTATGTTGCGCTCTTTGCATGACAACAGATGGTCATGACTTACCATGGATTTAGTATGTGGATCCTCACCAGCAGCTGAAAACAGTGCAGTAAAGAAGTAAGGAAGAAATTGTGGGTTTTGCTGGCCATTTGTAGCTTTGTTATTTTGGTTTTTTTAAATTCTTTTTTCATGTTTCTGTGGGTTTAGTTTTGTCAGATATTTCTTCTGTAGGCTGGGAGTGCACAAAAAGTTGGGAGAAGACACAGCCAGGACAGCTGACCTCAACTGACCAAAGGGATATTCCATACCATACGATGTCATGCTCAGTATATAAAGCTGAGGGAAAAAGAAGGAAGGGGGGACATTTGGAGTGATGGCATTTTGTCTTCTCAAATAACTGTTATGTGTGATGGAGCCCTGCTTTCCTCGAGATGGCTGAACAGCTACCTGCCGATGGGAAGCAGTGAATGAATTCCTTGCTTTGCTTTGCTTGCATGCGAGGCTTTTGCTTTACTTTTTAAACTGCCTTTATCTCAACCCATGAGTTTTCTCACTTTTACTCTTTTGATTCTCTCCACCATCCCACCAGGGGAGGAGTGAGTGACTGTGTGGTCCTGGTTGCTGGTTGGGGTTAAATGATGACAAACAGTCATTATTATAAATGCTGCCCTCCTGCAGCTTTTCTGCAATGTTTTCATCCATGTGCTTACGAAAAAAGTGATTTTCAACACAAAACTCCTTTCATAAGTTTACCCACACATGGTTCTGTTCTGTATGCCAGATAGCTGCTCCGTGACTCACTGTGGCTCTCAAACCCCAAACTGGAGTATATATGATAAAAGGCAGGAACTGTAGTGTGTTTTTATGTTTAGGATTGCAATGGAAAAAATAAAGATACAGTTGTGAAAACTGCTGTTCAGAACAAGGACACCCTGACGCATGTGGATCCTAGGCTTAGGGACTGACGCCTTCGTAGCAAAGAGCCACCCTGAAACTCAGGGTATCTGGATAGTCAGGACAAGGGATTCACGCTCAAACAGTGAAAATACAAGACCGACTGGAACTTTAACCCTGAATTCTGGACAGAGTAAGTGAAGTGAACAATTTCGTTGTTCATGGAGACACAGTTGGTCTGTCTGTATCCCACATGCACTTTGCAAGTGTGCCATCCCCACACCATTCTCCCCGCGACATCTTACAGATCACTTTCTTTAGTTCATACTTCTGTAACAGCAAAGGAAATGATCTTCATCTATTGCAGACAGGAGAATGGGGATTGTAAATTGTAACGAGCTTCCTGCTATGTACGGGTTGGGCAGGTTGAGACATCTGAGGCAAATAGCATTACTTGATCATCCTTTCTTTTTCCCCACCAAAATCTGTTAGTGCTCAGAATGCCAGTGCTTGAGTGGAGAAGAAAAAAAGAAACAGGAGGGAGGGTGTGCCTTTGTTTCCTCCTAATGTATCTGTTCCTTCCGCATGCTTACAGTGAGGGACATGCCCATCTGACAGCACCATCAACATGACCTTTCTCTATAAGCAGGCAGAAGGGACAGATGCGTCAGAAGGAAATGAAGACTTTTTTCCATTTAAGCACTGCTGTTCTGGATGCTAGCAGATATGAATTTAAAAAAGATATGCCCCTTGTGCAGTTTGCCTGTGAGTGAGCTCACACCACCCTCAGCACTGTTTAAAAGGATGTACCCGAGTTAGGGAGAAAGAGGCCGGCTGTACTATCACTCTAGTTGTGACAGCAGGTAGCACACTAGTTTTTGATGGTATGAATCCTCTTGCTCTGCCTATAGCTTTCTGTTATCAAACTAACTTAGGAAGTTGGGTGTACAAATGGGATTTTGGGTTTGTTTTGTTTGCCTGTTCTTTTCACACAGAACTTCAAGCAGAGAGCAACAATGGAAGATACATTTAGCAGTTTGATTTTCTTTCCTTCAGAATGTCTGGGGATTTTCCCAGTGTTTATTCAATGGCATTAAAAATGAATGGGATGACTAAATGGTTTACGATTTTACATATTCAGTTAACATGAAAGCAATTACTAATGTGTATAATTATCTCTAGAATTACTTGGATCATGCAAATAGCATTCAAACCAACAATTTTTAACTGTTTTCCAGGGGATGTGTCATTACATAATTCATAGTAAGAATAGTACCCTACAATTTGAGCTCAATATTATTGCCCTTTCAGTATCTACTTCTCAGATTATCCTCCTGGAGAATGATAACTTTCTATTTTAACCAGTTTTTAAAGTGCTTCCAGATCTCAGCAGGGGACTGGGTATTGAATACAGTTTATCTCTACCACTTTAATGTGAGTCTCAGATGTAACAACACTGGGATCAATGCTCAATTCATTATCCTCTGAATTAAGAGGACCATACTGAGACCAGTGAGTGGTTTGACCTCACATGACTGAGCCCTGGTCAGTGAGAGAAGGTACAGAGAAAATGGTAAGTATTAAAAAAAAAAAGAAAAAGGAGCTTAGATTAAAATGCAGGAAAGATAAATCAGTGGTGAAGGCCAAGAGGCGGAGTGTGGTTCATGGGTTAAAGAAAGTGATTGTTGGGTGGAAGGAGGAATGGGTATGAGGTATGATCTGGATGGTGCTGCAAGCACTAGAATGAAGTTCTACCTGAAGCCTTGGTGCAAAAACTGTTGTAATTTTTAATACTGTGAGAGGAAGCTGAAGCATAAGCTGCACTTCACTTTTCATACTTTCCCCCATTGCAGTGGTTAATAACAAAGGTTGTTTGGCTGTGAGGAAGAAGCACCACAGACGCAAATTTCAGCTACACCCAATTTTCTGGCAATGAGGGGGGCAGGGGTCTCACCGACAAGGGGTGTGTGGTGGGCTGGCCCAAGCCAGCAGCTGACTGCCCACACAACTGCTCTCTCAGTCCCTCCACCCCCAGCAGGACAGGGCAGAGAATAGGAAGCAAAATTTGTGAGTCGAGACACAGACGCTTTAACAGGTGAAGGAAAGAGAAAAAAGCAAACAACAAGCAGGAAATCACTTATCATCGTCCACAAGTAGGCTGATGACCAGAGAGTTTCTGAGTAACTGCCCCCAAAGAAGTCAGTCCCCTCCTTTTTTCTTCTTCTAGCTCAGTTTGCATTGCTGAGCACAACGTCGTAAGGTATGGAATATCCCTTTAGCCAGTTCAGGTGTGTCCCATCTGTGTCCCCTCCCAACATCTTGCCCACCCCCAGCCTACTCACTGCGGGGCAGAGTGGGAAAGAGACAAAGCCTTGACGTTGTGCAGGCATCAAACAATAGCCAAAACACTGTGTTTTATTATCACTGTTTTAGCCACAATTCCAGAACATGGCACTGTATGGGCTGCTATGAAGAAAGTTCACTCCATTCTAGCCAGACCCAGTGCAGCATGCAATCCCATGGTACCGAAGCAAGGCAAGCAGAGCAGGTCCAGTGACAGCCACCAGTCAGTGGTTACCAGACAACTGTGAAGGGCAACACAGCTTCAGCATCACATTAGGAAGTCAAGTCAGTGGATCAGGGTTATTTCAGCAAGGTGCACAGCCAGGCACAGGTAAAAAATGTTGGGGAAAAGTCAAGGGCAAGGCCATCAATCCATGATTTGTTACCATAGCTGAGAACATGCCTTTCCCTTTTCTGCTCCCAAACTTGCACACCATTATGCTGGACTGCTAGATTATCAGCAGACTCACAAGCAACACCAGATGACTCTGATCTCTACCAGGTAAGTCTTGGAGACACTGGTCAGTGAGAATAGGCAGTGACACAGGACTCTTTTTCAAGTAACATATTTTTTATTTAGCCACAGGAGTCCAGTAACCAGAAGGGACAAACAATGTACTTGTAGCCCCACCTACAGCTTTGCCAGTTTTCCTAAAGACTTTGGTAGATCCAAATTACCCCAATTCTTTCTGCTGGCAGAGGTGCAAATGTCTTCTCTGAAGGCCCCGCCTCTTGCCTTATTTTCCTCAAAACTCTTCTGAAGTACCAGAGTTTTATTTGAGCTTTTTCACTTTGAGGGGCCCTGGACCTCTTACCAGCTACGTATGCTGCATCCTACCTGGAGAAGGATTTGAAAAGGTGCTGGTTTGGGAGCTATTCACCCATTTCAGAATCTGACTCTCTGCATTTCATCTCTTGTTGTGTTGTATTGTATTGTACCTCTGTCTGCCATCTTCAAAAATCAGGGGCTGAGCAGACCGTATTGTATGAACAGGAGTGGACCTGGTAACACTAGAGGAAGCATCAGGGCAGGATTTTTAGAAGACTTCAGGACTTGCTGCTTGTCCCCTGGACACCTCCCACTTTTTAAAAGAGGCAGAAAGGATCTGGGAACTGTCGGTAGTTTTCAATAAAGTTCTTTCGTTCAAAGAAATGCCATCAACTTGAGGCATCACTAGCATTACTTCATAGGTGTAACTTTTTAGCCCTCCCAAATCAAGTTTTGAACTGTTTGAATCCAGGGATCATAGCACTTCTGCAGCAAAGGTTGCCAGACTAAAAGTTATGGCAACTTACAGGGCTATGAAGGAGGAAGCGTACCCTTGCGTGACTCCTGGGAGTCTGGGGTGGGAGATATCTGGCCTCAAGCTGTTGGAATACAGCAAATGAGAGTGGGGCCTTAGGCAGAAGGGTTAGAGACCTCTGCACTGAGCAGAACAGGCAGAATGCAATCATGAAAAAAACCCGTTTGCATAATGAAGATATAACAGAGATTCCCTGAGCAGATGTGATTCCCAAATAATATAATTCATCTAACGGAGAAAATATATACTCCAGCGCAAGTTTGTATACACATAGATGAGCTGATTAAACACAGTTCAGTTAGTTTATTCTAGTTTTGCTTTGTTACATGTGCAAATGGAAAAAATATGGCATCTGATAATAAATCAACAGGCAACCGAAACTGACCAGACATCAAAGGCTTTTTGAAGGCTGATAAAATATTTCCCTCTCCTGGAGAGTGGCTGATCCTTCAGTAAAGGACCAGACCCCTCGATCTGAATTCCAGATCCAGTTATGGGACCACAGTAACTTGTATTTCTCTGGCTACAATGGACCTAAGGGATAACAGCCACACATCCAGTCCTGACAGGAGAGTGACATAAGACAAAAGTTTTGAAATCTGTGTCCTGTTTTGCTCTCACTCACTCTAAATGTGTAATTACCACAATTCAGTGAGCTGTTTGTGGTTTTGGAATGAAGCAAGTAAAGGTGAAATTGTGAGAATGATAAGTGTTTTCATATCGTTTAATTTAATATACGCTTTGTATAAGTGAAGAAAAGAAGGATTCTGCTGAAATATGCTACCACTACCACAACATTTCATTCATACCGTGCTTCATGCCTTGAATACTTTTTATTTGAATAGAGTTTATGTCCTTGCTATTTAAAATCACTAGTACAAAAATCACGTAAAGGAATTTCTTCCTTCCTTATCTTCCCTTCAGTATCACAATTGCCAGAAGGAGTTGTTAGACCTTCAGAGTGGACAACTTATTGGCCCCAGTGGGCTGTAGTTACCGAGACACTTTGAGGAAAAAATAGAAAGGAATGGATACTCGTGCTGCAATTGTTAGAGAGGGACAGCTGACGAAAATCTTAATGAAGCTCCAGGGCATGACTCTCAGGTCAAAGACTAGAGTAAGACTCATGTGTCTGCCTTCAAGAGAGAAGATAAAAACCAGTAGCTTCTGAAAGATGGATCTTACTGGTTTGCAAAAGCCAAACAATGCTACAGACGTATACAGCCATGCCGAAAACTCAGCAGTCTCCCTAACTCAGCAAAGTCCTGACACAGTTTTATTTCTGCCAAAAGCCAGTATTGACACACTGCAGGTGGATTTCCTGGCAGTCCACAGTTCAGTGGGCTATTCCTGCTATGAAGCACAACATATCCAAGCAGCACATTGTTGTTAAAGCCAAAAATATTTCATTGTACGGGAGTAGTTTATGGTCTTTATCCAGGTGGCAGTTTTGGATGTAATATACTCTGAATACATGATGAGGCATAAAGCACACTAATGTTACCAAGATGAAGAAGAAACTCTTTGCCTGGGCCCTGAATTCCACATGGGAGTTGATGTCAGGCCAGTATTTCACAGCTAGTCTATACATGACGGACAACTGGATTACGGTGAGCACAGCACAAACTGCCACCAAAATCCCAACCAAGCAGTAGTTTACAATCACCATGGGCACCTCCTGTATCTCCTTGTGGAACTGAAAGCATTCGGAGGAGTGGTATGACTTAGAGGAGCCATAGTATGAGAGAAGAACAGGTGTGATCACCAGCGCTCCCACCAGCCAGACAGCAGCCACCCAGGTCGTAGTGTAGCACTTCCTAAACTCGAGTCGGAAGAGGCGTATGATGATGATAGCCACGTAAAACGCAAAGGTGGTGTACATGTGGAGGTAGATGATGGCGCTTGCTAGCTTGCAGGCGAACCTCCCAAATTTCCATTCCCGTAAAATGTAATAGCTGAGGCGGAAGGGAATGCTGAGTAGCATAAAGGTGTGCAGCACCAGGAGGCTGATGATGATAATGGTCATCACAGACTGCGATCTCCTTTGAAACAACTGATGGGACATCATGATGACCCCGAGGGTGCCACCAGCCAGGTTGATGATGTACAGGGCTATGAGAATGGTGAGGAGTCTCTCTGAGGTGTCTGGCAACATCTCATTGGAGGAACGGTTCTGCTGGGTTACACTGCTGTTAGGCATCTTTCTAAGCTCCTCTTTTGAAGGTTACTGAAAGTGAAAAATGGGAATTTTAAAAATAAACTAACTTTATTTGTTGCTTCCTTTATTGTTAACTATGGGATGTCAGATTCATGAAGGGAAGTTTTACTGAGTTGTGTTTGAAATGGTGTTATCCCATGTAGTACACAACCTTGTAACTGTTGTCATACTGTATATGACAGCAATAACCCATTCCTCTCACTGTTAAAACCATGTTTTATATAATTATGAATGAGTTTTTAATTTAATAAACTGCATTCTAGGATTATTTTTTTTCAATTATTTACCTCTAGATTCAGCCATTTGAAATAGCCAAGACACTGTCTGTTTGTAAATTATACAAATTTAATCTGCACTCATGTTACAAAGCTAAAATTGAAGGTGGGAAAAATACTGAAAAGTGGAGAGGTTGTACCTATAATTTGTGGCTACTTTATGAAGACACCTGACCATCTTTTTAGTATCTTATTGGATGGGTGCAGGAAACCCATAAGGCAGCAACAGTTTCAGTTTCTAGATGCATACAGCACAGTGAAAAATAAAGATCTGCAGATGAAAATTCAATTTCTTCTTGCTTCAGCTCCAAGTCTTTTTGCTACAAAATTTCGCCTGAGCTACTCTTCTATGAAAAGTGAAGAAAAACTAAAAATTCATTTAGGCACAACCTTCTGAAAGATATGATCCCGTTGGCACTTGTTGAACATAGTCACATACAGCTGTGTGCTTATTTAGACGTAAGGCAAAATGTGGGCTGTTCAGTTGTTTGGGCTTGCACACAGTTTTCTGTATGAGTATATGGGGATAGCATGCAGAGTACAAGCATACTTTGCTAATGAAATCTGTCCTTACCTTACAAAGAGTTTCAAAAGAACAAAGCAAGAGCTGAAAAATGGTCTCTTAAAAAAGCAGCATCTTCTCTCTCTGATTCCTTTGGAGTTTGAAATCAGCAAACTTGTTATAATCAGCAATTCTTAATTCTGTTGCACTTATCTGTAAAATGATAGACTGCAACTGCAAAACATTTACAAAGAAATTTCGTATTTATGAAGCATCAGGCAAAGCATCTTTAGAAAGCCACTGGAGTGTTGTGTCCAAGACTGATATAAACCTTACTGTTCACTCCCTTTTAAAATGCATGATCTTAGAAGCATTTAAATGGTTAAGGTTGTACATCAGCCTAGTATTCCTGAGACTGACATGAGAAATTTGCTTTCCCAGAAACTTTGCTATAAGAGAAGTTTTACAAGCTTTAGGAAGATGACTTTCTGCTCTTGACACAAATTCATTTTCCAACGTACATTGTTAATATTTGAAACTGGCTTTAAGAAGGTATAATCCTTTTGTTGTTATAAACAGCATGACTACAGCCTGGATGGCAACATTTTACATTACTCAGAAATAGATTAAGTTTTTTTCATTATTTATAGAAATAAAATACTTAAATTTTACCTTTTAATCTTTTGGGTTTGTGATTTCCCCCTTCTTTGACATTTCATGCATCCATAGCATATGACATACATAACCAATGTGAAAAAAGAGCCCCTGGTGTTACTATTTGACCGAGAACCGTTGAGGGTTTTCTCAGCCCACATACAGGAAGGCACAAGCCTTTTTTCTTGCTTCACTGCGATAGCAATCGCATACATTCAACATTTAATTTTTTTTTTTTTCATGCAGAGGGAACCACTGAAAAGCTGCTGAGCTGTCAGAGGCCATCGTTGTGCTTGGACACATAGGACTGACCCACGCGTCAGGACTACTTCTGCTCATAATTTGGTCAGTCTTAAAACTCATATGGGCAATGATTCCCTGAGCTGTATAACTACTACAAGTTATTAGGTTTTGCTACTGAGCAGGTAGGAAGTGCCACTGATCAAGTGAAGAAATACGCAGCTGAGCAGAGGATTTTTCATTATAAATGCACTTTTCCCCTGAACTTGTTTTAGGTTTGAATTATGTTTGATAATTAAGCTAAATGTGCCAGAATAACAAAGTGTTTAGCAGAGTTAACAAAAGATTTCACTCTAACATGCTATTAGATCTTCAGGAATTCAGAGATTACTCACTGTTTAAATATTATAAGCAAAATAAGCTTCAGACATACATGAAAAGCGACTTAAGAGTTCCTGCTGTTAAAAAAAGACATGCAGAGACCAGTGGCGCTTGAAGATTATGCCTGAACTGCAGGCATGAATACTGACCCCAAACCATATCATTAGTATAAGGTAGCTCTCTAAAAAGAGGAAAGCATTGAATCAGGGCTCTTCTGGAGACATTAAAAAGCAGCTTCTTAACTGTAAATTAAACAGAAAAATATCAGGCCAGTTTATACTTCAATTAGAGTTCTAGACCACAGTCAGAGTCATCAGTACTTAAACACGAAGGGGCAACACACAAGGTTTTGTGAGCAATAACATAAACCCAATGTCCAGCGGGGCTGACCTAGCATTGCTCCTGCCATCACGCAGACATACTCTGCTGTGGATGTGAGGATGATTCCCTCTGAGGGGCTTCTCTCCTATTATTAAGGACAGACATTAGGAGGAACAAGATGTGAAAGAGAACTATTAGAAGTAAATAAATACAAAGACACAAAAAACTAAGGGCGCTAAAAGTCAGAGAGAGAAACAGAAAGGGTTGTGAGGGTGAGCAAGAACCTGGAGACAGCTGCCTGCGAGACATTCTCAGGAGAAACTCTGAAAGCTTTGATGGAGCAGTTACCATCTCATCTAGACCAGCGTTCAGAACAGGAGGGAAGCCCATTTTGGAGACTGCACATGCTCGTAGGCTTGGGGTAAGAGAAATGTGCAATTGCTCCAGCAGAGAGAGCACAGAAGGAAAACAGCTACATGAATAATGGTACTCACCAGGTGTGGTTCCAGCATCACTTAATCCCACATAAGGACAGCCTGCTGCCTGATGTGGCAGCAATGGTGTTTGGATGGCAAAACGATCAGCTGGTTCTGCTGATTACGCACAGGAAGGTAGGGAACAGCCTGGGTGTCAGACACCCATAGTTTCGATGGGTTAGAGTGATCACGTAACTACATCCACAGCCTCTGGGTAAAGCAGGGAAATGCCTGCAGCCTTGTGCTCTGTCCACAGGACCTGAAGTGATCCACAAAGCTTGAACCACCAAGTAATAATGCAGAAGAGACAGGAAGAAATTGCATTCCTGAAATGGCTGCTATGTGACAGCTGGCACTTCAGACAGAGACGAAGCAGACTATGAGATCGAGAGCTTTGCACACTGTTACCTCGTTGAGTCCAGTCTGTGCTCTTTGGATGTAAAGCGATGCCAAAAACCCTGCAAAGGTGTTGCCTCTTGTCACCTTGGGGAGAGCACTGTTGGCTGGCACCAAAACTGCTGGGGGGTAAGAAACTGAACTTCTCAATTGATGCTTCATACCTCCGAGTCACTTCGTCCTTGAAATGTTCACTGAAGGTTGTGCGTTGAAGTTGCTCTGTGTGGTAGCCTTTCCTCTTCACGTTCGTCTGTTAAAAAAAAATAAAAAAAATCACTCAATTCAACTCTGTAATCTAGGTCTTAAGTTTTAGGTTAATTTCTCACTTAAGTACAAAAGGAAATTAAGTCACATCTGCCTGTTCAAATGAACTTTCAGATCTTGCTTTTGCTTCTTACTTTGTCAGCACATAGTTTGCCTTGGCCCGTGGTGAGAATAAAGGTTGAAAGAGAAATGCATACATACACATCAGAGATCCAGGTCAAGGCTAGCATCACAATAGATTTTAAGGAAGTAAAGAACTGGGCATGTCTGCTTCAACATTGGGGAAAACACAAGACAAAGAAAAAAGGTGAAAGTTTAAATTATTAGGAAGAGAAAATGAAACAGGAGAAGAAGCAATAGTTGAAAGAAGAGGAACAAGGCCTGTTGGATGTTCAGAGTTGGGATGAGTCTCTGTGGAAGTGTCACTGACTGTGCCTATGCATGGGTGTAGCAGAGTTCCTTTAAGCAGGGGCTAGATCTGCAGTAAAATTCTAACTTCTTGCTTTAATTTCATTTCTGCACAATTTCCTCTGCTTTCTGTGCCACTTTGTAAGGAAATGGTTTATTGGTCAGTATAATAGCAACCAAGGTTTCACATACAAGCTTGATAAATTTCAATTATTTATTAATATTAAACTCTCTATTTCTAGTTACTTAAAAGAACTGAGCTACATATAGGCCAGAGTCATAAACAACAGTAAGATAGGGAATACCTGCGTTACGTTCCAACATACTGCTTTTTCTGTGATTGCAGATGCAATCACAGTTCTTGCTGTCTCACTCCCACTCTGTTAGACATGAGTCACAGGTACTGGAAAGTGAGCAAATAATACTCCATGGTTAGAGAATCTGCAGAATAATCTCTTTAACTTGCCAATCCCACCCACCCATGCAGCATGAAGCATTTAATAACTTCAGCCAGTAAATGGCCAACAAGTTTAGCAGGAGATTTGAGATTCTTGGACTAATCTTCTACTTATTTGGTTGCAGATTTGCTGAGAGGTTTCTCAGGCTTTCTTTGTCACGTGGAAGAGACTATCTGGCTTCTCTGTTTCTTAGAAATAATAATATATAGTTGCCTCAGCTATGGCTATGTAATATGCCTCAAAAGGAGACCCTATGCTTTAGAATCATAGAATCATAGACTCATAGAATAGTTTGGGTTGGAAGGAATCTTTAAAGGTCAACTAGTCCAACCTCCCTGCAATAAGCAGGGACATCTTCAACAAGATCAGGTTGTTCAGAGCTCCATTCAACCTGACCTTGAATGTTTCCAGGGATGGGGCATCTACCACCTCTCTGGGCATCCTGTGCCAGTGTTTCACCACCCTCATTAATAATTTCTTCCTTATATCTAGTTTAAATCTCACCTCTTTTAGTTTAAAGCCATTATCCCTTGTCCTATTGCAATAGGCCCTGCTAAAAAGTTTGTCCCCCTCTTTCCTGTACACCCCTTTTAAGTACTGGAAGGCAGCAATAAGGTCTCCATGGAGTCTTCTCTTCTCCAGGCTGAACAACCCCAACTCTCTCAGCCTGTCCTCATAGCAGAAGTGCTCCACCCTTCTGATCATTTTTGTGGCCCTCCTCTAGACCTGCTACAACAGGTCCATGTCTTTCCTGTGCTGAGGGCCCTAGAGCTGGATGCAGTACTCCAGGTGGAGTCTCACCAGAGTGGAGCAGAGGGGTAGAATCACCTCCCTCAACCTGCTGCCCACACTTCTTTTGATGCAGCCCAGGATACAGTTGGCTTTCTGGCCTGTGAGCGCACATTGTTGGCTCGTGTCCAGCTTTTCATTCACCAGTACCTCCAAGTCCTTCTCTTCAGGGCTGCTCCCAAACCCTTCATGCCCCAGCTCATATGGATACCAGGGGCTACCCCAACCCAGGTGCAGGACCCTGCACTTGGCCGGGTTGGACCTCATGAGGTTCACATGGGCCCACTTCTCAAGCCTGTCCAGATCCCTTTGGATGGCACCCTGTCCTTCAGGTGTGTCAACCACATCACTCAGCCTGGTGTTGTCGGCAAACTTGCTGAGGGTGCACTCGATCCCTCTGTCCACGTTATTGATGAAGATATTGATACTGGTCCCAATACGGACTCCTGAGTGACACCACTTGTCACTGATTTCCATACGGACATTGAACTGCTGACCACTACCCTCTGGATGCAACCATCCAACCAATTCCTCATCCACTGAACAGACTAGCCATCAAATCCATACCTCGCCAATTTAGAGAGAAGGATGTTGTAGGGGACTGTGTCAAAGGCCTTACAGAAGTCCAGATAGATGACATCCATAGCTCTTCCCTTGCCCACTGAGGTAATCACTTCATCATAGAAGGCCACTAGGTTGGTCAGGCAGGACTTGACCTTGGTGAAGCCATGCTGGCTGTCTCAAATCACCTCCCTGTCCTCCATATGCCTTAGTAAAGCTTCAAGGAGGATCTGTTCCATGACCATTCCGTGATTCTGTGATATCTTCCCAGGCACAGAGGTGAGGCTGACAGGTTGGTAGTTCCCAGGGTCCACCTTTCTACCCTTTTTAAAAATGAGTGCAATATTTCTGTTTTTCTAGTCACTGGGGACTTTACCTGACTGCCATGAATTTTCAAATATCACAGAGAGTGGCTTGGCAACTACATCAGCCAATTCCCCCAGGACTCTGGTATGCATCTCATCAGGTCCCATAGACTTCTTCTGTATGTTCAGGTCCCTCAGGTGGTCACGAACCTAATCTTATGTTACAGTGGGAGGGACTTTGCTCCCCCAGTCCCTGCCTCGCAGTCCATCCACTCCAGAGGTGTGGGGAGAGAGGTTGCCAGTGAAGACTGAGGTAAAGAAGATGTTGGATACCTGAGCTTTCTCCTCGTCCCTTGTTACAAGTTTGCCGGTCTTGCTCATTGGGGGAGTATGCTTTCTTTGACCCTCCTTTTCTGGTTGACATACCTGTAGAAGACCTTATTGTTCTTTGCATCCATTGCCAAGTTCAGCTCCAGCTGCACCTTGGCCTTCCTGACCCCATCCTTACACAACCAGGCAGCATCCCTCTACTCTTCTGTCCCTTCTTCCACTGCCTGTGCATCTCTATCCTGTCCTTTAGTTTGACCAGCAGGTCTTTACTCAGCCATGCCGGTCTCCTGCCTTCCTTTCCTGATTTCTTACACCTGGGGATTGAGAGCTCTTGTGCCGTAAGGAAAGCAACCTTAAAGATCTACCAGCTCTGTTCTGCTCCCTTGCCTCTGAGGGCAGTTTCCCAGGGGCTCCTATTGACTAAGTCCTTGAAAAAGCTGGAATTTTGCTTTCCTAAAATTCAAGGTCCTGACTTTACTCTTCCCCTGACACATATCCCTCAGGACTGCAAACTACACCAGTGCATGATCACTGCAGCCCAGGCTGTCTCCAATCTTGACGTCACCAATTAGCTCACTTGTGTTGGTGACCATCGGATCCAGTATCGCATCCCTTCTTGTGGGGCTGTCAATTACCCAGCTTAAGAAATTATCTTTGATGAACTCCAGAAGTCTCCTGAATTGCCTACAGCTCGCCGTGCTACTTTTCCAGCAGATGTCAGGGTGGCTGAAGTCCCCCACCAGGACAAGAGCCTGTGAGTGTGATGCCTCTTGTAGCTAGAGTAAGAAGGCTTCATCAATAGGCTCCCCTTGATCAGGCGGCCTGTAGTAGACAGCAACCACAAGGCTCCCTATGTTGCCTCGGTCTCTTATTCTTACCCACAGGCTTTCAACCTCATGGCTCATGGCTATTCTTCAGAGACAGCTCTTCACACTCTATCCATTTCTTGATGTAGAGGGCAATGCCTCTGCCCCTCCTTCCTTGCCTGTCCCTTCTGTAGCTACCAGTAGCTACACTCCAGTCATGGGATTCGCCCCACCAGGTTTCAGTAATGGCAACTAGGTTGTAGCTTTCCAGCAGCACGGTGGCTTCCAGCTCCTTCTGTTTATTGCCTATGTGCCTGCATTGGTGTAGAGGCTCTTCAGCTGGGCTGTCAGCCGTGTCACCTTCTTAGAGGAACAGAAGGTGGAGGAACACAACAGAGGAACAGAAGAGGAACTTTAAATAAGCGGAAGTAATATATCATGGATTTCTGTGGGGGAATTTGGCAGAGTATATGATAGGCAGGCTATGACTTGCCTTTTGAAACAAAATTGTTATTTCTTGGGTTTGGTGCAAGGAGATGAGATTTATTATTATAAGTTCAGGAACTTGTCATTACTCTCCTGTGCTGGTACGTACCAGTTTAGTAGTAAGTTAGAAGATTTATGAAATAGTTATGTCCTACTATTTGGTCTAGTCGCCCTCCAACACCTGTAGAAGCAATTAAAGATGTTGCTGCTTTAGGTTATTCCAGAAAATTGATAATGCAGTCTTTAAAGCGCCACTGTACTTGCGAACAGCTGCAGAGAATCACATGTAAGTCAACGATCTGGCACTGAGAGCATAACCTTTTCCTGGTCCCAAATGCTTTCCTTTCTGCTTGAACGCGCTGCCACCCATCCTCCTTGTCAAACATAATTCCCTTTGTTTTCAGTCTCACAGCCTTTCTCAGAAGTCTGTGTTTCTAGGGATAGCCCCACACAATGCTGCTTTGCCCTATTTCTTGTGTTATTCTGCTTGATAAACACAGTCACAGCCACAGAGCCCAAATTCTTCTTTGATGATACTAATATGCAGAATCAACAGGCCTCTGCAGGAATTCGGTCCCTGCAACAAATGTTTGCTTGACACAGAGTTAGGCAAGGCATAATGTTTATAAAACTAAAAAGCAATTGGAAAGAAAACACGTAAACCAATTAACTTCTGCAAGAAAGCAGAGATCTTCGTTGCACTTATAGCAGTTTTCAACGAGTTACAAGCATGGAGGGTGCCCAAAACACAGAGGTGGTGCTTTCAAGGTGGGGTGGGAAGGTTGGTTTTGAGGTTGTTTTTTGGTTTTGGGTCATTTTTCCAAATTCCCATTGATCTTAAACTCCCAGACATCGTGCAACTGCGTGTTTGTGACTGTCTCCCACAAAAATGAACCTTACCTTTACTGCAGAACGTTACCCATTTTTCTGGAAGAAAGGCAAGTGCTCATGTTCAGGATGGAGTTGCAGAGAGCACACTAGAAGACAGGGACTAGGACTCTGAAAATAAAAAAATGTTTCCATTTGTCAGGAAATTAGTTTATAATTTGATGACTCTGGTATCTAGAGGCCTGTCACTCAGTTTCGTCAAAACACACATCCCAAAAAGCACATCTACTAGAAAAACAATGACAAGAGGATTTTGAACTATTGAGCACCTGAAGTATCAGATATCAGCTCTCCAGAACCCAAACCCATGAGCAAATCAGAAAAAATGGATTAGCATTTACCCTTATGGAGGGGAAAGAATCAATATCCATAGTGTGAATTTTGAGATGGAAAAGAAATTAAATATCAGTATGAAACAGAAGACCTAGAGCATCTCCAATAGATAGTGGTAATATTTCATGCTGTTCTCAGTGGTAGAAACTGGACTGGTTGCAAAAGTAGAAGATTTTTTTAGTTCCTATCACTAGACAGAGATTTGAATACAAGATCTATGCTGCAGGCTACCAGCCTTTTCTGATTTAATTTCCTGTGGGATTTCCAAAGACGTCTAGAGAAGCAAGAGTGAGTTTGAAATTTGAATATTTCAGCTAGTGGATTCCACCACAGAAGCTGCTTCCTTCAAGTCCCTGGAAGAAAAGACAGGGCCCAGGTTTGGAAAACCTGCAGTGAGGTAAATCCACACACAGAGAAAACTCCAAAGCTGAGGCCATTTGTGCCTAAGTCCTGTATTTAAAAAAACTGACTCTCTTACCCTCAGAGTGCCTTGTCCAGAGCATGGTACCATTTGCAGAAGAAAATACAACAGAGAAAAGAGCAGATCTGCAACACTCAATGATAGAAGTGGTTTAGGAAGCAAAGCGTTGTGCAGACAAGAAGGGATCTGAAGGGATTTAAAAAGACGCTCGTTGTGTATTTAAAGTATACCTTCTCTCTGCCCTGCCTTGGAAAAGGTTCTGTTGACTTCTTCAGCAATGCCAGTAGCAACCAGGAATGAACCTATGGGCTGGCCAATCCATCACCCATGGTAAGACCAGCAGTTCCAGCAGACCCATACATTTCTCAGGGCAGAGTTGTCATTTTATATTCTAATCACAAATATCGCTGGCATTGTCAGATCTGGAAATTCAATGGTTTAACAAAAGACTGCCAAATTTACCCAAAAAAATAGCACCTCTACTGCGCTCTCTGTGATTACACTGTCTGTAGGCCTCGGGTTTCTTTTGGGTCCAAAGCACCCAGTTGTTCCTCTTTTGAGAAGGAGGTTGCAGACCTCTTAAATGACAACAGTGATTACCCCAGCTGCTCTGACTTATATCCAGGCCAGCACTTCCGCTCCTTCTAGTTCTACGATAATGATAAGTAGTGACCACAGCTTCCTTACAGAAGGGTATTTCTCTGCAGGAAACAAAAAACGGCCTTTAAGAGGAAAGACATTTAAACGAACAAAGCAGACTCTATGCTTATTTAGGCCTTACCCAGGTTTGCTATTTGCTGAACTGTGAGGAACCATTACTTGACAGCATGTCCCAAAGCAACTCAGAAAGGCTTTTTGCTCACTATATCGGATAATATCTTTAAAATTATATGTATTGTATGTATTACTAAATAATTCAGCCACATTCAGCATTTGGAAGATGAAATAACAATGTAATTTCTGTTGCCTTTTTGCTAATTGGGAAATCGCTGTGCTTCCATTATACGTGCTGTTTGCAGGAATGAAATAAAATGAATGCCATGCCGTATGTCTGTTTATATCCCATAGTCTCAACACATGGCAAAGAGAATACGTACAACCAATCAAAATGCTCTCGTACTAAAATGATCATGATCCTAAGCATCATCAAACTGTCTACATCGATTCATTCAATAGCTTTCACTGTTTCTTTGTTTTCTCAGTTCAAGGATTTGAGCAATTACTGTAATTGTAAGAACATCTCTACCCTAAAGCATAGATGGGCCATGCAGCTAATTAACATACTTCAAGCTAACTCTATGAAAATGAAATATGTGATAGGTTTCAAATGAACCGTTTAGCAGAGTCCTGTTGGACTTATCTTTCCATTGTAGCAAAAATAGATTGTAGAACAATAGAATGGGATGGAGGGGAACATTTAAAATGAAGTGATTAACTTAATTGCTTTTCTTTCAACCACCAGCAGTTCTTAGAAGTGAAGGATGGGAGAAGCCTTTGTTAATGCAGAAGACACAGGGAGGAAATTATTTCTGTATGTGCAACACGAGGTTACTTTATAAAATCTTGTACTCAACTACTGATCATTTTTGGATGACTGAAACTCAAATAAGTACAAAATGTCACAAGATTGAAGCTTGAATATTTTAATGCATCAGTTGCCAACTGAAGAGAGGAGACATGGAGAGAGGGAGTCAAGATCAGTGACCAAATCCCTCCATTCCAAATATTGTCCCACTGTAGGTAATCAGTCTTGGCTTCAGAGAGGTAGGAGAGGGCTACCTGTAAAAGGAGAAAGGGGTCTTTAGGATTCAGGAGTTACCTCCCTTTGGGGGTGGATGCAGCTCTGCTGCTGGTGCTTTTTCTCCACTTCCCATGGGAGTGTGCAGGGTTTACTGGGTGGCCAGTGTTGCTGAGCTCCAACAAGCCTCTCCTGTCTCTGCTTCTGGCTTGGAAGTCTCTGAGCAAATATGGTGGAGACGAGATTAAGAACGTGCTGCTCTTCATCCAAAAATTTGGTAGGGAAATCCAAATCCACAAAGAGCCTTAAATCCATGCAATCCAGCACAAATATAACACTTGCTAGTGACGCACTCCTTTCCCAAAGAGCAGAGGGAAAGACCAAGGCGTGTTGATGGAGAGGACAGACTTCCAGAAACACCATAGCTCTTCAGCCCAACAGGAGGAATCAAGCCTCCAAGATGCTTAGAGATTGAGGGGAATGCTAGGCCCAGAAATAGGATGTAGAAAAGTTCTTAGCATTGTATAAGACAGCTGAGAAACAGTCATCAAGTTAAAAAAGGAAAAGATAAATCAAAATAAAGCTTAGTAGCACGGCTAGGAAAAGTGAGGTTGCTGTTTCTCAGTGAAGCAAGTGAAAGAAAGGAGAACTTTCCTTCTTTCATACCCTTGTACAGCAGGAGGCAGGATTTGACAGTGCCCACGCTGGACTGCTGCAAGTCTGAGAAGGCTTCTGTGGTAGCACTCTTATGGAGGTTCATCCACAGGGTAGATATACATTCTGGCAAGAATTAAAAGGAGAAGCTGATGTTTCTTTAATCATAGATGGTGGGCTACTAACGTCCTTGCAAACCTGCCAAACTAATCTCCTATTGCACAGTGATGCTGTTGTCAGACAGCTGCTCGTAGAGACCTCCAGGACCTCAGAGGGTAAAAATCCTTCTGTAGGGAAAAGCACTCATCCGGACCATGAAATAATTGATAGAACCTGAAGTCCTTGCTCAGCTCCCATTTTAAATACCTGTGAGAAAATAAGCAATTGCAGTTCACAGAGGATGATAGAACTGGCTCAAGCCAACTCAGGTTTTATAAACCACAACACTTTTAGATTTGTTTCCTGTATACCTTTAAGATAAATAGAAGCCAAAAAAAAAACCCCAGCACAGGCGTTTCACTGCCTTATGACTACTATTTATTTCTCACTGGGAGGTCCATCCCCTGTTCGTATAAAAGTTCGTATACATGGTGGTACTGGCCTTAGCGTCCTACAGCTGCCTTCCAAGGGTGATGCTATTTCCCCATGTTTTTCACTGGCCCATGCTACATATTCGTTTCCCAAAGTGTTTTACTTGCAGAATGACTGCAGCCGCACACTCTTGCATGAGGAGATTTTCTGTGGTCCAAGTACCACACTCATTTACCTGCTCCAACCACATGTAACGTCCCTTCAGCAGCTATTTATTCAGTATAAGAAATAAGCTCAGGGGGAAGATTTTCTTTTCAAGAGGTCATACTTTTCCTTGAGGCAAATCCTGACCTCTTTGGAGATTTATTTTATTTAATCTGAGAGAGAAAAAAGCTGTCTTAAATATGATTAATAATTTGATCCAAAGTGCAAATGAAAATCAGGGAGGGAGCTTACCTACACGTTTCAAAGGTACATAGATTTACATGTTTCAATTTTACATTCTGAGTGTACAAAATAGTGCAAATAAGTTTAATAGAAATAAGTGTCTTTAAAAACATTCTATTCATCTGTAAAGCTGAAGGCCCAATTCATCTAAAAATTTGAAGTTAAGTTCCTTTGCATCAGAAGATGTAAACTCAAAAATAAATCCAGGGATTATGTCCTCAGTTCAAAGGAGGACAGTGAAAGAGGCAATTAATTATCTTGTTTCTTTTTCTTTTTCACTAAGCATGGTTTTAGGCATGACTTTCAAACCACCGTTAGCCAGTATCAATCAGCTGTTAGCTTTGAGTAGCTAAAAATAAATTGATTTAAAAGTTGCTTGTTAGATCCTCCTGATACTTGAAAATCCTCCTGATTTAAAAATGAATAAATAACACAGGTTTTTCCTGTTTGAGCCTTGGGGATTTTTTGCTTTGTATGTTCAAATTTAACAATTTGAATAAAAATAAGTTGGTATCAAAATCCAATATTATTTTCTAAACTTAATCCCCTTGGTGCAATCCAAAACAGCAATTCAAAGATTTTTACAGTCTTTTAACTTCTTCTTTAAAAATGTGGCTTAAATTTGGAAGTGTGGTGGGTTGACCCTGGCTGGCGGCTAAGCCCCCATCCAATTGTTCACTCAGTCCCCCCAGATGGATGGAGGAGAGAATTGGAAAGGCACAAGAGAGAAGAAAATTTGTGGGTCAAGATAAAGACGGTTTAATAAGTGAAGGGGGGAAGAAAAAGGAAAAAAAAATTAATTAAGCGGTGCAAAAGCAACTGTCACTCACGACCAGCAGATTGATGCCCAATCAGTCTCTGAATATGGCTAATTTGAAATAAGCCCGTGTGTGTCGCCCCCCCCAGTATGATTGTTATCTGGTATGGAATATCCCTTTGGTGGGTTCAGGTCAGCTGTCCCAGCTGCATCTCCTCCCCACCTCTTGCCCACCCCCAGCCCACTGGCTAGAGGGGTAGAGTGAAAAGCAGAGAAGGCTTTGGCACTATTCAAGCAAGGCTCAGCAAGAGCTAAAGAACCCTGTGTTATCACCAACTCTGTTTTGGTCACTAATCTAAAACACAGCCCCATACAGGCTGCTATGAAGAAAATTAACTCCATCCCAGCCAGAGCCAGCAGAGAAAAGAAAAATGTAGTTTTGAAGCAAACAGTTGAAATATTCTGAAAATGTTAAGAAAATATGAATCTTTTCAAACTGAAAACTTTTGTTTGGAAAAATTTAAAAACAAAAAAAAATGTATGTTCAGAAAACTTTTCTGGAATATGGATTATTCCAGAAAAAAAATCTTTCTAGGGTGCAATTTTCATCTGAATGGACCATACTTGCTTAAGTCATAAGGACCATGCTTACTTAATATTTTCCCAAAAGCATCTGTCCCTAGTAGCAAAAACCCCTTTTACTGTTTGTAGAGGAAGGCAAGGGCAGCGTGGGGTGAGTTGTAAAGGTGTCAGCCGCTGTCAGATGGGGCATATCAGGTGACTGAGGACCTCAGGTGTGAGGGTCAAACGAGGGACTGAAAGTCCACAGAAGAGGAGCTGGCAGGAACAAGTGGCAGTCAGGGAGGAGCAAAGCTCCTCGGTGCTGGATCTGATACCCTTCAACATCGTCACCACCACCTGTCTAACAGGGCAGAGCTTTGTGGAGACCACCTAACTGGGGGAGAGCAGTAATACGCTGGAGGGCAGGACTACCGTTCAGAGGGACCTCAGCAGACTCAGGGAGTAGGCCAGCAGAAATCTTACGAGGACGTTAATGATGATTTGAGAGTGGTGCAGCTGTGGGGCAGGAGCACAGAGGAGGTGTTTGGATTCTCCGTCCTTAAAGATTTTCAAAACACAGCTAGACGCGATGCTGGGCAACCTCATCTAACTTTGAATTTAGCCATGCTTTGAGCAGGGGAGAGGACTAGATGACCTTGAGAGATCTCTTACGATCTATTTTTTCCTGTGATTCTGTTATTTTAATTCATCTTCATACCGCAGAGGTGAACCTCGCTTCCACATCTGTACTTTGTGTTTACAGCCTTGTGAAAGTTCAAGTTACTAAATCTGGTTACTAAACATAGTAACTAACTTGCAGCAGTTATTAACAGGGAACATTTAGTAATACAAATCTAAATTACCATTTGCGCTTACACACATTCTGACCTGCAGAATAAGATTTTGTCCTTGCTAATATTTTAACAGAAATACTCCTTGACATTAAAATACATGAAACCACTCTGGTCCAACATAATTATTATTTTTTTCATTTTCACTTCACCAGTAACTGCGGTGGTTCCACACTCCTACACGCTTTTGTAAAAGGTGTTGTTATGGTGATGTATTTCATATGCTGTATTTTTCCATATCCCTCTGTTCCCACGTTTTTGTGTGTCCCTTGTATAGTTAAATATGCCCAGGAGTGACCGGCTTGGGGTATTTAACCACGGAACAGCTGAGATTTTTCTTGCAGATTCATTTTTGTCTCACAGCTCGGTTTTACTTATTTGTCTATGAACTAACTGCTTACTGTCTAATTTCACTTGCTGTTTTTCATCTGTTCTTGTAATTTTGCTGCTTCCTGTACTCCCCATTCATTGGGGTGAAAAGTTTGCTGGTGGTGTTTGCCAGCCTTGTTTATCCTCCACACCCCACTGCTGCATTACAAAGAGCTCCATCTCTCCTAAAGCACCTGAGAAGGTTCAGCCTTTCAAATTGCTGAATCGACTGAACATTAATACTGCTCCAGGAAAGAGGCACCAGCTTGGGAAAGAGGCACCAGCTTGGGTTTGCCGTCTGCTGTTAGCGGTGGACAGAATAAGAACTCCATGTGTGATTATTTTTTGTTATTTTATTTGTGATTAAGTTTGCAGGTTGATTATTGTTGAGACAAAGTAAAATGCATGAAAGTGTGCAATATCCACTCAGCAGCCCTGGAAGTAGCATATTCTTGAATACCAGAGCAGTGCTACAGTAAATTGCCTCTTTATTTATTACAAGATTGCACTGAGGGGAGATAACAGTAGAGCTAATGACATTGTGCATATATATGGGTTACATTAGTAATGAGAAAGAGCTGCGCCAATTAACTCTGCTTCCTAATGAAATTAAATTAATGCAGTAAAAGACATTTATAATACAGTCAATGCAAACCCAAAGTATATCAGTTTCTAATTCCTTCACCATGGCAGGGTGACATAAACAATATCACGATTATGTATTATCATTGAACAGTAATCATTGACAGGGAGGAAGGGGGATTTAGTGTTTGTAGGCTGAGGTTGTTCCAGTTTCCACCAAAGAAAACAATAGCTTTCTTCCCTCACCCCTTCCTCTCCTCCAGACATACAGACTGGTAAATTAGTGAACTATTATTTCTCACTTTTTAAGGTAATTTTTGAAAAATAACTTAATACATTAATTTGAACATGTAAATTCCTCAAAAACAATGTAAGCTCAAAATGTAAGGTTGAGTAGAAGATATAAAGCAGCATTTTTTTCCTGCTGAGCTCACAATTATTTTCACAATTGAGACCATGGTGACAAGGGCTGCTGACACTTCCATTTTGCCCTGTAACATTTCAGTCAACTTGATTGCTGGTCCATCTTGGGGACAGTCACATCGTTTCCATTGTTGCCAGCTGGATGTTGACTTGGCCATGCCTTCTCATCTCAGATGTCAACCCCCGTCATTCTACCTGGCCAGCCTGATCTGTCCATGCTCCATCGTCCTGCTGGTGAAAACAGAGGTCAGTTTTGGAGTCTGGGGTAACTAGTGGTTGTCCGCTAGCCATGGACTCTGGTGGCAAAAAGCCATGTGTCTGCACGGTCTGTGTGGGTGAAGGCTTCTGAGGATGTGGGTGAATTTCACCTGATGGAGACACAGGTGCAGGCTCTGTTGCAGCCTCAGCTCTAGTGGCACTACCCTTGGGGCCCTCTGGAGCTGCATGGGCTGTGGGGACAGGTGATGCAGCAGAGGCGGTCAGCACAGAGACCAGGTCCTCCTCAGTCATTAGGCAGCTGATGATATTTGATGGAAGAGAGGCTGAGGTGAGCTCACACATGGGATCTGTTCCAAACAGAGCTGAGTATGGTGCAAGTTTATTCCTGAGTGGTGAGCTGAATTCTTAGCATACTGCACAAAGCATATTCCCATAGACCAGTCCTACAAATTATTGTCTGCCATCTGCTCCATGAGCATCTCCTTAATATTGCTGTTTGGATGCTCTGCTAGTTCTTAGCTTTGAGAGTGTCCTGGTTTTCCATGCGCCAAGCTGAGCTGAGGCCACAAATACTTTAGTTCTTGCATGACTTGAGTAATGAATTCTGTTCCTTCATGTTCCTGCAATACAACAGGGCCTCCAAAAGTGAGAAAGATGTCAAGAAGCTATAGAGCCACCTCAGCTGCTTTTTTTGACCTAAGTGGATGGAGAACACAAAATTTGGTGATGTAGTCCTGGTACACCATTATCCACTTCAAGCTGCCTAGACACACAGACTGCATATTGATAAAGTCAATACATTGACACATCAGTTGAATAGTTCCTGTGCTAAGTGCTCCTTGTTCAGAACAGACCAGCCAGCAAACGGTTCCAAGTGGTGCCTTCTTTTTTCTTGGCACACTACACTGAAGGATTTGAAGTGCTCAACAGCATCTCTGGCGATGTTCGCATACTTAGGCAAGTGTTTCATGACACGGTCATGGCCACCATGGCCAGTAGCCATACATGTGTTTTTGGTGATATCATACATATCCTCCATGCTCACATAACTTGTGGGTGATTCCTCTTTTGTCTGCCTGGTCTTAATCAGCATCTCGGTGTCTCCACATTGTAGAATTTAATATCTGAAATGAGGGAAATAGCAAGCAGTTTATGAGCCATAATGTTGTGTATCTAAATGGGGAAAGCAGTAATGTACACACTTAGAGTTTAAAAAAAACATGGAAAGAGTAGATTCTGCATACTTACTTTGTAAGCAGATAGTATTCATATCTTGATTTTGAATTGGGATTTTGTTTTGCTTTCTTTATTTCAGCAATAGTCGCACAATACTCTGCCGTTGGGATCATGTACTTGGAGCATTTCTTGTGCTTTTTGTATAGTTCTTCTCTAAATTTAACTTCAAAGTCCTGAGGCATCTTCAGGAATGATTACTTAGCAAGAAGAGAAACCTGATTCAGCTCCTTCCTTTTATGTACAACTGTTCTTGCACCAATTTCTCACGTATGCTACAGTCATATTGTGAAACGAGTCATTTTGTAAAATGACTAAAATCTTCAGCCATTTCTCAAAATGACTTCCAGTTACTTCGCAAAATGACAGAAAATCAAACTCAGGTATTATGCAAAATTTCTAATCTCTGCCTCTGACCAAGCAGATGACGGTAACTGGAAATTCCCCCTTCCTCTACAGATCGTCTCCTGCATGTCAGCAGTTCCTCGTCACTGCCCCTGGCATCCCCAGTCACAGGAGCCACTTGGCTACATTTCGGATGCTGCTCTCTCCTTGTCTACACTTTTGTTGTCAGGAGCTATTCAGGCTCTTCTCCTTCTGTGGCGTTGCCTGGCAGCACCTCCACCCCTCCTCAGCCCTCCTGGGAGAAGCGAGCAGGGAGAGTGCCCAGGAGGGTGGGAGAGAGCAAGAAGCCGATGAGGGGCAAAGCAGGGGGAGGCTGGAGGGAGCAGCAACCGGTCCTCCCTGCAAGCCCTGTTGGCACCCTTGCTGGAAGCATCACCCCTGTCACCGCCTGGCAGGGCAACTCCTGCCGGTGTTAACTGAGACTTCATTCTTGGAGGGCAGAGGCAGATTTTCTCTGCCAGGCACTAACTTTCACAAAGCAAGATGAGTGGCAGGTGTAAAGTTTGCATAGACAGTCCCATAAAAAGCATGACTTGGTGCTGGGTACATCACCAACTTAAAGCATGGAATTACGACCCCCTAATTCTGGTCATTATCACCCTGAGTTAGCATTAACATCATTAGCATCAATTTTTATTTGGAAAAAAACCCACTGTCTAGTATTTTTTGTAATGCTATGGTGCAGGGTATTGCAAATATGTACATTTTTACAAGAATTAAACAATTTATGATTTTAACGCATACATGAACAAGATTGGTTAAGCTGTATGGTCAGGAGGTACTGTTTGGAAACGTTTTATTTTTTGAAAGTCTTGCCAAATTCAGATACAAAATGCTTTTCATTTATATGCATATTTGCAGGAAGGACTTGCTTAACTTTTTCAGCATATAGTCATTTTGTTTGTTAACAACTTTATTACAACAGAAGGGTTATAATATAGTGTTACAAAGGTACGCAGTGCCTACAGAACACATGCAAGTTATTTTCTTCCACCAACAATGTTGCTATAGGAGGAAACAAAAATGTGCCATTTTCCATCTTCTCTGCTGCCACAAGGAAAAAACTGATTTGCTCTTGCAGTTCTAAAACTAAATCTGGATCAGAGCAGTTTATTGCTTTCTTAATGACACATAATTAACCACTAGTGAACTACACATTCAGGTTGAATCCTTCCATGTTATGAAAGTCTCCGTAGTTCCCCTGGTAGTCATCTTTCTCTTTATTGTGATCCTTTTGGGGCAAACACCTTCTCAGACAGATTTGTCTCAGATCTGCACACACTGCTAGCTCTCACATTTCTATCTTAACAGCTGTTGTGATTCAGGCTATTGGCCCAGGGTAGGCCATGAGAGCACCCCCACATCTCACTTGTGTTATGAACTGCAGTGATTTCCAACTTATGGTGTTATATAGCATTACTTAGACTCTGACCTGAAAATACTTTCTCATGATCAGACCTCCAGAGAGATATCGAGGAGCTTGAAGCAAGAAGGAAGACAAGGAAGAAAGACTATAGAAGTAACCACCTATAAAGTAACCTATAAAGAAACCATCTTTGGTGGGACCAAAAGCAACAAGCATAGCAGTAAGATTGTACAGGTACAGCAAAATCAACCAATTGTTATTTGATTGCTGTCTGATGAGCAAGAGGTGTTGAAGATAAAGTACAAAGGAATGGGAAGAACCTGAAGTATGAAAAGGTGGACTTCAACAGCATCATGAGGAGAGACTGTCACTGGAAATCAATCAGCTGATAACCTCTAATTTGCCAAATGATTAAAGTATTATTCCACTGCCTCTAGATGAAAGAATGTGACCTTATGCAGACTGCAAGAAGAAAAAAAGATAAATTAGCCATTGCTGTCTTGGGTTACAGCAGTAAGATTGATACTCTTTTTGGGGAATAGGTGTAAAGCAGCTGAGCTATGAAAGCCTGACTGTCTTTAGCAGAATTATTTTGCTGAATTTTTGCTCTTTTAAGTGGAATTCAATTCTGTCTTCAGAGGTAGCAACTCACAATGCCTTACTGAGATACCATAAGCTTTTTAGCTACATCAGATTTATTAGCTTTTTCCATTCCTCTAATCCAAACATTAACATTTTAATTTCTTCTACTAGTACAGGGTACTAAATTTATAGAATGGATTTGAAGCTAAAGATACCGTGAGTAATTAGTTATAAACTTCAGAATTGCATATAATCAACATAGGAGAAAAAAGTCATTGTTAACGTGGAGACCTAGAATATTTGACCTTGTAAGAGAGGACAACTGCTGTCTGAGTGATCTAAGTAAAATCCAGCACTGTTAAGGACTTTTTTTTAATTGAACAATTCTGTAAATAAAAATACATGCTTTTGTTTGAACTTACAATGTTCATTTCAGTAACAATGTGTAATTTTTGTTGTTAGAGACATTTTCATAATGTGGGAAAGAGAACAAAACTCTTTGCTGCAATGATACCATCTCTAAAAGGTGATTTTGAGAAAAACTTTAAAGAAATAAATATTTATTGCTGGTTTGTTTTTAAAGAGTTGATTTAAGTGCTCAATTCACTTAGAAAGTGCACTTGTCTTTACAGTGAAGAAACAGACCTACTCAGGTGGAACAATAGCTTCCCTGATTCTTATGAGAGCTTGTGGGAAACAAATAAGAAATATATAGAGATCCTTACATTTCAAAAATCTGTACCTCATTCCATAACAACTTGCTTTTCTATTTGTGTTTCTACATACTTTGCAAATTCTCTCGAGCTTCCTCCTAGTGCCTTTGACTTCACAAACCTTGATGTAAAAACAGTAAGACAGAAGACCCCATGCCCTTTCCTCCCTCTCTTCCAGGTACATCTGCAACTCACTAGGTAGTGTGGCAAGGAAATCCCACAGGTATTCCAGCAGTTTGAAGCTGTGACACTGGAGGTGATTCACCCCATTATTTCGGGTGCAGAGCCCCACGTGAGTTTGCTGCACTGTTTCCAAGGCCACCCCTGACTTGCTGAGGAGGGGGTTTCCCATGCCTGTCCAGCACCGTGCTCTGCCAGGTCCAGGTCCATGTTGATGCTAGCAGCAAGACAACCTGCTGCGGAGCATGCCCATCTTTTGCTTGAAGAAGCGGCTTCCACTCAGCACGAATGACAGCAGGTCCAGAGAGCTGAGGGCAGTCAGACTCAAAAAAACTTCATTGTAGCTTTCTAACTGGCCAAACTCACTCAAGTGCTGTATGTAGTAGGCTCTGAAGAGGTGATAGGGAAGGAAGCAAATTATGATGACGCAGATGAAAATCAAGTTTTTCACCTGGGCCCAGAACTCTTGGTGCGACCAGAAGGAGGTGGAAAGTTTTCTCGCCACTTTTACCAGGATGAAAATCTGCAGGCCCAAGAGGATGCAAGTAATACAGGCGACAGCTACAATGATGGTGTAGTTCAAGGCTTTCACGCTCCCTTGCTGTAGTTCTTTGTGGAACATAAAGCATGTTGTATTGTCATATGAGCCTGAGCGTCCATACTCAACGTACAAGACTGGCACCACAAAGATCATGACGAAGACCCACACAACAGCACTTGCTGCAATGGCGTGCAACTTCCTGTAAAACTCCACCTTGATCTTCCATTGAAAGAAGATGAGCCACCGTATCACCAGCGTGACCACGTAGAATAGGAAGGTCAGGTACATGTGGATGTGCACCATGGCACTCACCATTTTGCAAAATGGCATCTTGAATACCCACTTCTTGTTGACATAGTAGTGCAGGCGGAAGGGCACCGTGAAGAGGAGGAGGCTGTGCACAACGACCAAGTTAATGATGGCTGTAGTGGTCACGGACAGCGTGTTCATCTTGACCAGCACAAACGACATTGTGATGGACCCAATCCCACCTCCAGCAAAGGCAACTGAATAGGCAGTAATCAGTATGGCACTCATGGTGGTGTTGTGAGGGAAGGCAGAGTAGGAGTCACTGCTGTTCCTGTTCTCTTCAATCATGTTCCCGAAATCTTCCTTGTACATATCCTAGAAATAAAAGAATACATAAAGGCTAAGATAAGGTAGGAATGAGAGGGCCCGCCTGAAAAACCAGCAGATCTTTCCACCTAGATCTTGCTCAAGGGATAATCCTGGAATCTCACAGCTGGCACAAGCTGTAACCAGTAGTTCTATCCAAACATCTTCCAGCCTAGAGAAAAATGGCTGAGAAGGTCAGGCAGAGAGGCCACTCTAGTCCTTAAGGTGTTGCTAGCCATACGCTTATAAACAAGCATGAGTTAGTAATATGTGGGAAGAAGAGATCCTTAGAGAAATGATAGGATTGTGTTGGTTTTGAGCTCTCTGCATTACTAGTTCTCCTCTCTTGTGAGCATCTGGACGTTTTTTCAGTGAAGATCAGAGATATTGTTTGAATTCTGCTCCTCATTCATCAGTTTGTTTATTTGCAACACAAATCTGCCCTTTCCAGAGCCAGATAATAACCATATGTTGCTCTATCAAAGCTACAAATTTTGTTTATTACTGGGTTTTGCACACGTTACAGTCAATTCCTTCTTCTCCATGGACAATTTATCTGAGTAAGGGATTAAACACCATGGATACCCAGAGTCCATGGAGATCCTGCTCAGATCCTGCCAGACCCGTAGGCAGTGCTGTCCTGGTGCTCAGGGCCATTTCACATCTAATATGTGATAAACGGGTATTACAAAATGGGCTGTTAGAAAACGTTAGGAAAGGACATCCTGGGTTAGCGCAAATAAGCCTGCCTGGCCTGAGCTGAGGCTAGATGAAAGTTAATAGTGAGTTTAATAAGTATGCTATAAATTTTTAATATATTACCATTTTAAAGAGACATTAAATATAATTCTTATAATTCTAAATGTAACTTCTGGTAGGATTTTTAAGTACTACATGCTGGTGTGGGAGGGGAAGAGTTCAGGTAGGGTGTTATCCTGAAGCATGGTTGCATCGATGAAAGTATCAAGAGAATGTCCACACTACACTCACAGGAAAGAAGCAGGGAAAATTGAACAGTGCTGGGCTCAGCACTGTCCTAGTTATACTGCTACTGCTACCTGAACTGTAATTTAAAACTGACTCTGGTATGCCATCCGTTTCACCAGTGACTCCCACAATACAAGAGTGGGTTTTCTCCCGAGTAAGTTTTTGCAATTTTTCTTTTAATACTGCAGTGTTGTTAACTTCACAAAGTAGTTCCTTTCTCTCTTCGTACAACTGGTGTTTCAGCTTATTTTCATTTTTAGGTAGCACCTACTGACAAAAGCTGGGAGGGTAAAAAAGTTCTTTAGCAGTTCTCTCTTCCGTGGAAAAGAGGAAATACCTATAAAAGTTTATAAACCGGTTTTGCTCACAGTGGGGAAAGAATATCTGTGACGCAACTTAGATCTATTTTTTGCTGTTTCTTAGCAATATTTCTAAGCATTCGCCCCTACAGTAGTCAAGATCTCTTTATACATTGAAAAGGCAGTTATTTTCTAGCTATCCCGACGCAGCTAAGGCTCCAGATATTTTATTCACTAATCAACATAAATATAACTGCCATATATCAAATTGACGTGTTGGTTGTTGGCACTTACTGACCTTTTCTGTTTGAAACTGCACTTCAGAGTTACGTGGGCAACGAATTCCAGTGCATTATGAGAAGTAAAATGGGTTGCAATGAAAGAGCTTTTCCTCAAAGGCGCTGCTGGTTGGCACACTGCAGCTCTTGCATCAGAAACCATGCAAGTTCCTTCCAGTTCTGTTCTTGTTTCTGAGATGTTGCATTTCAGCCTCACAACCGCGCAAGCCAGAAGGGATTGGCAATAGCTGTTTGTCAGTTTCTCCAAGTTGTTAAGCTTTAATTCGAAAAGATGTCTCTAAAAAGTGGCATTATTGCACTGTTTTAATTTAAAATGCATATTTAGAGTTTAAAAAGTGCTGCAGCCCTAAAGGCAACGCGCTGGAAATGCGGGTTGGTGTGAGCAGCCCCAACAGCAAGGTCACGCGTGGAGAGGAAGGACCCCTTGCGGTCACCCTTCGGAGCCCGGCAGTGAAACATGAACTGAAGGCAGCGAGGAACAGATAAGCAGAAGTCAGATAACTGATATTTTCCTCAGACATTTCTATTAAGGGGACAGTGAGAGACCTATTTCTGACTGCAAATAAGCAAATGAGACACCAAAATGCAGGTTTCTGCAAATTTTGCAGTCATCGCTAAATGCCTTCATTGTCAGATTCTGCAGGAATTTTTGTTAATCTTCAAAAGAAAACCTACCAGCACCTGATAGATTATCAGCTCCCCAGTACTACAGGCATCCCACTGAAATATCATTGCGTGATATATATATATAGTATAGCATGACACAGGGTATGTTTCACAGAGGAAATGCTCCTGTCTGGTGAAATGAGGTTTCCTATTGCACTGACATTCACATAGCTATAACCTACTGACCTGAAATACAACTAAGAAGTCCTTTGGCCAGAATTTAACATGAGGCACATGGAATGAGAATGAATGCAGGTCTTACGAGAGACTAATTAATTATATGACATAAGGCTATATCCTGAATCTCACTGGAAACACAAGCTATAGAAGTCTCCAAGAGCCAGAAAATATCTCACAGCCGAGGAGGAAAAACAGAAGAGAGTGGCATCGAGCTATCTAAGAAGTTATTCCCTCATGCTGCTGAGCCCCTTGCCAGTCTCAGCTGGTGTAAGTAGAAAATGCCAATAGAGGACTTCTTCTATTCCTTTGTGCATCCAAAGGCAGAGAGTTTCTCCTCAAGGAGGTGTCCTTGTTTCTGTGCCTTCCTACCTGCTCTAGCTACTGCCAGTTCAGTGATATTGCTCAAGGTTTAGAGCAAGGTTTGATCTTATTCTGTGTTAAGCATCTCCGCTAAACTTCTTAAACTTAGTTAAGCAAAACTTCTGCCAGACGTGCTTAGAACAGCCATGAGGCAATGACAGGCAACCACTATGTTTGAATGTCATAGCAGTTAAAAAGGACATCTGCCAGTGCCAAGGGCTTGGGGACAATTGACAAAATAGCTGTATTTTAGTTTGACAAAGGAGAAAGATTACCAAGAGGTCAGATGCTGGGTTCTTTCAGAAATATGATCAGCAAAAAGATTATTGTGCGTTCGAGCTTCATCCGTTATCGGTGAGGCTAAGGCCATCACACTCATTTCCTGTGACTTTCTGTGCAGCACAGTCCGCAGGACTTCCCTGGACTGCTCTCTTCAGGACACAGCATGTTGTTTACAAAAACGATTCAGTCTCTGTCGCAATGTTCACAGTAAAAGAATATTCATTCCAACCTTCAGGAGCTTGTTTCTTTTTTATCTTACTGTTAATTACCCTACTGTTTAAAAAACAAAAAGGGTGAACCACGTTTCTAGACAGAATTTGTACAACTGCAGCTTCCAAGCATAGTATGTGCTTCTGGTTTTGCCTTCAGATTTAAAAAACCTTTGTCAAATTTTGGCTTTCCCTATAGATACCTGGAGATAAGTAAAGATAAGAGACAGAAGATACTTATTTTCTTTTCATCCCAGTCATACTGGTGGCTCCTCACTGAACTGCCTCCATCAGCATTGTGTTCCTATTTGGTTCTTAGATGAACAACTTTGCATTTGGCAGTGGTAAAATGCACGTTACTAATTTGCACCTGACTTAGCAATCCAGATCAGCCTGTCGCTGGCGTGTTCTCTTCACTGCTTACTATTTTCCCAACCAGGTTCGTCAATAACCATTATGTTACATCAATGTTACATCAACTTATTAAAAAAAAACCCAAAAAACTCATTTGTCAAAACTGATGACACTCACAATCTTTACCAAACAGTGAGCTCTACTACCTGTATAACAAATGTTTGCAAAATTTATCCCCCCGTATATGTCTGCTGAGGGACTGCCAGGCTTCACACAGATTTTCATGTGTTCCAACAGTCAGGTTCTGCAGAAGTATTTGCAGCCTGCACACACCCAACTGAGAACTTTCATTTGAATTTGGAGGGGAAAAAAGTTCAATTCAAATGAAAGATTTCTGGGTTTGACAGAGTTAATAAAATGGAAAAATGAGTATTTGTCAGAATTGACATTTCTGCATTGAATTAGTCTAGGACGGAGGCAGTGCAAAATGCAACTATTATTTAACAAAAGTCTGTTTAAAATGTGCATTTGTTTCACTAAGGTCCTCATTTAGTCTCCGAGATGCTTCCTGTTGAGAGCATTGTAATTGCTTTTCGATTTGCTCTAATTCCATGCTGTGTTATGCTAATGTAGGCTGTGCCACTAGAATAATTGCAGAATTCTCTTCATTTCAAAATAAACACACACCTGAAGTTTGAAGTATAAATGTCTGTTTAAAGGAAAACATTACAAATGAAAAATATGAAATATCAAGTGTGTGTTTACATTTAGATATTGGCTTTTTTCAAACAATTTACAGTGATTGCTCTAACTCATTCTCTAGCTCATTGACTCATGTCTTGCAGGCTGAGTCATCATTATACTGGTACTTTTTAGTTTAAATCCAGCCTATTGAAGAACAAATGGGATGGAAAAACATGTTGAGTTAGTCCCCTTTTGTTTGAGATTTTCACTGCTTTTACACAAAAACGGAAGCCCTGGAACCTTCCTAAAAATAATTATTTAGCACCCTAGCTGTATCTTTTAAAAAAGAACAAACTTCTGGTCTTTGCAGAGATTGGATGATATCAAACACACACACAGAGATGGATGAAAACAAAATGAATTGCGTCCCAATTTTAGGAGGCGGTGTAGAAATACAGGATAGCAATATAAAAAAGGATGAAGCAACATTTTCCTGTACTAGGAAATTACAAATAACAATGACAAAAACAGTTGTGCAGAAAAGCTTTAAAATGTGCTCAAAATAAAACTAGACAACTGGATACTTTTTTTTCCCTAAAGTTGCAAACATTGTTTTAAAAGCATTGCAAACCAAGGCTTTTGTTCATTCTGTGCATACTTACAGATTAGAGCTTACCTCCACTCTTCAAGTGTTGTTTACTTGGCTCTTCATTTTATGTAAGCTCTAAGAACAAAAAGCAAAACACCTGATATTTTAAAGAGTCGTTGCTTTACTTCCTTCTTTGAGCCTATGACGAAGCAACAACCATGAGCCTCAGCTATATGAGGGCAGGGCTGCCTGTAAGAATACAACCTCAGGAAGATTTTTAGTTGCATCACAGGATCCCCTAATTTGCAGCTATTTCTTAGCCACAGGAGGTCTTAAAAGTCTCCCATTTCTGAACAGTTACATTCTTTTACTGCATAAAATGATCAAGTTTACATGCAGATGTGAGCCCCACAGAACACAAAGACACTCATGTGGAAAGGTTATTCCCAGGAGTGGAGAGGACCATTTGAAAGAGTGTTTTGAGAACACGGGGTAAGACAGGACCAAAAGATGACCTATATTGCAACCCAGTGTGGGTTTGGATGTGGTTACAGTATAGGCATCAAAGTGTAAGGGATGAAACGAAGCTCACCCTAAAGCCCAGCACCATGCCTCAGCCCTGCTTTCTGCCAAGATTGTAGCTCAGCCTCTAGATCTCAGCACTTGGTGCCGTTGCGACACCTGTATGGTGCTAGCAAAACAAAAGTAGGAGATTTTATTAAAAAAACATTACCCATGTCAGTATCGAAGGCTCATCAGCGGCGATGATTGCTGTGTGGCGTGCGCGGCAAAAGATGTCTTACTGCAGGACTGAGTCTCTGTGAGGAGTCTGCGCAAGGTCAGTTTTGCCCTCCTGCAGGCTCAACACATTTCTGTCAGAACACACAGATATATTTGAGTATAACAGTTTTGAAAGCAACAGTACTCACATTCAACATTTACATATAATCTTACATAAGAACACTTTAACTGACTACATCCTGTTGCTTCACATCTGGTTAAAAAAACACAGGGACGTACTGTTCTGTGGTACTTCACAACAGACTGGTATGTGATGGAGACTGTTTTTTTGCACTTTGCAATTTTAACAGTGGCAACAGCTGTTCAGATAATATTAAAAAGTGATCATAATAATAATACTCAGCTCTTACCTAGTACCCTTCTGCAGTTCATCTCAAAGCTCTGTTAAAAGGCATACATATCACTCTCCCCATGCTACAGCTAAAAAAACTGAAGCCTCTGTGGCAAAGCCAGATAGAAAGCTTAAATAGCCTTAAATCAAGTCCTGTACCTTCTCCAGTTAATCATGTTCCCTTGGCTTCTTGTAGGTCTTGTTCTAGAATAAATACATCCCAGTTAATGGTGGGACGAATGCCAAGATCTCTTAAAAACCTGCAGGTAGCATTTGAATGTGTGGACATTTTTTTAAGCTACATAATATTGCTGATACATATATTAAGTTAATACACATGTTAATATGTATAATATTGTTGATATATATTGTTGATACATATAATAATTATATAACATATAAGTTATATAACACTGTTGATAAAAAACAATGCTGTTTTCCCAAGGAGTCCTCATAAATGGGGCTTTCCAGATTGACTTCTTTCCATATGTTTGCATTCCGCAAATCTTCAATCCTTGCACTGACTCAGGATTAAAACAAACATTAAAATATCAGAGTATGGTCTGGGACAGACCTCCTCATTATCTTTGTTTGTCTCTAAGCTAGAGTTAGTGTCACGCTCTAGATAGGTATAGAAAGCTTAATAGACATGATTGCAATTAATTTTCCTTGCTAAATTGATGCAAGTTTGCACAAGGTCTAGCAACAGCATGTATAATCTGTGGACTATGTTTATCTCACTGAGGTTCAAAGAATAGATTCCAGACTGGTATATTTAGATTTTCACTAGTAGTATTCTGAGCTGGTGGCAGAATGTGATTATTTTAGAACATCACACACCAGCTGAATTTAAACACAGGTGCTAGAAATGCATGCATTTTGTAAGTTTTCAGTAATTGCTGACGGTCTTAGCAATACCCCAAAATCTAGAAGTACTATGATATTGGGTTAGCACAGTACCATTGTATCACCTAGATCAGTCCTTCACCTAGTTTGAATTTGCATTGTGGCAACAGTTCCATGGGCCAAGGCTGTATAATAATGTTTGAGAGTCTGGCCCAGATTTCAAGGACTACTTTTCCTGAGATCTGAGTAGCATCAGCACTCCTTTACTCTGGATTGAGTGAAAGGTCCTTGAGGAAAGAGAACCATGTCCTTTATGCTCAGGCATAATACATGCTGTTAGCGATTTTTCAGCTGTTCCAAACTCAGAGATGTACACCGAATAACCATGGCAACCCAGGTGTTCTGTTTTTCTACATTTATTGCGCCAGGACTCAAGCACTTGGAGTCCTAATTCAGAAGTCAACAGTAGGAGGTATCACAGAATGATAGGGGTTGGAAGGGACCTCTGGAGATCATCTAGTCCAACCCCCCTGCCACAGCAGGTACATCTAGAACAGGTTGCACAGGAACACATCCAGGTGGGTTTTGAATGTCTCCAGAGTCGGAGACTCCACAACCTCTCTGGGCAGCCTGTGCCAGTGCTCTGCCACCCTCAAAGTAAAGAAGTTCCTCCTCATGTTAAGATGGAACTTCCTATGCTCAAGTTTGTGCCCGTTACCTCTTGTCCTATCACTGGGCACCACTGAAAAAAGACTGTTCCCATCCTCCTGGCACACTCCCTTTAAGTATTTACAAGCACTGATAAGACCTCCCTCAGTCTTCTCTTCTTTAGACTAAAAAGACCCTAGTCCCTCAGCCTCTCCTCAAAAGAAAGATGTTCCAGTCCCCTAATCATCTTCGTAGCCCTTTGCTGGACTCTCTCCAGCAGTTCCCTGTCCTTCTTGAACCGGGGAGCCCAGAACTGGACACAGTACTCCAGACGCGGCCTCACCAGGGCAGAGTAGTGGGGGAGGATGACCTCCCTCGACCTGCTGGCCACACTCTTCTTGATGCACCCCAGCATGCCATTGGCCTTCTTGGCCACCAGGGCACATTGCTGGCTCATGGTCATCCTGTTGTCCACTAGGACTCCCAGGTCCCTTTCCACACAGCTGCTCTCCAGGAGGTCAGCCCCCAACCTGTACTGATGCATGGGGTTATTCCTCACCAGGTGCAGTACCCTACATTTGCCTTTGTTGAACTTTATAAAGTTTCTCTCTGCCCAACTCTCCAGCCTGTCCAGGTCACGCTGTATGGTGGCACAGCCTTCCGGTGTGTCAGCCACCCTTTCCAGTTTTGTGTCATCAGCAAACTTGCTGATGGAACACTCTATCTCTTCATCCAGGTCATTGATGAATATATTGAACAGGACTGGACCCAGTACTGACCCCTGAGGGACACCACTTGTTACTGACCTCCAGCTAGACTCTGCACCACTAACTACAACCCTCTGAGCTCTGTCAGCCATTTTTCAATCCACCCCACTGTCCATTCACCTAACCCACACTTCCTAAGCTTGCCTGTGAGGATGATGTGGGAGACAGTGTTGAAAGCCTTGCTGAAGTCAAGGTCGACAACATCCACTGCCCTCCCTTCATCCACCCATCCAGCCACACCATCATAGAAGGTTATCAGATTAGTCAGACATTACTTCCCCTTGGTGAATCCATGTTGACTACTTCTGATAACCTTCTTTTCCTCCAGATGCTTGGAGATGACGCCCAGAACAAGCTGTTCCATCATCTTTTCAGGCATGGAGGTGAGGCTGTAGTTGACTGGTGACTGGCCTGTAGTTTCCCAGGTCATCCTTCTTGTCCTTTTTGAAGACTGGAGTGACATTGGCTTTCCTCCAATCTTCAGGCACCTCGCCTGTTCTCCAGGACCTTTCACAGATGATGGAGAGTGGCGCAACAATGACTTCTGCCAGCTCCTTCAGCACGCATGGGTGCATCCCATCAGGACCCATGGACTTGTGGGTATCGAGTTTACTTAATTGATCTCTAACTTGATCCTCATCAACCAAGGCAAAGTCCTCCTTCCTCCAGACTTTCTCTGTTGCCTGCAAAGTCTGGGACTCCTGAGGACTGGCCTGAGCAGTTAAGACTGAAGTGAAGAAGGCATTCAGTAACTCTGCCTTCTCTGCATCATCTGTCACCATGGCACCTGTCTCATTCAACAGCAGGCCCACGTTTTCCATAGTGTTCCTTTTGCCCCTGATGTACTTGAATAAACCCTTCGTGTTGACCTTGACATCCCCTGCCAGATTTAATTCCAAGGTGACCTTGGCTTTCCTCGTTACATTCCTGCATACTCTGACGACATTCTTGTACTCTTCCCAAGTGGTCAGTCACTTCTTCCATGTACTGCAAACATCCTTCTTCTGCTTGAGCTTTTTCAGAAGCTCCCTGCTCAACCATGCAGGTCTCCTGCTTCCCTTGCCTGATTTCTTGCTCTTAGGGATGCACCTATCCTGAGCTTGGAGGAAGTGATACTTAAATACCAACCAACTCTCTTGAGCCCCCCTACCCTCTAGAGCCCTAACACACGGGATTTCTCCAAGCAGTTTTTTGAAGAGATCAAAGTTACCCCTCCTGAAGTTCGAGGTTGCAATCCTACTTGTCATTTTATGCATACTACACTTCATCTTGAACTCTATCTCTTATGATCACTACAGCCAAGGCTGCCCCCAACCTTGATGTCCTCCACCAGTCCCTCTTTGTTTGTCAGTACTAGGTCCAGTAGTACACCACTCCTTGTTGGCTCCTCCACCAACTGAGTCAAAAAGTTATCATCAATACACTGGAGGAACCTCCTGGACTGTACATGCCTAGCTGTGTAGCCTTCCCAGCAGATATCAGGGTTACTGAAGTCCCCCATGAGAACTAAGGCCTGCAATTGTGAGGAGACTCTCAGCTGTCTGTAGAAGGCCTCATCAACTTCCCCATCCTGATTAGATGGCCTGTAATAAACACCCACAACAGTGTCTCTCGTATTAGCCTGCCCCGTGATCCTTACCCATAAGCTCTCAACCCATTCTTCATCTGCCCCCAGGGAGAGCTCGATACATTCCAGTTGCTCTCTCACATAAAGAACAACTCCACCACCTTGCCTCACTGGCCTATCTTTCCTAAAGAGAACATAGCCATCTATGACAGTGTTCCAGTCATGTGAGCTATCCCACCATGTCTCAGTAATTGCAATGAGATTATGGCCCTGTGACCGCACAGATCTCTAATTCATCTTGTTTGTTCCCCATGCTGCATGCGTTGGTGTATAAGCATTTCAGAGGGGCAGTTAGGCATGTAGTTTTTGCCCTTGAGGGGTGGTAGGCCTTTTGATTGTCAGAAACACTAGCACTCTGCCCCACAAGTGCTGGGCTACTACAGCCGGGTGCCTCTCTAGCAAGCCCAGTTACATCTCCGGCCCCCATCGAATCTAGTTTAAAGCTCTCTCAATGAGCCCTGCTAACTCTTGTCCTAGAACTCTTTTTCCCCTGTGAGACAGGCTTTTCCCATCTGCTACCAGCAGGCCTGATGTTCTGTAAATTAAGCCATGGTCAAAGAACCCAAAGTCCTGCCGGTAGCATCAGGTTCGGAGCCAGTCATTGATCTGCTGGCTCTTCCCGTTTACCCCTCTCATCATTCCTTGCAACTAGAGGGATAGAGAAGAATAAGACTTATGCTCCCAATCCATTAACCAGTTGTCCCAAGGCCCTGAAACCTCTCTTCATTGCCCTTGGACTTCTCACTACTTCATCACTGCTTACCTGAAAGACCAAAAAGGGATAATAATCTGAGGGCCGTACCAGGAAAGGAAGCTTCTTCTTAACGTCGTTAACTCGGGCCTCAGGGAGACAGCAGACTTTCCTACAGAGCGGGCCTGGTCTATATATTGGGCCTTCCATTCCCTTCAGAAGTGAGTTGCCTATGACAATGACAATGTCTTTTATTTTTTACTGAGGTGATTTTGATTCGGGGGGTGGTCCAACTAGACCTTGACAACGCTTCCAAGCTGGAAGGACTATCATCCTCACCATTGTCCAGTTCCCCTTGCAGAGCACTGTACCTGTTCTGCAATGGCACCTGGGATGGTTGAGGTAGTCACTGGGCAGATGCACCTGCAGCGCCTGTTGCATCGGGAAGGAACATCTTGCCATTGCCCCCTGTCCTCCAAGTCACCCCATTCAGTTGGTCAGAGAGAGGACAGGCAGTTCTCTGTAGCAGGTGCTCTGTCTGCCAGCTGGGTTTCTGTCATGGGAGACAGGGTAGGACTCCAAGCATCTATCTCCCCCTTGCATTCCCTGAGAGCCCTCAACCTGCTTACCTCCTCCCTGAGCTCCATCACTAAGTGGATGAACTCCTCTACCTGGGCACACCTGCCACAGGCATGTTCACCACTGCCATCTAACCGTGACGTAAGGGCAGGGCACATGCTGTCAGCCCCATGACTGGGTGGCAGCGCGTTCACATGAGAGCTCCATCTAGGAAACTCCATCAGAGGTGGTGGGTGCAGAGCTCAGGGATGCCACAGTCTTCTGCCGAGTAGATACCACGGCTTCCTGACCCAGCTGATAGATTTTCAGCACCCTCCACCAAGCTGCCGGTCCTGGCACAGGCTAGCTGCTTTTCCCAGTGGTGCAGGTGTGGTGGTGGGGTCTTCTGGAAAACTACTCCTCTCCCTTCACTTATGTAGGTAGCAGAAAGCAAAAAATAAGATCCACCTGAACTATGGGTAACCTGACTCTCTTAGTTGAGAGTAAAGCTGGAGTGATGCTCCTGAAAACACTGAGCTGATGTTGATAGCAGAGAATCAGGCCCCCAGAGGGGTCTCAATATTCCCCAAAGTGCGAGGGACAATTACCTGAATAAATCAGCTCTGTTGGACAGTTGATCAGACTTCTGCCAGTCAGAAAACTCTATCAGAAGTAGCAAAGTATTCCTTAATTATATAACTTTCTTTACACTGGAAGAGCTAGACCCTGCTCCCCATTACATTCATGAAAGAATCAGGACTTGAATTATTGAAAAACTCCTTCAATGCTGGTTTCTAGCCTTCTTTGTTCCTTGTATATATTTAGACCCATCATGTAAACTTCATTTATATTAATAAACATAAGCCTGTTTACACCAGCCAAGGCATTGTCCCATAGTGGTGTATTAATCTTGCAGTAAGCCATGAGCCTGATTCTCCTCTCTAGTGTATACTACACTGTCCAGTTCCAGTCTCACCAATGACACCTCTGAGTCTGGTGGGACAGCAAATCAAGGCCCTGCTTTTTCGATTTTCCCTTTGATTTGTGCCTGAATATAAAGCACCCAATCGTAACTATGGCATGAAGACAGGTTCCTCCGAAACTGCCTTCCAAAACCCTGCAGTAGAGATATCAGGTGGCTGGTCAGATTAAACAAGGTTCAGTTTCTTGACAACTGATCTGATATAATCTATCCTTTCCTAAACTGGGGAAAATCCCATATTGCCATGTATGCTTGACTGTGAAAGAGATGGTTTTAGTAGGTGTACCTGTGGGCTCACCAAATGTTGGTCACCTGTTTCTCAGGCCTTTTCTTAGGATGGGTCAGAGCAGTGTCCTCAAGCAAGGGCAGTTTCTGCTTCCTAGGTAAAAGGATGAGATACAGGGAGACCACTGTCCGCTACACCTTGTGGTCCTTACACAAAGCCCAGATCTGCTCAGAGTCCCTCCCAGTGCCAGCTATGGGCCTGGTCCTAGTATGTAAGACTGGCCAGATCAGTTATTAAGCTGTAATTGTGACAGCTTAATTGCAATTTGTCATCAAGTAGATCAGCCGTTAATATGAACAGCTGAAAGGCAGTATGTAGTTAGAGTGAGCAGCTTTTAGCTGCTACCAACAAAATTATATTTTTGCCTCATATTTTCAATGTGCCTTACTATTTCAGGCACCTGAATAGAAAGATATTCATTACCTATAAAATGAAAAATGTTCAGTATCAATAACAGCCAAAAACATTTCGTAGAGAATAGGTTTCTTAAAATGTCTCTGTCTAGGTTCTGAAGCAGTTATGATTTGTGGCCGTCACCCAGGCAGTGCAAGGCATCCTATGAGTGAGAAATACTACCAGTGACACATCTGAAAGAACATTTTGGAAAAGTATAGGGAGAAAAATGTGACTTGCAATTCCTCGTTTCACACATCTTTGCACAGCAGAGATATATATTCAAGCTCCTCTGAAAAGTGGAAATACATCTGGCAGCCTCCTCCTAGCCCCCTTTTCTAATCTAGGGGGAAAAAATACCCACTCTGCAAGTTACCATCCCTGGGTATTATTACTCAAAAGAAATTTGCTTAAAAGTACCTGAGGCAGAGTGGTGTGGAGAAAGTCTGTTTCCCCTTCAGTCTATCTCACTACCTTTCCCTCCTTTGGAAGCATCAAAATTGCACCTCATTGCATGTTGAAGTATAGCATATTAATAAAACCACCTCAAATTTCTATTCAGCTCTTACTGTAATCCAGATTTTTCAACAGAGAAGTACTTCAACCAAAACAAAATCTTAAGCCACATGAAAATCTGCTGTACTTCTTCTTATACAGTGTGTGGGAGAGGGATCACAAATCCAGAAAACAACTGTTCTAACACTAATAATTTGCCCAACTTTCCCCATACTTACTTCTGTTTTCTACTGGCACTCTGCTTTGGCCTCAGTGTTTGCCACTGAGGGCAGGAGGAGCAATCAGAACCTCATACAAAAGATATCTGTGCAGACTCCAGCCTAAATCCACCTTTTTGAGAAGGTGTCTTACTTATTTTTAACAATTGCACATTTCCAGCAGTCTATCACCAACTTTAATATTATCTTGTTCTGCAGGATTTTACTAGTTCACATCTGTCGCATGTCAGTAGGTTTTTCAGGAGGTACGCCTTTCATTGGGAATCCAGCACAGCAATTCACCCATTACCAGAGCTTGTTCACGTCAGGATAAAAAAACTGGAGGGGGGAACTGATTGACAAGGAGATGCGTTACTCCTGCCATAAGGATGACATTAGGACTGCAGAGAATGAAATTACATGCAGTAACATGCCGACCCTATATGCATATACGCCTTTCTGAGAAGAAAAAGCCCTCCCCTTCACCTGAAAATACAGCACTTGTCCTAAAATTTGTTTCAGCTCTGTAGTAGTCTCTCACTAATTGCCTGCTGAGGCAGGCAGCATGTTTTAAGGAAGAATAGTTAAAAAAAAAATAAAATTACAGCACAAGTCTATTGCTACTCACCCTCAAAATGTTTACTGCAATTGCTAATACTGTTTTATTCACAGATTGTATATTTCATTTGCTTACTGACTGCAGAGGCAATACAAACTCTATCATCAGGTGTGCAGAAAAAATCATTTTACTAATGATCACTTTCATGCTGAATATACACAGACAGTTATTTATGAAATTTGGTATGCTAAAACGCGTTGTCTGTGTTGGCAGAGGAACAAACCTCCCTGCATTAGCCTCAGAGCGTCTGCCTAGGAACAGTACAGAAAGGAAAGCTTGCTACCAGTACTGCTAGACTGATAATGAAGATGCTTTCCTACCTCAGCATAAGCCCAATGAAGTACGTGACTTCCCTACTACAGTTGGGTTAGACAGGAATTCAGGGTTCCTCCTATCTCTTTCTGAAATGAGGAAACTACTGCAAGGGAATTGTCCCACACTGCATTCATAAAGTGCATTGACTTGCAAGTGCCTTTCCTGAGCAGCACAGCTAAAGACTGCATAACAGAATGAGGTGCTGTGTGCATGCAAATGCTCCGTTACGTCAAATTGTTTGGGCTGAAATGGTTCATTTTGCTGTTAAATCTGGAGGCTTCTGTTCTGAGCTAACGATAAGCATTTGTGTTAAACTAAGCTCTTCAGTGCATTTGCAAAAGTGCGAAGCTAATTGTGTTAGGAATAAGCTCATTACTAACACATTTTTTTAAGACTTTTGCCTATTTGAAGTTCAGCTGAAATGTTTAAGGATACAGCTAGAGATTCCACCCAGGAACAGCTGCAGAAACAGCTACGTTAAGGGTTGCTGTTCCAGGCTGTGGGAAGAGTATCCACACCTGCCCTTTATCCTGCCATCCTCCTAACTTGCTTTCTCTTAGCCACTCTCCCCATTTCGTTGACACAGGACTCCCCAGAAAGTCTTGGGCTATGCTGCTTGTGGCCATAATGCTGTTTTGCCAGTCCAAATCTGCTTATTTGGTTTTGGAGTGCCCTGTGCCGTGGTGTTGCACAGGACACCATGCCACAAGGTCTCGATTCTTGGTTGGTCTTTAGATGTCTCTATAAAAAATAGAATTGAAAACAATAAACTATCAATTAGCTTCCCTGCTTAACTTCCTTCTTTTCATTTCATCCAGGTTATTTGATGTTCATCTTTTCAAACACAAGAAATCATAAGTGCCAAATATTTTACATTGTTCTTCACTATAGCTCTTATGACCTCTTCTTAGCTGAAGACAGACTGTCAGGACATTCCCAAATGATATTATGAGCCCTACATGATAGACATACAGGAAAAAAATAATTAGTAAAATCCACCTGGAGTCAGTGGAGCATGGTGGGGAGAAGCCCAAAATAGCACCAACATAAGTTGGTACAACAGTGGGTGGTGTAGGAGATACCCTGTGCAGATATGAGCTCTGATCCCAAAGCAAAATAGCCACAGTAGGGCAGTGACATGCCCTTTAGCTTCTCAACAGGACTTGTTAGACTGGCCACAGCAAGGTGCCTCTTTAGCCCCATTGCTTCTGGTTCTCGGGTTAGCACATTAAGCATTAATTGGAACACATCTTCACCGAAAATATATCCCCGAAATAGCTTTCCTGTCGATATCAGCGATGTTAAGAATTTGGGGAGGTTAAGAAAATAAAGCGCAGAGTTAATGTGTTTAATTGTGCAACTGAAGTGGAAACGAGAAGCATATCAACTCACTGAGGAGAGATTTCCACTGCTAGCTTTCTTTTCTCTCTGCATCATCAGACCAGGATCATCACTGCAAGTCATTCAGTGATTTCTACAGCCCTCACGGTGAGAGATCTCACCATTCACTGCTAAGTACCATCAGCACAAGGAAAAGTGCAGATAAAGCAATGCCTATTGAGAATCCACTCCAGATTTTCCTTATGCCTCTTACTTTGGCTAAAACTCTTTTCCCCTTAATTTCACTTAAGAAGAAAGATTTCATTCTGTTCAGTGAGCTGACAATAAAATAATGAATTCTATATCAAAAGCTATCTCCACTTAATTTTCAGATTCAGTTTTCCCTACACAAGTTACTGGGCATCTTAGCTCATTCCCTTCCCACACCTAATATTATCCTCAGTTGAACTTAATTTCAGCTGTGTACCAGAGATCTTTTCTAGGTTAGGAAGTTGATTAATCTGGTGAGAGGTTCCAGCATTGTATTTTTTATGCTTTTTTTTTTGAAGGATTTCTTCCCTGAACTTTTGTGTTTCAGATTCAGAAGCAGCCTGCACACATCGTTTCAGGGGTAAAAGGGCAGAATTCATGCAGTCTTTCTGTACGGCATTGGCAAAAGAAGACATGCATGTTGCCATGTGAGTCTGAGGTATGCGTGTCAGCTTTAAATAGGTAGCTGGTGATTAATCTGTGTTGGTGTGACACTCCCTCTAGTCAAATTTACCCAGATTTTCCAGGCTTAGAGGCTGTAGTATTTCAGTGCTTCAGTAAGCTCCTCCAGAGCTAGCTTTGGCGCCACTGCATGACACTGCAGAAAGCTTTGCGCACATTCCAGTTTGTGCCTATTGTGAGCGCTGAATCACAAAAGCATCCAGGTCAGCAGGGACCTCCAGAGATTTTCCAGTCAAACCTCCTGTTGAAAGCAAGGCCTTAGACTGGGTTATCCAGAGTGCCATCAGACCGAGCCTTGAATGTTTCTGGCAATAGAGGTTCTGCCACTCCAAATGTTTCAGTCTCTGTTTTGGACCAGGAAGACCAAACCTGGACACAACATGCCAGATGTGGCCTAATGGGTGCTAAGTGGAGTGGAATAATCGCACCCTTGACCTGCTGGCTGTACTCTTGCAGATGCAGTCCATGACAAGGTTTCCTTTCATTGCTGTAAGGTCACACTGCTGGCACACGCTAAGGCTGCACCCCAGGCATTCAGACCTCCCAGACACACCCACCCCCCCACACACACTGCTGCATGGGTTTACTCTGTCCCAGGCGCCAGATTTAACAATTATCTTGGTTAAACCTCCTGCAGTTCTTGTCGGCCCAGTCTTCCAGCCTGTCAGAGTCTCTCTGGTGGCTCTTCCTTTCAATATCTCCCTCCTCCCAATTTGCTGTCATCTGCCCTCCCAAATGTTTATAAAGATATTGAATACTGTCAGGCCCAGTACTGACCTCCACCTGTGACTAGCTGCTGGTTCAATTCTGAGCCATTAGCCATCACCCTTTCAGGTCAGCATTTTACCCAGTTCTCCACCTATCTTGTGGTCCATCTATCTAATTTGTATCTTCCCAGCTTGTCAACAGGTTATTATGGTTAAGGTCAAGGTCAAATGCCTTGCTAAAATCAAAGTAGATGATGTCCATGGCTCTCTCCTCATCTACTGAGCAAATTGTTTCATCATGGAAGGCATCACAGAATAGCAAATAAAGTCATTCCAATGCTCTTTATAGGATGACAAGTACTTTTCTCCTAAATAAACCACCTTTACATCAACCTCTTCATCACTTGATAGCTATTGGTCTCAAAATTTCCTTCAAAAATGCCAACTATACTGCTAACGCCTTCTTATATGCTCAAAATAACCATGATTGACTGTGAATACAAATACCTGGAAGGAATCCCTTGTTCCTTTCTTCCAAAAACTGTTTCACATGTTATCCTTCCCTGTCGGAGGTCAGTGAATGAAAAGAGACAAGCTCTGAGAAACGCACAGCTTGAGCTGGGAGGCCTCATGCCATCTCCTGCAGCAGGAACAACATGCCTGCAATCACTTGCTTCTGCCAGCATGCAGCAGGTAGGCAATTGTTCCCACCACCAAGCCAAGGGCTGCCTGGTGCCTCAGCTTCTGCCATACAAGGTTGGGGGAGATCAAACTGGGCAGGCTTACCTTAAGTCACCCATACTTATCCACCCAATATATTTGTCACCTTGTGACGTAATTTGAGATGTAAAGCCTCCCATTAGCTGTGTCTGCCTGGAAGGCAGACCCAATGACGGTCTGACTTCTGTTCATGACACCTGTGTCACACCAAGGCTGAACAGCAGCTGCACGTGTTTCTGGGACATGAAGTTTAGGGAGGTCCAGCTGATACGGACAGCTGCAGTGTGCATGTGTGGCAGCCCATGCTACAAGGGGGCCTTCTACTTCAACACCAACTTCCTATACAAGACAAGGATCCTGTTTCTTCTCTTCAAGATCCTCTGCAGCCCTAGTCTTGTTTTTTCAAAGAAGCTACTCCCAGTTTCAGAATTAAGATCATGATGAGCAACTGCCCTTCCCAGAGACTGTAAGATAAGGATAAAGTGATTGAGATGGTCCCTCTCTGGGATGGCTCTGGGGCTAAGAACCATGAACTAAGAACCACCACAAACCTGCAAATTTGGTGCAATCTCTCTACCCAAGCTATTTCCTCTCTTACCTCTTACCAAAATTCACCACAGCACTTTTATTAAAGAAAACCACAGCGACTTACAAAAATAAAATATTGTACTGCAGAAGTTTCTGCATTTGAGTGAGGAGAAGGTGTGGTAAGAAACAATCTCGGACAGCTTGTCAATATAGCCACTTTATTCAATCTAGCTTTGAAGGGCATCATGATGACAAAGACGTCATGACAGTGTCATTATTATATGAATCTATAGACAACGGTAACAGGACTCCAACTATTTTATCCAGTTATTGGTACTGCTAGCTTTTTCACTTAAAAAATGGAGAGCAGAATCTTCTCAGACTCTAGTTGCTCCAGACAACGTACTTGAAAGGCCGGTTCCTTTACATACCAAAATGAAGTGCAACCTTATAGCACATAATCATGCAACAAAGCAAGACAAAACAGCCGTCACACTTCCTACTGCCCTCAGCACCGCTTTTCAATAACGTGTGATTTTTGCAGCAGTTTTCTTAGAAAGATGAGTCTGTGTTTGGCTCATCACCTGAAAAGCAGCAGATACCTTTTGTGGGCATGGGGGCGGGGGGCAAACATATACAGCATACTCAAAGGAGTGATACCTTTCCATGGGTGCTAAGAACACCGGGGAGATTTAAGCTCTCACATAGTGAGATGCTCCTTGACAGCAGCAAGTGTAAGGATGGTTATTGTGGAGTATCTGGTGCCCTTCAAACCTGCAGCCCAGTTTTCCCTGCTGTAAGCTGTTTGTGTGCTTCAGCTGATAATGCTGTCACAAAGATGAGAGCCACAATGGTACAGTTCAAAGTGGAAGGGAAAAAAAAACATTCTGCTGCTTTCTGTCTTCTCAGCAGGAGGGACATGGAGCTGTGGGTTCACAACAGGGGGACAAAAAAGCTGCCACTGCTGCTACAGAAGGAAAAACAACACACCTGATACATGATCACCCAGCAAAGTTACGGAGTCTGAACAGAACACCACTGAGTAGTTACCCAAGTAATACACATATATATGTACACTGGTGTATACCAGTCTGCATTGGGTGACCTGCGTCATTTTTGCTGGTGTACCTTCTGATCGCTTTTCTCTGTCCTCCAGCCACAGCTCTATCTTGTCTGATTTCTCTGTATTACTTAGTTCATGCTTTTCTTTTCCCTGATCACTGAGTAAGACACTCAGCTGGTCTTTCTGGCTAACAAAGGAAAGCTCTGCAACATCAATAAAATTAAAAAACCTGTCACCCAGGATTCCTTTGGAAATCCTGTTGCCTTCCTAATGGCCTCCTGTACACGCTGAGCAACGGGAGAACAGGGATGTAAAATTCAGTATCGGAGCAGACAACCGGTGGCTAAGCCTGCCGTCCAAAGCCCCTCAAGAAGTTGACACTAAACCACTCACCAGCCGCTCTTGCTGAGCTGTGCAAGTGTCTGAGAGCATCAGGGAAGGTTTCCAACAGCACTGAACTGAAGGCAGAGCTGGGAACCCTCTGACTATCAGGCCGACTTGTGACCCTCAGCATCTGAGGTGATTTTGAAATACTCTTTGTGAAAGAGTATCAAAGTCTATGAGAAGGCTAGTAGAAGCACTGTGGAAATTTCCTTCTTATTATTTTTTTAAAGATAGATTATCAAAACCAATAACACTACTTGTGTCTTTCTAGTTCACATTTTCTTTTAATAAATTAATTTTCAGAAAGGATTATGAAAGTGTGGATGCTATTGTAAAAGGAGCCCAGGTGCCCATCCTGCAATGCTGACTCCCAAAATATACTTTTAACTACCTTCTACTTTGCTTCCCCAGATTTCACAAAATCTGGCATCCACAGCTGCTGCAGTGGACCAAAAACCCGTAGCACTTTTAACTTCTATCCTTTAACATTTCCTCCCAGCTTTGCTTTAAGCTTACCTCCCACCAGGAACCATTAAGCCCCATTCAGATCTGCAGCCTTCTCATTCGAGTTTAATAATATTTCCCTCCTCCTCTCCAAGGTGAGGGCTTTTTAGCCCTCACGTCTCTGCATGTCTACCTCCAGTACCTCTGCTGAGTACCTTTGCAGCACTTACCCATGGACTCTCCAGCAGCAGAGCAGGAGACTCGCCTTGGTCTCTACAGCTCCCCAGCTTTGCAGAGAAGTGCTGCGGAGAAACTGCAATGCAACCCAGCTCTGTCTGCTTCCTGAAATGTCGCCCCTTGCCCACAAACCACAAAGAACTGACAAATATGATTGGACCAATAGTTATCATCTCATGTATCAAGCCTATTGATGTTGATGTGTTTGGGGCTTTTTATGTATTCTTGTTCTGTTCAATACATATTGAATACTGCCAGTTATTGCAAAATGTATCTGCTTGTACGCAGTTACAGGTGCAAGAAAGAAAGAGGACTAAGCAGAGTGAAAGTTAAAAAGCACACATGGGAAGAGGTGTTTATAGTCACATATGTGGATATATATATAAAGGTATTTCTTTCCTGTGGTATGAAGGCCACTCAGCCTCTCAGCAGCACTTGCTCAGTGGCTCGGATAACACCTGAGAGGTGAACATATTGATCTGAGAGCCCGTACAGGAACTTTCCTCATGATGCAGTGGTAAAATAAACGCACTAATCCCGAAGCAGGGCAGCCTGCAAGGCTGAATGCTTTCTGGTACTTCTGAAATGCTTCTGTCTCGTTATCAAACAGTAGTCTTCCAAAGAGATGCGAGTACCTGCTCTGCATGTGCTTTCTGTACACCACAGTCTTTTTAAAAATTAAAAGTATTGACTCAGTTGTGTTATAAATGAAGAGGACAACAGATGTGAAAAGAAGAAAGCTTTGGCAGGGATCTGCTATGAGATTATCATGATCCTCTTCATCATGCACTGTTGGCTACATTCCTAAGTGTATCCCATTTATATATCTGCTACCAGAAATGTAGCAGAGCAGCAGAGGTACATGCAAAGGTGCTACTATTCCACAACTCTCTTTAATTTCAAAATATTCTTTTCTACCAGTGGTGCAGCAGAATAGCTGCAAAACCTGGCCATGCAAGAAGAAGCATGACAAGCTCATTTCTCTTCAAAAACTTGAAGATACATTCCCAGGAGTTTCAGTATGAATAATAAAAGTGTTCAGAATAAGGATCTTCTCTTTCTTCCAAATAAGGGGATATGCTTGGGGACTTTCAAATCCAAAAGCTTGTTACATGTTCTATTCTACCCCTATGTTAAGATTCTACAAGGTAAAAAGCAATACTTGGAGAAAATAGAATACTATCCCTAGCAATGACTAACTGCTCTTTTTAGGGTTTAATAAGGAAACTATTGCTCCAATTACTGGTTGAGCTTAGAAAATATTCCTGTAAGATTTTAGTGATCTGCAGTTTAAAACTTACAACCAGTTCAATGTAAAACAGGCATAGTAATCCCTTTCATCAAATAAAAACTACAGCAATATTTTCCAGTACAGCCAAATGCAAAAATTAAAAAATGTATTGAATTTGTCTCAACTGTGTAATAGCCTACAAGTCCTATATTACATGTTGTAAAGGTAAGGCATAAAAGAGTTCAGATGATTTCTGCAAAATCACTTACCAAGTCTGTGACTCCATCAGAATTAGACTACTTTTCTCTTAATGTTGTGTCTTATGATTTAACCTGTAGACTCTATTTTGCCTTTCAGGAGCAGTAAGGAAGGCTTCCAGAAATAAACTTTTCACATTGACCTGTGAAATCCAGTAACCTCACTGTTGCCTTAAGTCAAAAGCACCTGTAAGCTTTTAAGGAGCTGCTCATCCACAGCACTTATATGCAGCATTAAATATCCCCGAGACTTTGCTTCTTAGAGGAGTAAAGTTTGCTCTTTCCCTGGGAACGTAGGGAGTTCCATGGCTCTTAAAGACTGACCTACTTGCAGAGTCCTAGGGTAATATATGGATAAGGAATTCTGGGGGGTCCTCTGTTTTAACCCGTCACTCAAGGAAGGCCCAGATTCCACCAGGTTGCTCAGTGCCTGGTCCAGTGGAGTATGAATATCTCCAAGAATGGAGACCCCATTGTCTATGGGCCCTTGTTCCAATGTTTGGCCACACTCATAGGGAAAATATTTCTTTCCTAGCATCTAACTGGAATTTTCCATGCTGCAGCTTATATCCGTTGCCTCTTGTCCTATAGCTATGTACCTCTGAGAAGCACCCAGGACAACTAGCCGATCAGGCCCAGTCAGCATGGGTTTATGAAAGGCAGGTCCTGCTTGACTAACCTGATCTCCTTCTATGACAAGCTGACCCGCCAAGTGGATGAGGGAAAGGCTGTGGATGTTGTTTACCTAGCCTTTAGTAAAGCCTTTGACACCGTTTCCCACAGCATTCTCCTGGAGAAACTGGCTGCTCATGGCTTGGACAAGCGTACTCTTCATTGGTGAAAACCTGGCTGGATGGCCAGGCCCAAAGACTTGTTGTGGAGTTAAATCCAGTTGGCAGCCCATCACAAATGGTGCTCCCCAGGGCTCAGTATTAGGGCCAGTTCTGTTTAATATCTTTATCAATGATCTGGATGAGGGGATCGAGTATACCTTCAGTAAGTTTGCAGACAACACCAAACTGGGGGGGACTGTTGATCTGCTTGAGGGTAGGATGGCTCTGCAGAGGAAAGTGGACAGACTGGATCAATGGGCTGAGGCCATTGGTATGACTTTCAGCAAGGCCAAGTGCCGGGTCCTGCACTTGGGTCACAACAACCCCATGCAACTCTACGGGCTTGGCGAAGAGTGGCTGGAAAGCTGCCTGGTGGAGCAGGACCGCAGGGTGGTGGTCAACAGCCAGCTCAATATTAGCCAGCAGTGTGCTCAGGTGGCCAATAAGGCCAACAGCACCCTGGCCTGTATCGGTAATAGCATGGCCAGCAGGACTAGGGAAGCAATCGTCCCACCCCATACTTGGCACTGGTGAGGCCGCACCTTGAATACTATGTTCAGCTGTGGGCCCCTCATGACAAGAAAGACATTGAGGTACTAGACCGTGTCAAAAGAAGGGAAATGAAACTGGTGAGGGGTGTGGAGCACAAGTCTTATGAGGAGTGACTGAGGGAACTGGGGTGGTTTAGCCTGGAGAAAAGGAGGCTGAGGGGAGACTTTATCGCTCTCTACAACTACCTGAAAGGAGGCTGTAGCGAGGAGGGGGTCAGTCTCTTCTCCGAAGTAATGAGCAATAGGACAAGACAAAATGATCTCAAGTTGCACCAGGGGAGTTTTAGATTGGATACTATGGAAAACTGTGTCAAAGGCCTTGCTAAAGTCAAAGTATACAACATTCGATGCTCCCTCCTCATCCACAGAGCCAGGCATAGTATCATAGAAGATAATCAGGCTGGTCAGGAAGGATTTGCCCTCAGTCAGTCCTTCCTGACTGTTCTCAATCCCTTCATCTTTTAGCAGCCTGGATACTATTTACAGACAGATTTGGCCCCTAACCAATTGGCACAGCCTTCCAAAGATGATTGAGAGTATCCTTGGAACAGTAACAGCAACTCTCAGCAACCTTGGATGTTCACATCAGGTCCCGTGGATTGGGGCCTGTGGGATGTAGGCTGTGATCATTCGATGATGTTGGTGGCCACTGGTGAAGGTGTAGACAAGGCTGTCATCAGGCACAGAACCTCCCTCCCTGCCCACTGTTTGCATCACAAAGACTGGCAGCCCTGTCTCCCCAGGCTGGATCCCTGCAGGCACAGATCGGCCCACACTTCCGCCAGGGTGAAACATCTCTCAGGTAGGCAGTAAAAAATATAGCAGCAAGCCAATAGCTGTTGCTCATCTGCTTGATTTTGGGAGGAACTGGTCCTGATGGCTTGATCATGCCCACCTATAAATCACACGAGAAACCCAAAAGCCTTCAAATGGCTCCTTAAATTTTACAAGAGAAAACTGCCTGATTTATACTATCACTTCCAGATAAAAGCAACAGAACTGTACAAAGTTTCCCACTAAATATAGAATGAAGAAGAGAGAGAAAAAAGCTTAATCCAGTATGTAGTCAATGCAGCATTTAGCTTTCATGGCTTTTCTCTTCTCTTTGCTGTGCAGCTCTTTTCTCTTGTGTGCAAATCTTTCAACATAGCAAGGTGATGATTAAGGATAAAGGGTAGAAATGGAGCAAAATGGGTCAGGGAAAGGGTGTGGGGGCAGGTGTGAAGACAAGGTCATTGTCACCAGAAGAACAGGCAACACCTCCTGACCAGTGGTCTGTCTTTCATTCTCTTTCCCGCGCCTCACCAATCTTTTTCTTACTCTTGCAGATCAGAAACATTTGACACTTTTTCAGCTCGACAGCAGCAATACTTGAAGGGTCAAAAGCATATGAACATTATAACGCATTCTCCCAATTCTTATCTTTCCCATAGTGCAGGATGACATGGGTTTTGCTGCAACGCCTGAGGAACAAAGTTGGTTGGTTGTGCTGTGCAGTGCTCTGCAGAGAATGAAATAGAAAGCTTCCTTTGCTTCTGCTATTGCGGTGGCCATGTTTGGGAACAAGTTTGCCTGTGGGCAGGCAGAACTGGTTTTGCGTCAACAACACTCTGTCTTCAGCCATTTGGGTTTTCCAGTGCAGTTTATCACTGAAACATGGTCAAAGCCCTGGGTCAGCAAGGAGGGGGAAGCAGACCCAAGAAAGGTAGATAAGATACTGGAAGCAGTGAAACCACTCAGAGCAAAGAGACATGTCCTGAAATTCTACAGCATGTCAGCTCCTTTGCTGCAAAAGTGTGTGACTGACTTTTGCAAAGCAAACTGGAACTGCAAGGAACTCCAAAGCTTTCTGTGTTGGAGTCACGTTTTGTCTGTCTCCTTTCCTGGAACAAGCACAAGACCTTAAGCAGTCTTCTGCAGTCAGGGAGTGTTATTCTCTGACCTTTGGCTTTTACTTTCTTCATCAGGTTTTTCTTCATTTCCTTCCTGTTTTGCTGTGTTTTGTTTCTGTCTTGGGCGTAGGGTCCATCTCTTCAGGGAATGTGTAAGTAAGTGTAGGTGGCAGGATGGTAGTAAGGTGCAGAAGAGGATTCTGGGTTTTGTTTTGCATTCTTGACAGGTTTGTCTCTCTACTCACTTGCCCATGGTGGTGAATTTTGGTGAAAAACAGTGCAGGGACAAAGCAAGCATCTCTCAGGGCCCTCTGTCCTTCCACTCCTTCTCCTCCACTATGCAAGTATTTACAGAAGACAAACCTTTGTAAAAGTCTAGGGTCATTTCTCTGCCTGGATAGCCAAACTGAGGACACTCAAGGCACATAGAACAAGAGGCAATGGCTTCAAGTTGCACCAAGGGAAGTTTAGATTGGATATTAGGAAGAATTTTTTCACTGAAAGGGTCATCAGGCATTGGAACGTGTTACCCAGGGCAGTGGTGGAGTCTCCATCCCTGGAGGTATTTAAGGGTCGTGTAGATATAGTGCTTAGGGACATGGTTTAGTGGTGGGCTTCTTACTGTTAGGTTAATGATTGGACTAGATGATCTTACAGGTCTTTTCCAGTCTAGGAGATTCTGTGATTCTGTGATAAAGTGGCTTAAATAATGCAGCTTATAGAGAGAGGAGAGCATGCCGATGTCGTCCTCCCTAGAAACAAAGTAGGAATGTCTGGATTAACTGGGATTATGCTGCATTTTAGAGATTGTATCTAGGAATATAGTGTTGTGTGAATCCTCCTTCATCTTTGTTCTCATGTGCTCTATTAAGTAAAACTTTGGTTAATGTCAGAGTTCTCACACTGCTGGACTGAGACGCCTGTGTTTCCTCTGGCACCCTGCAGACATCACCATCTCTGGCCTCTCACCCCAGAGATACTCTTGTCCATTTGGAGTGAGCCGAAGGATTTTGGTGCAATGCCTAGCCGCGCCGCCACCAGTCCTTCCCACAGACCCTCATGCAGGTGCAGGCTGTATCCACAGCAGCAACCGAGCAGCTGTAGCACACAGAAGGGCAGCTGGCTCAAATCTGTCCCTCCGTTTATATCTGTCATCCTGGGAAAAGCTCAGTCCCTTTGCTGCATCAATAGGGCGGTAGAACTGTCCCTGGCAAACACCTCCAAAAGCTCCTTTCCTGCAGACTGCCCTCCTAGCCAAAGCCTGGATGGGGACTGCTCTTTCTGGCTGAGTCCCTTATATCCTGTATGATGGCCTTGGGCCCATTTGTGCCCAAATGCTCAGCCTAAAAAGGGAAACAGGGATAAATTCAGCTGTTACAGTACAAAAAGTAAAATTAGATTTACCATGGCTTAAAAAAAAATAAAAAAGACCCAAGGGGTTTTGTGTTTGCCTTTTGCAAATTTCTGGCAGTCTCTGCTATGAAATAAATTGTACTGCTCTGTTAGAGTTTGGTATGAGGACTGGTGTTCTACCAGCCTGACTGAAAATCTGAAAAAATCTGGTATTACAATCATATAAGAGACAACCCACTGTGAGATCTGCCAGACATGAAGAATTTGGGAAAGCAAATTATATAGTCCACCCAATCATCTTGTTCCAGCTCTGCAGGAGATGGGACGTGACACAGTGTTTAGTGTGACACAACAGAGTTTTCTGTGCATTTTTGTAGGAAGATCCCATTTTCAGAGGTGACCCTATCTACAGAGGGTGAAGAAAATTGCTCAGCAAGATGGCTTCCAAACGTGATGAAAACAAGCAGCCGCTCCGTGAACACAGACATTTCGTGGTAAAAGAAAACTTGGGAGGGCAGGTGATATTCTACTTTAGCACATTGCAAGGAAGTAAAAAAAACCCAACAGGTTTTACTTATGTCCTTTCCAAATACCAGGAAGTTCCTGAAATTTAAAGACACCCGGGAAATATGGCCTTTTAAAATATATTTTAAGGTACTTGAGGACGTACCTTCAAAACAGCCTTCATCTTACCGGTGTTCTTAGGTGACGCCTATTGTTGTCTTCATATTTCAGGCATGTTTTGAAAACAAAGTTACATCCTTCATGGGAAGCATAACTCAAAGGCTCTTCCTACAAAGACACATCTTTAGAAATGTTTACAGTTTTCTGCCAGTCTATTTCATAACTAGGCCTCACTGGGAAACTTTCTGTCATCTTGAACAGACACATACAGGTCTGAAGAATCAAGAACCCTTCTATAAAGAGAATGGTGAAAAAAAAACCTTACTTCCCACTGCATTGTTGTTGTTCATGATATATATCTTTCATTTTTTCATTTCTCCATTCCATGAATATAAACTTCTCATGCATCAGCAGATTCTGTCTTTTCAGTACATAAGTAATTTGAAAGGACATAGTCAAATAATAACTGCTATTAATGATTTGATAAAATCTGTAATACACACACAATAATAAATATAAAAATGAATAACATTAAAAATATAAAAAAGAAAAAAACCAATGGGCAGAGTTAGCATTAAGAATGGCTATGGACAGGTATTGAGACATGCAAAGCTTACAGCAAGACTCGGCTTTGGTCTCCCATCTCCCCAACCCCGTGACTTCTCCCTGTGCCTCACTCTACCCACCCTCCCTCATTGCTAACCCCCTTCTTGTGAAAGATGTGTTCACAGGAGCTGGCAAGAATGTTGGAAGAAGAGGAAAAGAACCTTATCAAGGTATCAAAATGCCCTTAAGAAGAAACAAATGGGCATGAGATGTGAAGAAAGAATGTGAGACTTGACTGTAAGATTATCAAAAATAGATTGTAAGTTTGGACTTGCCCCAAAGCAAAGAAGACCATGTCAAGGTAGCTCTGTGATGTTCAGCTGCCCAGATGCAGGCTCACCAGAGATTTTGCTGGCTGTCATAGGCATGACAAAACTCCCCTATCAGTGCTGTCCCTGAATGCAGGGGTGGCCTGACAGCAGGCTTTTGGATGAGCCACAGCAACTGCGAGTTTGTGGTTTACTGAGTCTCTGAGGTCTCTTCTGATGCTGCCCAAAGTGGATCACAAAGTATTTGCTCCTGAGGCGTGCAGTTATCCATGGAAATATGCATGTGGTCCACATTTCTTCCATAAATATCAGCTGATTACTGACCAGTTTTCAACTGTACGTTTTCCCAATCTCCTGTTTTCTGGAGATAATAATGACCTCTTGCCAACAGGTTTTCTTCTCCTGTTTTACCACAGGAGCAAACGCGAGCATGTGGGCAGCTGAAGCCTTGGTTTGTCCCTCCAGTGGAAGGGCCTTGGGTTTCTGAACACACAGCTGGGATTTAAATATAAGCCTTTTGGAAATAAAATCTTCCATATTCCATCAATCATCTTAAGACGTTAAAAAAGCACGGTGCTAAACAAAATAGACCATTTTGACTTACAAATTCATTTTCCTGCCTCCCCGCCTTGTATGGCTGAGAGTTTCCTTTTGTTCAGTGTGAAGAAAGGAGATTATTTTTTCCCAGCAAAACAATTAAATGCAAGCCCTTGTCATAACAGTCTCCAGCAAAGTTTTGAGATAGTGCGTATGTCTGTGATTTCATGCTAAGCTACAGAAAAGCAACATTTCCCTTTAGGAGAGGCCTCCACAAACCAAGCTGACTTGATTTATGAGTCAGCAGAGTCGTGGGATCACAGAATCATTCAGGTGGGGCAGAACCGTGGGAGGAGCGCTGGTCCGACATCCCGCTCAAAGCTCAGAGCAGGATGCTCAGGGCTGTATCCAGCCAGGCTGCAAAGCCTCCAGGGTGGGAGCCCACAGAGCCTCCTGGGCACCTGCACAGCCACCCTGGGGACCTCCCCTCCCCAGTATCCAGACATGGTCTAATGAGCACCGAGTAGAGGAAGAGAACCTCTTCCCTCCACCCACGGACCATGCTCCGGCCCATAGAGTTCAGATGCTGATGGTCTACAATGCTGCCAAGGCTTGCTGGGGGTTTAAGCTCAGCTCTTGTCCCACCAACGCCAGGCCTTTCACGCACTACCCAGCTCCTGATGGTGTTGTCCTGCTCAGGGCATTCTGCATCCCACAAGCTCCTGAGCCCCCTGGACGTGAGTTTTCAGGAGCAGAAGAGCCAGGATGCCTGGTGATGTACGGCATCATGCCTCAGCTTCTCTTGATAATGAAAAAAAGCCATCCTGGTGGTGACAAGAAGCTTGCTTGTGTGGATCCTCTGGGTCTGAGAAAATAGTTAGCAGTAACCTCAAAGCATTTATCTCAGTGTGGACACCAGCTTCAGCTTGTGTCTTCTCTCCGCTGCCTATTTTTACCAAACAGATAGGAGTTGTCTGTAAGATTTCCCTTCACTGCTCGTATCAGCCACAATTTCTGGATCTAGAAAGACCCTCAAACGCACAGTGAGATCACATAAGCCTCACTTCTGATAAACGTTTGATGGATAGAAACCGCTGGTTTGTAGCTTTTTACTAGGCTCTTTACATTGAAAGTTTAACCAATGCTACTGGTTTAATATTAATACTTTCCCCCTGACAAGTTATATTTGGTTTTCTTGATTTTTAGGAAAAACTTGAAATATTAGAAGAAAGAAGATTATTCATACAACAGGACAGGCTCTTAGAGGTACGAAATCCTACTGCATATCACAGTACATGCAGTACAGGCTCGGTCTCAGTTTAGACTGGCACCATTCTGTAAAAGGTTTTACAAAAGTAATTATTATGCTGTCAAACAGCGAAGCAATACAGTAAAATACGATACAGGGAAGAGTGTGCGGAATAGGTCTGCCAGTAGTCTCAGGAATACCAAAATAGTGCAACACCAAGACTTTTGGGGTTAGAAGTTTTGCAGAGCATAGTCTGCAACCCAGCAAGTTTGCCTTTAAAATGGGCAACCTTGTATTACTGGGAACAGAAGTCATCCAGAAAGATACTGCAATATAAAACTAATACGCGGAGGGCAGATTCCCGTCTATTTCTATCAGAACCAATTTGGGAGCGTGGAATGTAATATCAGGGAGGGCAGATCTCATGCTGATCTCATGCTAATATGCTCTGACTTGGCTTTTATTGCACACCAGACTGATGGACTAATATGAAGATTGTTCGCTTTTCTTTTGAACTTTTAAGGTCACGCAGAGAAAAATAAGCCACTTAGAAGAGCAGCTCCACCACCCAAAACTAATTGGGTTGTAAGTATTACAAGGCCCTCTCTTCTGGCATTCTTATTGTAGAGTATCCAGGATATTTCCGCATCAGCCATACTTGAAGCATGTGCTATTCATTGTAAGCTAGCACGTAAGCTTATGAGACGCCAAGCAAGCACCTCATATTTATGTAGAACAGCTGCTATTTCTGTCATGTTATCACCTGACCACAGAAATGCAAATGAAACGTAGGTCTGGAAAGTCTCATCTCACTGATAGCAGATTCCAGGAGTAGCTTCTCTTGTCCTCAGAAGACCAAAGTGGTGGGGCATATCCTGGGTATTGATTTCAAGTCTCTTTCTTCATAATCTGCCCTAGGTTCATAGTATTATTTAGCAGAATAACAAGCAAAAGCAGCACCTTCAACAGCAGCAGCAAAACCTGCACCCTCACAGCTATTTTCAGAGCATGTGCTGTCTTTTCGTGGCCAGAGTTCAAGAGCCAGTAAAACCATGCTCCCCCTCACCTCACCGCTGGACTGTCATTTCCCTTAAGTAACGAGCTTACATAGAATCTCTGAATTTCAAAACACCACATCTAAGGACAGAGGCCAGCTCATGTGGGTCTAAGCACTGCACTTCTCACTCTCGCTCTTCCCTTGCTCAACTGCTCCGCAACGCAGAAATTCCCTAACTTCAGTAAACACAAGGGGTTAAGTATTCCTTCTAGCAATCAGGCCCAAATTAAGCACCAAGTACGAAGTGTTGGCAGTAAGTACAAGCCCTGTTTAAAAACCCCTCTTTCAGTTCAGTGAAGTGATTTGAGATTCAGTTTTGTGCTCTCTGTGTTCTGGAGAGAGGAGCCGTGTAATGACACGAGGTTTGCACTGCATGAACTGGAACCATGGAGGCTGAAATATGATACCGAGTTTAAAATAAAAATTTTGCAGGAACTTGTTCTCTGCTGTTTGCAAAAGTAGGGTTATGCCCACACCTGAGGGGCACTACAGGTCCTCTATTGTCATTACTGTGGTGTCTCCAGCAGGCAAAGTCGGAGGACATCATAGAAGACAATACCGCATCCTTTGTCCTACCTTGCTACCATGGGAGCTTGTTTTTGGTGGGAGAAACCCAGCGATACTAGTGTATTCCTGCAAGAAAATAATAGCGTTAGCTCTGCGCTGTTGGTATGCTGTCTTGCCATGGTGTGGCTACTTCAGGATTGCCTAGTTTTGCCTGTTACCCAAGACCACATGAACCCATGAATTCAGTTGTTCCATGTAGTAATTCCTATGAAGATGCACCAAGTAAAAGGGTGTCCTAATCCAGGTGCTAGTCTAGAAATGTGAAACTTAAGATGGGGAGAAATGGGAGGGAGGGAGAAATGAAATATTTCCTCCAAAGTTCTCAAAGCAACTGCTTGGCTTTGCCATCAATCTAGTTTTTACCCTTGACGCTGTTGCTGTGAGATACTTTCTAATGCAATAGCCTTTGTAATGTAAGGCAGTACAAAACTCTTCTCCACAACCCAGGCATCTGTTAGGTTGCAGCTCCTTCCCATGCTGTAGCTTTATTGTCTTCATTCTGAGCACTGCTTGCAATGAGTTGAGTCAGCTGCAATCTCTCTTCTGTTTGTTTTTCCTCCACAGCCAACAAGGAAAGAAGGTTGACAACCGCTCAAGCTGTCCAGCTCAGAAGACAGCCGTGGTGAAGCTGGTAAAAGAGAACTGCACTGCTCCCCTCACACCTGCACCTGCAGGGTCCCCTCCATCTCTCTTTGTTCCAAGCGGGAAACCTCCTGGTTTTATCACATGAGACTCCTCTTTGGGGTTTTCAGCCCCAGGCATTCCTTATATCACTCAGCTCCTGCGTATCAGGCCCATCACTTCATGCTAAGTTGCACTAGTTTGCAAGCCATTTAATTATTCAATGATGGTTGTCCTAGAACTGAGAAAACTTCATTTCAAAGTGGTACATGTCTCCTCTTTCCCTTTCTAGGCCCAGAAATCAATGACCAGCTACCTGAAACAATTCTGTTTCTGTCTTGGGTAGGTAAAATATTCTCGTTGCGTGCTCGCTTGGTTAGTTACACCTGGAGCACCGTGGAGTCAAGATTATTCTGAGTAATGCTGTCACATCGTGGGAGAAACAGTGTGAGCAAGGAAGAGAAATGTGCTGCAAGTGTAGAGCTGTGTGTTTGCAAACTTAGTGGAGCAGCAGAGTGAAGCAACCGGGGTGCAAACTCTGTTCTGGCCCTTGGGTATCTTCCCTAATGAATCTGCTCACCCTCCACCTCTGAAAATGCAGCATTTACCTGCACGCTGGCAAATGTCTCCTTCCACCAACCATTGCTCATTTGCTTTGTCCCCTTCCACCACTCCGGCACCAGCAGGAGTGTCTCCCGAGATACATTTGCCTTTCTGTGAAAGTCTTGTCCGGCCTTCATAAAAGGAGAAAAACCTTCAGTTTGCTTCTGTCTGGTAGGAAGCTTTGGGACGGATCTTGCAGACAGTCCTCCAGAAAAGGCATCAATAGTTGTTTCCCCTCCTGAGCAGAGCAAGCGTTCTTACTGTTGCACATCCAAACACAATTAGCAAGTGCTTGTGGCTGGTTTCATTTGTGAAGCTTCCTCTCCTTTTCAATGGGTGCATTTTAATGTCGGGAAGTCATTCCTGCTAACACCAGGCATTCCCCTGTGGAAATAATCTGCCAAAAAGAACAGGTAGAAGCATTACAGGGTTGGTCTGAACACCGTAACTGAGAAGCAATATAGACCGACAGTACGCTTGGGCTCACAGCGAATTCTACGCACTCCCTATGTGACCTCAGGCAAAGTTCTTCCCTCCAGGCTTCAGTTGTCCCCTTGTAAAATGACAATAGTATTTATTTTCTCCGCTTTGTTTCCTTCGCATGTGTGCACACCACGAAACCTTTGGTGTCAAGGGTCGTCCTTAGGTATTAAACACTTGCCAGTGTTGGACTCCATGGTAATATTGCCAGCAACAGGAAGGAGGCATCCAGCTTTGACCAGGTCAATGAAATACAAGATTAGATGCTCCAGTCGTTTCTAGTATTAATAGAGCTGGTTGACAGGGTCCGTATTTATGCCTGTGCATTTGCCTTTCTCTCTTGTTGCAGGAACTCTTTGGGGCTGTTTGGCGGGCTCTTGCTGCGCTCTGGCTGCCTGTGCATCATGCTGGTCTTGGTTTATAAATACGTCCCTGATACTACCTGCATGTGTTCACTACTGAACAGAATCTGCCACTCCTACTACAAATCTTGCCTGGGGTCACTTTAACCCCAGGACATTTTAAAGACTTCAGTCCGGATTTCTATAGGGCCACTGTGTTCATTCTGGAAAGACCCTGCGCTTTAAAATAAAGCATGCATGAATGCTAAAAGCACGGGATAATGTCTGTCTTTCCTGTGAGAACTGCATTAGCTCCTCAGAGGAAGAAACCAAGGCCCGCATATCTCAGCAAGAGGGAGCAGGCTTAAATGCATTCAGTTGTTTGCTGTCGGAGGTGGGCCTGAGATGCAAAAATTGCCTCAAGGTCCACATTTTGATCTTCCGGATCCTTCAGCTCTCCCAGGTATAGCTATTATACTGTTTCCAGGTAAGCTCAAGAGCCAAAGGTATCTTAACATCCCACACAAAGATTGGCATAGGGTCTCCTGATGGCTTCGGTGTGGGGAGACAAACGGCTACAGCAGGCAAAGCACACTACCATTTTGCTACCATATTGTCGTCCAGGTCCTGGTCGTTTCTGCTGGTCACTGTCACCATAGCCAGCAGGAGCACCAAGGCGGGCTGCTTCCCCCTTGTTCTGTCAGAAAACACACCCCCCCGGCACAACTTGACACCATTTCCTCGTGTCCTATCGGTTGTACCTTGTGAGAAGAGACCAGTGCCCATCTCTCTACAACCTCCTTTCAGGTAGTTGTAGAGAGCAATAAGGTCTCCCCTCAGCCTCTTTTTCTTCAGACTAAACAACCCCAAGTCCCTCAGCTGCTCCTCATAAGAGTTATTCTCAAGACTCTTCACTGTTCACTCCCAGAGAGATAAAACCTGATTATTTACAATTTAGGCCAAGGAATGGTATGCAGAGAGGCTCTTGCTTATACGTACTCCTGTAACAACCAAGACCAGCTAACTTGGGTTTATACTCTGTTGGAGGGTCAGAAGTGGAAAAGTGTAGACGGGTTGCACCTGCGGGCAGGAGCCAACAGGACCCAAAACTGACCAACAGGATATTCCATCCCATCTGCCTCAGGCGCAGTAGAAAAGCTGAGGGATCAAAGAGTCAGCCCTCTTTCTTCAATGGCCAGCGTCCGAGGAGGACTCTTGTCTGTTCGTCTGCCTTTGATCCCAGTCCATGTATTCCGAAATCGAGATCCAGAATCCTGTTCCCATCTGTTGCCAAATCCAGTCTGGGACTTCCCCAGTGCCTGCCAGTGACATGACGGTCATAGAATCATAGAATCATAGAATGGTTTAGGTTGGAAGGGACCTTGAAGATCATCGAGTTCCAACCCCCCTGCCATAGGCAGGGACACCTCTCACTAGACCAGGCTGCCCAAGGCCACGTCCAGCCTGGCCTTGAACACCTCCAGGGATGGGGCTTCAACAACCTCTCTGGGCAACCTGTTCCAGTGCCTCACCACCCTCAAAGTGAAAAACTTCTTCCTAACGTTTAATCTAAACCTGCCCTCTTCCAGTTTGAAGCTGTTCCCCCTCGTCCTATCACTACATGCCCGTGTAAAAAGTCCTTCCCCAGCTCTCCTGTAGGCCCCCTTTAGGGACTGGAAGGCCGCAATAAGGTCTCCCCGGAGCCTTCTCTTCTCCAGGCTGAACAGCCCCAACTCTCTCAGCCCCTCCTCATAGCAGAGGTGCTCCATCCCTCGGATCATCTTTGTGACCCTCCTCTGAGCCCGATCCAACAGGTCCATGTCCTTCTTATGTTGGGGACTCCAGACCTGGATGCAGTCCATATATGGTATATATTTCATAATTTCCTATTACTTTTTATTAACGTTTTCATCAGAATATGAAGTATGCCGTTCCGGCCCTAACCCCAACACCCGCCACCGAGGCCGGGCGGGGAGGGGGGGGTTGTCGGACCCGCCCGCCCCACCCTCTCACCCCCGCTTCCGTCCGTGCCGCCTCGCGCCCGTCCGGCGCTCTCTGGTGTAACGTCCCCGCCCGAGCCAAAACCTGCGTGGGGGGTTCGGAAGGTGCCGTCCGTGGCGCTCGGAATCCCTTCTGCGGGGGGGCCCGACGGGCATTCCCACAGCGCCCGGCAGCCCCCTAAGAAGAGGTCTGAGGTGGCGGCGTCCTTCGCTGCCCCCTCCCGCACCTCGCCGGCACACCGGCGGCTTTGGGCGCCCCTCCCGCCAGCCGCGGCAGCGCTTTGACCCGGGCGGTAACGGGCTCCCGCCGCTCCTCGGGGGTCCGCACCCCTCCCTGGCCGCGGCTGAGCCGCCCCCGGTTACCGAAGCTCTCCGCGAAGATCGCCTCTCTCCAGGCTCGGGCCAGGGCTCAGCCCGCAGCCACCGGAGCGCGGGTCCGGCCCGGAGCGGGGCTGCCCCGGCCCTGCGCGCCCCTCCGCCGCTGCGCCCGAAGCGGGGGTGCCGCTGCCTTCTCCTCCCGCCCCTCCCTTTGCTCGGAGCTGTGGCCGTCAGGGTCTCCCCGCCTGTCCCCAGCCCCATCCTGGGCATCCCCCCAGCCCCATCCTGGGGGTCTGCGCCCGCAGTTGGTTTTCGATGTGGACAATTCCGGGGGGGGGGGGGGAGGGAGGGGGTCATTCCGCTTGCGGCAGCGCCAGCTCAAGTTTTGGTCCTAACGCACGCGGCCGCTCTCTTCCTCGAATTTTCATCTCCGCTTTTTAACAGCTTATTTCTAATTGCTTCTTTAAATTATCCTTCCGGAATAATTCTAATGGTCTTGCGCTTGAATGCAAGATGCTTGTTGTTTGCATTGGGTTTTTGGTGTTTTCTCCAATGTTTTCCCCTCGGAATCAAAGTTTAGCGACACAGAGATCACAATTAAGGTCTGCAGATGATGTGTAGAGTATTTGATCACTGAAAAGATGATTGAACTTCTTCAGAACAACCAATGTACTGCCTCATAGAAAAAAAAGTTAGTAATTTGTGCTAGAATGGGGCAGAGTTGATTTTAGCTGACCTTTCCCAGGCAGAAGAGGCATGGATCTGTCTTACAGATATTTTTTGTATCTTCCACAAGAGAGAAGAGCAGCAGGCAGTGGTCAGGAGCAGCTGCTGAAGCCTTGGGTGACCCACCTGGGCAATGAATCCTCTGGAGGGTTTATCTTTCCCGTAGCACAGGATGACATGGATTGTGCTGCAACGTCTGAGGAGCAAAGTTGGTTGGTTGTGCTGTGCAGTGCTCTGCAGAGAATGAAATAGAAAGCTTCCTTTGCTTCTGCTATTGCGGTGGCCATGTTTGGGAACAAGTTTGCCTGTGGGCAGGCAGAACTGGTTTTGTGTCAACAACACTCTGTATTCAGCCATTTGGGTTTTCCAGTGCAGTTTATCACTGAAACATGGTCAAAGCCCTGGGTCAGCAAGGAGGGGGGAAGCAGCTTAGACCCAAGAAAGGTAGATAAGATACTGGAAGCAGTGAAACCACTCAGAGCAGAGAGACATGTCCTGAAATTTTACAGCATGTCAGCTCCTTTCCTGCAAACATGTGTGACTGACTTTTGCAAAGCAAACTGGAACTGCAAGGAACTCCAAAGCTTTCTGTGCTGGAGTCACCTGTTGTCTGTCTCCTCTCCTGGAACAAGGACAGAAGTTTTGGTCTGCCAGGAGGGTTCCCAGCCTCAAGCAATGGGCCATGCCTCTGGCAAGTGTCTGAGGTTAAAAGCTAATCCAAGTATGGCATAAAAATATCCCTATTTTTATTCCATTCAGATGCTGGCATGTGGTTGTCATGGTTGCCAAATCTAGCTTAATAAGAAAATACAGGAAAATCAGGTCTTTGCAACCACATGGAAGAGAAGACAAAATACTTGAAGCACTGTGTCTAGTAAAAACAAGATGCAGGCATCCACTGTCTGAGCATTCATGGCAGACATCCTTCTCTGAGCAAACAGACTTGGAAATAACAGGATGTTAAAAAAATAGCATGGAATAAACAATGAAATTGCACTTTGAAAACTCATGATGGATGCAGAGCAGTAATGAAAGCAGATGTGGGGTTTTTTACCCATATACAAGCAAGAAATCTCTGAATAAATGAAATATAAATGACCATTCAGCTGCCCAAAGAGGACAGACATCTGTACCACACAACAGTCGAAACCCTTGCCTAGTTCAGGTGAGGCCCTCCGCATCTGGTGACCACAGGACTTCACCTTCCTCTGGAGGACGGCAGAGCTGTCTTGTGAGCAATTGCGAGCGGTAGCCCAGTACTTTCACAGGGTGAAGTACATGGTCTGTAAAGAGCCAGTGACGTCTCCAAGAAAGACAACAGCCATAACGTGTAAAGGAGCACAAGCAGAAAAAAGAAATTAGAAGTAAAGGCATGAAGTCAGGAATATGAGACCACTGAGACTGCAAAATCAGGCATGCAAAAGTCAGGGAATGGGGAAATTTGCGCAGAACAAAGCCAACTCTGTCTGTCTAGGTTTTTCTCAGAGCCAACTTCCTCCTTTTGGGAGGCAGCATTTCCAATTTGCTAAATGCTGGGAGGATGGACAGTGGGAGAGGGCTGGCACTACAGCCGCCAGCAAGCTCCTGGGCTTAACCAGATCTGTGTGGGATGCTCAGCCTAAAGACTGTGCCCCAGTCACACCGTTTTGATGATATTTCTCAGAGATCTGATGAATGGGAAGACCAGGCTGATACTTTCGGCTGAGTTAGCTGAACGTTGAACCTAAGCATTTGAGCTATAGCTGCTGAAATTTAAATCGTGATGGGTGTGCTCAGGGGCTGGCGTTCAGGCTGAGAGCCCCGTAGCACTGGCTGTGTTTTGTACATTGCTGAGGGGCGATCACTGCTTGACAGAGCTCACAGTCTAAGCTGGCAGTTAAGGTAAAACTTCTTCAAGGAAGCAGCTCTTGCTGTTTTAAATTGAGCCAAGCCAACATCCTCCTAATTACCTGGGCCTCTTCTCTCACCTCCTACAGCATTACTGCTGCAGACAGTGACCCTCTGTACTACCCTGCCTATGGGAGGAGAGTCTTAAGGCTTCACTCCCACTCCCACTCCCTCTATAGCCAAGACATAGCTTCCTCCTGGAAGGCTGGAGGCTGTTCCCATCTCTAGGTCTTCTCAGAAGTGGATGCAAAACTCAAAAGTATCCAATCTTAGGCAGCTATTGCATTTTTTTCTCCCTATCCTTTTACATGCCTGTATTCATGCACATGTGCATATACAAACACAGTGATGTCTTGGTTGAGACAGACTTGTTTCATAGTCCATAGCTGAACATAGTCGAATACAGGTTTTAGATGTCTGAACTAAAGATAAACACTCCCTGCTAACATATCACACACCTACGCAACTACAACTACATGCTAATTACCATAACAGCCGGCTTTCTAGTTCCTGTTTTGCAGTCACGGCAGTGGACTTCCAAAGAAGACTCCAGTGCACCACACTAACCCATCCCTAGAGGCTGATGTGGAGAAGAACATGTCTAAAATGCAGAGGCACACAAAAACAAACTATGTGATGAACCTAAACCAACAACAGCAACAACAGCAAAATCATTCTTCCGTTTAAACTGAGAAATTCATTTGGGGACTAGTAGAACTAATGCCAGCTCCAGCTGGTCAGACATGGACCGCAGCAATAACTTGGTCCAAGTTACTGAATCCCGTACATTAGCATGTAGCACCGCATCTACCTTTAGTGTCTGTAGTTCATCAGAGACTGTCTCTGAAAAATGATAGCCTAGCTGGGCTGCTCACTGCGGGCCTCAGTAACAGCATGGCAAGCAAAGACGGCGTGAGCCAGTAGCTCGCTGGAAGAACCGCTTCAACCACGGCCACACCAGTTTTTGTCCACCATGCAATTTTTGTAGGAAGAGTTGAAAGTTTTGACGTTGCCATCTTCTCCTGTAGAAGCATATGGTTTAATCAATAAACCCATCAGTTTAGTTAGGTTAGGATGTCTCTGTGGTTAGTCTAAGTACAATTGTACAGCGGTCAGCAAGAGCTCTGAGGTGGTTTGTTTCATGAGCCTGCTTGTAGCCTATGCCCACGTGAGAATATATCTGGCTGCACAACTATGTATTATATCTAATAATGGTCTTCAGCTCCATGTGCATAACCTTGCAGATAGCATCCTGGCTTTCCTGCTCTTCCCTGCACAGTTAATCCTTCTGTCACTCAGATGTACTTTTTGGTGGGCCCACTGTGACGCATACTAGAAATCTCAGAACTCATGTGATGTCAAAAAAAGTTTTCAGATTCCACTGAGACTGCCTCAAGGGAGGAGGAAAATTCCCTGTTTGGCTTTTAATGTATCGTCCATTTGTTCATTAAAGCAATTGATTGTCACTGGCATGCTGACACACTGCATTTTCTGGTTGGTAAGAGTTAGCAAGGAGCCAGCCAACACATTTTCAGTCTTTGCTGTGTTACTCCTGAATATTGATAGTTTTTCCAAGGCCCTATCTGCATCTGTTTCCCCTTTTGAGAAAAGAAAGTCCAGGGCATGTATTTGTTAGCTGGAGCTTGTAGTTGAGTAGGTTAATGATTGGATTGGCACGATATAAGGCCCACTTTTAAAAGCACACGATTAACTTTAAGCACGAATATTCCCATTCAAGTCAGTCACTATTCCTTTGCTTAAGTGCTTTGTTGAACTTGGTCCTGAATATGAAGCAGCCCTGTGTTACAAAATTCATTGCCTCTCTGCCCCAGGAGCTTAGCTGCTTTGCTGATAGAACCAACACAGGGAACTTATAGACACTGGTCACAAGAAGAAATATATCTATAATGTCATATATATATATATATGACAAATATATATAATATCACAATTGTGCTGCTGATGTGACTGGTACCTGAGAGAATGACCATCAGGAGAAAGAGATTTCAAAGCAAAACTGAAAAATAACACGCCAAAATCAACAAGCCTTTTACAGCCTTACATCTTGCTGGGTCTTACATCTTACATCATGAGCTGCCCTGAGAGCAAAATCCTGGAGTCGTGAGAGCGGCGCTAGGAACTGTCAGTGGGCGTTGGGGTTGAGTGGCCAGTGCGAGGAGTGGCCTCTCTGCCGCGCTGGGCTCCTTGGGGCTGTGCTCGGGCAACAGGACAGCGTCAGGATGCCCACCCAGCAAGAGAGCTCAGGCACGGTTCCTCACTCCTGCCTGCCCTGCACGACCCACGCTGCAGGCTGCTGGCCCCTCTGCCACGCTGACAGCAGGGAAATGCCCCCCGAGTCAAGGACACTGTGGAAATTCAGCCGACTCCCACCAAACCTGTGGATGCGAAAGCCGCAGCAGGGACTGTCAGGGACCTTGCCACTGCAGGGCTCTTTGGGCTGGGAGCACAACAGAGCCTTCTCGGAGAAACAGTCCAGCTGAGAATCTCGTTCCAGCTCTGCAGGAGATGGGATGTGACACAGTGTTTAGTGCCAAACACCAGAGTTTTCTGTACCATGTTTTTGTAGGAAGATCTTGTTTTCAGTGGTGACCCTATCTACAGTGCATGAAGACAGATCTCAGCAAGATGGCTCCCAAGTGTGACAAGAACAAGCAGCCCCTCAGTGAAGAAAGACATTTCAAGAAGTGAGCACAATCTGAGCAGATTCCCTCATTAGTGCGTCTTCTAGAACAAGCAGAAAGCAAATAACTTTTAGAGAGTCGCCAAGGGGAGAGCAGCTCCGGCGCCGGCCCGACCCGCAGCGGAGCGGCAGAGCTGGGCGCTCAGGGGGTTGTCCTGAGGGCAGGACCGGGGAGAGACCCACCAGGAGCCGGCAGCTCTGGCAGGAGGTGCTGAGGAGGCCGGGGTCTTGCCAGAGTGACAGTGACCGACCCCAGCCTATGGAAAAGCACCCTGGGCAGTGTGGCAAACATGGTGTGGCACGGCAGTTAGGGTGTGGTGCAGCAGTTAGGGCGCGATGCGGCAGTTTGCATGGCAGTTCTTGCAGGAAGGGCGCCTCTTGGAAGGAGAGAAGCGTTCCACTGGTCGGGCACCTCTCTGTGACCACCTGCACGCTTGAGGGCAGTCATCCTACCTGACCTTATCCACCAACGCTGCAACGGCGTGGTAGAAGGCCACTACTTCTGTCCGGCACAATTTGCCCTTAGTAGAAGCCATGTTGCCTGCCACCAACCACCTCCTTATTTTCCACGTGCAGAGTCGCTTGTACGCCCTCGGTCTCACTGCAGTCGGCAGGATTTTTCTAGGTGATTCAAAATGGCTGTCACCCTCTGTTTCAGCTGCCGTTGAGCAGAGATGGCTGGGGGGGGGGAGCATGCATGCAATCACACACGAAAGTATTTACTGACAACATCATGCTAAAAGAAACCTTGTGAGGGCAGGCGATATTCTACTTTAGCGAAAGGCAAAGAAGGAAAAAAAAACCCCAACAGGTTTTACTTACGTACTTTCCAAATAGCGGGAACTTCCTGACAGTTAAACACACCCAGGAAACATGGCCAAAATCCATTTTAAGGTACTCGAAGAGTTGCCATGAAAACAACCTTCATCTTACTGATGTTCTTAGGTGACACCTTAGGTGATATGACACAGTGTTTCGTTTGAAACAACAGTTTTCTGTGCACTGTTTTTGTAGGAAGATCCCATTTTCAGAGGTGACCCTATCAGAAGATGGAAGACAATTGCTCAGCAAGATGGCTTCCAAACGTGATGAAAACAAGCAGCCACTCTATGAACAAAGACATTTCATGGTAAAAGAAAACTTGTGGGGGCAGGTGATATTCTACTTTAGCACATTGGAGGGAAGGAAAGAAAAAACAACAGGTTTTACTTACGTCTTTCCAAATACTAGGAACTTTCTGACAATTAAAGACACCCGGGAAATATGGCCTTTTAAAATATATTTTAAGGTACTTGAGGACGTACCTTCAAAACGGCCTTCATCTTACCGGTGTTCTTAGGTGACGCCTATTGTTGTCTTCATATTTCAGGCATGTTTTGAAAATGAAGTTACATCCTTCATGTGAAGCATAACTCAAAGGCTCTTCCTGCAAAGACACATCTTTAGAAATGTTTACAATTTTGTGCCAGTCTATTTCATAACTAGGCCTCACAGGGAAACTTTCTGTCATCTTGAACAGAAACATACAGGTCTGAAGAATCAAGAACCCTTATATAAATGCATCAGCAGATTCTGTCTTTTCAGTACATAAGTAATTTGAAAGGACATAGTCAAATAATAACTGCTATTAATGATTTGATAAAATCTGTAATACACACAATAATAAATATAAAAATGAATAACATTAAAAATATAAAAAAGAATAAAAACAAAGGACAGAGTTAGCATTAAGAATGGCTATGGACAGGTATTGAGACATGCAAAGCTTACAGCAAGACTCGGCTTTGGTCTCCCATCTCCCCAGCCCCGTGACTTCTCCCTGTGCCTCACTCTGCCCACACTCACCGACTGCTAACCCCCTTCTTGAGAGAGATGTGTTCACAGGAGCTGGCAAGAATGTTGGAAGAAGAGGAAAAGGACCTTATCAAGGTATCAAAATGCCCTTACGAAGAAAGAAAGAGGCATGAGATGTGAAGAAGCTGACCGTAAGATTATGAAAAATAGATTGTAAGTTTGGACTTGCCCCAAAGCAAAGAAGACCATGTCAAGGTAGCTCTGTGATGTTCAGCTGCCCAGATGCAGGCCCACCAGAGATTTTGCTGGCTGTCATAGGCATGACAAAACTCCCCTATCAGTGCTGTCCCTGAGTGCAGGGGTGGCCTGACAGCAGGCTTTTGGATGAGCCACAGCAACTGCGAGTTTGTGGTTTACTGAGTCTCTGAGATCTCTTCTGATGCTGCCCAAAGTGGATCACAAAGTATTTGCTCCTGAGGCGTGCAGTTATCCATGGAAATATGCATGTGGTCCACATTTCTTCCATAAATATCAGCTGATTACTGACCAGTTTTCAACTGTACGTTTTCCCAATCTCCTGTTTTCTGGAGATAATAATGACCTCTTGCCAACAGGTTTTCTTCTCCTGTTTTACCAAAAGAGGAAATGCGAGCATGTGGGCAGCTGAAGCCTTGGTTTGTCCCTCCAGTGGAAGGGCCTTGGGTTTCTGAACACACAGCTGGGATTTAAATATAAGCCTTTTGGAAATAAAATCTTCCATATTCCATCAATCATCTTAAGACGTTAAAAACGCACGGTGCTAAACAAAATAGACCATTTTGACTTACAAATTCATTTTCCTGCCTCCCCGCCTTGTATGGCTGAGAGTTTCCTTTTGTTCAGTGTGAAGAAAGGAGATTATTTTTTCCCAGCAAAACAATTAAATGCAAGCCCTTGTCATAACAGTCTCCAGCAAAGTTTTGAGATAGTGCGTATGTCTGTGATTTCATGCTAAGCTACAGAAAAGCAACATTTTCCTTTAGGAGAGGCCTCCACAAACCAAGCCGACTTGATTTATGAGTCAGCAGAGTCGTGGGATCACAGAATCATTCAGGTGGGGCAGAACCGTGGGAGGAGCGCTGGTCCGACATCCCGCTCAAAGCTCAGAGCAGGATGCTCAGGGCTGTATCCAGCCAGGCTGCAAAGCCTCCAGGGTGGGAGCCCACAGAGCCTCCTGGGCACCTGCACAGCCACCCTGGGGACCTCCCCTGAACTCACTGTGGTTCACTGACATGCATCAGGTATTGGTGAGGACGCAGCATCCACACATGGTCTAATAAGCGCCAAGTAGAGGAAGAGAACCTCTTCCCTCCACCCACAGACCATGCTCCGGCCCATAGGGTTCGGATGTTGAAGGTCTCCAATGCTGCCAGGGCGTGCTGGAGGCTTAAGGTCAGCTCTTGTCCCACCAACGCCAGGCCTTTCACGCACTACCCAGCTCCTGATGGTGGTGTCCTGCTCATGGCATTCTGCATCCCACAAGCTCCTGAGCCCCCTGGATGTGTGTTTGCGGCAGCAGAAGAGCCGGGATGCTTGGTGATGTACGGCATCTTGCCTCAGCTTCCCCTGATAATGAAAAAAAAGCCATCCTGGTGGTGACAAGCAGCTTGCTTGTGTGGATCCTCTGGGTCTGAGAAAATAGTTAGCAGTAACCTCAAAGCATTTATCTCAGTGTGGACACCAGCTTCAGCTTGTGTCTTCTCTCCCGCTGCCTCGGGGGAGTTGTCTGTAAGATTTCCCTTCACTGCTCGTATCAGCCACAATTTCTGGATCTAGAAAGACTCTCAAACGCACAGTGAGATCACATAAGCCTCACTTCTGATAAACGTTTGATGGATAGAAACCGCTGGTTTGTAGCTTTTTACTAGGCTCTTTACATTGAAAGTTTAACCAATGCTACTGGTTTAATATTAATACTTTCCCCCTGACAAGTTATATTTGGTTTTCTTGATTTTTAGGAAAAACTTGAAATATTAGAAGAAAGAAGATTATTCATACAACAGGACAGACTCTTAGAGGTACGACATCCTACTGCATATCACAGTACATGCAGTACAGGCTCGGTCTCAGTTTAGACTGGCACCATTCTATAAGAGGTTTTACAAAGGTGTCAAACAGCGAAGCAATACAGTAAAATACGATACAGGGAAGAGTGTGCGGAATAGGTCTGCCAGTAGTCTCAGGAATACCAAAATAGTGCAACACCAAGACGTTTTGGGTTAGAAGTTTCACAGAGCATAGTCTGCAACCCAGCAAGTTTGCCTTTAAAATGGGCAACCTTGTATTACTGGGAACAGAAGTCATCCAGAAAGATACTGCAATATAAAACTAATACGCGGAGGGCAGATTCCCGTCTATTTCTATCAGAACCAATTTGGGAGCGTGGAATGTAATATCAGGGAGGGCAGATCTCATGCTGATCTCATGCTAATATGCTCTGACTTGGCTTTTATTGCACACCAGACTGATGGACTAATATGAAGATTGTTTGCTTTTCTTTCGAACTTTTAAGGCGACGCAGAGAAAAATAAGCCACTTAGAAGAGCAGCTCCAGCACCCAAAACTAATTGGGTTGTAAGTATTACAAGGCCCTCTCTTCTGGCATTCTTATTGTAGAGTATCCAGGATATTTCCGCATCAGCCATACTTGAAGCATGTGCTATTCATTGTAAGCTAGCACGTAAGCTTATGAGACGCCAAGCAAGCACCTCATATTTATGTAGAACAGCTGCTATTTCTGTCATGTTATCACCTGACCACAGAAATGCAAATGAAACGTAGGTCTGGAAAGTCTCATCTCACTGCTAGCAGATTCCAGGAGTAGCTTCTCTTGTCCTCAGAAGACCAAAGTGGTGGGGCATATCCTGGGTATTGATTTCAAGTATCTTTCTTCATAATCTGCCCCAGGTTCATAGTATTACTTAGCAGAATAACAAGCAAAAGCAGCACCTTCAACAGCAGCAGCAAAACCTGCACCCTCACAGCTATTTTCAGAGCATGTGCTGTCTTTTCTTGGCCAGAGTTCAAGCGCCAGTAAAACCATGCTCCCCCTCACCTCACTGCTGGACTGTCATTTCCCTTAAGTAACGAGCTTACATAGAATCTCCGAATTTCAAAACACCACATCTAAGGACAGAGGCCAGCTCATGTGGGTCTAAGCACTGCACTTCTCACTCTCGCTCTTCCCTTGCTCAACTGCTCCGCAACGCAGAAATTCCCTAACTTCAGTAAACACAAGGGGTTAAGCATTCCTTCTAGCAATCAGGCCCAAATTAAGCACCAAGTACGAAGTGTTGGCAGTAAGTACAAGCCCTGTTTAAAAACCCCTCTTTCAGTCCAGTGAAGTGATTTGAGATTCAGTTTTGTGCTCTCTGTGTTCTGGAGAGAGGAGCCGTGTAATGACACGAGGTTTGCACTGCATGAACTGGAACCATGGAGGCTGAAATATGATACTGAGTTTAAAATAAAAATTTTGCAGGAACTTGTTCTCTGCTGTTTGCAAAAGTAGGGTTATGCCCACACCTGAGGGGCACTACAGGTCCTCTGTTGTCATTACTGTGGTGTCTCCAGCAGGCAAATTCGGAGGACATCATAGAAGACAATACCGCACCCTTTTTCCTACCTTGCTACCATGGGAGCTTGTGTTTGGTGGGAGAAACCCAGCGATACTAGTGTTTTCCTGCAAGAAAATAATAGCGTTAGCTCTGCGCTGTTGGTATGCTGTCTTGCCACGGTGTGGCTACTTCAGGATTGCCTAGTTTTGCCTTTTACCCAAGACCACATGAACCCATGAATTCAGTTTTTCCATGTAGCAATTCCTATGAAGGTGCACCAAGTAAAAGGGTGTCCTAATCCAGGTGCTAGTCTAGAAATGTGAAACTTAAGATGGGGAGAAATGGGAGGGAGGGAGAAATGAAATATTTCCTCCAGAGTTCTCAAAGCAACTGCTTGGCTTTGCCGTCAATCTAGTTTTTACCCTTGACGCTGTTGCTGTGAGATACTTTCTAATGCAATAGCCTTTGTAATGTAAGGCAGTACAAAACTCTTCTCCACAACCCAGGCATCTGTTAGGTTGCAGCTCCTTCCCATGCTGTAGCTTTATTGTCTTCATTCTGAGCACTGCTTGCAATGAGTTGAGTCAGCTGCAATCTCTCTTCTGTTTGTTTTTCCTCCACAGCCAACAAGGAGAGAAGGTTGAAAACTGCTCAAGCTGTCCAGCTCGGAAGCCGTGGTGAAACTGGTAAAAGAGAACTGCACTGCTCCCCTCACACCTGCGCCTGCAGGGTCTCCTCCATCTCTCTTTGTTCCAAGCGGGAAACCTCCTGGTTTCATCACATGAGACTCTTCTTTTTGGTTTTCAGCCCCAGGCATTCCTTATATCACTCAGCTCCTGCGTATCAGGCCCATCACTTCATGCTAAGTTGCACTAGTTTGCAAGCCATTTAATTATTCAATGATGGTTGTCCTAGAAGTGAGAAAACTTCATTTCAAAGTGGTACATGTCTCCTCTTTCCCTTTCTAGGCCTGGAAATCAATGACCAGCTACCTGAAAGAATTCTGTTTCTGTCTTGGGTAGGTAAAATATTCTCGTTGCGTGCTCGCTTGGTTAGTTACACCTGGAGCACCGTGGAGTCAAGATTATTCTGAGTAATGCTGTCACATCATGGGAGAAACAGCTTGAGCAAGGAAGAGAAATGTGCTGCAAGTGTAGAGCTGTGTGTTTGCAAACTTAGTGGAGCAGCAGAGTGAAGCAACCGGGGTGCAAACTCTGTTCTGGCCCTTGGGTATCTTCCCTAATGAATCTGCTCACCCTCCACCTCTGAAAATGCAGCATTTACCTGCACGCTGGCAAATGTCTCCTTCCACCAACCATTGCTCATTTGCTTTGTCCCCTTCCACCACTCCGGCACCAGCAGGAGTGTCTCCTGAGATACATTTGTCTTTCTGTGATAGTCTTGTCCGGCCTTCATAAAAGGAGAAAAACCTTCAGTTTGCTTCTGTCTGGTAGGAAGCTTTGGGACGGATCTTGCAGACAGTCCTCCAGAAAAGGCATCAATAGTTGTTTCCCCTCCTGAGCAGAGCAAGCGTTCTTACTGTTGCACATCCAAACACAATTAGCAAGTGTTTGCGGCTGGTTTCATTTGTGAAGCTTCCTTTCCTTTTCAATGGGTGCATTTTAATGTCGGGAAGTCATTCCTGCTAACACCGGGCATTCCCCTGTGGAAATAATCTGCCAAAAAGAACAGGTAGAAGCATTACAGGGTTGGTCTGAACACCGTAACGGAGAAGCGATATAGACCGAGAGCACGCTTGAGCTCACAGCGAATTCTACGCACTCCCTATGTGACCTCAGGCAAAGTTCTTCCCTCCAGGCTTCAGTTGCCCACCTGTAAAATGACAATAGTATTTATTTTCTCCACTTTGTGTCCTTCTCATGTGTGCACACCACGAAACCTTTGATGTCAAGGGTCGTCCTTAGGTATTAAACACTTGCCAGTGTTGGACTCCATGGCAATATTGCCAGCAACAGGAAGGAGGGATCCTGCTTTGACCAGGGCAATGAAATACAAGATTAGATGCTCCAGTCGTTTCTAGTATTAATAGAGCTGGTTGACAGGGTCCGTATTTCTGCCTGTGCATTTGCCTTTCTCTCTAGTTGCAGGAACTGTTTGGTGGGCTCTTGCTGCGCTCTGGCTGCCTGTGCATCATGCTGGTCTTGGTTTATAAATACGTCCCTGATACTACCTGCATGTGTTCACTACTGAACAGAATCTGCCACTCCCAATCTTGCCTGGGATCACTTTAACCCCAGGACATTTTAAAGACTTCAGTCCGGATTTCTGTAGGGCCACTGTGTTCATTCTGGAAAGACCCTGCGCTTTAAAATAAAGCATGCATGAATGCTAAAAGCACGGGATAATGTCCGTCTTTCCTGTGAGAACTGCATTAGCTCCTCAGAGGAAGAAACCAAGGCCCACATATCTCAGCAAGAGGGAGCAGGCTTAAATGCATTCAGTTGTTTGCTGTCGGAGGTGGGCCTGAGATGCAAAAATTGCCTCAAGGTCCACATTTTGATCTTCCGGATCCTTCAGCTCTCCCAGGTATAGCTATTATACTGTTTCCAGGTAAGCTCAAGAGCCAAAGGTATCTTAACATCCCACACAAAGATTGGCATAGGGTCTCCTGATGGCTTCGGTGTGGGGAGACAAACGGCTACAGCAGGCAAACCACACTATCATTTTGCTACCATATTGTCGTCCAGGTCCTGGTTGTTTCTGCTGGTCACTGTCACCATAGCCAGCAGGAGCACCAAGGCGGGCTGCTTCCCCCTTGTTCTGTCAGAAAACACACCTCCCCGGCACAACTTGACACCATTTCCTCGTGTCCTATCGGTTGTACCTTGTGAGAAGAGACCAGCGCCCATCTCTCTACAACCTCCTTTCAGGTAGTTGTAGAGAGCAATAAGGTCTCCCCTCAGCCTCTTTTTCTTCAGACTAAACAACCCCAAGTCCCTCAGCTGCTCCTCATAAGAGTTATTCTCAAGACTCTTCACTGTTCACTCCCAGAGAGATAAGACCTGATTATTTACAATTTAGGCCAAGGAATGGTATGCAGAGAGGCTCTTGCTTATACGTACTCCTGTAACAACCAAGACCAGCTAACTTGGGTTTATACTCTGTTGGAGGGTCAGAAGTGGAAAAGCATAGAGGGGTTGCATCCAAGGACTGTTGTCTTTTTGTCTGCCTTTGATCCCAATCCATGCATTCCTGAATCCAGATCCGGAATCCAGTTCATGTCTGTCACTGAGTCCAGTCTGGGACTTTCCCAGTGCCTGCCGATGATGTAATCATTATCCTGGGAGCTCGATACTGGTTTTATATATATTCTATATAGTTCATTGTTTTCTTTTTATTATTTTATTAAAATTTTTATGAAAGTAGTTTAGTTTTTTTCTAAACTCATAAGTCTCTTTCTCTCTTTCCCTCCTGTCCTTGGAGAGTAAGATAGGGGAGAGCATCTGTCATCCGTTTCAGTGGCCAGTCTGGCCCAAACCATGCGAAACACCCATATTTTCATCTACTCCCCAAATTCCTGAATGTCCTGCTCCCATTAGCTCAGGCATGAGTTCGGTAAATCTGTAATTAAATCTAAATAGAATCTTCTGTTAATGCAAATTGAAATGACCCCATTATCAGCAGAGCAGTGATAACTGATAGGAGCTGAAGCTTTGTCCTGGAAAATGCCTCTTCGCAGGCACAGGACAGTCAGCTTTGTGGATTACTGTGTCAGTCAACCACCTTGCTGCCTAATGACGGAAGTCCTGCAAATGGCCTGTCTTGGACACACAGAGCAATCCTACTGCACATCCACTGCAAGCCCCTGTCGTGGACGAAGTGATTCACTTGTAAGAGAGAAGCAGTGAAATATTTATTGATATAAAACAGGGATTTAACAATGTTTGATAGTAAATGTGACAGTGTTTTAATGAGATTCCATGGCAAGGCACACTTGATTATTTACTGCGTAGAGGACAGAGTCAGACAGAACTGTCAGGGAGACCCTCCCGTTGACTCACAAGGTTCAGAAAGGACCCCCTTGCTTTCTTAACTTCTTCTCAGAGAGGAGTCTAGGTGCAGCTGGATCCAACCTTAGTCCCAGACTTGGTCAATGGTCTATGTCTAAGGGATTATATAGGTGCAATCAATCCTTTTATACTGCTTAGCTAAGATTTCAAAGTTTAGCATGCTATTAACCACTTACTGAGGATCTATTGCAGCAAGGAATCTCTTAACCTTGAGGAGTAACCTTCAGCGGCATCCCTACTCAAGGGGAGAGCCTGGCATGCGCCTGCTGCAGTGCAGGAGAGCTCAACGGGCCCTGGGCTGTCCACTATTTATAGAGTAAGATGATTGACCTATCGCCATATTTGCATAGCAGCGAGACATCTAGGTCCCTGTTCCAGACAGTGTTTGGCTATGTTGCCATCCATCCCCCAAAGTCCAGGTGCAACCCATCACAACTCCTACTTATGTATGGTTTCAGTTATGAAGTTATGGCTTCAGCAGGAGCCAGGGAAGGGGGAGGAGGGGGAGAGCATACCACCACAGCCCCTCATGAAGAATATGGGGTTGCTCCCTTTTGATCACAGTGTAGGGACTATCTGCAGGTGTGGCAAGCCCTGGTGTACCTTGGAGGAACCTGCCTTGCACAAAACACATGTGTGACAGGACTGGAGATTTCAAATGCCCTGCCTAGCCAGAGGTCATCAATACGTCTTCTGTGTGCTTTACTGAGCAATCAGGCCTTCCTCATCCACTGCAGCATGCAAGAGACCTTGATCAAGCTCATTGTGGATGCTTAAAAAGACTTCAGTGCAACCTGCCCCAAGAGCCCTCCATGTCCTTATTTTCTACACTCCAGAGGAACATTGTGCACCCTCCATCCTTGAATCAGTTTTGGAAGTAAACTGTCTTTGATCACGATGGAAAACATGCTACCTCGCAATGTCATACCCAAGTGTTACAGGACACACAGGTTGCTTGTCCTAGTTACAGATTTCCATGTCTAGTCTTTGAAAGGAGAACAGGATGGTCTCCACACAGAGGCTATGTCTGCTTCTGGGTTTGAAAAGGGTATCGCAGTACTTCAGCAAGTATCAGCTGGTATCTGTGTTTCTAAGGCTTGCCGACGGCATGCTTTTCCCTACATCTTCCAAATTCACCTCCCATCAGCTGCACGAGAGCAGTGGGAAAGAGTGCTGCCTGGCTGTCATTGCTGAGTAACTTGTGCAGCAGTGAATTAGAGCTGCTGAAGATCAAAATAACCCAGAAAATGGTTTTAACTTCCTTCTCATGTTATCTCCTGCTCCAGATATTTTTGCTTTTTTTTCACAGATTAGGAAGAGCACGAAAACCACTCTCTAATGAGACAGTGTCTTGCGGGGCTGTCTTGTCATATGTCCAATTGCCTTTCGTGGGAAGTACCTGATGTAAAAAAGGAACTGAAACACCAAAAGTTGGGAAAGCAAACACACATAAAACGTTTATGACAGTGGGAAAGTGTGCTGAAAGCAAAGCACGGTAGCAAAATGTCCTGTTTCTATGTAGAAAATGGAGCTTTCAGATTTGAAAAAGAAAATTCACTAAAGCTATGAAGAGGGGATACAACTGTAGGAAGCCCATCTTACGAGACAGAACATTTGTAGGAACTCAAAAAAAAACTTGGCATATTACAAACAGCTGTGAAAAGCTGCGAAAGTGTCATCTAACTGATGCAAGAGGTTGCATGGTACATCTCTGGCTGCTGCCTGCTTTCCTGCATCGAGCTCAGGGCACGCTTCTAATACTGGCCCTCCGAGTCCGAGTCCCCACACTGCATGTGAGGCTGGGCTTATGTAGCCTGGGGGGAAATTTAGAAGTGTGCTCTGAGATGAACATCTGTGTTTATTGCTCTGTTTCCATTTAAAAAAAAAATGTTCTGGGCCATCTCCATTATTCCCTGTAATTGCCATAACCCACAGGTTATGATCCTTGTGACAGAAGCCTTGAGCAGAATAAAGTGTAGTGGGTTATGATTTTAGCACCGTTGTTCAGCTCTGGGTGTGCAAATCTTTGTGGGCAACTTAACCATGGAGTTTAAAACACAAGATAAAGCAGTGTGACACTTGATGGTGTCATGAAAGACATGAAAAATGATTGAACAGCCCAGTTTGCAGCTGTGCCCGCACCCTGTGGAGCGTGTGGGAGTTGCTGTAGGGAGAACATGTGGGGCAACAGTAGAAGTTTGGGAGAGACCAGGTCCTCTTTGCTGCTAAAAGCCAAAGTAATTTCCCTGTCTTGTCAGCTGACAGCTCCTTCTCCTCTCCCAAGGCAGGAGGAAGGGCACTTTCTGGTCCAGCCCCCTGGTCCTGTGCTGGATGGGACAGTCCCTCCTGCAAGGGTCTGGAGGAGGTGAGGGACGGCACAGATGTCTAAGCGGGCACACTGCAAAGCAGGGCACCTTTCCTGGGTGCACAAGAACCACTGACCATTGACACTCTCTGGGCGACCCTTTCTTCGCTGTTGCAGACCCCGACTCTGAGGCAGCTTGTTGTTGCCCTAGACGGGTTTAACAAAATTCCAGTGCATTGACATTTGTCACCTTAGGCAAGCTCCTATATAACCTGTTCCCCAGCACAACACTGCCCCAACGAATAGCCTTCCTGTTCTTCACCCCACAGAGGACTGAGTGATGTGGATGCAAAAAGTTTAGGTGGATTCACGTCTGAAAGCCTGAACAAGTAGTTGGAAGAGAAATTTCTTGAAGGTGACTGAATAGGCAAACTGTGTTAGGCTCAGAAAATCCTCTGAGTTGAAAATAGCTGGAGATGGGGACAGTACTCATGGGAAGTGCCATATATCTTTGTCCTATTCTTACTTTCCCCTGGGTGGCTGCTTATGAACACCATTCTTATACATTCTGCGTATTAAACGTGTTTATCAGTCCAGTCCTAACAAAACTAAATACATTTCCCCTGACCCCCAAAAAAATCAGGTCCCAGAGAAAAAATAAATGTTGGGGGCCTGGGGAGAGATGAGGGAATAGGAAAAATGGAGATAGGTGAAAGCCCAGTTGTAAAAAACAAAGTGGTTTTGGCCAGCCTAGCACTATAGGCCTGAGAGGGAAGAATAGGGTCTGACTGTGGCTTTATGTAAGAAGCACGGTCACGAGGGATGGAGTACCCAACAGGAGTGTATGAGCTCCCCCCTCCAAAGGGAAAATAAATCCTCAGAGCTGGCAAAAAGGGAGAAAAAGACCAGGACAGAGCCTGCAGCGGTTGGGTTGCTGCAGCGGTGGGACCCCAGTGCTCCAACCCTACTGGGAGGTCCTGAGTGTCAGCCCCACGGGTGCTTTGGGAAGCCCTTTCCCCACGTCTGGGGGTGGTGAACGCCCACTGCCAAGGGTGCATGTGTAAGCAGCAGCGGTCTTGCTGCAGCTCCTTTTGCTACATCTTGGAGCATTAGTGATGATAAACAAGTCAAGGTGGCCCTCAGGACAGCACATTAGTCAGCAAATGAGCCTGCTGACAGGTAATCCAGCGGTAATGCAGCATTTTCATTTATTCTGGTGTGTCTAAGCAGATATGCTGATGGCCCCCAGTTTAGATATTCATGTACATTGTCTGTAACGGTACTTGCACACTGGTCCTTCCTGAGAAAATGAGCAGTAGTCATTTATCAGGTTTTGTACAAATGCCATCCTTTTGCTGGCAGGCAGAGATACTCAGCTGTCACCAGAGAGAAGACGGAAAGGACGAGTCCGAAGAGGAACAGGAAGCATGTTCATCCTTGATTTCAGTCGGCTACAGGTCCAGGCATTTGCATGCATTATCTGAATTACTGGGAAGAGGCTTAAGGCTACAGGAGTTACCGCCAATGATTTTCATATCAAAGGGCTTTCTGAATAAGTACCAGAACAGACATTTCCCTATCTGAGTGTTTTGAGTGCTTTTTTTTTTTTTTCTCCTTCCAGAGATCAGAAAGAGTAACAGCTTAATCTTCTTAAAGAAGCCTTGATAATTTGTTACGCAAAAAATCTGGCTCTAGTTTGTAACTTGTATCCATAGATAGCCAACCTCAAACAAGCAAGAAACATCTAGGTTCAGAAAAAGGAGAAGATTAAATAATTTCTGTCATTTTCAGGGAAAAATTGCCTAACATCTTCTGAAATGTATTATACACCCAGTGTGCATCAATGTAATTGATTAAAACTCAGAGAACTATACTTTAAAGTCTGAGCCACACCATCTGGTTCTCTCTCTGCTCAGTGCCCTAAGCATATGGCCAGAGAGAGCATATTTATTTTTCCCTTCTCCTCTGTCTCCTTTTTTATTCTGACTAGCCTCATTACCTTAGATTTCCTTACACTGAATTTATGTGCATAAGCCATTTATTTGCCTTCTCTCTTAATCTAGCTGTGTGATTCTGAACATCATTTAGGCTGGACTGGCAACTCCACATTTCGCCTTGTCAGAAAAATTATTCACCTTCATGCATATTTGTTCTCCTAAGTCATGATATATAGTGAATTGAATTGGTCTTAAGGATGTTCCTTGTGTCACTTTACTGCCTGTTTCCTGTCACCAAGGTCCATTTTCATGTCAATTCATTCTTGTTTCCAAACTCCCATGTACAGAGAAATTGTGGTGATAAGGTAAAGCTGTTATCTGCTGATAAAAATGGCTTTGAGCAGCCCTTGTATGCACTATGTGCTTTTTTTTTTTTTTAACTACATGGTTCTTCACTTGAGTGAAACTCCTTGAATAAGACTTTTTTCACGCTAAATAACTTGAAAAGCGCTCTGAAGAGCAATTTTTTTGTGAAGACCCCATTAGTTGTGTTGGCCTTCAGGTACGGATCCCTAGTGGCCCTATCTCTCTGTCTTAGTATTTATATTAACATCAGCGAGAAGAAGATATTGCTTTACCTGTTCTTGCCTCTAGGCAATCTGATTGCAGCACTGTTTTTCTGACTGTGGAAAACTTCTCAAGCTACAAAGAAACAAAACTTAATGAAGGTCCAGCTGTCTGATTTTTTGCAGTGGTTGTGGTGATGAAAACATCGCCAGTGCTGTGCAACATGTACTTCCCTTAAATCTCTTCCCTGAACTTGTTCCTTTCTGCAAAGATCTCACCATAGCAATAGGTTTGGTTAGTACTTCCCCTTCCCTTGAGCCATGCAGAGCATCCATCTGGGTTTGTGTCCAAAGCGTGAGGCGTCACTGCCACAAGATATTTTTCCAGTGCAGGTCTGCTGGGCTTTGGTCATAGCTGTTTATCCAGAAACTGCAGAACTAGTGCCCGCAGAGGCATATCAGAGCAGGGCTACTTGCAGATTATCGGGTTTCTATGGAAAGCAGTTCAGTTGCAAGAAGACTGCAAGAAGGTCAAGGGAGGTGATTCTGCTCCTCTACTCCGCTCTTGTGAGACCCCATCTGGAGTACTGCATCCAGCTCTGGAGTCCCCAACATAAGAAGGACATGGACCTGCTGGAGCGCGTCCAGAGGAGAGCCACGAGGATGATCAGAGGGCTGGAGCACCTCTCCTATGAGGAGAGGCTGAGAGAGTTGGGGCTGTTCAGCCTGGAGAAGAGAAGGCTCCAAGGAGATCTTATTGCGGCCTTCCAGTACCTAAAGGGGGCCTACAGGAGAGCTGGGGAAGGACTTTTTACACAGGCATGTAGTGATAGGACGAGGGGGAATGGCCTTAAACTGGAAGAGGGCAGGTTTAGATTAAACATTAGGAAGAAGTTTTTCACTTTAAGGGTGGTAAGGCACTGGAACAGGTTGCCCAGAGAGGTTGTTGAAGCCCCGTCCCTGGAGGTGTTCAAGGCCAGGCTGGACATGGCCTTGGGCAACCTGGTCTAGTGGGAGGTGTCCCTGCCTGTGGCAGGGGGGTTGGAACTCGATGATCTTCAAGGTCCCTTCCAACCTAACCCATTCTATAATTCTATGATTCTAAGACAGACAGGTCCTGCACAACCATCTCTCCAGCAGAAATGGAATATCCTCAGTTCTCTTTCCATGTATGATCCCTGCCTAAGGAAAAAAAAAAACAAAAAAGGCTTTCCATTGCCCATTATAGTCTTTATTACAGTGATGTGTCCAAAATACAGAATGGCATTTGGATCATTGTTTTTGCTTCAAGGGAGTTGCTGTGGTGGTATTTTAGTTTTACTGTTAACCAATACAGCACAGAAAAAATTAACAGCGTGTGGAGAAACAGATGTGCTGATGTCCTTAACAGGGCTTTCTTGATAAAGGCATGTTTAACCTTAACTGACTTATTCAGATGCAACAAGGTTTCATAAAATAAAAAATGCATCAACATATGGTACAGACTTGATGTTTTCATTTGAGTTTCATTGGTGACACAATCCTACAGTAAAGATTTGGAACAGCAATAAACCACCCCAGTTTGGAAAGAAAATACAATACAACCACTCAGTTGGAAAACTACAGAGACAGCCTTCTGTTTTCAGGGATGAGAACAATTTTGGTGCTTTTCACCAGCAGAGTAGGGAAAGCTGAATGCTGCTGGGAAACCATTGACATTACTGCCTAATATCTGTGGAACATTTTGCACACAGTACAGAACAATATGACCAAAGCTGATGTCCAACATAACAGCCAGGAGTATTTTATCTGCCTGTTATGGCAAATGCTGCGTTAAATGCAACTCTTACTAATGTTTATTTGAAGTAAAGATGATCTTTACGTTAGGGCTTTGGCTTGACCCTTGGGATACCTGGAGTGTCTTAGCTCTGCTCAGTGCCATGGGCAAATCATTTAGTGTCTGTCAGTCTCAGTTTCGTATCTACAAAATCCAAACCCTGATTATTTCTCCTGCTCTGTCTTTTGAAGTGGGCAGGACTTTCAAAGTCTAAAATACGCAGGTCAGCAGCAACTGAATCACTGTGTGTTTGAGGAGTGCCCAATGCGACTGCACCCCAGCAGCGGGATATCTGACCCTAGTGAACAGAAGGGGAGAAAACCTGTCCAAAACAAGGGATCGGTACCTTCCTGAAAGAGCCTTTGACTCTGACCTGTTATGCATCACACAGGGGGCTTTTCCCCCTGAAGGCAGAGCCGTGCATGCCATCGCAACAGCAATGGTCTGCCTGGGGCTGCTGAACTGGACCTCTGTCTTGTTGCAGGAAAGGTTACAGGGAGGACCTGGAGGTCCTCTCTAGGGGCAGACTGCAGCAGCGCTGCCTCTCAAAATTTTCTTTTCCCAAACGACTGTGGAAGCACAGGTTAAATGCCATTTTCATCTGCGTTGAAATTCTCTGCAGAAGATAACGGAATGCTTTTTGACCTGTTGCAGTGCAGCTCTCTGCCTCATGTAGACCAGGTATCAAACCCTGGTGTGACAAAAACACAGGCAATAGGTCACTTCATTTTCTCCACCACCACCCAGAGATGGCAAAATGCTTGCCGGGGGGCTTTCCTTGCTCCCTGAGCATCCCAGTGAGCAGCTGAGGTTCAAACAAAAGACCAAGGCCATGAAAAACACAGCAGATGCGAAGTGCCTTCACTTCAGTCAATTTTGTAAATTGCTTCTGTTTCGGTGGCCCTGAAAAATATCTTTCTTTTTGTGTTGAAGAATTATTAACTGAGTTGTGAGTTGCCATGGATGCATCATTTGGTTTATTGCAGACTTTGTCTCTTACTGTGCAGGACTTCATTCTCAGTGCTCTCCTGGGCTTATAAATATTGAAAAAATTGGCCCACTTTTTCTCAGAAGTCAGAGGCAAAATTGCCACTAATTTAAAGGTGTAGGCTCAGGCCTATTATATCGCGTTGTATTTTTTATAGCATTGGTCACTTTTGTTTTGGCAGTCTTCTGATTCTGCCTAGCAAGTCAGGCTTCCACTCAGGTACAAATAAATCTTCAAAACAATAAAGGAAAAAAAAAATCCCTTTCCCTCTATAAGCCAACACGGGAGACTGTTTGTCCCTGGGAATCGTTTTGGCTGGGACTCCATGGCAAGCATTCTCATGAGTACACAGAAAACTGTAGAGAAACTGCCTCTGCATTGCAGCAAGGTATTTGAAGAAATCAGTGATCTGCATATAGTATGTTGTTTAGCTGCGGTAGTTTTCCAGCTGGCCACAGTGTCAGGGACTGAGTGGATGGTGCTGACAGATAAACATTTGAGAATTGCTTGGACTGACTATGGTTGCAATTACTGTAATGAAACTAAATTTGTCTCTGGCCCTCTCAGAAGTTATTTGCAAAGAAATGGGTAGGGGTAGGATCTAAATCTTCAAAGCTAGTTGGCAATATTGCTAAAAAAAAAATATGGAAATTGCTTTATAGTCAGTTGTTCGTTCTTCTGCTCTAAACCATTATATTTCTTTTCTGAGGACGGAGCTCTGCAGATGCACAAGCATCTGTGCAGTTAAATCTTAAGCATTTCTTCAGTGATTGTACAAAAAAAAAAAAAAGAGTCTCAATATTTCAGGGCCACTCTGGAATTTGAAGTTGAATTTCCTGGGCTCTAATGCAAACCTTCAGACTTTAATCTTCCAATTTATCCACCTGTGCGATTCAAGGCATGCAAGGACAGCTTGGACTGCCGTGCAGCATGGGGTCTCACCAGAGCAGGACCTGCTCCATGAGATGCTCTACACTCACAGAGCCTGGGGCAGTTTTCATGCAGGCTTTCTTCTATGCATTTAATAAGGCATCTTGTGATACTTGTGGTGGTAAAAACCTCCCAACAGACTTCCTCATTTTCTCAAAAGCTTTGAAGCTGTCTACAGTCAGTGACCCCCATCCTGTTCAAGTGACTTTTGCATGCCAAATGAGATGTCTAAAGTAGGGAACAAGGATAATGTAATGACTTGGCCAAAGTTGCTTTAAATAGGGGTATCCATCATTATTATTCTTTATTCAATGCTGACAGCTTATTTCACTTATTTTAAACAAGCAAAGAGATAAAAACATGGAAGTTCAATTCTCCTCCCTTAGGCCTTTTTATATCCACCTCACTCACTCCAATGTCAGCAGCCCTGATTCAGGGCAGCCTAGGTAAAGGGAGAACTAGATCCACAGTCACCTTCTCAGCATGGAAAAAACAAACCAGTACCACGGGGTAACGGACACTAGCTGTGCTGTGGAGCCAGACCAACCTGCAGCAGAGCAGCAGATCTTGGTGCACAGATGGTTTTCCTGAGGTAGGGAAATGTCGGCGCAGCGAAGAGACCCGCTGGGAGCTGACAGCTCTGGTGGAAGGCGCTGATGAGGCCTGGGCATTGCCAGAGCAACCGTGACTACCCCCAGCCTATAAAAAGCAGCCAGGGGAGGGCAGTTGCCAGAGCATGGCGTGTCAGCCAGGGCATGGCATGGTGCAGGGCGGTTGGCATGGCAGTTGGTGTGGCAGTTGGTGCGGTGGTTGGTGCGGCAGTTGGTGCAGAAGGGCGCCTCTTCAAAAGAGGAGCATTCCACTGGTTGGGCACCATTCTGTGACCATCTGCACGGGTCAAGGGCACTCATCCTAGCTGACCCTCAAGACAGAATGGTGGGCACTCCAGGGAGAGTGACTCAACTGCTTCTCTGGGCAGCCTGTTTCAATTGTTGACAACCCTTTCAGTGAAGAAACTTTTCCTAATACCCATCCTAAACCTCCCCTGGCACAATGTGAGGCCATTTCCTCTTGTTCTATCACTTGTCATTTGGAAAAAGAGACCCACCCTGGCCTCGCTACAACCTCCTTTCAGGTAGTTGCAGAGAGCAATAAGGTCTCCCCTCAGCCTCCTTTTCTCCAGGCTAAACAATCCCAGTTCCCTCAGCCGCTTCTTATAAGACTTGTTCCCCAGACCCCTCAACAGCTTCGTTGCCGTGCTCTGGACAAGAGACACTTCTCTGGTAAGTGGTGTACCTCAGGGGTCAGTATTGGGACCAGTGCTGTTTAACATCTGTGTTGGTGACATGGACAGTGGGATTGAGTGCACCCTCAGCAAGTTTCCTGACGACACCAAGATATGTGGAGCGGTTGACACGCTGGGCAGGAGGGATGCCATCCAGAGGGACCTGAACAAGGCTTGAGAGGTGAGCCTGTGCAAACCTTATGAAGTTGAACAAGGCCAAGTGCAAGGTCCTGCACGTGGGTAGGGGCAATCCCAAGCACAAATGCAGTCTGGGCGGAGAATGGATGGAGAGCAGCCCTCAGGAGAAGCACTTGGGGGTGTTGGTTGATGAGAAGCTCAACATGACGAGGCAATGTGAGCACACATCCCAGAAAATCAAGCACATCTGAGCTGCATCAGAAGAAGCATGGCCAGCAGGTTGAGGGAGGTGATTCTGGCCCTCTACTCCGCTCTGGTGAGACCCTACCTGGACTACTGTGTCCAGCTCTGGAACCCCCAACATAAGCAGGACATGGACCTGTTGGAGCGGGTCCAGAGGAGGGCCATGAAGATGATGGGAGGGCTGGAGCACCTCTCCTAAGAAGACAGACCGAGAGAGTTAGGCTTGTTCAACTTGGAGAAGAGGAGGCTGCAGGGAGACCTTATAGCAGCCTTCTAGTACCTAAAGGGGGCTTACAGGAAAGATGGGGAAGGACTCTTTTATCAGGGAAGGTAGTGATAGGACAATAGGCATTTTTCTCATCATCACCTACAAAGGATAATAGTCTGATAACCGCTGCAAGGATACACTGTGTGCAGGGTCAGCATATGATTCGCAGGTGACCTATAGAGGATAAGGTATAGGTTTTTCCTTCCTCTGCAGCTACCCACGTTGTGGCCTTGCATCTTAATTTTTCTCCATTAAAATCATCTCTGTCCTGACACTGGAATGTCTATGCTTCATCTAAGTAAGCAAAAGTGCCAAGAAGTACCTATGTCCTGTCCCATCCTGTCCCCTAAAACGTATCTCGGTCGCAGAAGGATGACCTTTGAAGGAGTCAGGATGGGGGCACTGGACTCCCAGCTTCATGTGATTAGGGTTTTAACTCTTCAAATCCTGCTTTATTTTTTTTTTTTTCCAGATATGATGTCCTTGCAAAGGCATGTTTTCAACTGGAAACCAGTTCTCTGACACAGAGAGAAAAGAGACAGCGACAACAGTGCTCAGGGCTGCTCCTTGCTTCTTGGCCTGCTAAAGCCAAAAAAAACCAAAATCACCTTTGCAAACTGAGAGCTTTTTGTCCTGCACTGCCTGAAGTTTTTCAATAGTTATGGAAAATCAGTGAAGGGGGAAGAGTGAATTCTGGAAGAGAACTGCAACAACACACAAAGGACATCCTGAGGATTACTGCACCATACCGGGCTCGAGGTGATTGGAAATACTGTAGGTGAAGAGCAAATGCCATTTGACAAAAAATGGTGTGGGTTTGACTTTAAATAAGATTTCATAAATCCAGGCTTTGAGAAGTGAGAGAGGACTGGTAAAATGAATCATCCCAAGCAATTTCAGGGTAGTTTACATAGTCTGACACTTTATGTCAAGCAACCCAGCTCTTCTATTTTTAGTACAACTAGAGATGGGTCCAGAATGGGAGGATTAGAGGTAATACTTCACAACATTTGCAGATCTTCAGATAGAGATTTTTGGCTTGACTGTCAGCAAAGATTAGGTGCATCTGCAGAGTTTGGAAGCAGAAGTATATACGGGGTTTTTTTTCCCAAGGTTCAGGTTGCATTGTGTTTCAAGGCTTTGTATCGGGAATGTTTTGACAAATCAAAACCAGAAATATTTGAATTGTGAGAACAATGAAGGAAACAAAGATTTCAACCTGATGATAGGTTTGCTGTTGTTCAGTAAAACATATTATCATGATTGAAGCTACCATATGGAGTTCAGGATAAAGAAGCTATTAGCAGTACGCTGTTGTTCTTACTTCATAATTAGGCTTTACAATAGCTACACTTAATTACACTGAAAGTTTGGAAGTACAGAAGAACTTTAATAAGGAATACTAGTTTGTTAAAATACTGTTTGATTTTATTTCTGTAAAGGTTCAATTGCTCGAATCCTCATCGCTTTTTCTTACATTTACTTGGATTTGGAGGGAGATTTCAAATACCCCAAGCAATATTGATTCTTCCATCATTAAGACCTTGTTTTGCCATGCATGGCTGATAGCTATGACTGTTTTTTTCTGTTTATGTCTCTGAAGTGAAAATATCTTACCTGTATGAGATAGCCATATGTGAAGACTTGTTCTGGGAGAAACATGGTTTGTTTGTTTTTCCACAAAGACTATGCGTATGCTTGTTTTCCCATGGTTTGTTTGGTTTTTTTTATTGCTGTAAGGGATTTTTTTTTTTTTTTTTGACAGTGTAAAATAAGGGCTGTTGTCCCTGACACTGAGGCTATTCGTGTCAGCCAAGGATTTTGCCTAGAGGTATTTTCTGCTCCACTTGCGGTGCCAAAGTGGCACAGCACAAACACCGTCCCCACCAAGGTGGTAACATTTTCCAGCTTCTCCCAAGCAGCCAAATTTATGTCAGCCATGGAAAGCCAGGGAACAACAATACAAGTCAAAGGCAGCAGCTACTTCTGGAGTCCATGAACCCGAATGACTGGCTTTCCTCCATGTGCTACACTAGAAAAGATGACATTATGGGGTAAGATAATCTTACGGCATTTTTTTGACAGACCAGTCAAAAAAGTGACTATTCCCTGAGAGGCTTTCATTCAGATGATTTTACAGCCATTTCAAGTAAAACCTACTCGAACCTTGACTTGATTAAATTATTTCAGTTCACTGAAACTATACTCTTATAAAGCACATTATGTTCATGCCCACAAAGTGAAGAATAAGTTCAAATTCATGGAAGTTAATGAATTTCCAGTTAAAAAAAAGGGGTGGTGGGAATAAGAGAGAAAACAAAAAAGGAGGGAAAACCGCTTTAAAATCCAGTTCCTGGTTTTGTCTGGGAGTCACAGGATCTTGTATGTCTAAACCAGCAGGGTTAGTTTCTATAGGATTTTGGCTTTTGTTTAGGGTTAGTGTGGGGGGAGGGATTGTTTTGAGGAGGGGAATGTATTTTGGCATACTGCGAGGCATGGGAGACTTCAGTGAGAATTTGCCAGTTAACAACTGATGGACATGAGTGTCTTTCTAGTATACAGAAAAGGTAAATGTAAAAGACATCTTCTTCAGTGCATTTTTCATCCCTTCTTAGATGGTTGAGTTGCCCACAGAACAGGCAGTATTGGATTCACTGGGTGCTGTACAGCGCATTAAAACTTCAACTGTTTTTAAAAGATTTATCTATTGTAATAAATAAGCTACTTCCAGGGCAGCTCTTCAGCAGGGCAAACTCCAGGAATTTTGCAAGAAGTTTGGAGGTTTTCCCCAGGTGATTTCTGTGTGCATGTGAAGGGACAGAGGGAGGTGCCTCTTGCACCTCACAACATGAAGGGCTAGGGAAAAACTCAGGAGCAAACTCTCCACGTGGCTGTTAGCATTTCCCCTTCAGCAGCAACAGCATGAAGCCTCAGATGGTATCTGTTGTACCTGTCTCTCCAGCAAAAGATTTCCCAAGGGCATTTAGCTGTAGTCGTGGGAGGATCTTCAGGATCACAGAGGTGGCATGTTGCTTTACCTTCCCCCGACACACATGCTGTGGTGATCTTTGGCGTATCTCCTAGCACTATACAGAAATGTCAGGATCACAAAATCGCAGAGTGGTTGAGGTTGGAGGGGACCTCTGGAGGTCATCTGATCCAACCCACCTGCTCAAGCAGGGCCACCTAGAGCTGGTTGCCCAGGACCATGTCCAGGTGGCTTTTGAATATCTCCAAGGATGGAGACTCCACAGTCTCTCTGGGCAACCTGTGCCAGTGCTTGGTCACCTCACAATAAAAAGTGTTTCCTGATGTTCAGATGGAGCCTCCTGTGTTTCAGTGTGTGCCCATTGCCTCCAATTCTGTCATTGTACACCACTGAAAAGGACCTGGCTCCATCTTCTTTGCACCTAGTGCCCTTCAGGTATTTACATAGATTGATTGATAAGATCCCCCTCTCAGCCTTCTCTTCTCCAGGCTAAACAGTCCCAGCCCTCTCAGCCTTTCCTTGTACATGAGATGCTCTGGTCCCTTAATCATCTTTGTCATCCTTCATTGGATTCTCTTCAGTATGTCCATGTCTCTCTTGCACTGAGGAGTGTAGAACTGAACACAGAACTCCAGGTGTGGCCTCACCAGTGCTCAGGAGAGGGGAAGGATCACCTCCCTCGACCTGCTGGCAGTGCTTTGTCTAATGCATGATACTATTCTCCTTTGCCGCAAGGGCATATTGCTGGCTCATGTTCAACCTGGTGTCCACTGAGACCCTCATGTCCTTTTCTGTTGACCTGCTTTCCAGCTGTGTGGCCCCCAGGGTTCATGAGGAGAAGCCATAAGCAGAAGGGCCTGCTTCCTTCTCAGACCCCAAGTACAGGTCCTCTTCTACCCTGGACTACAGTATCCAGTAACTCCTCTATCCACCTCCAGGATCTCGTCCCCTGGTCTGCCAGACTGTGCAACTGCTGAGTCACCCCTAGTGTCTCACTTGGAGTGAACCCATTAGTCCCATTCAAAATTGAATGAGCTGTTCTGGAGATACATCTCCCTGGGGACCTCTCCTACAAGGCAGCATGGAAGAATTTGTGCTAGATTTGGTCCTCTGCATTTTACACTCCCCCGAGGCTACCCCAGCAAAATTTTCACAGATAGGCAATAGCTAACCTGCGTTTCGTGCTAGAAAAATCTCCCTTTTAGTAAGTAACAGTGCAGCCCTCATATTCTTACGGACACTTCAACAAAACTCTGGATCCAAAATAATAATTTTGCCTCAGAGCTGCAGGGGTATCATATGGGGCCCAGAGGACTTGTATGGCCCAGTGCTACCCATGTGGACAGTGCTGCCTGCTCTGAAGGACGCATCTGCTCCTCTTGGCTTGGATGCCAGGACCCATATACTGAAGCAATTGCAGTTATCAAGGTAGCTTAAACAGTAGGAGACCACATAGCCTTTTATTATAATAACAGTTATTACTGTAGTTATTACTAGTTATTCTGCAACCAAAGAAAGAGAGTTGAGCTGATTTTTGTCCTTCAGCATCTGTTATGAGAGGTTTGGCACATTTGACAGCAAAGGTCTGTTCTCTTGCTGTATTTGCCAGGCAAAACATATTGAGGATGACGATATTTAAAACCAAGCATGTAAAACAACCAAGGTATGTCTAAATTTAGAGTATAGGTATATTATGTAGTAGATATTTGCAATCAGCGGGTCTGAATTCTTGAAACTTAGTCTGCTGTCTTCTTTTGCTGCCCCACAAGATGACTCTAGTACAAGTATACAGCTTGGCCAATAAAAGGCAGCAGGACATATTTCTCGTCACTAAATATAGGAAAGCCCATGCACTAGCAATCCTGTGGCTGAGGTTTGGCATGCTGAAATAAGTCAGGATAATTCAAGGTTATGGTTCCCTCAGCAACTATATTTCAGCCACAGTGCATGTATATAATAAGACAGAAAAGTTAGCATCGCATACTGTGATACAAAATGTTACACATGCCCAACGGGCTTTGAGTTATGATTTTTGCAGGAGTTAATTTGGTGCTGTTAGTGGAGTGATTCCTTTAAAGAAGCAGTCAAGGTAACATTTTACATTTAATTTCCCCATTGCCATTTTCTTTGGCCTTGTCAGCTGTAAGAAAAAATCAATGGTGCATAAATCTCTGTTCATATAACAAGGTAGTAACAGTGGAAGATGCACAGTAGGGAGGGCACAGACATGACTGTACCTGCTTAAAACTTCTTGAAGCTTGGTGATGTGCTGTCTTAAAGATCTCTGTTTCCTTTCCAGATGCTTAACCTCAACCAATGAAAAAGCACCAGTAGGGAATTATGGCTCAAAAGAGAGGCAAGGTAGTTATTTGCCAAGTCTCATCATCATTTTTTCTGTTGCTGTCTGACCATATCACGGGTTCACCTTCAAACAGTTTTTCTCTGGAACTCTTCACTTGCTAGAAAGATATTGTCCACATGCTAATACAGAGATACTCTTCAGGTACTATAATTCATGATATGGCTTAACAAAGTGTTCCCTCTAGAGGTTCCTCCTGGAAAAAATACATAACAATAAAGCCAGGGGGAAGCATTTCCCTAACACTAACATAGCAAGCGTTATTGTCCCACATTTGGGATGCCATAGAATGGTTTCTCACCAAGTGGTAAAACTCTTCTTCTTGCTCCCTCTCTCCTTTACTCTTGAATGTAACGCCAATAGTAAGTGGAATAGGGAAAATCAGGTGTTGTTTGCAAGAATGTGTAGCAATAGCCTGAAAAATCCTACCTAATTTAGCCCTTCCGATTAGTTATTTTATACATGACAGATGTATCCAGAGTAGTGACCCAGACATGAGCGCGTTTCTTAAAAAAGCAACCAGATCCATGCAGTTTCATAAGCAGAGACACAACAGATGTGCTGTGAAATTTAGATGTTGAAAAGCAACTGGGAATTGTTGGTAACGCTCATGTTTCCAACTGATAGAAGAGGATAGCAAACCTCCTATCACTACTGTACAATCCTTCATCTGTTGCTAACCGTAACGGATGGTGTTTTACATATTGCATTTCATCCACCGAGCCAAACAGCAGTGGGTATGAGTTACTCGCAATAGTCCCAACTCTATGTGTGCAGTAACTGAAATGCAGAGGTTTTGTAAAACTGAAGATAGAAGCCTGGTTTTGTGGACTTCACCAGGGACAAAATATCATGCCCTAGTTAAACAGCTGCAGCTATATTTTCACATGCGATTGTAAAGAGGCCTGGTTTTTTGTTTCCAAAAAGGAGCAAGTTCACACAGACCTACTGGGAGCTGCAAGTGCTCAATGTCTTTGGAAAGTAGGTCATCACTATGTTTGTGCCTAATTTGAGGTAGACAAAGCTTCAGCGCTTCCCTGATTGCCGCAGAAAATAATATACAGCAGAAGAGTGAGATATTTGAGAATACAGACTGGGTATCCAACCTTCCAGTCCTGGTCACATCATGCTTTCTGCTGGATACTGATGGAGACAAAACCTGAACTGCCCCTGTTTTATTTTTCTGTGAATTAATTTGTGTATTCTCCTTACAGAAGTGACTAAGCATTGCTGAATCCACATTAGGAGATAATCTGTATTGTATTTCTCCTCTGGACACTATCGCAACCATAGAAAAGGGGAAAATTCTTTTTTGTAATGAAGATTTTATGACTTCTTTGTCCTCCCCTGTGCCTGTCCTAGCAAATCATACCCTTGTTATCTGAGCTGGCGGACCTTAGCTGATACAGCAATTGCTCTGCAGGTCCACCCTCGCCCCTCCTCAGGAGCATGGTTACTCTGCATCCGCATCGCTCCTCTGTAAGACATCAGCTGCTCACAGCTTGGGGGATTTCTGTTCCATAGCAGCCCCAAGGCAGAGATTTATGAGAAACACAGAAAGTCCAGGACGAGCAACCCGTGCGGTGGTACAGCATTTCTGGACCAGAGCCTCAAAATGAACAGAGGAGGGCAAGGAATATTGGGACTATTTAGCCATACGGCCATGACCATGTGTGTGCGAGATGAAGAAATGCTGCTGCACCCTCCTAAACTCTCCACTTGCCGAAAGTCTGCGCTGGAGCCAGAGGACAAGGTGGGCTCCTTGCAGCTCTGATGGCCTTTCATCCACCCCACATCCGCAGGAAGACCTGCAACGTGCTGGCTCAGCCACTTCAAACAGCTTCATCCCATGTTATAGAGTGAGCACATTGAACAAGATAACAAAATCAGGGCTTTTCTCAAGACAACAGAAATACTTTCCGTGCTGTGGGGAGAGCACGATCAGCAGCGTGAGGAAGCTGCCCACCTGCCCGCTGTGCTCAGTGGAAGCCAAGGTGAGGCATTTAATAGTCTGAGGGGTTGAGAGGCTGCAAATTATCCGCATCCAGACAGATGAGCTTTGCAAGCCAGCATTGCTAATGCTGCCAATGGCAGGTGCATGAACCCAATCAGAGAGTTTGTGCACTTCATTTGCTCGTGAACAGTGATGGAAGAAAGGCCGGCAGCCAGCAGACCGAACAGTTCCCGTTTGCCATCAGTGCCTAAGTCTGCGCTGTCTGCTTGTGATTGCTTTAAGCTCGTGTGGCGGCTGTACTGACCAGTACAACTCTGTGTATCTGTACAGTTTTGGATTGGGAAATTGTTTAAGAGCAAATAAATCCAATGCACAGTAGGGTTTCATACAGTGGTGTTTTTCCATAGTTAGTCATATTTTGCTCAGTGAAATTTGAGCCGAGAAACAAATGCTTAGCACCAACTTCATTTATCACTGAATATGCAGCCAAAAGCTAAAACCAACACAAGTTAAAAAATACTATGATGACATGCAAAACTATACCTATCCCATGCGGGTTACTTGGTGGGAAATGTTTCCTCTGAGACCTTGGCAACATGTAAAACTAGTGGATGAGCAGGAGGCAGTGCCAAATGAAGGACAGGGACCCACAGGAAAGACCCACAGCCAGAGCAAAGGGCAACTTACAGGGAGTTTCTCTCAGCTGTCAGGGCACGACCACAGAAAGCAGGAAGGTGCTTGTTAGAAAATCCCGGCACAACGTCAAATGCTTGTCCTTATATGTTACATTGGCCACTTGCCTATCCATCCATCCATTGCTCTATCGCCAGGCACTTTCCATGTAAAATTGCTATTTTGGAACTGGTCTGCAATTCTGAGCTTCACCCCTCAGCGACTGGCTACTGGTGGTGATGACCTAAATGGTGACCAGGAGGGACAGGCAAGTGTATTACAGGAGCAGCTGACTTCGGAGGAGCAAAGAAAACTTGTGGGTTCACCCTGCAGTTCAGAAGCATTTTGGAAAGGTACGTTGAAATGGGACTGGAAACACTGTGGGTATCTTCATTTTTTAGCCAGCTACCTCTCCAGAGCCTGCTGCAGGCAGACTGCCGGCAGTCCTGTAGCGAGTTAGGTAAAAGACAGTTGAGAGTCATCTCTACTCCACAGGGTGGTTGATCGAGCTGTGGCTATAAACCTTGAAGTCAGAGATGCTGTTTCTGTCAGCCTTTCTATGACACATAAGAGGAAAGGAGTTCAAGGACATAGGGGACAACACCATTGAAAGTAACATAATATTTGAGAGCTTGCTGCAGATAGAAGAAAACAGAGCAAGCTGTTTGCTGTCATTCCTCATTAAAATGCAAAGCAGTGTCTTTGTGCACTCTGTAAACATGATTATTTCTTCTTTTCTGCCTGTGAACTTTAAACAGGTATAAAACTTGGGTATATCAGGTTCCAGAGGAGATATAGTCGAAAGTATTTTTCCAAGAAACATCAAAAAATATCTTCGCTAAGTGTCTTTCATGATGCATATATACGTAGTGGGAGCTGGGATGTAAAAAAGGGGGGAATTTAGCTGCCATTTTGCAAAATACCATGGCTTAAGAATTGCCTGAGTATTCTGCAAAAGAGCTCTAACAGGGTTCCCCACCGTATTTGTTCACCACCTAAACCACCAGCAACCGTGCAATAGCAGAGTCTGCAGTGACTCTTCCTGATGCTGTTTCTCTTTCATCAAAAGCTTGTTGCTGTTCTGTTCAGAAATATTCCAGCAGAAATTGTTTGTCCAGGTATATTGCTCGCTCTTGCTGCTCTGCTTTCAGTAAGTCTAACCTGTTGTTTGCAGCGGGCTGTGTGAAACTGGGACTGAGAGAACGTGCTGTTCAGGCACTGCTCTGAAGCCAGCATCCCTGGGAGACCCTTTGGAGTCACTGACCATCTCCTACCCCAGCTGCACAAGGTCATAGGGGTGGGCACCGAGCTTCCTGTTTCCAAGGTTAAGCCATTTCAAGCTGGAGTACACCATACCACAGAACTTAGTGTGAAATCTCCATATCTGGCTTTAAAATCCAGGGGCTGCTCTGAAGTACACCCCTGTCACTGATGGTTTGGTGCAACACTTACTTTGTTCTGCTGAACTAATGATGCACCATGCAGGGGCAAGAGGGTCGTAATTTCCTTAGTCCTGCACCTTGCCTCACCTTCTGCTTTGGGTCCTATACTGGCATGCTTTAATTAACTCCATCATGTTTTCCTTCCAGTTTGTACCAGTTTAGATGAGATTGGCCCCTGTAAACTCTGAGGGCCATGGACATCCCCACTGATTTTAGTAACACAGCTGAAAGACTGAGCCCACTTTCGAAAATGCAGTGTCACCTTCTACTTTCAGCATCAGTGACACCGTTTAGGAACAGAGCATGACATGTATCCAACCAAGCGGAAGTGGGATGGAGCAAAAACGAGAAGTTAATGTAACACATATGGCTTTATTTTCCCTGCAAATCATGTTCAATTTAGGCCATAATGATTTATTCTAAAAGCGCATTTAACTCCAATTTGGTTCTATATAACAGAACAGATGGGGGAAATCCACAGAGCTGTACTTTCTACATAAATAAGAATGATTGCATTCATATCCCGATTCTTTTTTCTTTTTCTCACCCCCCATCCGTCTTCAGATGTTTGATTTTTACACTTAAAATAAAATAAATCGACAAACAATTTATGTCCTGAATTTATGTGGTGTTATCAGGGGGAGAGGGGTGAGTTCTCAAACTAGCACGTAGCCATTGCTGTGCAAAACCAACTTTGTCATACCGCTCTTTCCCCTTCCTCCCCTTGTCCTATATTCACACACAAATACCATTGTTACTATCGGGCCTGCATTGTTTTCAGTTCTGCTTGTGAAGAACACACTGATCAGCAGAGAGAGAGGGATTACATGTATTCCCACAGCTGTGCTGGCACAAGTGGAGATGCTGGTGCATCAACATGGGAGCTATCAAAACAAAGGCAGACAAGGCTGTATTGTTTCGGTTTCATTGAGGAAAACAAGAGAGAATATTTTCTTTTCCACTCTTGAAAAAGGAGAAAAATAGTATGGCTGCCCTTGTGTTATTTCCAGTTTGAGAAATCAGCACCTTAAGGAATTCCTAGGAAAAGAAGAATGTCACCTCGAAACATTAAGGCCAGGGCAAATGCCCTGAGGCTTCCTGTTGCTTTTCTATCTGTTTGCCAGGCTTGCTTCCCAGGCCCACAGCTTCCAGCCAAAGCAGGGGCTAACAGCAGTTGCCTTTGCCACATCGGTCAGAGCCAAGCCTGGCTTGCCAGCCCAGCGCGGGAACCGCTCTGAGCCAGCAGCCCGCTCTGACTCTTTCCAGCAAACAATTTTACAGCCCTGGAAACGACTCAGGACTGGCAAATGACATTATTTTTATGGGCCATTGCCTCATTGCAGCACTTTGCTCCATCCACTTTAGCGTAATGTGTCTTTTTATGCACTCTTACCACCCTGTTATCTCAGCTCCTTGCAGAAGCATCCTGCCATAATGGTTTTTCCTACCATGCGAGCAATGTGCCTTGTGAGATTGAGAGAATGTGCTGAGATGAACCTCGGCATTGCTTGCCTGCACTCGGCAGACCAAAGACCATCATTTCCCAAGGGGTGGGACCGTTTGTGGGCCTCCACAAGGGCTTTGCCTCCCCCATGCACATTTACACCCCTGGCCAGTAAATATTAGCACTACACCTTTGGTGAATGCCTGGACTCTTAGAAGCCTTGCACCACCTTTGGTGGTCCCCCCAGGTGCTCCTACTACCCAGGGTAAAACGTAGCTTTATTCTATGGGGCTTGGGTTGGACTGGAAATGTGCACAAGAGAAACGTGAGAGTGAGGATAGCTGGATTCGGTACAGCTGGCGCTGCTGTTGTGGTCTGTAGGGCTCAGGGAGCTGAATCAGAGTTCATTCTTGTCTTCAGGAGGAGGCATCTGAAACCCAAAAGATCCTTGCTTCATTTGCCTCTCTTCTTTATAGAGACCACAAGTTCTTGAGAGCATGAATAATATCATATAGCTGAAAACTGCCCACCTGACCAGGGACCACACTTTTGGGGCAACAGTGGACTATATAAAGCCCATATATGATTTATATATAACTAGCCCAGTCACAATGATGTGCTTTGAAAGTCCAATCCAGTTAGCATTAGGCCCCTTTGAAAGTTCATCACTGAGAACAAACAGGAACTCAGAGGAGAAGACAATCGCCTTCTGGAAGAGAGGGTCTACCCTTGCAAAGTCTGGAAGGTGTAAAGGTTAAACATCCCCCTGACACTCTCGCACCTGCCCTGGCCCTAGATCAATGACTTTGTACGACAAGAGCCCACATTGGTGGTAGTTCATTAGCCATGTCTCCAAAGCTATGCCATGCCAAGCCCTGCTGATAGATGCATAGTTATGGCTGGTAACTCTTCAAAAGCCCATGAGCAAATTAGTAGTCCAGAAGTCCTTTTTTAGGAGCCCAGGACTCCTTCTTTTGGAGTCCAGGAGTTCTTCTTTCCAGAAGTTCATCCATTAATCCTAAAGAGTAAACTCATATAAAGGTGAAAGACAATGTCAGGTGCTTTTTTTAACACAAAAGATTATTACTGTTGAAACCAATAAAAATTCCATAGGATTTATTGATGATCTAGCCATGGGCAAGAGGTGAGCAGGTGAGAGCTCTCTTCTATACATTAATGGATCATTTGTTACAATGAGCTGACTAAGCATTCAGGGGGCTTTCTGTATTTTTTACTCAATATTTTCAGACCTGTCCCAGCTGGCTTCTTCCTCCATCTGCTTCCTCAGCATGCCTTGATCTCAGTGTCAATCTACTTTTCTTTCTTATCTCTCTTACCCTCCTTTTCTTTCCCTTTCACTGTTCTCCTCATAATTAACCATCTCCACCTGCTCTCCCCATCCAGTGTCACAAACAGCATGACCTGGCCTGTTCTTGGGCCCCCTTGGGCTGCCTTCTTCACTGCCTGGCCATTGCTAGGCACGTCTTGCTGCCTAGCTTCACAGAGGACTGCAAAATGGTGGCTTCTATGCAGATGAAAACATTCATAAGCTGCAGGCTTCAGCTAATTATGGGAAGGGGTAAATATATCCTGGGTACAAACAGGCTTCAAAAATGATCTGACAGGAAAAAACAAGTTGGACATCCTAGCCAACAACTATTCTGTTCTGAGAAAAGCAAAAATTGACTCTTAACATGGCAAAGATCACTGTGCACCACGGTGGAACTGACATCATCAGGACAAGTCAGTGAGAAGTAAATACCGTAAAGCATTTCAATTCTGCCATAAAACTGGTTGCGGATCAGTTTTATGTGTATTTTTAGAAGTCTTGTTTCTTCTTCTGTCTTGGGGAGCTGTGCATTGCACATGTTTTTCATTTAAAAAAGTGTAAGTAAAGTAAAAGAAATATTGTCCTTTTTTTCTGCTAATTTCCGTCAGTGGTTTTCCTTTCAGGTTCCTCGCCTGTAAGGTACCTATTACAAACTTCTGTGGCTCTGGCCCCTTCTCCAGCCCCAAAGTAATGTGGCAGGGGGTGACTCCTGGAGCTACTCACCCTGATCCATGGGTAGGACCAGAGAACCTACTAGCAGCCTTCACAGCCAGAGGGAGCCCTGACACATTTCTTCTTCCCCACTCCTTCCTCTGGATGGTTATATAGAAAAACAGCACCGTGTTTGGCTCTAATTCACTCCTGGTTTGGGTAACTGAGGGGAGAAGGTGTACAGGAGGTCCTCGAGGCTAAGAGAACAAAACAAGTCTGTCTGTGAAAGTCATGTTTTCAAGCCATCAGAAACCAAAGGCTGGACACTGAACACTTTGCCTTGCGTAGCCTGCCTACGCTGCACATGCAGCAGTCCCTGGGCTGTGCGTTTGCATGTGGTTATAGCTGGGGGTGTGTTTAATTGCTCATTTGCAGAAACAAGCCTCCGTTTGTACTCAGCTGCAGAGGGACTGCCAAATTAGGGACATGACTGTGCTCTGTTCACATGCGCCGAAGTAACTTTGCCATCCCCAGAGTCCTGCACCCTGGAAAAGGATGTGGCTACTTGCACACCCCTGCGGCAAATGTAGTCCAGTGGAGGCAGGTGGACTTCCCACCTTTAGTCCTGCCAGCCATGGCTGATAGGACGTACATCTCGGAGCTAAGCAGGAAGCTGTGATGGGAAAACCATACCTTCCTAAGAGGCTGATGCTCAAAACATGTATAGCTAAAGGCTAGAAAGGCTAAAATTCATTATCACTGAGGAAAGGATTTGGGGGTTTGGGAATTGTTGATCTTTTTTTAGCTCCTTTTTTTTCTTTTCTTTTGGAAAAAGTAAAGTTTGCAGACAGTAAGGGAAGTACTGAGATCAATTCAGTGTTCAAAAAGTCTTACATTTGTGAGCTTTTTTATGTGGAATTTGAAATATTCAATGCATTTATAAGTGGAAGGACTCAAATCCGAAAAGAGATGTAAATGTACCCGTCTTGGGTACCAAGGGGATTGTCCTGTGATTTGCTCTCCCTCGTGTATCCCATTCATATTTGTCCATGAACTTCCTTAGCTATCAGAAATGACGATTTCTGAAAATTGTTAGGAATCCAAGACTCTCGTTTCCTGTCAAACATCTGCATAGAGCTTTGTTCAGCTTCAAAGCTTAAGTCAACTGCGTTTAATATCTGAATTTGTCTCTGAAGCAGCAGCAACAGCAACTGACAGTAATAAAACCCTACAGGAAATAAACTCGGAGTAGAGCATGTGTGAGCCAGGTCTTGGTTAGATCTATCTTAAAAGCCAGGATAAAAGGCAAAGCCAAGAGGACTTTGCATCAGCAGGTTAAAGCGTGGTCGCCAATTGCTTGTTGGAATTGAAGGATCTTATAGAGCTGTTCTATTCACCCCCCTCACACAGAGGCTGCTAGGCGTTAAGTCAGCCAAGGGTCTTATATTTCTAGCTATTTTGGTGCATTCTGAAATTGTTTCTATTATTAATACTCTGCAGTCATTAAATTACAGCCAGCTGTGTCCTGTCACTGACATTTTTCTGCAAACTGTTTTGAAAATGTAGTGTTTGCAGTTCATAGATGTTTGGTTATCCGAGAGCTGCATGACAAAACAGCATATAACAGAGCAGAGCAGAGAGCAGCCCATAAGCTTGTCCTGCGGTATTTCACAGTTAATACGAAATGCAGTCAAAATGTAGAAGGGACTGGACACTGAGGAAAACTGACCATGAAAGGGGTTTGAGGCATAAAGGAAATTAAAGCACACACTGGCTTTGCTAAAATGAACAGGAGTGATATTTTGACATGTCATTTAACGTTTCCCATATGGCTTCAACTAGAGTTGATTTGAAACCTTTCAAAACATTTTCCTTGTGTGCAAAACGACCCTTTACAACAAAGGAGAAAAAAAAAAAAAAACAAACCCATAAACTATTTGGCTGTTAAAGCTGTTTTAATTAAACAATTGAACTGGCCTGTGTGTCTCCCAGGTGGGGAAATCTGGGATGCTGCTTTTAAACAGCAGCTGCTGGTAGAGGCATGTTTGCTGTAGGGGAAGAAGAAGAGGTGAGATGAAATTCCTTCTCAAACCTGTCCCTGGGTTTCAGGAGGGCTCACTCAGTTCTGGCCACATGGGTTGCCTTCCTGGTGTGTGGTTGACCACATGAAAGTGAAGATTTTTTTTTATTTTAAATAATGTCTGATATTGAGGCTGTCAAAGTGCTTGTGCACAGAGCTGGGGCTGCTGTGTGGGAACATGATTTTCCAGCACTTGGGAGCTCTGCGCTTTTTGAAGGTGTGGCACAGAAAGGGTATGGCACGTTTGGCAGTCAAAGCCAGCCAGCTGCCTTTGAAAATCAGGGGCCCAAATATGTGAAGGTATATTTCCTATAGACTATTTGCTTTCTTCTTCTAGACCAAGTTTCCACTCAACGCTCAGGATGCAGAGCAGTGTTATTCGCTCCGTGTCACCGTGCGGTTCCCTTAGGAGGCAGAAGCTGTGACAGGAGTTGTGCATAGCCCAGAATGAGGAAAAAAAAAAAAAGGGTGGAGGGGAATTAAACAAAAAACCCCACGAGAAGTCAGGATACTTCCACAAATCAATAGTGAAAGAAAAAAAATTTTGTACAACAAATTATTTGCAACAAGTAGCCTGACTTGCTTGCCAGGTGACCTTCATCTGCCTTGCAGGGGAACTGCGAGCCCCAATTAGCTCTTGAAAAGCACCCAGCTTTGCTGAGGAATGGTGCTCCCGGAGGGCAGGGGAATATGAAGAGCAGTGTTTTGCTGTAAACTCGCCGTGCTCCATCTGTACTCTTCAAGGGAGCTGTGGGCTGGAATTTCAAAGGTCCTTTTTCCACCACTGTGTGCTTGAAGTCGGGGTTTTCTATTCAAGGAACAAAGGCAGACCTAAACCCGCCGAGGCCCAAAATCCTGGGGAAGGGGTGTTCTGTCACTTTGCAAGGCAAATTGATTTTTTTGAAGCGTACAGCCTAAAATGCTCAGAGGACTGCTGCTACTTTGCCATAAAAATACTACTCCTACATGGATCTTGACAAAAGTTTGTTTGCCCCTATATGTGTGGCAGGGGCAGGTCCACGTGCCCAGGGGTCTTCCACGGCATTCACTTCTGCAGCTCTCATCTGGCTCTGCAGACAGTTGATTCAATTGCCCGGCACTGCCAAATAACATCTGGTAAGCAACGCTTTCATCCCCTCTTCTTTCTTTCCTTTTTTTTTTTTTTTTTCTGAGTTATCTCATAATAAAAGATTACCTGGTAAACCCCAGAAGAGGAGGGAATGCTCTGAATCCCAGTGGGATAGCAAGCAGCGTAGCTAATTTCTTCTTTTACAAGTTGTCTAATTTTCAAGCAACTGTTGCTGCCAAGTGCTTTGGCAAATAGACTGAGGCAGTTCAGGCTGGAAAAAAAGACAGACAGTGACTAAGATCCCCTGTATTCCTTATTTTCAATGGAAAAAACAAATGAGCATGCTCCTTCAGAAAACAGAAGCTAGGAGAGGAAAAGTAGTGGTTTGTTGGTTGGTTTGTCGGTGGTGGTTTTTTTTAAAGATTTTTAAATGTGGAGGGGATTACAGTCAAGGTTATGACAGTTTCTTGAAGAAGAGTAATAGCCCATGTTATAAGCACATACTTCTAGCAGGAAGAAAAACGTGCAAAGTCACAGGACCTTCAAGCATGCTGAATTGTAAGGGGGCGGGGGGGAGAATCCCACACTTTTAATCATGAAGCATCAAGTCACATAAATTCTAATGAGTGGGTGAAACAGCAGCTATAAAACAACTATATCGGGCAATAAATCAACTTTGCCGTGACCAAGTCTCCTCCAGTGTCAGAGGCTTCCCTAATGTTGATATTCGCCCCGTTTTGTCCTTACGTGAGTCATGACTTGGCACGCTCTCCTCCTCACTCCTCCACACGCGCAGCAGCAGGAGAAGCACGTCCTCGGCCAAGCGCAGGGTGGGCTTGGTGCCAGCGGCAAGCACGGCTCCCCGGCTGGGCTGCGGCCAGGGGACTTCTGCCGGAGAGTGTTTTACCAACAGGTGGGTCTCAGTTGGTAAAAGCCTCCAAAGGGCTGATGTCTTACCCTCTTCCTTGCAGGCATAGCCCAAGCTCCCTTGCTTAGGACGGGGTACTGAACCCATTACACCAGTGTGGGATTGGTGAGAATCCCTACTGGGACTTCAGTGAACCTTGCTCTATATTACTTCCCCGGTGGAGCTGCTGCCACTTCCTTTGAGATATTATGAGCCGTTTTAGCCCTTCGCAGGACATGTTTCTGAACAGCATCCTCTCTGACAGGGATGAAACTGCTTTCCTCTGCGCTGATGTTGTGGAGAATGTGGGCTGCTCTTGTAATTATTTTTTTTTTTTATGAATAGGCTGCAGGATTTGTTCTATACCTTCTATTGACCCACATTTGGTTGTGAAAGGATTGGTTTCTGCTTAGGAACAAGGGAGTAAGGGAGTGGGTGTCCGAAATCCTGCCAGCCTGTGAGAGTGTGTTATCAGTGCTCAGCAGGCATCATGTGTCCAGGTTGAGTACTGCCTATTTAGGTGGGAATGGTGGCTTGGGAGTTAGGAGAAGAGAATTTTCTTTGGGAGCAAACGGCAGAGGTGCAGCTGCAGTCCAGCCATCGTGTGGATGCCAGGCTCATTTGCCAGGTATGAGCCCCATGTGTTGATGATGTCCCAGGTTTGCGGTGCCCTGGGAGGGTTACAGCTCTGCACTTTGTGCTCAACCCCAGGCACTCATGCTCTCCTTAGCCCTCTTATCTCTGTAAAGCTACAGCAGCATGGAGTAATACTTGGAAGAGAGTAACGGGAGACAAGGTGCTAGTCCTGAAGCTTCAAAGTCACATATTGGCATGGGAGGTCCCCCAGGACTCCCCCCCCAACCCCACATAAGGCTGTTCTTGCTGACAGAGACTTCAATTTAACTTGAATATACTAATATAAGGACTAGTGATGGGCAGAAGTACTTGATGTTTTTCCACACCCACCGACATCCTGGGACCTGCTCCTGCCCTCCCTGGTCCTGCAGCAGGAGGAGACAGGCTACAAGGGTCTCGGTCATGGGAGGACGGAGGTGGGAGATGGCACAGCTGGGGCTTTGGTGCACCATGCGGAGCTGTGCATGGCAGGGAGGAAAGGGGCACAAGATTAGTATCTAAAATACCACAGCAGCTCTTAGTGATTTTCGTCTTGTCTGGAATTGGAGGCGTCTTCATATCATGGTATTAGTGTGGTAGCAGCATGTCACCCATCACTGAGGTGTCCTCTGTACTCAGGTCCAGCTGACTGAGACATGGTGACTTCTTTGGAAAGGGCATGTGCATCAGCCACAACCACTTCAGTTGACATTGCTCACCTGTTGGCACAGTCCTCGTAAGCAGCTGAGCTCATTTAGACTTAAGGACAAGCAAAAGGTTGAAAACAAAGGTGGGACTCCATCCTTTGAACACTTTTCAGCAGCCACGGCTTTCTGGGGATATTAAGAGGAACTACACCTAGAGCTAAGATTTCAAGCAACAACTAAGTCCATGACCAGAGTAACATCAAAAGAAGTAAAAGTATTCCTCCTGGGGATACTTCTCACAAATCCAGGATAATCCAGCGTTGGGGATGGGATACAGGACAGCGCATGGATGAAAGGGTCTGAGCCAGTGATGTCAGTTCCTGTGTCCCTAAAAGAAAAAATAATGTAACTGAGAGCCAGAGGAGGCTGAGCAGTGGGGACAGCCAGCAAAGGCCTCCAGAATTTATTACTGCTTAGTTTATTGCAAAAAAATTGCAATCTTGCACAAATGCAAATAGAAGGCAGGCAGCTCAGCATAAACTATGGAAAGAATGGAAAGCAGGCAGGGTATTAAATAAGAGACGAGAAATGTTGATAATTTATTATTATGGCTTTAAGGGAAATATATGACTTTTCTGAAGTTATTTTAATGAGCAAGCTAGGAGAGAAGTAATTCTGGAAACACTGCTCAGAGATTGATACTGGGAATCACTGAACTGCGCCCACCAAACCAGCCTGGGGCTGCTAAGGAAGTTTGAGCGGGTATCAATAAAATATTTGGAGAGAAAGAACTCACCTGAAAGTGCTGACCCACTCCCAGCACCCCTTGGGATCAGGCAGTTGGTCAGCTGGGGCTCCTCTCCTTTGCCTTGTGCGGCGGTTATGTACATCAGGTAAAACAAGATGTGGGATCCACTGTGGCATGGAGAGCGTGGGTCACGTCACCAGACACTTGGTAGGCTTTACTTGCAGCCTGCTCACATTTACTGGTACAGATTGAGAGCGCCAAAGCCCTGTGTCATCTGACCATATCCCCACAAGAGGGAACCTGAAGCAGCTATAGGAACTTCTGAACATATCTTTCTAGTCAGCTTCCTTCTTTGGTGTGCTCCCCCCTCCATGGCCAGCTTCATCCACAGGGTCCTCTGTGTCAGGAGCGGTCCAAACAGCAGCTTTACAGCTCCTTTGAAGTTCAGGCACAAAGACTTTCTTCTCCACAAGGGGAAATGCTGTGTCTGACTGAGGTTTCAGCATCTCCTAGCACAGCCTTCATGCACTCACTGAGTCTCTGAAATCTGCCTTGTTGCCTGGCATGGATGTCCAGCACCAGAGAGGTTCAGAACAGACAAGTAAACTGCTTTTCTGATGGTTTCATACGGCACCCATAGCCTGTGCAAAACCAGAGACATCTGCAGAATTGCATTTTTGCTGCACCTTTATTCTCAGTCCTCCCATCTGTGGCCCCTTTACGGGGCAGAAGATCTGAGTATCTTGGAAAACAGCCTGCACGATCGTTCATTTGTGGATCCTCATCATATACCAAGCAGGAAGGGCTGCTCACTTTCTCCAAGGAGCATTTCAGGACATCATACAGACTGTGTTTGTTGCTTCTCAGGATATGTTGACCTTTTAAAGAAAAGGAATTCAGAATGCAGCTGGGTTATAAGAATTACTCTGCTTCTCTTCACCACTACTGTTTGCTAACAATGGGTTGCCTGTTTTTAGATAAACAATAATTAAAAAAAAATATTAGCAAACAAGGGTATGTGTGATTTGCTGCAATGCATGAATGTACAAGTGGGATACTGATAATCCTGGGACCAGGGAAAGATACTAGATGAATAGTAGTTAGGGCTACTAACAGCTGAAATGAGAACCTCAACATATTCCCCTACGAACAGGCAAATTACAAAGTCTGTGATAACCAGTGTCCTGGTTTGAGCGACACAGGATTCAGTAATTTTGGTGTCTTCTAATGTTTGGAAAAACTGCATTTTTAGAAGACTTTAGTGTCTGAATTTGTGAAAATATTTACTTTATAGCCAGCTGTGGTATGTGGGTTTCAAGGGCTCAGTGTTTTTGAGCTCGCCAGGTGCAGGGATGAGGAGGAGCGAGACCCGGGCACTTGACCCAAGCTGGCCAACGGGATTATTTCATACCATGAACATCACATTCCATATAAATTAGAAAGTTTGCTATGAAGTGCTCTCTCTCCCTTGATGGCGGTGATCCTGAGAACTTCTTGCCCTGGTGCTGGACCCCTGAAGCCTTTCCCTCGTCCCGAAGCCGTAGCGCTCGCAGTGTCCAACATTTGCTGTCTACTGCTGGGAGTGCACAGCTTCCCACTGGTATAATTGGCTGAGTATAATCCTTGTGTATTTTATATTGGTATGGGGATCAATACTGGTTCTATAGTATGATTAATGTTAATTATTTAGTCTTATTCTATTAAATCTGTTTCTGTTTCAACCTCTGGGTTTCCTTGTTTTTCCACAATTCCCGTTCCCAAGTGGGGAGGGTTCATTGTGTAACAGAATAATTGTCTAAATGGCAATAAATTGTTGTGAGTTCCACAGACCGTAACAACCAGTAACCTGGTGATTTGTGATTAAAAGAGAAGGATTTGCAGTTGCTTTTTTAGCCATAAGCAAGGACAGAGTTGGTTCATGGTGATCCCAATAGGCAGAGGGTTCCTGGAGAAGGATGTTCTGTTCTCCAAGGGCTGTTTTGCTCTGGAGCAAATTGCATGCTAGGCAGAAGGTGGCCTTCTATTTGCTATCAATGTTTTATTGAAGATAATTGTCTTTTTGCAGGAGAACAGCAAACCCTATTGATGCCTTTCCCCTTGCTAAAAAGTCGTGGGCTGTTCTGGGACAGGCTCCACTGGCTGCATCTGGGGGCTTGTTCGAGACCTGGAGCTCCGCTCTGCCTTTCAGCTGCGGCGTGAAGTTGAGCAAGCAAAGCTGTCCTCTTCAGGGACCGCTTCCTTCCAGACTGAGCCCACAGGGGACCGAAGGATATCCTTTCAGCGCAGCTCCCGAGGAGCACAGTCCAGCAGAGCAGCCTGTCTCAGCCACTTGCAGTAAGATAAACACACGGGCTAAGTTTCCCTTTCCTAAGGGCTGTCTGCTTTGTAGGTAACTGTGGGGCAGGCGCTGGTGCTGACAGCCTGCCACTCAAACGGCGAACAGGCGAGCTCCCAAGGTCACCAAGCCGGCTATAGGAAGTGAACCAGAATAAACAGCCTCTTTATCAGGCTTTATTTTCTAGCAGACTCGCAGAGCGCTCCGGCTTCGCTCGCCGAGGGAAGTTGCCTGCCGTGTAGACACCCGGGGATTTATCCGGCTGCGGCTCAGCTAACTCACACGCTTGGTCTCCTCTCCCACATCTGCTTCCTCTTCCACCTCATGCTTGGCACCTTCTCTTTCTGGTGGGCGAGCGCAGAGGCTCTGCGAGAGCCAGTTCGCTGCTCTCCGGGTTCAGGTGAAGACTGTGCTGGCGATGTTATCCTAGATTAAATTTTCCCAGCGTTTTCCTGCTGGGAAATTAACCTGTTACAGTGGTTCGCATGTCCGTGAGCTACCAGGAACCCCCTGCCTGGGTCGCTGTGTATAGCACATCTGACTTCAGCTGGGTTTTTTTGGCAACAGCTGGGTCTGCTGTGGCCTGAGGGTTTGCAGGGGAGAGAGGGCTTTTACGTTCATCCTTGCTCCATGGCTGAGGTAAGTCTGGTGCTGCCTGCCCCAGCCCTGAGAGCCCAGTGGCTTACATCGTGCCGGGCCATCCGAACAGGAAAGGAAACAGGCCCTTTTCTCACTTCCCACTCACTAAAACAAAGGCTTGTTCACAAGGTCTCATGCTTTTTTTTCCCAAACTCTGTTTCTCCATGGAAAACTGCCACAGACCAGCACGTACTGATAGCATCAAAGTTTTCCTTGGAAACCCTCCAAGGGATTCAGCTCGGTGGACCACACAGTTGTTATTCATACACGGTTTGGGAACTACTGATCTGCCTGAATCCAACTAGATTTATTTCTTTTTTTCTTTCTGTGCCATTGATCTCACACTTTTCTCAATGCAGTTAGCATTTCTCATCTGTCTAGGAGCTAAATTTTATTCTTTGGGCTTTGTCTGTGCATTACTTGGTATGCCTGCACCCACCCACACGCGTGCACCCCTTGGAGCAACACCAGCCCTGTCCTCCAAGGTCAAGCTCACTTATTCTCTTGTTTTTAAAATATAGTTAACAGTTGCATGTGCCTAAGCAAGAAAGGAACATTTAGAGAGGGGAGAGCCCAATGTGCATCTCCAAGGCTCGCTGCAGGTGAGCATCTAAACCCAGAAAGATGGGACAGAAACACTCAGTGGCTAAACACAGTCCTTGAAAAGCAGACCTTGAGATGTCCTTGCTGTCAAGCTGCAGCAAACGTCTCCATGGTGGTTCCTAACCTAGAACTTTCTCCGAGCTTTTCATGGGTCTTAAAATTATGTGAGTGTGGGATGGCCTGCTGGGTAAGCATCTTTGCATGCTTTTCTGCTGGGGTTATTTGAAACGTCCCTGAAGAACTATCCATGATGTTGTGGGGCCCATAAAGGATTTAGCCTTTTCACTGTCCCATGGTGGGGGGATTTTTGGCCCTATCCCCAAGCTACTAGTCTGTGATTTCACCCCTTTCTGCATGTAATTCCCAGGGCAGCATCTGTTGAAAAACAAGAGGGAAGCTTTCCTGACTGGCCTCAGGCTGTGAAGCAGGAGGCTTCGTTGTCCAGCATAGACACAACCTACGCTTTCTGACACTCAAGCTGTAACACAAATGATTTCTATCCCTGCATGATTTTATCCTGGTGGGTTTGCTATCAGGAGAATCCACTTGTCTTGCAAGATCTTTGTTTGACCTTTTGGGTGTTTACTTTTGGGGATAAGCACAAGGTCTGAGAAATGGTTTGGTGGGCCCATATTTTGCCAAGGGGTGCCAAAGCTGCAGTCTGGGACCTTTGCCTGTTCACAGCCTTCCCACCAAATGCAATGCAGCAGTGGCTGCTGGAGGGGACAGTCAGTGGGGGCAGCATGGTGCTGGAGGGTCATGCTGGGGCACTGCCACCCTGATGGGTCTGCAGGGCAGTTCCTTGGGGCTATTCCTTAGGAAGCTGCTGAAAGCCTGTTTCTGTACATGGGGAGGGAAAACAGCCTGGAAGTGGTGCTCCTTCCAAAGTTTTGAGCTTGTTCCTACCAGGCTTCACTCCAGCTTGGCTTACACTTCATTAAAAATAACTGTATTTTCATGATGTTTAAGGCCTCATTGACAATATGCTAAAACAAGTCTGATTGTAGTTAAGATCACAGCACAAATGACTCAGAAAAGCTGCTTGTTAGGGAAGAGTTATTCTGTTATGGACAGCTCATATAGCAAGATATGTCTTCCTCCTCTGGGAGGAGGAACTCAAAAGCAGTATCTTGCAGGGAATAGGTGCCCATCAGTGCTGTTCTGGATTGAAGCTTACAGAACATATTTACACTCATACAGTCTGAATAAGTCATAATTGAAAAGTGTGCCCCGGGACGTGACTGTCACTACCATTGTTCCTGTTTCTACAAGTATTTGCTGGCACAACGAAGTGTGAGTGTTTGACTCGAGCTGTGGGAGCTGCCATCTACCCTCTGCCACTGCCTCATTGTGTGGCCTTGGGCAAGTCCTGTAATTACACTGGGACCTTGTTTCCCAGCCCTGAAACTCGTACAATAAACATCTCCCCACTCACACTAGGTTTTCTGTGACACTTGAAGCCAGCCACTGATTCTGCCGTTCTTCTTCGTGCCTTTCTCAGCAAGAAGCCGCATTAATTTCAGTGAAATTGCTCATTGTAATAAGGTCTTCTCTGGATAAGGGCAGCAGTGAGGTCTGCGGTGACCAGCCAGCACTTGGAGATGTGTGAGGGAAAGACACACTGTGTCATTACAAACAAGTAATTACATTATTATTAAGTTCATTACTATTTCCTGCTGAAAGGATCAGTATTCAGAGCCTGATGTGTTCTCACAAGAAATCAATGGGATACAGGGTTTTTATTCATCTCTCTGAGAGCTCAGCAGATCTTTAGCAAAGACAGTGAATGGCGTAAAACATTATTTTAAAAGTAGTTACTGTGCCTGTATAGTAACACATGTGAAATACAGCATGAAATTTGGGGAAAAGGTATCTTTTTAAATAGCAAGGTTTTCTTTCTCTTAAGCAATAAAAGCTTACAGTTGTTTTTTTTTCCTAACAGGTAATTTTAGAATGGCTTAAATACATTTGTACCTTACCTCTGTATGAACTACTCTTTGTTGCCTCTTTAGGCTGCAGTGAGCATCTTTCCCAATTATATCGTCCTTCTCTCTTGCTCTCCCTTCCCTCCCTCCTTTGACTCTTATTGAAATAAGCCATTCTGGACAAGGTCTTAGTCTGCACAGATTTTGACATTTTATTAACACGCAGGGATGCAGATTAACATTTTGGTTATTCATCAGAGATGATTCCAGCATTGAATAGTCATTACTGTTTCAGTTGCCCTGCGATAGGAACACCAAGTTCTCAGATAAACAGAAGGAAAGCTGCCTAATTCCACTCTAGCACCAGTACACGCCACTACGTATTTCTTGCCCTTCCTACCGCAGCTGAATAACTCTATGTATGCTCCATACCCCAGTGACTGGCAAGGTATGCTGCTGAGCCGAGTGGGTAGTGCTCCAGCAATGAAGGACTCCAGGACTGTAGCAAATGGTTACTAAATTAAGGTGACCAGAAGCTGGACTTCTGCAGGTACAGGATCAGCAGCAGGTATAGCTAAGGCGTTTCTCACTATGATAAAGCACTACTTGTTACTCTGATGTGTTATGTAGTTTTGCCATTTTCTTCTAAAGCACCTGTACTGGTCGGTGGTAAGGGGAAGATGCCAGATACAGGAGTGGTATAATCTGTTATAACCTCTCACATTTTCTGAAATATCAAAACCAAAGTATCTCTCTTGTGCTCCAGCTCCCCTATGCTATTTTTTGCAATGGGCCCACAAATTGACCAATAGTACATATTCCGTAAAGTAGCAAGACTGGAGGAAAATGTGTTAGGTGTCTTTATTGATGTGCTGCTTTTTTTGCAGTTGGTTCTCCCTGGGAAGAAAGTAAACACAGACAAAACACAGTCTGCTTTAATTTCTTCCTTTTCCAGACAGCTGCATTTTTCCCGGGTTAGCATTTCCCGGATCCTCCTGAACCATCCTGGAGCTCCTAACTGGCGTAATATGAAAATTAATATATGATAATTGATGTTATAACAGTGCTCTTTACGCTGGGACACAGGCAAATAACCTTTGTTATCTGTGGACTATTAGAGCTCAGATACAAAGGAGCCCCTAAAACCACCAGGGACCAAAAGATACGGATGATCTTTTAGGCAGAACTATGGATTAGTCTCTCCCAGCCTATCAGCTCTGCGTGATATGAAACCTGCTATTTATTACTCTGTAGATTTTTGTTTAGAGAAGAGATATCATACTAATCCCTTCAGGATCAAATAAGCAATAGAGAATTTCATACTATTTCCCCAAATGAGACCTGAAAATAGATATTAGCAAGGTGTATTTCTCTCTGTTCCACTCCCCAGGATGATGGATGAGTTTGTGCTTTGTTAGTGCATGAGTCTGTGTGTGTTCATTTAAAAAAACCCAAGACTTAAAATTTTAATGTAAGATAAGTTAAAGGGGAGCAGAATGGAGAAGTAGATAGCCCTCTGACACGGTGCCCAGAGTGAACTTCTCCTAACTCATGTTGAGGACAAACCTCCTGGTCAGCAGCCAGAAACTTATTATTCCACCAGGTTTATTATCACGCTGGTTCTACAGTGAAAGATGGTATGAAAACAAGAGTTGCCCAGGGACATTGTGTTTTGCTGGAACACAACAAGAAAATTCTCGGAGCGGGCTTCTCATTGTGCAATCCAGCACACTGTAATGCACTGTGCACTCATCCAAGCATTAACAAAAGACAAAATTCCAGTAATCGTAAATTCGCCACAGCTCATATGAGAAGTGTAATGACACCAGACCAAATCCTATGCCTGCCCGAAGACAAGAGACATCCAGAAAAATACCCCTCTTTTTCCAGTGCAGTGATTCTGGATTTACATGAGAGCAAATCAGTACCAAATTCAGCCCATTGTGTTCTGTTTTGTTCTTTTTTGTTAGACATAAAAAGCAACTGCATTAAGTTCTGTCCGAGCAGGAGCCCTCAGCCAAGCCATTGTAAAGGGCTGCCCCATTCTCAGGACACGCAGTTGGCACTTTGAGGTTCCTCCAGTTAGACGTTCAAAATTACAAGCAACTTTTAAAAATGCAGGCCTCCAAACGACATTACCGAAATCTTGTTGAGATTATTGAATGAAAAGGCATTTTCATTAAGATGGAAATTCTGGCCCTGCTGATATCAATGGCAAGATTTCTGTTGGGTTGGTCGGAGCCTGGGTTCCCTCATCCATATTTTAATGGCATCACTGCTCATTCTCCAGGGGAAAAAAGGAAACGTAAGGAGAAGATTAAATTTGCTTTTCCAAGTGATTCTTGTCCACTCTAGCTAGTGGAAAAGCTGAGTGTAGATCCCATTTGTGGGTTATGCTCTTACCTAGGGAAATAAATGGGGAAAAGAACAGGGCACAAATCCCTTCCCATTGACTAATAAGCAGTTGTGCTTCCAGAGCCATCAAAGCCAGTCATCTTAATTGAGTGAATAATGTTTTTCCACTATTCCTGATCTTCTGTAAATTAATTACTAATTGTTTTCAGTAGCACCCATCTGTGACAAGCGTGATTAGGAGATTGAGTCAATTATGAGATCACTCTGAATTTACACCAAATGCAACAAGAGTGAGGGAACAGCTGCCTCAAATGTGAGGTGAAAAGGTTTTGAAGCTTCTTCATGTCCGGGGGTAAGCAGGCATACAGTGTGAATCCTTCTCCTGTGAATCACATTGTGCTTATCAAGTGTTTTTTTTGTGATTTGCTTTGCAGAATAAATCAAGCTTGCTTAGGTTCTTTTGTCCCTAGTAACCTTGTGAAAACTATATAGTCACTTCTGGCTTTTAGGTCCCCTACTTTCAGATCCTGATTCCCCCCCCCCCTCCTCCCTTTTCCAGAACTCTCCTCAAGGGTATTCTTTCATTTAAGGTCTCCTTTCTATCTCGCACAAAGAGATGACTAAAACACCTCAAAAGGAACTAGTTCTGAACTGCTCATCACTGAGGGAAAACGTACTAAAAGGCTCTTGAGAACAAACTGTAGAGAGGAAATTGGTAACTGCAGAGCTAATATAACTGTGCAGGTACTGTGAGGATACTGGGTTTGAGAAAACATACCACTTTCAGAAATTCCAGAAATGAACTGCTGCAAAAATACGATACTTTTGATTACATTTTGTATGGTTTAGGTCAATAGTGTGCTCTGTAATTCTTTTGTCCTGAGAAAAGACCCCGGAGATAGTTCAGTCAATAGGCTTGGTTGGGAATAATACAGTTTCCCTGATCCTGTGGAAGCGCACCGGTGTTCTGTTTTTCTCGCAAGCATGTCTGACATCCCACATCAGACAGGTCTGTTTGAGATCCATGATTGCAGCAGGCAGCCGAGGACCAGACCCCCAGCTGGAGAAACACAACTGAGGCCTCTTGATTTTAATGGGTGGCTGCTGAGCCACGCCACTCCAGCATCCGGCCCCCTGCATCTTGGGATGCAACTAATTACAGCAAATAATTAGGTTTCTTCATCCTCACCAGATCCATTCTGTAATCTATTTTTAGTACTCCTTCAACAGTAGGCTGTCTGCACCCTCAAAAACTATCCAGAAGCCCCTTCCCCATAGTGTTTCTGTCAAGCAATAGTCATTCCTATTTTCAGTCTCACCATCTGGCTAAAAAAAAATAAATAAATCCCCATGGTTTTACTTGTAAATTCTTTAGAGGGGGAGAAAATAGATCTTTCAACACCGCCATATTTCACAGAGAGCCTTCAGGGTCCCTCTTTTTATTTATTTAAGGTCCACCTTGCCACGAGTGGAAAACCTGTAACAAAGCATGCTAATTATGGTACTTCACGAAAGAACAAAAGTCCAGTAACTGTTTGCTTAGTCCATCTCTAGGGGGAAAAAAATAGCCAAGAAAAAAAGTGACCACCTTCTCTGCACCAGGCACTCTGTGTTAATTACAGCACAGCTGGCATCATTCAGGTTCACGAGCAATCTGCAGCACACAGTACATCAAACTGCGTGATACAGATCAGCGTGAACACTTTCTTCCCACCTCTCTTGAGATGCCAGTGTTTTTAACATACGTTGTGAGCTCCTCATTTTGATATTGTGATTACAGAAAGTAAGAAGAGCCAGAAAGCCATTCCCTGGGAAAATATTTTTAAAGTGCTTCAGCAACTTACTTGTTTCCAAACTATGGCTTGTAATGGGCTTTAGTGACAGCTTAAAAAAGGGAAAAAAGGACTGTTTTGAAGGCACTGAACTCAGGGCTGGTCTTTAGAATTGTCTGCTGGTGCTGGGAAGCATAGACATGTCTTTTTTGGTCGGTGTAAGCTTAAAAGACATACTGGGGAGAGAGGGGTTGCAATGTAAAGCCTCTTCTGTTGCTCTGCAAATGCATTTCTGATTTCTTCTGCTTATGTGTCTGGGGCATTATTCTAAACTGTATGTGGGGTGGATGTCCCTGAGGGGACTTTTAGGGTTTTCTGGAAACAAAGCAGTAGATTTTTTGTTTATTCCCAGTTGAGAATAACAGGGAGTGAAGGAAGGAAGCTGTGTGTGTGACAGACACGCTCCGGTGTAAGCTGCCTTTCTGTTTTGGTTAGAGCAGCTGATTCCCCCAGAGCCGCCATGGGCAGGACGTCAAGGTGAGGCGGTGGGAGGAGGTGCTGCCCACGCTGCACAGCATGGTGGCTCCAGAGAAGTGTGATAACAAAGGAAGAAGGGGCTGCCCCAGCCCTGGAGAGAGGGCTGGAAGGGCGCGAGGGAAGCGAGGGCCCTACAGAAGCTGCCCTAGAGCTGCTTGTGCTTTCCTCTGCCCGGAGCCCTGCTCCCTCCCTGAGCTCTGGGGCACAGAGGGAATTGATGCTGCAGGGAGCTGCACCCCCAGCAAGCCCCAGATAGTGGGGATGCAGTGACACAGTGAGGGCTTTGGGCTGGCAGAGGGGGGGATTCCCCACACCACTGGCAGCTCAGGGTAGTTTTAATTCCTTTTTTTTTATGCTGGCTGTGGGAGTAGCTCAAGAAGAGATAACAGGGTGGCCTGGGATCTGGCTGAGGCTGATCCAGTGTAAGTCAGAGGAGTTGCCCCAGGGTTGGAAAGTCCTATGTGCAAGCAATGAAATGTAGGTTGCTCCACAACTGCCAGGAAGCAACAGTTTGCAGTGCTTGACAGGGCAAAGAAGCCCTCTAAAGGGCATTATCTCCTACTCCAAGTAGATACAGAAGTCCTGTGAGTGTGCAAGCTGGCCAGGAGAGCAAACAAGCAATGATCTTTCATAAAGCACCAAGTGCCAGGAAGCATCGCTGATTGGGGTAACCGGTTTGATCTCCTGTAGAAGAACTGTCCAGAGCACTGAAAAAGCAAGCAGCTGCCAGCAGGGATGGCTGGATTCCCATATAAGAAAGAATTTGCACTGCAATATCCAAATGGCAGCGTGGAGAGCTCATCGACACTGAGCACAAAGCTCCTGCCGATGTGTAGGATGAGCAAAAAGATGCATTTTATCAGCTGTGTAAAAAGGACTCAGTTGGATTTTGTGCTGTGATGCCTGCACCTTGCTGTTTTATTGATGAGTGTCAGTGTCAGAATCCACGAGCTGATGTAATGGGATGGCAGCAAGTCATGGGAAGGAAGAGCCTGGGAGAAAAACAAAGAAATAAAATTGCCTGGCCTTTGTCAAAACAACTCTTTGATGATGAGATAGGTGACAAAACTTGGGGGGGAAGGGGGCAACAGAGCTGCTGCCTTTCTGACATAAAATAAGACCCCTCACTATCATTCTAAAAACACCAAGTCTTGAACAAATGTGGCTACCAAGGAAGAGAGTAAGATGACCTGGTGGCTCGTAAAGCAGCAAGATAAACAATTCAGATAAACGTGGAGAACAAAATAGTGAGAGGAACAATATTTAGGGATGTGTGCATGAGCAAAAGGGAAAACTGCCACTGGCACGACTAGGAATAAAGCCACCAAGGTAGCGGGTCAATCTACTGCAAAAGAATGAGGTTCATCTGTTTCAGGGGACTCCCAAAGCGATTTAATTTCATGCAATGCTCCTTTGAAAATTGTCCTTTGTCCTCCTTCTCAGGCAGTGCCAGAGAGAAGCCCACAGCAGAGGAGAAAGGAAAAAAAAATGAAGCAGAAAGGTGTTTAAATCATCTCAGTGATGAAACAAATCTTTAAGATACTGAGAACCAGCTACAGGACAGTTAAGCCATAACTAGTGAGCACAAACTATTGTTGCACTAGACTCACTTTAAACAGGCTGGCTTCACTCCATCCATCTCTTCCATCTGAGGAAATTTCCAGGGGTAAACAGTGGAAGAAGAGGGAATGGCATTGAGGCATTCACCGCAGGAGAGTTAAGTGTATGAAAAGCAGGACACATCAGAGAAGCAGTGATAGAAAAGCTGGAACATGCACTGAGAAAAAGGTACAGAAGAAACTTTTGGAATAAGTATAGATGAACAAAGTCATTTAGTCCGCCAACTTCTCTTTTGTTGTTTGATTTCTGTTATACTAAAGGAAATGCAATTTAGTTACATTCTCTGTAAATTGATGAGTCTGCATCAAAGATACCAGACTCCGCTTTAATATCTCTTTCTAATGAAAAAAAAAAAAAGCTACGAGATCTGAAATATTTGACTAATGATACAGGACACAGCATGAAGTCAGAGCTAACAGTAGCACTAAGAGGTAGATGATAAAACCAGCATCGGGACAAATAAGATATGCACAGAGACCTTATGTGATAGCTCAAGTCTGGTTAAAATCAGAGCAAAGCGACTTAGGTTTCTTTTGACAGTCAGTGTTCTTTTCAAACAAATAACTGCCTGGCTTCTCACTCGGAGCGATAGGGAAGTGGGTAGGTACAGGGGAAATTTCAGCCACATAAAAACTCTCAGCCTGCAGAAGTGTTTCAGGCTAAGGCTTGAGCATCCTTGCCTGTAGCATGACCTGATACTGAAGCACGGGGACTGCCATCTGAGAAACTCCCCTTTGAGGCATGGCAGGTCCTACCTGTGACTGAGAAGGAGGATAAGCATTCATCAGAAAGAAATGTAGAAGTCAGGGGCGTCCAGCTTCTAGCTGAAGCACAGCAGGGAGTCTCCACAGCAGCACTGAGACCAATTGCCTCTCCAAACAGGTGGCCTAACATTGCAGGGTTGCTTACTTCATGCTTCTCGCAGAAAGCTCCTCGTCCTTTCTCTGCTAAACTGCTCACCAGCTCTTTAGGCCCTGTTTCCCCATGGAAAGGGAAGGAAATAAAAGACGAGTCAGGACCACACTCATGTCAGGTCAGCTGCCACCCCCCAAAACGCCAGGGAGTGCATCTAACCCAACAGTATGGCAGTGACAGAGCTGTTCTCGGTATGCGTGTACTTAACACGCATATATAAGGACAAAACCTGTGGGGAAGAAGGGAAGAAAATCAAAGCAAAACCCAAATCCTGTCTAGCATGATCAAGCTTTCTGTAATTTAGCCAACTTAAAAGTCTGGGAGGGGGGAAGTTTCCCAGAAAACAGCACCAGTGAAAACATGTTTGAGGGAGGAGGGTGAGTTATCTTATTGGTGAGCTTTAAGAAAAAAAGATTTGGCTCTGCTGGTAGGAAACATCTTCAATGCTTCCTTTAGAAGGTTTATCTCACTCGTTATCAATGAGTGTACTGTACTGATGTCTGTAGGAGTAATCTGGACTCTACAATATTGCCCCTTTGAAAGTGGTGCTGTTCTGAGCAGTTCTGGTGGGCAGGCTTCACACGGTCAGCAAGTTCAGCCTGCAAAATCCCACCTGTATTTGTTGCAGTCTTTCCCTCTGGGTTCTTCTGTAAATCACACATGGTATATAAGCATGGGACTATGTTTCCTGAGGAATGAATCAGAATTGATAAGCCAATTAACAAAAGCTTGAAAGCCGTCTTTCTTGCTGTTTTTAAACCGCACCAATTTTTTTTGCAGCAGAGGATGGCAGTGCTGATTTCATCATAAGTCATTAGTCATTATTTCTTTCAGCAAAGCCTTTGACAGCTTGCTTTGTGTAGTGTAGTGGAATATTCCACAGGATGACAAAGCAAACATATGCTCGAGGATCTGTGCAAGATGCTAATTGCAACAGGGCACGAGGACAGGTGTGGGAACATGGTATAGGATGCTGCTTTCAGTGACACATACACCATTCAGTTCCCCATAGGTCTTGCACTTCATTTACTTTTGGGAAGATATTCTGTAATACAATCACAGACGGGAAGGAGAAGAGAAAGCAGAATTGGCAGCGTTTTGTAATATTTTAGACTACCGCAAGACAGTGGGGAACTCTGGTTCACAAAGTCAATCAATATTAAAGTTTCTTCTCTTTGAACGCTCACAGCGAGAGCAGAGGTTTTGCCATCCTGTTCCTCCATCTGTACACCAGTTCAAAATGAATCATCTGCACTAGTGGACAGTGAAGAGAGTAAGTGCTTCCACAAAACAGCTTTTTTAAAGAAAACCTTTAAAATTAAATCATAGCCATCTGTCACGGTAAAGCATAGATACACTTTTCACCTTCAGAGAGCTTTACAGGCATTGACTAATTAGTCCTTGGGACAGAAGAGGACCAATTTTTTCCCAATTTAGACTGGGAAGTCAGCAGGGGCATCTTGTATCCTGGGGCAGGAATTTAGGCTCCCTGTGAGGCAGGAGAATTGCAATCTTTTTGTAGTAGTCAATGTTTTCAAGTGGGGGGTGTAAAGTTGAGCACTTCTACCCCTATTTATGCACTTCTGACAAATAAAAAGCTTGATTTTTTTTTTCACAACTGGTGCACATCCAGATGCTCCTATTGACTTATAAATACTAAATGTCCGATTTGAATAGGAGCTGCAGGTGCTCAGTCCTTTGAATATTAAGCCATTAAGAAGGGTGTGAATTAGGCCTGCACAAGTAAAGTGTCCATTGATTTGCTAGCTGAGCTGGAAAATATTTCCTATGCTCTGAATGCTTTTGAGTTGATCCGAAAAATGTTTTATTTTTAACCAAAATGACCTTCTACTACCACACCTTTTTTTTTTTTTTTTTTTTTTTTTTTGCAATTTGATGCTGAAAGAAATGTTTTATTTCACTTTCTGCATTGGTTTAAAGAATAAGAACTTTAGGTGGTTTAAGTCTTGAAAGGTCATGAGCTTTGCTCTGTTCTGTCATTTAGAAACGCCAGATTAAAAACTTCCACTTTTTAAAAAAAGAAATAATTTTTTGACCTAAAGTATTCATCAAGTTTAACACGAATATATGAAAAGTTTTTGTTGACTCAGAACTTCACATTTCAGCAAATAAATCATTTTCCTGTTCTTAACTTCAGGCTTGGGAACTGAACTTGGGACGTTCACAGGGTGGTGGCAGCTCTCTAAATGAAAACCTTGGATTCAAACTCTGCTGGTTCAGGCCAGGGCATTTCAGGGACCGCAGCCTCCAGCCATCTGCCTTGCCCCTTTGCCGGAGGTTACGAGCTCCACAGCAGAGCTATGGCAGCTCACGAGTTATTGTGAATAGTGGTCTGCAGTTCATCTTTAAATGCCAGGCTGTGGACCAAGGTCGCTGCTTCATGGTCTGTGCCAGTCTGACTGACTGAGCCCTACCCAACCCTTGTCCCCCTCTCCCCCCTTATCGCTGTCCTCTGGGAAGGGAACCTGCCCCAAAGCCTTTCCAAAGGATGGCCCTCCTCAGAGCAGGAAAGGCAGGGGGGGAAAAGGATGGTTGAAAACCGGTGAGAGGTAATTAAAGGTGGTAAGTAGGAGAAATGGGATGCAGTGACCATGATATGTTAGCAATGAAAAATATACATGAAGGCTATAACTTCAAGGTCTCGACATGAAGAACCAGACAGTACTTTGAGCTATTGAATAACAGGAGGATGGCAAAAGGGAAAAAGCAAAAGGCGGCATGAAAAATGGATGATGTAAGTACATAAGAGAAATATTAAAACATGGGGGCGTGAGAATGGTGAATCACCTCCATCGGGTTTTAATAGGACAGGGTGTTACCTACAAGACCTTTGTTTCAGCTTTTCAGAGTTCCCCTAAATCAATACACAGTCCAGCAATGATGTGAATAAAATGTAGTGTTTAAGGCCTTTCAGTTTCTCTGAAGAGTTACGTATATCGAAGTGAGTCGTTCTGAAAATTGCAGGCTAATTTTTGTGTATATTTGTTGTAAATGAACATTATTTAGGATACCATGCTATCTAAGGAATGTGTGTTCAAAGGTTAGGATGTTTTGAACAGTTCTTTGTAACCAGCCCTGAAGCCTCTTGAATTTTTTTGGCATGGACAGTCGTTTTCAGCCATGAGCATTACACTCCTCAAGAAATATGCAAAATAAAATGTGACAGCAGAGCAAAATATTTTATAGGCAAAGTGACTTTCCATAATAATGGAATAATAAATGCAGAAGGGGGAAAGGCCAAGTGCAATCGCTGAAATACATTCACAAGTGCATTTGTGCCGCTTCTGCAGCTGCTGGAGTGCCACTTACTCACATGGATTCATTCAGTGAAGTATTTGAAGTTAATCAACTCATTAGGAAAGTGGGCATCCAGCATACCTCTGAGCAGGGAGCTTGTACTCTTTATTGCCACTTTGCTGCCAGCAGTTACTGTTGATCGATGAATATTACGAAAGGATTAAAATGGATGACAGACAGAACAGTCCGTCATTTCCCGCAAGAAAGTCACAAATCTGTCAAAAGACTTGTGAGTCGGTCCTAGGGAGGGTTTGCTACTGCAGCAGTATTCGTTGTGCTGCGATTTGGGACAGGAGGATTTGACCTTGATCGGTAGTGAATCGTGCTGTGCTGTTGCTGGAGACAGATGTTGCGCTACTTCTGTGACTTTCTCCGAATCTGCTTGTTTTTCCTACGTGTAAAACTCCGTGTTTTTAGGAAAAGATGGCATTTACTGTGAGTTTGGGCAGCGTTCAGCTTTCTTGCTAGTTGAAGTCTCTGTAGCCTATTGCAATATAAATAACATGGCTGCTGCCCAGAAAGGAGGGAACTGGTCTTTCATATTTAAAGATCTGTAGTAGTACGTGACACGGCTTATCACCCTTCAAACCTCAACTGCACATACAACACAGCTGCTAAATTGATAAAAATAGGCCACTTTTTATCAAATATTAATCTGTACAGAACATAAGGTGACTAGAAAATGGGTGAATGTTAAAGAAGGTTTGCAGCCTGTTGAAGGAGTAAGCAGCCCCTAAGTTTTGGGGCTTTTCTTGTTTAAGTTTTGTATGGTTTGGGCACTGGCCAGTAATGTGATTACCTACAAATCAATCGGGATAGCAGACTGGGTAAAGAACTAGAAACCTCAACCAAAATGCAGTTAGTATCTTCCCAAGGCTAGGATTATTAATAACAACTGTGCTGCGGTTGTATCAGGAGACACCAGATGAAATTGGAGCTGAAATATATTGGTTATCTACAAATATACAGAGCAAAAAACCAGATCTGTCCTGGAGAACTCATAGCTTAAACTGACAAGGTTAAAAAAAAAAAAACAAACAAGTAAAAAAATACCCCAAAACAAACAAACCCAACAACAGAACAAAAGGGGGAAAAAAGAAAGAGACAGGGTAGGAAATGAATTCCCAAGCTGATAACAGTTCCCCCACAGTTGTATGGTGGATTAAGGGCTCACAGTTGAGTCAAAACTCAGGAGTCCCAGTTGTCTGACTGCCCGGCTCTATCCTTTCAAGAGGAGGGAAACAAAACAAAGGCTAAAATGAGTAGAAAGGATATTGATCCTTAAATGTGGTTGAAACAAGTAGGAGGCTTTATCATAAAACGTTAATCTGACAGCAGATATATGGAACGCCACTGTGTGGTGGAGAAGAAAACATAGCATGCAGCAAAACAACTCTGTTATGGCTTGGGAAGGCGATTAAAATTCCTCTAGCGTCTTCTCCAAGGACTTCTTTTCATGTCTTTTCTTTCAGCCAGGCATCTGAACTTGGACCTGCGAAGAAATCAAGTTCCCTTGTCGTCTCTGCTAAACCCTCTTCAACAGTTGTCATTGATAAACCGCTGGTGTGATGCAGAGCAAGGGGGGCAAACCCTGTCAGCCATCACACAGCCAGCAGCCCGCTGGGGCTGGGACCCTGCCCTGTTTCATGTTGGTGCTGGCCATCTTCTTTTGTCAAGGTGCACAGTGGACGTCATGGTCTGTACCCTAAGATAACTGATAATCAACTACCCATTCCCTAGGTCAAGCATCAACGACTTTTCTTCATTATTTAAGGGTGATCCAGAGCTGTTTCTACCAAAAGAGCGATTTCTGCTCATTTCCATGAAGGCCGAATTAAGCCCTGGGAATGGAGGGCAAAAACCATGCTGACTATTGGTGGCAATGCTGTGGTAAGCTTTCTTCTCTGGTAAATTATTCTGCCACAGGTGCAAGAGTGAACGTGGGGAGAACCGCCAGGTTCCTTGTTATTTAAATAGATGTGCAGAACTTCTTATCAAAGTCAGTGAGAGTTACTAGGGCTTACATGAAAGCTGAGAAATAGCACTGCATTCGCTACATGTTGCAGATTGTAGGACTCCCTTGAATTCCTCCTTGAAGTTATAAAAGTGAGATTTGGCTTGCACCGATGTCTCAGTAAAATGCCGGGTTTAAGCTAAACTTTTCTAGCCAGGACCAACTTACAACCACTATTGGGCAGCTGCAGTGTTTATTTGTTTTCACCACAACTGGAGAGAAGCTCCTCTCAGGTTCAGAGCTTAGTGAACTTCAACATTAAATTGTTTTGGGTTTTTTTAAAAACTTTCCTTGCTCTTCCCAAGTTTTTCTCCCTCAAACAGCAGCAGACTGTGATGAAATCACTTCTAGACCTTATTGTTCGTGAACTCCTGAAGAGGTCCTTCATAAGCAAGCTAAAATACAGAACAAGTAAATGGCAGTAAAAACAGTTTGTAGAGGTGTGTTTTTCTTTGTAGAAACACAATAGGTTAATGGTGTGAAAACTCTGAGAGCCATTCCTGACCTTTTCATTTTCCTGCTTTTTCATGCTTGGATTTCGTAACTGGTGTGATGATCGTAAGTACTATAATTTCACAACCTTAACTTTTAACAATTTATTTTATTGTAAATCTATGTCCAGATAAGATGGAAATGAGTCCATAAACAGACCTAAACTGCATTTTAGAATGGAGTTGTTTGTAGGCTAGTTAAAACATGTCCTACATGAGATTTATTTATTTCTTCATTAAGCTGGCTATTCTGCAAAGGCCATCATCTTTTTCACATGTTATATACAAATTTATATACAGCAGTAGATTTACAGTCTGAATAGGTACCCTAAAACTGACTCATAATAACGCTTACATCATATTGACCTTGTTTAATGATCCCTCACCAAATGTTCATCTGTATGTATATATGAATATAAAATTCATACATGTATAAGTCTATACAAGCAAAAGGACAACTATACTTTAGGGACTGGAATACAGAGATCTGCAAGCGTACTGCAGCTTAGAAAAATGAGCTTGAAGTTTCTGATACAGTCCATTTTTATTGATGTCATCATTTGTGAATTTAGGTCAGATCTTCAGGACCTGTTTAAAAATATCTGATAGACTATACATGCACATGCATGCGTGTATATACAGACAAAATTTTTTCATTCAAGCACAATAGAATACATTGTCAAAATAAAGAGAAATTTATCTGTGACTTCTAAAAAATCAAAATGCAATAATAATCCTGTATTTTGTTTCTGTATCACAGCCCACATCCTGGTATGCTTTAATGGTTACAAACAAGATTCTGTAGGTAATTATTTATATACGGTTAAAATACTGTTATTATTAAAGGCCATTTATAAAACCTATAAGCACAGTAAAATCCAGCCATCTTTGCCAGTGAGCGTTAACAAAGGCTATCTTGGATAATCTGTGCCTCAGGAAGGTTTTTGGCCAGAAGTACCATGACAAAACTCAGCTTCATCAAAAATTGTCAGGAGCTCTTTCATCTCAGGATCTAAGGTTTTCACTGCCAAAAGTGATTAATGGCTTTGATGCTTTCTATAGTTGGGGGACAGTCAAGTTGAGAATTTTACAGGCCAGGTTTCAACAGGTGATTAGCACCTACTGGGCTATCCTGAAACATCCTTGTTGTCGCCAGAGCCAAGCAGCAGTCATTCCTGGAAATTCCTTTTTTTATTTTATTTTTTTTTTCTTTTCTTAAGGTTGCAGCTGAAATAGCCATACAAATTAAAATGCTTAATTCTTGGTGTTTTCTGTTCCTGCGCTCCCTCTTCTGGCTTTCTAGAATTATTTAGCAAACATCTTATGCCCACGTCGTAAGAACAACTCCAGTATCAGTTTTAAAAGCATCAGCTGTAATGATAACATGCGCTTGAGTAGCACAAAAGGGACCGCTACTAAATAAATCAGGGAATGGCCATAGCAGCCAAGCACTTGTGTACATATGTATTCCGAGTAAAGGTTCCCTGGGTTTTTGGAGAACAAAAATAATCCTACTGTTGGTGCAATAGTATGGATATGGATATGGGTATGGGTATGGGTATGGGTATGGGTATGGGTATGGATGAAGAGAAGGCTTCACTGGAGTATGCTCTCCAGGTTTCTAGTTTGCGCTCTCTCATGAACGTTGCAATATAATCATGCGCTTAAATTTGTCCCCAAAAACTAGTAGAACTTTTTTCACAAATTTCCTTCTAAATTGTGTAACAATAGCATTGTTAAATAAACATTCTCCTGCACTGTTTAAAATCCAACTGTTGTGGGAATGTACAGCTGAAATCAATTTTAATGATTTTCATTGCTGAGCCTGAGAGAAAAATAAAAAACACGATGAACAAAATTTTGCATTTAAAGTATTGTTCATTCTTAATATTCTCCAAACATCTTTCCTACCACCATATATATGTGTGCGTTTATCTTCGCAAAGGAAGCCAGCCCCCCATGTAAGCATACTGGGAAACTGGTCCTGAGCTAATAGTGGAAAATGAGGTAAGCAAAACTTTCTTGCACATCTTACGTTACATTTACAATGCCCTTGTCAAAGTTGTAAACACTTTTTGCTTTCATTTCAAGCAACAAAATCCAGGTAACACATACAGAAAAGAATCTCAGTATTACAGAAAGAGTTCAAATGCAAACTGAACAGCCAGGTACTTGGTGTTGATATTGTCCCTCTTTCAATAAACTCTGTGTAGCCTTAAGAAACTCTTGAGATGGTTTGATAAGCGTTTTCAGTGTATATAATAAAAATTATATTACATATGCACCTCACATTTTCAGTTTTGGAGTTGTACCTTAATAAAGCATTATGAAAATGTTCTTTAAAATGTATACTAAACAGGAATCAGCACATTCAATGTGCTCAGTCCAGTTTCTCCATGGATTTTAGCATTCAAGGAGGTCCTAAAATTCAATGGCTTTAAAGAAATGTTCCTTGATTGTGGGGAATTCCTGACATGACAGATTCAGAATGCGGAACCATGATGTTTCCTTCCCCAGCTCCCCCAGTTCTCATTGCTGTCATCCATGCCACATACCAGTGCTGGAGAAAGGGTGAGCAGGCAGGTACTTTCTGCATGTGTGAAAAGGAGCTTCCACGTTTTTGGGGTGCGCTGTGAGCCCCTGTCATTTGGTAGAGTCTGTGCTCTAGTCCTATAAAAATAGTAATGTGTGACTCAGGTGAGTCATACCATTTATTGCCTCACACCGGAGTATTTGCTCAGATCTAGCATGAAGTATTTGTTCAGATCTAGCATATCGCTGACACGGTGCATTACAGCCTAAGGGGAGAATCAAGTCCCGCTTCCTTTTCTGGAAAGCCCCCAGGAATTCTGCTGGGTATAAAATCCCAGCAAGTGGCTGTGGTACTTTCAGGGCAATGAGGCTCATAAATGTCAGCGGATGCATAACAGCATCATTGTGAGCTGAGGACCTGGGTGTTGCAGGAGAGTGACTTTATAGGAGATCACTGGGAATTATGAACCTGCATAAAGATACTCTCATACATAATTATTTGCAAGATTAGAGCCAGTATTTTTGCAAGTTTTGGTCTTCGTGTATCATGGGATAGTTTACAAAGAGTAAATTTTGTTATACCAGACAATAAAAGTTGCTGTACCACAGCAAGGCTTCATGGCTACGCTATCAGTTCTGATCAAAGTGACATGTAAGGGACTTTGAAAAAAAAAAAAAAGACCTCACTATCTGTAGTGTTTGAAGATATAATTTGAAGGCCTGTAGTGTCACATATCATGTGTGGTCCATACAGTAGCTGTGAGTTAGGGCATTCAGAAAACAACACAAAAAAAAACAAACAAAAAAACCCAAAAAACAACTTACTGACTGCTTTTCTTTTAAGGAAGACTGAGAACAAAAAGCAGAGATCAGACGGGTCCTCCCCGCACCTTCTTTCAGTGCTCATTTATATACTAAGCCTTCAAATGAAATGTGTTTCAGGGGCAAAGATTCTGAAAGCAATATTCAAAATCCACGTACAACTCCAACGGCACAATGCTTCGTGAACACAAACTTCATCTTAACACTTCTCTCCTGTATTATCTTGAGTCTGTAATCGCTGCTTTGCTCCTCCAAAATTATTCCTGCTGCAAAGTTGGGGTTTTTTTCTTCTCTTGATTTTTCAGTGGTCCGGAGCTAAAGAGTCAATAGTTTCAAACTATTCAGAGCGCCTTTATAAGTAGTTTTGCAGGTATTGAACCTGACTGGCTGCTAATACTATTTGACTAAGAAATATTTTACTGGTCCAGACTGCACTGCATCCCAAGAGCCAGGCTGTAATGACAATGGACACAGCTGATGGGAGAAAAAGCTGGAAGTAACAAACACCAACATTGCCCAGGGAGCCAAAGCCACGACTTAGGCACTTGTCTGGGTAGACGCGGTGCTTCGGGACATGGTTCTGCGGTGGTTTTGGCAGCGTTAGGGTGATGGTTGGACTCGATGACCTTCAAGGTCGCTTCCAATCTTGACAATTATATGATTCTATGATCTCACGGGCCTCCAGGATGCTGGAAACGCCGGCCGGAGCGGGAGCCGGTACCCGGTACCCGGCGGCAGCAGTGGGCAGGGCCGGTGCGGACCGCGGGCGCTGCCGCCCTTTCCTGGCCGGGGGAGGGGGGCTGGGGGGGGGGAACACCACGAAGCCGACAGGAACTGAGAGGAGCCGAAAGGAGCGTCCCGGGCCTGGCCGGGCTGCCCCCGGCTGCTCGCTCGCTTTCGGAGGGGAAACATCTGTACGCCGCAGCCGCGCCAGCTGTGAGGCTGCTCGGCAGCGGCGGCTCTCTGGGGAAGAAAAGCAACAAGAAAAAAATAGGTAGCTATTCCACAGGCGATGAGGAAGCCCCAAATCATAGAATCGTCTAGGTTGGAAGGGACCTTTAAGATCATCGAGTCCAACCGTTAACCTGGCTCTGCCAAGTCCACCACTAAACCGCGTCCCTCAGCACCACTTCTACCTGTCTTTTAAATCCCTCCAGGGATGGTGACTCAACTGCTTCCCTGGTCCAATGCTTGACAACTCTGTCAGTGAGGAAATTTTTCCTAATACCCAATCTAAACCTCCCCTGGGGCAACTTGAGGCTGTTTCCTCTTGTCCTATTACTTGTCACTTGGGAGAAGGGACCGATCCCCACCTCGCTGGAACCTCCTTTCAGGTATTGGAGAGAGTGATAAGGTCTCCCCTGAGCCTCCTTTTCTCCAGGCTAAACAACCCCAGTTCCCTCAGCCGCTCCTCATAAGACGTGCTCCAGACCCCTCACCAGTTTCATCGCTGTTCTCTGCGCACGCTCCAGTGCCTCAATGTCTTTCTTGTAGTGAGGGGCCCAAAACTGAACGCAGTACTCGAGGTGGGGTCTCACCAGTGCCGAGTACAGGGGGATGATCACTTCCCTCGTCCGGCTCACCACACTACTCCTGATGCGGGCCAGGATGCTGTTGGCCTTCTTGGCCACCCGGGCACACTGCTGGCTCATATTGAGCCGGCTGCCGACCACCACCCCGCGGTCCTTCTCCGCCGGGCAGCTTTCCAGCCACTCTTCCCCAAGCCCGTAGCGCTGCAGGGGGGTCGTTGTGACCCGAGTGCGGGACGCGGCACAAACCCCTCATTAGAAGCGGCAGGGGGAGGGACGGGCACGGGCCGCACGGCTGCGGGGGAAGAGGCGCGGGCAGAGGCGGGGGGTGTGGGCGGCTATCGCCCCTCCAAACCCACTCACACCCCCCTCCCCTCCCGCCCGCAGGTACTGCCTCAGCCCGCCGGACCCCCTCGGCGGTGGCGGCCGGCCCGGGGCTGCACGTCGCGGCCCGGCCAGCAGGAGGAAGGAAGAGGAAGTGAGAGCGGCGGCGGGGAGCCGCCGAGTGCCTCTGCTCAGCCCCGGGATGGGATAGCGCCGGGGGCAGCGCAGCGCACTGAGGCGGCGGCGGCAGCGGCGGCGCGGAGCCCGGCTCCCGCGGCGGTGGGCGGCCGTGCGGCTCCGCTCTGCGCCGCGGGGCGGTGCTGCCCGCCCCGGGAGGTATGCGAAGCTCGGGGCGGGTGGCCCGGGGGCAGGCTGCGGCGCTGGCCGGGCGGTGAAGGGGAGGGAGAGCGGGGAGACGCGGAGGGCAGCCGGAGAGGGAAGGAGAGGCGGGACGGGACGGGACGGGGCGGCCGGCGAGCCCCGCACCTGCCCGCGGTGCCCCCCAGGGGGAGGTGGCGGAGCCGGGGGGGGGCGGTGGCCGGAGGGAGCGGCCGCCGTTGCCGTGAGGAAGAGGAAGCGCAGCCTCGTGCTTGTCAGTGCGGCGGGGCCCCGGCCGGCGGCTGCAGGCGAAGCGGGTGTGAGGGGGGGCGGCCCGGCCCGGCCCAGCCCGGCCCGGCCCGGCCCGCCTCGCATAACGGCTCCTCCCGCCGCCCAGCCCTCTCCGCCGGCCCGCCGCCGCCGCTCCTTCCACAGCCGCCCGGCGCGACTTCGCCTGCGCCTCCTCCGCCACCGCCTCCTTTCTCCCCCCTCAGACCCTCCCCGCCTCCCCTGCCCCGGGCGGCCCTGCCCGCCCCCGGCCGCGGTTGGTGGTCGGAGGCCGCTGGTGAGGGTCGGCGGGCCGCGCACCTCCGGGCGATGAGGGGGGGGGGGGGGGGGGGGATATGTGTGTGTGGGGGTATGTGTGTGGGGGGGGTGGTTGGTGAGTGGTGGCGGGGCCTCGCCTGACCCGGCGGGACCGGCGAGTCGCGGTGGCGGGTGGCCGGGAGGGAGGGCGGTTCGTCGGGGGCAGCGGGCTCGGTAGGTGCCGGCTGGGTTAATTAAGGCGCGGGGTCAGGCTGGGGCGGAGGCTGCGGCCGCAGCAAGTGTCGGCGGCGCCGGGGAGGAGGGAGAAACCTCAACTTGCAAGCAAGTGCATCCCCGGCAGGCAGCCGGGCTCTGGGCTCGGCGTTGGTACCCGGCCGCCTGCCCCGAGGGCATGCCTGCCCCTCCACCTGGCCTTCAGCAGCTTCTGGTGGGCTGTGGGGGTGTCTGTGGGTGTGGGGGTGTCTGTGTGCGCCTTTCCCTAAGTTTGTGCTCATACGAGCGATCTGATGAATTTCAGGAAAAAAAATGATTGTTCTGAAACGTGGGTGGTGATTAATGCAGAGCCACGGTGCACAGCCCTGTGAAGCAAGTGGGTATCGGGACCAAAAAGTTACGGATTTTTTTTTTTTTTAAAGTTGCTTGGCTCGAAGCCTGTACAAAGTTTATTTTGAATATCTTTGCCTTGCAGAACTCGTACGACTGTCCAGCTCTCCCCCGAGAATGGTATAAAGTAAATATAGGAGTTCCTGAAAAATAACAGTGAGTACATTTCAAATCAGCATCGTTTTGTTGTTAACTTTATAAGAATATCTCTTAACCTGCCAAGGCTCGAAATGTGCAACAAACACATTGAGAGCGCCAATGATAATAATAGTGCAGGAAATGTACCGTGTGTTAATTGCTTTAGTATAAACATGGTTGCCTGTGAGCTGTATTTCATGATACAGCAGTTAAAGTGCAATTTCGGCAAGGGATGTTTTGAAGTATATTTGTAAGCAAATGGGTTTTCTTTTGCTTTTGCCCCTCAGCTGCCTGATTGCCCCGGGTTAAAGTACTTATCTTTGGGAAGAGGGGGAAGTTGGGTAAGAACTGTGCAGAGTCCTGTATCTGACTGAGGACGTGGTTTCCTCCTCTTCCCCTTAGCTCTTTCTCCTTTCCCCCAAATGCGCGCACACACACACACACACCCCCCCCGTCTCATCCTCAGTTATGTAATCTTGTAGACATTTATGGATCATTCATTGTTCTCGTTAGTCCCGTTATTTCCATGTCATTCCTGCTTGATTGAGTGACTTAAGCAGAATATTACACGGTAAAGAAAAATGTATTTGAATTTTCATAAAGTTCTTCCAGTTTGAGCTGCAAGTTTGCTTTCTTTGAAGGTTTTCTTTCCCTGACACCCCCCCCCTTTTTTTTTTTTTTCCTTCTTTTGTGGAGCTGTATAAGTAGATGGTAGGGATCTAATCTGATGACCGGTAACTAGATAAGAAGGAGGAAGAACAGTGGTGACAGTGTGCTGGTAAAAGTCCCTCTTGTGTACTGTTAGGAAAATATCCATTAACACTCATGTCATAAAGTTGTTAAAAGTACTGCAGCAACTTTTAAATACTCACCAGGCAGAGAAAATAAAGACTAATATAGCTAAAACATCAACATGATGTGAAATGGGTATTATTGAAAGATACTGTCAGTGCAGTCTGTGGATCTGAGTGTGTGATTTGACCAGTCTAGAGGTGTACCTGATTCCCAGTTTATTCATGCTGGGGAGGTTTCATAGGGGTAATTGACTTTCTTTTGTCTCTTTCAGTAAACTGTTTGAAACTCACTGTGCAGTGCAGCAGGCTTGTCTTCTCTGTAGCTTGCAACTCTCCTGTGAGTGTCACTGAGGAATTTTTTTCTAGTGAAGAACGGGGTGGGGGGGAGAGAACCGATTTCTATACTTACTGTTTTTGATACTTTTCCTTATATTGTCCATATGCCAGGAAAAACTTAATAGGTGTACAGTTCAGATGGATTTTGGTGAGGTGATAGGAAAAACTCTTACCTACTTATTCTGTGGCAGTCTTATGTGGTCACTGAAAGTATCTGCAGTTCAGTAGTCATTATTATATAACCTGACTGCGTGTGTTCTTAAAAGCAAGTACTTCTATTTTCCCCACTGTTGAGGTGCAACGTGTTGCATACATTGTCCTAAGAAGTGATTTATTTTTTTTTTTAATCCCCATTCACCCTAGCATTCACAAAAAGGGCTTATTATGCTTCATAAAGGTATAAGTGTTGCTGAAACACTGCTGTGTGCATTGTACTTCCTGACAGCAGTGCTGTTCTGCAGCAAATTGCAGATCAAGAGTTACGTGGTGCTCCACCCTTCCTTCCGCTCTTTGTTTTTTTCTACCTAGTAGAAGTCTCTTTGATTTTAAGGTTTGGGCTCATAGATGTGCTTTCTCACAGTGTCCGGCCTACAGAGTGGTGTTGGACTATGATCTTGTGTTTGCCATGTCGATACATAGGGAGCAGAGCTCTCATGTTCACACGCAAGATGTGTATCTGTCTTCTTTTGATGCTCTAGATGGGTTCAGTATGCGATGGAGTGGGAGGCTAGTGTCTTTTCCATAGATCTCTGCCAGTGCATCCGCACACTAACATGCAGTGTCCTGTTCCAATGACAGGCTTCTTTTCTGGATATATTCCCAACCGCAACGTTTCTAATTCTGTGATTCTTAGATAAGGATTTGCTTGGGACTGAGATGAGGTCATCAAGTGCAGTTTTCCTCTAGAGTTGTGACTCTGCTATCACTTGATTTTCCGTTTCCTTGAAGTAAATGATCTCTTTAAAGTTTGGGAGCCCTCTTTGTCATGCTGCGGTGCAAATGTGCAGTATGTCCTTGTATAAAAAATATGTTTGCAGAAGGTGATGGGATTTTGGGAACCCTGGCGACTAGAAAACATCATCCGCCCTTGGAGCAAGGAAAAGTACTGTTGTCTCTTCTGGTTTATTTCTCTGCACAGTTATGCCTGGGTTCTAGTAGACTTTCTCCTCTGCACTGTCCTGAAGGTACAACTTTGAGAGAGAATTAGTTAGTCGGGTTTCCTCCCTGTTCAGTCATTATCCTATTAAAAAGGAGATTTCAAAAAGATTTTTTAAGGTTATGAAGTCTTTGTGCTTTGAACACTTGTGACTAGAAATGGCTTTGTAACAGCCATCAAACCACCATTCAGTAAGGTCAGTGCTGTATCTTTAAAATATTTCCCTGCTTTGAAAGAGATTTTTTGGAAAAAGGTGCTTGTATTCGTGGGAAGAGGAATGTGCCAAGTACACGTTGTTAAACTTGTGTCAATTTAACAGAGCAACTGTTTAAAGGATTTCGGATAATTTTCCTTCTACTTGAGTTGGTCACTTTTTTTTCTTTTTTTTTTTCTTTTTTTCCCCTCTCTCCAAATATAGCACTGGAAAAAGAGAGAAAGAGGAACTAAAAGCAATTGGCAGAAGCCAGTAAGTTGGCAGGCATTTGATAGTACGGATCGTAAGAGGTGATAATATATATGTGACACTTAAAATAAAATATACTGCATACATATGGTGTTACAGAGATGAATGGAAGAATAATCACAAAATTGTGAAGCTGTCTTTTGATCAGCGTTTTTGCATCAAGCTGTTTGCAAGAATTTGGTTTTGTGGTGTGATCTTTCATTATTGCAAGTGTTGTGAGACACAGAAGAGAGAGAGAAGGATAATGTCACCACCTTTCTGCTGGTTTCCTCGGTTTTCTGATCACTGTTAACATTTAAGAGGAATATTAATGAGAAGCCTATGCCACAGGGGATAGCTAATGTGTTTCCTCTTCTCTCTGTTTCAGATCTGACAGAGGTAAACTGTGCTTATGGGCAGACACTTAAGTGGCTAGTGCCACTTGTGTGGTACCCATCGGTAAGCTACTAATTTCTCAAGCTGCTGAGCAGATTGGTTTGTAAAGCGCATGCTTGCGCTTAAAAGCAAGGTGAATGGTGATTCACAGGGTGCTTGTTTGCAAACACTTGAAAATGCACTGATATATTTCTTCTAATGGCAGGTTTCATTGTGAGTATTTGGTTTGACTGTAGTAGGCTTGTTTTCAATGGCTGCTTGGAGGGGGAAGTTAGTTGTTAGAGTGGAAGTGATGGACAAGCCATTTTTCTGTTCAGCCGTAAATCGTGCTATGAAGAAGACTTGAAGCCACTGCTGGTAGGGGTCCCCTTAGAAAAGTGTTTCAGTTTATGTACAAATGAACTCACTTTGGTACATTTCTAGTGAGCAGCCTTTGGAATTCTTTAGAAAGCTGAATATACTACCTGGAGATGTCAAGCAAATGTGATAAGTGACCTATTCTTACTGCTTTTGAGGACGTAAGTCTACTTACTGATGCTTCTGCTGTGTTCCATTTACAGTCAGGTAACACTGCGGAACTCCACAGGAGCTAGCACTAGGGCAAGGGAGGGAGCGGGAACTAAAAGTCAATGCTGAGAGGAAAGATTTCCCCTTTCAGATTGAATTCGGTTGATTTAAAGTGTTTGTGAAACATCATCTTCAGTAAAGAGGCTGGGAGGGGGAGGGGGAGTAAGAAAACAAATTGTTCCCAAGCAGATTTATTACAAAATAATAGCTGTGTCCTAGCTGTGTGTGTCTTCTTGTCTTTTGCTTCAGCTTTCCTTCTGGCTTTTATTTCTCAAAGTTAAACTCTTCTCATAATTTCTTCTTGCGTGTTTGCCACCTCTACCTTGGTACCTTATTCTTTGGTCTTTGATATATTTATTTATCTAAACTCTCATGGTTTCACTGACTTTGTCCAATCCTTAAATTCTTTCCTGGGCATCCCTTAGATTATTACTCAGTTAAATAATTTTATTTAAGATTTGCAAGAAAAGCTGTGGACTGCAGTGTGTATCACCTCCTATGTTCTTTCAAAGTTTCTAGCTCAGAGTGTTTATTGTACAGTCCTAATTTATGGGGGGGCATATGAAGTGTAAAACTGTCTCTGAAATACTACATCATCGGGGACTGAGTAATTTTTTTATCAGCTGCATGAATACATATATCTAGCTTTTTTTTTCTTATTGAGCTTGCTTCAACTGAAAGGGAGGATGGGTCACTGCTTCTAAGAGAACTTCAGATTCTGGAGGTGCGCTGGCTTTAAACTCCCATTCTTTAATACAGCAGAGGATGCTTGCTTGAAGATGATCTAATTTCCCAGAGCTTTTTGCAAATCAGAGTGTGCATGAACATGGTGCGTGCTCCACGTGGACCTTTTTCTCCTTAATGTGTGAAGCTGACAACCTATAGATCAAATACATCCAATGTTTTGAGGTTAGACAAAAGGAGGGATATGCAGGGTATGACAATGGGCTCAAATAATGCTGTCAGCATGTCAGCCTTCCTCCTTCAGTTGAAATTTTATGTACAGTTCTTGGGACTAGATGACTGGTACTAATCGGAGGTGTTTTTCTTCTAGCTCATGGTCAGCTTGATAGTAAGAATGGGAAGAGTTAGGGCTCCTAATTTAGTCTGACTTGCAGCCCCTATCTGTTTTTTCTGGTGCTGACTTGATCTTTTATGTAGTAATAGGGATGCATAAATGTTGCGAAAATAGGAGAATGATTTTTGATTTATTTTTTTTTTTTTTAAATGTAGTTCAACCAATTTTTACTGTGTTTCGGAGTGATGGAAAGAGTTTAGCAAACCCAGTATTTCAATAAATTTCAACAAAATGCAGTTGTTTTAACACTTTATTCCATAGATATAGAACTGTCTTACCTAACTATTCATATATTCTTAGTACATGCATGAATTCTGGTGCTTGAATTTGTAACCAAAGTGAAAATATTACTTGCCTATTTTCTTTCTCTTTGGCCAACATACATATACTGTGTAGTCTAGCAGAAGTGTAATGGATATGTGGGTCTTGGCAAAGATACCTCACGTGAGTAGTTCTGGATTTTGTCTGGCTAGACTGGCAATCTCCTGTATGCTTTGTTGAATCTTGCTGGAGTGACTGTAGTGGTGGTGACTCTTCAAATTGCTGCTTCGTATTTTAAGAGAGATGGTAATCTATTGAGGCAGGGCGATGCGGAATTTATAAGTATTCACAGAATACCCTCTAGCCAGACAATAAAGTTGATTTGCACATTTGTTCTCTAATAGTAAGAGGAGAAAAACATCTATGACAAAGGTTGGTATAATACGATTTTTACTCCTAGTGCCAGTGCATGTATTTGTTACATTCCAATACAGTCTTTTCCTTTGCTTTGCTTTCTGGAATACAATTGCACATTAGTTTTCATAGCAACGGTTGTGGCTTCAGATGGAAATTGAAACCTGATAAGTGTTGGCTCAGCGCGTGGACTTTTGGACAAACTTTTTCAGTAACACTGAGCCAAACCAACTAAAAAAAAAAAAAATTTTTCCCCAAACCTAAGTACTGGTCCTTGCATTCTGGGAAGGATATCTAGTATACCCTTTGGTCGCTAGGCTTTTGAAATGCTGCAGTATTGGTGTTCGTCTTTTTTTTTTTTTTTTTTTTTTTTTTTTTTTTTTTTTTTTTCCTCCCAAGTTTTCTTTATTTTCCCCCCCCTTCAAACGCCAGGGCACTCATCTGTTGAAACTCTACCCCCTGTGGTTCAAGTACATTCCGCCTATCAACCTTTTCACCCCACCTCCCACTGTCCCTCTTCACACACACTCTGACATCTCTTCTGCTCACCAAACTCACAAAATTCAGGTCTAGATGTGGGGTCTAATTCTGAGCTATAGTTTATGTAGGTCTATAATCTCTTCTTCTATAGATATGCATACAAGTTTCTTGTTGTGCTTAATCTTCTTTTCCTGGAAAAAAAGCAGAAAACTTGAACAAAGGAGAACTTCCATTGGAGAGCAAAAGACAGAACATTTGGTGTGGTGGTTGTTAACTACTCAGGAGAAGATTGTAAAGGGGGGAAAAAAGATCCAACCAACCAAAAAGCCTTCAAAGCCAAAAGGAAATGTAAGGTCTTTTCCACTTGGGACCACTTAATGTAATTTTAACCATATCTGTGGCAAGTAAGTAAAGATTTGACAGCTAGTGCCAGTTCCAGAAAAGGAAGAAAAGGGCATGAAAAATGGCCCACATCTTGAACAAAAATACCGGGTTGTTTTTTTTTTTAAATTGCAACTAATAGTAGAAGTAGGTCAGTTTATGTGGTCTTTTCTGAAAAGACTAATTTTCATATTTTGTAGCCAAAAGTGAAATTTTTACAGAAGTGCAATTGTGGAAAGCAACGTATAAAATTTGGAAAGGGAAATATCATCTCTTCTGCCCTGTGCTGCTCTAAGCCTTTCTCTGTCCTGGCTTTCTTCTCTGACATATTTGGACTTGACCTATGGAAACTTCTGCATCTGTTCTTCCCTCTGTATAAAATGCTGGTGATTTCAGTCTATATTTCTTGGGTTAGCCTTAGGATGTAACATGTACAGCACCTTTCATAAACTTTTCTAATATGCAATGACCTGGGCTTTTATTTCTTGACCTGCCAAAAATAATCCATTTTTTCCTTCAGCTACCTTAGGAAGTTAGTGTGTGTGTGTGTGTTTGACAAGAGTCGGTAGCATTGTGCTGTGTTGGGATGGTTTTCTGGAAGGCAGAGGTTTCAAAGACTTCATTCCCTGCAGCTGTGAATGAGTCAGAAAACACATTATGATAAAGGAGAAATGGTGTGCAGAGGGAGAAGGGAGGAAAAAAATCTACATAATTTTAAATCCAAGTTGGAATTTGGGTTCTATTTTAAAACAAACACATAAATAAAATGGTCTTGGGCTATTTGCACTGGAATTTTAAATTGATTTCCTGGCTCATATGCCAGAGGGATCAAAACATGCACAATTCAGTGGTGGTGGGGGTGTGTGAGTTCAAATTAAAACAGTAGGTTTTAAGGGTTTTTTTTTGTTATGTTCCAAATTGCTTAAATTTTGCAAAATTATTCACCTCACTTTAGAGATGGCAAGGCTTTGAGTTTTGGATTAATTTTGTATAATTAATATATGAAGGCTGGAAAAGAAACTGTGCTGGCATATGGGCTACTCTTCTGTAATGAGAGGAATGATGGCATAAGGGAAAAAGCGGTCAGACTTACCTCCCCTAAATCGGTAAATAGAGAACCACCAAACTAGACTAGAAAATCAAACTTAAGTCAACCCGCAGATCCTTTGTTTCCAACTAATTGTTCTTGCTGTGTTCACTGGTCCCCATAAGCTTGACTAAGGCGATAAGCCTTGCTTTCCTGTCTTGAAGCTTTTCTCTCTTGATCTATTGAAATTCAGAGTGGAGGGCCCCCTTTAGAGAATGTCCTGTCCGTAGCTGTCTCCTCTATAACAAAGAGGCTCCAGCTGTGGATATGGATTGAAGGCAGGGGTAGCCTCTCAGGCAGGCAATTTGGAGTCATTTAGGAAACCAGTAGTTTTAATTTAATTTGGAAATGGTAAGCCTGAGTCAATGCAGTTTTTGGACCGCCGATGTCCTGCGCTTCAGCTCAGACAGTACCTGGGCGGGCCCAGTGTGTTCTGCTACAGGGTCCATTTCTGAGATATGTAGTTCTAATGGAACTGGCATTGTGCAGCTGTGTAGTTTTAACCTGATGGAAGAGACATTGTAAGTCACAGGTTTGACACTGGAAGGATGTAGTTTCCGTCTTTGCACCTCATAAAGATTGGCGTCCTAAGTGAGTGCGTCCTCAGGAGAGCTGCTCTCCAATGTTTCAGCGCTAGCAGCGTTCCCACAGGGAGGAGAGGAGAATTCAGGTGTGCCACATAAGTGCAAATTCTGGTTAGAAGTAGTGGGCATAACCCCAGTTAGAAGAAGGTCAGATACATTTTTTTTTTTTTTTTCTGCATCTTCTCGCTTCTTCATCCCAGTCTGTTTCAGCAGCTTCATCTGTGTTGAGATATGCAGCCATTAGTTATGCGTGTATAATTACAGCTATGCCTGTGATTAACTGCATTATCAGTGTTAGCCAAAGGGAAAGAGAGTTGTGTGTTTTAAGTATGGTAGTCCATGTGTGTTATTTCATATGCATACTAAATGAGACAAGAGGCACTACTTAAAGAGAAGCCTTGGGAGAAGAGTATATTTTTAAAAAATTAACCTGGATCTATTGTTTTGATAAAAGTAGTACCACTCAAAAAGAGTAATCAGTGGTAAAACTATTAGCTTGTGAGAGCTGCAGCAAGATTTCTTAATCCACAGTATTTGCTAAAAGGAACTGGTAAGTCTAGTATGGTCAGCATGGATCCTCGATCTTTCCCTGTTCTGTGGAGAAGGTGCAAGTGGGAGCAAGGCATGGGTGGCTTCTGTATTGATAAAGATAACCTGAAGCAGTTAGGAAACTTGGAGGTTGTTTTGAGCATCTTCTCAATGTTAAAAATACAAGCATAGGTAGTTGGCAGAATGCAGACATCAAGGGATGTATTTGCAAGCTATTTTCTGAATAAAAGCTGGGGAGTTGCCTTCCCTAGGGAAAAGCATGGACGGTATGCACCAGCAGTGGGAACTCTTGTTCTCTCCTACTGTTTTTCAGATCATAAGATTAAAGTTACCACTGTAACTGTAGTGCCTTGGTGAGCTGATTCAGCCTAACTGGGCAGAGAAGATCTACAATCAATTAATTCTTTTCAGATACAGGCAGAAGTTAACTGCTCCATCTATTGAATAATGGTAGAGGAGCACCTTGGATGGTAGAGCAGCTCCCACCAAACACTGGGAGTAGCTCAGGGCAGCTCTGTTTAGGTCAGACTGTCTAGTATTTGTATTAAATCTACACACCAACTGTAGGTAGAAATTCTGGAACTTTTCTAGTGTATGCTCAAATCAAAGAAAAAAGTATTTGATGGTTGGATTCTGTTTGAGATCCCTGCTATTGTTTGTTTTCATTTCTTAATCTGGTGCTGGCAAAGTCCAAGAAAAGCGGGGCTTTTCTAGAAGGTACTTCATCAACAGATGTGAACAAAGGTGGTTTTAAAGTGTTACTGAACCACTAACGCAACCTCTTAAAGGAGTACACTCATTAGACCTCTCTGGAAACATCTAGATTTCATGAAGTGAAGGGCCATCAGCTCTGTCTTTCCTTACTGAGAGTTGATTGTTCCAGTAATTCTATAGGCAACAACTCTGTCTCTTGGGCAGTAGTTGCTGTGTGTTACTAAAGGTTGTCCACGGATGAAAATCACGAAGTAGCAATATGATTTAGTTAAAAAATACTAATCCTTGGCATTCTGTGTGTTTTTCTGTTCTGTATTCATACTGATTTAATGTCTGGATATCTACACTTAGAACTGAAAAAAATCGAAGGTGTGTTTTTTTGTTTTTTTCCAAAAGAACAACTTAATCTGTAATTTTTTGCTGTCTTAATGGAGAAAGCTGTGCAGATGATTATTGTTCTCATACAATAAAAGCTAGTAATTTCCATAATATTTCCAATAAAAATGGTAGCCAAAGAATTCTGAACTGCTGGCATAACTCAGTTCCTCCTGCTGAAATAACACCATTCAATCCAGTGGTATTAAACCACTAGAGAGTTTGGCCTTTAGAAGAGGAAGAAAGAGAATTATCTCAGATACGCAGTGCTGTAAATGTTGACTCTTCAGTTGTGACCAGTATGTAAGCTCTCTGTGCAGACAATCAGCCCATGAGTTCACAGTTCAGCACTTAGCAGTGTTGAATGAAAAAATGGGTTGAAAGAAAGGAAGGCGCCTTCCTTGAATTGTATGAGAAATCGATGCAGACTGTTAAAATATCTGAAGTTACTTTTTCCTTTCTCAGGTCTAACACTGGTCTTCAGCTATTTCTGGTCCCATTGAGGAATTCAGGAAATCAGTGAAAGTTAAGGGTGATACATGTGATAATTGCAAAGGCTTTTGATATATGCAGAACAATTTGGATGCCATAAGGGAAGAAGTCGTCTGCTGTTTTCTCACTGGTATGCTACTAAAGCAGAATAATTGTATTTAGGAAGAGAAGCAGCTTCTCCGATTTTGTGTTAGTAGAGCAACTATGTCTTGGGAGCAGTGGTTTCCCCATCGTTACCCTTGTACACAATGAGATTGGGTTGCTGAAACATTTACATAAAATAATGCGTCTTTCTGCAGTAATTCTGTTAGACTATTTCCAACAAAAAATAGAATCTTTCTGCAGTTGTCACTGGCTTGTCTTGTACAATTGTCAACAGAAGAGCAAGACTGTATTGGGAAGAACCAGCAGAAATTTGTAGCGTTTGGCCTCACCGTTTGCTTCTGCAGAAACAGGGTAGAATTACTGGAGTGTTATTTATGTCTGTGGGTATACGAGATCCACAGTGTAATGTCTTTTCCTTCTTTTCTGCAGAGCATTTTTACGTAGGTAGGAGGAGCAGGTGCTCATTGCTGGTGAAAGCCATTGTATGCTACCTGCCCCTTTGGAAGGGAAAATGTGTGTTTTTATTTAAAAACTGCCAAGGCCAGCGGCATTTTTTTTTTTTTATTATTATTATTCTCCTTGTAAAAACCATGTCTTGGACTTCCTTATCTCCTCTCACAAAAAAAGAGATTGTTCAGTTTCGGGCTCTTTGTTGGAGCTGTACTGCCAGGAGCCTTCCTGGCCTCTGGCACTATCAACAGAAAATGCTGCTCTTGAAAGAATGGAGTATAGTTTAGGCGGGGCGGGGGGGAGGGATACCAACACTGGTAGCGAAAGGCAGAACTTGGCATCGCAAAGAAGCGGCTGAAAAAACGTTCCTTTTCCTTGAAACTTTTGACAAGGGTAGAATAAGGTTATGTGAAGGGGGAGAAAAGAGAAATAAAGCAAGCAGAAGGGGAAAGCGTTAGGAGAACCAAAAAGGTGAGGGGAGGGTATTGTCAAGTTTATTTAGGCATCGTCTTTTTTGCAAGATAAGCCTGGAACGGGGAATTGGTGATCCCTAGTGTTTTAGTTGAGTAATTTAAATCTTTCTGATACATAACTATGTGTTTTGGGGTTTTCCCCCTGACTTGGCCACACAAGCTTAGTCTGACAGGGGTATGGAAATTGAGTTTGAATATCGGTGGGCCATAGTGTAACTTCTGTAACTGACTGAAGAATGGAAGAGTGATATATTATGGCACGTTCATCAGGTAAGTTTTCCTTAGTAACACCTCACTCCTCCACAGCTTTAATGCATGGTTATTTTTATATAATATATTGTCCATTTGCTGCAAAATCTCTAGCTGGTGGCAGGGCAGGACCATAATGTGTTCATAAACAACCTTTGGGGTGAATGATGAAGCCCTGTTGCAACTCGGATTGTCCTGCGGGTCAGGAGCCGTACAAAGTGGCTGCTCTCTCAGAACCATCACTCTGGGCTTTCTCCTTGGTTTTTTTCTGCTCCATCCTTTCGTTGCAGAGCCTGTTTGAGTCCTCAGCAGACAGCATTATGGGTTGTCTACCATAAGGCTGCAGTGGGAGTAAGGAGGCTCTTGAGCTAGGAAGCTCTTGAGCTTTTAAGGCCAATCCTAGATTATTCTGGGTCTTTTAAGGTGGGTGGGTGTGTGTGAAGAGAGGAACGGTTCTTATTCCCATTAAATTACAATTAAATATGCACTTAAGTTTTGGTTTTTGTAAGTAATCCTGTTGAATCTCCACAAAGCAAGACAGATATAGGTCATATTCTTTTTTTTTTTTTTTTTTTTTTTTTGCTGTACAGGCATGAATAATGATGGAGAAAATAAATGCATGGGTCAGATCAGCTGAGTGGGAAGCACTTATTTTATGCAGCTATGCTGCTGACAATAGGTACTTTCTAAACAGCTTGGAAAGTCTTCCTATGAAGATTTTTGCTATTTAGGAGACAAGAGACTGTAATTTGCATTCAGGAAGCATTTTTAAATCAAAATATTTGGCTTTTATAGCCATGCACACATGTGCATGTGTGCAAACACACAGTATGACAGCACAGTAGGGCAGCAAGGTCTTTGCTTATTTTTTTAATGGCTGTGAATGTTAAGACATTAGCTATTAAACTGTAGATGGAAACTGAGTTCCTGCAAATTTAATGGGAACTCTGGTTGGGTAAAGGACACAGACAGGCATATGGTTGTGTTCTTCATCAAAAGGCTGAAGTCCGCTGCATTAATGGTTTTCATCTCATTTCACTGACCTTTGACCCTGAGAATTTTGTATCGCTAATAAATTAAGTCACTAGTGGATTATTTGCTATTCATTTCAGAGATCCACTGTGCTACAAAAATTGTAATGTCTGTCTCGTAGCAAGGATGAGCATTATGCTGCAGCAGTTGGGTGTCTCGGGTGTGTAGTGAGGCATGGAGCCAAAGGCAGACTGCTCCTCGGTCCTCTAAGCACACCGTTGGCTTGCAGTTGTTGGAGCACTATTGCTCGGGTTGTATTGTTGGTCTTAGAAAATGTTGGGTGTTGGGTTTTGTTTCCTAATATCTGTTGGAGGGTCCCCTTGTAAGGATTGAACATCATTTGTAATTAAGGGATCATACTGTATTTTCTTGAAAGCTGGAAATGAATGAAATTAAACAGTCCTTCATGCTGTTCTGACTTCTGTGTTAGAAAAGGATGCTGGGTATCAGGGTAATAGGCAACACATTTGAAAATTTTCTTTAAATGTTGTGCAAGACCTGTGGAAATAAGTGGATCTCTAGAGTGTTAAAGGAGAATAAAGTTTTATTGCTTGCTGTAAAGCTACTGGTGGAAGGAGTAGTTACACTAAAGCAAGATGAAGTTTAAATTTAAACCAGCCTGCCTGTGTTTGTCCATGTAGATAGATCCATGTAGATATACTTCTGAAATAATCACCTTTTTGGAAGGTTTTGGAGAGAAAAGGCAGTGAGTTACTGGCTAGGTTAGTTTAGGGGCTTTTGGATTAACTTAGATTCTTTCCTTACACTCGCTCCTAAAGAGGAGCCATGCTGACTTAAGCACATAGCATTTTGCTTTAACTATAAATTTTACAATGGAGGCAGGCAAAATGAGAAGAAAGAAATAAATGTTTGCAGATATAATTTGTTGTCCTGACTATTCTGGCGGTTCTAAATATCAGCAGTGCGTGGAGAGGCCTGGCAGGCCCTTTGCGTAACATAAAGCTTCAGCAGCCTGCCTGCCAGTGAAGCCAGCAGCTTACTAATAACTGACTAATCGTTTCTGTCACACCTGCACAAGCCTTTCTATCTCTCCAAAACACATTAGCATTCATGAGAAGTTATTGAACCACGATGAATCACAAACATATTTTAAGTAATTCTTTTGTCATTCTCCTTGGGCCAAGTACACCTTTCCTAAACAATACCTTATTTTTCTACCCCATAAAACAGTTTTATTTTTTTAGTCAGCGAACTGAGAATCAGAGAAATGAAACCCTCTCTGCGTTTTCAATTTTACCTTTTAATGGGGACTTTATGCCTCCACTTCTTACCTTTTACCTCTGAGCTCCATCATATGATTAGATTAAAAAGCTTTGGTCTGTGCTGGTTTTATGCTGGCAGTAATATGGCCAGATCGCATAATGTGACACATTAGTTGTGAAGCTTTGAATGCCAATTCTGTCACCTCCCTGGGTGTTCACCAGTTAACAGCTGGTTTCCACGGAGGGCTGTGTCCGTCTCAGTATTGCTCATTGGGTCAGATGATGGTTACTGAAACTGCACGGGAACTCCACGAGCCTTTTCCATACAAGAGGTCCTGTGCTATTCCAGGATCTCGCTGTGATCTCACCAGTACGTGCCTGCCAAGCGCTTAGTTTGATTTACTGTTCTTATTTTCTATGTAGACTTATGCAATCATGAAAGGAAAGATTAAATCAGAATGGGCATGACTATGCAAATAACTGATGGAAATGTAAGAATGAACAGCAGTGGCTCTAGAGTTGTTTAGCTTCAGGTGTTTGAAAAGTTCAGTGATAAGTTTGATCAAAAATGCCATGTTTTGCTGGGTCTGGAAGGAGATCTTGTACAATGAAATGGAAGTATTACCTGAAAGCTCCTACAAAAGTGAGCCTCAGGTGTAATTGTCTTTGTTACTTGATATTTCCAGGATTTGTAGGCCAAAGCTTTAGGATGTATTTCTGCTGGCAAAAAGTTGGTGTGGAGAGCAAGAAGGGCTCCTATTTCAAAAGTTGGGTCAACCCCCCCGCCCCCCTTTTCAATTTTTAGCCTGGTACCCTTACAAAACAGCAACGGATTCTGCTGTTTGTATGTATGGGATCTGTGTCTCTTTTCCCCCTTCCCCTGTACAGTAAGTTTTAAATTGTTGGCTGATTCAAGCCAAGTCAGCAAAGCAATAGAGTTCCCAAAGATGCAAAGTTCAGACAGGTTTTGTGGAAATAGGAAACTGGATGGAGCAGAAACTGTAAGGAGAAGACTCCAGTGTGAGCCTTATTAAACAGCTGGAAACCTGCACCAGGGATTCAGGTGGGTTTTGCCTTAGCCCTGCTGCTCACAGGGAAGCTGTTTGCTTTACTTGGTTAGGCAAATGCATGAGTAAAGGAATCTCTCACTTCTCTAAGGAAAAGCAAAATGAAAGGCCCAACAGCAAAATTTGTGCTAAAAACAGATTGTCATGTCATAACTTACCTGACTTGTACTCTGAAACATGTAGGGTGTGATTTTACTGTATACAAAGTCTCACTGTCAGAGTGGTTATAAAGAGTCTTCTAGGTAAGTGAGATTCAGGCTGCTCAAACATTTTCATCAAAGTGTTTAAATAAAAATATTTGGGAGCGCTTACGTTAAACACTAAAAACTTCAATGAAGCGCTGTATTTTATTCACTTTTAGGCAGTCCTGTGCTGATCATACAGTGAAAGAGCAGAATTGGGGGGTAATAGTGCTAACGAAGCAGACTTAACAAAAACATAAAAAAATGTACTGTGTGTGTCCATATGGGATAGTGCTGTGCAGATGGTAGGCAAATACAGATGAAGAGTTATAAAACCTTGCTTTACTGGGGAGCTCAACGAAAAAGAAACTTTTTACTGTCCAGTAAGGGTGGATTACAACTTAATTTTATGTGTTTGATAGGGAATCTTTTGGAGCTTAAAAACATCCTAAAGCACAAACCCATGCTGGTTGGTTTTGCTGTGACTGTAAAGTCCATAGATTATTTTTTGTCTCTTTGTAGATATTTTAAATTCTGCAGGGATGCAGAAAGGGAAGTAAAAACTTCCTTGAACATGGTGGTTAAGGAAAGTAGGATGTTAATTGTTTCCAAATGTTGGCTTGCTCGTTAGGTAGAATGTATTACTCATCTCCAGTTGGAGGAGCCATGTAAATTCAGATGGCCAGTGGCTAACGAGGCTCCAGGTCTGGGGAAGTCTGATAGTCTTCTACCATGGCTTTCCTCAGACCTCAGTTGATGGCTTAGTTCTTCCTTTTGACCTGCCGCTAGCCAAGGGCCTGACCAGGCTGTTTTTTCCAGCTGGAACTGGGAGAAAGAACTTGAGAGTTTTCTTATTCCTCCCGACCAATAGTACTATTGCTTACTTCTGGTACCTGTTCATAGATGAAATGAATAGGTGCTGTAACTCAGCATCTTTTTAATTTTTTAAATAACTAGTTCCTCTCCCAGTGGTTAGCATAAATTCTCTCTTCAATTTGAGGAGAGTGTGCTCCCTTGAGTTTGTCGTGTGTCTCTCCAGTCTAACAGATTTATTATGTACCTTTTTTTGGTGATACTGTTCTTTTCTAAGCCCTTGTGGCATCAAGACTCATGGACTCTTGTAAAGTACATCCACTGATTGAATTATAGCTGTCACTGCTGGCTGTGTTTTAGTCCACTCCAGTCCCGGCTGCCTTTTTTGCTCTAGTCCCAGAGGTTTTGGTCTTTTCTGCCCTAAGTGTTTAAATTCTCACATGCCTATTTCATTTGCAGTTCTTAAAATTAGATTTATTTTCAAAGTCCTTTTTGAGAAGGAATGTGTGGGAATGTGTGTATAAACCATAAAAAATGTTAGTCCTTTGGGAACTACATCGTTTTACAGTTTGTGTTCTTACCTACTGATATCTTTAACTAGGCCATGCTTTCCTTTCTCCTCCCCCCCCCCCTTCAGGGAACACTATTTGAGGTGAACTTTCATCCTTTAGGATTTTGAATCCCAGTCAGGGCAGGATTATTCATCTTTTGCAGACATTAATTCTGAGTTACTGCTTCTGTAGCAGTCTGAATATTATATGCCTCTTCTGGGTTTGTGGGTTAATGTTAATTTAATGCAATTATTTTCAGCTGCTGTCTTTTCCCTTTAAATCCTATACTCTCCTATGCTAAGCTGATGAAACACAGCTATTGTGGCATACTCGCTGCTCTGCTTACTAAAGGCACTAGTAATGTGGAACGCACTAACTGAAAGAGATTTTCCTGTCTGCAGAACATGACAGTTCATAAAGGGCTGCAAGATTTTTTTTTCCCCCTTCTAAATACTTTTTTTGGCCTAGTCTTTTGCCACTTCCTTCCCTTTGGAATTTTCTTCTTTCTTATGTGTCTTGGTTTTAAAAAAAAATAAAATAGAAAAATCTTAAAGTCAATTAGTGATGGCATGGAAGGAAGGACAGTAAAAGCTTCTGATCTGCTGATTCATCTTTCACACTAATGCAGATATGTCCTGTCTCTTTATGTATTTTAAGAACCATATGCCCAGGATGGTGGAAGTTGTGGTGGTTCTTTAACATACGGCACCTGGATGGTGTATTTCGGGATACTTGCGGTGGTAGAGCTCCTGGTAGCTTATTGCAATGAGAATCGCTGCGCTCTCAGGGCTGGACTGCTTTCCGAATAAACTAAAAATGCCCACCTACTTGAGAGGGTGCAGGATTCGGCTTGGAAGTCAGCAAGATGACTTCACTGCTGTATCACGTAGGAGGAGAGGATTCACTGCAAGGGAGGCAACATATGTTTAAACTTAAATATCGTATAATTAGCCAAACTGGCAAAGGAAACTGTGAACAACATAAGGAATATGTATTAAGTCCATTTTATGATGCTTAAAGAGTTCCCCAGTGCGAGAACCCCTACTCCCAGTATTAATCTTTTAAAAACATTCCTATCCTACTAATGGATACGTTCATCTCTGTCAGCAGTAGTTGCAGCTTGGTTTGCTCTGCTGCTTCCTCAGGTGTGTTGATACACCTGTTGTGGGGATTAAGCTCAGTCAGGGAACCCATCCAGGTTAAAAATAAATTGTTTGTTTTTCTTCAGATTATTTTTCTGCTCACTTGAGGCTTGGCTCAGTTCCCCATGTCACGCCGCAAATAGTTTGCCTAATATGACTGAGGGGCTCTGCTAGAGGAGAGGATAAAGCAGGAGAGAAGGGGAAAGAAAGGACATGAATGGCAAACTTGGACCCTGGGAGAAAAGTGTCTGTAAATAGACCTTTCGGGGAGATCGTAGGCGTCAGTAAGGATACGGCAAACTTGTGAATGAGAGCAACATGCCGCTCTTCCAGCTGTACGTATTTTTAAAGAATATTAACGGGTTTAACTGTGTGGGTATTCTTCATTATTTAAGTGAAAAGATGGTTTTATTCTTGGCATGGCAGATCCTAGTAAAATCAGTCCCTTTTTTTACCAAGGTATTACTCAAGCCTATGGGCTCTTTCTCGCCAAAATTAGTGAGAGGCAGTGACTGTCTTGAAGATAATGGCCTAATTGCATAAGATCGTATGGAGCCTGGGGGAGCAGCAGTGGCACCAAGAAGCAGTTTGGCCAAATTCATAAAGTGGGTCAGAAGCTGAGTCAGTCTCTGAGGCAGGTCTCCCCTGTCTGCTAGACTTCCTATTCCTTAGCATCGTCACGCTGCCAATCTCGTCGGCTTTTCTGCAGTAATCCCCTTCATCCCCTGGAGCTGGACCTGGAGCTGCTGACACGGGAGAGAGAAGGGGGAAGAAACAAGGGGTTTTATTTATAAACTTTTCTCTGTGTGGCCTATGGTGTCTTGAAATTCACTCATTCTGGATGTGACGTCCCTTTGTTGTAAAATCACAAGCGTGTGTTTGTTGTGGGTGATGGTGCCAGCAACAGCTACTTGCTTTGAGTGCGGGCGTGTGAGGTCTCGGGATGAAAATCCTTTAGCGGGGTGATCCTTTACATGCACTGACTGAGAGCACTTCTGTTGCCTGACTTAAACCCCTTGCTATAGTAGTGTTTGAGCCAGGCCAGCTATCAAATCCTTCTGTCCTTAGTGCGAACTGTACCACGTGTGTGCGTGTTAGCAGCCTTCTGTACTGTAGCCAGACTTAGGAGGAAACAGTGATTTGTATGTCCTACAGTGAAAGTGTTGCTAGCATAATAGATTTTTATGCTTGTTTGCATCTTCTTTTTTTTTAATGCAAAAAACCCAATTAATTTTCTGAAACTTTTCAAACTCTTTCTGCTTTCGTATGGTTTCAGTGAAACCATCTGATACGTCTTACTCTGCCCGTGTGTGAGGTGCTGTGAGGAGACAGCTCTGTCTGACTAGCTTCATGCTGGACCTTTGTGCTTCATTGTAAGAGGGATTCATCTGTTGCTGCACAAAACACTTCTAGCAACTGTTAAGTGCTGAAGAACTGGGAAAAGACCTTTGTAAAAGTCCAGGAAAATATTTTCATTTGAAGGTTTACATATAAGGGTGACCTCTTTGGTAGCAGTGTACCACCTTATTCTTTGGAATAATGACATCGTGTATGAATCACATTTCATATGGGTCTAATTTGTGTATTAACTACACTCTGCTGTCATCTGTCAGAAAAAGTATATTATTTCTGAGGTTACTCAGAAAACTGGCACAGTGAAGCGTTTTATGGAAAAACAAAAAAAACCACCCTGTACAGTTGCCAAGAGTATATCTGCTGTCCTTTTCACTTGGAGTACCACCAAGCTGGAGGAAAAACTAGTCTCCTATCAAGTAAAGAAAACAAACAAACATTGTCTTATTCTCTGTTATGTTTGTAAGTGATGAGAAAGGGAAAAAGAAGTTTGAAGGCTGGTATAGGTTGAGGATTTTGGGGGGAAGGGGAGAGAAGACACTTCTTAATAAAACAAAACCCCATGTGTATGAAGCCCATCTGTGACAGCAGTGTTTTTACACTGCCAAAGGAACTCTTGGCTAGTTCACTCACAAACTTTATAAAGAAATGTGACATGTTGGACCTCTAGTAATGAATGTGCTCCTAAGGCTGAGAGGTTGGCCATAAAAATTACTCATCCTTTCCCCCCCCCCCCTAACTGCATAACTATTTGTATCACGCTAAACAGCTGATGCTGAGTTCCTTCATCACCTGCCTTCATCAGATGGGTCTCCTGAATAGCCATATTGGTTTTTCTAACAGTTCTTTTGGTAAAGCAGGGTTGCTCTGGTCTATCTTTCTACCATTGCATCAGCTTCAGCTGCGATTTCTTACAGTGACTCTGCTTTAAGTTCATTTTCTAAGTATTAGATTACTGCAGTTTTCTTTCCTCCTCTTAAGCTCTTTTCACATTACTTAAGGCATCCTTCATGCTTGTCCTCCTGTGCTAATAGTGATTCCAAAGTTGTCTTTTTGGTCTCATCTTTACTTTGGCTTTCTCTGTGCTACTGCTGTGTCGTAAATGCCTTAGCAATACTCTGCTCTGCCACACTTGCCCACGTGTCAGCAAATCTGTAGCAAGAACTCTAGCTCAGAGGTGCTGACAGGAAGCAATCAAATTCAAAACACAATCAAAATATTCCTCATTCATCACTGGCTGCTTGCTGCACCTTGTCTATTCCCTTTTGTCATTTAGATTGTCAGTTTCTTAAAGCAGAAGACAATTTTCTTTGTAACTTGGATAACACCGAGCACTTTACAGGTACTTAATAAATAGCAAATCAAATAATTTATATCCGTGTAATAGCCTGTTTTTACACAAATCACATACACTTGTCTTTTATATTGCCTATCCCTGTTTTTTATCCACCTTGCAAAGCAGCATTTACACAGTGCAGGCTAGCATTGGAAAATTATGCTTTGAATCAGACTTAAAGGTAGATTTTCTTATAGTTGTACAGTTGTTGATTTTTTTTGTTCCACTTGCTTTTTTTGGACTGGCTATTCCATCGAGGTTAAAGATACGTTATCGTTCTGTTGCTGCTCAGATGGCACTATACCTTACGCTACATTGCTCATTAAAACTATGAAGCCATCTGGTCAGTGTGGATAAACTTGGTCCCTTTAGGATAGTTGCTGTTGGGGAGCTGACTGATGTCCTTACCCTTATCTTCCATGCAGCTCTGAATTCAGGCAGTGCTAGGCATTTCTGCTGCTTCCTAATTGATCTGCTATTACTATCAACTCTCCTCCTCTGCTGGAGCTCGGGTCAGCAGCATTCATTGTAAAAAGACTGTGGGGAGGAACGTCAGTCCACATTCAACTAGGAACTTACTAGGTAGCTGCAACTACATCCAACTTGTGTGGCAAGTGCACATCTTGGTTGGCCTGTGGAGGGATGGCCCCATCTGGCCTCCATACATGAGTTTTCTTCTAGTGTTTTAGCCTCGGAAGGTGATGGCCATATCTCACAGACTGAAGGTGAAATCAGTGTGACTGGGGCTTAGGTGGACAGTATTTATCACTAGGCGAATATCTAGCCAAAGGTTTGAAGAGGCATCTGTGCCTTGTCAAGCCATCTGCGCTAACGGCTATTTCATCCCATGTAGACTTTCTGTGGTTCCCCGCAACATACGCCATTTTTACTGTGGAGGACTCTGTGTTTCAAATGCCATCTTGTTTGGTCAGAGTGTGAATGTGCTCCAAGTATAATCTCGAAGCATTGCATCAGGAAAGAGGGGCTGGTTTGTTGTTGCAGTGGGATTGTAATTCATCAGGCTCAAAAGTTGTTCTTGTACCTCTTGATGTGACAGAAGTATTTGCAAATACTTTGTGTTCTGTGCAGTGAACAGTCCGGGTTGCATCTGCTACACATTATACTGTATCTACCCCATTAGCTGTGTGAGTTACTCATCTCTGTTTCACTACAGTTTAATTAGTTATTCCAGGCATATGATGGGAAAAAAGAATCAGTTTCTCTGGGTTATCACCTTGCATATATTCAGTTAAGTTGCATATGCTTATCCTCATTTCACCTCACATTTTGTTCCCAGCTATGTTTAATAGCCACAGGGTGAATGTACTTCACATCACATTTATATTGCTTGCACGTTTTGTGGGGAATTGTATCTTTCTGACCTTTCCAACTCAAAGTTTATTCTCACAAGAACAATTGAGGTTCAGCCTCATATGTCATAGGAGAAGATCCTGAGTTTTGTTTCTTGCACTTAAAGTTGAGTAAATTTATATCATGGTTCCATTCAAATGCTGATTTTGCTCCTATATTCTCTGCTTTTTGTATGCTTCTGGTTTACATGATTACCTACTAATTCTTTATTGATTTACTAGCTAATGCTGTCTGGTATTGCTATTTGAGAAGGGGGACTGTGAGAATAAATGCATGAAGAATTGTGAGGCATTTAGTTCTGTAATAATGACCCACATAAGAATTTAGGAGGAAAAACATTATTTGCTTGTATGCAGTTAAAATATTCAGCAATTCTGTGCCTTGCAAATAATAGAGAATACTTAGATAATGGAGCTATAGCAAAAAAGCAACTACATAGCTACAGAATATTTTAATGGTATTCAGAATAAATTTACAATTTCAAGTACATTATTTGACTGAATACTGTAATCTATGATTACACATTTGTGTCTATATAAGATGTATCCTAATGTTTGGGAGATCTACTGTGAAATATCAAGTAAATAACAAAGCAGTGATAATGCGTTTTAGAATGCCTTTAAGTTAATGAGAGAGATTTATTTAAATTAGATGATACTTCATAGAATATTGCTTTCTGTTCTAGATTACAAATCTCTGCTATTTAAATATTTTTCTGTGGGGGTTGGTGATAGGAGTGGGAGGAGATGCATTTCTAGTTTCATCTGTATCCTTGAATTAACTATGAAAAAAAGTGTGCTCTTAATTTAACTAACTTAAGCTGAAAGCTTAGTGAAAACACAGTTTATAGTCTTCGGCACAAGCTTCCACAAATTGTTTTAATTTTGTAAGTCTTTTACTTTCATTAGGCGACCATGTTGGGAATGTAGGTTTTTCACAGCAAGACTAAGACTTCAAATACCAACCCTACTGTGTATTAGTTCCTGCCACTTTAGTAGTTGAGCCTCCTTGCTTTCCCCTCCAACTTTGGCTGCTGACCGATTTTCCCCCTTGGATAGGGCAGGGTGGCTTTCTCTTCCCCTGTTTGGGGGACCGGCAATGAAGCCTGATAGAACTTCTTTGCTTGGTTTCAGGTTTCATCTCGCCTGCGGCTGCTGGTGCTGGCTTCTTCTGAGGCCCACCTCACTGTAAGGTGGTGGGTGGGTTAGGTGGGGTGGTTGCCCGTGGGCTGCGTGCAAGACCTGACCTACAGAACAGTTTCTATGGCTTAGCTGTGGGGTAGCGGCTCTCATGGGAAGACGAGTTTGAGAAGTGCATCCCCAGCTGTGGTTGTGCACTGCCAAATGTTCAGAACCGCAAGACAGCGTCCTTGTGTGTCTTACAAGCAAGTTTGTAAGCTGGTGTCAGCCTCTCATACAGAGAAAACTAGGCTAAGTGAAGGGTTTTACACATGTGGGCTTTATATACATGAGGAAGCTTTGCATGCAGAAGAGTCAGCCTGCTTCTCGTGCCCTCCAAAAACCTCCTGCAAGACATCACTGAGTCTCAAGAAAGTCTGGAAAACTCTTGATTGTGAAGGAGGCGCATTTCATTTGACTGAAGTTAAGACATCTACATGAAATTAAATGAAACAAGTTATATCAACCCATCTGTAGACAGCTGTTGATCTTGACAATGATAGATAAAAGATTAGATGTCATATGTGAAATCTTCCTTTTGGATTTAAGGAACAATAAAACTGAGATCTGATTTGAGACTGTATTTGAAACCGGGTTTTGCTACAAGCTCAAAAATAAAGATCTTCTTTCCAGTAGATGGGAAACACTGAACCTGAGATGAAGGATATCTGGATTCTGTTACTTAAGGGTATGTAAGTAGGATATCGGTGTGTTATAAGGTGAATTTGTAGGCTACTATATCTCAATCTATTATGCTAAATATAAGGTAGTTTATCTTCTTTGAGAAAGCTGCCTATGCATTTAGTGTGTGTGGAAGGTTTGCCTGCATAGGAACATTCGGAAAAATTAATCTGGATTAAGACATGCTTTGGAAGTGGATTAAATTACATAGTACGTACAAGGACTTCTAAGCAGAATTTAACTGGCTTTGGTTTTAGTTTCTTTACTTCCTCAGTTAAGTACACTAAATCAAATTAAAGGTGTTTAAATTTTGCTCAAATGCCTGTAGAAGTTTAATGTAATCTTATTAACCTGCTTTTAGTAAAGTTTGTCTGCATTTGCTCTCATTATTTTCTTGTAAGCAAGTTGGAGGCATGTTCAAATGAGCAGTAGATGAGATTAGACAGTTAAGTGTAAACTCATAGGTTTTATTTCTTGTGCACTAACACTCTCAGGTTGACCAACTTTGTCTCTCTGCTTACTGATGGTGCTCAACTCGGTCTTCTGGTCCTTACATCCCTCATTTGCAAATTGTCAGTAATGATTTTGATATCCTCGAAGGGACTAAGAGCCCTCCATATGAGAAATGCTAAGTAACAGCTGTGTGTTGGTATTTGATTAGCATCCAAATGAAAATCAGAAGTTGTCTTTGGCTTTGTTCATTAGTGTAAAGGTGAGGGTGGAGTTGGGGAAATGAATGATTTACAGGAGCTTTACCCACGAGTATAGTTATTTTTCTGTAAAATTATGGCAGACACAAACAAACTGGTTTTAATGTATCACTGAGTTCAGGCATCTACATCTGCTTTTGCTGCACCTGGCTTAGTATATTTGTGTAAGATAGTGTTCTCTATGTTTTGCAGACTCTTAGATGAGGGACATATATGCATGTTAATCAGCAGATGGTAAATATGGGGTGGTTTATCCCTTAGAAGAGGTGGAAACAAAATATGAGAGAAACCTTGTTTTGACTGGCCAGAACGTAACGTTGTAGGAGTTAGTTTGCAAAATGGCAGCGGCAATTTTGGACCTTTCAAAGGACACTGCTTTTTATTCATTGTTCAGGGCTTGATATAAATCCAGTGACATGGGGTACTTGAGAATAGTAAATATTGTTACGCACAAACAAGAATGAATGGCTTGAAAGTTTCATGACAAATTACTCATGTTGGCATTGCAGTGTGAGGGCTGTATAATGGTGCTATATGAAGAGACAGATAGTGATTGTAAGTGCTCTGTCTGAATATGCAGAGTGGTGCGTGTATTTTTCCTGTACGTGGCAGCATCTAGCAGTGGGCAGTTGTAACATCTGATGATTTGAATTGCCAAGTGATGCCTTTACACTCAAATCCATAAGAAACCAACCTTTTCCTCTCCCACCCACGGCCCCATTGAGAAGTGAAACATACTGAGTTGCAAAAAGTATGTCAAATATGCATTTAAATGCCTTGCTTCTCTGACGTTTCATTTGATATGTGCTACATGTGACTTTGAAGCATAATAGCACATTGTCCTAAACTGATGGAGTTAGACAGTGTTTGATCTCTTCGACTGAACAAATGTATTGTTTTAATGCTAAGCAAAAGACCTTTTAAATAGGAGAATTGATTTTATACATTTTTAAAGAGAAACTGGGATATAGCTGTGGTTTCTTTTTCCGTTTGGATTTACAGCAGTGTGACAACAGATAAGTAATGTTCCCTCAGGCTAAGGTTGAACACATAAGAGACGGTAAATTCTGTGGTAGTGTTAGGCCCTTTAAAAACCAGTTATTTTAACTACGGAGTGTATGTAATAAGTTTTCTTTTAAGTTTTTTTCTTTTCTATAAGTTATCAACAGCTTTGGAAACTAAGATCCTTAAAATACGCATATTCTAATGGCAGTATCGGAACAGTTGTAACTGTTGATACGCTGATGTTCATGAAGCATCTAGATGGTGTGCCTGAAAGGAAGGAGCTCGTAGCTTTACTTACTAAAATTGCATTCCTATGAATATCGCACAGGTGAGGGAGATAGAAAGAATTCTAAAAAGCATACTTAGCAAATACTGATTTGTGCTAATAGCCTTCCTTGTCATCCTCTGGCAGCGCTTTTGAGACACGAGGTTTTAAATCATGAGGCATCAGCTGTGGGTATTGGTAAGTCAGTGGTAACTAGTTTGAATACAAGTATATCCAACATGCTCTGTACTCAGCCGGCATTTTTTTAAATATTGCTAAAACTAGCTTTGTGCAGATCTGCAGCTGATGTAAACTGGAGGTTAGATCTATTGGATCCCTCTGAAAGAAGAATTTTGCCCTAAGATTGTTTTTAAAATTAACGTTCCTTTTGCTTTCTGCTCTTCTGCACCCCCCCACCCCCCCTTTTTGAAATAACTCTACATTTTGAGATAACAAATTGGCTAGTTTCCCTTGTGTATGGTTCCTGGCTATAAACAGTTAGGTAAGAGCATGAGCAAAATGTAAATTCTTTGGTAACTCGGCAGAAGATACTATTTCATCACAATTGCTATTTAATTTTTGCAAAAGAACCTCCCACGCTGAATGTTCTTTGAGTTATTTGGGGTTGATTTTTCATGAATAAAATTCTTAGTCATCTTCAGAATCTATGCAATATCTTAAAGAAATAAAGACTTTGCACATTTCAGTAGTCAGTTGGTCTCCTTCTGTATCTCTTGGTTCCTGCATTCCTTGCTGTGTCCGTAAGCTGCTCATACGGCTGTAGCACTAGCCTTGAGTTTGGGAGTTAAGCGATGAAATCTTTCCCTCACGGAAACCAACGGCAAAGAAATTTTACTTTTATTTTGTACTTTAAGCTCTGACAGTGACATTCTGCGTGACCTTGGTGTGAAGAGCGTATCAGCAGAGTTTACGCAGATAATCTGCACCTGGATCTACAGTGCAAGAATGCATTGTTGGTTGCCACGTTGGAAAGTTGCGTACAAGTAAATGGTATGCTTGGCAGTTGATGTATTCCTTCTCCCATGTGGTCGAACTCTTGAGGATGCACAAAGTCCTTCAAGTTTTATCAGAATGTGAATGGGCTACCAAACCAAGAGACATCTTGACCTCAGCTATAATCTGTGTCCTGAATTCCTACTCCCCGGCTGTGCAGCTCACATCAGTTGATACCATGAACAGTCTTGGATCAGTAATTTTGTGGAGGAGAGTATTGGGATATTGTGCACTTGGGCCTTTAATTGCTGCAGTGAACACAAGCCCATGGAGAAGTCACAGAACTTGTTTGTACCTGGGAAATGATATATAATATATACCAATATTATGTGAACTGGGAAGCTCCAGAACATCCTTATGAAGGGCTTTGAGGTCACTAAAAGTTAGCAGTGAAACCAGCTCCTGTGGTTTTATTGCAAACACCAACTCTTGATGCTATTCTAAAATCTGAGCTCATGAAGCTAAATGACTGCATTAAAAAAAAAAAAAAAGTTTGTTCAGGGGTAATGACTCTCATTAGTCTAATTGGTGTAGCTGGAGAAGGTAAACAATCGAAGTTGCAAAAAAATGTATTCTTGTCATGAAGTACAAGCAGCAGACTTCAAAGCTAAATTCGAGTTAGAGAACACATGTTTTGAACTTGCTTAGGTCTGTTATCAGTCTGACAGAAAAGGATAGCTGGTATCTGCAGAGTAAAGGGTATGATGATAAAGCAAGAGAAGGAAGAACACAGTTGTCTATGGCAAGGAGTGAGTCAAGTAACATATGGTTTGTAAAACACGGAGACGTTTTATAATGTGCAATAAAACTATTGTCTCAATCTCATCTTTTTTTACGTATTACAGCTATGATCTGTTTGTTGTTGATCATTTGGCTTGTTTCTGGTGGTGGTTTGTTTGTGGGGGTTTGGTTTTTTTTTTGTGTGTGTTTTTTTTTAATTGTTATTTTTTTAAAATCTCCAGTGATAAATGTATGTTTCTCTTTGGTTTTATTTGTTTTAATTGGTTACCCATGTGAGTTTGCTCTGGTGCATAGCACCGTGCACTTAGTGATAGTTCATTTAAAATTGCCATGTAAAACTAATTAATGAAACAATATCTTTTTTTTTTTTTTTTTTTTAAACAGCAAGATTAAATAGTCACCTTAGTAGTGAAGAGAACAAATATTAGCGGAGAAAGGTAGTCATTGATTCATGTTTAGGTATTGGGGGTACCAAACTTGAGGTGCCTTTTGAATACACCTGTCACAGCAGAAAGGGAAGGGAAAGACAAACTCTGAAAAGTACTCTCTATCTTGTGCCATTAATTTGAAAAGGACATCTAGGAAAACTTACAAGAATCATTTTGAAGATTGCTGTGGCTACATTTACTATTTGGTTAAGCCTCAGGAAAACTCATGGAGGTCTAGCAAACTTGGAGGGCCTGCCTTAATGCTTTGTAAAGCCGTGTGCCTATTATGAAGGGATGTGTGCCATATTTAGGCTCTTTCCTAATGCAGGGTTTGTATTCTGAGGTTGCTCTTAAATCACTGAGCTTCTTGAGTGGTATACATGGGATGTTTAATTACTTTACGAAATGCAGTTTTATTTTGGAAGTGGTGTATTCCTTCTTAGACTCCTGCCTGGTCTGCTACTCTTACTGCTAAGGGGAATATCAAAGTGGTTTTGTCCTGTTCTCCATATGGAATATAAGTGAGCTAATATGAACTGTACTTGCTTCCAAGAGGCGAGAATGGAGCAGAGTAAAATTAGTGAATAAAAGGTCAAATAAAATCACAGTGGCTTTAATGTGAATTTTCTTTTTGATTAAAAACTGGATCGTTTCAAGTCTAAAATAATCTTTACTTTGAAGTGAGGTTTCTTTTTATGATGTAACGAGGAAGTGTTATTCCGTCTGATTAATGTTATTTTACTGTTGGGTGGAGTTGTAAACGCCATTGACTTTTCTTTGCAAATGAAAGGAAGAAAACCTTTTTTTCTTGATATGAAAAGCCAATTACTGTGTTATCAGGCAAAGGCTTTAATGGCCCTAGCTCACCTAATGAGGGCATTATCAAATGAACCCTGTTCACAGATTTATAGGGTGATATTTCTTAGACTGAATTGTCTTTGAAACTGCCATTTAATCTTAAATTCTTTGTAGTGTGATAGTTGGTGGGTTTTTTTGGGGCTTTTGTGTTTTCTTCCAGGTCAATATGAAAACATTTCAGTAAGTTTTATTTTTGTTTGGACCACAGGAAACATTTTTTTTTCCAAGTCCCTGTAAAAAGTTTAGCTAATGGGATAGTGTCGTTGCTAATGTGAAGTTACTGCTTCAGATCTATCAGTAACCTTTAAAAGCAGGCATATAAATAAAAATAATTTCTGACAAAAGTCCCAATTCTTAAATGCTGAAGTTGCAGGGCTTTTCTTTAAATTATGAAGAGGTTGGGTAGGGCTGGGAGAGAATTTGTGTTATTTTCAGATTGTGGTATGTTACAGTTTTATTTTAATGGCATAGGCTGGAAGAGGCAAATTAATTGCTGTTGTGGTGTAGAGGCATGTCGGAGTTTGAAGAATTACGGAGTTTGTGTTGTGCTGAATTGGAGTGATGAAGTACAGATAACAGGCCGCAGCTGTGGCCACAAATTAGGCCTCTCAATTTGATGCTGAAAGTTTTGCATTAGAATTGCTCTTCTAGGATTACCATGTGGAAAGTCTGATGAATAAAACCAGATCTGAAATAGGGAAGCTAGAAATACATGCTGCTGCAAATACTTGTTGGGGCTTCATTGTTGTAAAATGAAGGTGACTGCTTTACTAAGCAGGAGCAGCGCTCAGCGGCTTACTGTTCTTCAAATACTTTCACTGGTTTTTACATCTTAGCATTTCCTTGAAGAATTAGGGTTCTCAGTGGTTCCTTCCTCTTAACAGCCAGCACGGCTTAGGCGAGGATGAGAGTTGTGGTCCCTCCTGTGGTTCCACAGCACCTGTCCTTACGTGGAATCCATCAAGAGTTGAGAGTGTGGGGTTTACTGTGAGGTGTTTCAGGAGGGTGCATAAGCTTTGATCCAACTGAAGTATTGTGCAAAGGCCTTCCTATATAGGAAGGATCCAGTGAAGGGGAGAGCACCACCTTATCAATTCCTGTGTGTATGGGAAACTTCAACATATGGGTATTGCTCTCACGTTCTGTGGAGCTACCGTATTGCTGTGGGAATATTAATGCACCAGGTATTTCCAGGCACAGGACAGTGGTATTAGATCTAACTTACAGGGATAGTTTTGAGCAGTGATAGTTTTATCAGCAGAAATGTTCAAAAAAACAAAACTGCAGGCCTCTTGTCCTGTGTTCGGGTTGACTGGCAGACACGCTGATGCTAGGTGCACAGACGGTCCAAGAGCAACTGCATGAACTGGGATGAACTGGCTGAAGCTGTCACAACTGTCTCATGGCTGCCAGGGTCCTAAAAACTTGGCTGGGGCATTAAATTCTTACAAAACCAAGGGACAGCTCTGGCCAAGCAAGGGCTGCATGCAAACTTTGCTTATCCCACAAATAATAAGCTGGAGGAGGGCAGGTTTAGATTAATCATTAGGAAGAAGTTTTTCACTTTAAGGGTGGTGAGGCACTGGAACAGGTTGCCCAGAGAAGTTGTTGAAGCCCCATCCCTGGAGGTATTCCAGGCCAGGCTGGACGTGGCCTTGGGCAACCTGGTCTAGTGGGAGGTGTCCCTGCCTATGGCAGGGGGTTTGGAACTCGATGATCTTCAAGGTCCCTTCCAACCTAAACCATTCTATGAAATAGGAACTCTGTAAAGTATAGGGGCTGGAACCAAGAAGATGCAGAGTAATAAAAGACTCTGCAAGGTCCTCCCCCCTTCCTCAAATGTTCTCATTCAGTGAATGTAGCTCTATCCTGACCTGCAACATCCCGTTCATTGTTTTTGTACTAGGAGTTTCCTGAATGCCCCATGGAAAATGTGACACACTGTGATGTAGAACAAATATCTTCTGGAATGGGACTCAACCAAAAGGATAAAACCTTGTTCTGCATTGTGACTTTAATTTAGATTTGCATTCCAGTGAAGGACTCTGGTGAGGAAGGTGTCTGGAACATAAGACATTGCGATGTAAAGCACACGGTTGTTCCTTGGATTTGAGGGTTTATTTATGCACAACTCAGAATCTGTAAATCTCTGACCTTTTCAAAGGACTCTTCCTTTTTTTTCATGTTGATACTTCAATATCTTTCAAATGCATTTGGCATTTTAGTCAATTGACAGATGACTAACTGATGTCTGTGTACAGTAGCAGAGGCTGTGTTACATATGGGATGTAGTATTTTATTATTTGCGTTGGCCTACTTTTGTGACTTTCAAACTGGAATTCCTGTCTAGTCCTTCAAAACTAAATAAGTGGTTTTGGGAGAGGAAGTAAGATTGATGGCTATTCTAGCGTTTGGTGTATAAGACTTTCATGATGAATTGTTTTCTTCTAACTCCTCTGTTCGTACGTACTTTCATAATCTTGAAAAGCAAAAACATTAATAAATCAAAGTGGGTTAAAGATCAGGCACGTGGTTTTATTTTAATAAGGGATAAAGCTGAAATCTCACTGAGTGTACATTGTTCAGCACTTGTTCTCTGGGGCATATGAATCAGTCCCTTCATTACTGATCCGTAAGCATTTCCTTTTGTGGTTACAGTGTATTTTCATTAGAAAAACGAATGCAAGATAATACTCGGTGTGTTACTTTTGGTGCTTATGCTCATGTGTAAAGTTAATGTTTAAAAAAGGAAAGAAAAGCAAGCCCTTTGTAGCCACGTGAAGTTTTGACTTCACAGAGTAAGTTTGCGTGCTTGATTTATATCTGTCAGCAGGAAGGGGATTTTGAGAAAAAACGTAGTAAGCCTGCAAGCTTAAGAAAGAGGTATCGTTTTCCATGGTTATGCCTTGTATGTCTGGGACGCGTTTTCCCAAAGGATTTGGGGTAAGATGTGCTTTGGGGACCGTTTGCTCTGTGTGTGTGGAGGAAGACAGCAGGAAATGTGTGTTTCTCCTAGCTTTTTCTCATTGCTGGTAGTTAGTGTTTAGGACAGTATCCCCTGAAGAGCGTAAGGTCAGAACCTGGTGGAAGAGGGGGGAGTCATAAATTAGAGAATTAAAAACTTTGAGACCCATCCCCTAATCCCCCTTGCTGCCGTACCTACACATCCGCTCACTCTTTGGCCTCTTTTTATCGGAATTGTTGAAAGAGGCTGCTAAATGAAGAAACCAGCTTTCCTTTTGAACTTTTAACCTTCATGAAAGCTACAGTAATTGGCTTCCTCAGAGCATAGGTTGTTTGAATCTGACATTTAAAAAAAAAATACAGGAAGAATGAAATATCAATGTGCACTTCTGAAATTCCCAAATTGTCAGTGAAGGTCTTGCTTCTGTGTGTTTTAAAAGCCTCAAAAGTGCAGAGAGAGACTGGGGAGCGGTGAAGTGTCCCTGTTGCATCTCAGCTGGGATGTGCTTCGGCTGAGATGAAAGCGCAGCAGCGGTTGGTACAAAACCTCCACCTGGGGAAAATTGGTCAGTGTGTGTGTGAATGTAATTTCTTTGAGGGAGTGGAAGAAGGCTTGAAGAATGGGTCATATAAAGGGATGTGAGGAATAAAAGGGGGGGGGAAGAATGCCAAAGATGAGAGAGAGATGAGTTGTACTGCTTAGGCTAAAGGTGAGTGTTATGCTTAGATTTCTTCTGTGAATGAATATCCTGTTTAAAAATAAATAAATAAATGAGTGTTTCCCCACTTCATCCTCGTTAAAAAGAACACAGTAAAACTTCTGACAGTTGCTATTCTTTCTAAGGGTTGATCATGTGAAACTTTTATATGCTAAAAGCAAGGAAAGCACATTAAAGTCTTATCCTTGCTTACTCTAGTGAGTCTTGAAGCTGTCATCACTTAAGTCATACAAAAGCAAAAATAGTATCTTAAATACAAATGACTTTTTGCCTCCAATGACTTTTAATGCACATATAATAAGTCAATAATTAAAAAATCTAAAAGCAGATCCAGGTCAAATCATGCTTTAGATGACATTTGATCTAAAATGCTTGAAAGCAGCTCTCATGGGTATTACTGCTAGCTTTTTCATCTATATAAAAATGCAATATATTTTTGCAAACTTGAAAGTGAAAATTTGGAGGGACACAGCCTGACAGCAGAGACCTGTAGCCCGCCCTTCCCACACACAAGCTAATAGATGTGCTGCATACATCATCACACGTGTAGCTGCTCAAAAGGAAAATGTGCTCAACAAGGCTTTTTACTTCTCAGCTGCTAGAAGAAACTGCCAATCTTTGGCAAGGTTGAGTTTCTCTTAACAGAAAGCAGCAATTCATATTGCAGTTAACTTGGTTGGTGGCATGCAAAACTACCTCGCTGACTATTTCCTTTTAAGATTCTTCTTTCTTAAATAAGGTTGGTTAATGAACCAGGAGAAATAAGGACGAATTTAAGAAAGGAGCGGTTAAAAGCAGGCAGCTCCTCAATTTACCAGCAATAGTTCAGTTTGATTTTGTTAGAGATGAAAAGGTTCTATGCAAGATGCTTTCAGCGCCTTACCCTGAGAAAATTGGGATCCTTCGTAGCTGTGGGATTTTTCATCTTGCTGTCGCGTTATGTGTCTTCAAAGCAAGAGGCAAGTGTTTTCTGTCATGTGCGTGTCTCTTTTAACATCTGTATTTCCACTTCAGCAATTAAATGACTAAAAGCAAAGGCGGGAGGGTAGGGTAGCCAGCAGCCATGCATTAATTTCACTGTGTAAAACTACAGAGATTATTTGGGGCCTGAAAGGGGTAACTGTCACAGGACAGTGGTATCTTCCTGTCATGTGTATGCTGAAAATAAGGCAGTTGCCAGGAATGACTGAACCAAGGAGCCAGATGACAGGTTATTTCTAAGTTGAGAACAGCTTAAACTTTCAGGGCTCTAAAACCAAAGCACACAGTGTTTTGCAAAGTCACATGTATTAAATGATGAAAGCCTGAGAAGAAAGGAGAACACGGTAAAGAGACGAGCAGTGGTTGCTTACTAGGCTATTTCAGAGTATTTGCATTTTGATTGGCTCTGCAGACGTTTGTGCTTGCCTCAGGGACTCTTAACATAAGGAAAAACAGCTTTATATGTCAAGAAAAAATGGCAATGAGACTTCAGACTTGCTCCCTATAGCATGCTCTATGTGCTCTTTCAGTCTTGGCTTAAGTGAACATAATGGTGATGCTTTTATTTTGCCTGGGAAATCAGTTTCCCGTGCTCATTTGTTTTAAGGTACGTAATCCACCTAGAAATCTATTTGTCATTTTGTGCTAGTAATGAAACTTTTAATTTGGCAGAGGAAGAGAAGACACTGGCCAATAAATATAGCCACAAAATGGTTTACGGCTTTCTGTCCCATCCCAAAGTCCGTACCTGGGATTCTTGTAAGAAGCTCCGTCTGATGGATAACTGCAGCAATGTGCTCTGAAATGCTAAAAAGAGCACAGACTGTTTCCAAGAGACTCTGAAGCTGCATCCTCTGCTTCTGCCTCTCTGTTTTTTAATCACAGGTGGTGTGTTCAAACTAAGGATGGCAGCAAGAAATAGGTAAGCCAGTCTCTGCTTTCAGGGCCTTGAGGGCTGGGAAGGATAAAATGGGCGAGTAGTCTGTCCGAGCACATGAATATATAAGGCAGCTGCCTGTTCTGGGTAATCTGTCAGCCTGATTTAGATGCAACCCCCTGTTGCCTCTAAATGCCTCTCAACTTCTCTGAGGAAGCGTGGTGCCCCATTTTATAGTTAGAGGTTGGAGGCACAGAGGGCCAAAGGGCAAGTACGTGGCCACACACAAAGCCTTCGAATAAAAGAAAATTAAACACAAGTGTTCCTGGTTCCAAGTTTAACATCCTCATCTTTGAAGCAGACTTTTGTTCATTTAAACAGAGTGATTACTACGTGTGGTAGGGAGTTCTTCTCTTTAATCAGTGCTGTGGGGAAAAAGCTTGATAGATACAAGGTCTATTTGCAGGTGGGGTTTTTCAGTTTATTTTTCTCTGGTGTATCTTACACTAGCTGCTAATGATTACATTCTCTCAATCACACCAAGGTCAAATAAGAATCTGGGGCTTTTGTGTCTCAAGAGTTTTGTTTTGCAAATGCAAGAATACATTTTTCTGTCTTGTTTAAATGGGAGCCTTAGACTTAGTCCTTGGCACTGATGCAGCATATTTACCTATTGGCACTGGTGCTTCAGAAATTCCTCTAAAGGCCTTAAATAGAGTTAATGTCACTTTTATTTTTTCTTTCCCCAGTCCTTGTCAAAGTTGTTAGCATAGTGGGTGAGACCAGCAACGTTAAGAGAAGTGGCTGAAATCCATCTAATTCTTTAACACCCCAAGAAAAGGTGGTGTGGCTAGTAGGAATCTGCTCCAGAGTTTGGAGAATGGCAAATGTGAAAAGGAAACTTCAAAAAATCTTCAAAAAACGTGTTTTTCTTCATTCCTCATGTACACTGTCCTCTTAAGTTTTGCATGCCCAGATCAAGAAGAAGCAATTGGGAGCTGCATGTTGTGGAGAACGTGCATTTGTAAGCCCTACGTACTGGAGCAGTCCTCCAAGCAAGTTAGAAGGAAGTCACATCCAGCTCTGACAGAACAGCAGAATCCCCTGTTGGGAGTAGGAGATGTAATTGAAATGGGACTCAAGTCCTGGTGTTGAGAGATGTGGAGTCCACTTGTTACAGGGCGAGTTGTTTGGCAGCTTTGGAAATAGGACATCTCTTTCTCGATCATACTCCTTACTCCAAATGAAGACCTCCTGATGGGCTGCGACTATGGTTCTGTGAATGCAGCATGAAGACTGCAAAACCGGTAACCTGAAGCATCAATGTGCTGTAGGATGGCGGGGGGGAGACAGAGAAAAGAAAATGGAGTATTCTTTTAGTAGAGATGCGCACTGCGGCTGTTTGGAAATGCTTATACTTTCAGTGTACAACCTGTGAATATTGCTTAATATAGCGTAAAATGAGAGTGGGTAAGGCTCTGTGTTTACTGTTGTCGCCATGCTGCCAAACCAGTAAAGCTATGTTTTAGTCTTCACAGCAGAATAGAATTGCTTTACTGAAGGGCAGAAAGAGGACTCCATTCTGTTTTAAAGAGATTAATAGCTAAATCGCACTTACTACTTGAACATTAGAGATCTACTGACGTTAAATTACTACTGAAAGCAGATGAAAAGTGCCATAGAGTTACTGTGGTGTGCTTTGTTTTAGTGTTGCCACTTTCACACAAAGGGCTTTTCAGCCAGGTGTTAGCCCTCTAGGAAGTTCAAAATGGTCAACTTCAGTTGACAGCTTTATTTGGAAACACTTCTAACTATGTCAAACTGAACGAGACAGTTAACTGAACAGTGATTTGCCACCCCTCACCCCCAAGTGCAATGGGAAAATATAATTTGGGAACACTGAAGTCTGCAAGCAAGAAGGATAAACAGTGGTTACTCTCGCAGGGGACTTGGTGAAGGGATGTTACTTTATATTTCTGAAGATACGAACTCTGGCAATCATCAGAGCACTAAAAATGTGCTTGGATTTTATCCAAATGCTTTAATCTTTTAATGTCTCTTACAATCATAAAGGAGCTCATTGAGTTAATGAAACATACTGTAATGAACTTAGTAATTGCATATTTTTACATCACTCTCCTCTGTGGAATTGAATCTCAGCTGTGTGCCATGAACTTTGCACAGGTGAAATAAACCCTCTTTTTTTTGGCTCAGGGCATGTTTCCATGATGGGTTAAGATGAGCAGGTTATTCCTGCTTTCCTCTTTGTCCCTACCCATTCCTTATGGTCGTCCTGACGCTTGGGTGAATGAGTGGTGAACACATTCAAGGGGCTAATCTGGCTGAAAACGTGTCTTTGTTTTTGTTTTGTGGGGTTAGTTTTTGGACAGTCCATCTCTCTGAACTGGCCTGCTGGACAAGTGCCATTGCTGGCACTGGGGAGGAAGAGGCCAGGCTGTGACATTGGGGAAGCAGAGACATCAGATCTGCTGTGGAACTCGACTTCAAATGGGAGGAGTCTGAGGTTTTTGGAGTAGAAAGATTTCATTTTAGCGGAGAACATAAGGATGGTGGCTCAGGATGATGTATATATTTTAAGCATAAAACATTTATGAGGATCCATTTTTTTTTGCTATATAATAAGATAGAGACATGCATGTTATTATGCAGCAAAGGCATAGTGTCCTTTTGGCTGTTGCTGCCAGCCTCTCCCTGTTCGGTAGTTAGCATTTGTAAGTTCTTATCAGGTAAAATACTTGGCAATAACTCCTGGGTGGAACCAAGAGGGTATTAATATTTGAGGCAGTCTATTTGTTTTTAGGATAATAGAGAAGAGCATCACACAGCAAGCGCTGGTTCATTTTGACTGGGTGTTTTGATAGAAGTTGATTGAGTTGCAGCAGCAATCGGTGACAATTGATGTTCTGGCTCCTGAGAAGGAAACTGCCACGAGTCGTCTTGCAGAATGATGTGGCTGGCACGGTGCAGTCCTCTGTGCAGACGGTGCTGGTTGCCTTGTCTGGATGCGTGTATTGTGGGAAGGTTAAGCACTGGGTTCGTTGATTAGCCAATTTGGAAACAGTGAGTGTTTTGCTCATTCTTGGCATAACTATGCGTGTTCCCAGAGAGGCTGGAGCAGGAGCTTCAACCGGAGCATGGAGATGGGGAAACACAGCTGTGCCGTCATCAGCTTTTGACAGTGAGTATTAGCTGTTAGCAGTTTGTGGAGTCCTAGAGAATCTTTGTAATTATAGTTACTTATGAGATAGAAGATACCTGGAGAAGGAGATCATATATACTACAAAGGTGACTTTTTAAGTGATGTAACGACTTTTTTACCTGAGCAGGGAAGTGAACATATTTAACATATCTACAAAACTAGCTAGTATTTTTCATGAGTCAGGTTTCTTTGTTAAAGTATTTCTACTTATTTCTGATGGTAAAACAGGACACAATCATAGCACCTCTCTTCAGCTTTAACTGCAGTGGCTCTCCCTCTGTCACACCCCACCCCACCCCGGCTTTTTTTTTTTTTTTTAATAGCCCGGCATAATAGCATAAATTAGATTTGGTGGTGTTTTAAGTTCACATGTGGGTTGTAATTTTGGAGTGAACGCATTGCCTGTCCTGCTGTCCCTACTAAAAGGGAAAGACACTAAGCTTTTCAACTGTTGTCCCCTGCTTAAACGGCATGACTCTCTAGAGCTTATGACTCAAACCAGTAGAAGGATGATGTCTGCATCACTCTTTCCTCTCTCCCTAGGCCATGTGGATTTTAATGTTGCATAAAGTGTGCAGTAAAATTATGAGGCGATGACAAATTGAACTGAGTGCTTGAATGTGATGTATTAGACTGTAACACAAAAGCAATTTACCGTAGTTTTCCTGTCAGAAGTAAAGTTTCATCTTGACCTTTAAAATCTTAGTTCAAGGTAGGGAAGACTGGGATCTTTTTTGAAAGAGTGCTCTTGGATGCCAGCTGGGAAGAGTTATGGAGGTTGCTGTTCCTAAGTTGTAACCAATGTCTGGTTTTAGTGTGTGTAGAGAATCTTGTTCCAGCATAGAAGGCAACCTGCTACAAAAGCAGCTCTTTTTGCTCATTGTGTGCACAGTTGAGTACAGAAAGGCACAATGTTTGAACATGTTTGGGCAGGCTAGGGCTTCAAGAGTGCTTAGAGTCACATCAGTGTGCTTGGAAAATCACAGCATGGTTGAGGCTGAAGGGACAACTGGAAGTCATCTTGTCGAACCCCCCATCTCAAGCAGGGTCATCTGCTACTCATGGTTTCACAACACAAAGATGAGCAAAGGATAGTCTCATGTTAAAATACCCAGATCTCCTGTTACCAAATGTCACTTTTAATGCAGTTTACCAAGCTTTACACAGGGCGTGTCGGCCCTGGAAATGGGTTAGGTGAGCAGAGTGTTGGCACTGCTGTTAGCTTGTAGTCAAGTTTCTTCTGAAAGGTTTCTAGCATCCCTCCAAAACACCCTGTGTGTTCTGGTTGTGTGAATGTGGAGCTTGCCCTGTTCTTGGGCTCTTTAGTATATTTTCTGCTTGTATTTTACCTTAACAGGCATCTTATTGTTAACCTGGCTGGATAAGTGAGAAGATTGCTCAGGTATGTGAGCTCTTCGTGATCTAGGGTTACAAATGATGTCCCCAAGGTATGTGTCAGCATTGAAAGGGAAGGAGATATCAGATTGGGGTGTCCCCAGAACAGTGGTTTGCAGGTACACAGACTGAGCAGTACCCAGCAAAACGCAGTGGAATCAGTGTTACAGATGGGTATATGCACAGTAGTGTTTTTGGGATGCAACTGTGTCCACGTTTATTTTCTTAGACTCTCTGTATTTCTGTTTCCAAAGTGGGTTTAATAATGTCCATTAAAATGCCAGATTAGTCTCAATAGCCAATATTGTTTGGGGATACAATCTCTCTAATGCAGAATAGCTCAAGTTATTCCACAAGTTTTAGCTATAGACAAGGTCTCTAATATTAATTGTGCCATGCTTTTTTTTTCTTTTTTTTCCTGGGTGGCCATCACTGTGTCTCCCATTTTCAGTCTCATTGTTTTGTTGAATGTCCTTCAGGGAGCAGGCACTGGGAAGTCCACAAGTGTTAAATTGTTTCTGAATACGAGAGTGTGAACTGGCAGAAAGCTAGGAGTCTATGGAGGGGGTTCGAGAGACCGGGTAGTGCTGAGAAGTCAGGAAAATGTGGGCTGTTTTGCCTGTTAGCTGTTTCGATGTATTGATTTCAGTAGGTACAAGACAAATAGTGCTGGTAGGAACACCTCTGTAGATGGAGCTGCTTTCTGCTGCAAGATTACTGACAGGTGTGGTTTTTTTCTTCTCTTGGTTTTCGTCATCTTTGAAGAGTGGTGTCAGTGCCTGAAGAAAAAGGCTGGTGTCATCAAAATTTCTGTGCCCTCATTAGACTCATAAATGGTATCCAGTCTTTCTTTTGCGGTTTCTTTTACTTCTGATGAGCATGAGCATCAGGCTCTGCTTATTCACTGTGGAGTATCACTGTGTCTGTCTTTTTCATGGTACTTTTCTTTGCAGAATGATTTCTTTAGAAAATAATGCTGTTTGTTTCAACCTTCGACATCCTGTCCGTACTGTCAGTTAACTCTGTTGTTTCCTTTAGCATTCACGCTTCTCTGTTGCCCTCTCTTCCTCCATTTGACTGCTAACTTCCTGACTGTACCATTAGTTCCTCTGTATGTGTCATAAGCGTTGATAGGGTAAAAAATTCTCTTTGTTATTTATACTGCTGCTTCATCTTGCTTCGAGAAGGAAGTTTAGGGTTTCTCCCAACCTTGAGCTTATCTTCTTGTATCTGTTATGTCCTTTGGCATACAGCCAGTCATCATTGTCTTGATTTGGCCTCTGCTGAAGCAAAGCAATAAAAGTGTTACCATCTTGACTCAAGATGCTCTTTTGTGTGTTTTTCCTAGCCCTTTGATTTATCCAAATGGCAGGTAAGTCACAAGTACTATCACACACAGATCACACTAGTGCTAGAAAAGAGGACTGTGACCTTTTTTTATTTCTTTACTCTTAGTTGTATTTTATTCAAAATTGCTTTCCTGAGTCACAGCACTTCTGATAAACTTTCTGTTTCTCTTCAGCATATTTTCAACCAACCTCTAATAAACTTACTCCATTTCCAGTCACATTGGACTCCTTTGGAGTGTGCTTAGCTTAAGCATTAAAAAGTACTCCCCCCCCCACAAAAATCTGCATCCATCCTTTTGAGTTGTAATATTTAGGATTGCTTTATTGTAGTTGTTATTTCACAGTAGTTTCCTTTTTCCTTTCTTCTCTCGTCCAACTTTCTTATTGCTGAAAACTTTCATTCTATCCTTATAAACCTTTAAGAACAGCAGCACCACTGACTGAAATTGGGGCTTCCTCTTTTTCACATTACTTCCCTTCTACCTCTCAGGTTATGTGAGACTACACTGAGAGGTAGGGGAAAAAAATTGTATTCAGCTGGATTTTAAGGGATATTTTTTGCAGCTTGCTTCACTTTAGAAATATCTGTACATAGATAGTGTGTACAATAGAAGTACAGCCTAATGATGAGAAACAATCCCAAATGAAACGGCAAGCCCTGATAAACTGAAAAGTCTTAAGTGGATTCTAACGTTTTATTCAGAGCAGTGTTTGATTTTGTTTCTGTACTTGGTATCTACCATGGTCTTTAAATTCCACATGCTAGGCAGGTACTCAGGAGCTTTGAAAAATCATGCTTTTTTGTCAAACTAGATAGACCTTACCTCTTTGACTGCTGGGTTATTGTTGGTGTGGTGGTTTGGGTGGGTTTTTTGTTTGCTTTTTTGGGGGTGGTGGTTTTTTGTTTTGTTTTTGGTTTAAGGGTGCTTTTTTAATTATTATTTATTTCTTGGAATAGTCTTCTGAATACTTGAGTTTGGTACTTTCCTGATCTCTAGTTTGAAGAGCTCGGATATTAACATCTTTAGTAAACAGAGCATTTTTATCTGACTGGATGGTGTATGAGGTTAATTAAATTGCTGCAAAGGTTCAGATACCTTGAATGGTCAAAACCAAGTTCTTAGTCCTCTCTCTTCTGAATTGTAGACATGTAACTAAAAGTAACTTAGTAGAAGGAGCGTGATCTTCCAAGAAGCGGGGGAGTTAAAGTTAAACAAGTACCTGAATTTTTCTGCTGTGCTTCAATATGTGCTTTAGAAGCAAGACCAGACAGCCTGCTTGGTTGTATTCTGCGTACATCCAGACTGTTGTGTTTTATTCCACCTTTTCTTTTCAAGCACCCTTTAAAGCCTATTTATCTCTCTAGTTTTGAAGAGTGCTTTTTTGAAAGTGGGCCTGTCAATGATAGTGAAACCTCAACCACACAAAATGCTTCCTAAGGAGAGGAACAAGACAACTGTGAGAAAGGTAAAATACTTGGAATGAAGTTGTGAAGACAGGTTATGGGTATGTGAGAATGAGACAGGTGATAATCACATGAATATTCACCATCTTTCCTGGGTGGCTTCGCCAGTGACAAAAACTGTCCGGTTCTGTACAATTCACACCCATATTCCTACAGTCTCCTCCAATACTAGGTTTCCAGGTATTTTGGAGAGGAAAAGTGGTGTATTTAAACCTAAAGCTCATTTTATCATAATGTTAACTGGGGCATTCCTGGGCTAACGATACGTTATTGATCAGATCCTGTGGGTTCAGCATCAAAGAAACGTTCCTGTTGGGAAGCTGATGGACCGCTCTGAACTGTGGAAGTCTGTGGAGTGTAGGGCCAGGTGAATCCTGCAGTGTCGGCGGCTGCTGCAGAGGGGGTAGCAGCCCCCGTGGGTTGTCTGCTCTCTGAGATTGCCCCTTCTTTTCCACCACTTGCTAGAATGTAGCTCGTAGCTCCTGTAGAGCTTTATCTTCCATTTGTGGCAAAGCATCTGTGGATTTTACTGATGTGGGTCTGCTGCGCCATTGACTCCTGTCTAGTTCAGAGGTGAATAGCACCGAACATGTAACAAAAGGGAAAAAGGCAGCATGAAAGCCTTTTTATGTACACAAAGTGTACATCCAGCCCCCTGGCTGCTCTGCCCTGTTTTTATTTCTTGCAGAGATGGTAGAGCATGTTTACGGCTCCTTAGACTCGGCTGTTCAGTCATGCAGTTTAACTCCAAAAATAACTCTCTTGGGGGATATTAATCCAGCATTGGATTATCTTTCTAAAATGGTTAATCAGACTTGGTCCCTGAGGGACCTTCCAGCTGAACTTGCCACTCAGTTTCTGTTTGCCGGGGCGGCGGGAGCCGAGCGGAGGAAGCTGATGAGGTTTGACAAGAAGTGGTTACTTACGTAAGGTCCTGAGCGGAGGGACCCCCATGTCCCTCTCCTCCTGCTGCGGGTCCCCGTGCCGCCGGCCAGGGCTCAGCTTCCTGCCGGCTCCCGCTCTGTCCTGCCTTGTCCTGGTCCTCCTCTGGCCCTCCCCTCCATACACCTTGTTTCACCTTGAAGAAATGCCATTGGAAAACGTGCCGGGGGTGAGGGGGTGTGTGTGTGTCTGTGCCAGCTCCAGGTGATTCCTATATATGCTGCCTGTTGTCCAGGGAGGACACACACATGCTTTGTTTTATTAAATTCTCAAATGCACGTGGTGTTCCTTGGGTTGCTTTTTAATCATTGACTTCCTTACTCCAGCTGTTCGTGGATTGACCTGGCCTGCGGTTTGAACACTCCCTTGCTTCTGTGAAAGAAAAAATGAGCTGTTGTAGGCTGCTGTTTCCATCTATGACTGGAACTGCTAGTCACATAACTCCTATTAGCCTTCACTTTTTCTCCTGTCTGTAGAGTGAGAATGCAGTTTATTTCTTGAGAGATGTGCTCTGATAGCTGTAAGTTACTTGAAGTACTTTGAGATCCTTGTATGGAAAGTGCCAGGGAATTACAGAACAAGTTAAAAAAAATAAAAATAATTAAAAAAAGAGTTCTACTGAGAACTCATTTCATACACGAATAAAATCCTGTTTTCCACGTGCAATGCATAGGTAGAAGGGGAAGATTCAGTGTGTTTTACTGACATGTGCTGATTTAATCCCTCAGAGGCAGGGAGGTAAATTGAGAGTTTGCGTGTCTGTGCTGATGCATTTTTGCATTAAATTTAACATGCTTTGATTTCTAACTTGAGTGTTTATTACTGTGATTTGGTAGACCACTGGAAGTACTGCATAGCATGGTTGAAATGCAGAAGTATACTGCATATGGTAATAACAGCTTGCAGAATTTGCACTTTAATAGGTTAATCTGTCATAGTTCTGAAAACCCTACTGATGTAAGAAAGTGTACTCAAGTGGTAGGGATGTTTTGGTTGTGGCTTTTTTCCCCTCAAATTATAAAATAGTTTGCTGCTTAGCATGGAAGTTGCTTAAACCTCCTCCAGGTTACAGCTGCGTACATGCATTAGGAAAATTAATGTGAAGTTGCTGTCCTTTTCCTCAGACCCCTCCTCTACTTTGTACACTCGTGCCCATACATGCATCCTGTTGCCTTCAAATTCTGCCTTGCAAATAAACGTTGTAAAAATGAGTTGCAAAGTTGCTCTTACATGTCAGTGCTTCTCGGTCCCACTGGGAGAGAAAAAGGAATTGCACTTGAGAAAACTCCATAACTAGACCTTTTAGCGATGTCTGTATCCTTTTCACTGCTTGACTGCTGCTGGCATAACAAAAAGCAGTTCAAATCGATTCCAGTTCTTCATTCACATCATGAAAATTGCTTACTAAATTGGAAGCTTTTCACACCAGGGATTGTGCCTTCCTTATTTTTCTGGGCAGCGTCTAACACACTGCGTACCACTGGAATAAGCAGTAGGTAATTCGTAATTGCCAGCATTGTAGATTGCAGAATTTTCTTTGCAACCATAATTTTGTGATGACAGCTAAACATCTATTTTGGCCTAAAAAAATAAATAATATTTGTTTCTGGCATTGCCATATAGGTAGAACAAAACTAAATTATCTTTTGGATCCTGCATTAGATTCATAAGATTATAAACTAGGAAAAAAAAAAAAAAAGTCAGCACATTTGACTAGGGTGTCCACTCAGAAACAGACAGAAATTCGTAGTGATGATTTTATATATGCTTTTCAGCATTCAGACTATGCTGATGTCTCTGAGTTGGTCTGCTCCTGGTGGGAGACGTAGAACTACATCCATTTGTATTAGTGAAAGATCTGTCACTTTGCTTTGTGTTTTGTGACTGTATAAGCAAACATATGTTAATAATTGTAATTATGTAGAAGAACTGGGCTAGCCTGCATTAAAAACCAGTCATACTGAAATTGTCTTCTGAATGCTGTGGCAGACTTCTCTTGCACGTTGCTTTGGAATGCAAATGCTTATTTTCCATAGATGAATCTGATTAACTTATTTGTCAACTTTCCCTGACTTTTTTTTCTTAAACCATTTACTTTCTTCCTGCATGACTCATTAAGACGGACCACAACTCACCAAAGCAAAATGAGGGTTAATGCCTACGTTTTGTATGTGAGAGTGGAAGTTTTCTCCAAATTTATTGCTGCATGATGTCGTTTTGCTTTCGTAGTCATGGCCAGAGGTCACAAATCAACGTGTTTTTTTTTTCTCCAGCATTCATCGTGAGCTTTGGAGTTAGCTAACCTGCTTAGGGCAGTGTTGGGCTGCCAGTTAGCTTCCCTCTGCCTCCTGCAGTGAGAGGTGACAGTGCTCCGAGTTGCTTCCCTGTCTTCCCAGTCAAAAGAAAGTGTGTGCCCATGCATTAGGTGGATTCTATGTTTTTTATGGGTCTCCCTTCTCTCTTTATAGATACGTGGCCTACAGACAATTTTTTTCTTGAAAACTGTAGAAGAAACATGATATGGGGGGGAATAAAACTGTTGAAAATGAGGACTTGCTCATCTGAAGCTATCCTCCATCAAGTTTGTCTGGCAGGAGCTGCTGCTCTTTTTGTGTTGCAGCCAGTAAACTCAGGCTCCGGCTGAGGCTTCCAGCATCCCTCCTGCCAGGGATGCGGGGCCGTGCCAGGGAACGCAGGGAGAAGCCCGTCGGTCAGGCACGGGGTCAGCCAGCTCTGCTTAAGCGCCGTGGGCGGTTTAATACCAAAACGTCACCGGGCTGAGGCTACTTCTGAGGCTGTTCTGCTGAGGAGGTGGGGAGCACCGTCACTGTGAGTGTGGGAGCAAAAAGGCGCCAAAGGTCTCGGTTTCATTTGACTGTCGAGGTGGATTAACAGCTCGTTGCTGCCAACAAGTCTCGCTTCTCCCTCCCCCCCGTCCCCAGCCCATGTTGTGCCACCTCTGGGAAGCTGTTTGACTTGAATGTGGTAAAAACCAGATGACCGAAAATGTTTTGTTGGTTTTTTTTTTTTTTTTTCTGGTTGGTTGAGTTAGCGCGCTGCGCAGCACGGGGAGCGCTTGTGGGAGATGCAAATGGCGGGAGCGTGGGGTGTCAGGGGAGAAACGGCAGGGACTTTCCATCCGCTTATGGCGGGGGAAAAAACAGCCAAAAGTGAGTATCTGACTATTCTTAATGGCCAGCAAGCCAGTGGCATGCTTTAATTGCATTTATTCCCCGTCCCTGTCACATCTACCAAACGTAGACAGTATCACTGCGTTTCTTAATGACGTTGTTTAGTCTTTCAAGGTGCTTCCTGCAATCCAGTCTTATTTATAGACCGGCCATTGTCTTATTTACTGCCTTGTGCTTTGCATTGTGGTGATGTGCGATCCTGTCGGCATCAGAACTGCCATTGTTGTAAATAAATTGCTGGAGTGTTACAAGTTCATAAGTTGCTTTTAGAGTAGGTGTTGAGAACGCTATGTAGAATGTGGCAGGGCTTGCAAACAGGGAGGACTGAGCCTTGTCAGGGTAGACCAGAGGACACACAAGAAAAAAGGAAAGGCAGAGCCATATATGTGAAGGCTGGACAAACTCCCACGCGTAAGTAGTATGAGACAAAGGTACAAAATTTCTCGATAAAGGGATGGTTTTGTGATTTAGTTTGGGCTGATCTGAGTTCTTGCTTCTGCTGCAGTTGGAGAAGGGTTGTTAGACTGGGTTAGTTGAAGCAGCAGCTGACGATGGTCAGAGCCTTTTTTTCCCTCTACCTGTTTGTGGCTTTTGGATGTCTGGTATATTCTGTCAGCGCATCTCTTGCCTTAGCTCTTTCAGAGCGTACATGTGCAAGTGTGTGTCCATGCTTTCACCACTTCCTTCTCTTTTCTGCTAAGAAGAAGTGGGGCTGCACCTCTGGGGATTTCTACAGCTTCTCTCGTTTTGCCGTACGTGATGGCGTTTTGCCGGGTCTTGGCAGAGCGCGCGGGAAGCGCCGGGGTCGGCGCGCAGGACTTGGCAAAGCCAGCGGGGAGCTCACAGCCTGCAGGAGGGCGCGCGGGTCGCCGTGTCTGAAAATTGCAGAGCTGTGCTACTTCAGCGGCCATCCTGCCACCACCGAGCTGGGACAGGGCTGCAGAAGGTTTGTTTGCGAGCTCAGAAGGGCACTACACCCTTTTCAGAAATGTTTGCTGTTACTGTGAGGTTATAAACTTTGATCCAAAAGCCCCAGAACTTACATTCTGCAAAACCTGAGGATTTAGTCCTTCCCCTTTTCTTTCCTTCCCCAAAATTCACAGCCTGTGCTGTTTGACATGAGAGCCTATTGATATTCATATTCTTGCAGAACTGTGACGTTTTAGGTAGCTGATTATATCACTGTTAATGTATACTATATCCTTGTGTATTCACGTGTCTGAGATTTACCATAAAGAAGTATTTATATATATGGGTATCTCTGGATCCATTGGGTGAGGATATGTGTGTGTGTGTGTGTGTGTATGTATATGTGGAAACTGCTGTGTGTTCTGCCTTCTTCCTGACATCCTGGTTGCTATAGTGCAGTGATCTATTTGTGAACACCCAGAAGATCATTGCTGTAGTTAAAAGAAACAGTGTTTCCTGGCCATAACTTCCTGGGCAATCTCTTCTGCGGGAGCGCCAGCTTTAACCGATTCGGTCACGTTCCTCGGGACTCCAGGAGCGACACTGTAACAGGAGCTTGCACTAGTTTGTCGCTTTTGCCCACTGGCATATTTAATAATCTTTAAAAATAGTTTCTCTATTTAAATCTAATGCATGCCTATTATTCACCGTACATTTCAGTGCTTCAGCCATCTTTCTAACAGGCTGTCAAGCTGTGCAGCGTGTTGTGGCGTTGTGTCCTGTGTTTGCTTCTCTAATATGTGCCGTTCTTCTGCTCTTGCACATACATACACGCATACGTTTTCATGCACCTGCCCTGCCAGGCGAAATGTAGGAGACGAAGCAGCAGCACTGGAGTTCTGTCTGAACTGCTATGTTATTATTCTTTTTTTTTCCCTTCTCCCTGCAGGTGTGAATGAGAGAGACTCTCTGCAGTATTTAGTGTCCAGTTGTACTGGCTCCGGAGAACAGCAGCGTCGCAATGCCCCCTCCTGCTGATATAGTGAAGGTGGCGATCGAATGGCCAGGTGCCTTCCCCAAGTTAATGGAAATAGATCAAGTAAGTGCCTGCGTACGCGTGCTCGGCTGGCCCTGGGCATAAATAAGTTCTTCTCTGCACGCGTGTGTCTCTGCCTTTATGTTTACTTAGATGCACATGTATGTTTCTGTGAGTGCATGTGTGGTAGAAGGTGTTTTTTATAAGGGGTATAACCCTTTTCCTCTAACTGCTTCATGTTTTTGATGTGTTTAGCTGTTTTTTTTTTAATTTGCTTTTTCTTTTTAAACAGCTGCTTAAATAAGGCATTTACTGCTTGTGTGACCCACTTAACACTTTTGTGCCTTAGTTTGTTCAACTGTAAAATTGTGGTAATGTTGTTACCTCTGGGTGAAAAGTCCTCAAATTTCTAGTCAGTGCTTTGCATTTGGAGTAGGATCAATACTGAATGACTGCAGCAAGTGTACATTTTGGAACTTAAGTAATGAGCAGGAGGATCTTTGCTGTTCCGTAGAGGAATCTCAGGGGTTGTCCTGTTTAACTAGTTATTTCTAATGCGATGGCCTCATGGACTGATTGCAGGCTGTGTACAGAAGCTAAAAAATTCCAAACTATGAATTAAAGATTCTTTGGAAGAAATTTCAGGGGGAAGGGTTGGGGGGCGAAATAAACCAGATCAAGTTATACAATTACTGTGTTTTATGTTCTGGACTTCTCTTTGTTTTTGTGGCACATGTATTAATATTAAAAGCAACCTCTTTAATATGTAACAGCTTACCCATAACATTTTGAAATCATACAGCATGTTACCTGTTTAGAATAATTATTATTTCTGTAAATAGTATTCAGAGTGAAGGAAGGCATTTCATAATGTGCTTTAGACCCTAGTGTATCTGGGGACCAAGTACATTATAAAGTTCTATTGGAGAGGAGAAAATTTGAATTCATGCTGAAAATGTTTTACTGAAATGGGATCCTAATTTCTTCATGCAGTGCAATCAGTTTCACTTCTAGTTAACCCTTATGTGGCATATGCCTGGGAAATTCCTGTGTGAACTTTGAAGAACCGTGGAACTAGAGGGTGGCTGGAATAACAGCACCATGATTTTTAGGCAACTGTGAAAGCCCCTTTAGAGGAAAGGGGAGTTCCCAAGTGGTTAGCACATTGTAGTTTAATTTCCAGGCCTGCCAAGCTTGTCCATTTTCATTTGCTGAAATTTTTTAGTAAGCATATATCCACAAATACAAATCTCTTGCTTTCTGGAGTGAAGAATGCTTTACTTTTTTCTTCTTATATAATGAACGGTAGACACTGTGCACACTGTATTCAGGGCAAGATGCATGTTAATCATAATGAACAACAGCTTTTTGCTACCAAGTACAGTGGGGACAAAACCAAACCAATATTACGCAGTCTCCTTCCAAGCAGCAGTAAAATAATACCAAAATGATTCTTTTTAATTTACAAAATGGCTTAAAGTAACTCTCAAAAAACCCCTCATACCTTATCTGAAATATTTGCTTGCTGTTCTGGAACCTTGTTTTTACCTTTATTATATAAGATTTAGAGGGGACAAGAAAGATCAATGCTCAGTTATGTTGGGTAGAGCTCTTCCAACCCAGCCTGCCAAGTTGTCTGCAAGCTTCCTCATGCCACTTTATGGGGAGGAGGAGGAGGAGGAAGAGGGAAAACAAGGTTGAAAGGGAGAAGGCTAACAGCAGCCTGCTCCTGATGCAGGGAGGAATGGGGGAATGAAGTCTGAGGATCTCATGCCTCACCTTTCTGACGTGGAAGATACAGGTGTGGTGAGAAGAAATGAAGATGGGAAAGAAACATCCCTTCCTAATACCCATGCACAGAAACCTGCACGTTTGCCTTTTTCAGGGATGGGGGCAATGTGGTAATGCGCCCTGAAAACATACAAGGTGGTACATGCTTTTAAACACACAGCTCTGCCTTTGGTTCACTTAATGCTAACTTTTCCCCAATCTGTTTCCTTTAAAACGTCTATTTAGTTGAAGAGCTGTAGTGGAGGAGATGATTCATACCTCAGATGGCTAGCTGTCAGAGATGATAAAGGGGAGGAGGGAAAAGGAAGGCAGAAAAGAGAAATGACTTGCCCATTGACCAGACATTGCAGTCAGTGCCTGTCTCCCAGGTGGGATCTGCTTATTCAAGCACCGTTTGACATATATTCAGAAAATCCTAAAAACTTTGCCTTACTGGGTTCTTCCCTCTCTGATCCCTTACCAGCAAGAAAAACAGTATTTAAAAGAACAGCACTGTATTACTTTAAAAATAACAACAAAAAACCCTCACTGTAGCATGACACAAGTTCTTTATCTTTCAGGGTACTGAGGCTATTCCAAATATTGAAGTACAGCTATCATATAAGAGATCAGAAGAAAAATCTGGATTTTTTTTTTTTTAGTTTGCTTTTTGTATACGCTTGGTAGCATGTATTTATATTCAGTTGCACAGCATCCCAATTCACCTGCTGTGTATATGCATATTTTGCTTTGCGATGAAGGGAATGAAATATTTTCAAAATGAGGAAGTGTCATTGTGAAACCACAGTGATTGACAGTGCCACACTGGAAGGTGTTGAGCCTGAAAAGAGCTCATGAGTATTTTTTCCACCAAACGTTATTAAACTTTACATTAAAAACCTCCCCTTCAAGCACATGGCTTCTGACAACCTGGACTTCGTGAGGCACAGAGCTTTTTCTAGTTGATGCTTCCCACTACATTTCTGTAGGTTTGTCAACCTGGGTTCATCAAGGACGATTTGAACTTTAATCATACAAAATTAGTGTCACTGACTTAGAGAGGCTCTTTGCCTGCACAATTAATATATAATTAGGTGTTTTTCAGAACCAGCCTCTGTGCCTAACCTTTCTTCTCATTCATTGAAGTGTACTATTTGATGTCAGGGCTTTACAACTGCTTTGTTCCTGGAAAGTTGCTTTAAACAAGGAGGGCAAAACTGCATGTTATTTACTGCCCTCTCTCTTACCAGGTGGGGACTAATTAAATTGCAGTAAACCTGGCAACTGGCTGTTGCCTGTATGCGTTAAAGTTGATTTTAAAGCATGTGCAGGCTAATGTACTTTTCTGCTTTCTCCTTCAGAGATGGACTTGCCTGAACTCAGTTACTCTTTTCCAGAATACTTGTTTTTTTTCATTTGGGTTTCCCCCCACTTCCATCACTTTCCTCAATTATAAATTTGAAAAATAACTTCCAGACTCTTCCTCCCTGCATAAATCCCTACTGGCAATATTAGTACTGTGGTCAAAATTAATTTTTAATGAAAAGATTTGATTAGGACTTTTAAGAGCTGGGCATAGGGATGATCTTCTACTTTTAAGTCTTCCTGTCATGTAAGGGGAGGAATGGAAATGGGTCGGTGTCTGCATTTGCATTGGGATCTTTTTGTGGACTTTTTAGGGGTGCGATCTGGGAAAGAAATGAATGGTAGATGCTGACTGCCCATTACCTTCTTCTCCCAATCTTTTGGCTGATTATTCTGGCAGATGTTAAGAGTAGGGCCACACGGGTTCTGTACAGGTGAACCAGGATGCTGGCTACTCTATGCTGTCTACTCTATGCTGTCTTCTCTTTTTTTGTCCCAGAAGTAGCCATTTCGTAAGATGATGTTGTGTTCAGATCAAAATTTGCATGCTTTAATTTGCATCCATTGTGTATAACTTCTTATTCTCAACTTTTGGGTCATTTTTTACAGCACAAATTATTTTAGGTAAGCCAGAGCTGATTTTAGGTTACCTGGATACTTTGTTCTGTGGATTTACAGCTTCACTGTTCCTGCTGCAGGGGAAGCAGCTTCCAGGAGAGGCGCAAGATGAATATTTGGGGACAATAACTATTTTAGCTTATCTTATTCAAATCCACCCTTGTGTGTTAGCACAGGTTGTACTGAAACCAAATTTCTCTAAACTCGGGGATGAACTTTCTCACCACTGGAGCTAAACTGTTTCTACAGAAGGGAACGGTTTGTAATTAAACTTGGCCATGCAGTCTCTTCTGCCAGGTTTACTTTTATCTATGAGATATCATTAAATATAGATTAAATTAGCAGATGTGAATCTTTACATTAGCAAAAAAAAAAAAAAAAAAGAAAAAAACCCCAAAACCTGTTTTTTTTTTCACATCACAAATCTGGTACAGTGGGCAAAATGTACAGGAACACTGTCAAAAGACAATTTCGTGTTAATAAAGTCCAGTGCAGCACATGGGAGGAACCATGGGCTGCTTTACATTAATGCTTTCTCTAAGGTTTAGATTTAGTCAGCAAATTTATCTTTTAAGAGTGTCTTTCAAGTTGTCTCTTCTGCCGGTGTATGCTATAAATGTCATTTTAATTGTTTTTTTCCTTCAGAGAAGTCATTGTACTTCACTGCATATTAGAAGGTAACCAGTAAGATTTTTTTTTTTTAAGGGGAACTTTCAAATCATTTTGGGTTTCAGACCTAAATCTGGACCCTTGGGGATTGTTAATTGATTTAGTCCAGTGTTTCTCAAACTGTGGGGAGAAATGTAGTTTGAAAGGGATTGTGAAATGCTTAATTAGAGAAAAGAAAGTAGCACATCGCTTCTGCCATGTGTGTGGACTAAGAATAGCTGTAGTTTCTGCAAGTGCTGTCACTAGTAATAGCAGTATACCGATACAATCTTAGCATCACAAGTCTAAACGTATGTGATATTAGTGAGCACCAGCATCGTTCAAGTGGTGAAGAAGAAAGGGATATTGATGTCTCGCTGTACCATGAAGCGTCACTCCCTGCGCTTAGTTCTGGCTCCAGACACTGACTCCCTCAAAATCAAGGGGTTTAGTGCTGAAGGGAAGAAGGAAGAGTGAGGCTCTTACCTCCTTCCCACAAACCTGCAAATTTATATGCACTCTTATCCAGAAAGTGTAATAGTATTGCCTTCTACGAAGGGGTTACAGCGGCAGTGGACAAGGGAAGATCTGCTGATGTCATCTACCTGGACTTGTGCAAAGCATTTGACACTGTCCCACACGATATCCTGGTCTCTAAATTGAAGAGACATGGATTCCATAAATGGACCACTTGGTGGATAAAGAACTGGCTGGACGGTCGCACTCAAAGGGTTGCGGTCAACGGCTCGGTGTCCAAGTGGAGAGCAGTGACGAGTGGCGTTCCTCAGGGGTTGGTACTGGGACCCGTACTGTTCAACATCTTTGTTAGCGACATGGACAGTGGGGTAGAGTGCACCCTCAGCAAGTTTGCTGATGATACCAAGCTGTTTGGCGAGGCAGACACGCTGGAGGGGAGGGATACCATCCAGAGGGACCTGGACAGGCTGGAGAGGTGGGCCCAAGCCAACCTCATGCAGTTCAACAAGGCCAAGTGCAAGGTCCTACATCTGGGTCGGGGCAATCCCAAGCACAAATACAGGCTCGGCGGAGAATGGCTGGAGAGCAGCCCTGTGGAGAAGGACCTGGGGGTGATGATTGATGAGAAGCTCGACATGATCAAGCAATGTGCGATCGCAGCCCAGAAGGCCAACCGTATCCTGGGCTGCATCAAAAGAAGCGTGGCCAGCAGGTCAAGGGAGGTGATTCTGCCCCTCTACTCCGCTCTCGTGAGACCCCACCTGGAGTACTGCATCCAGCTGTGGAGTCCCAACATAAGAAGGACATGGACCTGCTGGAGCGCGTCCAGAGGAGAGCCACGAGGATGATCAGAGGGCTGGAGCACCTCTCCTATGAGGAGAGGCTGAGAGAGTTGGGGCTGTTCAGCCTGGAGAAGAGAAGGCTCCGAGGAGATCTTATTGCGGCCTTCCGGTACCTAAAGGGGGCCTACAGGAGAGCCGGGGAAGGACTTTTTACTAGGGCATGTAGTGATAGGACGAGGGGGAACGGCTTTAAGCTGGAACAGGGCAGGTTTAGATTAATCATTAGGATTTAAAGTTTTTCACTTTAAGGGTGGTAAGGCACTGGAACAGGTTCCCCAGAGAAATTGTTGAAGCTCCGTCCCTGGAGGTGTTCAAGGCCAGGCTGGACGTGGCCTTGGGCAGCCTGGTCTAGTGGGAGGTGTCCCTGCCTGTGGCAGGGGGGTTGGAACTCGATGATCTTCAAGGTCCCTTCCAACCTAAACCATTCTATGATTCTATGATTGTGGTAGCTGGAGCTACTGATGGTTTTTGGTATGAATATTGTGAAGATTTCCAATGTTACTGCAAGTGGTGAGTTTAAAGCAGTTAAGGGAAATGCCAGTGCCTTTAACAGCTGAGAGGATCTCAGTGTCTTGAAGATAGAGGACTAGGAAGCAGCTCAGGCGGGGAGTAAATCTTACACTGACTTACAAAAGTGTTCCCTGCCTGGAGTTCCTAGCAGCAGCTCCTTTCTGTCAGGTCGGAAAAGGGACTTAGTGCTTGAGGCCTGCCACTGGAGCTGTATCTCAGCCATTCTGAAGGAAGGACCTTGGTTGCTGCTTATGGGGAAACTTGCCTCAAGATAGATGAGCTAAAAGGTGGCTGCCTTTTCAAAAAGATTGAAAAAGACTCAGCTGGCTTAAGACAGTTTGCTAAAGTTAGGGCTTTCAGGTGTTAAACAGATGGTAACAATAATTTGATGAGTTTTATTGCTCCTTGTACCTGTCAGTTTTTCAGCTTCACAAAACCGAAGGTGAAACTGTTCATAAAGCAGATACTAACCAGTGTATAAACACAGTGAAAATATTTAACGTTTTTATAATCCTTTCAGTTTTGTTACCATCAGGGATTATTAATAGAACTGATAAGGAAATCATATCCACTAATTTAATGTGCCATTTTCTTTGTTGCACTAATGAAAGGTCTCTATTTTTTTTAACAGTGCTTTGTTAACATAATGAACCAATCATTGTTAATTACAACGGGTGTTGAAAAATATGATATCTTTTCTTACAGGACTGTGAGGTTGGACTAGTCATCATTAGAGCTCCAGTTCTTTGCTGTGGTGGCAGCCAGCCATCCTGGATAAAAGGGCAATGTTATCATCACGTTATGTTTTATTAGTCTGGCTTGTCCAAAGCCGCATTCCCACTGGTTGGTTGGAGTCTTTCAAGGCTGCAAACTGATGTCCCGTGGTGCGTGGCAGGGACCTCGTCACTGAAAAATACATAAAAATTGTCTTATGCTGTTGCATACAGGGACAGCAGCAAAGCTTACTAGATTGAAGACGGAGCAGCTGTGAAGAAGGGTTAGAAATTATAAAGAAATGGGGGGGGGAGATACAGAAATATTTAGTGAGTTACAGTCTAACAAATGCTGTTTATGCCTTCTACTTGGTGCTGTCTTCTGTGTTAGGAAACATTAGTTAAATGCAGGAGATGGTTATTTTTTTTTTTTTTATGGAAGTGGAAATAGAGCCAGGAGACACTTGAGGCCCTGCAGAAATAGTGTCCCAGCATACCCGATCTCCAACATAAAGGATGTTCAAGAAATAATATTTTAGGAAAAAGATGAAACACTTTATTAATTCTCTCCTTGGTTTGGGTTTTTTTTTTTTGGGTGAGGGTGTGTGTAAATTTTTCATCTGGCTGTGATTTCGTTAGCCCCATAGTGCTAGCCACAACCTCCCTGTTGGAGCCTGAATTTTGCTGCCTGCAACTGAAGGTGTTTTCAAGATGAAGGCTATACATGACTGTAAGATTGTTGCACCCACAAAATTTTTTAAGAAACAGCAGGAGTCTCATGTCTTAAAAGTTAATTCTGCCATGTTTAAAAGAAATGTGTAATGATGAGATTCCTGGAGTTATGCACCAATGAATAAATTACAAGGTACTTCATTCACATTCTGGCCAGCTGGAGTATCCAGGCGCCCTTTATGATTCAATCATATTCTCCTTATAGCACCCTAAGATTGTAGTACAAAAGGGAGTAATACTAAAAATCCCATGGTATAAATGTTTTGTGCCTCCACGTGGAGACTTTTCTGCCCTGGTAGGCCAGCAGTGGCTCAGTCACGAGCTGTGGGTTTGAGGTTTCTTCATTCAGTTTTCAAAAGTATGCTCACCTAATAAAGTGGTTGTGTGAAGAGCCACATCTTAAAGCCCTGCTTTATATTTTCATCTGTATTTTAACTGTATTTTAAATACGTGGTGCAAGTATGTTACACGCAAACATGCTGTAATCCACAGCTGTAGGTCCCTAGGTGTTTTCTGACTCTTCAGTACTCTGACTGGGAGTTTTTGGCATCCCTGTGTGTGAAGTACTTGAGGAAACAGGGAATGATATGGCTTGTTAGGACACTAGATGTGGAGTAGGAATTTTCTGTAAAATTCTGTTGTTTTGTTTGGTTTTTTCTAACAATGTTGTGTTTCACTGCTTCCTTGTTGTACAGTCACTTTAACATCCTAAACATACGATCTGTGGAGCAATGCTTAGAGCTGGTGAAATGCAGATTTAGGAGTGAGGATGTCTTTGGAGGAGAGAAGGGAGTAACTGAGGAAGCTGCAGCTGAGGACGAAGGTGAAGAGGGCATGAATACCTGGGTTTCCCCAAGACTTGTTTGCTCTGCAGAACCCCTACTGCTATATTTATATCGAAGTGTTTCTACTGACACGTTAAAACTACCACCTTCAGGGCTGTGAACTGAGCCAATAAAAGCTCTCTCCCGTCAGAATGCTGCACTTGTGGAGGGTTTTTCCTGTCAGCTCTGGGGTGCGAATGTTTCCTGCCTTGGGTTGTGTTGCCGCGCCGACAGAACTGTGTGGTGTTGACTTGGCCTTGGCTGGGTTTTATGCTCTCTGCTACTGTGGTGTTGGAGTGTCCCTGTTTTTTCAGGTATTCGCTCCCTCTGGTGCTCCCCTGAGTTCAGGAAATCCTCTTCTCTGACTTTAACAGATGCCCGATGCTGTTTAACAAGTCTGGTCTCCCTAATACTCCATTGTAGTCAATGGAGAGAGTTGATTCCCAAAGTGGTTCAGAGCAGGTTGAGGAGGCTGAAGCCCAAACTTCCCCAGTACCTTCCCCTACAGTAAAAGACCTTGCCTCTTACATCATGAGAAACCAGTGGCTAAGTAGCGAGTCAAGGACCCAGGTGTCCCGGCATCTGGTGTTTGCCGCCGGACAGTCCTGCTTCTGTTTCTGTAGTCCCTGGTGTATGACAGTAACAGATGAAGCCTCCACTGACTGTGAAAAGAGGTGTTTTTCTGTTTTTTAATAGCCATAAAAAGGACTTTTGCACTAAAAGATTTGTTAGTAGAATGGTAGCATTAATTATAGACAGAATGGTATATTTACTGGCTTGAGATTCTGTTTTTTGACAGATGCACTGATCAGCAACAGAACTTTTTTTTTTTAGTGCTCAGTGTTTTCCACTAACAGATGTGCTGCATCTGCTGTTTTTCTGTGATAGGCTTAACAACAGCAAGGGTTAAGGGGTTTCTTGTTACTTCTGTGATTAAAAGGTGTCAGCCAGGGAAAGTGATATCCCAATCATTGTCAAAAAAAAAACCCAAAACCACCACCAACAAAACAAAACCCACCCAACCTGGAAAAAGGAAAAGCAATGAATCTCTGCCAGTCACTTGAAAAGGAAAGGTGTTCAACCTTGGCCTAAAAGAAACCTATCTACAGTTCCCTGGTATAACACAAAGTATATCAAAGTATTTCTGAACTACACATATAACACAAGTTTCTACCCAGATTTAGGCTTCTGTCCCTTTTACAGGTCACACATATATACGCAAACACTTGCTATTTGATTTGGAAGTGCTTTAAACCCAGGTAAGTGTACTTGTGGCTTGAACTGGACCTAGGGCTTGGTCAGCACTGGTGTATTGAATGTTTTTAGCTTTCTTTTGCTTATCCTGTGATTTCCCTGGAACAAAACAGTGTCCTGGACTCACACAGACTACACTCTTGCGTGCCTGTGCTCAGTGCTTCCTGGTGACTGGTTTCCTCTATGGGGACCCCAAGGTGTAGGCATGAAAGGATGAAACCGGTGAGGAAATAGGAGTGGGAAATCTCAGTCCGTGTTCTGCGAGTTACTTTAGAAGTACTGCGAAATACTGGACAAGCAGCAAGGGCAGGTACTCAAGAAGACTGAGTTAGGGATCTGTGTGCATGTTAGCACACACAACCTGGAGACGTGACCTGAGACATATGCAGGTGAGCACAGAAGTGGTGACTAGGTATTACTGTGTGGTGGGTGTCATTAGGGCCACACTTAGCCAGCATCTCAGGCACCTGTACTAACTTGTCAGTGCATATAAACCTTTACTGGGTGTGTAAATTCATGTCAGCTCTGGTGCTGCCTGTGCTTGGTGTCAATGGCAGGATTCGCCCCATGTGTGCAGATCAATAAGTCGCAAGACCATAATGCCCCATTGTCATTTCCCACTGGATTTCAGATATCAATTTAATACCTACCCTTGGAAAATACTTTTATACTAACCAATGTGCTCAGCACAGATGGTTGTGATATGTTAGCTGAAGGGGTTATCTCCTATAGGGAACATAAGGTTTACTTTGATCTGTGTTATTTCATGCATTAAAGCTATAGCTTGATCTTCTTAGAGCTTTAAATGAGCATCTCGGCATGTGTAAAAGCACACTTCAATTTTACTAGTGTAGGGGAGAACATAAAGGCAAAAAACCAAAACTAAAATGCACTAGCACAAAATACTCATTTTGATGAAGGAAAAACTTTGAAATATTTTTGGAGTGCGTGATTGTAAGGAATTCTTTGAAGTATGTTGACAAATAAGGTGAATTTGACTTTTCAGAACTGTGAGTGTAGCAAAGATGTTATGTAAATTTCCATTATGAAGATTAAAATAACAAAAACATCAAGTTCATTCTCTTTGACACCAGGCAAATATTTACAGTCAGGAAAAAAAAAAGTGTCTTTGAATGGCTTGCTGAGTGGATTTACTCTGCAGAAAACCATCTTTCATGGCTCATGGAAAAAAAATATAATAGCTCCCTTTTGTTTATCTTCTAGTACTGCTGTGTTCCTATACATAAGTAAACAGTCGTATCCTGTCACTGTTGCCTAAGCATAGATATGTCTCTTACAGCCTTCGGTAGCAGGACTGCGAAGGGATCCTGGACGCGGCTGTGAGCTGGCCGGGAAGGGGCCGCGGGAGCTGGTCACTCGCCCGCCTGTCACTCCCGCAGCAAATAAGGGTTTTGTTGGGTCGGAGGACTTGGCCGTGCGCAGGCAGGGTGGCTGGAGCGCTGCCGCTGCCCGCTCGGCGTCGTGCCTGCCAGAGCCTTCCCGCAGACCAGACTGCAGAGCGGGAGTCGTGGCAGCCCTCCCCGGCTCTCAGCGACGTCCCCCTTGCAGCTGTGAACAGGGTGCTGGGTGGCAATTTGTCTCCTTGGCAGGGAAGGGGAGAGAATTTTGTCTGGAGACTTATGTGTAGGGGGAGTGCAGCCCAAGGGGTGGTTAGGGGCAGCAGCTTATTAGGATTGCAGTGGTATTTATTTTACCTTTAGTAATTTGTAAAGCTCACTCTAGTGCTATCAAATTACTCATTCCAAACTTTCTATTCCAGACGAGTTTCACTTTTTTTCATCCTGTTGCTGATAAGTGAGTTGTACTTAGTCGCTTCAGTATTGTAGCAATAGTACCACAGGAGGACAGAGCAGTACCGTGAAAGTCTGGCTGTATTAATAATTTTTATTATAGAAAATCCATTTTGTTTTTCTTTAACTGTCCCTTACAGGTTCTAGTTGATTCACTGCTTGGGATATTTTGTTTGTTTTGTCTTAAGTTTTTAACTTCAAATAGTATCATATAATAATGCAAAGGTGGTATAGAATAGAAAAAGGGGGAGGGAGATGAGTAGGATTGAGAAAGGACGTGAAAACTGATGGTGTAGAGGATTTAGAAGTACCAAAATAATGATTTGGAGAGTAACTGCATACAACCTTCCCAGTGTTTATATTAGTACCAGACTGTGTTGTTAAATGTGTCTTTATGTCATAGTTTCCAATGGGAAGCTATAGTTCCTGTGGGAAGTAAGGGGGAGGAGAGGCAGGTCACTGTTTTTGTTCTCCATTGTATTCAACCTGTTAGCTGATATCAATTAACTTTGTTAAAGGAATTAATACCCCAGCTAAAACTTTTGTCTAAATAGGGGAATACAGGAGCAGGACCTGCAGGGGTGTCGTGAAGAGAGAAGGGGAGGCAGCGTGCAGAGCTGTGCGGTCCGCTTGGCAGCAGCTCACCCACAGGCTGGCACACGTGTGCGGGATGGTAAACTGGTGTTATCCCCATCTAGACAAACCTGTGCTCCTCCCTCTTCCCTCTACCCCTCCTGAAAAAACAGGGTTTTATTTTTTGGGGAAGGCTGGACGGAAGAGAGCAGTTGGAAGCAGGGATTGCTTTCACAGGATTGCAGAAGCTATAACACCCCTGGGTGAGGAGGACAGCAGGTCAAAGCAGCCGCACATAAATGACACAGTAATCCAGACTGAGGAACTGATCAGGCTAAAAAACAGTGGGGAAGAAAACACTTGCTTTCCCTGTCGTGTGATCTGCCTGATCTGCATCGCAGCCTGGCGATGGCGACGCAAACGGCTGAACCAGCACAATGGGGAGAAGCCGCTGTGGAGAAGGGACGTGTTGGCTGCTGCAGCAGGGAGCAGTTTCACACTTCTTGCCTTTTCTCCCACGTGTCGGTGTTTGCTAGTCATTTAGGCATGTAGCAAATCAGATGAGGCAATCCAGATGAAAACTATTTCTTTCCTTTTCATTGGGCCAATTTTTAGTTTGAGCGAGTACCCTGATGCGGCTCATCTGGGTGTTCATGTGAAAATAGTACTGGCAGTGAAAGAGGAAGGGTGGAAACCAAGGACTGAGAGGGTATGGCAAGGGGGGACAGGATCTTTTCAGCAGATGCTTTCATTCATGTTTGATTTAAATGAACTAATGTTACACTTTTCTCTGTTTATAAACTGGCTTAGTTGACTTGGCTGTTGAAATAACAAATCCTTCCCTGAATCTGACCTGACGAGGGATTCCCGTCACTGGTTTTCTGTCTATGCAATAATACAGCTCAGAAAACAAATCCAAGACAAAAAGAATTCTCCCTCCCCATCATGTACCCTGCTACTGAGTTAATTTCTAGCCTAATCAGTTTTCCATAAATACTAAAGGGAGACTACTTCTTTTGGCAACAGTGTTGGCTTATGGGTGGTTGTACAGTGGGTTTTCTGGTTTTCGTTTGTTTTTTTTGCTTTTTAAGAATTCAGTGAACTGTGGTTATTGGAAGTAAGTATAGAGGAGGCTTTTATGCTGCTTAGGTGATTCGGGGAATTTTCATGAAGCAACAGATCTGTGTGACACTGTGTGGCCACTCAGTACTGCAGAAAAAAGGCTCAATAGTCACCCAAAAATGCAGTTTGGTCTGTTTCTTTTTGCTATGCAAATTCATGTATGTTTGGGGTTATAAAGATACATTTCCTTTTAGCCAGCAATCTTCTAAAAACACTTAGGTGCACACCCCATGTTTATAACAATATGTTCAGAGCATTGCAACATCACTGGACTAGACTGTTCCTTCTATTTTGGGACCCAAAGCAACAGAGCTGTTTTCAGTCAGTCCAAATGCTCGTGCTTGCAGATGTAAAGAATAAAGCAGAACTGATAACATCTGGGATCTTAACACCTTCCAGCTGGTGTTTTATCAGAGGGGAACCTGCACATGTGTACTTAGGAGAGAGGATTACTGTCATCATATGACCATATCCAAAAGGGACAAAAGAAGGTTTAAAAATATTGAATGTCCTCTTCCTTCAGATGTCATTCCTGGAAAATGCTCGTGTTGATATCTAAATCTTCTGTTTCTGTTGGGTAATGAGATGCAGTGTACACAAAAGACCCTTTGATATCTCAGTTGAGAAGCTGAGTTGATGCCGTATGGGCTAATGTTGACAAAAAGCACTGATAATGTCATCATGTGTATGTGTAGAGTTGCTGTCTTTATAGACTATCAGACCAAAACAGCAGAAAATTTTTGGGTCCTATCAGGCTTGATGTTAAACAAAAAATGAAATACTGTTAACTTGTTTTGTTGTTTGCAGTCAGTGGTTTTGGAATCATATTTTAAGAGCTGTTCCAATTTGGTGATACTTTTTTTTTCTTTCTTTCTTTTTTCCTTAACCAGAAAAAGCCACTGTCCTCAATAATAAAAGAAGTCTGCGATGGGTAAGTTCTGCCATATAGTACATAGTAGCTACTATATTTTTTGAGTTATTAAACCAACCAGGAGAGAATTTTTTTTCTGAAGAAAATCTAGATATCCTGTATGACTAGTCATTAGTTTCTTAAATCTTGTAATTGTTTTTATCTTCAGATTTTGAATTTGCAATGTATTTTGAATCAATTACTTGCAAGGTGAGGTTTCTAACAAAGCAGCTCCGTCACGTAGGTGACTCTCATTTAGACTGCTTGTTGCCTTTCTGCACAGAGATGCATTTTACCTGCTGACTTTACGCTGCAGTTCTTGGGTTAAGGAACTAAAGCACTGGCTGTGGTTTTGATTTTTTGAGTGCTGGGTCTAATGGCTACTGTAGGCTCGTCCAGTTGATGTTACTGCTCACATGAAACTGAAACATTAATCACAAGTCCTGCAATATGAACTAATAATTGGCTAAGAGAAAAAATCTTGCTTTAGTTTTAATATGTGAACATTTGGGGACAAAAATGATATTTTAAGCAATTGCTACCACACAGGAGAAATTGGTTGATATTCATCAAATTGCTGCTGAGTTAAAAAGATGGTATTTTATGCGTAATGTAATATATCAACTTAAAACTATGTGTGTTGGGTGTTGTATAATCTAGCATAAAATCCTGTTTTAGTGATTTAGTGATCTTGATTACTACAAGCAAAAATTATGCTTGCTATTTTTTATAGATCAGGAATGAATCTCAGATAATTATCAACTTTTTTTTGGAGCACTGCAGTGTCACTGTTGTGACGAAGTAGTTGCTCTTTCTCCCACACCCTTCTTTTTATCCTTGCCTTGGAAGGAAGGTATTTGTTACGTACTTTCTTTCTTGACCATGGTCAAGTTTAGGTCTTTGTTTCAGATATGTAAAGGGAAAAATTTCATTTATAGGATGTACTTGTACTGAAGTTTTCCCTTTGTAAGTATGCTTTTATCTTAAACTTCGGAACTTGTTGAAAGCTATTGAAAAGTATGAAAACTATATGGGAACGAGAAGCACTTCTTTGATCATAGTAAAAGTACGTGAAGGGTACTGTTTGAGTTTTTAAGATTTCATTTTGTGATTAATTTATTTTCATACTTCTCAGGTGGTCACTTGCAAATCATGATCAATTTGCACTGCAGCATGCTGATAGTTCTAATTTCTACATTACAGAGAAGGTAGGTAAATCATTCAACACGATTCTTGCATAGCCTATGAAAATGTTTGCCACAATAATTTATTTTAAATTAAAATATATTAAAATATAGAATATTTTCCATAATGCGATGCCAATGAGAGGGTAGGTACCAGAGACCTGTTTTAATGATTCTGCACTGATTTCTTCTGTTTGGAAAGGCGAATAAAAGTTTGAATGTGCCAAGGCCTTCGCATCTGTTGAGTTTGAGACTTCAGCGCTGAGCCCTTCAGCTTTGGCATTTGTGCATGTTTAGTATTCTGCTGACAAGTGGTGTACAGGAAATTGAAATACGTAAAAGATGAAGGGCTCTTTGAAGTCTGAGGAGACCTTCAGTGCATGTCACTTCCCTCTCTGGCTGATCAGGTAGAAATAAGTTTCAGTGACTGTAATATTTGCTACTCCTTCCTGCCTGCTGTCTTGCCCTTTTCCAGTTCTGTATGTTACATTTGCTTATGTTTTTGGTCCCTAGATAGCATGGCAATAGGTGATTCATGAAGTGATGCAGTGATTTCAGCACAGAGTAATGAAATGGCTGTAGCTGTAATAAAGATGGAATGTGTAGTCTAAATAAAGGGGACATGTTCATCTGAATGAGACCAAGTAGTACATTCATTCCAAGTGTTACTGATAGAATTGCTGAAATTACTGAAATTATGAAAAAAATAAAATAGTTTGGAAGAGTGTACACATTAGTGCTGCAGAGGTACAATTTCTAAGCAATGGCAAAAGAGCACTATTCAAGACCTGCTGAAGTCTGCGTGCAGATTCCCTAACCTCAGTGGATTTTGAGCTAAATAGGCTTGAATTTAGCTGCATAGACTTAGATGACTCTTGCTTACATTGTTACCAGTTTAGTTTCGCTTACTCTTAAGCAGAAGAGCCTTTTGGTTTTGTTTTGCATTTTACAGTTGTTTAAGGTCTGCTAGATACAGCTGAGACATGAACTAACTCTTCTCTTGCTGTAATTCTTACCCCCACCCAAGAAATAAAGGCAATTTAGGCAGAGTTAAGCGTTTAAGACTAAATTTAGCAAGACAGCTAGAGCAGTTGCTCATAAGATAGTGCTGCTTCTTTTTTTTTTTTTTTTTTTTTTTTAGCAGACCAATTTCCGTTTTTCATTTAACTGTTTGTCACCCCAGACAACCTTCTCAATGTGTCACAGTTTGTTTTGGGATCTCCCCTTTTTTGCTTGTGTGTTTTTTTTTCTCCTTTCTTTTCAAGTTTCAATTGACAGACACTTCAAAGGCCACCACAAGGAAAATTGTTGAAGTAATTATTGGCTGCTGTGTTTTGCCTCCACCCAAATTAAATAGTGAGACTGTTTTGCTAATTGCCCTGAATTCTGACACAACATTTTCCAATAAGCCAGACACAATTGAACTTGCCTGTTAGCATTTAAACTCTGATTGTACAGTGAATATTTCCACGAAGCCAGGATTGAGCAAATACTTGGGCTTGTTGAAGGAAGTTGTGCTGATACCATTGGAGAAATCTTCCAGGCTTTGCCTCCACCTTTGGTGGGTAGGATCCTGCAGCTTTGGAGAAGAGAAATGTTTTCTGTTCAGCATAAAAGGAAGTCTGATGGCTTTTGGCTGCCTTTAACTTGCAGTAAGGGTGGAAAATGATGGTCTTCTAGAACATTTTGGATTGTACTGTGGAGAGGACTTTGAGTTTGTTTATTCCCTACTGAAAATATGCAGTGTGTCTGACTGAGTCACATAAAGAGAGAAGAGCTCTAAATGCCACCAGTATTACTCAGATGTCTGTGACTTTTATTAGATATTGTTCACTGTTTATCACTGCTTATTGGATAGTGACTATAAAGAGAGGCTTATATAGGCCATCACCCCTTCTACATGCTGTCCCTCATTTGTGTGCAGTAGGATGTTGTTGCTTTCTGAATTAAAACATGGAAAAAAAACCAAACAGGCATGAGGACAAACACACACTTCAATGAAGATACAACACTAATTGTTAAAGCCCACATTGCTGCCTCTTACTAGGGCATGAGCAGAGCTCTTTTGCGACAGTGACAGCTTCTAGTAAGTATTTTTCACTGCTCTTGAAAATGAGTTGTATGTTTGTACATACACAGAAAACATTATGTGTAGGTCGTGTTTCTGCAGAGTCTGGGTGACTGCTGATTTATGGCCTTCCAGGTAGAGATGCCTTTTTAAAATATTACCATCGTTAAAGTTACCATAAAGAAAAGCAATTAATGAATTACTGTACAAAGTAACAAGAAACTTTGAAGTGAAAATGTTACAAATGTGGGACTGTCAACACATGGCTTACAATTATATTTTTGTTTTTGTGTGGCAAACAGTGCATCTGTGTTTTGGTTGTCATATGCAGAACTCTTTATCTTTTGTAGCTGACCTATATTTCCTGATTATACCATACACAAATAAAAACAACGCCCAAGCAATTCTGTCTCTTACTTTTTTTTTTCCTTGCTGTATTATTTGGAAAAATGCCTCTACAGGAGTAGCAATAACTCCTTCAGACAGTATAAGGGCAGTCTTGTAACAAATCTTGAGTCAGCCAAGGTTCCTACTAGAGATAGGGTTTGTCACAGCAGATGCAGTTTGGACTGCTGCCTCTGGGGTTCTGGTTTGGCTATGTATGTGCCCCAGAAAGTGCGGTGGAACTGATTAATTGTGTATTTTAGTCATTTTTTTAAAAAATTGGAGAAATAAAATAGGCGTTTACGTGAACAAGAAAACCAAGCAGGTGTAGTGCTTAAGCTCAAGCCTGGCTTGTGTTTTGATCATGATGTATTTGGTTTTTAATTACATTAATAGGTGTGGTTTTTTTAGAAAGACTTTACTTATCATGGAGGGCCATTTCTTTGGTAGGTCAGATGTCTAAAGGCCTGACTTCTGAATCAGGATCTCATTGCTCTAGGTACTATACAACAGAAAATAAAAAAAATGACCTTTGCTTCAGTCTGTTCAGGATGCTACGTGTGTTCATGGGCTTGGACATCTGTCCACTGTGTTCCTGTGCTGGCAGTACTAGGAATCCGGGGATGGATATCTGAGTGGCTTATGTGGCACATTGGTGGCTATGCCTGGTCCGTTATCACTGCTCACTCTTGGCCTTGCAGACACAGTATGGCTCCTCTAGATGCATTTGTGCATCTGTGCTGCCTACCGTGGGCTCTGGGTGTGGGAAGGATCATTACTAGCTCAAACTCGCTCTCTAAAAACAAAAAGATGGTGAAGGAGCTGGATGATCGCAGCTGTTCAGGTTGCAAGCACAGCCTCAAAAATGGTGGTTCTGTCACATCTGAAGGTGTGATAAACCACAGCATTTATCAACAAGGGCCTCGCAGGAGTGTGGGGCTGGGGAAGAACAGTGTTCAAGCTGGCTTCACTGCTGGAGGCAGAATGTGGTGGCTCTTAAACCTGCACCAGAGCAACTATCAAGAATAAAAAGCTAGCTCGCTCTTGCTAAGGGGCTTTGTGTGCTGGCTCCAAGCTATGTTCAGCACACAGCGATGATACCAGTGCCATTTTTTATGTTATCTTTTAAAGGGAAGGACATTTCATTCATCTGTTTATTGACTGCAGTCCATTTTTATTCAGTCACAATTTTACTGTGTTCGATTTCTTACATCTGATGCCTGTGAAGACTCCCTGTGTTTTTTCTCCTTCATTCCTGACTCCCACATTTCCCTTTCATTCTTATGTGTTAGTGCATGAAGTGGAGGAGAGCAGATGCTGAATTCCCTCCATTAATTTCGAGAGACTTTTGTGCTGTTTTGCGAAGGGAGCAGCCCCCACCTTGCTTGCGTTGTTGTTACTCAGCTCTTTGCTGCATTAGCAGATGGGATATCTTTCTACTGCCCGCCTTCCCTAAGGTGGGAACCTGGGTAGAGTCCCTGGTGTTTGTTCTTTCTCAAAGGTGCTTTTGCTTGCGACCTATTTTTTGCTGAATACAACCTGTAATTGTATATTCATGTGAAATTCCACTGTGCCATTACAGACTCCCTGTGTGGGAGGGTATGCAAATGACAGGACAAGAAATGAGCCACTTGTAGGGTTGGGGTTTTTTGGAGGTTTTTTTCTCTCACGTTTTTAGTATTCATCTGTTTTCACTGATTAATTGAACTTCAGTGAGTTGGAAGTAAATATTCTCAATAATTGAGGTTTCTGATTCACTGAAGGACCTGGTACTTCGCCAACAGTTGAAAAGGAGAAGTGGCGTGAAGGCTCAGAACTGGAGAAATGTATTAAGTGATCTGTTCATCTCACTTGCCATTTTGCGTTATTCTTGATAATATATTTGTTAGTAATGCTACACAAATTCCAATTCAGATTTGACCTGGACCAAACTATGCCTGACTTCCCCTTTCTTCTGCCACCCATAAGACATGGGGTGTTTCCCTCATACTCACAAACTTCTTATAATTTTGGGGTATCTGCACAGCCCTGCAGAAATTTCTGACAATAAGGGCAGCACATGGAGTCAGAGTGGCTGTGCTCCTGCCTGCTTGATCGATGCTGGTAACACCACTGCCCTCTGGACTCCAGTAAAACCAGTGGACACTAATATAATTCTCCGGTGAACAGAAGTAAAACTTGAGTATCTCTACACTAAATCCCTTTCAATCCTGCTTCGTTCAGGCTGATTTCAAGAACAGTGGTCATCCTTCTCTTAGCAAATTAGTCCGAGTTTTTAGGACTCATTTTTGTGGGACTTAGGTTTGTGTGAAATTTTCTAAAGAAAATAATTCTGTTCTGTCAACCTGTTACACTTGCTGGCCCCAGCATGAACAGCTTAATTGTTCTGCTTGCCTGCTCTTTAAATATTTGGTATGACAATATCTTCTATTTAGTTCCTTAGTTCCACATCAAGGCTGATAAGATGGATCAAGTGTGTTTTGTTTTTTTTTTCAAAAGTTTTATAGATACCACTTTCCTTGAATTTCATTTGTAATTTTGCCTTTCAAGTAATCACTAGAGAGAAAGGGCTCTGAAAAGGTCTATCAGTTACAGTGCTTGAAGCTAGGTATGGTATACTACAGACAGAATGCGACTGTTTGGGTTCAGCTGATAGCAAACAGTTCTGTTTAAGATCTGGCTGTAAGAAAAATGCTATTTAAATCATCTTCATGCTTAAAGAACAACCTGTTTAGATAGATGGGTAGTTTTACAAGGTGCGGTGAACAGACGTCGCAGCTCACTGCTGAAAGGGGACAGTTCTGATTGCTTCTCCCCTTCCCTGTGAGATCCTGCCACTTCATTTCTGCTGGCTACAGCAGACCCTTGAATCATGTCCAGGAATGGTCTGCGGAGAAGAAAGAAGTTAAAGGAGGTGTAGGAAGAGGAATGAAACTTTGGGTTTTTTTAACAGCTGTGAGCTGTTCTGTCCCTCAGTTGCTTGTGGAACTGGCTTAGGCTGACGAGGAGTGAACATGTGGCAAATTCTGACTGTAGTCACAAATGGAGAAGGGATGTTGTACCTACATTCTCCCTGTGTCTGAGAGGAAGGGCTCAGGCAAGGGAGTGGGCACAGGATGTACATGTTCGAGAAGCACAAGCACCTGCAGGCTTCCCCTTAAACAAGTCTTAGTGTGGTTCCAAATGCGGTGCTTGCAAAATGAGCTGGCTCTCTTTCCTGCTTATACTGTGGTGCTTATTCCTATCTTTTCCCTTGCAAACTGGGCAAAACCCAAAATGATAAAATTTTCAGCTGATTTAGTTCCCTTGTTGACTCATCAAGTGGTTATTCAACTGTTTATGCCGCATAAAAACGGTAGTAGGAATGAGCAAGAGACTGAAAATCAAGACTCGGCTTTATGGTAGCAAGCTGTACTTTGATTTGGCAAAAGTGACTGTGAACCACGGTCTTGGCTTGGGTCTTCAGCTGTTTTTCTTAGTAGCAGCATCTGCTTAAGGAGCTACTGCTCCTGCACTGACACCTCAGTGGTGCTCTGGGTGAATGTATTGTGTGAACTGCATCGAAGAACTGACTTCCATTTGACAATCCTTATTTGTTTGGTGTTTTTTGGGGTTTTTTTTGGTGTCCATACCAGTTCCCTGTTCTGATTTCCCCACATGATCTCACCAACAGTAGTATGAGCCCAGCTAAGTCTGTCATTTCCTGCTGTTTATTTTGCAGGGTGCAGCTCTTATGTTCCAATTTATCAGAGGACGATGGGGCTGCTTGTTATCTGCCCACCCCTTCCGTGTTACTGGTACAACTGTCTGTGTGTCTGTGTGGTTGCTTGAATTGGGGAACTGATCCAGGTTAAAAATAACTTGTGTGTAACTTCTTTTAATGTGTCAGAAGGATGTCTGTGCAGTGTAATACCACTGCTGCTCTGCAGAGCAAGTGATACCTGATAGGTTGTCCTTGTAGATCACTCCACCTGAAGATGAGTAAATCATGCAAAGTATTGACTTTTTCTTGGGCTGTGATTTCAGTGGCATTCAAGCTTATATAGCTGTGTGTTGCTGGGAAAAAAGGTAGTTGAGCTTTCTTTTTCTCCTCCCTTCCTTCATTCCCTTCACTTCTCTAACATCCTTGTGACTGTACTGCTGGAAGGTGAATTGGTTCAAGTCATCGATCTGACAGAAGAAAACTCTGGTTTTGTTCCCTCCCCCCCTTTTTGTAAATGAAGGGGAGAGGAAGAGGTAACTTTTTTTAAGGTTAGGTGGTTGACTGTGCTGCTGCATGTTGGTAGATCTGATGTCAGCAAAGCATTGGGAGCTCACTCGCTAGAAAGGTACGTGCAGAATTGTGCCTCCAGTGGGCTGTAGAGTTGCACTGCATTAGGCATACCCTGAAACTGCACCACTGATATAACTTGGTGTATTTACTAGCTTGTGATATCCTTGAATAGGGGTAGATAAACAGAATGCAAAAAACTTCCTCTTTTTAGAAACTTCAGCTGAACTATCAACGCTTAATTATTTGAGGAAAATGCTACCATCAAATTATATCGTGAAAAACTAGAAGATATTCTTCCTGTTTCCAGCAGCTTCCTAGAAAAGGAATTTTATCACAAGATTAATTGCCTTGGTATTTCTTATAGAACAGTATAGTCCTGTCATACCAAGTAGTACAATGTTGATAATGACCTCTGTCTTTTAACTCTCCTCTTACTAAAGGTTTTGGTGACTAAAAATGAACTTAAGAAACTTCCTACCAAGTCAGCTGAATGTTATATCTAACCTCATGGTCTATGTCCAGCTGTAACGGTAGCAAATGCCATTCAGGGTTGTGATCTGATGATGGCTTTCAAGCCCTTCCTGCTTCTTCAGCATTCGTGTTTGTTGTACTACAGGTGTTGGAGGCTACATCTACAGTTAGTCCATTTAGTATCCGTATAAGGGTCATGAAATTCTTTTATCTCTTCTTGAACCTGCTGATACTGCCTGCTTTCACAACCTCTTTTGACAGCAAGCTCAAGAAGTTCATTCCCTGCTGAATGAAGTGGTGCATTCTTCATCTGCTTTAAACTGATCCCTTACTGTTTTCATCAAGTTACCTCCTAGTTCTCATACAGCAGGGTTTGACAATGACAGCTCTGCATTCAGCTTGTCCACTACTTTCCCTCCTCTGGCCTTTGTCCCTCCAAACTGAAGAGACTGTGCCTTGTGAGGCAGCTGCTCAATCCCATTGAGCATTTCACTTGCCCTTTCTCTGCATTTTCCCTGACGCTACTGTGTCCTCCTTAAGATGTGGAGATCAGAACTGCAGGCAGTGCCCTGCATATGGGTGCATGAAGTTCTTGTGTTGTGGCAAAATGATGCCCTCTGTCTAGTTCACAGTGCCACTTCTAATGTCGCCCAATGTTTACTGGCTGCTGTAGCACATTGAATCAGTGCTTTAAAGGAGATCTGCCAACAAGGACTTCGCTTCTCTTTCCTGAGTTGTCGACTTCAAAAGGAACTCTTATTTATAATTTTTTCCCTGTTTACTACTTGCCCAAACTCATCCTTGTGAAAAAGTTATGGAGGCACTAACTTAAAGTATATTTCATAGCTCTGATTTTTTTTGTTGTTGTGTCAATGTGGAGGAAGGTGTAATAAAATAACAGTAGTATGGACACAGGGAAGTATCTATTACTTAACGATATAAACACTTGAAGAATTTTGGATTTCTTGGGTGTTATTCTTTAGCCCAGTTAGAGAAGTCTGAAAGAAGCTGTTTGGTCAAGATTAAAGAACTGTGCTGAGCGAGCTATAACCATGGGAACCAATGCTTCTAGGTCTTCCTCAAATATGTTAAGAAAACATTCCATTCCAACCAGTTACAGTGAGCTGACTCTTGAGGCATTTTGCTGGGTATAACAGATTATTAAAATGATAAGACAAATACATGGCAAAATAAACTTTAATTTTGCTTGATAAGTTTTCCGAAGTGTGTCTCCGGCAAAGCTCTGAATAAATGGCTTGACTGTTTTGATAGTATTTTTTGAAAGCGAATTCACATACCTTCATCCCTCTCCATGGTTTGGTGGACTCTGTTAAGGCTTGAGGTCTGCTGTTCAGGTGCAAGTCTATGCAAGTCTCCTGCATGTGTTTTGGGCGAAGTAACCTACGGAGAGGAAAGGCAGAGCTTTGAGAAGGAACAGAATCTGGTGGCAGATAATGTAAGTTCATGTTGCTCCACCTGGTGGAGTGGGAAGTCAGAGAGCCCTAAGGAATGAACACAAGGTGAACTGTCCAGGTATCCTCTACTTCCTGCTGTGTTTTGTTGTTTACGTGTTTTTGTGATGGTACTTGTCTGTCCGATTGAAAACTCAGCTTGGAAAGTGTTGTGCAGCTGTATGATGCTTGGAAATACTACCTACTCGATTAGAATAAAATAATCTAGTGCGTGTAGACTCCTGCTAGACATAGTATTGCAAATGGGCCCTATTTGTATTGATAAGATTATTGCTGTCGTAGTCCTGGGTAAAATTTATAACAAATCTATGTTCTTGTTATGAAGTTTTTCTAGGGGCATTTTGGATAGCGCTGTTTCACTAGTTCCCTCTCTGCCCAGGAATAAGCTTCCCTAGTACAGATCAATGGCATGAACAATATCTACAAACCTGATGTGCGCTTGAGAAACAGATCAGAAGTGTCTTGGGAAGAGTTTTTTTGGTGGTGGTGGGCCCTGTCCTGGATAGCAGTGGTGCTTACAAGTATGATTGCCAAAACTGGGCTGCTGTATTGGAATGACATTCTGTTATCCTGGAAAAGAAATCCACAGGAAGCTGTCCCTAATACAAAGCAGATTAACTGTGTGTAAATGTTGCAATTGAAATTAACTGGCATGCCAACTACTGCATCACATAGTTAATGTAGTAAATCCTCTTGGCTTAATTGTATGCTTACATGCTGTTTCTTGGTAGGTGCTTAAGTCATTATTTAGAATGGATAAAGAAAATTGGATTTTTGCTTGGGGAACAGCTAACCCTTTTCAAGTTTTGGCTAGCCTGCTGTGTTAGAGACTTGATGCTTTGAATACTTTCGGAGAGAAGGCATGGGCAGTTTTCCTTAAGCCTTTGTCTAAATCAGGAGTTGAAGATGAGATCTCTGTCTCTTGTGATAGCAGTGATTGAATTTATGGTATAGGGCAGACTTACGCACTTTGCTCTGAGCCAGGCATGATGAGAGAAAGGTCTTTGTGCTTTATGTGCTGTGGGCTCTGACAGGCCATCGCAGCTTTGACTCTGAAAGCTTTGGTGTTTCAGATTCGGCTTGATAAATAAACAGAAAGACCCAAAACAAAACATCCAGCAATGCTTTTATGTACTCTGTGTGTTCTTTTTCCTCTGCTATTTTATATAAAATCTGCTGACATACGGTCACTCTGGAGAATTGTACTTCTCCTGTTTATCCATATGTGGTACGTGAACTTCAACCAGGTTATCATCTTCCCTTTTTCCACTTGTTTTTAAATTCCTCTGGCTATAGAGAAATAGTGTATTGTTAACAAGATATTTCTCACTTGGTAGATTGATTGTGGATTCAGTCTATGCAATCTGTAAGTGTCCTTATATAATTAAAGGTTTATGTTTTTAACCTGTATGCATGACACTGTAGAGAGTATATCAGGTTAAGCCAAACTTTTTATGAGTTGGGGTTTCAGCTTGTGACAAAACTACTGTAATGGAACAAACTGTGGAGCATGGTTTCATCCTGAAGCAGCTGCGAAATAATATAATTTGGGCTGTGGTTGACTGCTTGCTGCTCACAGAAAGGGAAGGTGTAATTCCTCTTCATGCTTTCCCTGTTCTCCCCCCCCCCCCCCCCCCCCCCGCCCTTCTCTGCTCCCAAAGATGTGGTTCCACCATCTTTCCTGGATTAGCACTGGTGCTCAACTCTTGCAGAGCTTGTGTCTATTAACCTGACAGAAAACTCTCCTCTCTTTCCTGCCCGGCCTGCTTTCAGCCAGGCTAGTGAGATTGTGTGATTGATCCTTCAAACAGGTCTGTCCAGTGTCAGAGGTGGTGCGAGGCAGAAGAGGGAGCAGGCAGGCAGGAGGGTGATGAAGGAGGCACCCCGCCTTGCAGTAGTGCTCCACTGTTCAGCAAACTGCTCGGACCTTCTGAGACCCTTTGTGCCTTCCCACACAAAGCCTGGTACCTCATGTTTGCCATGGACTAAGTGTTTGCAGAGGTGCTTATTGTGGCCCAGTTGAAGTGACTTAACTTGTTAAACCGCAAACTAATTTGTACAACTCATTTGGTAGTACGTGTTAATTAGAGCAGGAAACATGAGAAACTTGGAGCTTAAAGTTATGCTGCTGGAAAAAAATAAGCCTGTGTGGGTGCTTTTACTTATGTTTATGAACAGTCTATTTACTCAGCTCCAATATTTTGATAAGGATATCAGTGAACTTTCACTTGTAAGCGTGATTGGGACAGTTTAAGTTGTTCAAGTGTTGTCTGATTCCCTAACTGTTTTTGATATTGCTGCGTGCTGGGATTTGCTACCTTTGAAGTGAGGCTGATGGAAGCCTGTGTGTATGTGTGTGTGCATGTACTCTGGTCGAACGCAGCTGAAGTCCAGTGCCTTAGCCTGAGCTGTTGATGGCGGCAGATTTAGCCTATGCTGTCTGTCCTAAAGCAATTTTATTCAGCTCCGCAAATCCAGGAGGTAGTAACAGTTTAAGCCACCACAACTGTTTGTAAAGTGAGTTTGTTTCAACACTGATTTAGATTAAACCACACAAATGCACTATTGCCACTTCATACAGATTCCTTAGACATGATGAGACGTAGCTGGGTCTGGTGCTCTTTTACTACGAGAGGAGAAACTGTGGCACTTTGTTAGTGCTGTGGGAAGCCACCCTGTACTTAGATGCTCACCCTTTTATTGCCCCTCTCAAGTATAGCCTGTCTGGCCTCCCTGGGGCTGCTCTGGCAAGAGGAGACTGCGAAGGGCTGAGATGAGTTATATGCGTATGTAAGCAAAGATGCTGTAAAATAGCTTCTCCCTTGTACCCCCTGTGTTGTCTGGCACTTCAATTATTTCAGTTAGAGTGAAGAAATGTTTGTGGGTGGAGGATGATCTTGCATATAACTAGAACTAATCCCACAGAGGACTTGGGTACCAAGAAAGAAACAATGTACTAGAGTTTTATTTTGGGATTACTTGACCTGGTTTCAGGCAAGATTTATCCTGTTTTTAGCATTTTGGTTTTGAGATGTATCGGAATGGGAGCAAGAAGGGTGAAATGAATTTGGGAAAAATTGCCTGAGAAGAAACACACCTTCATTTTTTTGGCTAAACACCAGTCTGTAGAAAGCCTGCAATGTGGACTTTAGACCAAAATTATCTCTTATCTCTCAAACTGTTAGGGTTTCCTCTGATTCCTTAGATGAATTAGGGTAAAGGCCTACGAACAAGCCATTGAACCGTGAACAAAGTCGTGACTGTGCGTTGCGCTGTGTACAGTCAGTACCTGTTCGTATGTGCATTGTGCTAGGTACTGTATTCTCTTTAACCTGTGGGGAACAGGAGGTAGCTTGTTGAGGTAGAGGCAGGCTCCCCTACGCTTACCCCAGGGGAAGACCACCACGCACATGGGTGCTGACCACAAAGTTGTGAGGATATTGTAAGGATTACAGCATAGCTTACACTGTGGCAGCTTTTTCACCTACCCATAGCTTTACTTTAATTGAACACGTTATGTGAGAGCTTAACCAAAAGAAAATGTTTAATGCCGCCTCTTTCTGCCAGCTGGGTAAGGAGAGAATGACTTACGGCATGTTTGAACTTTACTTACTGCTAACAGCGACGCTTTTTTTTTTACTTTGAGGGAGAATGCAAAGTCGTGGTGGCAGAGCTCAGCGGGTTGGTTCCAGTGGTTTAAGTCAGCATGTTCCTGTTATAGAAAATGGAGAGCCAGTGGGATAAACTTTAAATCCTGCAGATGTTTAATGACAGGTTTCAGCAAACTTACGAACTCAACTATGTAGCACAATACCAGAGCCAGACACCATGGACAGTATATTTCAAAGAAATATTTAGAAGTTGCCCGTGGAAGCTAAACTTTGAAAAACATGAAGTCATTCTTGAAGGGGTTCAGATTTGTTAAATATGTGAACGGCCACCTATTTCTTGAAGCTAACGTTAGTATGCCTCCTTGGGGAAAATAGTGTATAGACATTAGCTCACATATGAAAGAGGGAAGCTTTTGCATGCACACAGGGGAAAATATTGTTGCTGGTTTAGCATGGCATTCTGCTGAATGCGTGTTTAATCTTTTTATGTGTCTTAAATAAAACCTTTTGGATTTTTCTCTTTCAGAATCGTAATGAGATAAAAAATGGAGCGATCCTTCGATTAACAACATCTCCAGTGAGTTATTGTTCTGTTTTTCTCTCCCTTCAAAGTGAAGATTTGATTAGTAAATCATTGTGAACTGGTGTATGTATTTTTAAGCTTTAGTCACACTGTATCCCACAATCCCCCCGCAAAGGAGGATGATGGTGTGGTCACAAGATGACTGCATGTGTTGTTCTCATTTTTTGAGTTTTGGGGGCAGGGGTGGTGTGTCTGAGTGATGTTTGGTGATAGGGTTGGCACAACTGGCTGGTTTTTGTCTCTCACTTCTCTCCCACTGGGAACAGCTTTAATGTCCAAGATATCCCTGCGTCCCTGCTGGCACTGCAGCCTCACTCAAGTGCTCCTTTTCTGCCCCAGAGCTCAGAGCCAAGAGAAAAGGCTGGGAGTTAAATCATGGAGAGCTCTGCTGGGCAGCTCAGGTCAGAGCTTTCCTGCTCTCTGGGCTTCTGTTGAGTGAGCAGCAACTGTAATGTTGAGATTTTACTGTTTTCACCTTATTTTTTTCAACACCACCTCCTTGCCAGCTCCTCAAAAAGCACGGCAGAGTTGCTGATTGCCTTGTAATAGCCTGTTTTCCTGCTGAGTTGAGCAGTACTGTTGCCACATGCTGAAAGCCACTATTAGTCCCAGAAGATGTATGTCTAAGGCAGCAGCAATCTCATTTCCTTCCTGACAAAAGTAACATGCCATTAAAATGGTTTGCCTCTTCATGGTGGTGTTCTAGCATCTGCAGATGCAAAGCATTCTTATGGCCAAACTCTGCCACCCTGTACTGCAGCTCATTTGAACAGGCAAGACGGAGCTGTGGTGGTTTAATATTTGGCTTCTGTTGAACCTGTTAAGAGTGGAGTCAGCTACCACCATAAAATGTGAAGACTTCTATCTAGGAGCCACACAGAGATTTATAGATACGTTTTTGGATGGATCACTTTTCAGCTGGTAGGGCCTAGGCTCAAAATAAAGAAACAAGAGAAGTGTATGTTGTTACTAACTTCCCAGGTTCTCCAGACATCACGTCCTTTTCCACTCCTCTCCAGCTTGCTTAACCTGATGACTTACTATATTGGACTTAGGAGGTGACTGAATTTGTACGCAGGTTTGTGTATAAGTGGAAATTGAAGAAGCCAAATGGAAACATATACATGCCTCAAGTTTTTTAATAACTGACTGCAATATTAATCTACAGGGGTGCAGCTTCTTAACAGAAAGCACTTCTAAGCAGCAGCCAGCTGGGCAAAGACTGGGCAAAGATTTCCATTATCCTTCATCATCTTTTTCAGTGGTTACTATATACAGAGCTTTACAGTCATAAGAATAAACAACAGTTTAAGACCATGGCTCTGTCAGAGTCTGTGTGACTCCAGAGTATCTTGCCATATGTCACCAGAACAGCCATGTACATGGGGAAGCCACTTGCTGGTGGAGTAAACACCATTTGCTGGAACTTCCTCAGAAACAGAAAGCTCCGGCACCAGCTTCTCCTAACTTTGGGACTTCTTAAGAACACGTGTCCACTCCCTGAAAAAAGGCTATCTACTGCCCAGACTTGGGATCTCATGAAGTCAAAACAACATCTGTGATTCGTCAAGAGCCAATGTGGTCCAAACGCACTGCATCATTCTTTTGTGTAACCGCAGCATGGAGTGACAGCATGAGACAACTCATGGAATCCCTCCCTGTCTCAAAATCCACAACCAGTTGCACCATGCAAAATTGAAGAGGGGCTGTGCTGCGCCTGATACGTGGAAATGGCTGTCTGTCTGTCTTCATGATTACTTGTGCAATTGGAAACGTGACCTACAAACACAAAAGACAAATTTTGGATTTATAATGCTTTATAATGCTTTCTGAGCAGGAAAGTGGGGCTTTGCCTAAGACTCTCTTCTGCTTGTTCTGTTTCTTTGGTGGTTTGCCTTAGGGTCAGTCAGCGAAGACAGGGTTCCTTAGGATACTGAGGTATTACCTGTTACGTACCAAGTTATGGACCATTCTGGCTCTGGCCTGCAGCTACGAGTGACTCAGCCATCCTGTTAGAAGGCCAGTCTACTTTATAGTCTTCGGTATTAATATTTATACCTGGACCAGTGCTTATATTCAAATTTTCTGGTGTTTTTAAAAAGTTTTTGTTAGCTTTTCCCCAGAATCAGGGAGGTGGCTTGGAAGGAGGTTTCGAAGGACTGGATTGTTTTTTGTCAGATTACAGAGTATGTGTATTCTTAAAATAGACATAAAATGAAGTTCTGCATGTTCCTGCCCTACAGTAGTATCTTTGCTTTTAAGGTATTCTCGAAGTGGTCATCATAGAGGTACCTAAAATAGATAGATTAAAGGCTTCCAAGCTGTGGTTTTTAGACTGGTGACCCACACAACGCTTGTCATTTACCCTGAAAAGCTAACAGGCCATCTGTTTCCATTTTTCCTCTGATATTCTATATGAGACCAACAGTAGTTGGAGGAGATAATGTGAAGAACAGACTGCATGATATACTCCTGCAAAATGGGAAAGATGCTTTCCTAGCTGCTAGAGCTGGGTGGGAACTGTTTTTCTCATCCTGTGAAAATACTAAGATTCTGAAATTTTTTCCCCTTTTTGTTTTATCTATCCTACATCAGTATAAAGCTGAAACTATCTCCCCCTTCCCCCAGAAAAAGACAATCATACCAAAAATGCTTTTTGAAGAGGGTGGAGGAATTAGAAAAAAAAAAAAAAAGAGAGGAAGATTGAAAGAAATTAAGAGGACCCATTTACAGATTATGCAGTGTCTGGGATGTGTCCATGTAGTTCCAGAGAGGCCTGAGCTGCCTACTTCCTGGCTATTGTGGGCAAAAAAGAAATCTGTCCTGAACTTCACAAGTCTTTTGAGGAAACTTTTTTCCTTGAAGAGTTGAGAGGAATCATTTTGACCAGTTCTGAGGGCTGCATGGACTTAAAATGCTTTTCTAGTTCTTAATTTTAATGCAATTTATTACCATGACAGTCAGTAGTCTGGCTATACCCATTCACAGTTGCATGCTGTGAGTCATTGAAAATTGGGTGAGAAGAATGAGATACGATCTTTTTGAGTTCTGTTGTCATTAACCTCAAATTGTATGTTGCTCATGTGCCCGGAAGGAGGTACTATTAAAGATTAAAAGGAGGGAGGGAAAAAAGGTAGTTTTATCCAGAAGTAGTAAACCAGCATTTTTAGGTTGGCTTTTTAAAATTAGGATTTGAAATCTAACTCCCCAAATCTAAATGTTGAATAATTTCTCTCCTTTAATCTCAGATTTACATTATTTTGTGTGCATATGTCTCTTTCTGAAAATCATTGCTAATATTGCAAGGGCAAATCTGCAGTTGTGGTGCGCTGCTAAATCCATTATAAATGCTTGTCTTCAGAGATTTACAACGTGTCTATTTTAAACTTCTTTGAGTTAAAACTTTGCAAACGCCAGTCGTTAGGCCTGGTGGGAATTTGAACTGCCTCTTTGTTTCCGTAGGTCTGTTTGCTAAGTTTGTGCCATTCTCTGAAAGGCTGTTTTTCCTAAACAATGCTATTTTTTTTCTCTATAAACCACTCACCACACAGACACTCTGTTTCCTAGGTAACTTGAGTACAGATTGAATTTATCTCATATTATCTTTGTTCCTATATCATCTTTCTTACTTATTTTTAACCTTTCCTATCATATTTCTTAACAATTCTTTGTTCTGTTGTGTGTGTTTTGCAGTTTTCTGTGACCTGTTTTCCCCCTTTGTCTATTTGCATTTCTGAAGGGACTCATCAAAATTTTCTTATGCAACATTTCTTTGTATTTGGATATATATGGCAGTTGAAATGCCAGATTGCTATTGTCTATTTTGTGATATCCGTATTCCAGTGGAAGGTGGGTAGGTGTATAAATGAGCTGTAATTGCTCTCGAGAGTGAGACTGTTCTGAAGGGACAGTTGTGTCCTGCAACGCAGCAAGCAGGGTCCAACCTTTTAGTGTGTGCAACTGCTGGATTCCTTTGATCAGATCTTGCAAATCCTCGTTCAAATGGCTAATCATTTTGAAAGGATGCTAAAATGCTGGGAAAATTAAACTGAAGGAACTGCCCTATTTATTTATTTATTAACTTGATTTAATAATTTTCAAACAACTGATTATTTGAGCACTCTCTGTTTATTTGAAAGCAGCTTCTTGGGCACTTAAAGAACATGGCTTGCTCACAAGCTGTATGCCTTAAAAGTTAAGTCAAAGGACAGCCTTTTCTAATGTGGTATTTATGGTGCTTGATCATTTGCTTTTGTGGATGTTTTTCTTTGATCCCCTGGTTGGAGATTGGTTGAGTTCTCAAACCTTTTAAGTTATTTGTATGCAGCTGTATTAGCATTTCTAGCATGAGCAGTCATGTAAATAGGTGTGTTCATTAACAGTCATCACAGTGTTTTCCCTGAATGCTTTTACAGCTGTGAGCAATGTGTTTTTTTATTTATATGTGATCTACACAGACAAGGAAGTGTAGAGTTTTTTTAACCTATTTCTACTTATGCATCTGAATCCTCTATCTGAGTAAAAGTTTGGGGATATGGTCTATAGTCTTTGATCTACAATTGGTTTAATACGTGCTCGACTGATTTAATGTTCTTGAAGTTCAGCAAATGTATAAATATTTGCAGGGCCAGCCTATGCTTGTGACTATGTTTATCATGAAATAGTGAATTAGTTATTATTGATCTCTGTACCAGGAGCACTGACTATGGAAGCCAGTGAGCCGCTTTTATGTTTGTCTATTCATAGTAGAAGAAGATGATTTGGGAATTGGAGTTGGTTGTTGTCTTTTTATAGATAAAGGTTTAATCTCATGTTTTGAGGTTTCCAAAGGCATATTTTGAATAGTAAGCAAAAAGGATAGTTTCAAATGCAGCAAGAGGGAAGATTGCTTCTCAAGCATTTATAAATGTGACTGATTGCATAAATTTATTTTAGACACATTTACATAATATATATGGCAATGCATCTGTAATGCTTTTATCATTGATTTAGTACATGACTCTAAACATGACCATTTCCCTGTTCCTCTGTTTCTGCCTCCTGAATGGTGTACAGCGATAGCATAGGACTGCTCTGTGTATTACATGTGTACAGGGCTCTAGATGTAGAAATTGTGCTTGAGTATTAATGTAAAAATGTTAACAATTAATGTCTTTACTAATTAAAATGCAATCTCATTGCTTACCTGGCGTCAGATGCTAGTCAGCCTTGCTGGGTCTGTTGAATCTGGTTTGCCTATAAAGACGCTTATGTAAGGCGTCCACTGCTCCAATGCTTTCTGACGTATATGCAGTTGTAGCTGAAGTGGCAGTAACAAGCCAGGAAAAGGCAGCAGTTTAAACCACTGTGGTGTTTCAGCACTGAGTGATTTAAATTAAACCACAGAAAGGCAGCTGTTTGATTAGTACAGAACTATATCTGGTAGTTGGTGATGGTCTGTATACCTTTTTTTCTAGCAGAAAGTTGAATAATAATGTGACTAACTTATCTACAGGAAAGACCAAAATACTCATATTTTATTTCATTTGCTTTTTTTTGTAAAGGATAAAGAAGAAAACTGATTACATAATGGCAAAACAGCATTTTAAATCAATGGTCCAAACTTCTTCCATAGCATATTAATGTTTGATAGTGGTTGCATTTGGAATCTGTGTCCTCTCTCCTGCCCTGGCTCACTGTACTTTGTGTTCTGTACAGAAACCCTGTGTACGTCTGGGTAATAAGTTGCTTTCAAAGTCTGCACAAAGTATTTGGTGGCAAAGAAATGATAATTTGATCAGTAGAATCCCTTGCTGGGATGATCTTGGGATTTCTAACTTCCGAATGGCTATTTGAGTCTCTAAGCAAGTCACATCTTGGATTTAGGTCATTAGTTTTCATTTTAAGCTGACAATCTCGTCAAGCGGCTCCTTTTAAGCACTGCTGCTCCCTAAGGGCAACCTTTCTGGCTGTCCTTGGAGCAAGTCGCTTAAGACTAGACATGCAGCTTATGCCTCTTGACAGCCTTTTGAAACGCTGGGGCTTCGCTGGGACTCCAACAGCATGCATTTTACAAGCTTCCTGTCTTCCTTACTTTCTAAACGGGAGAGCAGTTAATGCTGTCTTTCATTTACTTGAACAGCTCTGTTTCTGTTAATTCCCTCATAACGGTTCTCGGTTGGGCAGATTTTATGTATTTATTTATTCTTACCTGAATGATATTTCAGTAAGAGCAGAGACATGGCAGCTAGCTCTACTGTTGCTTTAATGAGCTGTGCTCTCTGTCCATCCACCGATGGATTGTAAATCATTAAAATAGCTCCCTGGTAAGCACTCGGAGCATATTTCATCTGGGTTTCATTTTTTAATGCAGTCATAAGTGAGCCGTACATTCCATAAGCACGTATGAGTGCTATGGCAACAAGAACTGGGAGGCTTGCGAGAACTGCATGGTATTCACCGAAGCAATAGTTTCGCCCATCAGGCACTTGTGATGGCAACAGCTGACATTACTTTTGGCCATGTTTCCAGTGAGCCACGTACCAGCGCTCTTGCCGAGACGATTATTTGTTTACCCTTTAATCAAGATCTGCGCTGCTGTTAGCGATTCTTTTCTCTTCCAGTAGTAGAAGGAGCAAGGTTTATGGGGTGCAGTGTCTTGCAAAACTTGTTTAATGTAAGAAAAGTACACCTGTGTAGAAACTTTGCTGATGGGGCATTAGCACTGGCATAGTCAGACAAAGCCTATGATGTTAGTAAGCTCTCTTTTATGTGCTTAAAACAGGGCCGAACCACTTTTACTATCAGAGAGACATTGCTTTATAGATTTTTGTGCTCAGTAGAGGGGACCAAGCTGTCTCTGATCTAAGATTATATTTTGGTTTTAGAGTGGTGAATTTCAAAGCCGTCACTGACTTCAGAGGAAACAGGATTAACTGATCTCTGTCGATAGGTTGGTCCCGCTCACGCTGCTGTTCTGCAGTGTAGGTGAGCTGTTAATGCACGTCCCCGTACTGGTGGTCTCTGCTTTGGTGAGAGGTAGGCTTAGCTCTTTCCATGCTTGGTATTGGTTCAGGTTTAATGGAAGTCTAACTGGGATGGCATCAGCAGTTCACCAGCCCCAGGTATTGATGCTGGGGGCAGGAATCTGCCCTCAAGAGGAGGGGTGAACTTGACCATTAATAATCTGTTGTTAATGTGTACAAAGATGAGGCATTGTTTACACAGCAGTTGTAGGTGTGACATGAAGGGGTTTGGAGGAGAATGTTCTTCTGGCTCTACTTGGTCTTTCTTGCTTGCTGCTGCTACAGGTCATTCCAGTCCCCATCAGTCTGGCCACAGCTGTGCTCCCCAAGTTCTGCCCACTCAGACTTACTGGTTGAGCAGCTCGGGAGGGCTGTTTAGTCATGCTGAACTAGGTGTTTCATTCATTTTTCCTGATTGTTTCATTTTCACTGAGTCTCCAGGAGCTTTCAGAGGACCTGCTTGCCATGGAAAGCTGGAAGAACTGTATCTTTCAGTAGGCAGATAGTGGTGGTGGTAACTTCCCAGAACCATGGCAGGTGGAAGAAGGTATGTGCACAGATCTTAATGAGTGTAAGGTTAAATCTGAGCACCCATTTCCAAAGTCAGGGGAATGCAGCTGCCACAGCAGTATTGAAGATTTTTCCAAAGTGTTTCTTTTCTGTGGTGGGCAGGAATTCAGACGTTGCATGTAGTCTGAGAAAGAGTAATGTTTTGAGGATGCTTTGCATCTCTGAGTCTTCCTGAGTTGTTACAGTGGGGAGTCTAGAGTAGAAACACCTCAATGAAGGAGGTCGTTTGGGGAGGTAGGAGTTGGCTGTTGAACTTCTGGTTCAGGTGATAACAGTGGTTGCTCTGAATTTTTGTCGCTGATTGTACAAGAGTCCTTCAGCAAAACTTCCTTTGTCCGCTCTAACGAAGGGAAAGGGTTGGAGGAAGCGTTCTGTGGTTACCCTGGAAGGTGGGAGTTAGGGGGACCTATTTTTATTTCTTCTATGGACTTTGGCAAATGGTTTAGCATACCAGCTGCTTAAGTTTAAGAAAATATTCTTTTAGTGCCATTTGGACAGACATTGCCATTACAGAGAGACTGTATAAGCTATTGTTTCCCCATTACAACTCAAACCTATGGATAGAATAGGTAACTTAGGGTGGTGGAAAGACCTTTTGGATGACAGGGTTCTGCCTTTTTATAGGTAATGTAACTGCTATGGCTGCACCACACAATATTTAAGGCACAGAAGGGCTCAGGATTAAGGATACTCTGTTCCTTTTCAGTGCTGTCTTAACTGAAAATGTTAGCCACAGTCATGCTAACTAGAAGATATTTCCTCCGTGTACACACTTCTCACTGTGTAGGTTCGGGCCAAAATCTGATTGGAGAGCATGCATTAATTTTTCTTTGTAAAAATGGGAAGTAACAAACCTTGCTGATCATGGAGGATATTAGCACATTTAATTTATTAATGTTTGTGAAGCAATCAATGTTATGTAGATAGGAAGATGTATCTGTAACAACATGGTGGTGTTTTGTCCTGTGTTCCCTGTTTAAATGTTCACTCGCACTAAAAATGTCTACTGTCTCAGAATGATCTGAAGAGATGACCATCTCTGTGAAGAGTATATGCATTACTTGAACAGAAAAGAAATTGTCTGTCGGCACAGCCTTTTCTTCTATTTTTCTTTTCCGACCGAGAAAGAATAAGCATAATCTCAGAGAAAATAACTCTCAGCAGAATTTACCATTAATTTGGTTTCCTAGTGACACATAGCTTCTCATTCATCTTTCATTTGGTGCATATAAGAAGTGAATTTTAGGAAATTGAATTTTGCAAGTATCTGTATATAGTGAGGAGGATTATTTTTCTAAGTATTGGCTAGCTAGCTATTAACTGAAGATTTTGGGTATTGTGTTCAGGTAAGTGAAAGCATCAAATTGAAAATGTGAGATATATTTTAAAGTATTTGTACAACTAGAGAGAGACAATTTAGTATACATTATTTAAATATCCCTTTAGCTTTTTATCATCAGCGTTCATTGCGGATTTCACTGTCTCATCCTATATTTGAAGCAGTAATGGGCAGAATAGCCTAATATATGTGGATATTGAACTTACATAAAGATGTACGAGTGATAATATCATAGTATTATGTGGGAAGTAATTATTCCTGTGCTCCTTGTAAGACAGTATGTGAGTTTTTGAATTGATTGTGAATGAAAGGAAAAGGGGGAGGAAGGAGCAGAAGGCCTGAAGTTGGTCTCTACTGATAGAACCTGATTAGGACAGTATATGGCCTTTGTTGTTAAAGGTCATGAGAAGTGCGCAAACTGAGTAAGCATTGACAGGAAAAAAAGTGCTGCCATTGTTATATGGAGATTGTCTGATGCAATTTGTTTTATTTTCGTTTCTACTTTTATTGATGTGACGCATAAGCTCTTCAAGCCGAAGTCTGTCTTTAGTAATGCTTACATTTTGCTTGAGACAGTGGGATATCTATCCATTGCTCAGCTTATGATTCTGCAACAATCCAAATAATTATAGGTAATAATGGAGTAATACATGCATACTATGCTTTTACAGAAATAATTTGTATGTGAGCTATTTAATCATTTCTGAGCGTGCAAGCGTTAAGTATCATTAATATTAAACATGGCCATTGTTCTTGCTTGCGCTAACGTTTTATTCATTATTGCCATTGTAATGAAAGCTTTTTTGTTGTTTTTGTTTTTTATGTTTTGTTTCTCTCTTAGGCTCAAAATGCACAGCAGCTTCATGAGAGGATCCAGTCTTCTAGTATGGATGCGAAGTTAGAAGCACTGAAAGACTTAGCCAACTATTCACGGGATATTACGTTTGCCCAAGAATTTATAAACCTAGATGGCATTTCCCTCCTGACACAAATGGTTGAAAGCGGCACAGAGTAAGTATTCTGCTTAAACTCTGACTTTCCTCCCATATGGGGTGCTTTCATGCTCATTCTCTGAGTGCCTGAAGTATTTCTGTATACAACTTCTAAGATTATGTAAAATAAAAGATCCGAAGAGTTCTGGGCTGCTAGGATAGTATATGCATTATCAATGAGAATATTTTTTTTAATTTCTCCTAGCAATGGGCTGGTGGGGACTGGGGATGAGCAAAGTATGAAGTCACAAGTAACCCTCTGTGCCATAAAGTTTTGGGGAGACTCTGGTCCCAGTTTCTTCTCTACGTGTTGGCATTCAGATAAATATCAGCCTTTAAATATACGATCAATGATTTAAGTGAGGTAATCTGAAAACTCTGTTTTAAATTTTACGTTACTGAGAATGTGATGAGCAAAAAAACAGTGCTTACTTTATTTTAATTTTTATTGTTTTAATTCTGGCTGGGTTTTTTCAAATGACAGTGGCTCTTTGACATGAATTTGCAAGCTAACCTCTGAAAACATGTTTATTCTTTATCAGAATATCTTACCACTTTTCACTATTGGTGAAATTCAGGACCATGGTCCTGACTAAATGTGTATGGGCTTAATGTGGTGGGTACTACAGAAAAGTATCAACTGGGTTGTTGCATTTTTAAATTATGTTCTAACTGTTACTATTTCAAATAAGCTTTTGTGTTCAAGTAAGAGTTTTAGTGCTTTGCAGTCAATGTCAACCTTAACTACACATGAAGAAATCAACAATACCCACACCCTTTCCTGAGAAAAAGAAAATGCTCTGAAAGTAGCTTTCTTATTCATTGGGGGTGTTCAGTCTCGTGGACCAGACTTCAGAAGTCAATTGCTGAAATCAGTCCAAATCCCCTCTCGTGTTCCCTTGGATTCAAGAAAGTAAATAGTGTTAGAGGGTACAGCAAAAGTAGTAAATGGGCTTTGAAATGGAACACAAATTGTCTCTGATGGTCCCACGCAAGATATACTGGGGATTTGGCACAGAAAAACTAAGTACTTTTTAGAATCCAGTAGTCCTTAGGTTGGGAAATGTAAAAGCACAGTCACTGATCCCTGTCTGTTGTGTGGTCAATGGTTTACTGAAATGTGAATCCCTGTTGCTTAACTCTAGCTATATACTGGATTTCCAATAGCTCATGGTTTCATCTTCAATATTTTGGGGTTATGGCCTTTATTTTTTCACAGTGATGTGGTCTGTGGCACACATTATGCCACTTAAAAAACAAAAATTATCAAATCAAAAAACAAAAGTTATCAAATTTGTCAACTTGTCTTATATTCATATAATATTTGTTGTTGAGGTACCAAACTAAATTTAAAACCAAACAGGCTTAAGTTGATGTAAGCATATGCACACAGTTACTGTACTAATTAAAAAATATACTGAATGGGCAGGCTCACACACACCTATGAAGATCAGAACATAAATTAAAAGTCACTGCCTCCAAAGTTTATTTTGTCATTAATTTATTTAAGCTAAATAGTTTAACTTACTACACTTCAGAAAGTATTTAAACTAAAGCCCTTTATTTTCCATTGAAATAGATGGGGAGCATTCACATTTTTTACAAGCATTTCTTCTACCTGTATCAAGGCTGAAGGAAGTGTCCTCCTCACCCTTCAGATGTGTCTGTACTACTGTTTTGTAGCTGTGGGATGGGCTAAGCTCTGGTCAGGATTAAAAATAACTATTTGGGAGGGAAACTACTTAAGCCAGCACCACTGTTGAAAGATCTGCTCAGCAAATTGCACCCTAGTAGTAATTCCTGGCTGAGGGTATAAGTTTTCAAACCACACAGCAGGCTTGCAGACTGGACATGTGAGCAGTGTCTATTGCTTTTTTTTTTTTTAAGTGGCTTGCATTTGAAGGGATTTCAGAATTTTCTTTTTAGGTGGTGTAATGTATCACCAATGATGCATTGATCGATCTACCTGTCTAATCTATTTATCAGTGTTTCTGCCTGTGGGGAGAAATGCTGTCTAGTTTGGGCACTGAACAAAGACTCAGACTGTAAGAGTTTCCAGCAGCTTCACCTGTTGATGAACTCTAAGTACTTGCTGCAGTCTTTTTCGTGTTCAGCAGCGTAGACGTTTTACAGCTTCTGAGGGGGTCTGCAGGGTCAGGATTTTCCAAGTCTGGCTTTGCAAAGGGAGTTGTAAAGCAAGGGCATCTGCGCTCGGCTGTACGTTCCCTTCTGCTTTTATACTGTGAATCACTGGCTGATAAGTGCATGTGTAACGGAACTTAAGATTTAATGAAAGGAGCAAATCTTAATATACGCAGACTCAGCAGCCTAAGCCTGCCATGGTGCTGCTTCTTTCCTTTCTCGTCTGACTTCAAGCTATTGATCCTGTCCTCCCACTTCAGGGTCTGTCACACTAAGCCAACAGACAAACTGCTTCCACAGAAGAAGCACTTTTTTGTTTTGGTTTGGGTTATGACTTTATTATTACAACACAACTGCTCCCTAAAATGGCCTGTGAGTGAACAAGATGTGTGTGGGAGGTGAAGAAGGGTGATGTATGAAGGAAGGAGTGGGACAAGGACAGCCAGCCATTTGAGTGCCCTGGGCTGTCAAGCAAAAGCAACTGGAGTCAGTCAATTGTCGTCTTACATTCTCTCTGCCTGTTTTCGCTTGGGCCCTTTGCAATACCATTAATAAGAGGTCCCACAAGATGCTCACTGAACAGGCAAAGCCAGCTGAAGGCCTCCTTGCCATTAGTTCCCACCCTGGGCTGTTCACCCTCCGCACAGTGACCCTGTGGGCTGTGCTGCTGACTCTGACTGAGGTCACTCAAATGCTTTAAATCAAAAAGCCCGTTTCCCTCCGTTTCCCTCCGTTTCCCTGCCGTCCTACTTGCCACTTTCTTTTCCTCAATTGTATTTTTAACTGATCATTTCAGTGTCTGTAGGTGGACCGACCCAAACAATTATATTAGCATTACAAAGGAGGGGTGGTATTAGAGGATGAATGAGCAGCCAGAAATTTCAGGGAAGGGCAGAAACAACTTTGATGGCACAGTTTTAGAAGGGAATATATTTTGTAAAGATGCCTTTAAGGTGTATCTTCACCATGCCCACCTTTGAGTTACCTTTGTTGAGCCAGCCTTGCTTGAATGAGGCTATGACTCAACCACACAGCTGAGAGAACCCTAAAGGCTTGGTGCTGCTGGGAGATGGTCCAGCTCCCTGTCCTCTTCTCCCAGTCCTTGTGTGTTAACCCCTGCTCTCCAGCCCAGTCCTGCTTCGTTCCTGGCACTGGTTCTAGTGTCTGGATGCTTCACAAAGCCAATCCACCTTGTTAACTTGGTTGCAAAGTACCCACTTGTGTTTTGCAGAGTTAGTTTTCTGCTCAGTTTGGAACTTGAAGAAGCAAGAGAGGAAGTGGGCATGAGTGGATGCAGAAAGGGCCCTTTTTTTTGTGGCAACAGGCCATGACGTTGGCCTAGGTGCATCATTGAGCCACAACCTGAGAGGAGTCGTGTTGTGAAATAGCGTGAGAGTGGCTGTCTCTGCTCTCGTGCTGCAACCCAGAGACTGGCGCTAAGACTCTGAGGGCGTCAGAGGAGATGGGACATACCCATGCGGTGGCTGCTGCTGCTCGGCAAGGAGCCCCTCTGTGCTTTGCCAGCTGCCCGTGGGCTGAGGACAGCCTGCATCAGTAAGCCCAGGCTGAGTGGTGCCTCTGTTCACGGTGTGGTGCAGCTGTGCTAGAAATCGATGAATTTTGTTAATTCAAGCTTTATTCTCTATTTTCCCCAAAGGGGCAGACAGTGCTCATTAAAAGTACCATCATGCTCAGTGTAAGGTTGCTCTAAGGGTTTCTTTGCGCGTGGAACTCTTGTTAGGAGCAGCTCTTAAGTTATAATTTGAGTGTGTAATTAAGTTTTAGTGGGCAGCCTCTGGAAAGCAAGACTCCAGCTTTTTATATAACTTTCACCGAGGAAGAGGCCTACACTGTATTTGTAGTTGGCTTTATTTATTGTGCTCCTTACTCATTATTTCAGTGAAGCAGATGACTATAAAAGTACAGTGACCAAAGTAAGAGAATATAAATCCCTGGGTTTCTAGTTACCTCTGCTTCATTTTGCTGGTGATGAAAAGAAGTAGTAACATAAAAAGTTGACAAGAACTAACAGTGTTTCCTAGTTAATTTTCCGTATGTTATATTCCTGAATATTGGAGAAAACTAGAATGCATTAGAGAATAGCCTTTCCAGTGTCTTGCTGTTAATATAGCTTGGAAAAAATAAAAAATTGAGAGGGTTGTGGTTTTTTGGTTATGTTTTCAAAAGTGGTTTTAATACTATGTGTAGTTACCATAACTTGGGCCAGATCTCCTTGAGTGCCTGCTGCTTGGATAAATGAACTGTAGACATGGTGTGTCCCAGGACAAAGTGATAGGGGTTGGTGGTAAGCGGACTGTAGGGTGCATGGGGCCCTAGTGAAGCTGAGAGCACATCTTGTCAATATGAATATATTTATATCAGCAGAGATGTTACATGTCTCAGAAACTGTCCACATGTATCTCGATCCTGTTGATTGAGATGGCTCATCTTTGTTTTTCCTTCAGGCTCATTCTTGCTTCCAGATCATGCTACGAGTGTCTTAACTGAAGGAAAAAAAAAAAAGGCAAAAAAACCCCACTATTTTTATGTTTATTTTTATGGTTGGGGTGAGCTATACATTATAGCAAAGGCTGCAAGACACGTTAGGTCATGAAGAACAAGCAAATGCTGATTCCATTTTATAATTATCCGTGATGTCCAATGATTTCTCAGACTCTGAGCATCTGTATCACCAAAGAGGGATGTGGGTGTGTACACACAGTTATTTTCCTTTTCAGAGACTTTTCAGAAAGAGATTTCCATAGCACTTCTAATGCCAATTTTTTGTCTGAAGCCCAGCTCGTGTCTTGGTAAGGGGAATAGAATATGCAGTCCATCTGGTTGGATATACAGGCAATGTAAAAGGGAAATGTAAGGGTGTGCTGCTTCTGCTCCCCCCCACCCCAAGTGCAGTGCCCTAAAGTGAGGCAGAAGGACAGCAATGCTAGAAAGTCCAAGTTACTATAATGACTGATGGAAAAATGTGTTCAGGAACCAAACTGGAAGAAACTGTCATGTCTCCTTGCAACCCCAACTGAGATGATGCAGTTTGCTCATTCAGAGCTGTGTTCCATATTCTGTCCCAGAATTAATATTTCAGAAAATCATGGCTGTATAGATAGTCTTTCTGATGTAGCACAAGACTGTTAAAGATGTGGTGCTTTCCCCCCGCCCCCCCTTGATGTGTCAGAAGAGTCGTGTGACTGGGACAGACTCTCAGCCTTCCTTAAAAGGAAAAAAACCTCTCATAGTCCCTTATAAAGTAAGAAAATGAAAATTTAAGTTACAAGCCATAGATACTGAAAGACCAAAGAGTTAATAAAAGGAATCTAAATTTATTTTTGTCATTACCAGTAATAATAATAATCTCATGACTGGGAGGAAAAGGAGGAAGGCATATGCAGAATTTTCAGTATTCTTTTTATTGGCATTATTACGGTCTCTGTCACTTGTCATTTGGCTAAGATAACATGCAGTTTTTGCCAAAAAACTGAGACTGTGCTAAGCCTAGCTGTCTTGACAGTAACCAGAATTGTTTCTGCTGCTGTTGAGAAGGTTGTTCTTCAGAGCTCTTTTTGCATCGATGTGGCTGTGCCGAGCATCTTTATACTGTAGTACAGCTGTGGCACAGGAGCATGCTAGTTGACGCTGCTTGGGCATGATTGCAGATAGCCTGGTTATAATTTTAAGGGAGTTGTAATTGCTTAGTGCACAGATTGAAGATTAAAAGCTTGCTCTAATTTGGGGTGGTTTTTGTCATCTTCCTGTTGGAACTCATAAATGCAGCTAGATCAGGTTCATATAAGCATCTGAATAAATGTGTATTTGTATGTTTTTTGACTCTCAATCAAGAGGAGTCTTCTATTGAACGCATGCAGTTGCAGAGTTGGCTGCTGTACAGCTGGAAGTCTCTGAGACGGCAATTGTGCAGCCTTTAAGGACAAATTGTATTGTTCAGTGAAATCCTACCTTTTGGCTTGTCTTTCAGAGATAATACTGTATACCAGCCTGGTGGAAAACTGAAGACAGATTGGTTTGGAGTTATTCTGACTTTAACACACTTTTTGGGGCAGTTGCTCACATACCTGCTAATGGTTTTTTCCATCCCAGTCTGATGAGTATTTCAGTTGTGCTGTCAAAACACTTAAGCAGCCCTTGCTCACAGCCACTTGTTCCTGTCCTGCTTTATCTGAAGAGTTATGCCAGTACTGTTTGTAGCAGGCTGGACTGGAAAATTGATGTAGAGTATTAAAAGTAGCCTTTATTGTCACTTTTAATAAAATATTCCTTAACTCAGTTCAGTTCCCTGACTGAGCTCGCAGAGTTGCCCCAGAAAGCACTTGTGCAAGCACAACCCACTGGGTAAATGGAAAGTGAATTTCCAGAAGATGTGAACAATGCCAAGCTAGTAGGTCTTTGCCACTAAATAAAGTAGTCCTTTTCCACCCTTCCCAGCTACTGGCTAGGCAGTACCTGCTCCCTCTCTTGCTCAGCTCCGATGCTCATCTGACTCCTCAGTGATCCAATTCGGTTTGCTAATCTGGCAGAAAATAAAACAGCCGATGGAGGGAGGAAAATAATGTGTGGTTTTGACAGCACTGGGCTGTTAGACAGGCTCAGCCATTCCTGTGAAGCTTCACCTGGAAGCATAGATTACTTAATCTGACATTGCTGCCAAAATCAATTCTTGTCCAACAGGGGCTTTACACAGTCTTCATTTCTTAGTGCTTCCGTAATGTCGGGAGAGGGTGGCTATTGTCTATGAGGCAAAAATCCAAAAGAGTCTATAAAATCAGGTTATCCGATTTTACTGCTGTGGAGATGGTAATGGCAGGAGAGTAAGGGAGGGCTGCAGCCCAATCTTTCAGTGCAGTTCCCATGAAAGAAGAAAGTGGGGTAGGTTTTCTTCGTGGGTGGATCTTTTTGTTGGTTTATTTTTCTGCTGCTTGCTCTCTTTTGGGTTTGCTTCTCCATCAGTCTTCGGGCTTGGATACCACCCTCCCTCTCAGTGCATACACGAGCACAATTTCTTGTCTATCTTTCTGATCAATGTCATATACATAGCGCGCACTGTACATTTTAGATTTAAAGCCTCACCTGAAGACTGAACCGTCAAAGATCACATCTTTGGAGAGAAGGGGAGGGTTGCGGCTCCTTGCACTCCCCCATCCTAAACGCCTTTTCTCCAGGGTTGTTTTTCTCACTTGGCCTGTGCTTAAGAATATTAGCGTTTAAATGACCCCTGCTAAGTGGCGATATCAACACCTTGTTGGCAGGAATAGGGAAGAAGAGTGGAGACAGTTTTACTAGGTTTTATTTGGTAACCACTTCAGTAAAATGTAATAAAAAGAGTAATTCCAGCAGTGGATTTATATTTCCGAATGTTCTTCAGAGTACCAAGCTGGACAAAACTAATTTATTTTTCTTTAGCTCCAGACAAAAGTGTAGTATTGGAGGAACCAGCAAAAACAAGGAGAAGAGCTTAAACTCTCCATTTTTGCAGCTTTCCAGGATGGTTTTGTCTCTTGGATGGTGGTGGCTGTGGGATATTGCAGTAGCTGTGAGGAGTGGGAGTGCTGCTGCATAACTTAACAGTAATTTTTCAGATTTCATCCAAATAATTTATTTGAACCTCCTGGCCAGTTTCTCCAGACTTCATTTATATGTGATAGCTACACCTGATACAGACGGAAGCCAGAAGTACATACTCCTGTGTATTTGTCATACTTCTGAACACTGCCATTTATCCAGAATGTGGGCTATGCTTGTGTTTGCCTGAAAAGCAGTAGCCAAATACCGATCTAATGTGGTTAGCAGGTTATTCATCCGTCATCCCATCAGTTTTTTCTGTCGAGGAGGAAGTTTTTGTGAACATCTTCCACCTTTGCTAATAATGGCCCTCTCCGGGGCCATACTGCATGAAAAGCTTTTATCCTCAGTGGTATTTCTATCCTATTCTGTATGTCTTTAGACCGTTCTGACTCAGAAACATTGGTTTTGGTGATGTGGTGTGACTGCTTTAGTTCTTGGCACCACTAACTCCAGTGTGTCCACACTGGCTTCCACAACGGGACAACATGTTAGTACTTCTCCCCAGTGCCAACAAGCCCTTACTGTGCACTGTGTGTTACCCCAGCTGGGGTTTGGATTTGGGGTATCTTTGGTCCTTGTACAGCAGTTTTTGCACATGAACAGGTAGCAGCAGTTCATGTGGTTGGGTCTTTGCTAAGCTGGTCTCCACTGGAAGCTGCTCGTGATACAACCTGCAGTATTTGAGCAATTCTTAAGTCTCTGTGGCTTCGGGAAGTCCAAAGGGAACTGCTGCGCCTTGGGGTTCAGCTGGAAATGTATCACAAAGTTCCTTTGAGGCCAAACAGGGAACGTATTGTGGTAGCGAAATGTCCAAACCAGTGACTTGTTGTTCATGTTTATTTTGCATTATGTTGGCATTTGTTTTGAGATTTCCTCCTGTATAAAAATTGCTGTCTGTTTTTGTCTTTTGCCACTATGTATCTGAACCTTTCACAAGCACTATTTAATTTACCCTCACTGTTTTGTTTCCATCTGTGCAAGTGCAATTGAGGGGTGGCTTCAAAAAAAAAAAAAAAAGAGAAAAAAGAGATAAATATAACTATTGAGCTAATTACAGTGTCTGTAAGTCTTTCGGCATTTTTGACCATACATGTGGTAACTCACCCAGGAAGCATTTTACGGAACTGTCTGGTTGCTACCACAGAGCCAGCCCTCTAGAAGAAATAACAGTTACGTATATATAGAAAGAGGAAAGCTGATGGAGGGTGGCAGACTGTACTTGTTCCTTTCCAAGCTGACTTGCTGGAAGAGTTAGCTTGGCTTCTCCTGCAGTGGTAACTTTAGCATGGTCTGTGGGTGAATGTGAGACCAACTCCTGCTCGTGCTGGGTCCTCCTGTATTAGGTTTTTGGTTCGATGATGGGAAGAAAATAGCACACGCTCCTTTAGATAACAGCCTCCACCTGTTTGGTGGTAAAAGTCTATCTATAATCATCCTGTACCATGTTGCTGCAACATTTGATGTCCTAGATTGATTGCTGCTCTTATCACACTTTCCAAAGCAACAGGGATCAGTAGAAATTGTTTGGTCTAATACGATGGTTATCTTTCGTCTCAAGTCAAAATCTGCTTTGTGTTGCTTCACCAGAAAAGTCCTATATGATTCAATTATGTGTCCATATTATTCTAAATTTCTATTTTCTTTTACATTGCACATCTTTTGACTTCAAGTTAACTGTTTGCCAGTTAACCAGACGGATAAGAGTTCTGTAAATGCTAAGTGAGTTGCTGTCTAAATGTTTTGTTCTATGACTTGGATGTTTGTTCTTTAGTCCCTGGGCTCAGCCATGGAGAAAATGCCCCTGATTATAGCCTGTTGTGAAAAATCTCTGGCAAAACTGAGTCTGCCCTTTGAAGTCCTAGCAGTTTGCAAACATCACACTTCTTTGTCTTTGATGTCAGAGACACAGTACCAATTTCAAGTTTACATGCTGCTTAGCCAAAGCCAGCACCTGGATGAAAAGCAGCTGTTTTAAAAACTGGGCTCAGAAGGATGCTATGACGTTTTGCTGGCATGTGCTGCATAAGGGTGCTTGGATCCACGCACATTTGGGAGATGACAAAACCCATTTGTGGTGGTGGTTGTTCTTGTTAGGGTTTAGCAGAGTCTGCCAGAGCAAGGAAGCACTCTGTTTGCAGAAGCACAGGAACAACATTCTGCTGAAGTTGGGATCCCCCTATTGTGGGAGATGCTTTGAACTTTTCTGCTGTTAAAAGCATGTTGAATGTAGTTTTCTCCCCTTTGTAAGGCTGGCTAATCATCAGGATGCTTTTTGTTTTCTTATTACTACTGGCTACACAGATAGCTATTGTAGCATAAAAAAACCTAAGCCATGAAATCCAAGAACAAAATCTTGTCACTTTTCTGATTTGAGCTAGGCTGTAGCTCAATCTGTGCTTGGATATATGGTAAACTATGCCATCATTATCTTCAGGTGTGGGTATTACAGCTCACGGATAGCCATGAAGGATTTCAAACCACTGTTCCTGTGATCTACTCTCTGTGTTTTTTCCCCTGGTGGTTACACGAGCCAGCCCAAAAGCTGCCTTCCCTGAGACTGGTCTTTCTTGAGAAGAGTCTGTACGTAGACTCACGTGGTCTCTGTAGAAAGCACAACATTACTTATGCATAAACAGAATGGAAAATGCAAGGTGGGAGGTGCTACTGCTGTATCAAAAGAAAAAAAAAATCAAATCTAACCAAGTTCTGGGAGAGAGTTGAATCAGCGGCTGGAGGCCTTGGTGTCCTAGAGCTGTTGTGGGCTGAACAGCACGGCAGCAAGTGCTAAGGGGAAGACCTGGGGAGAAAGGGGCAGGGAGGAAGGAGGGACCTCTTTGTTCTCCTTTTGAACAGAAGTCTGCCCAGTGTGGAGCTACAGCCAACCCTCTGAAATAAAACTATGAAATAAATTTAGGAGACACAAGAAGCGGTTAAATAGGAGATGGATATTTTTTCTTCTTCTTTTTTTTTTTTTCTTTTGGTTGGTTTAAGTGGTGTTTTTAAGAAGAAGTTATTTGTCTTGGATGCCATTTTTACCATTGATAGTCTCTTTCTTCAGCTTGCATAGTAGCATAATCAGCAGTTCTGAAGCCAGCTATTAGCAGGAGGATGACTTGCAAATTGTGATTAGTGGGCTACAGCTTTCAAATGCACTTATTATTTACCCCACCTCCCCCTTAATATTTGGCTTCCAGTTTCCTGAATATAGTAATATGATGCTGTAGCTTCTGGTTCACCGATGAGAGACAACAGTGTATATCTTAGAGGAAAAATAGGAAAAGCCTAAATAAAAAAACCTCTTGGGGTATGTTAAACCTCTTGCTGCAACTAGGAACCAAGTGTTTTGGTAGCTACTAGGAAAACAAGAGCATCACACTGAAGGTTGGGTATGTAGCTTGGCCTCTTATAATCTGAATCAGTAAGTGACATTCTTAATCAGGTCATTGTCTTTCTCAAGTGGGTTGATTCAGCACCTTGGATCTAGGCATGTCCATCGGTGTGTGAATTTTAAGGGCAGAGGAGCTACGGGGGAGGTTACACATTCTGTTGCAATAAGACGGCTGCACTGTGTTTAAGTATCATGGAGCTGGTGCAAGATGGTTTTGACTTGTTGAGTAAATGCAACTTTGTGGTTAAAAACCCAGGGTAAATTCTTTGCCTCCCTTTGAAGTCAACAGAAAACTTGTCCCTGACTTTGGAAGGTCAGGATTTTGGTCTGTGTTGGTCCTAGCTACACAACAACTTTCAACCATGCTAGTAACTCTGACATCAGTATTAGTGATGGAAACTGGAAGTAAATAAAAGAGTTTTTCAGGCAATGAACTACATGTTGTAGCAACGAGACAGGAAATGCTTAATGTTTACCTTTACTGTTTTGTACCAAAGACTTCTTTTACACAAATAATTAATTAAGGATGCCTAGATGTGCTTTAATGGTCAAGAGAAACAGGTTTTAGAGAAATCTGATATATTTCGCCTATCAACTATCTTTTCTCTTCTGCTTTTTTCCTAACAGAAGTTAACAGAAGTGTTCTGAACAAATATTTGAAATTAATTTTTGAATGTTCTTTACTGGTTACTGAACTGTTTCTGTTCACAACAGATTGTTAGTAATTTACTGCCTCTTACTGTGTGTCTGTCTTTGAATTTTATGAATCAAGTATGGGTGTGTGGGAGGGTGTGTGTGTGTGCATAGGTAAATAGAGTACAGATGTTTTAAAGTGTGTCTCCTCACGTGCAAGTTTTAATTTTGCAGACGATATCAGAAATTGCAGAAGATAATGAAGCCCTGGTAAGAACCTGATTAGATCACCTTGCACACTTCCTCTTCTTTTGCATGACTGAGTTCAGGCCCTTGCGCTAATCTTTATATGTAAATACAACTGTGCATATTCATTCAGACAGTCTTCAACGTTCTCTGTTTTCTGCTCTTTGATGCCTGTTGAAATTTCCTGATGAAGCCTTTTTTGCTTTGCTTGTGGAATGGGTGCTTCATTTCTGTAACTTCTGCTGGGGCTTCTACTACTTCCTAAGTAAGGGTTTTGTTTTATTTTTAATATGAGCAAATAAATAATTTTCCTGCTTTCCCCAATTCCCCTCTTAAATTGGTCTGCCTTATGTGATTGACAGTAGGCAACTTTAATTGTTGATGTTGGCGAGATGAAAGTAAGAGTTTGAATTCCTATTATTTGCTGGTCCCAGGTAACGCTAGTTGTTGCAGATAACTGCATAAAGGAAAACTGTAATATAGTAAGGGGCCTCATATCAGAGAGTTCAGAAGCATGCTTATTGCCCTGATTGTTTTGAATAGGACTCTTCTGTGTGCTTTAAGTTAAGCACAGGCTTCACAGGCTTTGATAAATTGGGACCCCAAGAGATATTCTAATATCTTGATTGGCTTGCAAGTTTGACATGTCAAGTATAGCTAAAACCCAAGGAAGCAAAAGAATAATTAATCAATTAACTGTGCATCTGTCGCTCTGAGAGCTTGATGTGGTTTATCATGCAGTAAATGCGGCTCCCCATCTGAATCTGTGCTAAATCATACTTTCATAAATCTGCTGTTCTGAAACATTTATTATTAAATCATTGTCTAATAAATAAATTAGACAGTAAGAATAAATTTGGCAGGCAACTTAAATCCTTCCTCTGCATACGCTTTCTCAATGTAATAAAAGTAACTTGTTTCATGATAGAAAAGTTCAGATTCAGAGGAAAATGATTAAAATGGCATGAGTCTTTCAGAATTCTTGACAGCATCACCCCTGCCGAGACAAGGTACCTCCTGCGCTTTTAGATGGCGGGTTTTTCATTAGTGCTGTAAAAATATTTCTTTGTGGAAGAGTAGTTATATTCCTTCAGCATCTCTCTGCTTCCAAATTCTGTTATCCTGTAGGCTTCTTAACATTAAGTTATGTGATTGTCCTGAAGACAGTACTAAAATACTGACTTAGAGATGCACTGCACCCTGGTTTTAGGACCTGATCATAGTCATGATCTGAATTAATTTATTATTTTTTTTTTTACACAGTTTAGTTTTGTTTACTCATGGGAACAAAGCATTACACACTTTAAGAGGATTCTTATTGATTAGTGTAGATATAGCACATCAGTGGATACAGCAGTAAAGAAAGTGTATGTGGCTAAAGTTTATTCTAAGTTCGGAAGTTAAGTTCTGTCAGTAGAAGCCTCAATTTACATTGCGGCACACAGTATAATATTTTGATTTCCATCAGTAGTACATGAAATGATACAATTAACATAACACAAATTCTTGAGTTTTGGACTGGTTCTAAAAAAGATACCAGAGCCATTGGTCAGGATTTGAAACCAGTAGTTCTGGAAGCTGATCTGGTTGTACATTTTGAAGGTAAAGTTTATACACTAGTGCTCTATGAGTGTAGTTATCGAACATCCTGACTGTTTTTCACCCATGTGTTAATGGGAAAAGGTCCAACGAAACAAGAACTATAAAAAACCCCAACACAGCAGATCTTGGTATAATGAACTAAACTCAACTTTAATACTTTGCAGCCTCCACCTGCTGTCTTCTTGACTAAAGAAACTTAAACCAAATGGTAATTAAAAAAAAAAGTTACTTTTGATTTACAGGATGGCATATTTCATAAAGTGCCAATTTTTCATTTTATCTCTGGTAGGTTGCACATGCTAGCCTGACTTAATTAAAACCTGATTTTCACAGAGAGCCTTGTTTAATAGCTTTCTCCTCTGAAGGAAGTTCTTCTAAAATGTGAGTTTCTTTTTCTCTGTCTCTTCAGTTTTTGAGGTTCCCATTTTATTTTGGGATTTTATTTATGCCATGTTGGCTAATACTTGGATTTTAAAAAAATTCCCATTAAACATCAACATCAATTGACCTTTGAATTGTAGTAAAACCACATTGATTGATGTTTTTCCTGTGGAGTTAGTTATTCCTGGTCTTTTAAGAAAATCTGGTCCATTTAAGGAAATTACAATGAAATGAGCAAAACCTGGATTTTGAAAGATGGGGAATACGAGAAAAGGTAATTCTAATCACGTCTTCCTGAAGAACCAGTGTGTAATAGTTCCTCTGGGCTAGTTTCCCATGCAAACAAATGCTTAATGTACCTCAGAATGGATTTAGTCATACTCCATAATAAGAAAATCTACACCTGAATTTATTCAAGAATAGTTTCAGTTCTGTTTAAAATTCACAGGTTGTTTTCTTTAATCAGAGTTAATTTTCAAGCTTAAAGAAGCCCCGATACCAGGGGTTCAAAGCTATTTCAGGTTTTTAGAATGCAAGTGGTTCAAAATCAGTAGGGCTGATTCCTTGTAATGAACACAGTCAAACTGTATCACAAAGAAGTATTTCAGTGTGCTTGGCAGGATGCAAAAAAAAAAAATAAAAAAAAAAAATCTGTGTCAATTGCACTGTAGCAGTTAAGTGCATTTTCTGTAATCACCTAGAAAAAATAGGGGCAGCTACCCCGCAGATTGTTCAGTCATTTTCAGCTGTACTGAGTAAGTACCAAGTAGGTGTGAATTGCTCCTAGTTTGATTTGATGGTGGCTTAGCTTCACCCTTGGAAAGGTTACTCGAAGAAACTAGGCAGTGTAGAAGCAATGAAGAGGAGCCATAGCAATAAAAAAAGGTATTTGTTGACACTGTGCTCGCAGAGCATCCTGCTGCATCATCAGTCTTCCTTTTAGACTTGGATAGGTTCTTGCCCCCATGGCTTTCCCGGAGCTCTTGTCCTCTGATGATTAGATATATTCTGCTCCCCTGTTTAAATTTATTCATGGCCATTTATCCTTGACAACTCTAACTTAAAAAGCTGTTCTTACTCTTTGATGTTGACCTCAATGATGTCAGGCCTTTTAGCTGCCCAGTATTAGGCTGAGAGCGCAGTTGCTGAATGATAAGGGACTTAAAAGTTAACTGCTTCCTTAACTCCTGCATTTGGTGGCAGGCTGCGACTGTTTTGTTGCCTCCTACCCAGTTAAAGCTGTTTCTTTGCTGCCTTTCCTCTGCACAACTAGAGATCAGCTTTGGTTCTGTTTTGCCCATGAAAAATGGTTTGTGTAAAGATGTACTGTCTATGGCTTCTAGTTCTGTTGGGCTGATGGCTGATCCTGGTTGTGACAGACAACCGACAGTTAATTTCCAGTTTCTCCTGTGCTCCTGATGACAGCAGCGCCTGACTAATAAACTCGATTTAAAGAATCATTTGAACAGCTGAATATTCTTCCCTCCTCAACAGCAATAAAATATTCATTTTGGTATGTGTGTTAAACATGGATTGAGGTTTTGGGTTTGTTTTTTGCCCCCCCTCCCCAAACATCTAGGGTTTTGGGTGCTCAAGTCCCACTAATTTATTTTGAAAAGAAATCCAAATTGCTTTTGCCATCTTTCAAAATATCAGACATAGTTCTGTAGATGCATCTGAGGATTACTTAGCACACATGATAAAAAGATGGTTTAGCATGTAGAAATGATACTAGGAAGGCAGGTGAGAGGCAGGTGTAGTGGGTCAGGGACATGTGCATATTCCTGTCATCTTTATTTTTAGGAAAGAAAAGCTAATATCAAAATGTGTGGAGTTTTTTTTTTTTCTCCACAGTTTAAGGTAAGAATGCAGAAAATCGTTAGGAATGTAAATTAACCTGACCTGAAATATCCTCTCTAAAACCTAGAAATGTGAAACACAACTGTTGACTTAGTCTTCAGTCAGGTTTGTCGGAGGGGTTGAGGTGCACAGGCTGTGGATCAGAGCATGGCCATCCGTCCACACTGGAAGGCCTCACACTGGGACAGCCGATAGTGTTACAGACCACAGCTTTCCGCTGCTTAGGAGGCTTTTGCTGAGAGCTGCTGGGGGTGAGGAGGTGGCTTCATGACCAGCTCACCCATCCTCACAACGGTGAAGAGTGGAGTCAGATGGCAGAGAATGGGGAAACTTCATCAGCTGTCCCAGCGTAAGGTGTCCCCACCTAATAGCTAGAGCCCTGAACAGCACTCAGGAGGGATTGTGCAAGTAGCTTGCCTGAGAGTATAGATCATTAAAATGTCAGTGTTAGTGAAATATGAAATTGCAATTACACAGTGCATCTTTCTGATCGTTTTTTCCCCTCTTGCTGCGGTGACACACATTAAAAAGCACCTTCATGAAGAATTACAGTCAAACTATTAAGCCATTTTGCCAGAGCAGCAAGGTTTTGATATTTACAGACCTTGCCGTACCTTTTACAGTGGATTAGTGTGAAAAGATTTTATGAAGAAAGAGGCCCCATAGTTTTTTTGACTTTTTGTTTGACTAAAATGCTTATTCACTCAGATTTCGAGTTAAACAGCTCCTACCACTTGTTTTCTAAGATTACCACCTCTGTGAACAAGCTTTGATTTCCTTGAAATTTCTAGCATCTATTCTGTCTTCTACTCTTAATAGTATGAGTGTGTCTGTGGGTTGTGTGTCTTGAAATGAATTGCTTGGAAATCTATTTCTACCTGTTTGCTTCTGTTCAAACACATAACAATGAATCAACACCACTCCCTTTCCCCTCCATATACTTTAATCCTTATCTTGCTCTAGTTAGCCTGGAGATTGCTTTCATCTCTAGCTGCGCTATTCCTAATGCTTATCCTTTAAGCCTGGCTTTTGTCTTTGGCAGTGCCACTTAGTGTGTACATCTGTGTGCAGGTGCATATGTATAGCTATATATTTAAAAAAAAATACATGCTGTGTATGTGTGGTGCTGCATTAATACAGTTGGAGTGTTTTGTTCTGCTTGATTAGTCCCAGTGTTGCACCTCTTCACTCTCATTAATTATTTGAAGCAGTGTCCCAGGAGTGACACCTGGTGGGGTGTCTGATCATTTTAGGTTGAAAAGTACTTTCACCTTCTGGATCCCAAACAGTTGTATCATTGTCACATCTACTAAAACCGGGTTTATACATTAATACCGGTATTTTCAGCTCCATTAACCCAGTTTCCTCTCCAAAGCTGTGGAGGAGGCTGGATTAATTGGCAGGATTAATTGGTAATTTTGGTGAGAAGAATAAATGAGACTGTTGAATTCAGGTTAGTTTAATTCCTTTACATCCCAGCTACTGCTGTTCTGAAGGTGAATATCCATATGCAGGTTTAATACGTTTTAAGTAATCCCTCTAAACTATACCCATTGTTTATGGGAATTAGCTTTCATGTTCTTTATGGAAGACTATTTATGTACTAAATACAGGTTAATTGACTAAATTTTTAAAGAATAAATGAAAAAATATAGGGGGAGAAATTATCTGCTTAGTTTAATGCTGGGAAAGATATTTTTATACTTATATTTCTACTTTTCAAGCTATATGGCCTAATGGCCTATCTTTTTGTAAATTTTTTTTCTTATTATTTGGATCTAGTTTAGTCTAGCTTCTTAAAATATGAGAATTCCGTATATTTGTGGAAGTTTTCTGTCATGGAGATGCATGAGAATTTGGTACAAATTTTTAGAAGGAGGCCTTTCCTAGGGGTGCTGTTTTATTTGTGGATTCAAAAATAACCATTTTATGCAAAAGAAATGGATTGGGGAAAATGACGGGACCAGAGCTGATTAAATTTCCTGCAGGGTCTTATTGTCATCTTATTATGAATTCCTTGGTTATTTGTAATGCTAATGATGACATTTTAAATCTAATTTAATTCTTAAAAGATTTGCAATATTAAAAACCATCCAAACAAAACCAACCCACCTACCCCCAACACAAAACTAAAAACTTCTAGATCATGTGTTTGCTGAGCAAAATATTTATTGCATAATTACAGTGGATTTTTTAAAGACACAGTATTTTTCTTGTTTGGTCTTTGGTGTAGCTTTTTCATTTTGCCATAGTCAAAGCCACTGTGGATACCCGTAGTTACTGTGGAAGAGAAAGGTGTGTTTTGGGTTTTTTTTTTGTTTTACTCACAAAACGTCAAGAATAGCAAATTTATTTTTAGTGGAGGACATTTGTGGGGTTTTGATGAACAAAAGCACCTTTCTTAATTTAAGGCTTCATTTTACAATCAGAAATCCCTAAATGGCAGATTATATCAAATCCAGTAAACTGGCTATTTGAGTTGCCACATTGAAACTGATTTTCTGCCTTATTCCTCTGTAGTGCTGTAAATGTCTTCCATCTGAGGGGATGTTCTCTTACTGGTGTTGGGTTGTTGCAGGAGAGTAGGAGAGCAAATCACAGAATGAGGACTACTAACTACATTCCTTAAGTATGGCTGTAGTACTAGATTCAGGTTTTTAACATACTGAGCATTGTAGTTCCAATCTTACAGTTTTTTTAATTTTATCTTTTTATTAGGTGAGCTGTTGCATTAAAAATCACTGGGCCTGTTCATGCTGTGTAGATTGATTGTGTGCTTATGCTTGTTACTGGCTTAGTGGCAGAGTACCTTGCAGGCAGTTTGGCATGCCCTTAAAGGTAATACGCTGCTGCGTTTTGGGCTCTGTGCACTGCTGCGTGTGTTGAGTAGTTACCTCGTTGAACGGCTTCATTGAAATCATTATGGCTGCTGACTGTTCGGTGCCCTGACTATACATAGAAATGAAGCTAATCTTTAAAAGCTGGGGTTTAACATGGAAAATTCCTGTGCAGCTAGTCAGGCTAGAGCATATTCTTTATCTTGAGTTTAAACCCATTTTTGAGTTTAGTTGAGTTCGTGCAAAGATGCATTGAATCTCAAATTTACAAGTGTAGATGTACAGGTGTAAAATGCAGTGCAGTGGCCTGCAAACCCTAAACAATTTGAGCAGCACGCTTGGATAAACTATGGGAACTTTGCAATTCACTTGTCATTGTTGCCCATAGGTAACCAAAAGGAGATGCATCTTCAGGTTCAAAGAAATCCAGGCGTTACCTATGGGAAAACTACTGCCCAATAGAAAATCTCTTCTAGTGCATTTTTAAAGTATATTTGCTTCCTTGTAAGAGAACGAACAAAGAATCCACTAACTTTCTGGCAATCTGCATGATATGGAGTTACCAAAACCTGGCACTTTCATATGACATTCAATTAGGAGCATTTCCATAAGCTGCTAAGAAAAAGCTCACTTTTCTTCTGTTAGATCTAAAATTCTGAATTTATAAGGGAAGTTTAATTCGGACTATCTGACTTCCTTGAGCATTGCATGTAGTGTTCTCCTGGCGATTAGTTCTTCTCTTACAAAGTTGCTTTCTTCCAGGTGACTGCTCTTGATGTCCATGCTAAATTGTTTTGGACACTATCTGTTGCACGGCCTCTCTTGCTCTTCTGCTACTTCTTAGTCCATAATTGGCTTAGTTTTCCTGCCTTTCTGAAAGCTTCCTGCTGCTTTATTCCCTCGGTCATTGCCCTGCTGCATCACTGGTAAATGTTATCATGACTCCTGTCTCTTGCAGCTTTGGAGATATGTTGTCCTTTACACTGACTGCATTTGTTGAGCTGATGGATCATGGGATTGTATCGTGGGATACATTCTCTGTGGCATTCATTAAAAAGGTAAATTTGTAATCAATGCTACCTGTTCTATATCAGTTTCCATTTTTGAGGTGAGTCATGGTTGGTGGGTTGGGGTGGGATTTTTTTGTTGTTTTTTCCCCAGGTACATTATTTTGGTCATTGGTCAAAAAGGTACATGAAAATGGGATTAAAGTGCTGTTTCAAACTATAAATACTTGTAGTTGCAGGATCTGGCTCAGCTTCTACAGAAATCAATGGGAGTGAAATGGGATCAACACTGTATTAAGCATATTACACCAGAAATTGCTTGCTCAATTACAGGGTGACCTCCCTGTGCAGATACCATGCAGTTAAAGCAAAAATTAGTATTTTGAGTTAATGTAAATTAAAATGAGTATACCATGTATCTTGAAACAAAAGCAGCACTGAAATGTTTCCTCTGGGGATATGGGAGGAAGAGAAATGAGTTAGTTTACAAATTGAAATTGAGCTGATATCTACTGAGATTATCAAGTTGAACTCTGGTCCTCCTGAATCTTGCAGCTGAGGTCTGTGGTTTTGAAACAGATCTTTCCACAGTTTGCAACATTTTTTTCTTTTCTTACATGTAGGAGATACACAAAAGCGGCGGAAACACAGGAGTACTCTTTAAGTACAGAGATTTAACAGACTTAGAAAAAAAGTTTTTGTTACTGATTTAACCCTTTTCATTTACTGGGGGAAAAAAAACCCAACCCACAGTTCTTTACAAAGAATTTTCAAACTGGATTGAACTCAGAACTCAAATTAAAGTGCACTTGTACAGGTTCAAAAGATAGCAGTTACTTCACTAAAATGACATCAGAAGCAGTAGTGGAACAAATATAACTTGTGGCAAAGATCTCTTCATTTTAACAGAGTGTGTCAGAGCAAAGTCTTGTAATTTAAATTTGGTTAGAAAATTGCTACCACCAAAGGAAGGTACAAATTTACGTTTGTTGTGAAAAGTGAAAGAAGAATCAATTATGAAAAGAGCATTAGATATTAAAGCTCAGTTTTGGGCATTAAAAATGATGGATGCTATTTGTAAGCAAAGTTAGTATAATTGATCTGGTTTTTGGACTCTTTTTTTTTTGTTGTTTTGTTTTGGTTTTTTTGCCAGTCTGCATAAGTTATGATGATGATCATTGTCATCAAGAAAATAGTACAACTGTATTTTAACTGACTTTGTGAGATACAAGGTCAAGCCCAGAATGCCTTATTTGCTAGGGGAGCCTACTAAAAAGTGTATGAAGAAACTTGCTAAAATGAGTTTAAATCAATCTACTTTGTTAGTGACTCAAAATGATTGCCTTTGTCTAACCTTATCAACGTCTTTTTTTCCCTGTGGGCTGTATAGTAACTACAGAAGAAAGTGTTGTGTGCACCTCTGTTAATGGCTCATCTCTTCTGTCTGGCACTTCCATAGGTTTCCCTGGACAGTGACCCAATTTAAAAAAAAACAAAACAAAAGACATAAACAAAAGCATTCTTATGAAGTACCTATGAAAACCAAAACTAGCGAGTAGAAACCAAAAGTGAAACTGGTGGACAAGAAAGGGACCAAGGAGAAGAACAGGACAGTTAGAAGAGAAACAGAAGGACAAAGAATGACAAAAATAGAGGAAAGATGCACAGGTGTCTCCTGTCCTGCCACACAGTTGGGATACAGAGCAGCAGAGCCCTCAGTGGGGCTGTGTGGGCAAGGGGACCGTGTCTCTCTGGTGGCAGTCTGCAGCTTTATTCTCACTTGCTTCTGACCTTGACTTTTGACAGGCCACTTGCTTTGAGGTTGCTGATGGGCTTGCTCAAGTGGTTGACAGGATGGATAAAGGGAGCTGATAAGTTTCTACTAGCTGAAGGGGGGGGCTTTGCAATCAAGTTCTTCTGCCCTTTGAAGCTGTCTTTCATGTTAAATGGAACCCAAACTGTAATGGGGAGGAATTAACCTGAAGGTTTTTCTTGAACGGTTTTCAAACTTCAAATGTAGAAACTGGAGGAGACCTCACGGGGAACCTCTAACTGCTTCTGATGACTAACTGCTTGGTCTTGGATGCAGTCTCCCTCCCATCCTTTGGGTACATAAAGACTGCTATTCCAAATGCTGCAAATGAGAATTGACACTTTCAAGGAGAGCTTTGTTCCTTATCTTAAGGGAAAAATAGCATTATTTGAAAAAACTTCCTGATGATATGCAAGATTCTTTCAAGACCTTTTTCTTGCTTTTGACAAAGTTTATTTCCAGCTTCCATAATTCCTTGAATGATTTGAAGGCTCAGTTTGTAGAAAATGTCATGGTAATTGGATATCAAAATACACTATACAAATTTGGTACTCCCATCTTTAGTTCCTACAAGAGGATAAATAAAGTTTGTAGTATTGGTTGAGAGATAGTTAAAAATATCTCTTAGAATTATTTATATAATTGCTGTTTCGTAACTGTGTGATGCAGAGTCTTAACCTTGATGAATTGTTTACTCTGCCTTCTAAAATGTAGTCTGCAGGAAAAGGGGGTGGCAGCAGGGAGTATCTGTCTCATAACTGTCGTTTTTTCTGTAGTCAAGTGCAACTCTAGTTTCTTGAAAATGAGATGCACACTTTAAAATTTTACTATGCTTTAGGACTTAGAGAACAAAACCTTATCAGATTTTTCTGTACATTTCTGACATCAAAATGATCTAGGCAAATAACTAATGAACATATTGCTGCTCGGAAAAGCAGATCGGTTTCCTTCACTGGTCTTTCCCTGTATGTTTTTTGTTAGTGATGGGGTTTATTTTGTTTGTTTGTTTGGTTTTTTTCGTTTGTGTTTCTTTTTCTTTTTTCTTTTTGTTCTTTAACTTTTGAATTCTCTCCTGTGCTTTAAGTGATGCTAAAACAGGAGGAGAACTCAGATGGTGTTGTTTAGTTTGCTATAGGTTTCTTATCTACCCTCACTTTACATTTTTAGCTCCTTTCTCATCAGAGCCCTGGGGCTGGATGTGTAAAGGTATTCTGATTCCTAATTTCCCCTGAAATCTACTGGAAGTTAAGCACCTGGCCACTTTTTTGTATGTGGCTATATATGTCCCCATAGGACTATGCAGATATGAAGGTCACAGGTATTTTGCTGAACAAATAGTTTTATCCTTAATGAGACCCATCCATGTGACAGGTTTTCATGTGAAAGTGCAAAGCAATGAAGTTCCTTATTTCTGGAGGACAGGCTGTATTTCTGTGAGCTTGCTTTATTTTTATCACCAGAGTTCTTGATAAACGAGTGCAGGATTATTTTTGGACGTTGAAAGCCCTTCCTGCATGTGGTGCTCAATAAGCAGTGAACAGCAAGTAACACAAATTTGAACTCCTATTGATTCTTGTCTCTTTTCAAGAGGGGTCTTTTTTTTCCCCCACATCCAGAACTTCCAAGTATGGTAATAGAATTCTTTTGAATCTAATTTTGCTCCCTCTGGAACTGGCATGCCTTATTTATCAGGGTAGACAAACCTATTACTTCTGGCCGGACCTCATGCTTCAGCAAGGTGGTTGTGAATATACACAGCTTGACATGCAAGTTACCTAGCAGATGTTTTGCAGGTATGTTCAGTGTGGTATGACAGCTTTTTAAACACACAAGCCAGCTTCGTACCTTGGGTTTGTGTTTATGGTTAAAAGGCGTTACGGTCCAGAATCAGAAGAATAAATATGTCTAAGGCTACCTGTCCTAGACTGAGGTTTCAGTTGTCTATACTGTTACATTTCTGCAGGCCCCTGATAGGAGTATGTCCCAGTGAAGCATTTACGCTGCCACGTGAAATGTCATGGGAAGGAGATGCTGCACCAAGAATAATTCATACACGTCAGGGCTTCTAAAGAGCGTGGTGACAGTAGTCTGACAAGTTGGGGCACAGTCTGGACATAATGTGTTCCTGCTGCACAGTTGATCCATGGATGCCTGACGACTGTGAGGCATGCGGAGTGCATGTGGCTTCTTGTGTGAGCAGGGCAGAGTTGCTGTGAGCACGCACTCTCTGTATTGTGGGCCTTCTGGACATCTGGTAGCTCTGGCTGCAGTGCACCAGAAAACAACTGGATTACCATTAAGAGAGGTAGGGTAGTACAGTGCTTCTGAGATACACCTTGTTACTCTGAACAGCTCAGTGTGCATCATATACTAATGTAAATATTACTTGGGCTCAGGACTTTCAGGCAGCAGATATTGAAGGTCCAGAGTAGAAAAAGGCTAATTGAGTTGCTTCTCTCCTCCTATTCTCTATGCATGCATGGGTTGGTTCTTTATTTTCTGTGAAGTCAATGTGTATTTCCTGAATTGAGTTATATTCAGCGTAGCATGTTCCTGTTGTGGTAATGCAAACCAAGCAGCAGAGCAAACAGCAGTGCTGCACTAGATTAGAAGAAAAATCTGCCTCTTCCCTTGTCATCTCCAACCAAAGTTACAGAAAGGGTGTTCTGCTCCTTTAGTACTAGTCAAAATGTCACAAGTGCAAAACAGTGTCGTTGTCCACATGTCAATATTTAACTGCGAATTCTACAAGCAGCTAGGTAGCGTTTCCTAGCATAGGGTATGCCTTTCTTCCTCCAAAAGGAAAATGGTGCCAAGGTCTAAGCGAGCATCCAGAATTAGAAACAGTATCATCACATTAGTGGCTTGTAGCATGAATACTGAAGAAATGCGTGGACTTGAAGTTTTCTGGAAAGAATGCATGAGACTTGAGACAAGGCCACTGCAGTCTGTTACTTGGCTGTAAAGAGCAAATAACTGTGGTCACACGACATTTCTTCTGTCTGACTGTGCTTCCTCGGGTACCTTTCAGCTTGACTGTGCTGGTATCGGGGCATTCAAGGAAAACCCAGGCAGTTCTTGCTTCCTGCATCAGCAGAAGGCAAGCTTCTTCCAGGAAAGTGGGGTCCAAGGACTGGGTAGCATGTGGAAGAATGCACATTGCCACATCTTACTGCACAGCTGTGTTGGCTCTGCAGATGTGAATGTGCAGCATGTCATTGCCACACTGCAAAAAAGCAGAGGTCAGACCTGGTTTTGATTAACATGCCATTTGTTTGTGGCAGCTTGCAGTAAAAGTGAAGGTTATTAATTCACGAGTCCATAGCAAGACCGGACTCTAGACAGTTATGGAACCAGCTGTGCTGATAAATGATCATCAACAGAGTTTTAATTTGTAACCTGGAGAGAGATTTCAGTGTTGTTGGTAACAGCAAGGGGAGAAAAAAATGCCTATTTTGCTAGAGTGTGTTTTGCCAGAAAGCTAAATGTAAATTTCTCTTTTGCAACAGTTGCCTTGAGCCTAAATATTTGTTTAGATAATACTGGCTGGACAGATTTCTACTGGAGAGAATGAGAAGTATTCTCTTTGTCCTATCCAAAGTTTTCCTCACAAAAAATATAACAGTTCTAGTTCTTTCATGTTGATTTATGGTGTTCATAACGTAATGTTGAAGCATATATTTTGGTGGTATGAACATTGACATAAATCTATGGTGATTTGTGCCAGCTGAAGAATCTGTGCCACTGTGTCCTTTGAAGGTATCTGCAGTGCCTGGTTGATTGCTTTCAGGCATTCACTGGTACCTGGCATGTGGACAAGACTACTTTTATTCTAATGCCTTTCTAAGCCATGTCCACATTTTTCTTTCTTCCCTTTGCCGGTTTTCATGAGAAGATGTAAATTCTCTAAATTTTTTAATTTGTAGATAGCAAGCTACGTGAACAAATTTGCCTCGGACATCTCTATCTTGCAACGGTCGCTAGCAATCCTGGAATCGATGGTGCTCAATAGCCACGACCTGTACCAGAAGGTGGCACAGGAGATCACAATTGGGCAGCTAATCCCACATCTGCAGGGGTGAGTGTCTTCAACTGCCACCTGATATGGTGGTTTCCCCCCCCCCCCCCCCCCCCCCAAATGAGCAAAGCATTTGAAAAAAAGTGGTACAAAGACTGGCAACCTCCTATGTGACTCCTGCATCCATTATAAGTGGCTGGATGACTTGTAACCAGCTTTCTGGAGCTGCTTGATCATTGATTTTTTTTGTTTTGTTTTTAAATTTTTCTCTTTTTTTTTCCACGCTAAGCTGCCTGTGTAGTTGGAAGTGGGGAATGATGAGAAGACCACCCTGTAGCAGTAGAATGCTTAATGCCATTAGCATATGGATGGGGTTGTTTTGCTTGCCAGCCTCTGGGAAGTGTGTAAGACAAAAATTGGTCAACTTTTGCTAAAAGTATATTTGAAAAGGGAGAGGCTTTTTCTTAGACGGTAAAGTGTGGTGGTTAAATGGATGGAAACTGCCTCTTGTAGCATAGGGTAATGTATCGTGTATATTGTATAGTTATGCTTGCCTCCTAGCTGGGACATTTTCCACTCACCTGAAAAGCTGTTAATACCAGCAGGTTCACCTCCAGAACCCTTTAGGGAAGATTCCTCTTCCTACCTCCAGCCGTTGGGCGTCTGGCAGAAGCTGATTGTCTGGGCTCCTGCTATGATCAGCGAAGGGTCAATAGCACTTCAAGGGTGTGATTCATTCCACCTTTCTTGAATGCTGAGTCTCCCACTGGAACATCTCATCTCTTAATAATAGAAATAACCTGGTCATGACCAACTGTGACTGATTACCTAACTTTTACATAGTTAACATTAAGTGCAAACGGTCCCTCCAATTCTGCCTGCAGTAATGCAACTGGAAGATCGGTTTCTACAGCTCGTGTGTATTCATGTTCTTCTCTCATGTTTATAATTTTGTTCCAAACAGGACAGACCAAGAAATCCAGACATATACCATTGCGGTAATAAATGCACTTTTCCTTAAAGCACCGGATGACAAGAGGCAGGTAAGTTGTTGGGTCTTGTGTATCTACGTATCTGTAGGAAAAGTGTGTCATATTACTACCTGAAGTTGCCCCAGTCACACTTTTCCTGCAGTTAATTCAAACTGAAACTCGTTCTATTGTTTCATGCTGTTATAATATCATTCATTTTAATGGAGCTACCTCCATCTTGCACCAATGTTAGTAGGGATTAAGCATTCTTCTGTGCTTTTGTAGTTCCCTGTAACCTCACATGAACCATATTGACTGTGGCTGGCTGTAATATTTATTGTACTGTACTCTTTGCCAGCACAGCTTGTAAAACCAGGCTATTTTTTTGGTAAACTGTTTCCCCCCCCGATTTTTAATAAAAAGTACATTCCTTTCGAAAATGGAAATATCTTGCCATGTAAGCATTGCATGACTTTTATAGTGTACTATTTTAAGTTAACTTTAGTGCCAGAGATCAGAAGTCTCAAAAGAAAATATTTCAAGATTGCGAGTTGCTGTTAAATGAGGATGGAATGTGATGTGTTATGAAATAGAGAAGTTTTATCCATGTTTATGAAGTCATTAGCCTGTGTTAAAACCGATTTAGTCATTTATTTATTTAACATTTCTGTCACCGTGAACAGTGATGATAATTCTTGTGGTGACATACTGTTAGTGTCCAGAACAAGTTCATTGAGAGCTGCTGATCAGTTCTGACAAGGACTTTTCCTTAGATTTATTTACATTTTTAAATGCTGGAGATTGCTTAAACAAACATCAAAGCCCTCATGGGTAATTTTTCTTTTTTGCTTCAAAAAATATTTTTAATATTGCAAACAGGGGAAAGTAAAACCATGGTTTAATTTTTTTTTAAAAAGCCTTTTTTCCCCATTCCTTTTTTCTTTCTTCCTCCAATGCAGTCTTCAGTTATTAAGGGAAGAGGTCATCAAATAAACAAAAATTGAAATAAAAACTTTCTTTCAATTTTGCCATAAATCTATGATAGGTCCTTTTAAGAAAAACAAAGATTTCACCTTTTACATTTGTAAATAGTTGCTACTTGCTTATGTTTCTATGAAAAGTATGCTTTGGTCATATTTGAAGTTGAGAGACAATGTCCAGTGTGGGCAAGACTTTAATATTAATCAGTGGGCATGTGTTCCTGAATATGACAGTACCACAGGGTATTCCTGGCAAGCAAAACTGTGTCACCAACAGCGTAACCATCTAGTGAGACAGGCAGTAGACCATGCAGACTTCACTTCAACTGTAGTACCTGCTGCTGTGACACAAAACTGTTAGTCGTGGAGTTTATGATCATCAAATATAATGATCTGATTTGGCATGAAGGCTAATAGCTCTGACACTCGCAAAAAATTTCTTTCAGCCTTTAATAAGCTATATTAAGTAGTCAGAATCTGTTAGGTTTCTCTTTATATCTATGTGGTGGTTAATTAGTAAACCATACGTTGAAGAATGTACATGTCCATTAGCTTCAAGATAAGGATAACTGATATTGTTAACTGAGTTCTGTCTTTCTAAAACAACAAACTGAGGTGATGCAGTCTCATGTAATTAGCTGGCGGTGGGTACTCAAAAGTTAAGGTTCAGCACTCACCACTACTATAGTTAGGAGTGAGAAACTGCACCAAACCACATATGACTCCAGGAGCTTCGTCACCCTCTCTCCTGCTGTCTTACGGGGACTGGCGTGATATGGATGCCTGCACTGCAATTAAGGAAAGGATTTAAATTGGTGCTGGTATCTGAATTCCTTTCCCTCTTTTTTTGTTTGTTTTTCTTTTTCCTACTTCTGTAATGCAAAAAGCCAAGAGGTTCAAGGTTTTCCTTTTTAATGAGTACTCCCTAGTTGCTTTGCTTCCTCTGCCACTGTCAAGGACCAAACGATCTAGAGAAACCTAGGTCATTTATTTATTTATTTATTTTAAAAGTAAGTCTTTATCAGAAAAGAGCTGAGAGTTTGGTCATTGAAATGATACTATGAATGTTTGAAATGCTTTTTTTGGCAATGGTTTGCATTTTTGCAGACATGTTGCTATGGGAAGTGAGATGGCAAATTTTGTCAAATAATTGTTGTTCTCATCTGTTACTACAATACTTATTTTAGAAAAGGCAGTTCATCAGCTGCTAATAGCCATATAGCCTTCTTGGTGACAAAGTTGATTTTGATGCAGTAATTGGTTTTGTGAATACTCGTTGCTCCTATCAGTTTTTGGTCCAGTGACAAAACCCAGTATCCCAATAAAAGCTTTTTAAATTGCAGGTATAAGAAAGAAGTGACAATTTGATAATTCTCTCCTAAAAGTAAAATAAAAAAATTCCCCTTTTTTGCCTTGAATGCAGAAAAGAGTACCTCATATTCTTTACCTGTCCATATTTTGGCAGTGAATATACTTTGACAAAACCAGCCAGTCTGTTGGCCGTAACATGAAGTATATCATGTGCTTGGCACTCCCTCTGCAGCTCAGTTGTGCATTTCCAAAAGAGATGGAAGCATCTATATCATTCATTCCTTTGCTGTTATGTGCAATTGAAACCTGCTCAGCCAGAAAAGGCTTAAAAACTAAGGCTGAGTTTCTCTTGTCTTTGGTCCCTTCTTCCTTCCTTATCGTTCCCATGTTCTGTTGCAGCACCCTTTATCTGGTATAAAGAAAACACTCAATATCTGTGACTGCCTCCTGTCTCGCAATTAGAACTATTTTCCTTCTGCAAGCAAGTTCTTAGCCTAACACTTGCTTTATGTACATTGTTTCTGCAGCCATGTTTCAGCAATCTGATTCTTCGTATGTTTTATGTAATAGTCTCAGTTTTCTTGTTTTCAAGTTTCTTGTTTGTTATATAAAAGTAACCAGTATGTACTCTATATTACTCTTCAAATGTCACAAAGATCATCAGGAATTTTTAAAAATTTATTTCTCCTGAAGGTGAACAATATTTTTTGATATGGCGCCAGCTGCACAGAATCACAGGGCGTCCTAAGAACGTCCTTAAGCATGTGTCAGCGTTGATGTGATTTGTTGTGCTGTATTATGTAAGGCTGTGTACGTGAGCTCTATTTCCAATCAATGATCTACTAATTCCAGACATTACGCCTTTGTGTACATATAAACAGCGTCTAAACAGCAGTGTGCAATATGTTATCCCATTCTTAAACATTACATTTTGAAAACAAGAATTTAAAAATAATTACGTGATGATAATTGCTATAAGTTGTATGAATCACATATGCTAGCATATGCCCACATCACACACACACACACACACACACGTTTCTATATTGATGGAAAAGATCATGGAGCTTAAAAAGGAGGTATGGACTTGTAGGTATGGCTAAGATTAGACTCTCATGATTTACAAGTATAAAGTATTCCCCCTATGCATTATAGGACAGTTTGCAGCATGGACAGCCGGGATCAGCTGCTTAAGAATGACAGTAAAAGCGTATTCTCCTTGACAGTGACTTCAGATAGGTCTAGAAAGAGAAGTTAATTTAAGACAAAACGGTAGTCTAATGTCAACATTGCTACCAAAATACAGGGGAGACATATTGTTTGCTACGATGAAACTGTACTGAGTTGTAGGCTGATTCACTGAGTGAAAGTTGGAGCACTCCACTTTGAAACAGCCAAAATACTAATGTAAATAAGCATGTTCTTTAACATCTTGTTTTAAAGTCCTGGCTGGCTTCCATTCTATGTTGCCTTCTGTCTTGTTTGCCGGGGGATGCTTATGCTTGAACAAGTGTGTGTAAATGCTTCATTTAACCCACAGGGGTCTGTTGTGAAGTCTTTCATTGCTGGTTTCGGATCATCAAAGTCCTCAGCTTGTGACATACTTCTCACTTTCTTTGCCCCTTGTCTCATAGCAGAGTAATCTGAGTTTGTGACCCCCAAAATAGTGCATACAATCGTATAGCTGATATGCTGCTTCATTTCCTTTATAAGTAACATTGCAGAAACTTAAGACTAAAACCTTTTAAGTCAGTGTTCTTCTAGGTATGGCACTAAAATACCTGCTTTTGGCTAATTTTTAACTTTTAATTTATTTTTTTTTCCACTAAATCAGGAAATGGCAAACATTTTGGCACAAAAGCAGCTTCGCTCCATCATCTTAACTGTAAGTATGTAATTTATATTTATATACAATAGCAGAGAGGAAAAAGTGACGCCAGTTTTGGTGTTCATAGGTTTTATCTTAATATATTTTAATTGCATTTATATTTTGGTATGTTTTGAAGGTGTAGTATATAAGATAAAGGTTTGGTTGTTGAATGGATTCAAAACTAATGATCAGAAAGGGTATTTTCCCAGTCAAATAAATTGTGGTTTCTCCATGAAAATACAATACTAAATAAAAGAATAATACCTCAAGCGTTTTCTTCCTGTGGAGAATGTAAACTTTTATTGTGCAGATGAGGGGTTGTCTGAGGAATTTGTAGCAAGCTCTCTGTGTTAAGGTTTGGAGCTGATGACAGCTGAGCAAGCTGCACAGGGCTTTCCATCTTGCAAAACGAACCTCTGTGTTTTTCGGTTCTACAGATTGTTCTCTCTTGATATAAAGTTGCACACAATTTGTCACCGCTTGCATTGAAAAAAAGCATGAAATACAGCTCAGAGTGAAGTTAATGAATGTAATATAAAAGACTTGCATCTGCTATCATGGAAAATCAGAGGGATTTTGCCTTTGACCTTAGAGTAGATTACATCTTCAAGGGAACACGGGAAAGTGCTCTTTCTCTGTTATGAAATACTAGGCAGTGTAAAACAAACCAAACAGTCCCTTGCTCTTTCTCATTCACTGTCATAATTTCAACGATGCATACAAGAAAACAGAATTTGTTTCAGAAGGCATGTTTTTACACTGCTTGTGTTCTTAAGAAATTTGATATAAGCGTATGGATAATATTCTTAGGTGTTTATTTACTATCGTAAAATGCTCCAGTGCCCTTTGGCAGATAGATTCTTTTATTCTCCAGAACTGTATAATATCAGTTGCTGTATCCACCTTATACTTGATGACTCTTTCCTTATGTAAACTCTGCTGTGTTCAGTGACCTGGGTCCGTTTCCCATATAGAAACTCTTGGTGTTTTCTGGCACACCTAGGGATTTTTAAATCGTCACAGTATCATCAGGGTTGGGAGGGACCTCTGGAGATCATCTAAGTCCAACCCCCCTGCTACAGCAGGAACACCTACAGCACATTGCACAGGACGGCGTCCAGGCGGGTTTTGAACGTCTCCAGTGTGGGAGACTCCACAGCCTCCCTGGGCAGCCTGTTCATCGTCCATCAGTTTGATACCTGCTTTCTGAATGGGGTAATTCTGCACTCATGGGGCATTGTATGCTAATGTATTTTTAAGCGGCCTTCCTTATAAAGAGCAGACTTGTCTGGTGGAAGTGGGATTGTGGTGTGATGTTGACCCGTGCAGCAGTAGCCCTGTTATATCACTGTATTTGCTGGTTATGTTTGCAGCCTGAATGCTTTCCTGCTCGGGAAGCTACTCTCTTAAATATTTTCTTAATATACTCTCTCTTTTCTTTTAAATATAGAGATCTAATGCTTTTGTTAAGGAGTTTTTCTTTGTAGTGACTTCTCAGTATTGATTATTTTTTTTTTACGCCACTTCTTAACATATGCATAGGCTCTATCTAGTGGCTAGAAGGAGAAAGCCTTGGTGCATTGTTGTTGTAAAGTCCTGTCCCTTAAAGTTACTTCTGTAGTACCTAAATCAGTAGCATTAGGCCGGGTTTGATTTTCTTTTTTTCTGGAATATACACACACTATTGCATGGCAAACGCATACTTAGAGAAATGGAAACACCTGGGTGCACCTAATGTAATTTTCTGATAAGATGGCATTCACTGGAGTTTCTCTTTCTTTGCAGCATGTTATCAGGGCACAGAGGGCCATCAATAATGAAATGGCACACCAGCTTTATGTTCTGCAAGTACTTACCTTTAACCTTCTGGAAGACAGAATGATGACAAAAATGGATCCACAGGATCAGGTAAGCATCCAGCGTGATCTGGTCAGAACAGGAAGAGGACAACTGCTCATTGCTTGCCTAAAGCTCTTTACGGAGGAAAAGATGCTGCCAGGAATGCTTACACAATTCATTCATTCATATTCTCTCTCCCTCTCTCTCTCTCTCTCAAGTTTGTTTATATTTTCTGGTTGTTAGAACAGGTCCTGGCTATTGCACTCCTTGTGCAAAAGTACAACAAAATGGCCAGGCATGTAGTTCCATGAACTGAATTTGGTGTCATCCTGAGCAGCAGTGCAGCTTTTGTTTCTTTTGTGCACTTGTCAGAAGCAACAGAGATGTATGGTCCTCCCTAAAAGTACTTCTGTAGAGCTAAAATGAATGTTTAAATGAATACTATCTGGCATGGTAGAGTTGAAGTTAATTTGTTAACAATAAAACCTGGTTTTGTTACTGGAAACCTGGATAGTAGTTGTTCATTTGTTTATTGCTCACTGTATCCAAACACCAGCTTTAATATTGTTCATTGTGGTCTTACTCCCCTAAGAGATTCAAGTTTAAATATAAAGTCAGTAAGCCATGGAGAAGATGTGTTTTGTGTCTTTATTTTTTGTGGCCTTTTTTTTTTTGGCCCTGTACAGGGAGGAACCTGATTTCATTTTTAAGACGGAGTTGTGTTAAGACACATAATTTCGAGAAGAGGAGATGGGAGAGCGAGATGGTTGTAAACAAAAGTAACATAATGCTGTGGGATTTTACCCTTCCTGTTTCTGAAGTTTGAGGCAGGAAGGTTTGACTCTCAGGAATGTACACGCAGTTAACTAGTGCATATCTCCATTGAGAGTGACTAACACTGTTAGTGTGTTGTTAGTATTGATGATAGGGTGGTTATTGCTGTCTTGAGACATTTCTAGTGATGTGTAACTGTAGTAATTCCTCTCTTGCCCATTCCTGTGCTAGCAAAAATGGACAGTTACCAAAAGGAATGCAGAGTGCTGAGTGATTTTGATTTCAGCCTTCAGTGGCCTTGCTAACATGGGTCCAGCTTCTGGAAGTCAACACTTAAGCATCTGCGCATGAATCCCACAGATGGGAAGACTTTGGAAAACGGGAACCACAGAGTCATTCTTCCTGACTGTCTCTCAGTATGAAGTAGGGAATTTAGACAAAGAAAGATTGGGCAGTGGAGGGGATAGAGTGTTTTGAAACAGCTTTTGTGGTATTGGTTATTAAAGTGAGAGGTAAGTTATTTTAACCAATTTTTTTAACCTTGTTTTAACACAGGCTCAACGGGATATCATATTTGAACTCCGAAGAATTGCATTTGATGCAGAATCTGAACCTAACAACAGTAGTGGCAGTATTGAGAAACGCAAATCTATGTATACTCGAGACTATAAAAAACTTGGATTTATTGTGAGTATTTTTGTGTGGTGGTACACTGAAAGTGAGTGAGTGCATCTTGTAGTACATCCTGTCATCAGTCATTTCTCTTACTTGGTCTTCTGGCCATTTCCTTCAAGGGAATAGCGTCGGTTTTTTTTTAAATCTTGTTAACCCCAAGCGAGTGCTTAGGCAGAAGTTAGGGTTGATTGGAAGAATTAACCACCTGAGGTTGAGGTGCCATAATTAAAATCTAACTTTTAATGGTATCTTGGATGAACAGGTATTGTCTGATGGATCTGTGGCAGACCTGTATAGTCATTGTACTCTGTTAGTAATAATGTGGAGTGATAAGCACAATAAATCTGAGGTAGGACCCTGTGTTATTTACTTGTAGGGCCTTCTCTTTTGGTTGCGTGCAGTCCTTTCATCTGTGAGTAGGGGATCCAGAATCTTTTAACCTGGCTTAATCAGATCCAATTGGAGTCCTGGTTTTGCTTGAAACTGTTGGGGAACAGAGCACAATCTGGCTAAACTGTTGCATACATTTATGTTAATGAATAATGTGTATTTTTTTTACTCCTCTGGAAACAGAGCATGAACACATTCACTGCAATCAGCATCTTGATTTATTGTTTACTCTAGGTTAGTATGCCATTTTCTTTCTCCTTAGGTAAAATGGTATGCTTCATATCTTGTGGGATTCATTACTTTGCTGTTGGCCTGGCAAATATGCACTGAATATAGTACAGTAGCCGCAGTTATAGACAGGATGGTTTTAAACACTGTTGGTGGAAGCTGCAGCTCGCTGTGCAGTTTGAGTGCTCTGCTCAGCTCTGTGGCGTAGGGCTCAACATTACGCGGTTCCCTTGTGGTTTTGGGAGGAGGCTTTCTGGGTTCTGATAGTTGTTTTCATTACTGATGAGTGAGGAAAAATTACTGCTCTATCAGTGCTGTTGTATCTGTAAGGCGTCGTTAGTAAAAAGACGGGAAGGGAGGAACTCAGTGTTTTGGGAGTGTAAGCATGATAGTAAAACTAGTGCTTTGAAGAAGCTTTTGAAGTTCAATGTGGTTTTTTGTTGTCTATGGATCTGTTCTCAGTTCCTGTGCGATAGCAGACCATTGCTATCCCAGCTTCTGAGACTGGCAGCTCTTATGATGAGATGAGCAGAGGACTTTATGCCCTGAAGGCCAAAACTAAAAGAAAATGCAGGCCCTGGCTTAGAGACAAATGGGCTGGATGTAGAGCCTCCAGCTTGTGGTGAATGAGAACAGAGATGGGTCACTGTCGTAGGAGGAGGGAAAGTGACTGGTGGCAAAGAAAGAAATAGTGACAAACACAGAGAGAACAATGGGGTACGCTGCAGTCGTGGTGGGGCTGTACGTACAGAGATTGTGGCATATGGAAGAATCAAGGAAATCCAATTTTAAACTATTGTTCTCTAATTCAGGCTGATCACGTTTGGGTATTTGCTGCTCAGTCTAGTTTTATGAGACGTTGAAGACTCTTAGCTCCCACAGCCATCACTGGCACCTAAGTGTCTAGCACTTCTGCAAATCTGATCTTGCTTTCTTAAAGTTGGAGCTGGAAAACTCTGAGTATGTAACAGAGCATCCAACAGAAGCTGAACTGAGACTAGCACACACATCTGAGTTCCAATCCTATTTTTCTGCTGCATAACAAGGGCTAAAGATTACTAGTTTTGCAGGCTGGCACTAGTTCTTCTAATGCTTTTGTTTGTCCCACGAGATATATTTTCATTCTGCAGAGCTGAAATTATTAACAACAGCACGTTTTAGCTGATAGGGTTGTGAAGAAAACGCTCACTGTAAATCAAAATGTGTTACTGTCTTGTCTGAGTTTGCAGGAACTCTCTTGCTGTGCCTGTGCAGCAGGGATTTATCCATTATCTTCATTGCTCTCATTTGGGCTGTTCATTGGGAAGCCTACTGAAAACACTCCCAACAGTTGTCAAGGGTAACTGCAGCAGGGGTTACTATTTAATTATAATAGCTTTCCACAGCGGAATGGGGAGCAAAGTCTAGGAGGGAATGGGAACTGGGATCAAAGCAATGAAGAAAATGTGGAGAAGGCATAATGGGGCACGAGAAGAAATATGGGAAAGTGAGCTGTGAAAGGAGCACCATAGCAAGAGCCTCACTGTGAGGCAGGTTATCCCACTAACAGTATGATGAGGCAATGTACAAATAATAAAATGTCAATAGGGAACTGTGAGGAGCGTTATTCTACTCTTGTACAGAAGTTTTAATTTGAGCTAAGAGCACAGGTGACGCTGCATGTACAACTTTTCTTACAACTGAAAAGGAATTTGACCTTCCTTGTGGAGCTGGGGAAGTAAGCAAGACCTGTTTGAAATCTGACTGGTGATCTCCAGCCTCACACATGGGCTGTGCTCTGGCTGGATTCCAGTTAGCCTGGCTGTCTTCACCCTGTCTACGTTTTTTCACTCCATCATTAAAGTGTCTTCGGTGCTTTCATAAACTGGAGGTAGAGGGACGCATTAGCAAACTGATCTACGCCCTGAATACTGGGAGGTTTCTCTTCCCCCTGTTTTGGCTGTGTGGCTAAATAGGAGGCTGCCTTCAAATGATGTCTTCATTCCACTGGTGTTGGTGGTCAGGATGCTAATTTCTTGAACTGATTAAACATTTTTTTTCCAAGGGGGAGAGTAAAATCATATCTAGTCATCAAGTTGTTCCTGGACTGCTTGTTCTCTTTCTGTATGTGAAATGCAAGAATTCTGTTCATTTCTCTTGGCCACATCAAAAAGCTTCGCCCCACTACAAATGTAATGTCAACAAGAGACAAAGTCCAGACATGATTTCAGAAGTTTACAGTATCATTTGGAAAGCTACATAGTTAGAAACCTACATCCAGTTAAAGAAACCACAAGGCCTTTCCAGATGGTTGTGATGACCCATGTGAAGTTTATTATAGGCAAAGAGATCTTCAGATGAGACAGTCTTGAGGAGGTTTATTAAAGTGCTGATGAATACAACAAAAAATGACCCAGTTAGGACATCTAAGATACACTCCACCCTACTGAATTATTTTCTGAGTCAATTGAAAACTAAATAGCATGAATTTCTTCTTTTTTTCCCTCCTTTTTAAAATCTCTTTGGCAGGGAAATCCCAACCAATGTTTATGCCTGTCAATTCTGGTAGTAAAAGTAAAGTTTTGTAGACTTTCAAATAATAATGTAGTTCAGTGTTAGAGATATTTAAAAGATAAAGCCACATATAGTGGTAATAATAAAATCAGTCCTAAAATTCATAATCTTTTCAATGATTAAATTTTGTACAACTTATTGTATGTGAAGCTTTTAAAGTTGTCTTGCATTTGAGTAAACTTAATTCCCGTAACCAAGGCAGGCAATACATACAACTGAAGAAACTGATATCCTATATATTTTCATTGTATTTTTTTAAACATCACTAACTGTTATTGAGAAGTTGTAGTTAATGTGTTTAAAGTTAGAGGTAGATCTGACCAAATTCTAAAAAGCTTAAATAGGTTAAAAAGTTGGAAAAAAAAATAATCTCATCCTAGAACAGTTTTTAAGTTTGCAGTGTTTAGAGCTTCTGGGTTTTTTTTTGTTTGACTTTTCTTCAATAGAATATAAATGGTTTGTAAGAGCTCAAAAAATCAACACAGAAAGAGATTTCATAATCCTGCCATGCCACACTGGAATTTATTAGTGTAGCAAAATAAAATGTGGTTTAGTACAGGAGGCACAAAGTCAGTAAGGAACTGGCTGATAAAAGTTAACAATTAAAAGGGAAATTGAGAATGGTGGGATGTTCTTCAAAAGGCAGTCATGCACTTGACTTTCAAACTATTAGTGATGGTGACATAAAAAAGTGAACATATGCTGATGAAGTCTTCTGATGAAACAAAATTGGGAGGCATCAATAAAAGAATCACCATGTCATTCACAAATTAGATGACCTTTGGGATTAGAGAAATAGAAATATAATTTTATTCAGTGATACAAAGTGCAATGGTATTCATTTAGGACCACTGGCAAGAATTTCTTCTGAAGGCAAATATCTAATGTATGAGAAAACATACGAGAGATTGTGCAATGTAGACATAAAAAAAGTCAAATGTTAAGCTAGGATATATCTGGAAAGATATTTTCAGCTAAACTGTTAAGACCATTTTCTGTGTTTTGAGACATCACCTAGAACACGATATAATTTTACTTCACTATGCAGTGACTTGTGGACCCATTGAATGTAGGATGAATGCAGAGGGCGAGGCTTGTGCAGTGATGAGGGAGATGTTTTACAAGAGATTACTTAAAAAGGTTGGCTTGTTTAGCTGACCAGGCTGAAGGCTGTGCGAATAACAAATATGTGAATGCTGAGAGGATGTCATATGTAAGCTATAAGGGAGTGATGGCAATCAGTCTATGGAAGAGATTTTTAATTGGAACGATGGGGACAAAATTCATTACTACTTCAAAGATGGTGCTTGATCCTTTGTGAAAAGGTTTATATGCTACATTTGACAATGGTGGATCCAGGAAACAAAACACATGAGGACTATATGAAAAAAAAAAACAAAACACAAAACAACCCAAGGTGGCTTAGAAGAGTCTGAAGGGAGACATGAATAATTAGGTGAATAATGACTTAAATGGCAGCATAGCTGATTTGTTAGACATTACATAAACTTTCTAATGTGAGGAGAAGCAGTGCTAGAATAGATAGTTTGGAGCATGTGTCTTGTAGAGATCTGTGGAAAGAAATGTAAAAAATAGTTGGGAGAAAATACAACATGCCTTAGGCAGAACGTAGACCTGATAAGCTTCTGAGATTTCTTCCAGACTTGTTTTTTTTAACTCTTCTTCATGTCCCAGATGATCAGCTACTTTATCTTTTGATCTTATTCTTCAAAAATCCCTTGTTTCACAGCACAATATCCAAGTAGCGCTCTGAAGATAAAAGCTGTTCAGTTTTCTCATGGGTTCTTCTGTGGTGTTTCTCGTAGTCTCTTTGAATAGTTCATTAGCTGACAAGATGAGGGGAGGATTTTTCCCCTTGAATTTTCTGGCTAAAGAAAGATGCTCAGGACTTTATTTTTCAGAACACTTTCTGCTTTCCTCAGTGCATGTTTTTTTGTACCTGTGAGTTACTGTCTGCAGAGCTGAGTGTATTAAATCAGGTGTTTGGAAAATGAAGAACATCCAGTTAGTGACTGCCTTTTACCTTACCTGTCTTGCAATCTTTCTTAAGTCTGCTTGTCTCTAGACATAACTTTCTCACCAGGCCAAATCTGTGGCTTTCTTAACTGAGAGATTTGGCCTGAAGTTCAGGTTGTCTCTGTTCCACCAGCAAATGGGAAGTACTTGTTCAGGACATTACTTTTGCAAGCATGAGCTGTCTATGTGTCAGAGAGACTATAGCGAGTCTTTTTTTGGGGGGGGGGGTTTGGGGTTTTTTTTTTGTCTCCAGAGCAGGTGAAACTTAGTCATTCACTATATGGAATGGAGAGTCCTTAGGTTGTTGTGGCCAAGAATAACTTAAGACAAAGCCAGTAGCTGCCTGGATAACTGCCCAGCATGATTTATTCCCCTTGGATCCATTTTGATTCTTCTCATATGTTTATTCTTGTGGCTGTCTCAAATAGAACTTCCTCTCAGGCTGTCTTCTGTATGACTTTTATCTCCTCCGACAAATTAGAACGATTGTGCACAGTAACCTCCTTGATGGCATGATCTATTCCCCAGAGGAAGCCCCTTCTCTCCAATGGAAGAAGGAGGTTATCAGGGAAATAATTTGTAATCATGTAATTAATATTTTGTAATGATAACCTGCAAGAGGGGCAGACTCGGATGACTGCAGCAAGTGCTGACATACTCCAACCTTGAATTGCTGTCCTCTTCAACATATCTAGTAGGTCTCTGATGTGTACAATTTTCTCAGTGCTCACTTGGAAGCCACTTGTTCCCCCAGCTGGTTTTCATGTCATGCCTCATCTGTGTCCCCACTCCTGCCTCAGGATTTGGGAATGAAGAAGTAAAGTTAAGTCATAGTACTTATCTTATGTCATTCATTCAATCTCCCTGAATTTCCTCTTTTTCCACCCCCACTCCCTCCTTGTGATGTGGTTCTGCTCTAGATTTTGCCTCTCTTCACCTCCTCTTTCCACCCTGTTTGTTCCTCCATCGGTATAAAGCCTGCTCAGTCAGCGGGCTCTCATCTCCAGCCTTTACATGGGAAGCTGTCAGGACTTTCTGAAGACAGACCTGAACTGCATTTTTCCCATGTTTTATTTTCAGAAATGGTTGGACTGTGTTTAGCTGCATGTTCCAAAGATTAATATTTGCCTCAACGTGGAAAATTTCAGTTGCCATGATAAGTGCTGTCCAAGCTATTAACAGCTGAGAACAGGATCTCATAATGAGTAGCATTGGGCAACTGTAATAATAATCAGCACTATGAGCCCCACCTCTAACTGACCTATAGACAAAATGCTTTCCTTTTAATTTTTTTTAGCGTAAGGTGGGGGGTTCAGAGTTGAATAACTCAACCATAGTTAGATTAATTTTTTTTCTAAAGATATGGTGTTAATTTTTGCTTATTATTTTGGGCTGTGAAATAGTTGCATCCCAGTTTTGAAGAATTTAACTTAAACTTCTTATTTATTGTAACCTAACATTAATGATAAATCATATGACCACAGATTTGAGGCATGGGTTTACTGGGGATGGGGGGTGTGTGTGTATTAAAAGGAAGTTCACATTTCTGTGGATAGAAAGGCAGTAGATAGATTGCTGAGCGAAAGTCATTCATCCTTTATTACTGACTGATAGAAAGAAGTAAAGAGTCAGAGTGAAATGACGCAGTGAAAGGGCAGTGCACAATTCTAGGTAATTTGCATAGCATGGATTAGTGGTAGTCAATTAAGCAGTAGATTGAGATGGGCTCTAAAAAGGAAAAACTGAGCAAGGCTGGAGTGGGGTTGGAGTGCCATGCCCTGCAGGAGTATTAGCAGTCCTTAAATTCTCTGGAATTACTAATGTCAGCTAGATCTCTGAAGCCCCTTTGTTGCACCTGGTCATCTGGATTAATGGTAGCAGTCTGCATGGCTAGGGAGGATAAAGCTTTCCTAGAAGGGAGGGTGAGAGGGAGATGGAGAGAAGCAGACCCCATGTGATGCATTTAGTTAGCTATTCTTGTTGAAGACCTGAGGATGGTCATCCTTTTTCTTCCTAAAAATGGAAAGGGTGAGTGAGTGAAGTCTTAAAATCTTAAGTTTTAGTTGCAGGAGTGGGAAAGCCCAGAACAGGAAGATGAAGTTTTGTGATTTGGGGGACTAAAATCTGGAACTGGTGTAAAATGCTGAAGAACTCATCTGAAAGGTCTTGAATGATCATTTTTAGCTGTATTCACAGCTCTGATGTTTGCTCCTGTTGGTGACATTCTGCAGTGATGGGAAGTGTTGCATGGTTTATCCTTTGGGGAAACTTTTCAACTATAATAAAAGTTATGCTTTCTTACATTCAGATTCTCTTGTTGGATTTTGCAGTGGCAGAAGAACATTTTTAGAACGATATTGTCTGTGTGCCAATCCAGATCTGATCCTTTTTTGAATTTTAAATTGATATGATTTAATCATTGGCTTAATGATAGAACAGCATAAATGACAGGTTGTCGGTACTACTGAAAACGATTTGTAGTTTTCCATCCTCCTCCACTCTCTCTACTCCCACAACCCTCTCTTTCCCTATCTACTATTTCAAAACTTGTGAAATCACTTGTTGCTGGAAAAGTAATCAGTTTGAAAAGATTTCCTTTTGCTGACCTATTCAGATATGCAGTGGTTGAGGCTGTTTTGCCTCAAGAAAGAAGTGCCTGACCTTCAATTTAGTTGACGTATTTCTACATGTAACAATGGCCCACTCTAAAATAAAACCCTTTGTCATTAATTAATGATAGCTAATAATTAAGCACCATGCAGCAGACCAGAAACCATGTCTAAGGGCACTTCACCATAAAGGAGATTCTTCTTTTCACCTTTCGTTGCAGTACATAGTTTGTAGATTTGAGTGTCTCTTTATTTAACAGAATTAAATTCGCAAATGATATGAACATATTCTGCCCTTTACCACTGAAATTCCCTTTAATATTGAACGAACGGGGTAAGAGGAATGTGTGTGGCATTTATTCTCTTGGTTTTACCCTTATGACCACTAGAGGTTGCTCTTCTCCATGGTTTACAAACTTCACTCTCCATTCTGTCATTCAGTTTTGAAGCTGAATTTTTTCAGCAGGTGTTTTGGAAACAAGCTATTGCTGATTTATTACTTCAGGGTAAGTTTTGGAAGGTGAAGGCTAATAGCACATATATATTTCTAGTTGTTATGAGACAGTTGCAGTTGTATAGAGAGTGTTACTTGCAGTATTCGATCACCTTTTAATGAAAAAGACAAAGAGATTCATATGACTGTATTTGCTTTCTTAAACACTTACTTGGAACTACTTGAGATAAAACAGAATTTGAGGACCATTTCTGTCATTTCTGTTTTCAGGGAGTAACATTTGTCTTTATAACCCTATTGCTGTGTATAGGAATATCACATGAACAAGATCTGGTCACCAGGAATAACAGCCCAGGACCTCATATAATGTTGATCTTAAACCAATGAAAACATCTAAACTAATGTCAATGTTTGAAATGCTTGTGTATTTCATTAATATTGTCTGCATCACAAGTGCAGCACCGCCTTGCACTAGAGGAGCAGCAAAGTTTGATGTTTTTAGGAAAAGGCAGAAATAAGTCTTTAAAGCCTTAATTAATTCTCTTCCCTCTTTGTCATATTTAATTACATGCACGTGCAATATATCTTCTATCTGCCTCTGCTTTTTCCTCCTTTGCACTTTGCTCTGCATTTCTGTTGTGATCTTTCTCTCTTGTTCAGCCCCAGGCTGATAATTACAGTCCCTCCCTCCTTTCCATCTGTCTTGGTTTCTGCCCTTCCACTCTGTCCCTCCTTCTTCCTCTTATGCCTTCCCTGTCCCAAACACCTGACTTTGAGCCTTCCTCGCTGTTGCTGTGTGCCCTTCTACTTTACTTATCTTTCCATTCCACTCCTGGTTTGCTTTTCTCTAAGCCTTGAAGATGGAGCCAGGGAACGCTCAGGACAAGCAGCACCTTCAGAAAAAAACTGCATGCTTCAGAGAGACTTGTTAAATTCAGTTCATCCTGAGTATTTATAAAGTGGCCAAGTGTAGCCTACGTTCCAGAGAAATTTCAAGACTGACACAAGAAGTCATCTTTTACTAAACTAGAAGTTTTTCTTGCATAGCATGAGTGGACTGGAGTTTCTTGACAAAACAGTTGTGTAAAGATTGATTTAATAAGAGCAGTACAGTGCTTAATAAAACACTCCTAAAAATGATCAGATAATTTGCTAAAACTTGCTAAGGCATTTGAAACTAAAGGAGATGCTAAGCATTCTGTCGTGACGCTTAAAATAGTTGTAAAATATGAGAAGCAAGAGAGAGTCTAAAAATGGAAATTGTCAGACAACCTGAACTGCAGGTGGCACAACCAGTTTTACTTGTAATTTAGACATCTTTCTCAAGTTTCCATTTGCTTTTGACATCTTGCTTCCCTCATGTTTCTGTGAACATTGCTACTTGATAGATCTCTAGCAGAACAACCACAAGTACAAGAAAAGAAAAACAGAATGGAAGAGGAAGGAAGTATAAATGAACTGTTGATGATACTGAAGATATAACTAAGGGTTTTACTAGGCTATACTTGGCATTTGGAGGAGCCGCAATCAGAATCCCAGTTGTTAATTATACAGTTAAATTTCCTGAATCTATATGGAGATAATTCAGTCTGAAAATAGTATTTTTTTTCATTTTCTTATTTAAAAAAAAGTCTCCATTTCACTTGTTGAAAAACAAAGGAATATTTTAATTATATTAGCTTAATATTTTAGATTATTTTACAGTACGCAGCTCCACACAGCTCACAGAAGGTTTTCTAAGTGAATACTTAGATTTTTCTCTTTACAGTAATACTGAATGTCTGTCAGGGTTGTTTTTCTTTAATACTCACCCGAAGATAGAAATCCCTGATTTACTGTATTTACATATAGCTTGATATTATTTGGAGTACAGCTGAACCTCATTTTAAAAGATGGATGCTAACCGATTTGTACTATTGCACAGCAGAGGGCACTAGCATCATACCAGATGTATTTTGTTCACAAAAGTTGTTCAACAGCTCACTTGCATGGGTACAGAATCATTTCAGCCTTAGAAATAGTAGAAATAAATGTTCTGGGCTGTAAAGTCCCATTTCTCCGTTGAAGGCCAGCAGATGTTTGATGTTTAGGCTAAATGATACCTCTGGGGGCAATAAAAAGCTGCTTAATTTGGCTTGCATGTTACAGTTTGTTATACAGTACATTGTAAGTAGAGTTTCTTTTCTGTCTGGCACTTACTGGTGAGATACTATTTCCCCTCTGAAATAATAGTTTTTTCTTGCGTCTGCGTGTTTTTCAGCCTTGTGTAGGCTCTGTGACAGGTATGCTTTCTTGTAATCTGGATTTTTTAGGTGGTGGGGTGTTTGGGTATTTTTTTGGTTGGTTGGTTGTTGTTTTTTTTCAACAGTCTCTGCAAATCTGTAAAAGAAGAGATTTTGTAAATGTAGTTAAAGATCTAATAAGAAAAACCTATGTTTGATTGCCAGCTCAAGCCATGGTCTGCAAATGTGAGCAACAGCAGCAAAGCATCAATCTCTTTCCAAACCTAAGAGGCAGAAATACAGAAATCATTGAGGTGCCACGCAAGCGTACTCTCATAACGATCCTGTGCTTGGTGCTGGTAGGAGCCCATAGCTGTGTGACCTACTACACTCTTTCCCATAAGCATAGTTTCGTTTTTTAAGTTACCGTTTGCCATAAACAAAGCGTTCTGTGGTTTCCTGTTGTGCTGTGTATTTGGTGCTGGGTTGTGGAAACACGGGACTGTGTTGGCAATAGGATTGCTGCACGTAGAATGAAGCGCTGCACGTAGAAGGCACCACTGCCTGGTGGGGTTTGCAACTTAGCAGAATTCATGCTGAAACTCCACTCTCCTCACTGACATCGAGATTTGCTGAGGCGTTCGAGTCAGTTTGTGGCTGTGGGAGATACCTCCTCTGGTATAACTTAGAGGCGGGTAGCCACCAGGGGCAGTGTTTGATCTGTAGGTCTCTTCTGTTGAGCCCCTGAACCACGTTAAGCAGCACAAGGAAGCATGGGTAGATGCCTGCTGGGCATAAGCAGGTGAACAGTTTGGTTGCCCTTCATGTGAGTGGGGCAGAGCTGGTGAAGATGGCTCGGGGTGCGACCTCCCGAGGGAGAGGGGGGATCTCTTCTGGCCTCAGGGGCCGATGCTGTCAGGTGACTCCATAGCTTCTCAGCCAAGAGTGATTGCAGTGTGGAACAAATACTGAAGAATGACAAAAAATGAGATGAGTGGTGAAAACCATGAATTGATCAGTAAATCCAAACGAAGAGAATGCATTTTCTCTTCATCATCAGACTGTTGTCTGCTGTTCCTGAGTGCTAACAGAGGGACGCAAGATAATTACTGCTGTTCAGATGCATGAGGTTTTAAATGGCTGGGAGAAAACCTGAGAAACTTTATTTTGTTAACAAAAATGGATCGGTTGTAAGCAGGAAAGCCTGACCTATGACATGTGCAGTAGATGATATCTGTGTATTAGAGGAGCTACTAAGTTTATATAAACTTGGTGCTGTTGATCTGAGCACCAATCTGATAATTGCGTAGAAGGAGGTGCCTGGGTCAGATGCATCATTATAGGGACCAACAACTGGGGCCAGAAAATCCATATGTTAAAGCTGCTGTTCTTGTTTACCGTGCTGCTGCATATGATTTATCAGGATTGTTTGTCAGAAGCTATGGGCATCTAACAATTTCCACATTGTTAAAATGAATAAACCAGCCTTCTACTGTATACTGGTGTATTCATCTTAGCTTTGGTCCTTCCAGAGGAGAACAGATTTGAAAGAAAGAAAGGAAGAAAAAAATAAAAAATCCTATTTTGATGGGCTACCAACCTCCTTTGCCCTTTCAGTATCACTTTAAGAATGAAGTTAAAACTAATCATAATGAAATGTCTGTGGTTGTGTGTCTGTGCGAATGAGCCGATTCTATATAATCTCAATCTCTTTGTGTTTCAATTTTTTTTAATACTTTATTTGATCATTTTGTCGTTATTATAAGTATTACTTGGAGGAATCATCCTTTAAATCTGTATCTTAATGACAGGATAAGTTATATTATTTTGCAGAGGGAGGGTAAAAGGGTTTTTATATTTTTATACCTTTCCAATATTTTTTGTGGTTAAATTGTAAAATAAAAATCTTAAACTCCTTGTGATTTGAAAAAGTATGCTTCTTGTGAAGAAAATCCACTAACAAATGTAAATGTGCTAATTTAAAATTAGGGGCAAGGGAATATTACATTTCTGGCATTTTTTTTTTAATATACTATGTATGATTTCACTGTATTGTTTTCTTGTTTGACGCTCATTTAGTATGTGCATCTCAGTTGTAAACTCGTGGGGGCAGGCAAGCTTCATGGATATGAATGTAGTAGGGCTGTGTAAAATAACAGAAGAGTTCTTTTACTGCTAATTGTTTTCTGACCCCTTCTCTTAGAGATGGATCTTAGACATCTTTATCTAGATATTATGTACTGCACATGCCTCAGAATTTGCATCCAAAAAAAAAAAAAGATGAAGAAACAGGCCCCCCAAAGCTGGTCAGACATAATGACGTCTTTTCTTTTGTGGTGTGGGCTTCATCTGCTTCACGAGGCTTGACTTGGATAGCTGATTCCACTCAAAGCCTTGCTTGGTATTGAAGTGATGGTAGTTTTGTGAAACAGTGTAAGTTCAATTTAATGTTAATTACTGCAAATAGTTTTTGGGTTTTTTTTAAGCCTATGCAATTTTCCAGTGTATGCATGCAGGCAAACAGATATGTATGTTACTTAACTGTACATATTGCCCTGTTCCCCCTCCTCTCATTGCTCATGTTGATTTTTTTTTTATGCCTGTTGTAAGATTTAGAGGACAGTAAATAGCATAGCATGCAAAGTATTTAGTTTTTCTTCAGTTATGAAGAATTACAGACGTTCTCTTTGAATATGTGATTTCATTAACTTAGGCTTGTGAATGAAATACAAGACAAGGGGGAGGAAAGTGACTAATTTGTGAATAACTGAATTATTTCCCCAAATTAAAAACACCTTAGAATCTGAATTCTGAATGTTTTGATTGTTCAATGTAGTCAGCTTATTGCACAGCCTCTACGTGAGTGGCAATGGTATGTGTTCTTTTAAAAATCCTTAATTTTCTTAAATCTTCTGACATTTTGGTGCATCTCCATGCTCTTTTTGCTGTCTATCTGGAGGAAACTGGAGGCAGAGCAGAACAGTGCCCAGATGTGCAAAACATATCTGCATTTTGCAGAGCACAGCTCTAGTCACAAGAGCTTCACATTCCGTTAGAGGGAGGCAAAGAAAAATACAAGTCAAGTGAACTGAAAATCCCTAGTAAATGGATCCAGTGGTTTTTTGTCTTTTATTACCTCACTACTGAGGGCAGATGAGGGTATGCTACGGGATGGGCATAGGCTGTTGTTGACTTAAGACTGAAGTACGGCTTCAAAGGTTTTGGGAGGGATTGGTCCTTTTTTTCAAACCCGTCTCTGACATCTGCAAAGCTTGGCTGTTTGTACTCAAGCAGGGGGAAGATTTGACCGTAGAGCTAGTCATTTTGTATGTGGGGACATATGTCCAAAGGTAGCTAAAATATCATAGATGTTGGCAGTTCCTTTACTGCAGATTAGTTTTCAGCCTGTCCTCTGTGGTTACTGGAAGCTTGACCTGGTCACAGGTAATAAAAGAAGTGGCAGTGTGTGAGCCACAGAGCTCCGTAGTGGCAGCTTTTTTTACCTAGGACAGTGAGTCTGTACGCCTAGCCACAGACGGCGTTTCAGCTCAGGTCCCCGGTTTTAAATTTTGACAGCTGTTGTATCGCAGCCAGTAGATTCACGTGGCCAATCCAGTTTGAAGCGGAGTTTTCTCAGACACAGGGCTGACTTCTCCCTACTCTTTATTTGAACTAGATGCAGCCTGGCCCCTTCCTTTTGCACGACAGCCATTTTAGCTATCTTGCTTGAAAAAGAAAAATGTGAAACCTTTCTACAGAAATACCTAAAAGGAGCGCAAGATCTATCCCAACCTACCTTTGGTTATACATGGCACTGGGTGTAGGTTCCTTGCAAAGCTCACCATTCTCAAAGCAACGCAGCTTGTAAGGATGCAGAGATGTCCCCAGCCACCGCAGTCATCATTATTAACGAAGTTCCAAGGGAAGTATAATTCCCTGCACAAATGGAGTGCCAGTCTTCTCATTCTGTGGTTGTGCTGTGCCTACCATAGTATGTAAGCATCATATCCTTTACCGGAGCTGATAGTCATTACAGCTGGAAGGATCCCATTCAGAGTTTCACTCAAGTCTGAAGATGATGATGTATGGGAAAGGCAACTGCAGCAGTTAAGTGGGCTGCTTCACATGTGGGTTCCCTGTAGATACCTATCCTCGGGAAAATTCTAATGATTATTTTTACCCTGATTTTACTCTCTTGCTTATAATTTAAGTAATTTTTCTTTAAAAGAAACCACAACTTGTTTGTTAATTAAAACACCTTTGTTACAGGGACAAATGTTATGTCAAAAAGCTTAGGTTTAGATAAAACTGCCTGAAGTGTAACTAAAATAATCAAAGAGATGGTCTCCTAGTAGTCTTATGCTTAGAAGACTCTGATTCAAGCAGCCCAGGATTTGGCAGAACTTGATTTTGAGCCTTTCATTTTATTTAATGAAAAGGTCTAGAGATTCTCCTTTTTTCTTTTTTTTTTTTTTTTGTTGATAGGCTGTGTGATGTGTGTGTTTTGGCCATACGCTAAAAGTATATTTATGTACACTTGTTAACTATTTTGTATCACTTTCTTAACTTTTAAACAAGATGGCGGTTGAAGAGCTCTGAATTTCTCCTTAGTAAGTAGTCTTTGAACCATCAGTCAGGACCATTAATGCTTATATTCCAGTATACCAACAGTGCCAGCCATTATGTTTAAATAATGAGTGGAAGTCACAGTGTACCTCACTGAACAGACATTAAGCTTACCTAAACTCAAAAAAGACTTTTCATGCCAAAATTAGACTTAGGAACACTAAGTCTAACTAATTTACACGTCTGATAGGATTCACAGAGATAAAATTACTCAGGTAAATTTTGATTCTGCCATGTCTGACTTCTTCCATCTAGTTGCAAACATTTGATCTGTGTTTGTTTACAATGTTCAAGTTTACATGGATTAATTTTTTTTAGCTTACTGTTCGTGCTAGCACTGTTCATACTCTGTTTTCTCACATGACTGTCTTCTCGCTAGCTTGATAATTATCCTGCTGGGCAGGATGAGAATTTGTGCCTTAGATCCTGTCCATGCAGAGAAGGTAAACTACTTTAATGACGCTGGTAAAATTAAGCCAGTCAATCTCCTCACACGTTCCAAGGTCATAAAAAGGCCTATATTTATAACACTATTTCTTTTTAGGTTGGGGATACTCCATGCCAGTTTATCCTGGTGTACTCCTCGACTGCTGTAGTTCAAACAACACAAAAATCGCTTGCTGGCCAGGGCGTGGGTAATATGCTTCCACTGTGATATTGGAAGAGCTGGAGGTATCTGGAAAGCTGTAGCTCTTGGTTGTTGTCCAGCTGCCCTGGCTGGAGGGATACCTGCCTCACACCTTTTCAGTTGAGCCTCTAGAAATTCTCCTGGGAATGGTCCCTAATTCCCTGCTGTGAAAGCCGTCTGGATTAGCTCATGCCTTGTCCAGCAGCGGTTTCATCTAAAGAGGACTGACTTTGCCCAAAAGTGTGGGACGGGAAATCTGTCAGGGTTCGCTGATGTGGCTGTTAAATGAACTGACAATCTCAAGTGTGGAATAGTAATAAACCAGTATGGCTTTTAGTTTCTCGACTCAGTCTAGGTAGATCTGTGAGTGAATGTTTGACTGCTTATTCAGTTATTCTGTAAACTTAGTGGATACTGCGAGATATCTGGTAGGAATTTCCCACGCTGGAAAAATGTAATTGAAATGACTATGTCCCATTGATTCACTTTAAATATCCCTGAGAGAGTACATGACCTGTTACTGCTTGATAACTTCATTTGTCTAGAAAACATTACTTCATTCGTAAGAAGTCAGCAATCTGTGAATTGCTAAACATGTATCCAGCTTTAAATCTGTTCTTGTTGACTAAAGTAAAACCTGAAAGGTGGTTATAGTTGTTATGCATTGGACAAGATGTGACCACTCTAAGTTATAGCACGCATTTTAGATTCTTTTAGGCTTTCAAACTATTGGCAGTCCATAGTCCATTAAGATCTCGGAATCCAAAGCATTAGCTCCATGTAACTGTAAAGATGTAATATAGGTATGTATAAAATACAAAGAATTATGCAAGAGCTCTTTGTCTTGCTTTGCAATGTATGATTTATTCATGGCTGAAAATGTGCAGTGTTTGTCTTTTGACGTGCCCTGTTATGTTTTATCTGATGATTTTAGCTGATTTAGTTACACAGCCATAGCATTCAGATTTTCGCAATTCGGACCACCATAGCATCCATTCGTGATTGGGACAGACTTCTGGTGGTGACTTATGTAGAGCTCTGTGGTGCTTTACATTAGATTACATGGTAGCTCAGTGAATTAAGGGAATGTGGTAGTCAATTTATGATTATTTTTTTTTTGTAACCTTTTATAGGACAAATTATGTGCAGATTGTGCTTATGATTTCTTTGCTATTGAGGTCAATTTTATACTGGTGAAGTCAAAGTTGATCCAGAAAGGCTGTCGCTTAACATGTTACATGGATTGGAGTGAGTTTTATTATTGGAGGACAACGTTTGCAGTCTACTAATATGTACTGCAAAGCTGTCATTTAAAAAAAAATAGTTAAGTAGAAATCGCCAAATATTTGCTGAAACACAAAGCTGGGAAAAGCTAGAAATATGTTAGTTAACGGAAAAACTACCATCATTGTATGCAAACATAATTTGTAAGTTTTTATGAAAACTATATCCAGTGGAAATATACTGGGGTTCTCTATATGTAGTGGGGATGTGATTTAAATGACTTGCACTGAAAGTATCTTAAAAGATTTTCTGCATATTTTTTCGAAGATAGAGCAGTTGCAGAGCTTTGGATACCTGACTTGACATAGACAGTGTTTTTTTTTTTTATTTTATTTTTTTAAATTCAGGGATCCCCCAGATATATTTTCATTCTATCATAGAGTTCTGTTGGAAAATTAAAAAAATTGGCTTTGTAAGAAAAAAACCCCAAAATATGCACATTTGCATATTTAAAGAGTTATCAAGAGAAGACCAAATCTGTTAGTTCTTGCTTTCATTGAATACATAGAGGTTGAAAATTCCTACGTCACAGTTATATCTCATTAAATTGGATGGTAGAAGTTGTGTGCATCATCATCTCTTTGAATACAATGCTATTAAATAAAAAGACAAAATTACTTCCTCATTAAGAACTTTAGCTGACTACCTCTTCACAAATGTGTTTTTTTTTAATGTAGCATTTTTTCATATTTGTAATTCTTGTGTAAATGAACAGATGGGAACATTTTACGTGTAAAACTTCGAGATTATTTAGGGAAGGGGTAAATGGTGAGGTTGTATGCTCGTTTATACTTCCAACGTAAGTTTATCAATTCATAATTCACTGTGAATATCACTTAAAAAGTTCCCACCCTCCTGGTCCCGAGTTCTTGTGAACAAACATCCATGTACGTACTACTGTGATTTCCTCATTGGACCCAGGGAACATTTTCGTGTGGGTGTTGTAGAACCAGGTGATTGCTTTCCTTCCTAGCCCACAGAACCATGGTTTAGATTTAAAAGAAAGAATATGATGAATAAGTGCAAGTAATTGAAGATGGGAGAAAGTGATTACTGTCCTTGGCACTATCTTTGTAGACAAATTGTTCCTTTTTCTGTAGAAAAAAATATGACCAGTTTTGAGAGGGTTCATTTTAGATTGACACCATTTAAATTGGACTCTTCAGTTCTGAAGTTCTTCTATAATCGGTTGTTTTACAGTCCTAATTCCTACCTGGGAACTTCTGTAGTGGTTTTGTCACACAAATGGATAGAATACCGTTTCACCTGAGCTGCTTTGGAGTTGGGAACATAAAAGTTTGCTCTTCTGTGTAGAAGAGCTATTACCAGTTCTAACACCTACCGCAAGCAGCTTTCAGGACAAACTAGCATGACTTGGCAACTGATTTACATAGCTGCACATAGCACCGATGCAAAATCTGTGAAAAGCTGTCAATATCTGTCAAGACAAAAATAAAATTGTGTACCTTAATAGGCTAGGAATGCAGGGAAATTAATGGTTTCTGTGCTTTGGCATATTCACATGGAAGACACTGCTGTTAAAAATAATATGAGGAACAAGCAGCACTTGTTCTATTGGCAGGTATCTACAGACAGTACACCATTACTGTGATTAGACATCTCAGTGTGAGGACACGTTCTTATGACTGAAATCTGTACATCCCTCAGAGAGACTGCCTTGGAAGCCAAAAATAAGACAGTGGAGCCATTCAGGACAGAGAAGAAAGCTTTATGCAACTAGGACTATGTGAGAATGCTACATTGTCTGAATATAATTACTGCACTGGAGTTTATCTGGAATAGCTGTAATCTTGTGAAACATACCAGGTGATTTGTTGTGGTTTTTTTAATGGCATAAGCAGACGTGATTTTGGGTTTACATCTTATCCAAAAGAATGAATTTTCATTTCCATGGTACCCTACTAAGCTGGCTAACAAATTCTTGATGCTTTTGGTGTGTTAACATGTACGGTATAAGAGCATAAGCTGTTAAATACCGCTCAGATGCTGAAGCTGAAAGATGCATAGATATTACTCAGTCTAGTGGAAAAAATAAAAAATTATCTGAAAAATTGGAGGTAACAAATTTGTTCCATTTGTATTTCTTACTCTTGGCTTTTTATAAGGAGAAAAATGTAATAGACTTTATACTAAACAGATGCAAGTAATATGCCTGAAGCATTGTGTTCCATATATTTAATAAATTATGTTGTAGGTGGGGGTGTTTGCATACTTGTGAATTATTCACTACAGCATTTTAGATAATTTATCTTTGTATCTCATTTTTAAGCCAACTCTCAATAAGTTAACATGTTGAATGTTTGTGGTTGAAATATTAAGAAAGGGATTATTTTTAGGGCAAGGGAGGAAGAAGGAAGGGAAAAAAGCAGCTGGTGTTCCTTTTGAATTCGAAGAATAATTGAAGATAATGTATTGTCTCACACATGCCCGAACTGTCTTGTGTATCCTCAGCTATTATCAGCTGGCACATCTGGCACATCACTGGAACAGGTTGCCCAGAGAGGTTGTTGAAGCCCCGTCCCTGGAGGTGTTCAAGGCCAGGCTGGACGTGGCCTTGGGCAACCTGGTCTAGTGGGAGGTGTCCCTGCCTGTGGCAGGGGGATTGGAACTCTATGATCTTCAAGGTCCCTTCCAACCTAAACCATTCTATGATCTCCAGTTATTTGACTTAACGAAGCTGAAGATCAAGCCCTAGTTATCCTGGGATCCAAAGCGACAGAAACTTTTGAAACAAACAACTGAAAATAGCTGAGTTTATAGGCTTGACTTGGAGAAAAAGTAGTAAGTGATGGAGAGATGGCTTTTCTGATTGAACATTGAATTAGTAGTCACAGTAAGAGACAAAATGAGTCTTCATGCCCTCTTTTTTTTTTGTTGATGTTTCTATATAATTTGAGATGTAGAATGGGGTGAAGGAAAGAACTATTCGGGCAACAGTAAGTCAGCGTTTTTATTTCAGCATCCTGCTTTTATTTTAACATTCTTTGTAAATACCAGTGATATGAGTGCTATTATTTTAATAGCTGGAGAAAGGTAGATGGTCTTGATCCTCCCTCTGTTTGCCAGGTATTTATCCAAGTATACCCTCTTTGTGCTATAGCATGGGGCTGAAGAGAGTATATGGAGCCCTATGCTGAAGTTCTACTTGCGAAAGGTGTAGTAAAAGTGGTCCCATATGGTTCCTCATTGACAGCTTCCCAACAGCTTTCCCAACGAAACGTACTGCATGACAAGGTGAAGTATCAAGTGGAGTTCCCTGGGACTTGTACTTTACTCCCAGAATGAAGGTGGTTTCAAGTGCATAGAAGGTCCTGCTAAGATATTCCTGCTGGGGTTGGGGTGGGGGGGCATTTTTGTATCTGCCAGGCTCGGCCTCTCTTGAAATGCGGTTTCTGGAATGCTTGAAAACTGTAGGAAGGGAAGTTTTTTCCTCCCAGAAGCTGAAGTCTGTTGAGCTCGTGATGTGTGTGAAGCAGTCTTGTACTGATTTCAAATGTTCTGACTGATAAATGTATCGCAGGAGGAAGATGGAAGGTTGAGTTTGGGAAATAGCCATGAAGGTCTTTTGTTTGTCAGGAACAGATTTTTGTTTGTCAGAAGAATGGATAAGAGTGTTAAAAAAAAAAAAATAAGAAAAAAAGAAAAGTTTAAAAGATGAGTTTTTGGAAAACACAACTCAGTAAGCCTTTGTTTTCCTGCCCTAGACTACTACCCTCTGAAATATATACTGCATAGTTATTTCCATATAAAATCTATGATTCGCGACATCTCTTGATTCCCTGTTGCAAAATGATGAGTGTATGATTGTTTTGCTTGTATACCAGTTCTCCTAAGCTGGAAATGTAAAATGAACAGGTTGTGCATGCCATCTTCAGCCCAAAATCATTGTCTACTTTAAAAGTTGCAGTAGCCAGCCATCTTAATGCATAATTTTCGCTTTCTAATATTTCTCATCTTTCATGTGAGTATGAATTATTGACTGGCTAAAACCAACGTATCGTACATCTAAGGGTAAGATGGGCAAGAGCGTGGAATCTCACATTTCTACAACTTTATGGCCTGACAGACTCAACAGGAGGAAAAGTAGTAAAACCCATGCTTTTGTCAGTGAGGTGGGTGGATCAGACCCTGAGCACACGGTAGAAACAGACTGATGGAAAAAGAAATCTGTGCTGATCTTTGCCAGTCAGTTTTCTGCTAGTAAATGCACTTTTAAAGTCTCTGTCAGCTGGGTCTTGCAGAATAGAAATGCCATCGCAAAGCGACTAGGGAAATCTTTCTGTGTCAGAATGATGAGTGGCGCTGGAGACATTACAAAGGTGATACTGATAAAAGAGCATAGCAGACGATAGGTAATTTTTGATGGAGACATACTCTTGGGTCTTTGTTTTTCTGAGACACTTCTGTGGTGTTTTCAAGCCTGTCTGTAGCCAGGCAAATGTTCATATCTAAGCCATGAACTACGTGAAACTTACTCAAATGTACATTTAATTCCATCCGGTCAAAAGATGGACTGGATATATATAATATTTTGAGCAAATGAATTTTTTCATGTAGTACGTGAAACTGAACATTTGAAATTTGTAGGTGCGTGTGGAAGCTAACAAGTTTTGGTTACATTTGGTATGTTCATTCATTAATTCCATAGTTGAAATTCATAGATTCAGAATGTAACAAAAAATTTACCTGAATTCCACAAGGTGAATCTGGTTAATTTTATATACTTTTGTCTGAGCCCCTTTGTGTTCAGGAGTCTACAAGATCCAATAGACTTATAGCTTTTGAATCTAGTATTTTTTTCTCCTTTTTGTGGTTTATTTGAAATTGTTCCGCAGCAGTTGTATAAATAGGTGTTTTGGTGGCTGTTTGTATATATGTATACATTTTCATGCAAATAAGACACCTTGGTGGTACTACAGACTAAAAGTACTATCTGCCATGGAAGACTTACAGATCTGTGCTTCGAAAGCATTCAACCTTTGGGGAAACTCCATTCCGTAGCTGTTACGGAAGCGAATGACTGACATGCCAACCTGCTAGTATTTGCATTTGGCTTTAAAGTGCTTTGAGGCATGGACCATTTCCTTGTTAAGAGTATTCTGCTCAGCAAAAAGAGCTCCGGTGCTGGACTTATTTGGCAGAGCATGCTAACACGGCGCACATCAGCGGGGAGCTGATACCTTCTGTAAAGATGCTAATTGAGTGATCCTGTTATGTTTTTACAGAATCATGTAAACCCAGCAATGGATTTTACGCAGACCCCTCCAGGAATGCTGGCCCTTGACAACATGCTGTACTTTGCTAAACATCACCAGGATGCTTATATACGGGTAAGACTTCTGGTCTTTAAGATCTGCGCGGTTGCCTGTTCACAGTGATTATGTCCTGCTTACAGTGGACTTTGAAGAGGAGGTTCAGAATCCTGATATCATTAACAACAAACTCTAGGGAGGCAAAGCATGTAACTCTAAAACACGACACAAGTCTGTTAAAGCTTTGGGATAAAGCTGTACAGCTGTCTAGTCTGTCATTGCCGAGTCAAATATTATAGATAATTACTTTTTGCAAATATTACCTTTTGCTTAGGCCTGTGAAGAGAAGGGAGATGAGCTTTGCCTTTTTCAGATGCATGATGGATGTTCATACTCAGAAATGAGTAATTGTGCAGAATTCGCTGCCCTGCTCTAAGTCTACCAAAAACAGTCAGGAAAGGAGGCTTTGAGCAAATGCATTGATAAGTGACTGAGTTGGCAGTGTCCTGAGAGTTAAGATGCTCCTGCTGAAACTACTGCTATAGGTGAGGTAATGCTCTGAGAAAAATAGGTAAAAAGCATCATGATTCACTTGCACAACCCATTCCTGCCCCCACCCACACCACTTCCTACGTTTGTTATTTCAAGGGTAGCTAAAGCAAGTTATGTGTTGCATTCTTAGAAGAAGAGACATACAGCTGAGTAATACCTGCGTCTGAATAGAACAACTTTCCCTGACCTTGATTGAAATCAAATATTTGCCAAGCGTAAACCTAGCAAGCACAGATGGGAGTAGAGGATAGTCTAGAAAGTCAGTGTCTTGAAATAATAGAGATGGTTTAACTCCCCATGAAAAATTGCACATGCAGACCTGCTTAAAGAAGGTTGTGTATAGCAAGAGACGGTAGACACACCAATCATTTCTACTAGAAAGTGAAGAGTGAACTTTTAATGTGCTTTATCATCTAGTTTTTGCTCAAAGTAGATTAGTGTCAAAGCTCTAATAGGTTTGTAAAGAGCCTGCTGATATCCATGCCAGGATGATCCATGGACATAATTGGAGA